>CM066049.1:87355006-88801921 GCA_033557465.1 Ichthyophis bannanicus
AATAATTATGTTAGAAAATAAAAGGGCTGTAAAAGACAGACTAGGCCTTTCACCTAGGCATTATAGGCGATTGTTTAGAGAGGCACACATGCATATAACTGAAAACCCGAAAGCATTGTATCAAAGGACTAGGAATTCTTGCCTATAAATGGTTAGATCCAGAGGGAAAACCAGTAGAATCAATTCTAGACGAAATTATTCTAGAACAGTTCTTGTTGGCAGTTACCCAGGAGATGAAAACGTTTCTTACGTTACAGAATTGCTCCAATATGGAGGAAGCAACTAGGATGGCTGAAGTAATTCAGGGAAGCTAAGAGAACTGATACATCCAGGGGAAACCTTTTAAAAGTAGCAGGTATGGATGAATCAGATGAATGGAAGAGGTATGAAAGAATTAAGGCACCTAGAGGTGATATGGCCAAAGAGGTTTTATCCACAAACATTAAGAGATGTTACAAATGTGGAAAGCCTGGACACATTCGGAGGGAATGTAAAGTTAAGATGGTCTTTGTAACAGGGGTGGAAAAACAAACACCAGAGGGTATTTTTCTACAAGTCCAAATAGAGGGGATAAATACTATGGCTTTTCTTGATTCAGGGGCTGAACAAAGTTTGGTTTCACGGAAACTTTGGGAAACCATAAAACAGTCAAACCTGATATATTGAATCAGGAAAAAGAAACAGGTACAGGTACAATGTATACACGGGACACAGTTTCCATATCCCCTATATCAGGTGCATGTCAAAGGAATGGGCATCGAGAAAAAATTACAGGTAGCAGTAGTCTCTGAACTATCGCAGAATTTAATTATAGGACGTGATTGGCCGTTTTTTCCAAAAGGGGGTTTTAAAACAAGGGATGGGTTTGAAGATGGGTTTAGTCTCTACTCGATCCCAAACTAGTACAGTAGAAACTAGGGAGTCCCCGGTAGGGAAAAAAGCTGAACCGGAAGAGAAGGTTGATGTGGAAGTTCCCGGAGAAGAAGGGGACAGATACACTTCCTCATCTGGATGACTTGGTCCAGAGTCCGAGTGAGGGCGGGAAAAAGGCTAAGGCCAAAAAAGCGCCATGAAAGGAGTCAAAGAACTCAGGGAAGAAGGGAATTGGAAACGGGGGAGGGATTACCGTGGGTGCCTGCCGCACTGGTACAAAAATTCCCATCCTTCCCAAAAGAACAAAGAGAGGATTTGGCACTCAAAAGAGCTTTTGAGTGGGCCCAAAAAGAAAGGACAGTGTTACCCGGTTCTTTCTAGATGGGGAAATCTTGTATAGAGAGAGTCTCGATCCATATACAGATGCGATACGTAAACAGCTGGTGGTACCTGTAAATTTCAAGTCGGTAGTGTTACGTTTAGCGCATGACCACCCAGTAGGTAGCCACAAAGGCGTTCAAGGAACGCTTGACCAAATTTTGGCATGTTTCTATTGGCCAGGGGTATACCAAGAAACAAAACGGTATTGTGATTCGTGCCCTACCTGCCAAAGGGTTTCTGTAGTAAGACCCAGGGCCGTACCCTTGATACCGTTGCCGACCATCATGGCACCGATACGCCGAATGGGAGTAGACATTGTGGGCCCATTAATAAGAACACCCCGAGGTTATCAATACCTCCTAGTCATTGTGGACTATGCAACACGGTTCCCGTGGGCCATTCCACTCAGGAACATTTCGGCCAAAATAATATCACAAGAACTGATAGAATTGTGTGGTGAGGTGGGATTTCCTCAGGAAATACTTACAGATCAGGGCAGTAATTTTGTTTCTAAATTACCTTGCCAAGGTCTGGGAGGCGTTCGGAATACGCCATATAAAAACAGCGGCGTATCACCCTCAGACCAATGGATTAGTGGGAGAGGACTAACCAGTCAATTAAACACCTACTGAGAAGAGGATTAAGGAGGGGGGAGATGGCGGAGTGGGATACGCTCCTTCCGTTTGTATTATACGCTTGTCGGGAACGGGTCCAAACCTCCTTGGGAGTGTCACCGTTTGAGCTTTTATTTGGGAGGACACCTAGGGGGATACTAGACATTCTGCTTGAAGAATGGGTAGAACCCAAGATACCTGAAATCGGCATCCCGCAGTTCTTAAAAGAACTAAGGACTCGCCTGGAAAAGACTTCCCAAGCCTCAAGGGAGAATTTGAATCAGAGTAAGAAAAGACAAAAATTTTACTATGATAAAGGTACGCAGGCTAGAGAGCTGGCAGCAGGGGATAAGGTTTTAATTCAAGTGGCAGACCCTGGTCCCAAGTTTGAGACTCACTGGAAGGGGCCTGGCACAGTGATAAAAAAGGTAGGATTTGTATCCTATCTCATTGAAAACGATAAAGGTCGTAGACAGGTATACCATATAAATGTATTGAAACCCTGGAGAGAAAGGTCAGCCACAGCACATTTTGCCTTTTGTGAGCAGCAATGTAGAATTAGGAATGGAATTACATGCTGGCCACCTAAAAAGGCGGCAGCAAGTAATGTTTTAAGGGGGGGAATGTGTCACAAGGTAAACCCAGGGGACCCAGAAGAAATGGAGATTAACGGAGAAAATCAGGCAGAACCTGATGAGGTAAACAAAACATGTCAAATAGTTTACTATGAGCAACCACAGCACACGTGGAAAAAGGGTAAAAAGACACACCCAGCCAGCATGAGAATGGAGGTTGATTTACCTGATAGGGATCAGCTGAGAAGGGGTGGAACCCGGGGACAGATACATAAGGCACACTCACAAGCAGTGAGGGAGAGTGAGCACGGACAGAGGTGGAAGCAACAACCTCAGTCGTGGGAACGGAGGGAAAGAGAAAGAAACACTATAAGCCAATCTCATCTCCAGGACCAAAGTTGGTGGAAGGAAGGAAATGAGAGAGAGTGTCAGCAACATATACCAGAGGACAGCTTGAATGAGTCTCAGGACTATGTGAGTACGTGTGGAGATCAGCTGTTGAACACAGAGTGTGTGTGTGAAAGCCAGAAGAGAAGAGGGAGGAATCCTGTTGCAGGAAGCAAGGCATTCAAAGTGGAACAGGACTGTTTTACACCCGAATGGGCTAAGTCCAGGATTAATAGAAGAAGCCAGCCTAGAGCAGAGATAAAGGGAAAAGGAAACAACTTCTTTCCTTGTACGGGCAGTTACAAGAGAAAGGAAGGTCTCTTACCTTATAATTCTGCTAGCAACTTTAAATGCTCAGACTTCTCTCGAGTGCCGTTGTCAGCACTGAAAACTCCCACAGCTGTATCAGAGGAATTAGCCTTTAACCCATTCAAGGCAGGACACAAGCTGTTTGACTCTAATACCAGTGTTTATGGGCAGTTACCTCATAGCTTTACACAGGAGGAGTGCTCTTACAAGCCATTGTCCAGAGTATACGGTAATACCCAGCAGTGTTTTAGCCTAAAGCCAGGAAGCAGTCACGTAGCTGACGTGATTAACCAGAGTGAGCTCGGCAGGACGGCTGCTACAGAAAACGTAGGTACAAATGGTTATCCTTTAATGCCATATGATATTTCTAATGTACCAGATAACACTGAACCCATGGAATGCTCGTTAGTGACAACTGAAGAGGAAGAGTTTTCATTGAGATAAGAAAATATATGTACAAGGAAGGTTTAAACAGCAACACAGTAACTGGCAGAAGTTGCTGGGTTTAAAGTGAATCCTGATTGATTTATATCAGCAAAAGAAAAGGATTAAGTGCTCATGAAGAGAACTGTTTTTCTTTTGTTAAAAAGTTAAAGCTGAGGAAAGCACTTTTTGTTCAATGTTTGCTTCTGTTATTTGCCAGAGTGGCTTTTGATTATTTTGTTCTTCAAGAAAAAGAATACCTCATTGGACGGGGAATAAAGCCCTTGATTTAAAGTGTGAACTGTGTGTTTTAGTGATTATAAGAAGACGGTACAACTACCACCCACAGAGGGCCAGGCAGGGCTATCTATAACATATAGAGAGCCAAGAAAAGGTATTAAGCCATAATACCAGTCTCCACCGGAGGGGCCCGATGAGGGTGTGACAATATACAGCTATGTAACCCTCCTCTGTGTAACAGTGAAGGTGCATATGTATCACTCAGGTTGTCACATATGTGCAGCAGAGGGGCACATGTGCAGGTAAGGTGTGTTATCTCTGCGCTTACCTAACATCCCATTGCTTCATTTGCAAACAAATGTTCCTTGGCAGTAATTGTGTTTATCCCTCCACATGTGTCCCCAATTGTGATGGATTAGGTCAACCGTCCTGTGTTAATCACTGATGCTGTCCAGCTGATTTATTTGTGTCTAGTGCATGCTGCACCTCACCAACACGATGGATATGTGATAGCTCTCATTGGCCAATCCTGTTGCCACAACAGTAGTATGTGGGTGTGTCTGCACAGCCTGTATATCATTGTGATGGCATCCCACATCTACGTCGTGAGATGTGTCCTCTGGGTTAGTCTGACATCTACTACTGTGGTCATGATGTATATTGCCCCTATCCATCTGTGTGATGTTGTCTGCCATATCACATCACCAATCGTGTGGGATGTGCATTACATGTTTGTGTATGGCGCTCGAGTAGTGGAGACGTATCTAATAGACCACCCTGTATCCCATGCACAGGCACTAGACGCAGTCTGGACCGTATACGCCATGCAGTGGAGCAGAACACAAGGGAGGTGTGTGCTGAGCAGCGGCAATTACGTGAAGTTGTACAAAACATGCCCGTCCCTCGTATATGTGAGGCCCTTGAGGGCATACTTGAGGTTCTGCGACGATGTGCACCTGCACCACAACCAGCACTGGTTCCAGATGAGGGTCATGGCTGGGGGAGAAGGGGGGGGGCCGACGTGTCAGGCGTGGGCGACCACGTCGCCAAGAACGGTAGAGTAATATATGCATAATCCTGATACTATCCTATATTTCTCTATGTTGCTATGCTCAGTTGGAGAACGTATGTATCCAGTTAAACATATTTCAGAGTGTTTGTTATGTGTCAAATGTGAAAAGATGACATATGCTAATCATATGTTGTGTGTCTGTCAGCTAAACCTTTTCTTTGTAACACAACAACATGTAACTATACATGTTTATATGGTAACCTAAATCTGAGGGTAAAGCTGCAACAATAAACAGCTGTCTTACCATACAGTGTGTGTGTACAATGAGTGTCCATGTTGTCCCATGTGTATCTCGGTGTTTGGGGGTGGGAACCCTATATGAGCCGCACTCAGGTCATATAGTGCTGGGTGCACTATATGACCCACACACAGGTTCCCTGTGACAAATACTTTGCCAGAGGCAGCTACAATTGTCATGCTACACACATATGTAATGTGTCATGTGCACCCTGTTTCGCCACAGCCTTGGGGCTGCAGCGGCACAGTGTGCACAGACATCCATGTGGTCACAGGGGGACTATGTTGTCAATGGCTGGTTTACTTGACATAATCATCACCGTGTGCAATCCATCATATACTACACATTGGTGGCATATGTGTGACCCTTGCCCTTGACCACATCAATAATCACGTGCCTCCCACCCCACCATAGGGATGCCTGTGTCAGAGGCATAAATGGGTGTCATGCCTATGTTGGAGACTCAAATATGTGCAGATCTTTGTTTCACATAGGACCATCCCTGTGCCATGTACATCAGTGGGAAAGCTGCTACGTTGCAACAGTTAATGCAGAACCCTAGTTGAATACACCTACACACATGGGCTTGTAGAACACCTTAATGTGTTGACAATGTCATTTTCAGACCCATGTTTACCCAACAGGAACATATGTGCCCCACACATATCCCATGCTGACATCCTCACACTTAGCCTAGGTGAGACACATGAGCATTACAAGTTCCTTTCCAAATGATATTTACTATTTATAAAAAAAACATTGGGAAACTATGTACAAATGTGGGAAGGGGGAAAATACCATCACCCTCCCCCCCCCAATCCTCCCCTCCCCTCAAACGCCCACCCGCACATAACACACACACACAACAAAAACAACCCACATGTGGGCCCCACCCTCCCCCAGCATGCCCAGTGATGGAAGACAGGGCATCACAGGGCACATGTAGTGACATCACTGGCGCAATTACTGACGCCAGTGACGCCATTGAGGGGGTGGTTGCCGACATGGAAGATGTACCACCTCGGCAACCACCCTCTCAATCACTGTGGCCAGCCACTGCTGTGAGTGAGACAGCTGGTGTATACGTTGCTCCATGCCATCCACGGCCACAGACAGGTGCTCCACGCATCTGCCACCACACACACACATTGTAAATGTTGTCTGTGTGGTGGCATCTGCGTAGGGCCTGTGTGTGGCCCTGGATGGTGGAGGCAACTGTTGTGGCTGGGGGGAAGCCACAGTGGCCTGTGATGCCCTGTCCTCCACGTCACTTTCCCACAACCCTTCTGGGAAACCCTCCCCCCCTGAGCCCTCCACAACATCCCCCCCCTCCACATCACCTGCACCCTCTCCCAACGCTGGCTCCCCCCCAATCAACCCTTCCCAATGTCCATTCTGGCCCTCCGGTGTCCTTTCTGCCGGGGATCCAGGTGTTTGCACCTCCACCACCTCCTCATGCACCTCATCCACCTCCTCCTCCTCCTCCTCCTCCACCTCCTCGTCTGTCGTGTCCAGGACCACCACCTCTGCATCATGTGGTGTTGGTGTCCGCCTGAACAGATTTGCAGAGGTGGTGGCCTCATCCTCAGTGACATCACCATCTGTGGAACATAACAGTCATCAGCACGTTTGTCTGTCACACATATAGCACTTGTACATAGGCAGGCACCACACAGGCATCTGGGATAATGGAACATTGGTTACAGATACGTGACTTCCTGATTATTCTACATCACCCTATTGTGAGGTCTCACCCTGGAGGCACTGGAGGTAGGCACCATGGTGGAGGCGCAGCTCCCTGCCCTTCTTCCGGAGATCCTCAATCTGTGGATATGCAAGGAAAAGGTGAGGGCATTAGTGACTGGTCACCTTCTGCTACTTTGGCCCCCCCCCCCATCAGTGTGCACAGTGTCTTACTGCTCCTGGCACACTGCTGTGTGTGTGTGTGTGTCATGTACAGCATAGTTAATCACCTGTCAGTAGGCATTCCCATGAGCAACAGGCATATGTCATGACATGTGTATAATGTTGGTGGCAAGGGAGCATGTGTGTCACAGCTGACCCGCATCCCTTGTGACGGTGTGTGGCAGCATCCCACGGTGTGAATGCGCTGCCCTCCCCCCTGTCGAACATGTCTCTCTCCAGTGACGTATACAGCTTACACAGGGACTAACTATGAGAAACATAGTGGGAGCGTGACACGGACAGAGAGAGACACCCCCCCCACAAGGGGGGATGGGTGGGTTGGGACTTCCTGATGCTGCTGTTCCGGCAGAACACCTCTGACAGGGGTTTAGCTATGCTGTCTCCAGATACACACAACTCATGGTCAAACATCTGGCAGCACCGTATATGTAAATGCTAGTGTGTTTTTACACGTGTGCTGATGGACTGTGGCTGGCCTCCTGTTCCCCACATGTTTCTATAGCATCCTGTGTGAGTGCCAGATAGGAGTGGGTGACATATTTTGGATGTGGGGCAAACCAGCCGGACCAAACGGGGCATGCCTGGAAGGGCCTTCGAGCAAGCTTACATGGAGCGTGAGGGGAAGACTAGGCATGTGTCTTGCGTATTCATATCTAATTATGGCCTATTGGCAACCAGGGGGAGTCCTACAACGTGACATGCACCTTTTGTGGTCATGGTTCACGTGTGTGGGTGTTTGTGAAACGTCCATTTGTGTACATTGTGGCATATAGGTGAGAAGACACACATCACGACAGACAATGCCACACGTGTGTCACTACAATAGCTGATTTCATGCCAGAACAGCCACAGTCACATGCTCGATGTGTGCCACTGCTTGACCTTGGAGGAGACATTCTGCACAGGCAACATCACCACACACATACACATCAGTTTGCTTCTGATGTGATCAAAACTCTACACTGGGGAGTGTTTTCATGCATCCTGTGTTGTCATCAATTTAGACACACATGGCAGGCCTACATCCTTTTTTCTATAGCACAGTTTTGTGGTCACAGTACCACCTGCATTTGTTGCTTTGTCTGTGCACATGTGTGCACTGACACCTGTACCCGGTGTATTTGGCACCCTCAGCACATCCTTGAACTACCCTGTCGCCCCCTTGCATGACCTTGACACAACATGCCACAGTTTGTTGGAACATGATGGTGTCCATGCTAGTCACAGTTACACAGCATGTGCTGTGTTCCACACATTTATGTTCAGATGCTCTGTAGACATCCTGTTACTCACCCCCAATGGCAACCTGATATGCCACCAATCATGGGCGGTGTGTAGTTAGATGAAACATTGTGTGGGAGGCCCTAGTGACCTTGGCAGGGGCCAATAACATTACCTTTCACCTTTGACAGGGCCCACGATATCTATGATTGCACCACTAGCTCCATTGTGTGAGGTGTGTCTTATGGGGATCCTGGTTGCTATGTCCAACCTACGTTGGACACAGTTGCTGACAGCATAATGTGTGTGGGGGGGTAGGTATTGTCCCTCTATGGGCTATGTTATGTTGTTATGTTCATTTGACCTGGCTCAGCTAGGCTGACAGCAGGTGTTTTCTGACAGCAATATCGACAGGGGCCAAACCAACATAACGGCTCTTCGCAACAGTGCTAATTTGAGGGTTTATGTATGTGTTCTCCAGCCACAACAGTTGCATGTATCATTGATACACCATCAGTGATGTGCATGTGTCTGATGGTGTTGGATTTATATTAGGTGGCAAGGTGTTGAACCTGAATCTTCATGACGGTATGGGGACATGGATCCGCTACAGGGTTTTGCTAACACATGTAATGGCTCATGGGGATGGGGTGCTGTTACACACATTAACCTCTGCAGCTAGCATATCATCCGGAGACATCACACACATGTGTGCTGAGATGTTCACCGCACAGACTATGGTGTAGGTGCAAACTACCTGCCATGAACAACCACATTATCTTACTGACATACCCACCATAGCAATTGTTGATCTGGCCCCCTGTGGGTTGGGTGTCCTACCACAGATCATCAGCTGCATACACCTTAGCAAAGGGGTGACTAACAGGACCCATTGCGCAGCTCACAGGACTCCTGGGGATAGGGAGAATGCATATTACCTGTTAGGCACACACAACCATATCCCCATGGTGGCAGATGGGCCACAGGGATGGCCCTCCTGGACTCCAGGGGATAGGGAGCAAAACGCAAACTGTTAGGTAACACACACCCATATCCCCATGGTGCCAGATGGGCCACAGGGATGGCCCTCCTGGACTCCAGGGGATAGGGAGCAAAACGCAAACTGTTAGGTAACACACAACCATATCCCCATGGTGCCAGATGGGCCACAGGGATGGCCCACCTGGACTCCAGGGGATAGGGAGCAAAACGCAAACTGTTAGGTAACACACAACCATATCCCCATGGTGCCAGATGGGCCACAGGGATGGCCCTCCTGGACTCCAGGGGATAGGGAGCAAAACGCAAACTGTTAGGTAACACACAACCATAGCCCCATGGTGCCAGATGGGCCACAGGGATGGCCCTCCTGGACTCCAGGGGATAGGGTGTATGTCTTAACCTGCCCAAGCACACACAAGCAGTTCCCCAGGGTGGGTTCTGGCCTACTGGGATGATCTGTCTGGACCCCTGCAGACTGTGAGAATGTTTGCAACTCTGACAGCACACTGACCAATATCACAGGGATGACAGCAAGCCCACTGTGATGGGCTCTCTGTCCTCCTGGTGATAGGGTGGATGTGTGAAACTGGGTAGGCACCACAAGCATTTCCCCAGGGTGGGTTCTGGCCTACTGGGATGATCTGTCTGGACCCCTGCAGACTGTGAGAATGTTTGCAACTCTGACAGCACACTGACCAATATCACAGGGATGACAGCAAGCCCACTGTGATGGGCTCTCTGTCCTCCTGGTGATAGGGTGGATGTGTGAAACTGGGTGGGCACACACAAGCATTTCCCCAGGGTGGGTTCTGGCCTACTGGGATGATCTGTCTGGACCCCTGCAGACTGTGAGAATGTTTGCAACTCTGACAGCACACTGACCAATATCACAGGGATGACAGCAAGCCCACTGTGATGGGCTCTCTGTCCTCCTGGTGATAGGGTGGATGTGTGAAACTGGGTGGGCACACACAAGCATTTCCCCAGGGTGGGTTCGAGCCTACTGGGATGATCTGTCTGGACCCCTGCAGACTGGGGGAATGTTTGCAACTGTGACAGCACACTGACCAATATCACAGGGATGACAGCAGGCCCACTGTGATGGGCTCTCTGTCCTCCTGGTGATAGGGTGGATGTGTGAAACTGGGTGGGCACCCACAAGCATTTCCCCAGGGTGGGTTCTGGCCTACTGGGATGATCTGTCTGGACCCCTGCAGACTGTGAGAATGTTTGCAACTCTGACAGCACACTGACCAATATCACAGGGATGACAGCAAGCCCACTGTGATGGGCTCTCTGTCCTCCTGGTGATAGGGTGGATGTGTGAAACTGGGTGGGCACCCACAAGCATTTCCCCAGGGTGGGTTCTGGCCTACTGGGATGATCTGTCTGGACCCCTGCAGACTGTGAGAATGTTTGCAACTCTGACAGCACACTGACCAATATCACAGGGATGACAGCAGGCCCACTGTGATGGGCTCTCTGTCCTTCTGGTGATAGGGTGGATGTGTGAAACTGGGTGGGCACCCCACAAGCATTTCCCCAGGGTGGGTTCTGGCCTACTGGGATGATCTGTCTGGACCCCTGCAGACTGTGAGAATGTTTGCAACTCTGACAGCACACTGACCAATATCACAGGGATGACAGCAAGCCCACTGTGATGGGCTCTCTGTCCTCCTGGTGATAGGGTGGATGTGTGAAACTGGGTGGGCACCCACAAGCATTTCCCCAGGGTGGGTTCTGGCCTACTGGGATGATCTGTCTGGACCCCTGCAGACTGTGAGAATGTTTGCAACTCTGACAGCACACTGACCAATATCACAGGGATGACAGCAGGCCCACTGTGATGGGCTCTCTGTCCTCCTGGTGATAGGGTGGATGTGTGAAACTGGGTGGGCACCCACAAGCATTTCCCCAGGGTGGGTTCTGGCCTACTGGGATGATCTGTCTGCACACATGCAGACTGTGGGAATGTTTGCAACTCTGACAGCACACTGACCAATATCACAGGGATGACAGCAAGCCCACTGTGATGGGCTCTCTGTCCTCCTGGTGATAGGGTGGATGTGTGAAACTGGGTGGGCACCCACAAGCATTTCCCCAGGGTGGGTTCTGGCCTACTGGGATGATCTGTCTGGACCCCTGCAGACTGTGAGAATGTTTGCAACTCTGACAGCACACTGACCAATATCACAGGGATGACAGCAGGCCCACTGTGATGGGCTCTCTGTCCTCCTGGTGATAGGGTGGATGTGTGGAACTGGGTGGGCACCCACAAGCATTTCCCCAGGGTGGGTTCGAGCCTACTGGAATGATCTGTCTGGACCCCTGCAGACTGGGGGAATGTTTGCAACTCTGACAGCACACTGACCAATATCACAGGGATGACAGCAAGCCCACTGTGATGGGCTCTCTGTCCTCCTGGTGATAGGGTGGATGTGTGAAACTGGGTGGGCACCCACAAGCATTTCCCCAGGGTGGGTTCTGGCCTACTGGGATGATCTGTCTGGACCCCTGCAGACTGTGAGAATGTTTGCAACTCTGACAGCACACTGACCAATATCACAGGGATGACAGCAGGCCCACTGTGATGGGCTCTCTGTCCTCCTGGTGATAGGGTGGATGTGTGGAACTGGGTGGGCACCCACAAGCATTTCCCCAGGGTGGGTTCGAGCCTACTGGGATGATCTGTCTGGACCCCTGCAGACTGGGGGAATGTTTGCAACTCTGACAGCACACTGACCAATATCACAGGGATGACAGCAAGCCCACTGTGATGGGCTCTCTGTCCTCCTGGTGATAGGGTGGATGTGTGAAACTGGGTGGGCACCCACAAGCATTTCCCCAGGGTGGGTTCTGGCCTACTGGGATGATCTGTCTGGACCCCTGCAGACTGTGAGAATGTTTGCAACTCTGACAGCACACTGACCAATATCACAGGGATGACAGCAGGCCCACTGTGATGGGCTCTCTGTCCTCCTGGTGATAGGGAGGATGTGTGGAACTGGGTGGGCACCCACAAGCATTTCCCCAGGGTGGGTTCTGGCCTACTGGGATGATCTGTCTGGACCCCTGCAGACTGGGGGAATGTTTGCAACTCTGACAGCACACTGACCAATATCACAGGGATGACAGCATGCCCACTGTGATGGGCTCTCTGTCCTCCTGGTGATAGGGTGGATGTGTGAAACTGGGTGGGCACACACAAGCATTTCCCCAGGGTGGGTTCGAGCCTACTGGGATGATCTGTCTGGACCCCTGCAGACTGGGGGAATGTTTGCAACTCTGACAGCACACTGACCAATATCACAGGGATGACAGCAAGCCCACTGTGATGGGCTCTGAGAACCCATGCAGATAGGCGTGTGTATTGGAAATCATGGCCAACACAGCCCATATCACCTGGGTGGGTGACATACCATTAATGTTATGTTTCACATTTCCTTGTGCTGGACCCACGGTGTTTTGTTCAAGGTACAATTCACACCATATCCATATGTTGTTGTATATATTTACATCTGCTGATCTAAGGTCTTACTTAATTACAGTATGTTGAGGCACAGCCACAGCAGCAGATGCCACAAGGGAAGCATCGTGACCTCTCTGACCATGTCCATCAACACCTGGGTGCAGGACAACACAGTCACAAATGATACAGATACATTATGGTATGTCTTCTCATCTTCTGCACATTATTGACTCACAGTACCTCAACACAACAGCATGGACATTTGCAATGAGTACAGGCTACATATATGATTTTTAGGACCTGGCCCTATACACTTACCTCCCTTGGGTAGTCTGCTTCTCTATTGAAACGTCTTTGTAGACGTTGCCATGCCCTAAGGACCTTGGCGCTGTCCCTGTGGCCGGTCTTCCCAGTGAAGAGCTTATGCTGGCGTGGTGCGATGAGCCGGGACAGGTACCTGAGCTCACGGAGGGTGAAGGAGGGCTTCCGTGTTCTGGGCGCCATTTTCAGAGATTATCACCTGATTGCACGCAGCGCGCTTCACGCGCCTGCGCAGTGCAACATGCGCGACGATTTACGTGCAACAGTGGCGCAGGTCAGAAACGTATTGCGTCCATGTGCGGGCCGAACGCAGTACGTGCATGTGGGCTACGCAGCTGGCGCATGTTGCCGGTATTGCACATGCAACTGCGCCACGCAAATGCGCAAAGAAAAATTGTCGCAAAGACTTGCGCAACACACATTACATATAAACTGCTGTGTGTCATTTATTTAAAACACCAGAGAACCATTTTAGAATGTTATTGTGTATACACATTTGGGACTTGAACCTACCAACACCTACACAATGGTGCTTAGGCTTTTGTATGATGTGATGTGCTATGGCTCTCACATTGCAATGACTGGCAATAACACAGATAAAACAACAATATGTGCTGCGAAAACATCAATGTGGGCTATCAGTCACCCTGGTGATATGTTTGTGTGTGCTTACACCATTTAATACAGCCTCCCTATCCACACAGGTCAAGAGAGCCCATCACAGGGGGCTGTCAGTCACCCTGGTGATATGGTTGTGTGTGTTTAATGGAGAAAACAAAACCTCCCTATCCACAGGGGTCCACAGAGCACATCTAAGTGGCCTACCAGTCACCGTGGTTATATGGGGATATGTGTTGCAATAGATCATGTTCAGTAGGTCATCTCAATGTGAGCCAAGCAATGATGTGGGGCCTTGGTATGTGGACAGTGTACATCCACATTATTTTTCATGACACACATACGGAGCTGATGGAGGTTTGCATGCGACAAACATGCTCAGTTCTCTTACGTAGGTGTGCTGACATACAGAGAGAGTGGATGTGGTGTGACACATTATTTGCCATACATCCTTTTTTAAGCGAGCTAGTGTTTTCCCTCACACAGGCAGCCTCATCATTATGATTTGATGGCACATCACTCCCTAAGATCAGCTGTTCTTTGTGGGGACCTTGGAAGGTTTGTTTTTTATGAGAGCAAACACACTGGGACAATGCAATGACCTAGGGTGTCACATCAGGGACCCTGGGAGGCACTCCAGAGAGGGCATATGAGGTGCAGTGTCCACCACAGCACCTTCTAACATTCATTTTCACACACCTTTTTGAGTATTTGGAATAACCTTCAGGCTACAGCACTGACGGTGTTGTTGGTGGCAGGGACAAATGACGTTAGGTAATGTGAAATGCCTCTGACAGCCATATTACATTACTCCACTGTGGGATCAGACCTATGACTTAAGGCTGTAACTGCTGTGATGTCACAAGTGCCCAACATCTCCATAGCTGAGTGATTATGAATCAGTTCTCCTTGGCGCCCTACACAAGTGCAGTGATCAGGATAGCCCTCATGAATATCCATTAGATCTATATGCATTTGGGCTATCCTGGCAGCCTGACTGGCTTGTGGCCCTCTAGGTCTGCAGTTGGGGACCCCTGCCTTACACGTCTTTCATTTCGGGGTGTGAGTGTGCAAGGTGCAGATGTCTTAGACTGGAAAAGCATAAATGGAATGTGTCACATACTTCCTCAATTGTCAACATAACCATGACGTGGTAGCATCTAAAATATGTTAGTAATGGTGGTGGTGAGAGGCAAAGAGGCATGTGACTCATTGTAACAACATGTGTTTATGTCTTGGACATCTGCACCTTCACCACGTACAATCATTGATGACAGAGGTGTAGGGCTAAGGTGTTGACATACAGCCCTGGAGAGCCACTCAGCACTCACATTCGTATGATATGTTGGATGCATATATGTCTCATGCATCTTCATTAGGCCTATACTACACACCCGACCTGCCTAGGGTTTCAGGTGTGATTGTTTCTGAGCCAATGCCCTAGATCAGTGTTTCCCAACCCAGTTCTCAGGGAACGCCAGGCCAGTCAGGTTTTCAGGATATACCTAATGAATTTGCATGAGATATATATGCATTAGAGATAGCCTGCCAACCTGACTGGTTTGTGGCCCTCCAGGGCTGGATTTAGAGACCCCTGCCTTACACCTCTGTCATTTAAGATTGTGAGTGGCCAAGGTACAGATGTCCTAGACATCAAAAGGGTAGATAGAATGTGTCCCATTCCTCCTGACTTCTCACCACCACCAAAATATTGTCTATTAGACAACTCTTTGGTGGTGGTGAGAATCGAGGAGGAATGTGACACGTTCTATCTACCCTTTCGATGTCTAGGACATCTGTACCTTGCCCACTCACAATCTTAAATGACAGAGGTGTACGGCAGGGGTCTCCAAATCCAGCCCTGGAGGGCCACAAGCCAGTCAGGTTGGCAAGCTATCTCTAATGCATATATATCTCATGCAAATTCATTAGGGATATCCTGAAAACCTGACTGGCCTAGCGTTCCCCGAGGACTGGGTTGGGAAACACTGCCCTAGATACTAACACACCCCTGGCTGCATACAGTAGGACTGAGGGCCACCACATGACGTTTTTTACATTTTTACAATGATAGGCTCAAACCACACATACCCATGATGCACTGCACATGTAAAACAGCAGTCTAGACATAACATTCAGATGTGTTATGAGGGCACTGAACCACCTCATCCTGATCATTTATCATGAGCATGTAGATTACTGACACAGAGTTGATACTGAGCATCACATTGTGCGGACCCTGGTCTCACCCTGAGAGTGTGAGGGGACACACAACACCATGTCCACGGCAACAGGATTAGCTAAGCTAGTCTATGTTGTGTGTCCACATCAGTGACTGTGTCTGATGGGTAGGTCTTCTAGATCCATTGTTAACTACACTTGTGTCCATCTCTTATTTGTGTGTGATGTTTATACATTCTGTAATTTTCTGATAACACATTGGACATATTCTGTGTGGTGCCCATCACCACATTAATTAGGTTAGTTGAGTGAAGGGGGGGAGGAGGGGGTTGAAATACATAGACAGATTATGTTACAACACCAGCACTGAGCAGTACAACTCATGATCACCCAGCAACACATCCACATTCCCCATCACTACAATGGTGGTACTGGAAGGAAATGTCAACCTGGCTCCAGCTGTTGGAGGGGCACCAGATAAGAGGGTCCATGCATTTATGTGCACATCCAGACCATACAGCAGGCCTGGAAATGCTCAGCAGACCACCACCGCGGACATTCACCAGCCGCAAACACACAGACACTGCACCCTTCAAGGTGTAGCAACCTTGGACATACTAGGTGGCAGCAGTCTGCTAGCTCGTCCATTGTGCATATTACTGGAGAATATGTGTGCACCCAAAACTGGGATGTCTGCACACTCACCAAGCAGCTAAGCTAGTGATTGGGCCCCAAAAGGATACCCATACATATCACTTGCAGGAGATGTTGTTGACACTATGGCTGACCTAGCCATGCCATGGTAACTGCTCAGTTAGGGTGAAGGTGAACTTCCAGCAAGACATGCAGGGGCTACCCTGTCCATGTTGCTGATGGACGTACACTACAATGTCCAATACATTGACTAATGATCTGTCCTCATGCATCCTGGCAAAGGCAGCCTGTCTGAGGTATGCCCACAATACCTTGCTCCTCATTATGCACATTGGCAAGCTAACACTGGACACAGAGCAAACATTGTGCGCTGAGTAAGATGTTTAACAAATCACACACTGGATGTACAGCCACACATTCACACACCTATGCCATCACTGTGCCACTATAGCTAGCTTTTACAGTCTCGGACATCTCAGCAGTCCTGGACCCAGTGCAGGCATGGCAATGGTATGGAATACTGTTGGTGTCACACCACAGGGTGGGGAACATTGTCATGCACCAGACCTGAGACACACTCCCCAAACATCTGACATATTGGTATTCTAACGCTCAATAACCATATTGTGCTTGACGTTGGCATTGATATATGTGACTTTTCACATCTACATGTTGATATAGGTTTACTGTTTTTCCAGGTTTATGGTGACAGTGCTAAGGTGTGCACGTACTAGTTATTTGAGATGTACGCAAGGCCCAATATCATGACTGTCCAGTAGTGTTTGGGTAATGGAGCCTGTGTCTCTGCACATTTATGCTCCTGTTGGCTGATACTCTCAGCCAGAGGTCCCCAACTCCAGTCCTGTTGTCCCACACACTGATCATGTTTTGCAACTGTGCCTCATGAATATGCATGAGATACATCTGCATACCATGGACCAGCATATGGACATGGAGAGACACATCTTTATTTCACACATCATAAGATGTAAATGATTTGTGGCCCTCCAGGACTGCATTTGGGGAATCTGCTGTATGTAATGCAGATGTTTCTCATTTATGTACACTTTCATGGAAAATATAGATGTATTACCCGTGTTTGCATTATCTGCACTACAGGATCTGTTATTTTTAAAATATTTGCATGGTCTGACAATTGTGGGGACTGTGTTGGCTGAGCAGACACATGGGATTTGAACCTGTGACTTTCTGCTCCTGTAGGCACTGCCTGTGTGCTTTGCACCACCGTCTTGTCACAGGGGCAGTGCATTCCCAGGGGAATACATGGCTGTTTGTCAGACGGACCCTGTCACTTGCAGTGCACAGCGCCCACTTAATACAGGCTAGGCCATGGTGTGATGTGCACAGCTGCCACCAGTTCCCCTGCCATCACCATGCTCACATGGCCTTATATTGGCACATGCACATCATGTGCACGATCAGTGACCCTCCAGGAGTGCATTTCGTTGAATCTGCTGTAGAGGATGCACATGTTTATTTGGTGTGTGGTGTTGACGGGAAACAAAAGAAACAATTTATCTCACACAATCTTGATTATCTGCAACAAAGGTTCAGTCTTACATGCCATGTTTCAGAGGGGTTCCATTCTGGGGGCTCGTTTGGCAGGGGCCACAGACACGATTTGAACCTGTGACCTTCTGTTTGTGTAAACACTGACTGTGTGCACTGCACCACAGTTTTGCCACATCGAGGCTGCATTCCCTGGGGAATCCATGGCTGTACATCCAATAGAGCCTGTCTGTTGTGGTGGGCAGGGCCAGCCTACACACGCCTAGGGCACTGTCTGGTGTGGCTTGCTGCCATTGCCCCCTCCATCACCTGGACACCTCGCACAACATGACGACATGTCCTTATCTGGAAAAACACATATAGCTTGATTGCATTGTGCCACTCCAGGACTGAGTTGTGAGGACTTGCCTGTACGTAATGCCCATTGTTGGGGGGGGGGGGGGTTGGCGCGGTGTTAGGTAAAACACTGGTGTTGGAAACATGATTATGTACTCTGCAATCACTGAGTGTCTTCACTATCTGTGTTTAGTGGTGGGTAAAATATCTGTGCAGGATTAGCAGTAGGCCCAGCTGGGCTTTGAACCTGTGACCTTCTGTTCTTGCATGCACTGTCTGTGTGCATTGCACCACTGTCTAGCCACAGATTGGGTGATTTCCCTGGGAGGTTCATGACTGTGCATACAGCAGGGCCTGTCTGTTGCAGTGCACGGTGCCAGAAAGCACATGGCTAGGCCACTGTTCTGTGGGGATGGCAGCCACTGCCTCCTGCACCACATGTACTCGTCTGCAAACATGGTGGCATGTCCTTCTCTCAGAAAAAAAACCATATTACCTGATTGCATTGTGGCATTACAGGAATGCATTTGGGGGACTTGGCTGTAGGTGATGCCCATTGTTGTGGTGTGTGTGCGGTGTTGGGTAACATATGTTTTTTTTCCACATGCTTATGTTCCCTGCAATACATGGGTGTCTGTGCTATCTTTGTTTAGTGGTGGATAAAATATAGGGACTGGTCTGGCAAATGTACCATCTGGGATTTGAACCTCTGGTCCTTGAGGTACCGGATCTGTCCACTGCACCACACTGTGACCACAGAGACTATGCACTCCCTGGAGATAGTACACCTAGCAGGATGGAGTCACAAACCCTGCTTGCGCATATGTACTGTGGGCTCCTTCACCCTGTGTGGTGACAAACGTGCAAATAAAACACAGGAATGGCCACAGAACAATGGGGAAAAACATATACACAAGCTGGGCAACAGTGATATTAATGGCCAACCATTGCAAACACTACCAGGAAAGCTGCAAAGTAAAGGCATGCTTTTTGGTACACTCTCCGCTACGAACACCTTTACAAAGGTAATTTTTTTTTTGTGCTTTCCTGGGTGTGTATTTTCTTTTTCAACATTACTATAACTGTTCCACAGCTGACATAATATTTCTCATATTTTTGTGGTGCTCATTTTGTATTTTAAATTGCACTTTTGTGCTGTACACATGTATCACATTGCTCACGTTTTGCAGGTTTCCCCGGTTCTGCTGTACATTGCGGACGGAAATGGTTTCTCTTCCCTTTAAATACCCTCTACCGCGAGTGTTTCACTCGCGCTATTTTTACATTCAAATTCGGGCCCGATACTGTGCGGGGAGCCTCTCCCCTCCCACTCTCCACCCATTGACCCTGTCCCTCCGCCCCTCAGAGGCCTTCCTCCGCCCTCTGTTAGCCGTTCCACGCCTCTATCGGACATTTGCGGGCCCGCACTTGTACGGGGCCCGTTAGTATGCCGCGTACCTGTGCGGGGATGACACGCACGTGTGCGGTCCGTTTAAACACGTTTATGCGCGTTTCAGTGCCGCGTTGCCGTGCGCTATTTTGCGGCGCGCTATTTTGCGGACTTTAGTAAACATGCCCCTTAGTCTTAAATGGTTACACTGTAACTTCATTACATGTCCCCTAGTCTTTCCACATTTTGATGACATAAACAATCAATCTACATTTACCTATTCCACTCCATCCATTAAGTTATAGACCTTTATCATATCTCCCCTCAGCTGTCTCTTCTCCAGGTTGAAGAGCCCTAACCTTTGTAGCCTCACCTCATGGAGGTATCCTTCCATCCGCATTACCATCTGTGATGTCCATCATGATCCTACAGTGACAGTGGCAGTACACAGACAAGCTGCTGCTGCTGAAAGGAGATGTGCCAAATGGGGCGGTCCTGGCACCCTAGGCAGAGATCCTGGCTGGCCCTCACCTGCTGAACCCAGCTACTGAGGAAGAGGCCGATAGCCCCAGCAGCTGTAACTCTCCAGGTAGCTGCATCACGCAGGCACCTGGGGAACTACTACAGCAGTGGCTGTCATCCTTTGATGGTTGGGGGGCTGCGTGGCCATCCATGTATGTCTCTGCCCCCTTCATCCGGTTCTTACACCCTAGGTGTCCTCCAAACCCACATGTTGGATGGGATGGTACTGCGCACTACCACCACTGACAGTATGCAGGCATATCATCATTGTGTGGGAGTATTGGTAGAGGGGGCAGCGGCACCCACCTGCAGCAGACTACAGCCATGTCCTGGTCTGTGTGCTATGTGCATTGCAGCATATGCCAAGGTCTGTATGATGGGAAGCATGTCAGACCCAGGGACTGGTGCATCTGTATGGCAGCAATGTGGCTCTACCATGCACATACCAACTGCAAACAGTCCACATTATATGTGCACAGAGAAACCATGGACACCCCACAGTTGACTCAGCAATCAAGCCCTCTGAACAGAAAGTATACCCATACCACTAGAACCAAACACTAGATAGCACTATGTGGATACATAGCCATGCCATGGTCACTGCTCGGTCAGAGTGAGAGTGCCCTCCCAGCATAACATGCTGTGGCCACCCTCACCATGCAGGTGGCAGTCAGGTACTACGATGTCCCAGCCATTGCCCTACCTCCGATGCAGATGCATCCTGGACAATCCGCCCTGTTCGGGCCATATCCACAATTTTTTGCACCTCATCATGCACATTTGCAGGCTAATGCTGGAAACAGCTTAGGCACTGTGAGGCTCAGTGAGGCATATAAAGCCATAAAACAATGGATAGATATACACACACACTCACACTCACTCACATCAATGCACTGTGAAAAATGTGGATGGTTGGCATTTCTGCCTGCCTCTCTGGTGCCAATCTCAGGCACATTCAAGCCATAGACAAGACAAAAGAGGAGGTGGCGTCCTCATCCTCACAAGGTCAGACCTCCATTTTCGAACTGTAGACTCAACCAGTACAAACCATATGGAGACCGTCACCATCTCCAATAAACGCTGCTCAATCAACCTTCTTTACAGAGCACCTTCAGCCTCACCTGATGATCTCTCGGCTATCATCGATCTGGCATCTAACACTCATAACCCAAGCATCCCAAATTGGATCCTAGGTGACTTTAACCTGCCTACACTACAAGATAATCAAGCATCAGCCTTCCTCGATGCCCTCAAAAATCTTGGCTTCAAGCAATTAGTTAATGATCCTACTCATATTAAGGGAAATATCCTGGATCTAGTATTCGCCCTGCAAACCTCCCTTAACCCAGCCCAGGACCCTATAACCTCCATAACTCCTGTTCCTTGGTCAGATCACAAACTGATCATCATCCAGATCCCCTCATACAAAGCCTACACAAAAATCAACAAAATACAAAGCAACACCACAAGACCGCCTTCTCGATGTTTCAAGCCTTACAACAGAGATCTTATCCTTGCTGAGACGCAACAACTCTTCTCTGAAACCACCCAGAACTTTGACGACCTAATCTCTCACTGGAACAATTGCCTCAGTTCAATTGCCCTTCGCACACCAACCAACAGGCCCGCAGGTAAAAGGGTGAGTGCCCCATGGTACTCAGCTGACCTTAAAGCATCACTGAACCAATTACGGAAACTAGAGAAACGCTGGCGCCGATCTCATTCTTTAAATGACCAGACAGCATACAACTGTCATCTGGCTGCGCATCGCAACGCAATCACCAACACGATGAAGCAGTACTACTCAGACACCTTAAAGAGATCGCTCAACAAACCACATGACCTTTTCGACCTGGTTAAGACCTTATCAACGGAACCATCCTCTGGACCTCCATTTGAGATACACCCACAAGATTTTGCAACTTATCTCCAATCCAAAATATGCCAGACTGACAAAACCTCTACTACAACCTTCGCAATAGACCAAGACTGCCAAACAACACTTACCATGTTCTCTACCCCCACCAAGAGAGGAATTGAAGACACTATTGTGGCCCTAAATACCACTACTGCCCAGTCTGATCCATGCCCAGCCTTCTGGATCAAGGAGCTTCGCAGCCACTTCAGCCCAGTACTATCCAAAATAATGAACCTCTCCTTCTCAACTGGCTCTTTCCCTTCTGCCCTTAAACACACCTCCATTAGACTGCTGCTAAAAAACTGCAAGCTTGATCCCCAGCAGGTAGAATCCTATAGACCCATATCCAGCATTCCACTACTTGCGAAGATCATTGAGAAGGAAGCTCAACGACAATTGCAGGATCACATCGACTCCGCTGCACCATTAGACCCATGCCAACATGGTTTTAGGGAATTCCACAGCATGGAAACCCTCCTTACCACTCTTTTCTGCAAGATAATCACAGGCATTGATGACATCCGTCAAGGTTTTGCTCTCATCTTTCTGGACATCGCGGCAGCTTTTGATTCAGTAAATCACGAGCTTCTATTAGGACGACTGATCGACAAAGGCATTAATGGACGAGCGCTCGAATGGTGTAGATCCTACCTGTCCGAAAGATGGCAACATGTTCGTTCCGGAGGAACAAATTCTGAACCTTTCCACCAAAGCCAAGGAGTCCCACAAGGATCCTCCCTTTCTTCGCTCTTGTTCAATATTTACATGCAGCCAATCTGTAACATCATCCGGTCCTTCAATGTCGACTGCATGTTATACGCAGGCGATGTCCTTCTTTACATACCCTTCTCTACTGAGCATCTGGACCTCTCCCCACTGACGAGTTGTTTCAATGCAATATCTGACTGGCTTCTTTCTCAAAACCTAAGAATACAACATAAGAAAACGGAAGTACTCTTCATTACGAGGAACCCCCAACTTTACCCCACCACAACATCTTAAAGTAAAAGAAGCCGAGCTACACTCTAAATCCTCAATACGATATCTGGGAGTCACCCTAGATCAACGCCTGGATATGAAGGCTCACATAGGAAACATAGTCAGATCAGTCTACTACAAGATCCGCTCACTTAGGCATCTACGTTCCATGCTTGAACCAACTGATTTTCGGACAATTTTCCAGGCATTGGTCATACCTCATTTCGACTATGCCAATGCCATATTACAAGGTCTTCCCCAGTCTACACTAAACCCGCTGCAGCTAGCCATGAACGCGGCAGCAAGAATCCTCCATGGAGCCTCCAGGAGCGACCACGTGACGCCTCTGCTAATACAGTTGCATTGGCTACCCATTCAGGCTAGAATAGTTTTCAAGATCTTGATAATCACTTTTAAAGCTGTTCACAATCTCTCATCCACATCCTTAACCTCCCTCATTCATGCCATTCTTGCTCACCAAATAGAGAAAGAAGATCCACGGCTATAAACTCCCTAACAGTCCCAAAGGCACTCACTGCTTGCACTAAATCGACAGCCAACAGGGCCTTCAGTCTCATTGCCCCAAGATACTGGAATGCATTACCCCATGATATCCGGGCTATTAAGAATTTACCACAGTTTAGGAAAGCCCTCAAAGGCCACCTCTTCAACAAATACCTTATTGAGCCCAACTGCATCCCCTAGAGCTCCAAGACACCCCCGATACCACTCCCAGACAAACTTATAGCATACCAACAACACACCAAGTTGATACTCAAACCCATGACGTGGAGTGTGTTTTCTATGCATCCTCTTTGATTATGACTCCATGTAGTAAGTTTTGTAAATAGTTACCCCTGTTATCCAAGTTTTTGTTCCCTGTTATCTGTAAACTCATACATTTATCTGTACTGAGCATTTTGTTCCATGTAAACCGCGCTGATGCCGAATAATGCGGTATATAAGAGAATGTAAATAAATAAATAAATTGTTAAGGTGTACTGATTGTGAAGGGTCTAGTAGTGCACTCTTATGTTAACAGCCGCTGAGTGTGCTGGTGATGTCAGCCTGATTCTCCATCCAGCTGAGGATAGTGGAGCCTGTCTGTGTGGGCTTTTGTACCCTTGTTGGCTGATTCATTCGGGGTTGCACATGTTGGCGTTGTACCTGCAATGTGGGATAAAATGCAGCCACAGAGACATACACTGCAGAATCCACTGACAGGACCCAAACCTACAACCCTCTGTTCCTATACACACCAACTGTATGTAGTGCACCACAGTGTTATAACAGTTCCTAGGGCTGACATGCTTCCCATCAGATGGACCTTGGCACATGTTGCATTGTGTATGGCGCACTGGATCAGGGCATGGCTTTGGTCTATTGCAGGCGGGTGCTGCTGTCCCCTCTGCCAACACCCCCCATGCCATGCTGACATGCACATGTACTGTCAGTGTTGGTGGTGTGCAGCCCCAGGCCAGCCAATATGGTTGTAGGTGGGTGTCTAATGCACAGGGTCTGGTGGGGCGGGGTGGGGCAGAGGCATACATGGACAGCCACACATCCCCCCACAATCATCTGCCTCTCCAGGCACCCCATCACCACCTGCCAATGTTATGTTTCTTCACACTGGGGAAGAGATGGCTGAGGGGTGTTATGTTAGAGGTCTAGAAAGTATTGCCTGGAGTGGAATGGGTAAACTTAGGTTGATTGTTTATGCCATCCGAATGTAGAAAAACTAGGTGACATGCAATGCGGCTACAGTGCAACCAATTTAGTACTATTAGTTGAAGATATTTTTTCCATCAATGTGTTATCAACCCTGCAATTCATTACCGGAGGATATAGTGAAGGTTGTTAATGTAGCTGGGTTTAGAAAATGTTTGGACGGGTTCCTGGGGAGAATCCATAAACCATTGTTAAAGAGGACCCGGGATATGCACTGCTTGCCCCATTACAAGCATTGTGGATCCTGTGTGTCTTTTAAGGAAACTGCTAGGTACCTGTGATCTAGATTGGCCACTGTTGGACACAGGATACTGGGCATGATGGACCTTGGTCTGACACAGTCTGGCATTTTTCAGGTCCTATGTGTTAATATGCCACCTTGGCAACTGCCTAGTCTACCCTGTGCACCAGAAGCCCCATTGTATGATCCACATGCACCCACCTTTGAGCCCATTTGCACCATCAACATAATGCCCTTTCATACTTGGGTACTATGCTGTTGCTCCTAATGGAGCACTACTATCACTTTCTTGGGCTCACCTGTCTGTGCAGCACATTGCAGATATTTAAATAGGTTCTCTCTCCTCAAAATACACCCTTACCGACAGATTTTGATATGCGGTAATGTTCCTGGTGTTAAGGGAGCCAGGCCTTGTTCCCACCCATTCCCCACCCAAAGATCCCTACTCTCTGCCTACTATCCACCCATAGGGCGCTTTACGCTGCCGATCCCATTAGCACGTGCTAAAGCGGCGTTAATGCAAGCTAACGGCACATTAGCATGCTTTAATGCATGATAACGTGGCATTTGCACCGTTAACGAAACACTCACTTCTTTAGTGCGGTTTAGTAAACATATCCCATTGTCTCTTCTTTCTCTAGAGAAATGACCCAAATGTTTTTTTCTCATTAATAAGGTATGGCGATCCACCTCTGATTGCACCTTGCCAAGAAAACCAGGGACTGGGTCGCCAGCAGTCAGCACTGATTCAACAGCACGCATTGCATTTTCAAGCACCATCTATTTTGTCTGTGCTAACAGAAATCACTATAGCCTTCATATGTCTTCTTTATTATTAGGCTTTCAGAAATAGCAAAGCTTGTATACTCACTTTTGTTTCAGAAATATGAGAGAAAAATTCCAAATTACATTTAAATGATTTAGTTTGAAGTCTGACAGAGCAACAAATGTGATGTTACCAAAAATATTTCCAAACGCAGTTGCCAAAGGCATACCTAAGCTGAATGAAAAAACATAAAATGATGATAAGTCAACAGGGTTTATACCATTGCAGAAAACATAAAAATTAATTGAGAAATGGAGTTCCAGCCATTGCACAACAGCAACATCTAGTAGCCAAACTCAGAGTGCAGGAAAAGAAAATTCTGCTGGAGCCTGTTTCTTCTTTTTGTCATGCTTTATGCATGTTAGCTCATGGTAAATTACATAAGAATTAAATGGCATGCACAGATTTAATTTAAAATACAATAAATAGCATAATAATATAAAATAACAAAAAGGCAGTATATCAAAAATGTACAACTGTAAAGAAAATCACTCATATAATTTGAACTTGAGACTTGAACTGGCTTGACTGAGGGGTATGCATACTAAACAGCGCTAACGTTGCAGCGGCAATGTTATTGCGTGATACGTAATGTTATCATGTGATAAACCGCGCTATAATGTTACTTATCGCACGATAACGTCTCCGATGGCGTTAAGGCGCACAGAGGGTGGAGTAAGTCTCTCCAGAGGGCGGAGAGAAGGGGTCAATGGGCGGAGAGTGGGCGGGGAGAGGCTCCAGGCACACTAACGCTGTGAAATGAAGGTCTGAAAATTAACACCAGTGAAAACCTCGCGCTAGAGGCACATTTGCAGGAGAGAGAAACCATTTCAGTCAGCAATGTACAGCAAAGGCAGGGAAACCAAGAAAGTGATACTAGTGATACATGTGCAGCAACAGCATAGTGCCCAAGTATGAAAGGGCATGATGGTGAGGCTGCAAATGGGGTACAGGGGGCTGCAGGCAGGACATGCAGTGGGGCAGCTTGGGCACAGGGTGGACTAGGCAGATGCCTAGGTGGCACATAGGAACACAGAAACTGAAAATCAGCAAGACAGCAACTGACCAAGGTCAAACATGCCCACGAATGTGTGTCCCACATTGTCCCAGGGGACAGTACCCAGCAGGTTCGTACCCCAAAGGGCACATAACATGAACAGGCGGTGCCGGGGGGAAGTGCGGATGTCTATGTAAGCACCCCTACCCCAGATCCCACACCAAAGGCAGCTGCCTACTGGCACACTGGATGGCCTGGGACTGCACACCACCAGCATAAAGGCATGTCAGCATGGTGGTGGAGGGGTGCTGGTCGTGGAGGGGGCAGTGGCACCTGCCCACAGCACACCAAGGCCAAGCCCTGTTCAGGTGGGTGGCATGCAGTGCAACAGACAAGGGCTGTCTGATGAACAGTAACGGTATCCCCAGGGAATGACCTGCCTCTGTGGCAACAGTTTGTTGCAGTACACACAGCCAGTGTGTTTAGGGGCAGAAGGTCACAGGTTCAAGTCCCAGCTGTGGCTCCCACAGACCATGTCCCTACATTTTACCCTACAGCACACATACACCATAAACATATGCAGTCCCTAGAGCAGAGATTCCCAACTGCAGTCCTGGAGGGCCAAACACCATTCAGGAGTTCATGTTGTCCCTAATAAATATGCATGAGATGCATTGCTATGCAGTGCTCCCATTGAATGCAAATGCATCTCCTGCACATTCATTAGGGAAAACCTGAATGGTGTTTGGCCCACCAGGACCGGAGTTGGGAACCACTGCCCTATAGTATTAGCCAACAGGGGCATGAACACCCATACCCACAGGCTTCACTATCTAAAGCCTCATGGAGAGTAAGGCTGTTGGGCCCTGCGCGGAGCAGCAGCTACCAATACTAGCACCTGCAATCCTTAGCAATGCCTGTACTGTGCCCAGGACTGGTGTGGCGACCAGGGCTGCCAACCATCGCTATCTTTGCACAATGCTGAAATAGGTGTGGGAGTGTGTGTATGTCTATCCAGTGTTTTGTGGTGGGGAGCAGCTGAACTTTTCCAGGCCTACTGCCTGTCTGCCAGTGCCCTATGAAATACATACAGATCTGCATTGACTGCCCTGGAGGGTGCTTATTCCCCAGCAGGACTGGGGTGGTGGTTCCCCTCTACTGCCTCCGACGTAGAGTGTGGATCTGTTGGTGGGAGATCCTGTCCCCCACCCTGACCAGGCAGGTTGGGTAGTGCTACATAATCCATTTTTGGGTCCACACAACAATCTTCTCCTATAACATTTAACCATGGCAACCACACAAGTTATGCACTATTCTAGATACATCATAGTTTACAAGGGCTAGACATGACTGGGAAATACAGACAGGCACAGGTGCATTATAGATATGACTGCAAGGACTACCTGTCATACATAAGCACTGATAAGGACCTGCAGCACAGCCTATCTCAGTTAAGCCAGGTGCTGCAGACCTGGTGCTGGGCACCCCACCTCACCCTCAGGGTGAGCACAGGAACCGCACAATGTCACAGTCTGTAGCTACTCTGTGCCAGTAACACACGGTTAGTTACCCCTACCAGGCCAAGGTGCTGTGGAGGCGCATACACCATCTTGTGATCAGATGTAGACTTCTGATCTGCATTTGCAGTGCATCATGGGTACGGGTGTGTATACCCTATTCTGGTCCACAGTAGACAGTTTGTGTGGTGACCTGCAGTCTTTCTGTAGCCAGCCAGCACTGTGTTAGATGCTGTAGCCCACTGGTTACTGCAATGACTGAAGAACCAGATGTCATGGGTTCAATCCCACAGTGGCGTTCTTTATTAAGGCTCTCTAAGGTGTTTCCTTTTAATTTACATCAGTGCTGCCAGCAAAACCATCCTCACAGTTCCGTAACCTTAAGGTGCCTCATAAGGCACCCTATAGGGCACATTATAAGGTGCCTTGGCAGACAGGGCACTTTATAATGTGCCCTATGGGGCGCCTTATGAGGCACCTTAGTTACGGCACTGTGAGGGTGTTTTTTGCTGGCAGCACTGATTCAAATTAAAAGGGAATCCCTCGGACATCCTTATTAAATACCACCACAGTGGGAGTGAACTCATGACCTCTGCCTTCACAGTCATTGTCATAACCAGTGGGTTACATCTCTATAGCTTCTAGAACAGCGCTGGCATGGACTTAAGGTTACCGCACGTTAATGAGCCAAGGCGCCCTCTATCGCGCGATACAGATTCTTGCTACCTTGCCGCCGGAACGCCCACTACCTTATATGGCATTCTTCACATTAACGCTGCAACTAGCGCCGGTAACATTAAGACGGTTTAGTAAACATACCCCTAAGTCTGTGAGACTATCAATATTTGTCTGTATCTGAAGAGAGCCTTCTGGAAAAACCATTAGGAGGCATGTTTAGGTTAGCTTTCTGCTAAATATGATGATTCTAAGGGGTGTGTTTACTAAACTGCGGTAATGGCAATCGCGTTAAGATCTGCGTTAAAAGTAAAAGTGACCAAATAAGGATATGGGCGGTACATCATTGCATTTAATGCGCGTTACCAGGTGCCATAACCTAACGAGCGGTAAAAAACACATTGTTGAGCGCCACGCAAGGCGCCCGGTACAGCGCCCATAAGGCGTCTCATAAGGTGTCTAACAAGGTGTCAAGAGTTGTAGCACAATGGTTAAGACACTGACTCATGGTGCAAGGGTTGTGCGTTCAATCCCCCTGTGGGTCTAAGGACTAAAGCTGGCTGTGATACTACCTTCACACCAATTCAGTGCTGTCCTAAGCAATATGTTTTGTACATTTAAGAAGTGCTCCTGGCAAACACACACTCACAGGTCCGTAACCCAAGGTGCCGCATAAGGTACCCTACAAGGCTCAACAGAGGGTACAGTTTAATGTGCACTGTCTGCCAGGACACCCTATAATGTCTCCCACGGGGCACCTGATATGGCGCGGTACAGGGTGCCCCATAGGGCACGTTACAGAGTGCCCAATGAGGCACCGTAATGAGTCCGCACTGTGAGGGTGATGTTGCTGGCAGCAGCAATGTAAAGTGAAAAAATGAAAATGCCACAGACACCCACACCAGATAACACCACAGTGGGTTCAAACCCATAACCTCTGGCTCCACAGTCAGTGCATTTGCCAGTGGGTTAAAGTTATGTCTGTATCTGTATCTCCTTCTATATGACTGGCTGACTACAGAGGGACGTCAGTTCACCACACAGTCCATCTACAGTAGTTCACAGGGTTGGATTGGGCCAGTCACACCCATGATGCACTGCACATGCAAATCAGCAGTCTACACATGGGCTCAGGTTGAGGTGTGCATCCCCCCCCCCCCATCACCTAGGACTGGTTTTGGTCCTAACCATATGCAGCCCCACAGCTCCTACGCATGGTACAGTGTACTGACTGTGTGTGTTACTGTCACAGAGTGCCTAGAGACCATCACATTGGACGGGTCCTGTGCTCACCCTGAGGATGAGGTTGGGTGCCTAGCACCATGTCCGCAGCACCTCGGTTGCTTGTAGTGGCCTATGCTGTGGGTCCCCATTGGTGCCACTGTTGGATAAGTGGTTGCTGTAGATAATCCTAGCATATGCCTGTGTTTATCTGTATATCACATCATGCACGTGTTGACTTTGTTGCTACATACATAGTGTATGAACAGTGTGGGTGCCATGACCACATGACTTCATAGCAAAGGTATAGATATTTATAGACCCCTAGGTGGTTTCCGTATCAACAACCAACACACTCTCTGTGGCCAACAGGATTCCCAGACAAAACATCAACATTTTACAACCTGCACTGGTAAAGGTAGTGGGTACCATTCACCCCTGTCATGGGAGGGAATAGACCCCCCCCCCCCAAAAAAAAAAACATTGGGCAGTGGCAGACAGAAGGTCTGTTTCAACAAAGCTGCCCTCACACCACTATCTGACATTCTCTAGCAGCAAGGCTTGTGAGTCACCAGCCGCTGTAACCTACAAGGTGATCCAGACACACACATACTAACTATAGACAGTCTGCTTGCTAGTACATAGCGCATGCTCCTGAAGGTGCTGGCTGTGCGCGCGCACACACACCAAATAGATCAGTGATTGGGCTCCGAAGGACAGAGCCCAGATATCACACTGAAAGGGAGACATTATGGAGCACTATGGGGGAACCCAGCCATGCTGTGGTCACAGCACAGTCAGGGTGAGCGTGACCTCACAGCAGGAAATGCCATGGCAACCATGAACGTGTAGGTGGTGGGCAGGCACTCCGCTGTCACAGCCATTGCTCTGTGCCCTGTGCAGGTGCATCCAGCCCAGGCTGCCCTGTCCTGCCATATCCACAATACCTTGCTCCTCATTATGCACATTGGAAGGCCAATACTGACAACAGTGCCAGTGTTGTGGGCTGCAGAGGCTTTTTTAAATAACCACAAACTGTATGGACTGACACACGCTGCTACACATCTGCCATCATTGTGCACCCATAGAGGCTTTTGGCAGCCCCATGCACCTCACCAGTCCTGGACACAGTGCAGGCATGGCTATGGTACGCAGTACTGTTGGTGTCTCTCCCCAAGGTGGTGCACACTGTCAGGTACCATACCTGACACCCACTCCACAGACATCACAGAGGTTGTTATGCTATAGTCCACTGGGTAGCTTGTGCTAACCTTATGGATAGCTATGTTGCACTTATTATAGCGACCTTTTGCCAACTGTGTACCATCTTCCAGGGTTTTGGATGGCATTGCTAGTGTATGCAAGTGCTGATTTTGGGGGATGCACACAGGTCCCAAAATTCTGCCTTTCCAGAGGGTGTGTCTGATGGGCTTTGTGGGTTCAGGTGTTTGCGCCCCTGTTGTACAGTGCCTTTGGGCAGGGGTTCCCCATATCTGGGCCTGGTGAGCTGCACCATGTTCGGTTTTTCATGATGTCCACTATAAATATGCATACAATACATATGCATACTATAGGGGTGTCGCTTAGACATGCATCAGTGGCATCTTCTTGGCCCACAGCATGGAACCTGACTGTTGTTAGCACATCCTGCACTTTATTTGGGAGACTCTCCTCTCTGTAATGTGCCTGTTTGGGGTGTCTGTGCCCTGTTGATTAGAATGTAGGTGTTTCAGGCATGTTTATTCTATCGGCACTAAAAGGTTCTGTCTTTCTTACCACGGTTTATTACTAGATAAAATATGTTGCAAGAGTTGGCAGGGGGCACAGCAAGGGTTTGAACCTGTGACCTTCTGGTCATGAGCACACTGGCTGTGCATACTGCACCATGATGATGCCACAGGGGTGCTTCATTCCCTGGAGATACCATGTCTGTTTGTCATACAGATCCTGTCTGTTGCAGTGCACAGCACACACCTACATGGGTCTGGGCCATGGCCTGCTATGGTTAGATATCACTGCCCCCTCCGCCACCAGTGGCCCTCTGCTGCCATGCTGCCATGCCTTTCTGTTGGTGGTGTTCGTGGTGCACAATCTCATGCCAGCCAGTGTGCAGGTGACAGCTGCCTATGGTGCGGGTTCTGGGGTAGGGGTGCCTGCATAGACGTGCACGCTTCCCCCCAGCACTGCCTGCCAATGTTCTGTGCCCTTGAGTGTAGCTGCTGGGTACTATCCCCTGTGACACTGCAGGGGACACAGTCGTGCCCATGTTGGACCCTCATCAGTTGCTGTCTGTCTCTGCTGTTTCTGCATTCCTATGGGCCAACTGTACATCACCCTGGTCTCCTACTGTGGCCCAGCTGCACCACAGCATGTGCCACCTGAGGCTCTCTGTATCCCCTTTTCCGGCATCCACCCAGTAGTCCATTAGGATTTATTTTTTTATTTTATTTTAGTATACATTTGTATACCGCTACTTCCAGCGATCAGCAGCGGTTTTGATTACAGATTGGAAATTGTCAAATCATGACAGGAAATTTTTGAGGTATAAACACATTGATTAGACAGGAAAGCACAGCACACAGAAAACTATTTTACAGGGAACATGGGCTATGGAGGGTTAAGTGGCTTGCCCAAGACCACAAGGAGCACCTGTGGGACTAGAAACCCCAGTCCTTCCGGTCCAGGATGTGCCCACCCTGTAGTTGCGGAACATGTGCACACCATAGGTAACCTGTCCATCAACATGGGGTGACTCTGATCTGCACTATTTCACTGTGGGATCATTCACCTTGTCTGGGGACAGAGCATACGTCCTTCCACAATTACTATCTTTTTCTGGGGCTTTCTCACTAGTGTTTGTTGCTGTTTCCCATTGGTGTCACTATTGGCTTGCTTAGTTCTGTTTCTTTCCTCGTTTGTTCTGGTAATTTTCACTGCTTATTTGCCCTTTTCTTCCGTGCACATGTATCACACTTATCATGTTTTGTAGGTTTCCCTGCCTCTGCTGTACATTGCTGACACTGAAATGGTTTCCCTCCCCTGCAAATATGCATCTAACGGCAGGTTTTCATTCGAGTTGGGATTGAGCCCTCGATTTCAGCGCGTTAGTGTGAATGGAGCCTCTCCCCGCCCACTCTCCGCCCATTGACCCCTTCTCTCCGCCCACTCTCCACCTTCTGCGGTGTTTTACCGCGCCGTGGGAGTTTACGATCGTTAACTACGGTTAACGCGCGTTACGTAACGTTAACGATCGTTAGCGTGTTATGCCGTGCGTTAATGTTACTTAACGCTCGTTATCGTTACGTAACGCGCGTTATGTAACATTACCGCAGTTTAGTAAACATACCCCTAAGATAGCTTTTTGAGAAGTAAAGTAATAAATAAAATGATCCAGTAAACAGATAAAATAAACTATAAAAGGAAAAAACATAACTGAACGTAAGAGAAATATCCATACAAAAGAAAAAATTCAGTAATCACACAGTGTACAATGTCAAAAACTTAAAACTGTATTAAATGAATTATACAAATTCCCTAAAAAAATCATGTTAGTTCTCATCTGATCTGTTGCCATGGGAGAGTTATACAGTAGAGATGGGAATAAGAAAAAACTATACTAGTGAGTTATGTTACAATAGTCCCCAGCAATCCTGGAGCCTAGTGATGTGGAGCCAAATGGGAAAAACATACCAGTGTTGTAAAAGGAAGAAAAAAACCTGATGAATTATAATAATCATGTTTAAAGAAGGCAAACCTATGGGACCTTTGCAATTTAAATGGTGGTTTGGTATATGAAAGTCCATATACAACTTTTGCCAGTGTTGCATAGTCTAAGAAAGAGACTACTGCATAGAATCTTACACATTTCAGGGCAGGACAAAAGGCCCTGGAGGGAGAAAGGAACCGGAGATTGTCATGCATACCCCCTCACCATTGTCCGAGAGGAGCCAGCATAGGCTACTATTTCAGCTCTTAGACCCAGGGGATGCAGGGGGGAGCCAGCAGGGGCCTGGCTGTCTTCTGAAAAGAAGCTCACTACTTAGTCGGTGATGGAAAATAAAAGTGGGGCATGGGAGAGTAGGAGAGAACACACTGCTAGCTCAATGGCTGTCATACCCGGGGTCAGGACACCAAATGGGGCCACAGAAATAGGGTTGCTAACTTTTTGAAATGGAAAAACATGCCACCAGTGGTTACTTGTACCCCACCTTCTGCTCCACCCCTGCCCCATTCCCAACAAATAACTGCAGAGAGGGTAGCAGTGCAGGCTTTAGTATCTGCAGGCTATATCGCAGTGGAGGAGGGAGTACAAGAGGTTGCATTCTTATGCATCCATTCAATCACAGACCTTCAGTACACACATGCTCACCCATTTGGTATTAAATCCAAATGCATATTCTGCATCCACAGACTCCCCCATCCCCACTCCTACTCCTTCCCCAACAATCTGTGCAGAGCAGAGTTAGGTCACTTCCCCATACAGCTAACCATACAAAACAAAGATCTCAGCAATGACAATACAAATCCTCCGAGTACCAGGCCTATTGGAAATTAAATACAAAATAATCCTTCAGAGCCATGAGCACATCTACCATGCCAGCACTAACTTCCAGAACTTACTCAAGGACTCTATAAGGAAAAGGCAGCACGGTAAATATTGCAGAGAGCCCTCGAACGTCAGTAAATCTATTAGAAAAGCTGGGCATGGCAGATTACTACACATTCTTAAATAAAAAATGAGTGGCCTAGTGGTTGGGGCAAGGTACTTCAGACTAGAAGGTTGGGGGTTCAAATCCCACTAGAGGACAGCAACCTTGGGCCAGAAGGACTGGGGTTTCTACTCCCACAGGTGCTCCTTGTGGTCTTGGGCAAGCCACTCAACCCTCCATAGCCCATGTTCCCTGTAAAAAATAGTTATCTCCAAGTTATAATGCTCTGTTTAATGTAATTTCGTTTGTTCAATGTAAACCACACTGATGCAGAATAGCACGGTATATAAGAGAATGTAATAAATAAAATAAAGAAAACTACACGCTAACAGAATACCAGAGTTACCAAGTTACTCGGTTCCAGAAGTGAGATTTTAAGCCAGTCCTGGATTTCTGACCATTTTATTTATTTATTTGGAAACTTTTATATACCGCCCCTTCCAGAGATCAGGGGCGGTTTACATTGAGCAAAAGTAACAATAAGGAACATACATTGAACGTTCTGAACATTATAACATTACAAAAAACAGTTGGACTTAGTTGAACATGGAGCTATTTACACAACTGTGGCTGAACATAGCAACTATTTACAGCTCAAGTCACCACATCGGGGCTCCAGAAGGTACAGAGGTATATACTACATATGTGCAGGGAGTGAGAAATCTATTGTCTTAGCTGAAGTAGGGTAAGGCTAAGGTTTTATAGGTAGGGTGTTAGATTGGGTGGTCAGTCTGGGACTGCATGTTTTTTTCGACGGGATGATCTAGTTTATAATAGTGCTGTGTAAATAAGTATGTTTTCAGGTCCTTTCGAAAAGCTTGGAGGTCTTTAGTCTCCCTAAGCTGGACTGGAAGATTGTTCCATTGTATCGGTGCAACATAGGAGAAAGCACTTTACTTGTTGTCTGTTTTGATTTTCTGATTGCGTCAGGTACTAAGATGGTATTGAGGTTCCTTCTTCTTATTCTGTTTTCCAGAGGGCTTTGTATCAGGGTAGAAAGATGTGACAATGCAATTTTGTTGATTAATTTGAAGGTAGTCACTATGGTTTTATATTGGATCCTGTTGGAAACCGGAAGCCAATGGAGGGTGTACAGGATTTGAGAAAAATGGTTAGATAGTCTGGCCTTGGCAATTATTCGGGCTGCAACATTCTGTGCCATTTGGAGTGTGTTAAGGTTTTTTCTGGTTATGCCTTGGAGTATTCCGTTGCAGTAGTCCAGATGAGGTGTTATTAGTGCTTGGGCCACGGTCCTGAAGTTGTCCTTGTCTAAAAGTGGTCTTAACTGCTGTAAGGTCCTGAGTTTGAGGAAGATTGCTCTGGTGTGCGAAGTTAGACTAAGGGGCATGTTTACTAAACTGCAGTAATGTCATTCGTGTTAGGTTCTGCATTGATAATACAGATGCCCATATAAAGGAGTGGGTAGGGCAGCACTAAAGCCGTGCCAGATAAGGCGCGTTATAAGGCACCTTATGAGGCACAGTACAAGGCACCTTATGAGGCACAGTACATAACATGCCTTGTACTCTGCCTCATAAGGTGCCTTGTAGTGTGCCTTATAATACCTTATAAGGATTGTTGGCAACTGTGGTGAGGGTACTACTATGTGCTGGCAGCACAGATCTGCAAAGATATGACTGTCACAGGCAAGCAAAATATCTGCCTTGGACAGAAGAGAACAACAAGGAATTGAACCCATGACCTCTGCCTCCACAATCATCAAAGTAACCAGTGGGCTACATAGCTATAACAGCAAGCAAGCTGTTGCCTGGCTACAGAAAGACTGCAGGTCACCACACAAACTCTCTGCTGTGGTTACCAGGATAGGATAAACCCACCCATACCCATAATGCACTGCACATGCAGATCAGCAGCCTACATCTGATCACAAGATGGGGTAAGCACCGCTATAGCACCCTGGCCTGGTAGGGGGAACTGACCGTGTATGTTACTGGTACAGAGTAGCTACAGACAGTGACATCGTGCGGTTCCTGTGCTCACCCTGAGGGTGAAGTGGGGGGCCCAGCACCAGGTCCGCAGCAAATGACATGGCTGAGATAGGCTGTGCTGTAGGTTTCCATTAGTGCTACAGTGTGATGGGTAGTCTTTGCAGATACACCTGTATTTCCCAGTCATGTCTAGGCCTTGTGAACTATGATACACCCAGAAGGGTGGTGTTTGGACCCCAAAGCAGATTATGTAGTACCACCCAACCCACCCCTGTGGGTCAGGATCTCCCACCAACAGATCCACATTCTACATCTCTTCAATGGTTGCAGTAGAGGGGAATGGGCACCCCACAGGGAAATCAATGCAGATCTGTACGCATGCAGTAGCCTGCAAAAGCTCAACTGCCCCCACCCCACCCCGACCCGACCCGACCCGACCCGACCCGACCCGACATTCACCAGCAAAGAGCTTGGTCAGTGTCCACCCGCTGCACCCTGCAAGGTGTTCCAGCCATACACATGCTACCTGCAGACAGTCCACTAGCTAGTACATGTTTCTGGGGGAACCACACACACACACCAAGCAGATACATCAGCGATTGGGCCCCAGAAATATCACATGAGAGAAATTCTTTATAACACTATGGGGTACCCTAGCCATGCCGTGGTCACTGCACATTCAGAGTGAGAGTGACCTCCCAGCATGACATGCTGTGGCCACCCTGTCCGTGCAGGTGGTAGCCAGCCACTACAATGTCCCAGCCATTGCCCCATGCCCTGTGCAGATGCTACCTACCCAGGCCGCCCTGTCCGGGCCATACCCACAGTACCTTGCTCTTCATTATGCACATTGGAAGGCTAACACTGGAAACAGTATAAGCATTGTGGGCTCAGTAAGGTGTAGGCAGCCACATAACACTGGATAGACATACACACACTACCACACCTATGTCAGCATTGTGCAAATATGGAGATGGTTGGCAGCCCTGGCCTCCACACCAGTCCTGGGTGCAGTGCAGGCATTGCTATGGTACTCAATTCTGTTAGGGTCACTCCCCAGGGGAGTTAAACACTGTCAGAAGCAAACACTGAAACAGACTCCACAGATATCCGAAAGGTTGATATGATGAATCTCTGTCAACAAATTGTGTTTAACATAGGATATGTTATCTGACATTAATCATAGCAACCTTTTGATATATGTGGAACGTGTTTCCAAGTTTAAGATGGCATTGCTGCTCTGCACTAGGCCCAACAGCCTGACTCCCCATGAGCCGTTGGATAGTGGAGCCTGTGGGTGTGGGTGTTTGTGCCCCTGTTGCCTGCTGCTGTGGGGCAGAGGTTCCCAACTCCGGTCTTGGTGGGCCAAACACGGTTCAGGTTTTCATGCTGTCCCTAATGAATATGCATTTGCATACAATGGGAGCATGGCATACCAATGCATCACAGGCATATTTAGTAGGGACAGCATGATACCTGAATGGTATTTGGCCCTCCAGGACTGCAGTTGGGACACTCTGCTCTAGGGATTGCACATGTTTATGGTGTGTGTGCCCTGGAGGGTAAAATATAGGTGTTTATGGCTTGTTTATTTAATCTGCAATAACAGTTCCGTCTTTGGGTAAAATACAGGGACATGGTTTGCAGGAGCCACAGCTGGGGCTTGAACCTGTGACTTTCTGACCCTGAATACACTGGCTGTGTGTACTGCACCACACAGCGGCCACAAAGGAAGGTCATTCCCTGGGGATACTATTACTGTTCATCAGACAGCCCTTGTCTGTTGCACTGCACGCCACCCACCTGAACAGGGCTTGGCCTTGGTGTGCTGTGGGCAGATGCCACTGCCCCCTCCAGCACCAGCACCCCTCCACCACCATGTTGGCATGCCCTTATGCCGGTGGTGTTGGTGGTGTGCAGTCCCAGGCCATCCAGTGTGCCTGTAGGCGGCTGCCTATGGTGTGGGATCTGGGGTAGGGGTGCCTACATAGACATCCGCACTTCCCCTCCGGCACCGCCTGTCACTGTTATTTGCCCTTTGGGGTACCTGCTGGGTGATATCCCCTGGAACACTGTGGGACACACACTTGTGGGCATGTTTGACCTTGGTCAGTTGCTGGCTTGCTGATTTGCAGTTTATGTGTTCCTATGTGCCATCTTGGCGTCTGCCTGGTCCACCCTGTGCCCCAGCTGCCCACTGCATGTCCCACCTTCAGCCCCCTGTGCCCCATTTGCAGCCTCACCGTCGTGCCCACTTGTACGTGGCCACTATGCTGCTGCTGCTGCACATGTATCACTACTATCACTTTTCTTGGTTTCCCTGCCTTTGCTGTACATTGCTGACTGAAATTGTTTCTCTCTCCTGCAATTGTGTGCTAACACCTGGTTTTCAGTTGCGTTAGGATTCAGCCCTTAATTCCTCCGCGTTAGTGTGGAAGGGGCCTCTCCCTGCCCATTGACCCCTTCTCCCCGCCCTCTCTCCACCCTTTTCTGCACTTAACGCAGCCGGGAACGTTAAGGCGCTGCTACGTTAATGCAGTTTAGTAAACATGCCCCTAAGAGTCTTGTCAAGGATGATGCCTAAGTATTTTATCTCCTGCTTCACTGGGAGGGTGAAGTTCTGAAACTGGATAAGTGATGGGGGGGGGGGTGAAATTAGGGTTTCTTGAGGTGAATAGTACTTCTGTCTTTTTGGGGTTGATGTACATATTCTTAGAGCGGAGCCACAGTTCTGCTTCAGAAAGGCATGCTGCTAGTTTGTCGTAGTTAGGGTCTGATATGTTCAATGGGGTGAACAACATGATGTCGTCCGCGTAGATGTGGTAGTTTATGTTGCGACTTTTGAATATGAAGCATATCGGTTGAAGGTACAGGTTAAAAAGGAGGGCAGACAGGGCTGAGCCCTGCGAGATTCCCTGTTCCTGTGGGAAGGGTGGTGATGCAACTTTGTTGATTTGTACAAACTGGGCGCGGTCACAGATATATGATTTAAACCAATTGAGTGCTATTCATGCACCATCTTATTCTGGTGCATTTTGGGATCTGCAGCACTGATTTCAATGGTAAAGTCATGGACTACAAATACCATACTGCATTTAAAGACAAATTTAAAACCAGAACTGGCCAAAAATCTCACTCGTAGAACTGGGTAACTTGGCAACTCTGGAATACCCAGCCTTAGTTGCATATGCAAAATACAGACGGACCTTCACCAAATAAAAAATAAGTTACCAAAAAGTGAAAATATAAATATGTACTCAAAAGTGAAACTGAAACTTCAAAAAACCAGACACTGCATGCAATGCAATGCAATAGCAGAAAAACAGAAAGAGATGCTTTCCCCGTATATTGTACAAAAAAAAAAAAAAGCAGATGTCAGGACTGGCATTAGGAGGAATGTAACTAGGGCAATGGCTCTGGACCCCCAAGACAGAAAAGACCCCAAATCCAGTCTGATGCTGAAGAAGGAACAGCTTGCTAGTGAGGCTTAGGATCCCTTTCACATTATTGCCTGGGTTGGGCTCCATGCATAAAAAACAGGTACTACCCCAATCAATACGACCCAAAAACAAACAAAATCAAAACAATCAATATGCACAAAAAATCTAAGCTCAAAAAATATATATCTAAACAAAACAAGCTCAGGGCTAGCCAATTACTGATATAGGAGGAAAAAAGACCTCAGTATCCCCCCGCACTAAAGTGACAGGAGTCAAGTCTGTCGACAGACGCCAAAACGTCTAAGAAGACTGAACAGACTGAAAATTACATCAACGGTCATAAAAAAACCTCCAACCAGCAGGCTTCCGAGCACAGCAATACTGATATCACACAACATCAAACAAAAAGCTCCAGACACTTATCTTTGGATGATTACAGTCACTTAAGAATGATGATGATGAAAAAAAGCAATTGTGAGGATGTTGAATCCAACCACGATGAGCTGAAGACCACGTCGAAGTAAGCGTATACGATGGTGTACTTCAGGTGATCAGGAACTCCGACATCAGATGTTTCGCTTTAATGGCTTCTTCAGGGAGCAAAAATCACTCGTCACCGTGCCATCATGTGACTCTATGCAACAAAGCACCGGAGCAAGAAAAGCTGAAAATAACAAGAAAAAGAAAAATAACTAATGCAACAAAACAAAACAAAAACTGGAGTCAACCCCCTTAAAACGAACCAGGCCAACAAAATAAGTTTGAATACCCTGTATGCTGGTTTTGAGAAAAAAAGCATGAAAATGCAAAAGATAGCAGCCAAACAGACGCAAGTAAGAAAACCGGCTGCTGGCTCACCTTCCCAAACGCCGACTCATGCGCAAAGCAAAAATATATAAAGGCGGGGCTAAAATGAAGGGGCCAATTACAAACAACCAGGAGTCATGACAGACCTAAGCGTCAGGCCCGACAATCTTTAAACAAAAAACAGGGGAAATTCCAAAAAACCACCAAAAACCCACCCTCCCTACTAGAAAATGTTGTAACAGAAAAAATCAAAAATCTCAAAAAATTTTTATTTGTTCATGGAAGAAATCAATCATAAACAGCTTTTCCATTCAATGGAATCATTCAAACCCCCAGGAGCCACAGTATGAAGGGAAAAAATCCAGCGTTGCTCTAAACGAGATAGCTGCCGTTGCAAGTCACCCCCATAAACTGAAGGAGTGCATTGTGTAATAACTACACATTTCAGATCTTCAAAAACATGCCCCATAGCTTGAAAATGATGAACCATGGGGGCACCTTCAACCAAACGGCGAAGACGACTGCGATGCTCGATCAAGCGGGTACGCAAAGCCCGACTAGTCTTCCCTACATAGCCAAGACCACAAGGGCAACGAAGAAAATAAATAACATTGGTACTGTCACAAGATGTAGAGAATCGCAGCTTAACACAACGGCATTGATAGAAGAAACTGGTACAGGAGTCCATCACAGAGCACACCGAACAGTGACCACAGCTACGATGTCGCCCTGGTCCCAAAGGCACTGATAAAACACTTGAAAAAGCTGATGGACAAAGGATATCCTTCAAATTAGAGCCCTTAGTGTATACTGAACGAATATTGTGGTGATGAAGACCAGGAGTCAAGCGCAGCACATGGGAATGTCGCTGAAGAATTTTAGAAACCTGGTAACTCAGAGGATTGTACCTGGTGATGAAATGGACCATTGAAGAATCCACTGAAGAAGTGCGAGGACGAGGAGTCAAGAGCCAATCGCGATCATTAAAACGAGCGCGAAGACGAGCTCGATGGACCAGGGGAGCTGGATAGCCACGAGATTCAAAAGCAACTTGTAAAGTCCGAGACTGTGATTTGTAATCAGACACTGTAGAGCAATTTCGACGATAACGGAGAAATTGGGCAAAAGGCAGACTTTCTTTCAAGCGATGAGGATGTAAGCTGTCAAAATGCAAAAAAGACATTCTGTGCGTGGGCTTGGTATATACTGTAGTGACCAGACTATCATCTTGACGTGTCAAAAGAACATCCAAAAAAGGGATAACTGTGGCACTGTGATCCATAGAAAAAGTGATATGAGGATCACAGCCATTCAACCAGTTAAAAAATGCCTGTGACGTATCCATGCCTCCAGTCCAAAGTAAAAACACGTCATCAATGTAACGCACCCATAAACGAATGTGAGAATGATATACACATTCTGTCAGCCAACGACGTTCAAACTCCGCCATGTGCAAATTAGCAATGGAGGGAGCTAACGTAGCCCCCATTGCAACCCCACGTGTTTGCTGATAAAACACGCCATCAAAGCAAAAGTAATTTCTTGTCATTGCCATCTTCAACAACTGCATGATGAAATCCACTTTGGCAAAGCTCAAATCATGACGTGCCAACAAACAGGTCCGGCCTATGACCATGGCTTCCTGTTGAGGTATGCTGGTGTATAAAGAAGCGACGTCAAGGGTGACCATGAGTAGCCCAGAAGGTAAATCACGATCATGCCCAGCAGCCAATATTTGCAGAAAATGCATCGTATCACGTAGATATGCGGGGGGATACTGAGGTCTTTTTTCCTCCTATATCAGTAATTGGCTAGCCCTGAGCTTGTTTTGTTTAGATATATATTTTTTGAGCTTAGATTTTTTGTGCATATTGATTGTTTTGATTTTGTTTGTTTTTGGGTCGTATTGATTGGGGTAGTACCTGTTTTTTATGCATAGTTTTCTTGCCCCTTGAGAGGATTTTTGTTTAATTGATTATATCATGGGTTGGGCTCCAGGCATATCTAACACCAGTCCAGACAGATGTACATTCCAAAAACTGACATATTCCAATTACTAAATAGAATTCTTTTTTTTTTTTACTTTTGATGCCAGGGCATTATTTTTTTAATTGTTTTTGGTTCTAGTCTTTGGTGTCTGCTTTCCTCTGTCTTCTCTTACCTCTTTTTTCATGATCTCCTATTCATTTGCCATATCTTTTCACTCCTCCTGACTTCACCTCCTCCCTTAGGTCAGTCACTTAACACTGATTTCAAATTAAGAGTTCTAAAATGCACTCCTCCAATACTCTGGGCAGGGAATTGAGAACCCTCGATGCCTTTGGTCATCGGTGCTTTCAAGCCTCCATGCTTTCAGCCCACATAAATTCATACATACTCTACATGGATATGTTTCTTAGGGAGGTAACTAGAGATCTCAAATCAATGTCTCCTCTTCTCCCAGATGATAAGAGGGCAGATTATTTTACATTAGTCAAACATGCCCAAAATGTTTCCAAGTTTGTCAATAGGCAACCTTTGATTGTTTTGAATGCACTAACAACAATTTCTATCTGTATAAGTACACATAGGATTGCCTGGCTTCAGGCATCCAACCTTGAACAATTGGTAACAGACCCCACACGTGAAGGGGCCATACTGGACTTGGTGCTTACCAATGGTGAAAGTGTTTCTGATGTTGTAGTGGGAGATCATTTTGCATCCAGTGATCGCCAGATGGTGTGGTTCAGTATTAGGACTAGGGCTGTTAGAATCCATTCCAAGGTGAAGATCTTAGACTTTAGGAAGACTAACTTTGCGAAGATGGGCCAATACCTCAGGGAGTTGTTAGTGGGATGGGAACAGCTGGGGGATGTAGAAAAACAGTGGGCAAAACTGAAAGGGGGTATTTTAAAGGCAACCAACCTTTTTGTTAAAAAGGTAAATAAAGGCAAAAGGAACAGGAGACCGCTATGGTTTTCGAAGGAAGTAGGTGAAAATGTGAAGAAAAAGAGGGAGGCCTTCATGAAATACAAGAGATCACAGAGAGAGGAAGACATGCATCTGTATTTGGAAAAACTTAGAGAAGCTAGCAAAGTAGTCAAGAAGGCAAAGATTCAAAAGGAGGAGGAAATAGCCAATGCAATAAAATGGGGGGATAAGACATTTTTCAGATATATTAGTGAGAAGAGGAAGGGCAAAAGTGGTATTGTCAGACTCAAGGGTGCAGGGAGGGAATATGTAGAAGCTGATAAGGATAAAGCGGAATTGCTTAACAAGTATTTTTGTTCTGTGTTCACAGATGAAGAACCAGGAGCAGGACCTCAGAAAACACCCACAAATAAGAACAGAAGCGAGGGACATCTTGAACAATTTTCAGAAGACTGTGTTCGTGAGAAACTAGCTCAACTTAAAGTAGACAAAGCGATGGGACCGGATGGGATACACCCTAGAATACTGAGGGAACTTGGGGACGTTCTAGCAACTCCACTGACTGACCTTTTCTATGCCTCGTTGGAGTCGGGAGTGGTGCCAAAGGACTGGAGAGAGGCTCATGTGGTGCCTTTACACAAAAGCGGTAGTAAGGATGTGGTTGAAAACTACAGGCCGGTTAGTTTAACTTCAGTGGTGAGTAAATTAATGGAAACGCTGTTGAAAGAGAAAATAGTGAGGTTTCTGGAGTCCAGCGGATTACAGGATCCGAGGCAGCATGGATTCACCAGAGGCAGGTCTTGTCAGACAAATCTGATTGATTTCTTTGACTGGGTGACCAGGGAGTTGGACCGCGGGAGAGCTCTAGATGTGGTGTATTTAGATTTCAGTAAAGCCTTTGACACTGTTCCTCACAGGCGACTTATAAACAAACTGAGCACCCTAGGGATGGACCCTAAAGTTACTGCTTGGGTTAGAAATTGGTTGGGTGGGAGACGACAAAGAGTACAAGTAAATGGAGCTCACTCTGAGGAGAAGGATGTTACCAGTGGTGTGCCCCAGGGATCTGTCCTTGGTCCGATTCTTTTTAACATCTTTGTTAGTGATATAGCGGAAGGGCTGTCGGGTAAGGTTTGCCTCTTTGCGGATGATACCAAAATCTGCAATAGAGTAGACACCCAGGAAGGTATAGATAACATGAGGAGGGATCTAGCTAAGCTTGAAGAATGGTCTAGAATTTGGCAACTGGGATTTAATGTTAAAAAATGTAAGGTCATGCATTTGGGCTGCAGCAATCCAAGGGAGCAATACAGTATAGGAGGTGAAGTACTTTTGTCCACTAAAGAAGAGCGGGACCTAGGCGTGGTTGTGTCCGATGATCTTAAAGTAGCTAAACAGGTAGAAAAGGCGACGGCAAAAGCTAGAAGGATGCTTGGGTGCATACGGAGAGGAATGGCTAGCAGAAAAAAGGAGGTGATAATGCCTCTGTATAAGTCTTTGGTGTGACCTCATTTGGAGTATGGTGTGCAATTCTGGAGACCGCACCTTCAAAAGGATGTGAACAGGATGGAGTCGGTGCAGAGGGTTGCTACTAAGATGATTAGTGGTCTTCATTATAAAGCATATGAGGACAGACTTAAGGATCTTAATATGTACACCTTAGAGGAAAGGCGGGATAGAGGTGATATGATTGAGATGTTTAAATACCTCCGTGGCATAAATGTTCAGGGAGAGAGCCTCTTTCAATTGAAAGCAAGTTCTGCGACGAGGGGACATGGGATGAGGGTGAAGGGAGATAGATTCAGGAGTTATATGCGGAAATATTTCTTTACGGAAAGAGTAGTGGATCCGTGGAATAGTCTCCATGTGGAGGTGGTAGAGATGAGGACAGTAACTGAATTCAAAAAAGCATGGGACCAACACAGAGGATCTCTAAAGGTAAAAAGTGGACTGTTGTAGTTGTTGTTATGGAAGGACAGACTAGATGGGCCTTGTGGTCTTTTTCTGTCATCATGTTTCTATGTTTCTATGGGTTTAAGACAAGCTGGGTAATATTCCCTGTACTGGTGAGAATCTGTTTGGAAAGGATTGGGAAAATAAGGCTTCTCAGTTAGAATCTGAGAATACTACCCTCAATAGGCTTTCCAAAGGAGGATGTAGTAAAAGCTATTAATGTAGCCGGGTTTAAAAAAGGTTTGGACAAGTTCCTAGAGGAAAGGTCCATAAACCATTATTACAGAGGATCCAAAATATCCACTGCTTGCCCCAGTATAAGCATTGTGGAACCTGTGTCTTTTGGGGAAACTGCTAGGTATTTGTAACCTAGATTGGCCACTGTTGGAAACAGGATACTGGGCTTTATGCACCTTGGTCTGACCCAGTATGGCATCTCTTATGTTCAAAGCTACTTCCAATCCTGCCAAGAAAAAAGCAGTTGCAAAAAAGCCTTTCTATGGCATTTATTTACATTCTCTTATATACTGTGCTATTCTGCATCAGTGTGGTTTATATTGAACAAGGCATTATAACTTGGAGATAACTATTTAACAGGGAACATGGGCTATGGAGGGTTAAGTGGCTTGCCCAAGACCACAAGGAGCATCTGTGGGACTAGAAACACCAGTCCTTCTGGCCCAAGGTTGCTGTCTTCTAGTGGGATTTGAACCCCTGATCTTCCAGCCTGAAGCACCTTGCTCAAACCACTAGGCCACTCCTGGCATGAAGAAGTTTTACCCTTCTTACCCACCAGCTTCTCAATACCAATCTCAGGGTACTCAGAGGAATCAACAGCCTCCCAAGCAACAGAAGAATCCACAGGCTCCTAAACCCCAACCAGCTGCGTAGTCTCAATCTGCGCCTGATTTTTGATTTCTTTCTAGAGAACATAGCCTCCCTGTCTCTGGAGAACCCCCACTCCCTCCACATAGCAGGCAGGCATTGCCATTATGCCCACAGGTGGCATCTTATCACCTCAGAGTAGGGGACACTATCCATAGTGTGAAAGGGGTACAAACTTCAGCTACAAAGTATATCTCCCTCCACTCTAGTGGGAGAATATCATTCTGAACCCCCACTTACTGATCCCCTGAAGCAAGAGATCACCTCTCTTCTGTCAGAGTGTACAACAGAAGAGGATCCAACATCCCAACAGGGAAGGGGGTCCTATTCCCTGTACTTTCTCATACCAAAGGAAAACGGAGGGTACAGGCCCATCTTGGATCTCAGAAACCTCAACAAGTTTCTAGTCCGAGAGAAATTCAAGATCTCACTAGGATATCTTCTCCTTTAGCTCCAGAGTCAGGAATGGCTCTGTTCTTTAGATCTAAACGAAGTGTACAGTATACACATATCCTCATTCATCCAGAACACAGGTGGTATCTATGCTTCATCTTCCAGGGAAATCACTATCAATACAGAGTCCTTCCCTTTGGACTCACCTCTGCCCCAACAATCTTCACAAAGTGTATAGAGGTCGTAGCAGCATATTTAAGGACTCTCAGAATATTCATCTTCCCTTACTTAGATGACTAATAAGGACAGTCACTTCTCAGGAGGTTCATCTATCCCTCCTTCATACAATACAGATACTGCAAGATCTGGGATTTGTGATAAATCTTCCAAAATCCCATTTAGTTCCCACTCAAACACTAGAATTCATAGGAGCTCTTCTAGACACTTGATGGTCAAGGGCATTTCTACCCCAGGACTGTTGTACTCGACTAGTACAGCTAGCATCTCAACTAAAGCTCAGAGACAATCTCTCAGCCAGGGAGATGCTGCAACTGCTAGGCCATATGGCCTCTACAGTACATGTAGTTCTATATGCCCATTTGTACATTCAGTCAGCTCCATGGACTCTTGCCTCCCAGTGGAAGCAGGCCTCCAGGATCCTCAGAGACAAGATCCAAGTCACAGACATTCTCATAGAATCCCTTTTGTAGTGGTCTACCCCAGGAAATCTCCTTGTAGGGTCACCTTTTCAGATGCCTCTACATCAATGCATCCTAATGACAGATGCCTTGAACTCTCTCTCCACTATCTGGACGGAGCAGGAGTCACAGCTCCAGATAAATTTATTAGAGCTTCATGCTATCTTGAATGCCCTCAAAGTGTTTCAACAACAACTACAAGGCCACAGAGTTCTTGTCCAGATGAACAATCAGGTAGCTATGTTCTACATGAACAAGCAGGGGGAATGAGCTCTTGGGCCCTTTGCAAGGAGGCTCGCCATCTTTGGTCCTTTGCCATTGCTCATCAAATACACTTCCAAGAGAGGCAGCAAAATGCCTTAGCAGACAGATTGAATCGGATCCTCCTTCCGCAAGAATGGTCCAATGGTCCCTCCATCAGGAGATAATCCCATACATCTTTCAGAACTGGGGAACTCTGGAGCTAGACCTTTTGCCTCGCCGCAAAATGGCAAACTATCTCATTTTTGCACCAGAACCCCAATGTCCAGCTTCCAACAGGTGGATGCTTTCTACCTTCACTGGGGTCAGGATTTCTGTATGCCTTTCCTCCCATACCTCTGATTCCAAAAATGCTTTTCAAGCTTCAAGCAGACAAGGGCCACATGATACTTATAGCCCCATACTGGCCACATCAACCATGGTATCCTCTCCTACTACTTATGTCCCAGACTCGTCCCCTGAGTCTCGGGTCAGCTCCTGATCTCCTCTCACAGGAGGAAGAGATGCTACTCCATCCCAACCCACAGTCTCTCCAGCTCATGGTTTGGCTGCTGAAAGTGTAGTGCTGCAAGATCTTAACCTTCCTCAGGAAGTAAAGGAGATCCTGCAAGCCTCTAGGAAACTGTCCACCAGACGTTCCTATGACTTCAAGTGGTGAAGGTTCTCCATTTTGTGTTCCCAAAAGGATCTTAATCCCTTCTCAGCTCCTGTGGAGGCTCTCCTTCAGTATCTCCTCCTTCTTTCATCCTCTGGTCTCAAGGCAAACTTGGTGAGGGTTCACCTCAGTGCTATTCCTGCTTCTCACCATCCCTTGGATGAGCAGCCTATCTCCTCACAACCACTTGGGCTCTTATTAACCAAGCTTTCCACCAAGCCACAAGCGGTGGCATGGGATCTTAATGTCGTGCTAGGGCAGCTCCTTAAGCTACCACCTTAGCCACGACCTCACTAACTCTCTTGGAAGGTCATCTTCCTTGTTGCACTCACTTTAGCTAGACACATCAGTGAGCTTCAGGCATTGGTGGAAGACCCACCTTATACCAGGTTCCACCATGATAAGGTGGTCCTTCGGACTCACCCACATTTCAGTCCCAAGGTGAAGTCTCCTTTCCATTTGAATCAGTCAATCTACCTTCCTGCTTTTTCCCTAGACCACATTCCTCTAGGGCAGAGGCAAACTTCCATATCCTTGACTGCAACCGAGCCTTGGCATTCTATCTTCAAAGGACAGCTGACCACCGTAAAGGCTCACAGTTATTCATCTCCTTTGATCCCAGTCACTTGGGGTTGCCAGTATCCAAACGTACCCTTTCTAAATGGATAGCAGATTGCATCTCACTTGCTTATGATAAAGTAGGACTATCCCTTGAAGGTCATGTCATTGCCCATAATGTTCGTGCCATGACTGCCTCCATGGCTAACTTACTTTCTGTAGTCATTGTCAAAATCTGCAAAGCAGCCACCTTGTCTTCAGTACATACCTTTGCTGCTCATTACTGTCTTGACAAGGACTCATGCCGGGATGCCATGTTTGGTCAGACTGTACACCAGCACCTCTTAGGGCAACTTAGGCCACTTAGGGCACCTCCTACCCTCCATCCCGGAATCTTCAATGCCAGACATACATGAAAGATACATGCCTTCTTGAGGCCTGCTCTGAGGCAAATCTACTGATTCTGGGAACATTTCTCTGGCATCTAGCAGCTAGGGAGTCCCATATGTGAAGACTGCAATCCTGCTTGTTCCTGGAGAGAGCATAGTTACTCACCTGTAACAGGTGATCTCCAGGAACAGCAGTAATTTAGTCTTCACAACCCACCCTCCTCCCCTCGGAGTTGTAGGATTTCTTTCTCGCTCTGTTCTCTCCTTTTATCTCAGCTACAAACTCAACTGAGGAGGAAGAGTCACAAAAGTGGGAATGCAGCAATGCAGGTGCAGTGGGATGCTCCCAAAAGCTTTCCTATTGGATGCTGGGGAGTGTTCCCACGCGTGCTTCGTCGGTACTGATATCACCCATATGTAAAAACAAAATTCTTGCTGTTTCCAGAGATCACCTGTTACAGGCAAGTAACTATTCTTTCCTAGCAAAAACGGACCTGGTGCTGGCCGCCCCACCTCACCATCAGGGTGAGCACAATACCCACATAATGTGACGGTCTGTAGCTACTCTATGACACTAACACACACCATCGGCACCCTCTACCAGGCTGAGGTGCTGTGGGGGTGCACTCGGTCAGTTCCCCCTACCAGGCTGAGGTGCTGTGGGGTGCATACCCCATCTTGTGATCATCTGTAGACTGCTGATTTGCATGTGCTGTGCATCATGGGTACAGTTGGGTTGACCCTATCCTGGTAACTACATCAGAATGGTTGTGTGTCGACATGCAGTCCTTTTTAGCCAGTCAGGGGTTTGTTAGGAGCTGTAGCCCACTGGTTACTTCACTGCCTGTGGAGCTAGAGGTCATGAGTTCAAAACCCCTGTGGGTTTATTTGATGGAGCTGTCTGAGGCATTGTCTATTTTTAATGTACATTAGTGCTGCCAGCAAAAACACCCTCAGAGTACTGTAACCTTAAGGTGCCTCATAGGTCGCCTTATAAGGTGTCCTATAGGGGACATTATAGGGTGCCTTGGCGGAGAGTGCACTTTATAATATGCCCTATGGAGTGCCTTATAGGGTGCTTTATGCGGCACCTTATGTTACGCCACTGTGAGGGTGTGTTTGCTGGCAGCACTAATTAAAATAAAAATAAAATGCCTCAAAAAGCAATACTTAAACATAATGCCTCAGCCAGCCTTATTCATGAGGCACACTGGGGATCAAACTCATGACTCCAAACCAACAGGCAGTGTACTAACCATTGTACTACAGCTCTCTTTCTGTGCTTGCATTTCTGCGCGCCTACTTAAGATTACTGCACGTTAACGTGCTTAGCGGCTTCTTGCACGATAATGTGCACAGCGCACGTTATCGCGTGATAATCCCGTTTTGCTACGTTAAGACCGAAACGCCCACTCCTTTTATGGCAGCCTGCACACTAGCGCCAGGCGCACGTTAAGACGGTTTAGTAAACATACCCCATAGTCTCCCTTTCGAAAGTTAAAAGGTAGTACTGTGGATTTCCTTACTATCCCTCCTCCACTAATTAAATCAAATGCAATCATGCTATGATCACTATTGCCAAGTGGCCCCAACACCCTTATCTCAATATAGGGTGCTCCCCTTTGGGCTTGCGTCTACCCCGTGGGTCTTCACAAAGTGCCTCTCCTCATCTGCCGCCTTCCTCAGGCGGCACAGCATGCCAATCTTCCCCTACCTCGATGACTGACTTGTCATGGGGCCCTCGGCTGGAGAAGTCCATTGGGTGGCATCGCGCATGATCCTCCTCCTCAAACGCCTGGGGTTCCTGGTCAACTACCCCAAGTCCCACCTTGAACCGGCACAGAGCTTGGAATTTATTGGCGCACACCTCGACACTCAGCGAATGACCGCCTTCCTGCCGGCAGACAGTGCAGACCACCTCTGAGCAACACTTGGGTCAGGGCACAGACTATGCTGCGCCTCCTGGGGCACATGGCCTCCACTGTGCATGTAGTTCCCCATGCCTCAGCACTCAGTGGAGCATGACCTCTGGTCACCTCAGGTACCCCATTTGGGTCTCCCACTCCCAAATGGAATGGTGGGAGGACCCCCGCAGACTCATCCGGGGACTGCTCTTCCAGACCTCACAGCACGAGCTCGTCCTAATGACAGATGCCTCCCTGCTAGGGTGGGGAGCCCACTGCGATGCACTGTGCACTCAGGGGCGATGGTCACCCGAAGAGTCCCAGCAGCAAATAAACTTGCTCGAGCTTCGGGCAGTCCGATGGGTCCTGAAGATCTTTGAGGACCATCTGAGGGGAAAGTCGGTGCTTGTGCAGACCGACAACCGAGAAGTGATGTTTTACATCAAGAAGGAAAGGGGAACAGGCTCCCGCCTCCCCTGCTGGGAAGCGGTCCTCCTTTGTTCCTTTGCCTTCCATCAGGGGATGACCCTCCGAGCGACCTACATCCTGGGCCACGAGAACGCCCTCGTTGATAAGCTCAGCAGGATCTTCTGCCCTCACGAGTGGCGGCTGGATCCGGAGGTGGCAAACCTCTTGTTCCATCAGTGGGGGACCCCGACCATGGATCTGTTCTCCAGCTATATGAACACACAGTTCCTCCGCTTCTGTGGTCTGGTCCCACACCCAGCCCAGTCAAACAAACGTGGATAGTAAGGAAGGATTGGTTTTATTGAATTAACTTAAGCCATTGGCCCGTCACAGGACGTGTTTCATTATGCCTTCATCAGGGGCTAAGGTGGCTCAATTCAATATAGTCTTGCACATACACAATACCTTCTGCGTGGTCCCAAACGGAAGTAGGCTAATATGGTATGTATTCTGTCTTATTGCTCATCCACTCTGGGATATATGTATGCATAAAGAGTCTCCGATAGCCAGTTCGATGACCTAATCATTAGCTCTTTGGTATAAAGTTCATAAAGCTGCACTTTCTAAAAACAATTGTTGAAAACCAGACGATATTGTGTATGTGCAAGACTATATTGAGTTGAGCCACCTTAGCCCCTGATGAAGGCATAACGAAACACGGCCTGTGTCGGGCCAATGGCTTAAGTTAATTCAATAAAACCGATCCTTCCTTGCTATCCACGTTTGTTTGACTGGGCCGTCGTTTAGCACATGGGCATAGTTCTTCTCTGTTTATTTATTTTATTTATTTATTTACATCTCTTATATACCGCACTATTTGCGATCAGCGCGGTTTACATAGAACAAACAATATCCGACAATAAACAAGAGTCAGGTCATTACAATGAACAGGAGCAGTAAACTTGGATAACAGGGGAAACTATCTACATGTGTGGAACATTGAACAAGGTAACTGTATATATGAGAGATGGAATTATTGTGTGTTGCTCATACATGGTGGTTGGTGTACGCTGGTCACACACCCGGGCAGGGAGGCCTCAGATGCGTACCTCTTGAGCTGGTCCTCCGTGCTTCTCTAAGCGTTCCCTCCTCTCATTGTGAGGACACTCTACAAGGTTCAGCAGGAACAAGCATCGATGATCCTCATCGCTCCCTCGTGGCCTCGACAGCTGTGGTTTCCATGCCTGCTCCAGCTCTTGTCCGAGCCTTCAGTTCCCTTGGGCTGTGCCCTGGGACTGCTAACGCCGGAAGAGGGGCAGGTGCTCCACCCAAACCTGGCTTCATTGTCTCTCACAGCCTGGTGGCTGAACAGTTATCCCTAACCCCACTGAACCTCCTGGAGGAGGTCGAGGAGGTCCTCATAGCATCGAGAAAGGACTCAACAAGACGAGTTTACACCTTCAAGGGGCGACGCTTCTTGGTCTGGTGCTCCAGGCTCCAGATCGATCCGTACTCTTGTTCTACCCAGTGGGTCCTCTAGTACCTCCTCCACCTCTCGAAGGAAGAGCTGAAGTTGAACTCGGTCAGGGTGCACCTGAGCGCCATCTCGGCGAATCACCTCCGTCGAGGGTAAACCCCTCTTGGGGCAGCCCTTAGTCTTCCGCTTTATGCGGGGTCTCTTGCTTTCCAAACCTCCTATCCGGCCTCTCCCGGTGGAATGGGATATGAATGTAGTGCTCATGCAGCTTATGCATTCACCCTTCGAGCCGATGGCGATGTGCTTGCTTTGGCACCTATCCTGGAAAGTGGTTTTCGTGGTGGCTTTGTCCTTGGCCCGCTGAGTCAGTGAGCTCCAGGCTTTCATGGCTGAAGCCTCTTACACCAGGTTCTATAGAAACAGGGTGGTCCTCTGTACCCACCCGAAGTTTCTGCTGAAGGTTGTTTCGGGTTTTCACCTCAGTCAGGAGATAGTCCTGCCGACCTTCTTCTGAGTTCAATCGATCAAGCATCAGCAGTCTTGCGTACACTTGACTGCAAGAGGGCTTTTCCCTTTTACCTGCAGCATACCCAGGCTCATCGCAAATCTGGCTGGCATTTTGTGGCTTATGATCCCAATCGCCTGGGGCAGGCAGTCACCAAATGCACCCTCTCTCTTTGGGTGGTGGAATGCATTGCCTTCACTCATGCAAAGGCGGGCACCCCGCTGGATTGGCGAGTCACTGCACAAGGTGTCCGAGCTAAGGCGGCTTCGGTAGCTTCACTGCGCTCAGTGCCTCTGACGGACATCTGCCGGGCTGCGACCTGGTTTTCAGCGAGCACCTTCACTGTACAGTACTGCCAGTACCCCTAAACAAAGACATGGGGAGGGGTGGCCTGCACAGAGCGACAGGTGCACCTACTCTTGCCATCTTGCTGGGCAGACTAGATGGACCATGCTGGTCTTTATCTGCCGTCATTTACTATGTTACTATGTGTGGGACAGTGCCATCGGCCAGGCGGTACTCCGTAATCTGTTCGGTGTATAAGCAATTCTTGACCTCTGACCCTTCTCGACGGTTACCTAGGTTTCGCCCCAGGGACCCGAAAACTCAGGCTCCTTCGGGCATCGGCTTCTGCTCACAGCCTCGCGGAGGCAATTTTTGGTTACAGGTTTGATAGCCAGTAGCTGGGGAGTCCCATAAGTGAGGACTGATTTCCTGCTTGTTTCCGGAAAAAGTTTAGTTACTCATCTGTAGCAGGTGTTCTCCAGGGACAGCAGGAATCAGTCCTCACTACTCTCCCACCTCCCCTGATGAGTTGCTGGGTTTTTATCCTTCCCTTGTCATCTGCTTGGTAGGGCTCGAGCTAAGGGACCTGACTGAGCAAGATGGCATCTCTGGGCGGGAAGAGGACCACGCATGCATGGCACATTCCCAAAGGCTTTATTGGAAAGCTGGGAAATTGCTCCGCACGGGCTCCATCGGTGCTGATGTCACCCATAAGTGAGGATTGATGCCTGCTGTCCCTGGAAAACACCTGTTACAGGTGAGTAACTATGCTTTTGTGGCAGAGGGAGGAGATTCCTGAGGGGCTTTCGAAGAGCACGAGTATCTAGGAGACCCCGCACTTAGGATTTAGCTTTCAGCTGCTGCCACCACCATAGACCTTGGAAGGTGCCACTGCAGACCTGTCCCAGCACCTCTGTCCCCACTACTGGAATCGAGGACAGGAGGTTGCCAAAAAAGTAGGAGTCGTGGACAGAGCCCTGAAATTGAGGGCAATCCCTAACAATTTGGGATGTCTGGTTACTCTAATGTCTGTATCTACAGTACATATGTACTGTATATATTGTAGCACTATACAAATGATTAGTAGTACTAGTAATAGTAGTAGTATATAATGGTAATTTTAAAAACATTTCCATAAGTAAAACAGTGTGTTTTAAGTAAGGAAACTAAAGTTTTCTTCTCCTTCTTTGTGGTCTGCTTTCCAGTTATTTGCAGAGTGTGGTATCTGGTCGAGCTGACATTGTTCAGCAAAATCAGCCAACATGGCCAGTTCAAGTAGAAAACCTCCACCTAGTGAAAAGGTGAAGTTTTAACTAGCAGGCATGGAATAAGGATCCTTCTTCCAGAAAATGCTTTTGTGGAGGACTGCACTCTGGAAGTAAGCAAGATTATTGGTTATGAGAACATGAAGAATGCTTCTTGAGCGAGTTAAGTGTTTGTTGCCTTTGTAAACAGGTGAGCATTAGTTCAGAGGGGACTGCAACAACCATGTGCATGGGAAAACTTTTCAGTTCGGTTCATCTTCAGTTCGATCACCCGTTTGATTTGTTTTTGGGCACCGAATAATTCATAAGCTTTGTTTCATTCGTTTCCTTTAAAGTCAATGTGACGAACAATTTTCTTTAATAGTACTGGGGTTTTCCATTCTCTTTCGATAAACTTCACTTAAAACTTACTGGTAGGCAACTGTAAGAGGCAACAGCACTACAAATTATCTGTATTGAGCAATGATACAATAATATAGTAGAGTGGTGGACAAAGGGGCCTTTTACTTCAGGGCATTAAGTGGTTAGCATGTTTTGGTGCGTGGTAACCATGTACTTGGACCCATGGTAGCAGCATGGGGGCATGACAGCTACCATGTGCCGGATCATGTGCTAGCTGCGAACTGAGTGTTGGGGTATGGAACGGGCAGGTTAGGGGTGGAGAGTAGGCATGGGAAGCACATTGCAGTTAGTGCAGTGGAACAACAAGAACACTCAAACCCCTCTGTGACCAAGAACATTTCAGAACCGTATGCCAAGCCATCATATTACCTATCTTGGACTATTGCATTTCAATATACATTGGACTACCAAAGCAGACAATCCGGCCATTGCAGATGGCGCAAAACACATTAGCCTGCATCATCACTGACTTGCCAAGGCATGACCATATCACCCCAGTACTCAACAACTGCATTGGCTCCTAACCACATCACGCATCAGATTCAAAACCATCCTGAACATTTTCAAAATCAAGCACAACATGTATGCCAGCAGCATAACAGAATTAATAAACTCTGATACAAGCTCCAGGCCAAGAAGACGAAGCAGAATGGATACCATTCAAATGCCAAGTTCCTACCCTAGGACCACACAGGCCACATCATCCACAGCATTGTCCCTCATAGCTCCATCCCTCTGGAATACTCTTCAACCCTACTCTTCATCGACCACTTTGGGATTACCACTGTCGATGCAACACCCATCCATGCAGTACCCTGAACATGAGCCGCCCAGACTCACGATCCCTCATAAAAACCTATACACTCTGCAGTTCAAGATGTATATTGTCATGCCCTAGCCCTCCGCCTAAGGCTTAGAGGGATAGGGATACCATTAACTTCCCTTGTAAAAGCTAAAACAGAATATTTTTTCCTCCAGTGAAGGATGCTGGGAAAAGTAGTTCTAGCCGTCTAATAGGAAGTGTAGTTATGCACCGAGAGTGTAGGCAAAAATGACAAAGTTTATTTCCCCAAAACACAAACAAAGTTCAAGCATGTTGTAATAGGATACTTTTCCAGGTATTCGCTCCAGGTCATTTGCAAACTGGGCTGTATTAGCTTCACAGTCCTTTCTTTTATGCAAGTGCTTCAAAATAACAAATAGTAAAAAACATAGCTTCTTCATTCAGCCAAAGTAAAATACCTTCTTTTACCTTTGTCTTCATTCAGCACTCAAATACAGAAACAATAAGTATTCTCCTCCTAACAAGAGCATGCTCCCACCTTCTGCTTATGGCTAGGCTTCCTTACTCAGTTTTTCAGGAGACTTTTATCTTCTTAGCTATTTCTTAGCTGAGAGACTCAACACTATCAGCTTTACACAGTGTACAGTCCATGAGCTCCTCTGGCTGCATAGAATCTTGCTCAATGAGGTCCACCTGCATTCCCTCTAGCTCCGGTGATGCAGTGCCCTGCTCTAAAGCTTCAACGGACATCCCAGGGTAAACCCTCTCTAAGGAACCCTGCGTTTCTCTGGAGTACAGCTCTCCGCGGTAAGGCAACGTTATCTGTGAGGCTGTGGACACTTCCCCTTGGCTGTGCTCACCAGTCTCCCTCCAGCTTCTGGGAAACAATCCCTGGCTTACTTGCCTGTGTTCCTCTCTGGAGCTCTGCCATGGATTCCTGTTCCAGAATGGGCTCTGTGAACTCTTGGGCTGAGTCCTGGGCATCCAGCTCTGACTTCTCTGAATCCTTTCAACAGGAACTGGGGTTTGAAGCTTTCCCTGTGCACTCTCTCTGAGCACTCCTCTCCTGGTCTCTCTCCTCCCAGGCTCTCTTCACGGCCTTCTCGTCTCCTCCCCGGCTGTTTCTTCAGCTCTGGGTGTGATCCTCCTTCTGGCTGTGGGTATGACTCCTCTCTCAACTGTGGATGTGACTCCCCTCTCCACTCTCTCTAGCCTCGGTATATATCTCTGCTTCTCAGGCCGTGTCTCTTTCTCTGTCTAGACAGGTGCATATAATCATCTTCCAAGCCTGCAACTACGTCGGCAGAGCTTGGATGTGGCAGCCTAAGTTCAGATTCCCTGTGCTTGCTCTCTCTAGGGAAACGCTGAAACCTGTGCACTTCAGGGAGGTCACTTTTCTTAAAGGTAAAATCCTTAGTTTCTCCTAATTCCATAGGCTCACTATGGCCTTCCTTATCACATATCCCCCCCCCCCTTAAGATATTACGGGCTGGCGGCATTTCACCCGCACAGTTTGTAATCCGCGATAGGGCATCGGCATTCTGATGCAATCTTCCTGCTCTGTGTTCCACCCTAAAGTCGAAGGCTTGCAATGCCATGTACCATCGGGTCAGCCGAGTATTATGATTCTTCATTTGATGTAACCATTTCAGGGGTGCATGATCCGTGACCAATAAGAACTTTCGACCAGTTAGATAAAATCTGAGGGCCTCCACAGCCCATTTGATGGCCAAACATTCCTTTTCAATCGTTGATTAGTTCTGTTCCGTCTGAGACAGTTTTCTGCTAAGGAACATTATAGGATGTTCCGCTCCCTCATGCGTTTGCGACAGAACTGCCCCTAAGCTCGTCTCAGATGCATCTGTTTGGACGATAAATGGCTGATTAAAGTTTACGCCACGTAACACTGGAGCTTCACACAGCTTTCCTTTTAACACCGTGAAAACCTTTTCAGCCTCCGGGGTCCACTTGAGGTGATTTGGAGCGTTCTTCTTCAGCATGTCTATAAAGAAAGAGCTTTCTTCAGCAAAACGAGAGATGAAACGTCGATAGTACGATAGTACAGAAAACTCCTCAATTGTTTTTTGGTCATTGGCCTAGGAAAATATTTGACACTATCTATCTTATTCATTAAAGGTCTGACCATGCCCGCCCCACCATGTGTCCGAGGTATTTTACTTCTTGTCCAGCAAACATACATTTTCCTGGGTTGAGGGTAAGGCCGGCCCGTCTCATAGCCCTGTAGAATGGCTTCCACTCTTGGTAAATGTTGGGCCCAACTGGAACTATGTATGATGATGTCATCCATGTAGGCCACGGCGTAGTCCTGATGTGGACGTAGAACGTGGTCTACCAACCTTTGACACGTTGCTGCTGCACCATGTAGGCCAAAGGGCATCCTTCGAAAGAGGAAGAGTCCAATCGGCATACTAAAAGCAGTCTTCGCACAAGACTCCCTGGTTAGGGGAATTTGCCAGTAACCCTTAGTCATATCTAACATGGTCAGGAATTGAGCCTGTCCCAACCGATCCAATAATTCTTCAATGCGAGGCATGGGGTACGCATCGAACATTGAGATGGCGTTCACCTGCCTAAAATCTATGCAAAATCTTAGAGTGCCATCGGGCTTTGTCACTAGCACTATGGGGCTACACCATGGGCTTTTGGATTCCTCAATAATCCCCATTTCCAGCATCTCCCGTACCTGGGCCACTACCTCTTGTTTCCTGGCCTCAGGTAGCCGATAAGGCCTTTGCCTAACCACCTTCCCAGGTGGGGTTATAATTTCATGAGCTACTAAGTTGCTGTCACCAGGTATTGGCATCAAGACATCTGTAAATTTCTCCAGCAATCTGGCGAGTTCTTGCCTTTGCAGCAGGGAAAGTTCTTCACCCATCCTAGGTTCCGGATTCATCTTCAATTCCGCCAGTTGCGGACCTAAATCCTCTTCCACTTTCTCCTCCGCAGTGGCAGTCAGTCCCTTCACATCGGTTCGTCCAGTGGAGCCGAACCCTCCGGCTCCTCGACCTGTAGGGGTCACCATGGGGACCTCTTCCAATGAAGGAAACCCCACTCTCTCACAAATGAGTTGAGCAATTTGATCGCCCACTTTCACTATGAAATCCTCCTCCCTGAAATTAAAGAGCAACACTTTTACTGCCCCCCTATAATCTGGGTCGATAACGCCAGCGCCGATATCCAGAAAATGCTTTAAGGCCAAACCAGAGCGTGGTGGAATGTGGCCGTAACACTCAAGTGGCATTTCCATTTGTAGACCAGTGTCTACTAGGGCCTTTCCATGTTTAGGAATTACTTCCTCCACAGCGCTGCACAAATCATACCCTGTTGCTTGGGGTGAGGCTCTTCGGGGACTCCAGACTGGGCTCTGTGAACTCTTGGGCTGAGTCCTGGGCTTCCAGCTCTGACCTCTCTGAATCCTTTCAACAGGAACTGGGGTTTGAATCTTTCCCTGTGCACTCTCTCTGAGCACTCCTCTCCTGGTCTCTCTCCTCCCAGGCTCTCTCCACGGCCTTCTTGTCTCCTCCCCGTCTGTCTCCTTAGCTCTGGGTGTGATCCTCCTTCTGGCTGTGGGTGTGACTCTTCTCTCCACTGTGGATGTGACTCCCCTCTCCACTCTCTCTAGCCTTGGTTTATATCTCTGCTTCTCAGGCCGTGTCTCTCTCTCTCTAGACAGGTGCATATGATCATCTTCCAAGCCTGCAACTACATCAGCAGAGCCTGGGTGTGGCAGCCTAAGTTCAGATTCCTTGTGCTTGCTCTCTCTAGGGAAACGCTGAAACCTGTGCACTTCAGGGATGTAACTTTTCTTAAAGGTAAAATCCTTAGTTTCTCCTATTTCCATAGGTTCACTATGGCCTTCCTTATCACAATATATACAACTTTGTAAATAAGTTACCTCCTAAGCCCCATGCGTGAACAGGCACCTTATCTTCCATTTAAACATTAACCAACTCTTATAAATAAGTTACTCACTATGACCCTTCTGCATGCATCCCTCTCCCCTTATCAGCTGATTAATTTGTTCCTTAAACTATGTAAACCTCTGATTGAAGGATAAGGCGGTATAGAAAACCTGTTAAATAAATAAATAAATATTGCATGCTTACTGGCAATATTGTAGTTAGAATGGGTTCACTTAAAGTCACCTCAGTAGATGGTGTTGGGAGCACCTGTGGTAATTGTGCTGCATGTTTTGGTATGCATTCTGTGGACAGTAATTTCTTGGAACATGATGGGCATACCCCAGACAGTTACTGCAGAAGCTTTGAACTTAACACATTAGTTTTATCGCTAAGTGTGTGTTACTTGCAAAAATCTAGTAAAAGGGCCTCAAAGTGGGTAAATGAAGTATTAGCCTGCTGCTCACCCATCCGTCTTTTCCATCTCCCTCCTTCCCTTGTCAATGGAATGCTTTTGTAATTCACTTATATATTACTATATTGTCATCTGTCGATCATACTGTCCTCACTTGAAGAAGGTTTTAACCTTCAAAAGCTAGTCCAAAAATGTATTACGTTAGTCTAATAAAAAGGTATCACCTTATTTTCATTTTTTTTGTTTCTAGTTAACTCTCCTGATTAGTTAATTTTGCCAAATTTGTGGTTTGACTCTTAAAGATGAGAGTAGAAGACTGGAATTGGGTGAGGGTAAGGAAAACATTCATCTCAAAAATGATGTGCAGCAATCTGACACCAGCATTGGAACAGACCAGGACAACTTACCATTAATACATCTGAGTTTGTTTCTTTTGTGAGCAGAAAAGGAATGGATTCATAGGGAGCATCAGCAGCGACATGTGTATCTCCCATTATTAGCCTGTTAAATCTCACACAAGCTGCCACTGCTCATTTTCCCGTAATTCTGTTGGTTTTCCATTTTGTGCATATTTGTAATTCAGTACTACTGCTGCGTCATAAATACATAATACTACTGGAGAAATAGCCTAATAGTTAGAGCAGCATGTTGACAACCAGGGAAACCATGGTCAAATCGCACTCCACTCCTTGTGATCTTGAGTAAGCCATACCTCCCTTATGGTAGGTATAAAATTAGGGCCTGATCCGGCAGCGGCTAACCATTCTAATGTAGCTATCCAGACCTGCCATTGAATATCTGGGTAGCCCAGATTTTCAGGCAGCTAACTGGGCAGTGATGATATTCAGCCACTGCCCAGTTAGGGGCTACCCACAATTACAAAGTTTGACCCTAAATGTCCCCAAAATTTGTTCTTCTATTTTATTTTTTGTTAGACTGTTTGTCTCAAGAGGAGGAAACCTCTCTCGTAACAAACCTTCCTTTTTATTCTAGTTGCTAAGCAAACATATGACAAAAAAATGTATGAAATGCCACAACAGCGTATCACACTTAAAGATACAATAAAACTTATCTGATGCTATTGGTATTTCCACTCCTGCACATATCACCATTAATTTTATTGAAAGTCAATCATCCAGTCTCTTTTCTCCAATTAAAGGACCAGGCAACTGGGTAGAACAAGTCAGTGATGTAAGGAATCAAAGTCCAAAACGGACACAGGTCTGTGTTTAAAGCTCTTTGAATTTCAATGGAGCTCTGTCTCAAATGATACTTTTGAAAGAGATTCCACGTTATATGTGAATGCCAGTGGTTTTCAGCCCGGTGACTGACGTACCTACACCATGTTGCGCACTGATCCACATGACTGCTGCTTCCATTGCCTTGTGCTGTACCCACTTGGACTGTGGTCTCTGCAAAAAGATAATCTCTAAGGCCATTGAGCCTTCGACAGCAGCGGGAGTCCTTCTTTCACAAGACAGACTCAGCACCGGAGTCTCTGGCGACACCATGCTCTAGGGCCCTCTCCAAAATCCCGGGGAGACTCTGCTGCCTTGGAGCCCTGAAGCCACTGGTCATTCACCTGGAACAACCCAGAGGAAGAATCCAAGAAGAGCTGGAAATCCTTGAAAACCGTGCCAGCTGATGAGTCTGGGAAAGTAGGCAAGTCCCATGGGCCTCGCACCTGCAGCCCCCGTCGTGAGTCCAAGAGGAAGGAATGGCAGCAGCCGATCAAGATACTCAAACAGGAATTGTCAGCATCTAGAAACTGGTCTTGGACCCCCGAATCCATCCAGGTGGAGGATTCCCCCTCGACAGAGCTGGTGTTGGGCCCAAGTTCCTTGGTGCCCATGCTGAAGGTTGTAGAGCCATCTGGCCTTGAGACCAGGATGACAGCTTTGAAGCGCAGTTTGTCTGCCTAATGGCCCAGCAGCGGGCTCTGATGCCCATTTCTACTGGGTTATCTCCCCCCCCCCACCAACTACCCAGCCCTCAACTTTGAGGAATTCACCTGATGTCGAGGTGATCCTCGAGCATCACCAGCCTCGAGAAATTCCTTGACACCGGTCCCAATCCTGGTCCCGATCCTTTGGACCAAGGTCATCCCCGATGAGTGCCCGAAGCTCCAACTGCAGGGCCTCCAGGGGCCAGAGGCTATCATGCTCAGGGCCTAACGCTGGTGCGCAGACTGCACTTAACAGCTCCACCTGAGGATGAGGAATCTCCGCATATCCATCATCACCAGGATGCACCTTCCAACCTGTCTCTCTTCGAGTCCCGGCGTCAGTCCCTGCCTGAGGATACGTTTTTCCTTGACTTCGTGCAGTACATGGCCAAGGCACTAGCTTTCGACACTGAGTCAGAGGAGGACCCTTAGATCGAGGAACTCTAGATCCTCCAGTATGAAGCCCTCTGAAGGAGTCACTCACAGTGCCCATTCCCTCAATCCAGGAACAGCTGCCCCTCCTCATGTGGGAGACCCCTGCATCAGTGCCCATAGTGAGCAGATGGCTGGACTCAATGTACCGGGTCCACTGCAGCCCTGGCTTCCAAAAAGCACAGCTGCCAGCCACACAACTTCATGATGGTAGAGTTGGCCATACGTTGCCTCAAGAGTCAGAAGACACACTTCTTGGTGCCCCTGGGTAGGGAGGCTCACACCTTGGATACCCTGGGCAGGAAGTGCTTTCAGGGCTTGATACTCATTGGCCGGATCCAGGCATACCAGTTGTACATGTGCATGTACTTGAGGGACCTGGCAAAAGAACTCACCAGGTTCTCAGCTGGTCTCTCCGAGGAACCCTTCCAATGGTTCCAGACCCTGGCCTCGGGTATCTTGGAGTGCTCCAAGTTTATGATTCAGGCAGCCTATGACGGTTTTGAGTTGGTGGCTAGAGTAGCTGTGGTAGGCATCAGTTCCCGATGTGAGGCTTGGCTATAGTCCTCTGACCTGGAGGAATGGGTTCAGGACAAGTTGCTCGATGTCTCTTGCCGGGGAGAAAATCTCTTTGGCAAAACCATGACAGATAAGCAGCGTTGGTGTCTGAGTTCCTGACGAGGGCCAGGCTCTCCCAAGAAGACTGCTGCCCCTTCCTGATGGAAGCCTTTTGGTAAAAAGTCCTTCTATCTGAAGAAGAGGAAGGCTTATGAAAACTGCCCTCAGGACTAGGCCTTCCTAGCTCCCCAACAGGGGCAGCAGGCCAAAGGAGAAGGGCGTGGCCCTCATGAGACTAAGGCTCCCAAACCCCAGGCACTGGCTCCGGCCCAGCCTGGCAGGGGGTTTTGACTTCTTGGGCATAGTCTCTTTTCCCCCAGAAGGCCCAGCCCAGCAGCACATAAGGAGGTGTCTGGTTCTCTATGCCCACTAGTGGCCATCCATCACCACCTACTTATGGGCAGTGCAGGTGGTGAGGAAGGGTTACTTCCTCCAGCTGGCACACACACATCCTCCTCTATCCCAAACACAGGAAATACGTCAGATATATGATGGGAAGCGGCTACTACCAGTACAGGCTGCTACCCTTTGGACTGGTCTCCACACCGAGGGTATTCACCAAGTGCCTGAAGGTAAGAACATAAAATATGCCATACTGGGTCAAGCCCAGTATCCTGTTTCCAACAGTGGCCAATCTAGGTCATAAGTACCTAGTAGTCTCCCCAAAAGATACAGGTTCCTCAATGCTTGTATTGGGTCAAGCAGTGATATCCTGGGTCCCTTTTAATAATGGTTTATGGACCTTTCCTCCAGGAACTTGTCCAAACCTTTTTTTTTAATCCAGCTACACTAACAACTTTTACTACATCCTCCGGTAACAAATTCCATAGTTTGATTACACGTTGAGTGAAAAAATGTTTTCCCTTATTAGTCTTAAATAGGTTACCCTGTAGCTTCATTGCATGTCCCCTCGTCTTTTTATATTTTGAAGATGTAAACAATCGATCTACATTTACCCGTTCCACTCCATTCATTAATTTATAGACCTCTATCATATCTTCCCTCAGCTGTCTCTTTTCTAGGTTGAAAAGCCCCAAGCTTCTTAGCCTCTCTTCACAGGAGTATCCTTCCATCCCCTTTACCATTTTCGTGGCTCTTCTCTGCACCTTTTCTAATAACGCTATATCCTTTTAAAGATATGGCGACCAGAATTGCACAGAATGGAACGATTCAGAGGCATTATAATATCCTTTGTTTTATTTCCATTCCTTTCCTTATGATACCTAGCATTTTATTTGCTCTGTTTGCCGCCGCTGCACATTGGGCAGAGGGTTTCAACATGTTATCCTCTATGACGCCTAAATCTTTTTCCTGGGTAGTGGTTCCCAAAGTGGAACCTTGCATCGTGTAACCATAGCTTGGGTTGATCTTTCCTAGGTGCATAACTTTTCACTTGTCCACATTAAATTTTGTCTGCCATTTGGATGCCCAGTCTTCCAATTTATCAAGATACTCTAGCAATTTTCCACAGTCCTCTTGGGTTTTAACAACTTTAAATAGTTTTGTGTCATCTGCAAATTTGATAACCTCACTCGTTATTCCCTTTTCCAGGTCACTTATGAATATGTCAAAAAGCAGTGGACTCAGCACAGATCCCTGGGGTACTCCACTATTCACCTTTTTCCATTGGGAAAATTAGCCATTTAGCCCTACCCTCTGCTTTCTATCTTTTAACCAGTTGCTGGTCCACAATAGTACACTGCCTCCTATCCCATGACTTTTTAGTTTTGCCAAAATTATCTGAGGAGGGACCTTGTCAAAGGCTTTCTGAAAGTCCAGATACACTATATCAACTGACTCACCTTTGTCTACCAGTTTTTTCACACCTTCAAAAAAACATAACAGATTAGTAAGACAAGATCTTCCTTGTCCAAAGGCATGTTGGCTGTTTCCCATTAAGCCATGACTATCTACATGATGAGTAATTTTGTTCTTTATAATGGTTTCTACCATTTTTCACGGTACTGACGTCAGGCTCACCGGACTGTAGTTTCCCGGATCACCTCTGGAACCCTTTTTAAAAATTGGCGTTACATTGGCGATCCTCCAATCTTCAGGTATTATAGATGATTTTAATGATATTTCAGATTACTGATAAGAGGTCTGCAATCTCATATTTCAGTTCTTTCAACACCCTTGGATGTATACCATCCGGTCCAGGTGATTTGCTACTCTTCAGTTTATCAAATAGTTCTAATACATCTTCCCGGTATAGCGATATTTCCTTAAATTCCTCTGTAGTATCACCTTTAAATACCACTTCAGTTATGGGTAACTTCCCTACATCTTCCTCACTAAAGACTAAAGCAAAGAATTCATTCAGTCTCTCCACTATAGCCGTGTCCCCTCTTACTGTCCCTTTTTTTCCCCTCTATCATCTAATGGTCCAACTTACTCTCTCACAGGTTTTTTGCTACGAATGTACTTGAAAAAGTCTTTATTATGTGTTTTTACTTTCACAGCAAGTTTCTTTTCAAATTCTCTCTTTCCCTGCCTTATCAATGCCTTGCATTTAACTTGCCAGTGCTTCTGCTGTTTCCTGTTTTCGTCATTTGGCTCTTTTTTCCATTTCCTGAAAGATGCTTTTTGGGCAACAACAGTCTCTCTGATCTCACCCTCACAGCCTACCTTCTTCTTCAGGGAGCTGGACACTGGTCAGGCCAAAGCCTTTCTCCTTTGGGACAGTCAATCATCTCAGAGCACTGGCTGTGGTTATGCACCACCATCACTCAGTGTCTGCCCAACTCCTGCTCCTGCTCCTGCTCCTGTTGGGTCATATGGCATCCACAGTTCATGTTACCCTGGATTCCCACCTTCACATGAGGGCGGCTCAATGGAGTCTCCTCTTCTAGTGGATCCAGGCCACAGGCTGACTGCGGGACAGAGTGGTGGTGACCCATCAACTGGCCAACAATCTCGGTTGGTGGCAAGCCCCCCAACACCTTCTGGCTGCCTCCCTCTTAGGCTGTGATGACTTCTGCACTCAGGGCAGTGAGTCACAGATGGACAGTCTGCAGCAGATCAATGTCTTGGAGCTATGGGCCATATCCTTGGCCCTCTGAGTCTTTCATTATTGCCTGCAACACCATTCAGTGCTGATCTAGACAGACAATCAAGTGACAATGTTCTACATCAACAAGCATGAGGGCACGGGTTCATACATCCACTTCTAAGAGGCCGTAGCTCACTGCTCATATGCAAACTGCTACGGGATACTCCTGCGGGCGGTGTTTCTGCCAGGCCAAGACTTCGCCCTAGCAGAAAGGTTGAGCAGGGTCCTCCAGCTGCATGAGTGGTGGCTAGACCCCAGAGTAGCCTATCGGCTCTTCCAGCTCTGGGGGACTCCATGGATGGACCTTTTTGCCAGTCCGGCCAAAGCCCAGCTGTCCCACTTCTGCTCTAGGCAGCCACACCCATCCCGAGTAGCAGCAGATGACTTCCTCATCCCGTGGATGGAGGGCCTTCTCTATGCCTTCCCATTCATGCTGCTAATAGCCAAGACCTTGTGCAAGATTCAACACAACAGAGCATCCCTCATACTAGTAGCCCCTCGGTGGCCTAGACAGCCATGGTTCCCACTGCTCCTTTGCTTATCCATGGTGGCCCTGATCCCACTGAGGAGTACCCCAAGCCTACTGTTACAGGAGGAGGCTCCCTCCTACACCCCAACTTGGGGTCACTGACACTAATGACCTGGCTGCTGAAAGGTTAGCCTTGGCCCCTTTCAACCTTTCAGGGAAGTTGAAGGAGGTCCTCCTGGCATCCCATAGGACCTCCACAAGATGGACTTATGCCTTCAAATGGAGCAGATTCTCAGTGTGGTGCACGGAGTGATGGGTCAACCTGCTCTTATGCTCTGTGCAGCTTGTGCTGCAATATTTACTTCACCTGTCTTAGGCAGGGCTGAAGTCCAACTCGGTCAGGGTCCACCTGAGTGTACTCGCAGCACACCATTACCTTATTGAGGGCCAGTCCCCCTCCATCCATCTTCTTGTGACCTGCTTCCTGTGGGGTCTCTTGTTGTCCAAGCCTCCTGTCCGCCTAGTGTGAGCTCAACATGGTGCTGTCTCAATTCACTGGCCCACCGTTTGAGCCCCTGACTACCTGCCACCTACGGTACCTTTCTTGGAAAGTTGTGTTCTTGGTGCCACTTACATCGGCTCACAGCTTTGAAAGCTGGGGAGAAGCTACCACATGGTCTCCATCAGCACTGATGTCACCCATATGTGAGGACTGATTCCTGCTGTCCTCGGAGAACATCTGCTATACATAGTGTCATGGGGTAGACCAGAATATGCCTATGGAAATAGGAAACACAGAGCCGAGCAGGTCTAAAAGTGACAGCTCAGAGCACATGGATCAGGTTGCTATGGGCAACCAGCAAAAACAAAAGCACCAGGTGTAGGAGCACGCCCTAGTAGGAGATTACCTCATAGCCTATTAGGTGATGAGAGGCAGCTGAGGGCAGGGCAGGCTCACCGGAACACTAGGAGTGACGCAGATAAAAATCACTCAGAGTTCCTCAGTAGTAGAGCTAACCAGGAGCTTAAGGGAGCTAACCAGGAGCTTAGTGGAGCTAAGCAGGAGTATGGCAGAGCTGTTTTGGAAACTAAAGGAAAAACTTCACATGGAGGTTTAAACAGAGTTCCACAGGAGATAGCTAAGAGAATACCAGAGTCTGATTACAGGGTGCTGGGCAGCACTGAACAAGAACCAGCTGGTTGGTGCCACGAAGGTATTCATGCAGGCAGACGGAAGGAGCCTGTAAGAGGAAGTCTCCCTGAGAACAGGTACCGGGAGGGCAATAATTGTCATCAAAGGGATACTTACCTGCCCAAAGAGAAGCGTGCAGTAAAAGGGAGTAGAAGGCTTGCCTGGGGAAAAAGCCACGCTAAGTTTCCTTGCTCAGAAAGCTCCAGGGGAACCGAGCCAAAGGACAGGCTGATTCCTTATAATAGAGGGAACTTTGAAAAGGAGAGTTTCCCATACACACAGCCAGGAGTGTGTGGCCCTCTGGAGGAAAACTCTACTATATATGGTAACCTCCCAATTCACCCTGATAGAGAGGGGGAGAGAAGCCTTTGGAAAGGAGAGGAGGGTTTTTGTAACAATGGTATGAGTTACAACCATTCTGAAGATAGCTACGGGAAAGCTATGAGGACATGGAATGTGACTTTTGTGGGGAAAGTCCTGATGAGTTCCAAATGGATTGTACATTAGTGTTCTCAGATAGCATTTCCTCTCTATGCTAAACTGTTTAAAGACAGAAATCCGTTTAGGGAAACGGATTTTGAAAAACTTGCTTGTGTAAAGTACAAGGACTGTTTTACCTTTTTGGATTGGCTGAAGATAAGCACCTTTTGTGTTACAGTAGTTCATTTTCATTTGTACCAGAAAATATGGTTTATTTCTTTTGATTCTTATGTGCAAAAGTTCACCCGGAAGGGAAAATAAAATACCTCTTTTTGAAAAGCCTGGCTACTCGTTCACAACTACCTTTTTGATTAGCTAGTGGGACTACAGATCCCAGGGGGCATTGTTAAGTCCCGGCTATATTAAGAAGAGGCCCCACTGAAGCTCCCAAGGCTTCCGCCTATAAGAGTGAGTAGGTGGGTGACAATAGTAACATAGTAAATGACGGCAGATAAAGACCAGTATGGTCCATCTAGTCTGTCCATTAGATAGTTAAGTTTATTTTGATTTTATCCTGTTGCTGTAAGGGATCCCCTGTGTCTGTCCCATGCCATTTTGAATTCTGTCACTGTATTTGCCCCCACCATTTCCATCGGGAGGGCGTTCCAAGCATCCACCATGTTTTCAGTGAACAAATATTTCCTGACATTGCCTTTCAATTTACCCCCTTGCAGCTTCATGTTATGCCCTCTAGATTTACAGCTTCCCTGTCTTTGGAAGAGATTTGTTTGTTCATTATTTCTCTTTAAGTATTTAAAGGTCTGAATCATATCTCCCCTATCCCTCCTCTCCTCCAGAGTGTACATATTTAGGTCTTCAATTCTCTTCTCATAAGGCTTCTGATGCAGGCTCCAAATCATTTTTGTCACCTTCCTCTAAACAGTTTCCAGTCTTTTTACATCCTTTGCAAGATATGATCTCCAAAACTGAACACAGTATTCCAAGTTAGGCCTCACCAGTAACTTATACAGTGGCATTAGTACCTCTTCTTTTCTGATGGTAATTCCTCTTTGTATGCAACCCAACATCCTCCTGGCTTTTGCCACTACCTTGTTGCATTGTTTTGCCACCTTGAGATCCTCAGAAATAATCACATCAAGGTCCTCCTCCTGGTCCGTGCACACCAACCTCTCGCCCCCTGTCACGTACATTTCCCTTGGATTTCTGCTTCCCAAGTGCATGACACTGCACTTCTTCACATTATATCTTAACTGCCAAGCATTTCAGCTTTTGTAGATCTTTCCTCATGTTACCCACTCCCTCGGGGGAGTCCACTCTGTTGCAAATTTTTGTGTCTTCTGCAAAAAGACAGACTTTTCCATTCAGTCCTTCAGCAATATCACTCACAAATACATTGAACAGTGCCGGGCCCAGGACTGAACCCTGGGGCACCCCGCTAATCACCCTCCTTTCATCAAAGTGAGCTCCATTTACCATCGCCTTCTGTCGTCTGTCAGTCAACCAATTTCTGATCCAGTTCACCACCTTGGGATCCATCCCCAAACTACTGAGTTTATTGATAAGCTCCTATGAGGAACAGTATCAAAGGCTTTGCTGAAATCCAGGTATATGACATCCATCGCATGCCCCTGCTCTAGTTCTCTGGTCACCCAGTCAAAGAACTCAATCAGATTTGTTTGGCAAGATTCTCCTTTGGTAAAACCATGTTGCCTTGGATCATGCAACCTGTTGGTTTTGAGAAAGTCCACTATTCGTTCTTTCAGGAGCACCTCCATTACCTTTCCAGTCACCGAGGTAAGGCTCACAGGCCTGTAGTTTGTCACTTCTTCCTTGTCACCACTTTTGTGAAGAGGTACTACATCAGCTATTCTCTAGTCCTGAGGAATTCTCCTGTTTCCAAGGATCTGTTGAAAACATCCTTTAACGGCCCTGCAAGAACCTCTGAGCTCTTTCAGTATCCTGGGATGTATCCCATCCGGTCCCATTGCCTTGTCCACTTTCAGTTTTGCAAGTTGTTCTAACACAGTGATGGCTAACCTTTTTGAGCCCGAGTGCCCAAACTGCCGCACGTCATTTGCATAAGTGGTCTTATTTGCATAAATATTTGCATAATGTTACCATACACTAACTTTTAGTAAACATGTCTCTTAATGAGTGTATGGATAAAGAAAGACTAAAAGATTTCTACATTACTATAATCCAGTGCCAACCGCCAGGCACATTAGGAACTACTACAAACGCTGCCCATTTAGAACCCATAGCAAACCCGCCGTATCATAACAGCACTACCAGGCCTCACAAAGCACAAGACCCTACCTATCAAAAGGCAACACTGCAAATATTAAGCCAATACATTTCAGAGAATACTGGGGAAAGAGAACAAGTGGCAACGTCAAATAGGAATTTCCTCTTGTACCAAACAAAGCGCAGATGTTAATGATGCACATTTCCCAGAGCTGACATATTCCAGTTAATAAATTCAAAATAAAGAGACATCTTTCTACCTTTTGTGCATTTGTTTTTCAGTTGCAATTGGTCCAGCCACTTTCTTCTGGTTTCTTCATGTTTCTCTCTTCTAGTTTTTTTCCATTCTCTCTCTCTCTACATCTGCTTTAACATACTAATCTTTCTCCTTTTGCTCTTTCCTCATTCCTATTTCATCCACACAAATTTTACCCCTCCATCCTCAATCCCCAATACCTGGCCAATTGTAGATTTTTCATCCCTCCTACACAAAATATTTTTCCCCTCTCCATTTTACTCTCCCAGCCCCATCCCATTCTAATCCTCCCCCAACATCAGCTCCCTTCTAGTTCCAGTCTCACCCAGCATCCATCCCTTCTAGTCCCTGCATCAGCCCATTTCCAGTCCTAGCCCCCCATCAGCCCATTTCCAGTCCTAGCTCCCCCATCCATTTCCAGTCCAAGTCCCTTCATCAGCTCATTTTCAATCCTAGCCCCCCCATCAGCCCATTTCTAGTCATTTCCTAGCCCCACCATCAGCCCATGTCAAATCATAGCTCCCCTCCACTCAGCCCAATTCCAGTCCAAGCCCCCCCATGAGCCTACTTCCAGTTCTAGCCCCTCCATGAGTCCATTTCAATTCAAGCCCCCACCACAGCCCATTTCCAATCTTAGCTCCCCCCAACAGCCCATTTCCAGTCCTATCCTAGCTGTTCCATCAGCCCATTTTCAGTCCTAGCTCCCTTCCCTCACAGCCCATTTCCATTCCAAGCCCCCTCCCCATCAGCTATTTGCAGTTCAAGCCTCCCCTTCCACTCAGCCCATTTCCAGTCCTAGCAACACCCCAACCCATTACCAGTCCTAGCCCCCCGTCAATCAACTTCCAGTCCTAACCCCTATCACCCCATTTTCAGTTTAAGCCCCCCCCTATAACCCATTACCAGTCCTAACCCCCCATCAGCCCATTTCCAGTCAGCCCCCCATAGCCCATTGCCAGTCCTAAACTCCCCCATCAGCCCACAGCCCATTACCAGTCCTAACCACATCAGCCCACCTCAAGTCCTAACCCCTCCCCATCAGCCCATTTCCTGTCCTAGCCCCCCCATAACCCATTATCAGTCCTACCCCCCCATCAGCCCACTACCAGTCTTAACCCCCCCATAGCCCATTGCCAGCCCTCATCAGCCCACAGTCCATTGCTAGTCTTAACCCCCCATAGCCCACTGCATCTTAACCCCCCTCCCCAGCCCACTGCCAGTCTTAACCCCCCCAGCCCACTGCCAGTCTTAACCCCCTCCCTAGCCCATTGCCAGTCTTAACCCCCCCTCCCTAGCCCATTGCCAGTCTCAACCCCTCTCCCTCCCTCACTAGCCCATTGCCAGTCTCAACCCCCCCTCCCTCCCTCCCTAGCCCATTGCCAGTCTCAACCTCCCTCCCTCCCTCCCTAGCCCATTGCCAGTCTCAACCCCCCTCCCTCCCTCCCTAGCCCATTGCCAGTCTCAACCCCCCTCCCTCCCTAGCCCATTGCCAGTCTCAACCCCCCTCCCTCCCTCCCTCTCTAGCCCATTGCCAGTCTCAACCCCCCTCCCTCCCTCCCTCCCTAGCCCATTGCCAGTCTTAACCCCCCTCCCTCCCTACCTCCCTCCCTCCCTCGCCCATTGCCAGTCTTAACCCCCCTCCCTCCCTCCCTCCCTCCCTCCCTCCCTCGCCCATTGCCAGTCTTAACCCCCCTCCCTCCCTCCCTCCCTAGCCCATTGCCAGTCTCAACCCCCCTCCCTCCCTCCCTAGCCCATTGCCAGTCTCAACCCCCCTCCCTCCCTCCCTAGCCCATTGCCAGTCTCAACCCCCCTCCCTCCCTCCCTCCCTAGCCCATTGCCAGTCTCAACCCCCTCCCTCCCTCCCTAGCCCATTGCCAGTCTCAACCCCCCTCCCTCCCTCCCTAGCCCATTGCCAGTCTTAACCCCCCTCCCTCCCTCCCTAGCCCATTGCCAGTCTTAACCCCCCTCCCTCCCTCCCTAGCCCATTGCCAGTCTTAACCCCCCTCCCTCCCTCCCTCCCTAGCCCATTGCCAGTCTTAACCCCCCTCCCTCCCTCCCTAGCCCATTGCCAGTCTTAACCCCCCTCCCTCCCTCCCTCCCTCCCTCGCCCGTTGCCAGTCTTACCCCCCCCCCCTCCCTCCCTCCCTCCCTAGCCCATTGCCAGTCTTAACCCCCCTCCCTCCCTCCCTCCCTAGCCCTTTGCCAGTCCTACCCGCCCCCCCTCGGCTCATGGCAAGTAAAAAAAAAAAAAGCTGGCCGCTGCCGCGGCGGCGGCCGGGGGTGGCCCGCGGGGCTCCCTCTGCCCGGCGGGACTCTCTCGGCGTGGCTCAGCCCCTCTCTGCCGGCTTGCAGATACGCGAAGGGAGAGAGAGTCCCATCAGCCCCTGCGGGCTTAACAGAGACGCGAGGGAGACTCTCTCCCTTCGCGTATCTGCAAGCCGGCAGAGAGGGGCTGAGCCGCGCCGGGAGAGTCCCGCCAGGCAGAGGGAGCCCCGCGGGACACTCCATGCCGCCGCCGCGGAAGCGGCCAGTTTTTTTTTTTTTTAATTGTCATGAGCCGGCATATCAATTTGCGACCTTCCCGCGTGCCAGCTGCAAGGCCTTCGCGTGCCACAGCTGGCACGGATGCCATAGGTTCGCCATCGCTGTTCTAACACATCATCTTCTGTGAATGGTGTGGTATTTACTTCATTCCCATTTTTATATTTGGGAGTCACAGTCCTCCAGGATTTTCTTTAGTAAAAACAGAGCAGAAGTATTTGTTTAGCAATTTTGCTTTTTCAATGTCACTTTCCATGAATCCGTTCCCAGCACTTCTGAGTCCTGCAATTCCACCTCTGATTTTCCTCCTTTCCCAAATATACCTGAATAAAATGTTATCACAACACTTCACATCTTTAGCCATCTTTTCCTCTGCCTTTGATTTTGCTTTCCTTATTTCTCTTTTTGTCTCTTTTAGTTTGATCCTGCATTCCTTTCTGTGTTCCTCTGTTTGCAAGCTTTTAAATGTGAAAGCTGTGTTTTTTGCCTTTATTTGTGCAGTCACTTCTTTGGAGAACCAAATAGGTTTCCTTCTCCTCTCTTTTTTATTTACTTTCCTTACATATATATCTGTTGCCCCTTTTATTGCCACTTTTAGTAACTACGCTTTACAACCTTTGGTGTCTCTGGTTTGATTACCTGGCTCAATGTGTGTCTTTTTTCTCATTCTCTGGTCTTGTCTCAGGTTTGGAGTCAGGAATAGGCAACAGCTTCTTAAAGGTGATCTCTTCATCTCATAAAACAACCTGTCTCCTTGACCCCCTTCCCTCCACCTGGCTCCTCGATCCCTCTCTTTATCTTCTCCCGTTTATCCTGGCCATAATCAACTCTAGCCTAACCTCTGGCAGCTTTCCCACCCGTTGGAAGCATGCCATGGTCCACCCTCTTTTGAAGAAACCTACCCTTGACCCCAGTCTTCCCGCTAACTGGCGGCCTGTCTCGAACCTCCCCTTTCTCTCCAAAGTTCTTGAAAAGTTGGTTTTCACTCAGCTCTCAGCACATCTCGACACTACCCTTTCTCTTCACCCTCGTCAATCTGGCTTTAGGTCTGGTCACAGCACGGAAACTATACTTCTTGCCCTTCTCAGTGAACTCCACTGCTCTCACGACCAGGGTGACCTGTCTATCGCCGTCTCTCTGGACCTCTCCGCCGCCTTTGACGTTATCGACCACCGTGCTCTCCTCAACCGCCTGTCCGACATTGGTATCCAAGGCACTGTGTTGCGCTGGTTTCGGTCTTTTCTTTCACTCCGTTCCTTCACTGTCCACTCAGGTCCTGACGTTTCTGCCGCTTTCCCTCTGCACTGTGTTGTTCTGCAAGGTTCTATCCTTGCCCCCCTACTCTTTAATATCTTCTTCGCTCCACTTGCCCTCCTCATTCAACAGTCCGGTATTTCCTCCTATTTTTACGCTGATGATATTCTTCTCATTCATCACACCAGCTCTGTTTCCCCAGATCTCTCTGCTCTCAATGCCTGCCTTGACCTTGTTGCCTCCTGGTTCTCCTAAGTCCTCGGCTATCTGGTTCTCTTTCACTACTCCTCCTCCCACCCTAGCTCCCATGATGTCCTCCCTTCCTAACCCTGTCGTTCCTTCACTTCGCTATCTTGGTGTCATCCTTGACTCCTCCCTGTCCTTCCATCCCCATATTTTCTCCCTTGTTCGTAGTTGTTTCTTTCATCTCCTCCACATTAGATCTCTCCGGCCCTTCCTCTCTGCAGATTCCCTCACCACCCTAGTCCTCTCCCTGGTGATTTCCCGTTTAGATTATTGCAACTCGATTTTCGCTGGCCTCCCCTCTTATCAACTCTGTCGTCTTCAACTCATTCAAAACACTGCTACCCGCTTGGTCACTTTTTCTTCTCCTTTTGACCACATTATCCCCTGTCTTCTCTCTCTTCACTGGCTTCCCATTAAATTCCGGTTTGTTTACAAATATCTCATCACCATTCACAATGTTCTTCATACAGGTACCCCTCGGTATCTATCTGACCTCATCTACCACCAGCCTGTCCCCCGTCTCCTTCGTTCCTCCCATAGCAATCGCCTCTTTCTTCCCTCCCCATCTCAGGCTCATCTCGAACTCATCCGTCACTCTGCCTTCTTTTTTCTGGGCCCTGCGCTATGGAATTCCCTTCCTCACCCACTCCGCACTGAGTCTTCTTTTCCACATTTCAAAGCTCTTCTCAAAACCCATCTCTTCTCTCAGGCTTTTGATCTCCCGGCGCCCCTGTGACCAACCATATAATTCCTCCCCCCCACTCCTTCCACCCTCTCCTTTAGTGTTCTGTCTATGTATTTATGCCTTACTATCTTTCTCTATCTTTCTATCTGTGTCTTTCTATTGCTTTCCTGTTAATTGAATGGCGTTCTTTTCTTCCTTTAATTTTCTGGCAGCCTGCTTTTGTTTTTCTGTACACCGCTCTGATACCCCGGTTTGGGCGGTATATCAAGCCTTGCAAATAAATAAATAACATAAATAAATAAAATGCCTATTTTGTCACATTTTAAATCCACCAGAGACCCAGGACAAAGAGGAGTCTGCTTTAGTGCCATATGCATGTGGTACTTCAAGGGATCTCTGACAACCCCACTTTCTTATCGTCCCTCCAGTCTAGTCCCGAACCTCTGGAGTTAAGTATGTCCTCTCGCAGCTTGGAGACTGAGCATGTCATAATCTTTAGTGACAGTAGTATAAGTAGTCCAGGGACCGCCTCCATGATTCAGTTTTCTCAGTCTCCAAGCAGCAAAAGGAGGTGTGAGTCCAGAGGTTCGGGACTCACTGGAGCAACGATTAAGTCCAGAGATAGGTTTAAATAATCTTAAGTAGTTTAGAATTTGATTTGGAAATAAAAAAAAAAAAAAAAAAAAGAGGCAGACGCTCCTTTAAATCGGAAAAATTTTAAAGTTGATTTGGTTCGGTAGTGCAGAGTCGATAGGAGCTGCCCCCCCTTCTCCCCCCTCTCTGCCATGGGTGCGAGTGCAGAGAGAGTGTGGGAGCTGTGTAGGAGCCTCCGGCTGCAGTTCCCTTAGTGTGGGAGCAGAACTGTGGAGGCGCACCGTTCCGGCAGAGCACGCGGTCTGGGATCATGCTCTGCGGCAGCGGTGTCAGTGGAAGAGGCCCGACTGCTGCTGGTGATTCTCTCACGCATATTGGCATCTTTACTTTCTTCCGGAGAGCGTTTCTCTGCACCGGACATCTGGGGCGCACGAAAGGTAAGCGCCGGAGGCTTTGGGGAATGGCGTCTTTTTCTTTTTTTACACTTGCAGTTCAGCCATCTCTCTTTGCTGCAGGCAGGCCTAGACCACATGGCATTTGCGCAGGAAGCCGGGGACAGTGGTTGAACTGCTTCAGGGGCCCGTTTGAGGTGTTGTTAGGGACACTGCAGATATTTGTGCCTTTGATGAATCTTCTGTAGGGCTGTTTTAAAAAAAACCAAAAAACAGAAAACTGTGTTTGGGGGAGCTGTTCTCTGGGGAGCAGTCTTATCTCCATTTATTCCTACTAAGCATTGGTGCCTCCTGTGTGGGGTGCATAGAGGGACTGTTTCAGAGACAGGGATGTTCAGAGGCTGTACCCAAGAAGTGGTCCTGATGGAGATGGCAGAGCACGAGGCAGAGGTTTCTGGGGAGGCAGAAACTCTGGCTTCCTCTGCAGTGACTCCACAGCCGATACCAGGGCCTTCCTCGGCTCTGGAGGTGCCCATACCCCAGCCTTCTTTGCAAGGGGGTTGGGGGCTATATTTTCCCAGCAATTTTTGTCTTTGCTCCAGTAGGCTCTGGGAAGTTCCGGGACTGAGATACCAGGGCCTGAGGCAGAGGGGGTTCGTGGAGGGTGGTATTTCAGCCAAGAAGACAAAACTGCGAGAGGACAGTTCAGAACAGGCCTTGCCTGTGGAGTACAGTCTGAGCTTTTAGAGGACTCGGACATGGAACAGAATCTGGAAGAAGGTGAAATACCGGAGCCAGTGGATCACGCGCGGGTAGTTTGAGTGTTCCGGAGAGAGGAACTATCTGCGCTCATAGCGGAAACGCTGAAATCATTAAATATTCCGACAGCGGGCCAGGAGGAGGATTCCACTTTGGAGGATCCCTTATTACAGGCCGTTCGAAAGTCTCAACACGCGTTCCCATTCATGGGTTATTTAAAGAAATGATTCAAGAAGAATGGGATATGCCAGAGGCAAATCTCAAGTGCTCCAGGGTGATGGCTCATCTGTATCCGCTTGTGGAACCGGATAAGGAGATTTTTAAATCTCCCAAGGTGGATGCAGCGGTTTCAGCAGAGACAAAAAAGATGACAATTCCAGTAGAGGGTAGTGCCACTCTTAAGGATTCTCAGGATAGGCGGCTGGATACTCTGCTTAGGCAGAAGTAAATGCTCTGTCCATACAAGCTTTGATTTGTGGAGCTTGGGTGGCAAGGGCATGCCTGTGATGGTCACAGAGACTGAAAGCTCTACCGGTTGAGGAGGCGACCGAGGAAGTGGCTCACATTGAATCGGGGGCGGCATACTTGGCGGATAGCCAATATGATCTGATTAGAGGTTTGTCTAAAAGTATGGCATCGGTAGTGGTGGCTCAGAGATATCTCTGGCTCCGTAATTGGGCAGCGGATGCAGCCTCTAAGGTGGGCCTAGGCAAGCTGCCCTTCAGAGGGAAGCTCCTCTTTGGGGAAGATCTGGAGAAGATTAAAGATTAAAGATTAAAGATTAAAGATTTAGGAGAATCAAAGGGGGACAGGTTGCCGAAGGACAAGCAAAAAGCAAGACCGTCCCATAGCGCCCTCCAAGAGTCAACAGCGGGAGTTTCGGCACTCTCGCCAATCGAGATTTGGTCAATTTCAGAGAGGGCATTCCCAGAATAGATCCTCGGAGTTTCGAGGATTTCAAGGGGTGGTCAGAGGTTTTGGGGTCTCTGCTTCTTCTAACATCAAAAAGCCTCAATGAAGGGACGCAGGTCCAGGCAGGATTGGTTCCGGTGGGAGGTCGCTTAAGAGACCTCTTTACTGTCTGGGCCCAGATAACATCAGATTGGTGGGTCTTGGAAGTCGTGCAAAAAGGGTATGTGCTCGAGTTCCAACGTCCGGTGAGAGACGCTTTCATTCAGTCCCCTTACAGAATGGGATTGAGGGAAAGGGCGATTCATGAGACATTGGACAGGTTGTTAGAACTCAGGGCAGTGGTACCGGTTCTGGCGGACCAGTGCGTCTGCGGTCGATACTCAATATATTTTGTGGTGTCCAAAAAGGAAGGTGCGTTAAGACCAATTCTGGATCTGAAAAAGGTAAACAGGTGCCTTCGGGTGTCTCATTTTCGCATGGAAACGCTGAGGTCGGTTATAGTGGCAGTTTGACAGGGCGAATTCCTCACATAGTTAGATCTCTCAGAAGCCTGTCTCCACATACTGATGAGGTTGGAACATCAACGCTTCCTTCATTTTGCAGTGCCCATGGGGCACTACCAGTTCCAGGCAATGCCATTCGGTTTGGCAACAGCTCCCAGGATGTTCACTAAGGTCATGGTGGTAGTGGCAGCGGCGTTGAGGAAGGAAGGGGTGTTGGTTCACCCTTACTTAGATGATTGGTTGATTTGAGTGAAGTCGAGACAGGAGAGCGAAGGGGCATCGCGCCAAGTGGTGTTTTTCCTTCAATCCCTCGGATGGGTCTAGGCAATGTAGCAAAGAGCAAATTGGTGTCGTTGCAGCATACTTGGGGGTACAGTTCGACACATATAGGGGCAGAGTGTACCTGCCGCAGGACAGGATTCAGAAATTAAGGGGCTTAGTCCAAGAGTTTCTGAAGAAACAGGTGCCCTTGGCATGACAGTATTTAAAGCTCTTAGGGACAATGGCAGCCACGCTAGAGTTAGTACCGTGGGCCAGGGCACACATGAAACCACTGCAAAGAGCACTGCTCAGGAGGTGGTCGCATCAGTCCGATCAGTTGTTCCAGAAGTTGGTTTGTCCACTAGAAGCGCGACAGTCTCTGCAGTGGTAGCTCATTCCGGGGTGTCTGGGGAAGGGAATGCCTCTCGAGGCTCCGAATTGGAAGGCGTTAACGACAGATGCCAGTCTATTCAGCTGGGGAGCTCACTTCGAGGGCCAGTACGCACAAGGCCAGTGGACGGAACAGAAAAGGAGTTGGTCGATCAACAGGTTGGAGTTGAGAGCAGTTACGTTGGCTCTGAAAGCCTTTCAAAGGCATCTGCAGGGATCTGCAATTTGAGTATTGTTGGACAACGCCACGGTGGTGGCGTACATTAATCGACAGGGCGGCACCAGCAGTGTGGCGCTAGAAGAAGAGGCAGAGGGTCTGCTAAGTTGGGCCGAGTCGCACATAGAAGCGCTTTCAGCGGTACATGTAGCGGGAGCAGACAATGTGACGGTGGATTTTTTGAGTCGGGTCAAGGTGGACCCAGGCAAATGGGTCCTCAATACGGATGTTTTTGGCTTCTTGGTACAACGCTGGGGACTGCGATGGATCTCATGGCAATGTTCGAGCCAGCACAGGTAGAGAGATTCTTCAGCAGATGAAGAGAAAGGATGTTCGAGGGTCTGGATGCTCTGATGCAACGATGGCCGGAAGAGAGCCTTCTGTATATATTCCCCCCATGGGTTCTTATAGGTCAAGTTCTGCCGCACATAGAGAAGCACAAGGGGTTGGTACTGCTAGTCATGCCGGATTGGCCAAGGAGACCTTGGTATGCTGACCTGGTGCGGCTTCTGGTAGAACCCCCGTGGAGACTGCCGAACAGGAAAGATCTGCTGAAGCAGGGTCCATTAAGTATGCCTCAGGTGGATCGGTTTTCGCTTGAGAGGGCAAGGTTGATGACCAAGGGATACTTGGTGGCAGTGATTTCTACGTTGCTGAGGTCTCGACGTCGGTCGACTTCAATGGCGTACATTAGGGTTTGGCGCTTGTTTGAATTCTGGTGTGAGGATAAGCAGTGGAGAGCATTAAAGGGCATGATACCACAGGTTTTGGCGTTTTTGCAGGATGAATTTGATAAAAGCCTAGTGGCAGCTACGCTTAAGATACAGCTGGCAGCACTATCTTGTTTTAGGGGGAAGGTGCAAGGGATATCGCTTGGAACTCATCCGGATGTGAAACGGTTTTTAAGAGCGACTTCCTTGTTGAGGCCTCCCTGCCGGGTTTCAGTGACGGGCTGGGATCTGAACATTGTGCTGGAAGTGCTGGTAGGAGCACCATTTGAGCCGTTGGCAAAGCTGACATTAAAGGATCTCACTCTCAAGGTGGTGTTCTTGGTAGCTATCACTTCAGCAAGGAGGATTTCCGAATTGCAGGCGTTGTCCTGCCGAGAACCCTTTTTGTCCTTTGCTAGCAAGATGGTAGTGTTAAGAACGGTTCCTTCCTTTTTGCCTAAGGTGGTTTCTTCTTTTCATGTTAATCAGGTGGTATTCTTGCCAGTCTTTGAGAGGGCAAGGAAGGATAAGAATAAAGTCAGTTTGCACAGGTTGGATATCAGCAGGGTGCTGAAGATTTACTTGGACAGAACAGTGGCATTTCGCAGGATGGACAGATTGTTTGTGCTGTTTGGTGGATCCCGGCATGGGAAGCCAGCAGCTAAAGCATCTATTGCTCGGTGGATTAAGGAAACTATTATGTCAGCGTATCTGTTGAAAGGCAGTGGTGCCGAGTGGGTTGAAAGCTCATTCGACAAGGGCTCAAGCAGCTTCATGGGCAGAAGTCAGCTTGGTTCCAGTGGTGGATATCTGCAGGGCGGCGATGTGGTCATCTTTGCATACCTTTGTCAAGCATTACAGGATTGATGTTCAGACGGAAGGGGATTCTAGGTTTGGATCGCCGGTTCTTCAGGCTGGTCTGGCAGGCCCCTCCCATTAAGGTGTTCACTGTTCTTTTACATCTCCAGATGTCTGGGACTAGACTGGAGGAATAATAAGGAAGGTGAAATTAGACTTACCTGCTAATAGTTGTTCCTTAAGTAACTCCAGTCTAATCCCGCATCCCTCACTGATATGGCCTGCAGGTGGTGGGCCTGAAGCTGAAAGTACCATGGTTACAGGAACAGCACGATGGCTGGTCGGACCTAAGCTTAGGTCGAAGGTTGCGTGCATGTGTGTGTGTGTATGTGTGTGTGTGTGTGTGTGTGTGTGTGTGTGTGCGTCCGCAGAGTTGTCTCCTTCAGAAGGAAGAGTCTCATGGAGGGCTCGGGAGAAGGTGGAGCACACTTATCAGGTACTCGGGGCAGGCGGGGGGTGGATTGAGTTAGGTTTAATAGTTGAAGTTATCAATTATGTTTAGTTTGGACTTAAAGTTTATCTGTTTATGATCTGCTTACTTATTGCTCTGGTGAGTCTGCTTTGTCAATAGATTACTGAATCATGGAGGCGGTCCCTGGACTACTTATACTACTGTCACTTGTCACAGCTCCTCCTAGTGGCAGTGTGCCAAAGGGTCAGGTTGGACATTTTAATTTTGTTGAAGAAAGAAAAACTTTTAGACCAAGTGCATTCTGGTCCTTGTAGTCCCTCTTCACACAGAAAATAGATGTGTAAGCCTTGAGCAGGGTGAAACAAAAAGGTTTTTATTCCCTTGTTACGCAAAAGGTTCTTCAGGAAATAAAGTAGAATTTACCTTACTTCAGGTTTAGTGCCAAGAATATTTACAAAAGGTCAGCAACTGTTACAAATGCTTCACAGTTCTCTGTATCCAAGCAAGTTTCTCAAACAGCAAGAAAAACTTCTTCCTTCAGTTTTAACAGAAGTTAAAACTTCTTCCTTCAGTTTTAACAGAAGCAAAAGGTACTTTAAAACATGTGCTGCTGTTATATCTCGATAAGAGATTCCAGGCTCTCGGTAATACACAGAGAACAGTCCATTGGTTCAAGCATCAATGGTTCTGGTTCTGCAAACTCAATTTGCATGGGTTCTAGCTCACATGGGGTGTCTTCTAATCCTGAGCTTTCCCTGGTTAACACAGGTTGCAGTTCAGTATTTCTTACCCCCACTTTCCAGCCTTGCTGGCCTGGGTTTAGCAAATAACTGTTAGTGCTTTTCCCTATACCTCTCTGTACAGGGTTGCAAAACTTCCTCCAGCTTTGTTTCTTCTCAGAATGGCTTTTTAGGTTATCAGCCTTCCTAGGACCTGGCATCCATTTAATAAATGAAGTATCACTGTACCTTGGATCTCTGTAGCGTTTGCTGCTGGTGTTCTCTCCACCAGAGACTCTCCCTTTGTCACCGTCTTCCTTGAAGACTGGTTCTGGAGCTTTCTAAGCTGGGCTTGTTCTTCCTGGAACTTAGCTCTGCTTTTCCATGTATCCAAGCTTCTCTGCCTTGCAGTGTATGAGGTTCCTTCCTCAGGTCCTTCCTTCATAGATCCTTTCTCTCTCTCTCTCTCTCAAAGGTCCTCCCTCGAGTTCCCCCTTAGATCCTCTCTGTCTGCTTCCTTGTGAGCACTGCTTAAAAAGGTGTTCCCCAACTGAGTTTCCTGGCTTTCTGCTCAGGTGCCTTTGATTAGCTACTGCACTGCTACACCCTGGGTGTGTCAGCTTAACTTCTGCAGCCTCGTGCCTGCTCCCTCTAGCTGCACTTCTAGGTAATTGCACCCTCTGTAACTCAGTTGTTTCATAAGAAAGTTTTTTTCTACATCCATCGCTTCAATGGCTTCAGCTCCATCACACACTAAAGATTGTGACATGCTCAGTCTCCAAGCTGTGAGAGGACATACTTAACTCCAAAGGTTCGGGACTAGACTGGAGTTCCTTCAGGAACAACAATTTCTATCTTCTCTCTATTTCTTATCTTCAACCTTCTTCTTTAACTTCTTGAATAACCCAGTAACCAAATCCAGGGTCCTCTCTCTCTCTCACCCTCATCCTCATCTGTAGATTCTTTATCTCCCTATCATGGTTCCTTTCTCTCTCTCCATCCAATAATGAGTCTACTTTCCTACTCCCTTCATCCTCATTCCTTTCTTCCTCATTCTTATAGAACTCAGGGTACTCTACCCCTTCTTCCCTATGTGACGATGTGCATGCTGCAGAGCCCTTTAAAACTAGAAAAAACACTGAAATTTGTTCCCATAAGCGGGGGATGGGCTCACTGAAACACAATTCCCACATAGAGAGTGAAACTAAGGCACACAGAAGCAGGGTTACCTTGAAGCCACACCCAGCCTCTAGGGCAGCTGCAAGCAGAGAGAGGGTGGGGCCAGGGAAGCAAACAATTCACAGAACATATAAACTGCGTCACACAGGAAGTGAGGGGAAACTGGAGGATCAGCTGGGAGTTGATTCTAGAGTTCAGCACACACGAGGACCATGCACAGGACAGTGCAGAGGCAAGAGGGGACAAGGCTATAGCAGAGAGACTGAATGAATTCTTTGCTTCGGTCTTTACTGAGGAAGATGTAGGGATGTTACCCAAGACTGAAGTGGTATTTAAAGGTGATACTGCAGAGGAATTGAGAGAAATATCGCTACACCGGGAAGATATATTACAACTATTTGATAAACTGAATAGTAACAAATCACCTGGACCGGATGGTATACATCCCAGAGTGTTGAAAGAACTGAAATATGAGATTGCAGACCTGCTATTGGTAATCTGTGAACTTTCATTAAAATCATCTGTAATACCTGAAGATTGGAGGGTCGCCAACGTAACACCAATTTTTAAAAAGGGTTCCAGGGGTGACCCGGGAAATTACAGACCGGTGAGCCTGACGTCAGTACCAGGGAAAATGGTAGAAACCATCATAAAGAACAAAATTACACAGCATGTAGATAGCCATGGCCTAATGGGAGACAGCCAACATGGCTTTAGACAAGGAAGATCTTGTCTTACTAATCTGATCTCTTTTTTTGAAGGTGTGCATAAACAGGTAGACAAAGGTGAGTCGGTTGATATAGTGTATCTGGACTTTCAGAAAGCTTTTGACAAGGTCCCCCATCAGAGACTTTTGGCAAAGCTAAAAAGTCATGGGATAGGAGGCAGTGTACTATTGTGGATCGGGAACTGGTTAAAAGATAGAAAGCAGAGGGTAGGGCTAAATGGCCAATATTCCCAATGGAAAAAGGTGAATAGTGGAGTACCACAGGGATCTGTACTGGGTCCCCTACTTTTTGACATATTCATAAATGACCTGGAAAAAGGAATAACTAGTGAGGTTATCAAATTTGCAGATGACACAAAACTGTTTAAAGTTGTTAAAACCCAAGAGGATTGTGGAAAACTGCAGGAGGATCTGGATAAATTGGAAGACTGGGCATCCAAATGGCAGATGAAATTTAATGTGGACAAGTGCAAAGTTATGCACCTAGGAAAGAACAACCCACACTATAGTTACACGATGCAAGGCTCCACATTAGAAACCACCACCCAGGAAAAAGATTTAGGAGTCATCGTGGATAACATGTTAAAACCCTCCGCCCAGTGTGCAGCGGCGGCCAAGAAAGCAAATAGAATGCTAGGTACCATAAGGAAAGGGATGGAGAATAAAACAAAGGATATTATAATGCCTCTGTATCGCTCCATGGTACGACCGCACCTTGAATATTGTGTGCAATTCTGGTCACCGTATCTTAAAAAGGACATAGAGTTATTAGAAAAAGTACAGAGAAGAGCCACCAAATTGGTGAAGGGGATGGAAGGCTACTCCTATGAAGAGAGGCTAACAAGGTTAGGGCTCTTTAACCTGGAAAAGAGACGGCTGAGGGGAGATATGATAGAGGTCTATAAATTAATGAATGGAGTGGAACGGATAAACGTGGATCAATTGTTTACGCTATCAGAATATAGAAGGACTAGGGGACATGTAATGAAGCTACAGGGTAAACTATTTAAGACAAATAAGAGAAAATATTTCTTCACTCAACGTGTAATCAAACTCTGGAATCTGTTACCGGAGGATGTAGTAAGGGCTGTTAGTATAGCTGGGTTTAAAAAAGGTTTGGACAAGTTCCTGGAGGAAAGGTCCATAAACCACTATTAAAAAGGGACCCAGGATATCAGTGCTTGACCTAGTACAAGCACTGCAGAACCTGTGTCTTTTGGGGAAACTGCTAGGTACGTATGACCTAGATTGGCCACTGTTGGAAACAGGATACTGGGCTTGATGGACCTTGGTCTGACTCAGTATGGCATTTCTTATGTTCTTTTGTTCTTATGTTCTTAAGTACAATACTAAGGAGAAACTGGCAGACTCCCGAGGACGGAGTCTCTCTAGAAGATCAGCTGAGCTAACAGAGGACTCAGACACTGATCAAACAGGATCTGCTCATACACCAGAGAGACTGCAGAGAAGGACTGCTCAAAGGCAGGACAGGCTGCAGGCTAGGAGCCAAGTGAGAAGGCCAAGAGACCGGGAGAGGAAGCAGCACTTCAAGGCTGTGTCTTCTGGTGGGTCCAGGAGGACTGGTCAACACTTACAAGGCAAGTGTAAAGGGTGTGGGCATAGAAGGAGCTGGGAGAGAATTCAGGACTTTACTTCTGAGTCAGAATATAGCAGCTCTAGCCCTGAGCCTCTATACAGACAATGTAAAAAGTCTGTTAGAAGGAGAGTCACTGCCAGCCCAAAAGCTTATGCATTTCCTGAAGAGGATTTATTAAGAGGGAGAAAGGCAAGAGGTTCCAACCCGGTTATAAAGGGGAACCAGAAGCTAAAGTGGGGAAAACTTTTAAAGCTGTTGAAGAACGTACAACAGGTTGAGCCAGAGGTTACCCCAAGCACAGAGCCATATAATTCCCCAGCAGAAATGGATGTGGACTGTTTCTCTAATAATTCAGTGTCCTCAGCCGAATCAATGGATTGCAGTCTGTGTGTAACTAATATATAATGCTTTTACTAAATGCTATGTGAAAGAAGTAAGAAGGCAACGGAAGTGCTAGAATCACTGTATGCTTGAAAAACAGACAGGAAGATAACCAAACCCTCATGTGTAAAAGTAGCTGGTTCTATTGCTGCTGTAACCTCAGCTAAATAAGCTAACGGTTTTAAACTGAGAGGTGACACTCTGATTGATGTCTTGAACTTATGCCAGCAGAGAAAGTAAAGCTCCACTATTTCTAAGTTTGTGAATGATGCACAAATGGTATCTTTGCTGTATCTGTAAATAGAAGTACTACTACCAAGAGTGAAGTAGTTTATTTGTAGAATTCACCTTGGACATTCTTTGGAGAAGAATCCTATTTTGGTTAATGTGATTTTTTGCCTTTTTCTTGAGCTTTTTGCCACAAATGATTTACTTGAAGAAAAACAAATAAAAAGCAATTTATGTTACAAATTGCCCTGTGCCTCTTCCATTCGGACTGCTAAATAAAAGTAAACCACAACTACATTAAAAGAGGTGATCTTCGTGTCCTATTAGGCGGGCACCTGCACAAATACAACAGTAAGCGTCCAAAAGCAGAAACAATCGGCCTTGCCGGCCCTAGGGGGCGTAGGCGCACGGAGTGGTAGGCCACACCTATCTCCTACATCCCATCACTGATCCTTTCTTTCTCTGTATTTCTTCTTTTATCCTTCATTATCTGTTTCTTTCTCGCTCTCTCTCTGGGAGGGCATATTCAAACTGGTTAACCCATAACCAAATATCATCATTCTACCCCTATCAACATCTAGAGATAATCCAAACATCACGTCAGTGAGGAAGAAAAGGATCTCAGTACCTTTGGACTATCATGTCCCAGCTACTTAATCAAGCCATGGACCAGATCCAGAAAAACTCCCTCCTTTCTCAACATGTGTCAGCACATGTACTTAAACCTTCACATTTAACCATATGCCACTACTACTTGCCGTTATAAATCTACAACTCTTTACAGCATTAGTACTTATCATTATACATCTTTAGTCTTAGGCAGCATAGTGTATAGCATCTAGCATGTAATGCTGTCAGCACAAATCAGCACTATACATATTAACTCCCATGAACAAGACACTTATGCATAGCAGCTTGTTCTTCTCATGCATAACTGCTTGTCCCAATGCTACAGCGGACACTCTAAAGCATTTCACAATCGCTTCTTCAGGGGAAAACCTACAACAGGCATTTCTACAGCAGGTATCCAAACCATTGGCACATATATACTGTCCCTCCCGTTCACTGACCAGTCTTCTTTTTCCCCACAGCCTGGCCCCCAATCTGACCTTCCAAGGCCTGAGTCAGGCTGTGGGGAACCCCCTGCACTCCCTCACCTGCATCTCTGGGTCCTGCACCGCGATCCCCTCCATTCAGGGCGACTTATTCGACCTTCAAGGTGGAATAAGTCCCCTGTCTAGATTCGAGGCCCCAGACGTACAGGGCCAACCTCTGAACTGGCCCTGTAAATCCAGGGTCATGGCCCACCTATGCCCCACCCTCGCTTTGCCTCTGGAACTCCCCCTCCCTGTACAAACCCGCTGTTCATATGGGGAAGATATTGCTGGGGTCATCAGGGGGACAAATAGCGGGGATGGACAGAATGACTCCCACTATCAACATCACTTCCTTATTTGGATTTGACTCACTTTTTACCTAACCCCAAGCACATGGCTTCAAAACAGATCTAGACGCTTTTAGTGATACTTACAGCAAGCATGAGATGTTTAAGTATCCTTTAAAATTTATATCTATTCTGTCTCCGTTAAGATTTATCATTATGTCATGAGTGTCCAAACCGTTCACAGTTGGTCTGCATGAATGAAAAGGGAGACCAATTAAAGTTTAGCATTGCAGATATAGGAATTTAAGTTGGCATCTACCTTTAAGTTGAGTGCATGCTTTTAAGCATAAATAAACAACCCAGTTTTTAAATATCTTACCTACATAAATAGTTTTAAATATCAAGTTATGTAGCTAAACAGCTGTGTGTAACCTTACCATTGTCAAAACTGCCTCAACCCAGTGCCCTTGATGGTAGATCTGTGGTTATGTGACCCAGGACAATTTTCATTTGTAAAATATAGTGTTGGTCCAAACATATTCTGAACAGTAGTAGTAATGCACAAATTCTGACTGCTGTTGGAGTTAAATAGCCAAGTTACCTATCATGGTGATGTATGTTCAAGATAAGCCTCTCCCCCAAATCAGACTGAGATCAGCCTTTCCAGGCATCCAATAAAAGCTGTCCATTTTGGGGCTGTTTCGGTTTTGGAATTTCTTACTTTTGGTTTGGTCTTGTACAGACTCATCAAAGTAATAAGATATAAAATATGTGTCTAGGACATGTACGGCCTTGGATACTTAAAAATAACTCAAATTTGTTTATACAGTGACTGAATACTTGTGCAACAACCTTGTTTGTGTTGTAGAATTTTCACTCACAATATGTTGAGAAGATTAAATTTTAAAGAAGCAAGCTCTCTCAGAGTTATCCTCGCCGTTACTGTATCACGGATCAAGTCCTGAACTGTATGAAAAAAAAACACATTAATGTCATTTCATACCATTCATTATTGCTATTTAAGAAAATGAATCAAACACAAGATTAATGTGCAGAAATAGTAGAAAGTCCCCTATGAGGAAATAATCCACGTGTTCTTAAAAGCTACTGGATCACTTTCAGATTACGCTTAGCATCATGACATCTGCAAGGAATTCATGTTTCTCTGGGACTCACACATGTACTGAAACTATGCCATACAAAAAGGTGATATTGAGCCGCTGCCTGGTTATTGCAAAGCAGCGAAAATCGGGCGCATTAGGCAATGACAATGTAGGAAATGCACATGTCCTGTAACTGAATTGGCCAGTCTAAAAGTGTAAATGGAATCAGACAAGCTTTAAAAATTTTGTAGGAAGAGTATTTTTGCAATTTTATCCCCAAACCAATGAACTATCTTCTTATCCCCCACATTCTTATTTAGTTTATATCTTTCCAGTAGGAAGGATGTGGAAGGAGTGGGTTCATGGTTTAAGATATAGGAGAGAAACAACATACCTTTCATCATTGCAGATTTAAATTGTTATATGCTTTGTACTCCCTTTGAAAGTTTTGGAGGTGGAGAGATGGATTTAGAATATTATCTCGCTTGCAGTACTAGTGCCGAGTCAGACAGTACCTTGAGATGTGGATGGAAAATGAAGAATATCATTTTGCAAGGTGTACTTTTGAGTCAATGCTGACTCCTGGAGACCCAGAAGCTCCTGGGTTTTCTTGGCAGTGTGACCAGAAGTAGATTACCAGGCCTTTCTTCAGAGGCAATGGAGGGTAAAGTGACTTGCCCAAGGTCACAAGAAGTGCTAGTGGAAATCAAACCCTGGTTGTCTAGTTACCAAGTTAGGGCTCTAACCACTCCCCTACTAAATAGACTGCCTGCAAAATTATCAGAATAGATATTTGTAGTAAAGCTTCCCTTGGAACAAAACTTCAGTGTGGCAGGGGCTTTGTCTATCTGATTCCTGGTACACTCTAAGGCCCTCTGCTGCTTATTATCTTCTTCCATTGTTGGAAAATAATCTTTCAATCACCCCCCTTCCCCTCCCGCTCCCAATAGAAAAGTTTTAGGTCAACTGTAATTTCTCTGGGTAGAAATAATAAATACAAGAGGAAGGGGAAGGGTATCAGAGAAAGAAGAAGAAGCAAAACATTTGGAAATAATGGGGGGGGGGGGGCTAGGGGTAAATAAAGAAATCAATTTTCATATTTGGAAATCCAACACAATCTATTCCACAAGCTTATTTCAGTTTTATAAGAGAATCATTAAAATGCCAACTCAGCCTAAGGCAGCTGTTGATCAATGCATACAGGCTTAGTTATATAATATGCATCTCATTTCTCTTCTCTTGTAGCCATATATGTAAAATGACTGCAAAATAACCCCAAAAAATGCCAGCAGGATGTGTCATCCTGTCACAGTCAAAAATTTTTTTTTTTTTTTGTGTGGAACATCGTGCTTCTACCTTCCTGTCAATGCCACTCAAGGCCGAGTTTATGAACCAAACTCGACTCTCAAAAAAGACAACCCTGCTCCCCAAGAGGAAATCCTCAGGGAAGAAGCCATCTTGCCCGAGGAAGGGTCCGGCCTACTGAGGCTACCAGCACTATCAGTCCCCCTGGGCTTCACAACAGGGGCAGCAGGCAAAGGGGACTTCCCAGGGTCCCCGCAAGCAAAGGACCCCCAAGGCCCGGCACTAGCTCAAGCTCAGTCGGGAAAACCTTTGACTCTTTGGGCATAGCCTCTCTACCCTCAGTAGGTGAGCTGCCAACAGGGGGACACCTGGTCCACTTCACCCACAGTTGGTCAACATCACCACCAATACCTGGGCCATTCAGATGGTCAGGGAGGGTTACCTTCTCTACCTGGACCAGACACCCCCCCCCCTTTCTTTCCAGGATAGCCCTCCAGGACTTCCCTTTACCAGTCCCTGCTCTGGCAAGAGCTCCTAGGTCTTCTCTAGGACAGAGCTCTGGAACCGGTGCCCCATTACCAAAGGGGCAAGGGGTTCTATTCCCAGTACTTCCTCATGCTCCAAAGAACCAGGAGCTTCAGGCCCATTCTGGACCTAAGGAACCTAAACAAGTTCCTGGTGCAGGAGAAGTTCAGGATGCTCTCCCTTGGAACATTGCTGCCCTACCAGCAGGGAGACTGGCTATGCTACTTTGATCTAAAAGATGCTTATACTCACATCCTGATCCATCCCAATCACAGGCAATGCCCCAGATTCGTGGTCAGAGGTGACCACAACCACTACAGGGTGCTGTCCTTCGGGCAGGTGTCCGCACCCAGGATCTTCACCAAGTGGCTGGCTGTGGTGGTTGTCTATCTCCGCCTTCAAGGGGCCTTCATCTTCCCTTATCTAGACGACTTACAAGGGGAGATGGCCACTGAAGTGAAGCAGGCCACAGGCTGCACCATCAGTGTCCTGGAACATCTGAGGTTTGTGATAAATTGTCCCAAATTTCATCTCGCTCCTACGCAGAACCTGGAGTTCATAGGGCACTAGATACCCTTTAGGCCAAGGCCTTCCTCCCCCTGAACAAGGCGAGTTGCCTCATAGCCCAGGCTGTAGAAGTACAGCATTAGACCTCAGTGCCAGTCTACTAAGCCACATGGCATCCATGGTGCGTGTCACATTGAACACCTGCCTCCACATGAGGGCAGCCCACTGGTGCCTCCGGTTACAGCGGACACAGGCCACCAGCTGCCTCAGGGACAAAGTGTGCATAACTTGCCCACTGGCGGAATCCCTCGACTGGTGACAGGTGATGCAGTACCTACGGGCGGGAATGCCCTTCCAGACTCCCATTCCCCAGCGAGTCTTCACTACGGATGCCTCTCTATTGGTTGGGGAGTCCATTGCAGAGATTTCTGCATGCAGGGAACCTGGTCCTGAGTGGAATGCCAACAGCAGATCAATTTCCTGGAGCTCAGGGCCATTTTTCTGGCCCTCCTGGCCCTCCGCCACTGTCTGCAGCACCAGCTGGTGCTGATTCAAATGGACAGCTAGGTGGCCATATTCTTCCTGAACAAGCAGGGTGGCACAGAGTCCTACACCCTCTGCCTGGAGGCAGTGGCCTTCTGCTCATATGTGATCAGCCAAGGAATGTTCCTGAGAGTGGTGTACCTGCCTGGGCAGGACAGTGCACTCATGGACAGGCTGAGTAGGCCACATGAATGATGATTAGACCCCAGAGTAGCCCAACACCTTTCCAGGGAGGCAGCAGATGCCTTTCTCATTTCATGATCGGAAGGCCTTCTATATGCCTTCCTGCCCATGCCTCTGGTCATCAAGACCCATTTCAAGGTCCTCCGGGACAAAACATTGCTAATTCTGGTGGCTCCCAGTGGCCCAGGCAGCCGTATTTCCCGCTGCTGCTTTGTCTAGCAACAGAGCCCCCAGTCCCTCTCAGGAATTCTCTGGGGCTATTGACTCAGGAAGACAGCGCTCTCCTTCACACCAACCTGGGGTCTCTGGCTCTAACAGCTTGGCTCCTAAGCAGGTAGCCTTAGCTCCCTTCAGCCTCTCACGGGAGGTAGAGGAGGTCCTCCTGGCCTCACGCAAGACTTCCACAAGGCACGCCTATGCCTTCAAGTGGCACAGATTCTCCGTATGGTGCTCAGAGAGACAGATTGGCCTGTTCTCCTGCACAATGCAGACAGTGCCGCAGTACCTGCTTCATCTTTCAAGGGCTAGACTTAAGTCAAACTCTTTAAAGGTGCACCTGAGCACTCTCTCAGCAGACCACCACCCTATTGAGGGCAAGCTTCTTTTGGCACAGCCCCTCGTTTCCTGCTTCCTATGGGGCCTACTGCTCTCTAAGTCCCTGATTCACCCACCTCTGGCAGAATGGGATCTCAATGTGGTGCTAACATGGCTCACGCAGCTGCCGTTTGAGCTTTTGGTGAACTGAAACCTGCGGTACTTATTCTTCCTGTTGGCGCTCACATCTACCTGCAGAATCAGTGAACTTCAAGCTCTGGTGGCGAAGCCACCCTATACCAGATTCTACAGTCGTGCTACTAATGCACCCCAAATTCATTCCGAAGTTGGTGTCCTCTTCCACCTCAACCAAGAGGTGTGCCTCCCACCTTCTTCCCCAGGGCTCACACCATCAGGGCAGAGGCCGTCCTGCATACTCTAGACTGTAGGAGAGCCCTGTCCTTTACCTACAGTTTACTCAGGGCCACCACAAAGCCTCTCAGCTTTTCATCTCCTATGATGCTTGTTGGCTGGGGGAGGCAGTGACCAAGCAGACCCTGTCCAGCTGGGTAGCGGATTGCATTGCCCACGCCTACAAACAGGTCAGGTTCCTGCTGGAGCACCGCGTCACAGCACACAGCGTCTGGGCCATGGTGACCTCAGTGGCAAACTTGCACTCTGTCCCAATGGCAGACATTTGCTGGGTCACCACCAGGTCTTCAGTCCACATCTTTGCAGCTCACTGCTGCTGAAGAGGGAGTCCTGACAGGGCAGAACCTTCAGCCAGGCTGTACTCCATAATCTCTTTGAGGTCTAGGCAACTCCTACCCTCCAACCCTTCTCTGTTCAATCTACCAGAGTGAGGGTTCTCCCTGGATACTGGGGTCCTTTCAGAGTCTGTTATTCAGACTCACTTGCCGCTACTAATGGCTTGCCATGCTTTTTCTACAGGTTCTTGGTAGCCTGTAGCTAAGGAGTCCTATATGTGAGGACTGATTTCCTGCTTGTTCCCAGAGAAAGTGTAGTTACTCAACTGTAAGGTATTCTCCGAGGACAGCAGGTATCAGTCCTCACAACCATCCCTCTTCCCCTTAGAATTGCCTTAATTATACCATTTTTTGCTGTCTTAGGTATTGTATTTCACTGAGCAAGAATGCACCTTTGGGTGGAAAGGGGACCACACATGTGTGGTGCATCTCCCAAAGGCTTTCTTTGAAAGCTGGGGAGATGCTTCCACACAGGCTATGTCAGCGTCAGTGTCACCCAAATGTGAGGACTGATTCCTGCTGTTCCCAGAGAACACCTGTTACAGGTGAGTAACTATGCTTTCTCCTTCTAAAAAGAGACCCCAGTAACACTCCCAACAATTATAGACCGATAACACAGGTACACTACCAAAAAACTGCCTCCAGTTTTGCAACTGATTCCTATAGATTTTGGGGTGCTGAATCCAGGAAAAATAGCCAAAATGTTCCATCACGTCACATTTTCTTGCAAAATTAGATTTCTTACCCATATAAGGAATGTTCACATAATTTCTTTTTAGCCGACTGCAGTTTATTTTCTTGGCCCAAAATAGAGGTTGTAATGGTTAACTAACTAGAAACACTCCCTCATGATATTTTAGAATGTTTTGTATTCATTTTATACATTAACAGGACAATTGGGAGGCGGGGGGCTAAATCCAGTACTCGCGCTGGCGCATGTTCTTTCCTGTTCGCCTCGCCTCATTCGCTCGCTCAAACACGGTGGTTGCGACATGAACGTTCCTGTCAAATTTCAGTTTCTTGCAAGTTCATTATTACCTTTTGTTTGCTCAGTCGTAATCCAGCTTTATTCCGAAGTGGTTCACTACAGTTGTAGTTTGCAGTGCTGTGTATTTGTGATGGCTCACAGAGCCAGAGGTTGCGTCAACTCTCTGGACAGTTTTTGTTTATTTGTGGGGAATATACCGTGAAAAAGCGGCAGAAGAACATTTCTGCGTTTATTAAAAAAGTATATTTCGCCTATTTCGGTTTGAAGTTAGGCGATCAAGACAAACCGTGGGCTCCTCACAAAGTGTGCAAGACATGTGAGGAAGATCTACGCTTATGGATGAAAGGTAAAAAACAAGCATTTCGTTTCGGAATACCTATGATGTGGCGTGAACAAAGAGACCACAGCAGTGACTGTTATTTTTGCTCTTGCATTGTGAAGGGATACAACTTAAAAAATAAGAACGTAATAAGTTACCCCAACCTTCCCTCAGCAATTAGGCCTATGCCTCATAGCAACGAAGTACCTGTGCCTGAACCACCAAAATCTTTGGATCATATTTGTGTGGACGGTTCTGATCGTGATGAGACTCATCAGATGGCTTTTCCCGATGAGTCCAGTACTTCCGAGTTTGAAACTGAACCAGATCCGAAACCTGAACTTTTCTCTCAAGCTGAATTGAATGATTTAGTCCGGGATTTAGGACTCCCAAAAGATGCTGCCCAACTGCTAGGTTCTCAGCTTAAACAGAAAAATCTATTGTCACCAGGAACAACTTTTTATTGGTACCGCAACCGCGAGACACAATTTTTGAAGTATTTCAGCAAAGAGGAAGATTTGGTATTTTGCAACGATATATACGGAGTGATGGAAAAGTTTAAACTCAAGTATGATCCTGCTGAATGGCGGCTGTTCATTGATTCGTCAAAAAACAACATAAAAGGTGTTCTTCTTCATAATGGCAACACATTCGCTTCAGTTCCTATTGCTCACTCTGTTATTCTCCAAGAAAAATACGAGAATTTGGCCCTGATTCTTCAGAAGATTCGTTATGATGAGCATAAGTGGATGATTTGTGGAGACTTTAAAATTCTATCCATGCTATTAGGGCAGCAATCCGGTTTCACCAAATATCCCTGCTTCCTTTGCTTGTGGGGGATAGCCGGGCCCTCAACCTACACTGGGGGAAAAAAGACTGGCCAATTCGGGAGTATTTGAGACCCGGTGAGAAAAATGTTCTTCATGAGAGCTTGGTACCTCGTGATAAAATTCTATTACCACCTCTCCACATTAAGTTGGGTCTCATTAAGCAATTCATCAAGTCCCTTCCAAAAGATGGTGAGTGCTTTCGGTACCTTTGCTCAAAATTCCCCCGACTTTCTGAAGCAAAGCTAAAGGAAGGAGTGTTTGTTGGCCCTGATATAAGGAAACTCATTTCAGATGGAGCATTCGCTGAAACGATGTCTGAGAAGGAAAAAGAAGCCTGGGATTCCTTCAAGGATGTTGTTCTCAAATTCTTGGGGAACAGGCAGGATGAGAACTATAAGGATATTGTTGCCAGGATGCTCAATGCCTTCAAAGAACAAGGCTGTAACATGAGCCTGAAAGTCCATTTCTTGCACTCCCATGTGAACTACTTTCCCGAAAACTTGGGGGCGTACAGTGAAGAACAAGGTGAAAGGTTTCACCAGGACATCAAGGACGCAGAGAGAAGGTACCAAGGAAGATGGAACACCACTATGATGGCTGATTTCTGCTGGTTGCTGCTGTGGGAAACCCCAGATGAAAAATACGCCAAGCAGCGCACCAAGAGAAGCATTCGGGGGAAGAAGAAACGGGCCCACCAGGAGATTGATTGACCCAAGAATGACTTTAAAATCTAAACTGTGTTGACAAATATCGTGTTTTTACTAAACTTTGAAATAAAAATTTGCTAGTTATTACCACAGTGTCGGATCTCATTTATTAGAATTTTATTTTCACACCATCGGGTGTTTGTCTTCATGTATTGCAATGGTGCGGTTTGCGTTTTCTATTCTTACATACATACCTGTACAACATTTTTTGCACATTTCTTTGCTTTGCTTTGTGTCTAACCTCGCTCTTATATGCTCAATGTTTGTGCACATGTATGTGGCTGTTTTAAGTGCAGACAATTTTGCTACCATCACAGTGTGTTTTGTTGACATTACTCTATTCTTATGTGCTGCCTTGTTACAATTTTCTTTATTCTTATTTGAATAACTACTAAACAATTAGTATAAAGAATTCATCCAAGAAACTTTTATCTCGATCGCACTCAATCTGAAACGTTCACCTCAAACTGCTAACCCAATGTAGCAAAAAATCTGTACGTGATGGAGCAAATTGGTTACCAGATTTGGATTCAGCGCACCAAAAAACGTAAAAATCAATCGAAACATTAGAGGCAGTTTAAAAAAAATTTTTTTTAGTGTACCTGTGTAATTTGTCTACTTACAATCTATAAGCTGTTCACTGCAATGGATGCAGACAGAATATAAGATCATATCGAGTCCAATAACATCATGGCAATAAGCAAAAGGGCAACAACAGAGGGGCATATGGCACCAAATACCAGTTAATGTTGAATAAGGCCATCATAGCCAGTGTTAAGAAAAGCAGAAATCTCAGTATATCTTGTATAGATTATAAGAAAGCTTTGACAGCGTCCCACACTCATGGATAATAAATTGCTTTGAAATGTATAAAATATATCCTGGTTTGATAGAGAACATTAAGTTCACCATGACAATGTGTCAAACCACACTCTTTTTGAAATATAAAGATGGTCTCTATATCATTCCTAACATCAGGATCCCGTGAGGAATATTTCAGGAAGATTCCCTGTTGCCCCTTCTGTTTTGTGTGGCACTTAATCCAATGAGTACTCTCATCAACTCTTTGGGATACAGATTTAGCATAAATCCTAAAGAAGGTAACAACCCCTTCCCCCTCTCCCTCTATCCCTTCCCCATAAGCCATATAAGCAGTGTTCTTCCCTTATATTAATTCCTCTATTTGCCTTGTTACATTGTATTAAGTTATCCAAGTTCATTGCCCTATTACAATGTATCAAGTTTTGTTTCAATGTAAACCACCTTGACCGTAGGATAAAGCGATATAGAAAACCTGTTAAATAAATAAACCCAGAAACAACATCTTATTTATTATTTGTAGACCATCCATAGATCTATGGTTCCAATGACCAATACAAACAGAGTATTATCAGTGTCTGAGTTTACAGTTCAGGTAACATTCTTGACTCAGACAGAGGGAAGCTTTGGTGTGAATGTGGTTTAACACCAGCAGAAGGCCTCCGGGAGAACCGAAAGCCTACCCTTGTGCAAGTAAGGCCAAACCCCAGCAGGAACTGGTCTCAATCCTCACCTTGCCGGGATAAGCCAAGAAAGAAAGGTAATCACTGTTTTTCTGATTATAATTTCCTGAACGCTGTGACGCAGGAGGAACAGGGAATAGAGGAATGTTGTCCTACTAGAACTGTTTATACTTCAGGATACAAACCTATATCAAGTAAGAGACTCTCCAGTAAAAGAGCCATGTGCAAGAGAGACTGTGCTCAGTCTAGAGGTACACAAAACCAGGGCTTACCTTTGAACACAGAACATTGGGACATCGTGCAAACGTTGTATAAAAAGCCTGAATGCAAGCTACCAGATATCGCTGACCTTGAACCAATGCAGGTGGACGTCGCTGACGACCTTTCAGACCCTGAAATGGATTGCAGCTACTGTCAGGCGGAGGGCTTTGAGCCTTTAGACAAGGAATAGAGCTGTAGCCGGGGGAATGTGTGAATCTTTGTTTTCTCATGTTATTACTGTGAATTTAACAGGTTAAATACAGTTCTTGTTTGTTTTCTTTCAACCGGAAATAAGGACAATTTCTGTTGCTGTAAAGATCTGAGCTTTTGAACCTTTTTGCAATAGGGGAAATAAAAGCCTTTATTCTCCCTTCACTCGGACTATTATGTTCCTTTGAGCTTTTGGTCATCAGAAGGCTACTAGGACTACAAAGAAAACCTGGGCCCTGTCTTTAAGCCAAACTCAATTACAAATATTTTTGTGTCCACCCTCTCTACCGTGACGCTTCTTCGCCACTAGGGCGGTGTTGGGACAGTATTCAGGTGAAGTCCCTGCCATAACAAGCTTCAGTCTACAGCAAAGGCAATGACATGACTTGTCTAAAGGCACAAAGCCTGTCAATGGCAGAAGCGGGAATTGAACCGGGCTTCCCTGGTTCTTAGACCACTAGCCCACTATACCGCCTTTTAGCTTTCAACCTCTTATTATCCGCTGTCTTCAATTTCTTTTCAATTGAAAACACAACTTTCTTGCACTTTATTGAAACCCAATAAATATTTTAATGTTTGTATTATATCCACCTTTTCGTTGGACAGAATTTTGCGGATAAGGTGGTAGCAACTGGAGCAGTCTCCTAACCTAATAACCTCCTATTATCTCACTTCACTTATTAATCATATAATTAGAGCAACTCCGTGTGGTGAAAAGCTTTTCTGATGACATCAGGATGACCTTTGGCCTTGAAAATGTGCTAAGGCAACATTTTTTAAAGGAAAATTGAGAAGAACAAAAAACATCTCTCTGGCTGAAGGTTGTGACATCAAGGATCTTGAACAGGAAGGCGTATATAAATATCTCAGAGCAGAAGAAGGAATGACGCTCAAGCAGAAATTATGGAGAGAAAAAATCAGTAAAGAATACTACAGGAGATTAAAATCATTATTGAAAAGTGCTTTAACCTCACAGAATAAGATACAAGCCAACAACCAGCTGGTAATTCCTGTACTTTCATACAGCTTTGGGGTTGTGGACGGGCCTCTTAAAGATCTTGAAAAGCTGGATGTGCGAACACGAAAACTCCTCCATGCCCATGAAATGATTTACAAGAATCATTGTATGCCAAGACTGTACATTCGTAGAGCTGAAGGAGGCCTAGGACTCATCAAGATTGATTACACATCCAGAGCTACCATCATAGGCCTCCAGGCCTACTTAACTACATCCTCAGATCCAAATAGTGCTGAAATATGAGATTAAACGTCCAGAATCTATCTCCATCATAAAACTTAGACAAGCCTTCCGACGATTAGAAGGAATGAGTGAAAATCTACAAGCATGCACAGAGAAGGCAGTAACAGAATTGCAAAACAAGAGAAAAAACTCTTCAAGGAATTAAATCAGCAAACAAGGAAAAACAAACAGTGGGAAATGCAGAGTGTTACTCCAGGAATGCATTGTCAATCAAAAATGGACACATCAATGGTTAAGGAGGGGTATACTGAAATCAAAGGATGAGAGGTTGACAATTGCAGACTGGGACAATGGCTTATGGATGAGATGGTTTACAGCAAGCACTGAAAAAATTGGCAACACAGACAAATGTTGATTCTGTAAGACCTGGAAATGCTGACTCACCTCCTAGCTGGCTGTGAAGTTCTGATGGCAGAACATTTCTATACAAAAAGATATAATGAAGTAGCGCGCCTCATCCATTGGAAACTCGGTAAGCACTACAACATCACTGTGCCCAAAAAAGCACTGGGATCATAACCCTAAGAGAATTACAGAGAATAAAGAGGTTATGATCACCTGGGATACTCCTATTCCAACCGATAAAAAGCTGGATGCGAGTCAGCCAGATATAATGGTTAAGGAGAAAAACATCAGAACAGCACTAATAATAGAGGTGTCAGTTCCAAGCAACTACTCTGTGAATCATGTGGAGAGGCAGAAGATCCTGAAACAAACAGCCCTCTGATCAGAGAAGGGCTGTACTTTTACAGAGCTCTGCTAGAGAGTGGATATTTGCCTCCTGGGACATCTTGCTGTGAGTTCTAGCTGTTTATTTAATTATTTACTGTTTGTCTAACTGTTTGTTTAATTATTTATTGTTTGTCTTAGTGGTGTGCTAGTTCAGCCTTCTCAGCTGTACTTACCTTGCCTCTCCCAACTAACTGGGCTTTGTGTGGTAGCCAGGTTAACTGTTCATTTTAAATTAAATCTCTCTCCCCAGAACCTGCTGTTTGTTAAACTTTTTTCCTGTCCTTGCCTGCCTGAGTGAATCCTCCCCCTCCCCCCCCCTCTCCTGCTGAGGTATTGTGTAGCCTTCTTCCTGTTTTCTCCACGTGTGCATAGTCTGTTTTAGTTTGCCTTTCTCTGATCAGAGAAGGGCTGTACTTTTACAGAGCTCTGCTAGAGAGTGGATATTTGCCTCCTGGGACATCTTGCTGTGAGTTCTAGCTGTTTATTTAAATTATTTACTGTTTGTCTAACTGTTTGTTTAATTATTTATTGTTTGTCTTAGTGGTGTGCTAGTTCAGCCTTCTCAGCTGTACTTACCTTGCCTCTCTCAACTAACTGGGCTTTGTGTGGTAGCCAGGTTAACTGTTCATTTTAAATTAAATCTCTCTCCCCAGAACCTGCTGTTTGTTAAACTTTTTTCCTGTCCTTGCCTGCCTGAGTGAATCCTCCCCCTCCCCCCTCTCCTGCTGAAGTATTGTGTAGCCTTCTTCCTGTTTTCTCCACGTGTGCATAGTCTGTTTTAGTTTGCCTTTCTCTGATCAGAGAAGGGCTGTACTTTTACAGAGCTCTGCTAGAGAGTGGATATTTGCCTCCTGGGACATCTTGCTGTGAGTTCTAGCTGTTTATTTAAATTATTTACTGTTTGTCTAACTGTTTGTTTAATTATTTATTGTTTGTCTTAGTGGTGTGCTAGTTCAGCCTTCTCAGCTGTACTTACCTTGCCTCTCTCAACTAACTGGGCTTTGTGTGGTAGCCAGGTTAACTGTTCATTTTAAATTAAATCTCTCTCCCCAGAACCTGCTGTTTGTTAAACCTTTTTCCTGTCCTTGCCTGCCTGAGTGAATCCTCCCCCTCCCCCCCTCTCCTGCTGAAGTATTGTGTAGCCTTCTTCCTGTTTTCTCCACGTGTGCATAGTCTGTTTTAGTTTGCCTTTCTCTGATCAGAGAAGGGCTGTACTTTTACAGAGCTCTGCTAGAGAGTGGATATTTGCCTCCTGGGACATCTTGCTGTGAGTTCTAGCTGTTTATTTAAATTATTTACTGTTTGTCTAACTGTTTGTTTAATTATTTATTGTTTGTCTTAGTGGTGTGCTAGTTCAGCCTTCTCAGCTGTACTTACCTTGCCTCTCTCAACTAACTGGGCTTTGTGTGGTACCCCCATCCCCCTGCTGAGGGTTCAGGACAGGGTACCTTGTAACTGCCCTCTTTAATAGGACTTATCTCCCTCCCTCCCTCCCCAGCACCCACCCACCCCTGGGGTAATTGTCGTTTTATAGGTACTTGCACATCTTAGAGGAAAGGGGCTGCTCTCAGGTGCAGCTCATTATCCAAATCAGTCACACACAGAGGACCTGAGATTCATTAATTAAGCTTTAGGTACACAAGGTGTATTAGGGGTATTAGATACACTTTTATTGGTATAAGCATCTACACCAATCCTTATTATATACAGTATTTAAAAGATCTAAACACAAGCTTTAAACTAAGATGCAGACAGAAGTCCAGCAACGAGATGGGGGTTCTCCGGTCTTTTGCATTGAGTGTCACATGTATGATTTTCTCCCAGTTGGTGAGAGATCTTACGTATGCACTAAGTGCAAAGAACTCTTTGCTCTCAGGGAACGAGTCCGTTCTCTAGAGGCTAGAGTAGCAGACCTGGAAGACATAAGAAAGACAGAGAAGTACATGGACGTGACCTTCAGGGATATAGTCCTGAAGTCCCACCTCCAGTCTGGCAGCATCCCTGTTGCCATGGAGGAGAGAGGTCACGTGACAGGAGAGCATCACCCTGGTGTGGCAGGAAGCGATCCTGTAACTAGGACCTGTCCTCCAGGTGATGTAAAACCCTCTCGCACCGAGGGCGTTTCTCCAGGGCCATGTGCCCATGAGGGGAGGGTCAGGACAGCTGTTATAGTCGGTGATTCAATCATTAGGAATGTAGATAGTTGGGTGGCTGGTGGACGTGAGGATCGCCTGGTAACATGCCTGCCTGGTGCGCAGGTAGCAGACCTCACGCACCGCCTAGATAGGATCGTAGATAGTGCTGGGGAGGAGTCTGCTGTCTTGGTACATGTTGGTACCAATGACATAGGAAAATGTGGTAGGGAAGTTCTGGAGGCTAAATTTAAGCTTTTAGGTAGGAAGTTGAAATCCAGAACTTCCAGGATAGCGTTCTCCGAAATGCTTCCTGTTCCACGTGCAGGACCCAAAAGACAGGCAGAGCTCCGGAGTCTCAATGCGTGGATGAGACAATGGTGCAAGGATGAGGGTTTTGGATTTGTTAGGAACTGGGGAACATTCTGGGGAAAGGGGGGGCTCTTCCGAAGGGATGGGCTTCACCTTAATCAGGATGGGACCAGACTGCTGGCATTAACCTTTAAAAAAGAGATAGAGAAGCTTTTAAACTAGAAAATAGGGGAAAGCCGACAGTCACCCAGGAGCGCATGGTTCGGACAAAGGTATCCTTGAAGGATACTATCAAAAGCAGTGAGGTTCCAAAAGGGGGTATAGTAGCCCAAATGCCCTTGAGTAAGGAGCAGACAGAGCATAAAGATTCCAAATTACCCCTGCCTACCAATAGCCAGATTAATATGAATAAAATACAGTCTCTAAAATGCTTGTATGCCAATGCTAGAAGTCTAAACAATAAGATGGGAGAGTTAGACTATATAGCACTAAATGAGAGGTTAGATATGATTGCACTCTCAGAGACATGGTGGAAGGAGGATAACCAGTGGGACACTGTGATACCTGGATACAAACTATATCGTAATGATAGAGCTGATCAAATTGGTGGAGGGGTTGCGCTCTATGTTAGAGAGGGCATTGAATCAGAAAGGATTAAAGTTTTGCAGGGAACAAGATTTGCTGTAGAATCTCTATGGATTGAAATCCCATTTCTGAAGGGGAAGGCGATGGCAGTGGGAGTATACTATCGACCGCCTGGCCAGAATGAACAAATGGATGATGAAATGCTCAAAGAAATCAAGGAAGCTAACAAAAGTCACAACAGAGTAGTAATAATGGGTGATTTCAATTACCCCGGTATCGACTGGGTCAGTGTCACGGCAGGACAAGCTAAAGAGATAAAATTTCTAGATGGAATAAATGACTGCTTCTTGGAGCAGCTGGTTCATGAACCGACCAGAGGGGAAGCCATACTGGACCTAATCCTTAGTGGAACGCCAGATCTGGTGCAAGAAATAAGGGTGTTGGGACCACTTGGCAATAGTGATCATAGTATGATCATGTTTGATTTAATTAGTGGAGGACAGATAGTAAAGGAATCCACAGTATTACCTTTTAACTTTCAAAAGGGAGACTATGATAGAATGAGGAATATAGTTAGGAAAAAACTAAAAGGAGCGGTTCCAAAGGTTAAAGACTTACAGCAAGCTTGGGTGTTATTTAAAAATACTATCCTCGAAGCCCAGACCAGCTGTATTCCACACATTAAGAAGAGTGGAAGAAAGTCAAAAAAACTGCCAGCATGGTTTAAAGGTGAGGTCAGAGAGGCTGTTGCTGCCAAAAAAGCAACCTTTAGGAAATGGAAAAAAGAGCCAAATGATGAAAACTGGAAACAACACAAGCACTGGCAAGTTAAATGCAAAGCATTGATAAGGCAGGCAAAGCGGGAATTTGAGAAGAAACTTGCTACGGAAGCAAAAACACGAAATAAAGACTTTTTCAAGTACATTCGTAGCAAAAGGCCTGTGAGAGAGTCAATTGGACCGTTAGATGATAGAGGGGTAAAAGGGGCAGTAAGAGGAGACAAGGCTATAGCAGAGAGACTGAATGAATTCTTTGCTTCGGTCTTTACTGAGGAAGATGTAGGGATGTTACCCATGACTGAAGTGGTATTTAAAGGTGATACTGCAGAGGAATTGAGAGAAATATCACTACACCGGGAAGATATATTACAACTATTTGATAAACTGAATAGTAGCAAATCACCTGGACCGGATGGTATACATCCCAGAGTGTTGAAAGAACTGAAATATGAGATTGCAGACCTGCTATTGGTAATCTGTGAACTTTCATTAAAATCATCTGTAATACCTGAAGATTGGAGGGTCGCCAACGTAACACCAATTTTTAAAAAAGGTTCCAGGGGTGACCCGGGAAATTACAGACCGGTGAGCCTGACGTCAGTACTAGGGAAAATGGTAGAAACCATCATAAAGAAGAAAATTACACAACATGTAGATAGTCATGGCCTAATGGGAGGCAGCCAACATGGCTTTAGACAAGGAAGATCTTGTCTTACTAATCTGATATGTTTCTTTGAGGGTGTGCATAAACAGGTAGACAAAGGTGAGTCGGTTGATATAGTGTATCTGGACTTCCAGAAAGCTTTTGACAAGGTCCCCCATCAGAGACTTTTGGGATAGGAGGCAGTGTACTATTGTGGATCGGGAACTGGTTAAAAGATAGAAAGCAGAGGGTAGGGCTAAATGGCCAATATTCCCAATGGAAAAAAGTGAATAGTGGAGTACCCCAGGGATCTGTACTGGGTCCGCTACTTTTTGACATATTCATAAATGACCTGGAAAAAGGAATAACTAGTCAGGTTATCAAATTTGCAGATGACACAAAACTGTTTAAAGTTGTTAAAACCCAAGAGGATTGTGGAAAACTGCAGGAGGATCTGGATAACTTGGAAGACTGGGCATCCAAATGGCAGATGAAATTTAATGTGGACAAATGCAAAGTTATGCACCTAGGAAAGAACAACCCACACTATAGTTACACGATGCAAGGCTCCACATTAGAAACCACCACCCAGGAAAAGGACTTAGGAGTCATCGTGGATAACATGTTAAAACCCTCCGCCCAGTGTGCAGCGGCGGCCAAGAAAGCAAATAGAATGCTAGGTATCATAAAGAAAGGGATGGAGAATAAAACAAAGGATATTATAATGCCTCTGTATCGCTCCATGGTACGACCGCACCTTGAATATTGTGTGCAATTCTGGTCACCGTATCTTAAAAAGGACATAGCGTTATTAGAAAAAGTACAGAGAAGAGCCACCAAATTAGTGAAGGGGATGGAAGGCTACTCCTATGAAGAGAGGCTAAAAAGGTTAGGGCTCTTTAACCTGGAAAAGAGACGGCTGAGGGGAGATATGATAGAGGTCTATAAATTAATGAATGGAGTGGAACGGATAAACGTGGATCAATTGTTTACGCTATCAGAATATAGAAAGACTAGGGGACATGTAATGAAGCTACAGGGTAAACTATTTAAGACAAATAAGAGAAAATATTTTTTCACTCAACGTGTAATCAAACTCTGGAATCTGTTACCGGAGGATGTAGTAAGGGCTGTTAGTATAGCTGGGTTTAAAAAAGGTTTGGACAAGTTCCTGGAGGAAAGGTCCATAAACCACTATTAAAAAGGGACCCAGGATATCAATGCTTGACCCAGTACAAGCATTGTGGAACCTGTGGTCTTTTGGGGATATTGCTAGGTGCGTAGGACCTAGATTGGCCACTGTTGGAAACAGGATACTGGGCTTGATGGACCTTGGTCTGACCCAGTATGGCATGTCTTATGTTCTTATGTTCTAAATACCAGGAAATGCAGTCAGAGACCAAGAAAATGTAACAGAAAGATACAGAAATATTTCTCATTGTGTTGGGTTCCACAGGCTTGGTAAAGAAGAATTTTCAAGCACATCTTGACAAACTAACCATACATGTTAGATCTTAAGAACTCCAGCAGGAGGCTCTCTTTGGCATGATGCAGGTACTACATCGAGCCTTAGCAGTAAATTTGATAGTGAGATCATATTCCCCATGCCCTAGCTTAGAAGTGAAGTTCACGACTGTCATGGTATGTGCAGACCTAACCCATTTGGAGAAATTGCCCCAGGCAGGCTCTATAATTATGCTCACAGGTGGCATCTCATTACCAGGAGTGGCTCAAGGGGGGTGCGGGGCCATGTGTGGGGCTTCAATTGCATAAGGGGCCTCATTTGCATATATATTTGCATAATGTTAACATATTCATTAAGAGGCATGTTTACTAAAAGTTAGTGTATGGATAAAGACTAAAAGATTTCTACATTACTATAATCCAGTGCCAACCGCCAGGCATATTAGGAACTACTACAAACACTGCCCATTTAGAACACATAGTAAACCAGCCGTATCATAACAGCACTACCAGGACTCACAAAGCACCATATTCTACCTATCAAAAGGCAACACTGCAAATATTAAACCAATACATCTAAGAGAATACCACTACATCTCCTACTGGGGAAAGAGAACAAGTGGCAATGTCAAATAGAAACTACATGAACAGACTACCTCAACTCGGTTACACATGCAGAACATAGACCGTCACCAAACAAAGAACAAGGGATCGCAATTTAGAAATAGGAAGATAATAATTAAACTGGGATCCCCAAAAGCCAAACTTGGAATGTACAACAACACTGTAGAAATAAAACTATAAATTAATTTCCTCTTGTACTAAACAATGCACAGAAGTTAATGATGAGCATTTCCCAGAGCTGAATATTCCAGTTAATAAATTCAAAATAAAGAGATATTTTTCTACCTTTTGTGTATTTTTTTTTCAGTTGCAATTGCTCCAGTGACTTTCTTCTGGTTTCTTCGTGTCTTCTGCTAACTCTCCATCGTCTGCTGTCCATTCGTCTTTTCTTCTCTCTTCTAGTTTTTTTTCCATTCTCTCTCTACATCTGCTTTAACATACTAATCTTTCTCCTTTTGCTCTTTCCTCCATATCTTTCTTTATTCCTTTTTCATCCACTCAAATTTTACCCTTCCATCCTCAATCCCCACTTACTTTCCCAATACCCGGCCAATTGTAGTTTTTTCTTCCCTCCCACACAAAATATTTTTCCCCTCTCCATTTCACTCTCCCAGCCCCATCCCATTCTAATCCTCCCCCAACATCAGATCCCTTCTAGTTCCAGCCCCACCCAGCATCTGCTCCCTTCTAGTCCCCGCATCAGCCCATTTCCATTCCGAGCCCCCCATCAGCCCATTTTAATCCTATCCTAGCCCCACCATCAGCCCATTTCCAGTCCTAGCTCTCCCATCCACTCCTATTTGAGCCCCTCCATCAGTTTATTTCCAATCCCAGCCCCCATCAGCCCATTTCTAGTCCTTTCGTAGCCCCACCATCATCCCATTTCCAATCCTAGCTTCCCTCCACTCAGTCCATTCCCATTCCAAACCCCCCATCCACATCAGCTATTTGCAGTTCAAGCCCCCCACCACTCAGCCCATTTCCAGTCCTAGCAACCCCCCAGCCCATTTTGTCCTAGTAACCCTCCCCCCACAGCCCACTTTCCATCCTAGCAACCCCCCCCATAACCCATTTCCAGTCCTAGTAAACCCCCAGCCCATTTCCAGTCCTAGTAACCCTCCCCCACAGCCCATTTTCGGTCCTAGCACCCCCCCCCCAACAGCCAATTTCCAGTCCTAGTAACCCCCAGCCCAAACCCCCACAGCCAATATCCAGTCCTAGTAACCCCCAGCCCCTTTTCAGGATTAGCAACCCCCCACAGCCCATTTCCAGGCCTAGTCACCCCCCCCAGCTCATGTCCAGTCCTAGTAATCCCCAGCCAATTTCAGTGCTAGCAACCCCCCACAGCCCATTTCCAGTCCTAATAACCCCCTGCCCATTTCCAGTCCTAGTAACTCCCCCAACCCATTTTCAGTGCTAGCAACCCCCCACTGCCCATTTCCAGTCCTAGTCACCCGCCTCACCCAGCCCATATCCCGTCCTAGCATCCCCCCCCAGTCCATTTTCAGTCTTAGTAACCTCCTTGCCCATTTCCGGTCCTATTTATCCCCCCCCAGCCCATTTTCAGTACTAGCAACCCCCCACAGCCCATTTCCAGTCCTAGTCACCCGCCTCCCCCAGCCCATATCCAGTCCTAGTAACCCCCAGTCCAGTTTCAGTGCTAGCAACCCCCCACAGCCCACTTTCAATCCTAGTAACCCCCCTGCCCATTTCCAGTCCTAGTAACCCCCCACAGCTCATATCCAGTACTAGCAACCCCCCACAGCCCATTTCTAGTCCTAGCAATCCCCCAGCCCCAGTCCAAGCTCCCCCTCCCCTCCCCAAGAGCCCCGAGGTTAGCTAAGAGGGAGCCGGAGAGGCCCCGGCTCACCTCTACAGCTGCCAAAGTGAAGCACGCCTTTTCCCTTCACTTCGGCAGCTGTACTAATGTTTAGAATGCTGCCATGCTGAGGTCAAAGGGAACTTCCTGTTCCCCGTGCTCAGCATGGCAGCGTTCTAAATGTCAGTACAGCTGCCGAAGTGAAGGGAAAAGACGCGCTTCACTTTGGCAGCTGTTAGAGAGAGCCGGGGCCTCTCCGGCTCCTTCTAAAGCCGCCTTACCTGCCGCTGGTTTTCAGAATGTTGTTTGCATGGGGCCCCCTGAAATGTGGGGCCCTGTGCAAACAACATTCTTGCTCAATGGACGGGCCGGCCCTGCTCATTACATTAGAGCGGTGGATACTCCAGATTGTCTGAAGGGGTTATCAGCTTTACTTCCAGACCTTATCCCCCAACAGCTTTTCAGGGGCTTATCCAACACAACCCCTTCAAAGAACTCTCTTAAAAGAAGAGGTGACCACCATCTTCTCCCAGGGTGCCATAGAAAGAGTTCCTTCTTCTCAAGAATGGATGGGCTTCTACTCTCCATATTTTATCATTCCCAAGAAAAGAGGAGGCTTCAGGCCTATCTTAGATCTCAGAAACCTAAACAGATTTATGGTCTGAGAAAATTTCAAAATGATTTCTCTAGGAACTCTTCTACCATACCTCCAGAGAGAAGATTGGCTATGTTTTCTAGACTTAAAGGAGGCATACATGCATTTACTGATCTATCCCTGCACAGACAGTACTGCACAGACAGTATCTGCACTTCATGTTTCAGGGAACCCATTATCAATACCCATTATCAATATAGGGTTCTCCCCTTTGGTCTCGCCTCTGCCCCAAGAGTCTTTACAAAATGCATGGCAGTAGTTGCTGCCTACTTATGCACCTTGAGGGTTTTCGTCTTCCCTTACTTAGACGATTTGCTGATCAGGGCCAACTGCCCTTGAGAAGTAAGACTATTACGTCATCACACCATCATGGTGCTCCAACACCTGGGCTTTGTCATAAACTTCCCAAAATCTCACCTCTCTCTGACCCAACGACTAGATTTCATTGGAGCGCTATTAGACACTCAAGAGGCCTGAGCTTTCCTTCCACAGGATCACTATGCTCACTTCATCGATTTGGCAAGGAGTATGCAACAGCAAAGTTGAGTAACAGCTCAAGAAATGCTATGGCTCTTTGGAAACATGGCCTCTATGTTCCATGTCATCCCATACTCTTACTTACACATGTGATAGACACATTGGACTATCTTCTTAGTGGATGCAAGTGAGGGGGCGTCTCAGGAAAAAGATCAGCATTATCCCTCCTCTGATCAAATCCCTTCACTGATTGTGTTCTCCACAGAACCTTCTCATCAGGTCACCTTTTCAGATGCCTCCACCTCGACAATGGATACTTCCAGGCTGGGTTGGGGAGTGCATCTAAACAACCTAACCACACAGGGCTTGTGGACTCAGCAGAATCTGCCCTGCAGATCAACTTCCTAGAACTACATGCATTGATGAATGCTCTTCGGGTTTTTCATCTCCAGCTTGCAGGGCAACCTGTCCTAGTCAGGATGAACAACCAAGTTGCCATGTTCTATGTGAACAAACAGGAGGAAGTGAGATCCCGTCCCCTCTGTGAAGAAGCAATTTGCCTCTGGTCCTTTTCCATCTCACACCACATTCACCTCAGAGTGGTGTATCTCCTGGGAAAACTCAATGTCCTTGCAGACAGGCTTAGCTGTATCCTTCGTTTACACAGATGGACCCTATATCAGGAGACAGCTGCCTGGCTCTTCCGTACATGTGAGACCCCATGCATAGATCTTTTTGCCACTCTGCAAAACACACAGATTCCTCTCTTCTGCTCGAAGTTTCTGTTGCTGCAGCAACAGACTCAGGATGTCTTTATTCTTCATCGGGGATAGTGTCTGCTCTATGCATTCCTACCCATCTGCTTGATACCCAAGATGCTATAAAAGCGTCAGACCGACAACCATGGTTTCCTCTGCTTCTTTGACTTGTGCAGACTCAACCTCTCAGCCTGGGATTTGCGCCCAACCTCCTCTCTCTTCCATCCCAATCTTCACTCCCTATGCCTAACATCATGGCTGCTGAAGGGATAGTGCTTGCAAACCTTGACCTGCCACAAGTGGTCAAAGATGTCCTCCTTGCATCAAGCAAAGTTTCCACCAGGCATCCTATGCCTTCATGTGGTGTAGGTTTGCCTTCTGGTGTTCCCCAAGGGACATTGACCCCTTTTCTTGCCCAGTGGAGTCCCTCCTACAATATCTCCTCCATCTATCTGTAGAAGGTTTTAAGACTAACTCTGTGAGGGTTCACCTTAGTGCCATTGAGGCCTCCTTCAGCCTATTCAATGGACAGCCACTTTCTTCCCACCCCTTGGTAACACGCTTCATGTGGGTTTTGCTGCTGTCCAAGCCACCCATTAAACTGCCTCTGGTGTCCTGGTGACACAAAACTATTTAAAGTTGTTAAAACCCAAGAGGATTATGGAAATTTGCAAGAGGATCTTGATAAATTGGAAGACTGGGCATCAAAATGGCAGATGAAATTTAATGTGGACAAGTGCAAAGTTATGCACCTAGGGAAGAACGACCCAAACTATGGTTACACGATGCAAGGTTCCACTTTAGGAAGCACCACCCAGGAAAAAGATTTAGGCGTCATTGTGGATAACACGTTAAAACCCTCGAACCAGTGTGCAGCGGCAGCCAAGAGAGCAAATAGAATGCTAGTTATCATAAGGAAAGGAATGGAAAATAAAAGATATTATAATGCCTCTATATCGTTCCATGGTGAGACCGCACCTTGAATATTGTGTGCAATTCTGGTCGCCGTATCTTAAAAAGGATATAGCATTATTAGAAAAGGTTCAGAGAAGAGCCACCAAAATGGTAAAGGGGATGGAAGAATACACCTATGAAGAAAGGCTAAAAAGGTTAGGGCTCTTTAACCTGGAAAAGAGACGACTGAGGGGAGATATGATAGAAGTCTATAAATTAATGAATGGAGTGGAACGGGTAAATGTAGATTGATTGTTTATGTTATCAGAATATAGAAAGACTAGGGGACATGCAATGAAGCTACAGGGTACACTATTTAAGACTAATAAAAGAAAATATTTTTTCACTCAACGTGTAATCAAACTCTGGAATTTGTTACCAGAGGATGTGGTAAAGGCTGTTAGTGTAGCTGGGTTTAAAAAAGGTTTGGACAAGTTCCTGGAGGAAAGGTCCATAAACCATTATTAAGAAGGGACCCAGGATATCACTGCTTGACCCAGTACAAGCATTATGGAACCTCTGTCTTTTGGGGAAATTGCTAGATACGTATGACCTAGATTGGCCACTGTTGGAAACAGGATACTGGGCTTGATGGACCTTGGTCTGACCCAGTATGGCATATCTTATATTCTTATGTTCTTATGTCCTGGGATCTTGATGTGGTTCTTGCTCAACTGCTAAAGCCACCGTTTGAACCGTTAACGACTACTTCATTGAAGTTCCTATCATGGAAGGTCATCTTCCTTATAGTCCTCAACTCAGCTCACTGCATCAGTGAACTGCAAGTTTGTTGACAGATCTGCCTTATACCCAGTTCCACCATGACAAGATGGTTCTCTGTACCCATCCACATCTCCTTTCAAAGTTGGTCTCCTCCTTCGATCTACATCAGTCGGTAATCCTATATATTTTCTTACTGAAACCGCATGAGTCTCGAGCTGAAGCAGTTGCTACACACCTTAGACTTCAAGCGAGCGCTAATTTACTACTTACATAGAACTAAGGATCACAGAAGGTCCTTTCAATTGTTCATTTCCTTTGATCCTAGTCACCTAGGCCTACCAGTGACAAAGTGTACTCTATCCAGATGGATAGCAGATTGCATTTCTTTTGCTTATGCACAGGCAGGACTCTCTTTAGAGGGTCATGTCACTGCTCATAATATGCGAGCTATGGCAACATCTGTAGCTAATCTTCATTCAGTATCCATTGAGAAGATTTGTCAGTCATCTACCTGGTCCTCCATTCATACTTTTGCTGCACACTATTGTCTGGACAGAGACTCCTGTCAGGATGCTGTTTTTGGCCAAGTTATACTCCAGCACTTATTTGGGACTTAATTTCAACTCCCACCCTCCATTCTGGACTTCCATAAGAGACCAGACTGGCTTCTGGGGAGTATTGCTTCTGGAATTGAGTCCAATGGCCCACAACTTTCCAGACTCTTCGGCAGGAGTGGCTCTATAATGAGGCAGAGTGAGACGGTCGCCTCAGATGGTAAAGTGTTTTTGGGGGGGCTGGCAAAAAATGCCCCCCCCCCCCAAACAGCTGTCTCACTCTGCCTTTAAACTTAAAAGAAAAAAAAGGGTGAACAAGCTGCTGCCACTGTTTCTCGGCAGTAGAAGATTCAACCTCCATCACCCTTGCCGCTGCCCTGGGAGACCCCACATTTGCCTGACCGGACTGGCACCACGGCTCTGCAGAGATGTGAGAAAGAACTGCATTTCCTTTCTTTCCTGTGGCTCTGTTAAAGTTGAGGCCAGTAGTGTGCAAAAGGGTAAACAACAGCATTTCCTGTCTCGCGTGAAACAGGAAATGCTGTTGTTTACTCTCAGCATGCACTGGGCTCAACTTTAACAGAGCCGCGAGAAAGAAAGGAAATACAGCTATTTCTCCCGGCTCTGCAGAGCTGGGGCACTGGGCTTTGGGCTGGTCAGGCAAGTGTGGGACCTCCCGGGAGGGAGGTGGAGGGCTAGGACTGGAAATGGGCTGATCTCAGGGTGGGTTAGGGTTGACAATGGGCTGATGAGGGGAGGGCTAGAACTGGAAATGGGCTTATCAGTGGAGGCTAGGACTGGTAATGGGCTGTTTAGGGGAGGGTAACACTGGTAATTGGCTGAGGGGGGATTAGCACTGGTAATGGGCAGATTGGGGGGCTAGGACTGGTAATGGGTTGATTAGGGAAGGCTAGGACTGGTAATGGCCTGATTGGGGGGGGGGGGGGGCTGGGACTGGAAATGGGCTGACTAAGAGAGCTAAAAATGGTAATGGGCAGAGGGGGATTAGCACTAGAAATGGGCTGATTGGGGGGGGCTAGGACTGGTAATGAACTGATTAGGAGACTTCGATTAGTAATGGGCTGATTGGGGGGGTTAGGACTGGTAATGGACTGATGGGGGGCTAGCATTGGAAATGGGCTGACCGGGGGGCTAGGACTGGTAATGAGCTGATTAGGGGGGCTAGCACTGGTAATGGGCAGATCGGGGGGCTAGAACTGGTAATGGTTTGATTAGGGAAGGCTAGGACTGGTAATGGGCTGATCAAGGGGGGTGGCTGGGACTGGAAATGGGCTGATTAAGGGGGCTAACAATGGTAATGGGCCGAGGGGGATTAGCACTAGAAATGGGCTGATTGGGGGGGTTAGGACTGAAAATGGACTGATGGAGGGGCTAGAACTAGAATGGGCTGATGGAGTGAAGGAGGAGAGAGCTGCTGACCCTAGAAGAAGACTGGGGACTAGAACTGGAAATGGACTGATGGCGAGGAGGGGAGGATAGAGCTGCTGGCCCTGGAAGAAAACTGGGGGCTAGGGCTACAAATGAGCTGATGGGAGGATGGGAGAATGGGACTGGAAGGGAGTGGATGCTGAGAGGGGCTGCCAGGGGAAGGAGGGGGCAGGAAAAGAGCTGATTCATGGGAGGGGCGGGGAGATGGGGGCAGGAAGGGAGTTGATCTGGGGGGGAAGGAGGTGGCTGGAAGGGAGCTGATATGGAGGGGAGGAAGAGGAAGGACTGGAAGGGAGCTTAAACCTGAGGATGGTGCTGGAGGGGGACTGGAAGGGTGATGGCACTAGTGAAGGGAGTACAGTAGGGGAATGGAAGGGAGCTGATATCTGGGGATGGTACTGGAGGGGGACTGATAGGTGTCAGGATAATGAGGATGCTGGAAGGGAGAGGGCACTGGAAGGGAGGGGCCACTGGGGCTGAAAGGGAGCTGACACGTGGGGATGGCACTGGAACAGGGATGGACAGAGGGTAGAGTGACTGGAAGGGAGCTGACCAGGGTGGGGGGGGGGGTGGCACTGGGAGTGGAAGTGAGCTAATTCCTGCAATGGTATTTGTACTAGAAGGGGCTGGACAGTGGGGAAGGAGGGGGACTGGAAGGGAATGGACACCAGTGGCAGTCGTGGGAATGCAAGTTGACATTGGAAGGTACTGGGAGGGGAGGACTGCAAAGGGGACTGATACTGGGAAGGGTTACTGGGACTGGAAATAGGCTGATGGAGGGAAGTGAAGAAAGCAAAAGAGATAAGAAATGGCAGATGGCCTATAGACCATAGAAAGAGAGCTAAGAGAAGACAGGAAAGCAGAAACTCAGATTAGGACCAGCATGATCAGAGAATAAAATGTTCAGGCAACAAAGGTAGAAAAAATAATTATATTTTCATTTTAGTGACTGGACTTTGCACTATCTTTATATTTTACACAGTATGGGGAACTGCATCTCTATCTGATGTTGCACTGCATGTGGAGTCTGGCTTCATGGGGTTTCAGTTTAATTTTTGTCTGCATAATTTTATGTTTACTTTAGGTTGTAGTCACTTATTCTGTACTTGGTGAGGGTCTGTGTTCTGAGTGTGTGACTGAGGCCAGGTGTTCTGTTAACAGGGAGTTTGTACATAGTGATCTATACTGTACTGTAATAATTTGGCTTGTTTAGCTTTTCAAATAGGTGTATGGATCTTTTAGGGCCCGCTGAGGTACCTTTCCTAGTGGTTGGGGCAAGGTACCTCAGGCTGTAAGGTCAGGGGTTCAAATCCCACTAGTGGACAGCAACCTTGGGCCAGAAGGACTGGGGTTTCTAGTCCCACAGGTGCTCCTTGTGGTCTTGGGCAAGCCACTTAACCCTCCATAGCCCATGTTCCCTGTAAAATAGTTTTCTCCAAGTTATAATGCCCTGTTCAATGTAATTTCAGTTTGTTCAATGTAAACCGCACTGATGCAGAATAGCGCGGTATATAAGAGAAAATAAATAAAATAAAATAAATAAATAAATAAATACACAGACATGTAAGAGACAGTCCCTGCTCATCAGAGCTTTCAATCTAGTGAAGACAGACAACACACAAGGTGTAGATAGAGATAAAATAAGGGGAAGAGGTAAAGAAACAAGGAGATCAAGTAAGTCAAAATCCAAAAGCAGCAGCGAAGAGGTGAATTTCAGGCTTGATATGAAAAGGGTCAGAGAAGGTGCCTGGCGTACAGACATTGGTAGTTTGTTCCAGGCGTAAGGTGCAGCAAGATCAAAGGAGTGAAGTCTGGAGTTAGCAATAGAAGTGAAGGGCACAGATAGAAAGAGTTTGCCAGAAGAGCGGAGTTTCCGAGGGGGAGGGATGTAAAGAGAGATAAGAGAAGAAAGGTAGTGAGGAGCTGTAGAGTGAATGCATTTATAAGTCAGCAGGAGCAGTTAAACTGTGCTGCCAGCAGAAACACCCTCACCTCAGGGCCGTAACCTATAGGGCATGTTATAAAGTGCCCTATGTGGCGGACAAGGCACTTTATAATGTGCCCTATGAGGCACCTTAGGTTACGGCACTGAGGTGAGTGTGTTTTTGCTGGCAGCACAGATTGTAGAGATGTGTCTGACTGTTACAGGCAGGAAAAGGGACTGCCTTTTTAGATGAGACCTCTGAGGGATCAAACCCATGACCTCTGGCTCAGCAGTCATTGTATTAACCAGTGGGCTACACCTCTACAGTTTTTATCACAGCGCTGGCATGAAATTTAGGTTACCGCGCGCGATAACGAGCCAAGGCGCCCTCTATCACGTGAAAAAAACAGCCATTGCTACCTTGACACCAGAACGCCCACTTCCTTATATGGCATTCCTCACGTTATTGATGCATGTAGCGCCGGTAACACTATCGCAGTTTAGTAAACATACCCCTATGTCTCTGTGAACAAACAGCACATCGATACCATCACTTTTGAAATAAAGATGGATCAGAACAGATACGTCTCATTTCGTTATGGGAAGGTGATTCTTAAGCTTCATCTGTGCTCCCGGAGGGTATTTTGTTTTTTTAAATGGTGGTGGCCAAAGACTACAGAGACCCCAAAGCATTCAAGCATTATTATTCAAAGCAAGCCAGACTTTCAGGATATCATGGAGCCCCCGTCATATATGGGGCTGGTGTTGGTGGTGTGGTCTCTTTAGAAAAACTATTCCACTTTTGAGAAAGGGTTTTGAAATTATTAAGCCACACTTGAAAGGCATTGCAAAAAGCTTTTCCGATAATGTCATGAGTCATGTCAAAACATCCGTTCTAGGGGGGCGTGACGAGCTTGCGTCAGGACGCTCTGAATCTCGGAGCTGCAGCACCTGGGCGAATTGGAACCGTGTTGCTTTCTCCTACCTTGCTGTTATGGGGAGGAGGAAGCGCAAGCAGGTGGTTGATCCTCCCGGGGCAAATGCTTTGCACCCTTCGGCCCAGCGAACCTTGGTTGATTGCGGCTTTGGGCCCGGAGCGGCAGCTGTGTCTTCGGCAGTGCCGGCTGATGGAGAGTCTGCGCTGAGTGTCTCGGGGATTTGGCTTTCACCCGAATTGCGAACCCCTCCGCCGTGACCCGGAAGTGTTGTTCAGGCAGTGGTTGGATCCCTCGACGACAGGCCGACGAGCACGCCGAAAGAGGGGTCTTCGGGAGGAGCTCTGCCTGATGGGTCCCCCCTGGAAGTGCCGTTTTTGCGGCGGAGAACAACTGTGGCTGGAACAGCTGTAAGTGGAGAGAGTTCTGGGAAGGTTGCTCCGGGAGGAGACCTTCTGGGAGAAATGGTGTTGGTAAAACTGGCGGTAATAACTATGGAATCACTGTGGGACGGTATTGCTTCACTCAACTCCGCCCTTAGGACTGCGTTTGGAGCTGTGAAGGAAGAAGTCTCTGAGGTTAAAGCCACTTGTGGAACTCTGACCAGTGCTGTGGTGGGTCAGGAGGAGAGACTATCCAAACTGGAGCGGGAAGTCGGGCATTTACAGGGTATAGTGAATGCCCAGGCTTTGGACAGGACTGTGTCTGCTAGAAAGGTGGAATATTTGGAAAACCATGTTAGACGTTGTAACCTTCGTTTTCTAAATTTTCCACGGTCTCCCTTGCTGTCTCCTTTGGAGATGGTAAGGAGGTATTTTGGAGAGGTTTTTAAACTTCCCCAGGACCAGTTTCCACCTTTGGTCCGGGCACAGTATCTGCCCTCGGGGGTAAGGGATGTTGTTCCCTGTTCTACCATTGCTCTGGTTGGAAAGGGGGACCTAACAGGGTTTTTAGAGTCCTCCTTAGATGTCATCACGGATAAGGCTACCTTACTGGTCACTTTGGCGCTAGAGTCAGATAAGTTTTTTATTCTTCGATTATACTTTAAGAATATCAATGTAGACTTTCTGGGCTCGAAAGTACGCGTTTTTTCTGATGTTGCACGTAGTACGCAGTTGAGAAGGAAAAGCCTTTTGGCTCTCCGCCCCAGGGTTCTAGCCCTTGGGGCGACTTTTCAACTGAAATTTCCTGCCAAATGTTGTGTGGTGTATAAGCAGAAAGGTTATGTCTTTTTTTAATCCAGACAGCTTATTGATTTCTTAATAGCTAGGGAGGAAGTTATTGTTGAAGCATCTAAACTGACCCATACGGCTGACATTTAAGTCTGTACCTGTTCGCTGGATATATTGTTTCTTTGTTGGTACTGGTAAATTTTACCTTTGCCTGATGTTATATTTCCTAAGATGCCCCCCATTATATATTTCTTTTTGATTGAGGTCTAAATGATATGGCTGGGATGTTATTTTTGTGACTTTGTTATGTTTGCCTTTTGGTTCTATACATCTAACATCCATTGTTTTCTTTTCATTCAAGTGTATTTTTACCTGGATGTAATATTATATACTGTTATAAATAAAAAATTTAAAAAAAACAACCATCCGTTCTAAATAAAATGAACCATTCTACAGAGCAGGCAAGGTCAGGACTGGCTGTGATTAGAAGAACTGTTAAAAGAAAGAGGACCAAGTCTCAGGAGTTACTGCAAGGACCTCCAAAGCCTGTTAAAAGAAAGAAACCCAAGGGTGACAATCTCAGAAGTGTAACCACAGGTGTAAGAAGAGAAGCACCCACTCTGGAAAGCGAGATATATTCTAAAAAGCACCATGGCTTTTGTACACCACAACTCTGAAGAGGGCATTAAATTGGAACTGGACCTGTTTAATTATCCCCGACCAAAACTACTATTGAAAAAAGCATTTATGTGGAAATTCCACAATTATTGGCTTTGTCGAGACCAGCCCCTTTGGACTTCTACATTTCAGGTCATGGTGAAGAGTACATTGATTTAAATAGTATTTAGTTTCATCTCACCTGTGAAATTGTGGAAGAAAATGGCCCAAACAACGATCTGACAGCCAAAGTAGTGCTGGTGAACTACCCGATTGTATGTATCTTTAGCCAGCTTGATGTCCCTCTGGGAGACCAACTCATTAGCCAGAACAGAGTCCTCATAGGACTGATTCTCAATTATGATGAAGGACTCCTCAAATCACAGTTTACAAGTAGTCTGTTTTACAAAGACACAGCCAGTCAGCACGAAATGAGAGAGAAAAGATCTCGCAATGTCTGTTTTACTGAAAGGGCCCAATTTATCACCTCTAGCCACAAGGTTGAGCTATTGGAGCATTTACATAGCGATCTATTTTTTTCAAGAAAAGCTACTGATTAATGGAGTGGATCTCAAAATTAAATTGACCTGCAACAAAAATTTGTTCTCTTTGAGTGGTGAGGCCAATGAGTGGCGAGGCTGAGGAGCATTCAAGACAGTGAGAAGTACATTGATGAGATGCTTCTTGCAGCAACCAAGCTCTCCAGCTCTCTCCCCCCTGATTTACGTGCAATTGATGTTTTAAGTGACTTTCGTAAGCAATTAAAAACTTTACTTTTTATTGAGCACTATGGATCAACAAATGACTAAGATATCATCTATTGTATATATTTTATAAATAATCCACTATTTTGTTAACCCTTGTTATTTTTCCTACATTACCATATGTTGTCATGTCTATACTGTTTGTTTCCCTTGTTTATACCTTGTATTTCTTGTGACCGCTTTGATTGAAGGAAAAGGCGGTATAAAAAACTTGTTAAATAAATAAATAAATAAATAAAATAGAAGATGGGTGCCAACAGAATGTTGATGGTTGGACACAAGTCACCAGGGCCTGCAAATCACCAATCCAACTTCTCCAGCCCTTGAATTGAAGAACCATTATGCAGCCCTGGAAGTGGAGGAGGTGAAAGCATCCCTGGAAAGGGAAGAACCAGAGCTCAAGTACCCCAAAGTTGCAGAATCAATGACCACAAGGAAACGAAGGGTAGTGGTGGTTGGAGACTCTTCTGAGGGGTACTGAGGCGTCCATCTGCCGACCAGACTTGATGTCCAGAGAGGTATGCTGTCTGCCTGGTGCCAAAATTCAAGATTACGGAGAGTTTGCCGAGACTCATCAAGCCCACTGACTATTACCCAATGTTGCTAATCCATGTTGGAACAAATGATACTGCCAGGTATACCTCGGAACGTATCAAAAGTGACTTCATGGCTCTGGGACATAGTGTGAAGCAGTTAGGTGCACAGGTGGTGTTCTCTTCAATCCTCCCTGTTGAGGGTAAAGGCCAAGGCAGAGAGACTCGCATCCTGGAGATGAATGCATGGCTGCGTGGATAGTGTCATCGAGAGCGTTTTGGTTTCCTAGACCATGGGATGCTGTCCCAAGGGTTGCAGAGCAGAGATGGCATCCATCTGTCCAAGAAAGGTCAACGCGTCTTCAGTAGTAGACTGGCTAATCTACCGAAGAGGGCTTTAAACTAGATTCATTGGGGATGGGTGAAGAAAGCCCCCAGGTAAGTGAAAGCCCCCAGGTAGGTGATACATTAAATAACTTTATGGAAATGGGTAACAGGGGTAACATATGGAAAGCAGTGTGTATAAATGCCCATAGCATGGGAAATAAGATCCCTGATGTTGAAGCTTTGGTGGGAGTGGCTGACTTGGATTTAGTGGCAGTTACAGAAACATGGTTCACAGAAAACCATGATTGGGATGTAACTATACCTGGCTATACTTTATTCAGAAAGGACAGGGTAGGAAGTAGGGGAGGAGGAGTGACACTATATGTAAAAACTACTATTAAAGCTTTGGAATTACAGAGCTTAAAAGGGAGAGGGGAGGCATTTTGGGTTAAACTAGAAAGAGGGAAAGAGAAATCTATTTACATTGGTGTGATATACAGACCTCCCTCACAAGCGGAAGAGGTGGACAGAGAGTTAATTGAAGACATGTGCAGCATTGCTAGGAAAGGGGAAGTGCTACTGATAGGAGATTTCAATATGCCAGATGTTGATTGGCACATTCCTGCTGCAGTATCATCTAGAAGTAAGGAAATCCTGGATTCTCTACAGGGAGAACTATTCAGTCAATTGGTAACAGACCCCACACATGAAGGGGCCATACTGGACTTGGTGCTTACCAATGGTGAAAGTGTTTCTGATTTTGTAGTGGGAGATCATTTTGCATCCAGTGATCACCAGATGGTGTGGTTCAGTATTAGGACTAGGGCTGTTAGAATCCATTCAAAGGCGAGGATCTTAGACTTTAGGAAGACTAACTTTGCGAAGATGGGCCAATACATCAGGGAGTCATTAGTGGGATGGGAACAGCTGAGGGATGTAGAAAAACAGTGGGACAAACTGAAAGGGGATATTTAAAGGGCAACCAACCTTTTTGTTAAAATGGTAAATAAAGGTAAAAGGAAAAGGAGACTGCTATGGTTTTCGAAAGAAGTAGCTGAAAAAGTGAAGAAAAAGAGGGAGGCCTTCATGAAATACAAGAGATCACAGAGAGAGGAAGACATGCATCTGTATTTGGAAAAACTTAGAGAACCTAGCAAAGTAGTCAAGAAGGCAAAGATTCAAAAGGAGGAGGAAATAGCCAATGCAATAAAATGGGGGGATAAGACATTTTTCAGATATATTAGTGAGAAGAGGAAGGGCAAGAGTGGTATTGTCAGACTCAAGGGTGCAGGGGAGGAATATGTAGAAGCTGATAAGGATAAAGCGGAATTGCTTAACAAATATTTTTGTTCTGTGTTCACAGATGAAGAACCAGGAGTAGGACCTCAGAAAACACCCACAAATAGGAACAGAAGCAAAGAACATCTTGAACAATTTTCAAAAGACTGTGTTCGTGAGAAACTATCTCAACTTAAAGTAGACAAAGCGATGGGACCAGATGGGATACACCTGAGAATACTGAGGGAACTTGGGGATGTTCTAGCAGCTCCACTGACTGACCTTTCCAATGCCTCGTTGGAGTCAGGAGTGGTGCCAAAGGACTGGAGAGAGGCTCATGTGGTGCCTTTACACAAAAGCGGAAGGATGTGGTTGAAAACTACAAGCTGGTTAGTTTAACTTTGGTGGTGAGTAAATTATTGGAAATGCTGCTGAAAGAGAAAATAGTGAGGTTTCTGGAGTCCAGCGGATTACAGGATCCGAGGCAGCATGGATTCACCAGAGGCAGGTCTTGTCAGACAAATCTGATTGATTTCTTTGACTGGGTGACCAGGGAGTTGGACCGAGGGAGAGTCCTAGATGTGGTGTATTTAGATTTCAGTAAAGCCTTTGACACTGTTCCTCACAGGCGACTTATAAACAAACTGAGCACCCTAGGGATGGACCCTAAAGTTACTGCTTGGGTTAGAAATTGGTTGGGTGGGAGGCGACAAAGAGTACAAGTAAATGGAGCTCACTCTGAGGAGAAGGATGTTACCAGTGGTGTGCCCCAGGGATCTGTCCTTGGTCCGATTCTTTTTAACATCTTTGTTAGTGATATAGCGGAAGGGCTTTCAGGTAAGGTTTGCCTCTTTGCGGATGATACCAAAATCTGCAATAGAGTAGACACCCAGGAAGGGGTAGATAACACGAGGAGGGATCTAGCTAAGCTTGAAGAATGGTCTAGAATTTGGCAGCTGGGATTTAATGTTAAAAAATGTAAGGTCATGCATTTGGGCTGCAGCAATCCAAGGGAGCAATATAGTATAGGGGGTGAAGTACTTCTGTCCACTAAAGAAGAGCGGGACCTAGGCGTGGTTGTGTCTGATGATCTTAAAGTAGCTAAACAGGTAGAAAAGGGGACGGCAAAAGCTAGAAGGATGCTTGGGTGCATACGGAGAGGAATGGCTAGCAGAAAAAAGGAGGTGATAATGCCTCTGTATAAGTCTTTGGTGCGACCTCATTTGGAGTATAGTGTGCAATTCTGGAGACCGCACCTTCAAAAGGATGTGAACAGGATGGAGTCGGTGCAGAGGGTGGCTATTAAAATGATTAGTGGTCTTCATTATAAAGAATATAAGGACAGACTGAAGGATCTTAATATGTACACCTTAGAGGAAAGGCGGGATAGAGGTGATATGATTGAGATGTTTAAATACCTCCATGGCATAAATGTTCAGGGAGAGAGCCTCTTTCAATTGAAGCAAGTTCTGCTACGAGGGGACATGGGATATGAGGGTGAAGGGAGACAGATTTAGGAGTGATATGCGGAAATATTTCTTTACGGAAAGAGTAGTGGATCCGTGGAATAGTCTCCCAGTGGAGGTGGTAGAGATGAGGACAGTAACTGAATTCCAAAAAGCATGGGACAAACACAGAGGATCTCTAAAGGTAAAAAGGGGACTGTTGTAGTTGTTATGGAAGGACAGACTAGATAGGCCATGTGGTCTTTTTCTGTCATCATATTTCTATGTTTCTATGTTTCTATGAAAGTTATAAACTCCTTATCCTAAGCGCTGCCCTCTTTGTAAAGAGAGTTAACGTTTTCCTTGGAGTGTGCTTGGGACATGCAGAAGCTCTACTGAAAACTAATGTCAAGTATGCTATAGACCAGCGATGGCGAACCTATGGCACGCGTGCCAGCTGTGGCACGCGAAGGCCTTGCAGCTGGCACGCGGGAAGGTCTGCAAAAAAAGAAAAAGCTGGCTCTGACTGCTGCCGCGGACGCGGCAAGGGCAGAATGCAGCGTCCCGCGGGGCCCCCTCCGCCCGCTAAGCCCCTCTGCAAGAGCTTTCAGATTCGCGAGGGAGAGCGTCTCCCTCGCGTCTCTGTTAAGCCCGCAGGGGCTAATGGGAAATTTCTGGTAATTTGCCAGGGGGGTTAGGACTGCTAATGGGCAGGGAGGGGGGGTTAGGACTGCTAATGGGGGAGGAGGGGGGGGGTTAGGACTGCTAATGGGCAGGGAGGAGGAGGGGGGGTTAGGACTGCTAATGGGCAGGGAGGAGGAGGGGGGGGGTTAGGACTGCTAATGGGCAGGGAGGGGGGGTTAGGACTGCTAATGGGCAGGGAGGAGGATGGGGGGGTTAGGACTGCTAATGGGCAGGGAGGGGGGGGTTAGGACAGCTAATGGGCAGGGAGGAGGAGGGGGGGTTAGGACTGCTAATGGGCAGGGAGGGGGGGGTTAGGACTGCTAATGGGCAGGGAGGGAGGGGGGTTAGGACTGCTAATGGGCAGGGCAGGGAGGGAGGGAGGGGGGGGTTAGGACTGCTAATGGGCTGGGAGGGAGGGTGGGTTAGGACTGCTAATGGGCAGGGAGGAGGGAGGGGGGTTAGGACTGCTAATGGGCAGGGAGGGAGGGAGGGAGGGAGGGGGGGTTAGGACTGCTAATGGGCAGGGAGGGAGGGAGGGAGGGAGGGGGGGGTTAGGACTGCTAATGGGCAGGGAGGGAGGGAGGGAGGGGGGGGTTAGGACTGCTAATGGGCAGGGAGGGGGGGTTAGGACTGCTAATGGGCAGGGAGGGAGGGAGGGAGGGAGGGAGGGGGGGTAGGACTGCTAATGGGCAGGGAGGGAGGGGGGGTTAGGACTGCTAATGGGCAGGGAGGGAGGGAGGGAGGGAGGGGGGGGTTAGGACTGCTAATGGGCAGGGAGGGAGGGAGGGAGGGGGGGGTTAGGACTGCTAATGGGCAGGGAGGGAGGGAGGGAGGGAGGGGGGTTAGGACTGCTAATGGGCAGGGAGGGAGGGAGGGAGGGGGGGTTAGGACTGCTAATGGGCAGGGAGGGAGGGAGGGGGGTTAGGACTGCTAATGGGCAGTGAGGGGGGGGTTAGGACTGCTAATGGGCAGGGAGGGAGGGAGGGAGGGGGGGGTTAGGACTGCTAATGGGCAGGGAGGGAGGGGGGGTTAGGACTGCTAATGGGCAGGGAGGGAGGGAGGGAGGGGGGGTTAGGACTGCTAATGGGCAGGGAGGGAGGGAGGGAGGGGGGGTTAGGACTGCTAATGGGCAGGGAGGGAGGGAGGGGGGTTAGGACTGCTAATGGGCAGGGAGGGAGGGAGGGAGTGGGGGGGGGGGTTAGGACTGCTAATGGGCAGGGAGGGAGGGAGGGAGGGAGGGGGGTTAGGACTGCTAATGGGCAGGGAGGGAGGGGGGGTTAGGACTGCTAATGGGCAGGGAGGGAGGGGAGGGGGGGTTAGGACTGCTAATGGGCAGGGAGGGGTGGGGTTAGGACTGCTAATGGGCAGGGAGGGAGGGAGGGAGGGAGTGGGGGGGGTGGTGGTTAGGACTGCTAATGGGCAGGGAGGGAGGGAGGGAGGGAGGGGGGTTAGGACTGCTAATGGGCAGGGAGGGAGGGGGGGTTAGGACTGCTAATGGGCAGGCAGGGAGGGAGGGAGGGAGGGGGGGGTTAGGACTGCTAATGGGCAGGGAGGGAGGGAGGGAGGGGGGGTTAGGACTGCTAATGGGCAGGGAGGGAGGGAGGGGTGGTTAGGACTGCTAATGGGCAGGGAGGGAGGGAGGGAGTGGGGGGGTTAGGACTGCTAATGGGCATGGAGGGAGGGAGGGAGGGAGGGGGGTTAGGACTGCTAATGGGCAGGGAGGGAGGGGAGGGGGGGTTAGGACTGCTAATGGGCAGGGAGGGAGGGAGGGAGTGGGGGGGTGGTTAGGACTGCTAATGGGCAGGGAGGGAGGGAGGGAGGGGGGGTTAGGACTGCTAATGGGCAGGGAGGGAGGGGAGGGGGGGTTAGTAATGCTAATGGGCAGGGAGGGAGGGGGGGGTTAGGACTGCTAATGGGCAGGCAGGGAGGGCGGGAGGGGGGGTTAGGACTGCGAATGGGCAGGGAGCGAGGGGGGGGTTAGGACTGGTAATTGGCAGGGGGGGGGGCGGGGGGGTAGGACTGCTAATGAATGGGCTGGGGGGGTTAGGACTGCTAATGGGCGGGCGGGAGGGGGGGGGGGGGTAGGACTGCTAATGGGCTGGGGGGGTAGGACTGCTAATGGGCTGTGGGCTGATGGGAGCTGTCTGGAAATGGGGTGATGGGGGTTAGGACTGGTAATGGGTTATAGGGGGGGCTTAAACTGAAAATGGGGTGATGGGGGGTTAGGACTGGAAGTGGGTTGATGGGAGCTAGGACTGGTATTGGGTTGGGGGGTTGCTAGGACTGGAACTGGGCTGATGGGGGGCTAGGACTGGAAATGGGCTGATGCAGGGACTAGAAGGGAATGGATGCTGGGTGAGGCTGGAACTAGAAGGGAGCTGATGTTGGGGGAGGATTAGAATGGGATGGGGCTGGGAGAGTAAAATGGAGAGTGGAAAAATATTTTGTGTGGGAGGGATAAAAAATCTACAATTGGCGGGTATTGGGAGAGTAAGTGGGGATTGAGGATGGAGGGGTAAAATTTGAGTGGATGAAATAGGAATGCGGAAAGAGCAAAAGGAGAAAGATTAGTATGTTAAAGCGGATGTAGAGAGAGAGAATGGAAAAAAAAACTAGAAGAGAGAAGAAAGGACAAATGGACAGCAGATGATGGAGAGTTAGCAGAAAACATGAAGAAACCAGAAGAAAGTGGCTGGAGCAATTGCAACTGTGTAACTGAGCTGAGGTATTCTGTTTATGTAATTCCTTTTTGACATTGCCACTTGTTCTCTTTCCCCAGTAGGTCATGTATTGTTATTGTCTGAAATGTATTGGTTTAATATTTGCAGTGTTGCCTTTTGATAGGTATGGTGTGGTGCTTTGTGAGTCCTGGTAGTGTTGTTAGGATACGGCGGGTTTGCTATTGGTTCTAAATGGGCAGTGTTTGTAGTAGTTCCTAATGTGCCTGGCGGTTGGCACTGGATTATAGTAATGTAGAAATCTTTTAGTCTGTCTTTATCCATACACTCATTAAGAGACATGTTTACTAAAAGTTAGTGTATGTTAGCATTATGCAAATATTTATGCAAATTGACGTGCTGGCACTTTGAGGAAATTCTTTGGTTTTGTGCGGCAGTTTGGGCACTCGGGCTCAAAAAGGTTAGCCATCACTGCTATAGACCATGTGAGGCTGAAGGTGTTTTGCTTTCTGCTGGAGCCCGTGTGACTAACCATGAAAATCTCTTTTTGGGACAGTTACCAAAGCTCATAGTGCTGGGATTTGTGAATAATGATACTTTCAGTGGTAATTATGTTAAAAAACCCCTTCAATTTTAAACATTACGATACTAATTTTGTCACTGTGTATGTGGATGGTGAACAAGTACCTCTTCAACCTGACTTTCAAAATGGAAGTTGTATTAAAGAATATATGTAACTGGTGCAAGCAACTGGAAACCAGGAGTTTTTGGCCTTTTGCCTAATCAGGAGTGTGCAGACCACTACTCGCTGATTAAAACCAGTAACCTGCAGGCTGAAATACATTTTGCCAGTGCACACAATGAACATGATTGTTTATGTTTTTTTCACAATGTGATAGAAATTAATCATAGAAGGAATATTCTTTTTGTTCATTGGTGAAAATGAATACCATACAGATCTTACATATTTTAAAGAAGGATCCCTATGTTGCAGATTCCTTTTTAGATGTGCTACCCAGTGACTGGCTAACTGGTTTACAAGTATCAAGGAAGCTCGTGTGGTTGGTGGTAAATACATACCCTCACAACCTACCTGGAAAACACTGGGTAGCCCTCTATGCATGTTGAGATGGAACAGGGGACTTTTTAAATTCTTATGGACAACCTCCAGATAGCTAATTCTTTCCTACATACATTATGAGCTTTTTCAATAAGAATTGTAAAGCCGTTTTATACAATAGCCTATTATAGCACCCAATGTTCAAGGCTTGCGGATATCATTGCGTGTTTTTCTTGCATCACCACTGTAAAGGGCTGCCGTTTGAAAATATTTTAAAAATGTATCTAAAGATTGAATGCAAAATGATGATATGGTGTTAAATTTTGTAAAAAGCAACAAATGAAGAGCAAACTGTGTAGATCTTTCAGAAATCCGTTTCATAACCATCAGGGGTGTGATTCCTACCATGAATATTATGCTGTTTCTAAATAAAAAGTAACCCTCTAAGGGGTTTTTGAAAAGAAACCAATGTCTACAGTGTTTTATTTTTGCTTTTAAACATTTTATTGAAAATACATTTTTATACACCCACCACCACTAGCTGTGAGATAATTTACATTTTTTTATGAGGAAGAGGTTCTTTGGTCTTTGCAGGCTTTGTGTACATTTTAGTAACCTTCACAGAGGGATTTTCCTTGAGGCATGCCAGCACATCTCTAGTGACCGCATTACCCCATTATCATGGAGGGCATATTTTATTCAGCTAGGGTTTGCATGAACTCCCCCCAGCCTTTAGGTATTCTTCATTATGAAAGAGCTAGAGGCTGCATAGCCTCACAAACGAGGTTGCGCAGGTTAGAACCATTGACAGGTTTTCCCCAATATACAAATGTCCCATTTATCTCCCAGGATGCCATGTCCTTGTTTTTTAACAGTTTATTAAGCAGCTCCCCAGTTACGATTCTATGGTCCTTTTGCTGTGTTGAAGTGTGGTAACTGGAGAGGTCAGATGTATCCACCTCCCCTGCAGTGCTGCAGCCCCTCACTGATAACATCACCCACTTGTGCATTAACAGTGCCCCAATTTAAAGTGATCTGTGCTAACACCCACTCTCTGTCCCTACCCTGCCCACTCATGACCATACTGTGAGTCTCGTGTTGTCATGGCCCTGTGCTATCTGGCATTGCGTGTCATAATGCACATTCAGCATTCGCCAGAACACACATTGTCAGCTAACACGCCTTAATAAAAGACTTTCTTAGTATTTTTTTCTTATGCCCAGTGGTTTCCTCAGGCTACTTTCAACTGACATCTGGTGCCATAAGTCTTCATTTGGAACTAGCTGGAGGATTTTTCCCTTATGTTTATGTTTATTATCAGACTTCATATACTGCTCTTCCCAGGATGTAGCAGAATGGTTTATAATAATAATTTGTTATGTAAGTACAAAAAGAAGAACAATGGAGAAGGAGAGGAAGAAAAGAAGACAAAAGAGAGAGGAAGAGAGAAGTAAAATGTAACCCAATGCTGCTCCTCCCCCCCCCCCCCCCACCACTCCACCTGCCACAATCGGAACTCAAAAGCCAGTGAGAAAAAACATTTTCAGCTCAGCTTTAAATCTTGAACACAAAATCTTCATTCAAAGGTAAGAGGAATAGCATTGCAAAGACGTGCAGCAAGTATATAGAATGAATATTTCCATTTGGAGTTGAGCTGCAGATAACATGGGGAAGGGACTGATAAGTTTCCAGTCTGTGACAACAGAGTCCTAGCATATAGTGGATCAAAACAGCGGAAAACTAATCTGACTGACCTCTATATAGAGCTTTGAAGGGTCAACACTAGAATTTGTTGACCTTCTGGAACTGGCAATCATAGATCATAAATCCAACCACTAGGTATTGTTGCTGCACTATGAATATAACTTGTAAGGATTGTGAGCATTACTTCCCAGCTGCAGATAACTCAAGAAACAGAAACACTAAACCAGAAACTGATCATGTCCCCTCTAAGAGGCAAGGCGGTGTACTTCCACAGAGTCATAAGGCAGGCGCCATTCTATTGCATCCAGGTCAGTCCCAAATGGCACGGTTTGAGAAGCGGCATAACAGAAGACACTGTGAAGTGTAATGATTTTGTACTTACAGTCTTTCAATAGCCCCGTATCACAACTTGTAGCAGATGATGCAAACAAGCTGAAGAAAATGGCCAAACACCACAATTTCGTCATCTTTGGTTTTAGTTGCCTCTGTGGGGAAGGACACTATATTATATTCATATATTGGGACAGAGTTAGTTGTGACTATAGGGTTTCCACTAGTTCCAGGTTTCCAGGACATGCTTATGCAGTCCTGGTTTTACCACACTGCCTGTACTATAAGTCTTGCTATTCTTGGGAAAATCAACTGGGAAACAGAACTACGAGTCCATATTGCCTGTGGGGTAAAATTAGAATTGAGTCAACTTATCCTGAAAACCTGGAACCATTTGGGAACCCTAGTGCTAGGTATCATAAGGAAAGGAATGAAAAATAAAACAAAAGATATTATAATGTCTCTATATCGTTCCATGGTGAGACCACATCTTGAATATTGTGTGCAGTTTTGGTCGCCGTATTTTAAAAAGGATATAGCGTTATTAGAAAAGGTTCAGAGAAGAGCCACCAAAATGGTAAAGGGGATGGAAGGATACACCTATGAAGAAAGGCTAAAAAGGTTAGGGCTCTTTAACCTGGAAAAGAGATGGCTGAGGGGAGATGTGGTAGAAGTCTATATATTAATGAACGGAGTGGAATGGGTAAACGTAGATCGATTGTTTATGTTATCAGAATATAGAAAGACTAGGGGACATGCAATGAAGCTACAGGGTAAACTATTTAAGACTAATAAAATAAAATACTTTTTCACTCAACGTGTAATCAAACTCTGGAATTTGTTACCGGAGGATATAGTAAAGGCTGTTAGTGTAGCTGGGTTTAAAAAAGGTTTGGACAAGTTCCTGGAGGAAAGGTCCATAAACCATTATTAAGAAGGGACCCAGGATATCAATGCTTGACCTAGTACAAGCATTGTGGAACCTGTGTCTTTTGGGGAAACTGCTAGGTACTGTGATGATGAAGGCAATGCAGAGGCTATGGAATGCCAGGAAAATGAGACCTGTGCCTTTAAAACTGAGAGCATTCAGGGTTTCCCTAGCAACCAGGAGCTTCTGACTCATAGCACAGTTACGATTAAGCCCCGCCCACTTCAGCACGTCAGAGCTAGAGTGCCTAGCAGTTCCCACGTGTGCTGGGAAAAAGGCGTGGTCCCTGAAAGAGAGCAGCTTAAAACTCCTGCGTATGAGAAAGTTAAGGGAACTAGTAAGGGAACTAGTGAGGGAACTAGTAGGGGAACTAGCAGAAGCAGAAGCTTGCAAGAAGGAACTCCAGTAGAGTAACTACAGGGGAGTTGGTTGCAGAGCTCGCAGCAAGGAAGTCCAGTGGAGGGACGACAAGGGAGTCTGCAAGGAAGGCACAGACTCAAGGGAGGAGTGCACAGTCCCCAGCAGAGACTCGAGGGAAGTCTCAGCAGTCAGCAGGAACAGAGACAGAAAGGAAGTTGGTCACGAGAGAGAGGAGTGCATACAGAGAGAAAGCAGTCTGGCTTTACCTATGAGAGAGGGAAGCTACCAAACGGCTCTCCACTAAGGCAAGTGTCTCTTCCTGAGTTTATACCTGTAAGGAAGCTAAAGGATTTAGTTCCTGAGAGGAGAAGTAATTATAAAAGTCAGAAAGATTACAGCAGTAGAAATAATACCCTGTCCACATATCAGTTACCTCAGTTATCTGAAGAGATAGATCAGAAACAGATTCTGGTGGAGAAACTGAATGATATGAATCAGAGACAAACCAGTCAGCTCATTAGCCAGATACAGCCTGAAGAATACTATGAGGATGGCAATGAGGAAATGGAGATAGGCAGCTGCTGTGAAGATTATAATGATGACCCAGAGGAAATGCAATGCTCTTATTGTAATGCTGGAGAACTAGAAGAGTGTTGACTAAAAACCCTCTGTGTGTGAATGAATGACGTAGCAAGGAATTGGCCTGAATGAAGGTTACAGCACAGTGCACAGCTGAACATCGTTAAGCCAGCATTTGCTCTGTGTGAAACCTGCAGCTAAAGGGAAAGCTCAGAGGAACATTTAAAAGCATTTCTGTATGTGGGAGCTGTGAAAGGAACACTCTCTTAAAGAAGCTAAATGTCCCCAGGAGAAGCTTTATGTTTGAGCTGTGAAAGCCAAGTTCCTAAGAAGCTATTTTGCTGTTACCAATAAGACTGTGCACATATATATTTTTCATACCTTTGTGTTGGAGAAGAATCCACTGTTCTTTTCAGCCTGTTACTTGCTTATGGTGGAAAACCACAAACACAACAAATAAAAATAATTCTCTGTTTTGCCTAAACCTTCGTCTACAACTACTTTGCCTAATGAAAGGATAAGTTAAAACTACAGATCCCAGCAGCCCTCCTGGCAGCCATATTGGGAAATCTTATTCTTGGGCATCAAGGCGGCTCCACCTGGTGTGCAGCTATACGCTCCACCAGTGGGGGCGACAGTACGTATGACCTAGATTGGCCACTGTTGGAAACAGGATACTGAGCTTGATGGAACTTGGTCTGACCCAGTATGGCATACCTTATGTTCTTATGTTATGTTCTATCCGAGAGTGATACAAGAGATACAAAATGTAGACGTGTAGAATGGGCAAACATCCAGTAGAATTTTACAATTTGCTAAAGACTGCTTGTGATTTTTTTTACAAATCACTTTTTACTATTTGGAATTTTGCTGAATTGCTTGAAATTTTCAAAAGTCATATTTTTTGTGATAAGTTTTTGATCTATGGTTGTAATCAACAGAATTCTATTTGACTATTAAAACTGGTTTAGTGGGCAGATGTTTAGGATGTTGTTTTAAAAGGTGTATGCAATGTGTGTTTTCCTAGCAAGGTGTAACCATAAGTAAGTTACCAGATCTTTCTTCCAATGGAGGATAAAGTAACTTGCTCAAGGCTGCAAGGAACACCCTAGGGAATTGAACTCTGGTTGCTTTTTCACCAGGCTGCTACTCTATACAACAGGCTACCTCCTCACTCTGTGCAGGATCATGCTGTGTAAACTATGACATTTAACCCTCATCCTACCAAGTGGGGTCAAATTGGACCCCGCGCAGTAGTTTGCTAGCGCTATATAAACACTGGAAGTTATCAACAGCCGCCTTTTTGAGAATTTGCTCCTCACCAGTGGTAAGTCCAAATCAAATTTTCTTTTCTTATGTTAAACATTATTGTGCCCACAGCAACTACATAGTCTCTGGGGTATGAAAGGACCCCAAATTACTTGGACTTTAATTTACAAGTACCATTTGTAATGAATGCATTAAAATATAAGTGAATGCGTGCATTCCTATGTCAGCATTTGTAAAGTTATCACGAACATTGCCTACCATTAGTTTCTAAAGTTCATAGTTTGCTAAGTTCATATGTAACATCAAAATCGGACACAATTTCATTACAAAGTCACATTTCTTTGATTGATTTATAATTGTTCCTGATTAAAAGCACTACAAGAAAAATGTCTGTAACTTACAGTTTGTGTTGTCAACATCAAGGAATATATGTTCCACATTAAGAAAGTGTTCAGTGATGATAACTTTCATCAGCAATCACAAAAACTACATGGGGTCCATTCGGCCCCAGTTGGCAAGATTTGTTTGTAAAATATGTTGGTAGGACGAGGGTTATATGACAAACGGCTTAATTGTGAAAATACTAATTTTACAATGTCACGAGACACACAGATTTAAAGTAAACTTGATCTGAGCACTGTTTGGACACTCCACAAAAAGATACATATATTTCCCATTTTACAGCAGGAATATGTACACATTTTAAAAATTTCCTGTGGACATTTATACCTTCTCAGAGGCAGGTATAAGTATCTTCTACTGCTTGTTTTTGTCTGTGTCTCCACTAGGGATTGAGGGGGCAATTTATTCCTGGGAAAATTCTGCACAAAAAAAAAAAAGACCAATAAAACATGTAGAGTTTTAAAATACTTGTGCAGAATTTTTTATATTTTTGCGTGGAATATTAAATTTTTTTGTGCAGAATTCCTCTAGGTGTAGCAATTGTACTTAACTTTGTGGTTTCTCATACCACTTCATGAAGTTCACAAATAGTTATTTCACCCCTCTTGTAGAAATAATTTGGAAAGTGTGGAACTTGCACATATAATTGCCAGTGCTCAAACATGTGAAGCCCCTCTTTTTTTGAATGTGTATTGGCTGTCATCTTCATATGTATTTCACTATTGATGATATGATTCCCACCCCCGTCACCCCTGAAATTTCATGCTGGTTTCTATTGTTTCATTTTAAAAGCATAGGAAAGAACATAGAAAATGTCATTTGGATTTTTTATGTCATTTCAATTGAATGCACTTCTCTAAAATGTCGGTAAGTTTATATAAATTTAATAATTTTATAACCAGTCTACTGAAGTGCATAAAATCCTACCTATTCAAGTCCCTTATGAAACAACCTCAATCATACTTGGGATATTGGCTTATTAATGACAGCGATATTTAAAACTATAGGAAAATTAAGAAGATACACATTAGCTCTCCTTGCCATATTTTCCAATGAAGTACCAAATTCCTGTTAATCAAATTGTGCCCAAAATTTAAGTTTTCTCCAATTTGTCCTCAGGAAGTACCAAAATTAGTTAATTTCCCAAATCTATAATTTTAATTTTTCATTTCCCTGAATCAGCACTAGCCTGCCAAAAAGTTTGAAAGTTTCATTAAGATTTATGACGTATCCTACCATCCCGACCCTTATTCAGACATAGGCACCGAGTCTTCCCAGTCTCTGCCTGCTAAAACAGACCTCAGGAAGCCTAGTTCCTTTGCTTTTATTGTACTCCTTTCCCTCTCAAGCTTGCCAATGCAGCAGCACCATGAATATCTGCCTGTGGATTCAGAGTACAGAAAGAATACTCCACAATTGGGAGGAGGGGGAGTGGAGTAACCTGCAACTCTGGGCTCAAAGATTTTTCTGAGCCAGAAGATGCTGCTGGTCAACCTATCTCTGGTGGGTGTCCAATAGCTTTTCTTCAGAGGACTCTCTGAGTATTGAGATGCCCTATGAACAGATTAATATGGCTGGAATCACTGAGGTTTGGGATTCAAGAGAAAGATCTTTTTATTACCCTTGCACTTTCTCAAGAAAATGAAATAATCAGAGGCATAGATTGTAAGCAATTTTGCAGTATGTCAAATAAACTGAACTATAACCATAGCCAGAAATATAGACCATCTATGAGCAGTTAGGGGAGCTGAGTGGAGAAGCAGCAGTCTTGGAACCAGGGACATCAGCATTTAGATCCCATTGAGAGTCCTCATGGCCTTGGACAAGTCACTTTACTCTCCATTGCTTCAGGCACAGATTGTAAGTCTCCAGGGAAAGGGAAATACCTACTCTACCCGATTGTGTAGCTTACCTTTAACTACTCCTGGAAAGGTTGAGCTAAATACAATGTAAAAAGCATGACAAGTGCAAGAAGAGAGGGAAGAGTTAGCAAGGGTATTGAAGAAGAGGCAATAATTTGCAAAATTTTGAAGGGACAAAGATAGATTATGAATGGTAAAACTAACATGATTGTTTTCACAAGCTCATTTCATTTGAGCTTCAGCAGACTTCTTAAAATCACATTTGAACCCAGCTGACTACAAATCAACCATCAGTAAATATAATATTATGGGCATTTGGTTTGGATCAAATATGTTTGAGCAAAAAATTATTTCCCATTCCATAAGTGAGATGTTACTAGGATTCCTGAGTTATTGGAAATCCCACCCCTAAAGGAAATGACTGGACAATTGCAAGACTGAATTATTTTTTCAGAATTTTAGAATGTAGCCCTGCCTAACAGATACATTATATATTTTATGTAATCTCTTGCATCAAAGCAGCTTTTATCATACATACCTCAATCAGTTTTTGATCATTGAATGATGGATGCTGTGTATTGGTTAAGATTTGCCCGTCAAAGGCTGCATGTGGGATCTTATATATCATAAAGGTTGCTGAAAACCAGGAACCTTGAAAAATTGGCAAAGAAGCCAACATCATTAAGGTTGAAACTCATCCAATATAAATAGTGGTGTCTGCGTTGTGCAAATATGAACTTAACTTTGCATACCACGCTGATGAAAAATCTGTGTTTGATTATCTTATTGTCTTCTTCAATATAAATCGCATAGCAGAATGTAAGGCTTTGCTGATATACCCTACCTGGATCATTTACTAAAATGAAACTGCTACAATCACAGGGGCAGGAATGGACATATTTTTCTTTTGTTTGCTTTTTTTTATTGTTAAATGTTTCCTTTGGTTGAAGATGTTCTAAAAATGTTCAGCATGCCCTAAGGTATTTCATCTTGCATTAGAATAGCTTAGCTTATATTAATGAGCATCAACATATCCAAAGGAACCATCTCTTCCTGGCTGATGATTTATTATTTTCCTAGAATTTCCTCTTGTTTAAGTGATTGAAAGATTACATCACCCTTTTACTCCCTTATGATTTTATAAATTTCTATGATATCCATTTTTATTTAAGGATAAAGCGGTATAGAAAACTGGTTAAATAAATATGTATGGACACACATATACGAAATATCACAAAAAAAGTTTATTTCAAACTTAAAATATTAAAACAACTCCGCCCACTAATCCACCTACAAGATTATCAACGGATAATTCAGGCAATAATAACTCCCCATTTCGACTTTGCAAATTTAACTCTACTAGGCGTAACAAAGCATAACTTAAAAAAACTCCAACTAGCACAGAATGCAGCAGCCAGGACTATAATGAACACCCCACCTTTCCACCATATAACACCTATCTTAGAGTACCTACACTGGCTCCCGATCCAATGCAGGATTCAATATAAAACTCTCTTAACTATCTACAAAGTCTTAAATAACACAGCACCAAAAACTCTAATTAACATCATCAGTAAAGAACCTAATCACAACCACCAAAGACGAGATCAATTAAATAAACTAATAACACCAAAGGAATTCATAAAGGCCAAGAAATCAACTAACAAGAAAGCATTCTCCCATGCTGCCCCTATAACTTGGAACAACATTCCCCCGGAATTAAGATCCTTACCTCCAATCATGGAGTTCAGGAAAAAACTTAAAACACATTTATTCACAATACACTACGGATCTTTGTCAAACCCACCTCTTCAACAAGAAAAAGGATAGCTTCACCAGCTGACATGACCCACCTCTGAACTGGAAGTGATGCTGAAACTCCATCCCTATGATTTGAATATTGACATACCTGTACATAGTTAAAACTCGTTATTTGTACTTAGTTTACAACCTGTTAAACGAAAGTTTGAATTCTTGTACATAGTTTACAACATGTTATAACTGCAAGTTTGATGTTCTTTTAATGCCCATTGTTATATGTAAAAACAACATTGCTTGTTCAACTGTTGTTTAACTGTTGTTCCATGTAAATCGCAACTGATCATTGGAAGGAGCGGTATATAAAAACGCACTAATTAAATTAAAATTAAATTAAATAAATAAACAAATATGCCTCTTTTATCTCTTTTGCAAGCTGTAGAATCCTAACCCGCTTAGCCTCTCTTCAGAAGGGAGTGGTTCAATCCCCTTTATCATTTTTGTTGCCTTTCTCTGAACCTTTTCTTTTTAGCCCTTAACAACAATTGACCTCACTATTCAGAGCAATGTGCATTTTCTGTAATACATATTCACTCTACCCCTACTTAATCATTTCCTTCAGGAGCAATGTAAGGGCTCCGACTCCCGCAGCCCTAATCCTCCCCTTTTTTACCTGAATTTTATATCCCACTATCCCCATCTCTCCCTCCTCTCCCCCTTCCTTAACTTCTCCCTTCCCCTGCCCTCCCCTTGCTCCCCTTCCCCCTTTCCTAACCTCTCCCTATCTACCCCCCCCCCTCCTCTCTGCAAGGCAAGCATCAGTTCCCTCCAATCCTCTAAAAATCTGTCCTTTTTTCTGACGTCTCAGTGCCATTAATCTTTCCATCATCACAATATGTCTTACTCGCTCTTCACATTTCCCCATACTAGGCGCCTCCACTTGTTTCCATGCAGCTGATATCTCACACCGGGCTGCACTTAAACATGCTGTGAGGGCCCTACTCCTCTCCCTCCTATCTTGCCTCTCCTCCATGAGAGCAAGTACACTCCCAGGTCCATTGCCACCACCGCTCCTGTCAGTCCCGTCATACAACCTTGCACCTCCTTCCAAAACCTCTGTATCTTTGAGCAGGACCACCATATATGCCAGAATGTCCCCCTTTCACCACCCTCCCACCAGCAGCTCGGGGAGGTCCCTGGAAACATCTTGTGCAGCCTTGTGGACGAGTAGTACCATCTCAACACAATTTTATAGTTGTTTTCCCTGATACTACTGGACCAAGGTGTCTGTCGAATTTGATCAGCTATCTGCTTCCAGTCCTATCCCGTGATGTCCCTACCCCAGTCCTCTTCCCATTCCTTCATATATTTGGAGTTCCCTCTGCATTGCCTGTTTCCACGCCATCGTTCTTAAAAAGTGGCAAACCTGATCATACTGAAACCTATCCCCTTCCCTCAGGTCATATTCCTCTTTTAGCTCTCCAAATGATATAGGTTCTCCCTCTTCCACCAGCTGATAAAAACATATGAGCCCCTTAACCCTCCACCCCTCATATATCCCTCCCTCCCACCCTGGTTGAAACGCCCACCACCCCCTTAATGGTGTCATTAATGAGAAGGAATTTCTAGATCCAGCATTCTCTCTTTTCCTCTCCTGATCCCAGACTTGCACTACATGTCTCATGCCGGGAGTTCCCTCCCCTAATCGTTGTGTCCCCCTGACTCATCCAAGGCCAGGCCTCTATCCTGCCACTTTGGAGATAACTTTTCTCTATTTCTATATATTGCTTACATTCCCCTACCTGTCTCCACTCCATTATGCGTCTAATTTGTGCCGCTCGGTAGGATTCCTACATCTGGCACTCCCAGTCTCCCTTCTTCTCTGGGTGCATGCATCACCGCCCTCATTACTCGAGGTGGTTTACGGCTCCAGATGTACCCAAAAACTTTCCTCTGCAATTTTCTAATTGCCGCTGCTGGCACCAGCACTGCAAGATCCTGGAGGAGGATGTTCATCTTCACTGCTGCTATTCTATGTAGCCAAGAGGTCTCAGATTTAATCCACCCCTCCAAGTGTCTGCCTATCTTTGTAAACAATGATGGATAAGTAGCCCGGTATATCTTCTCATATTTATTTGGTGTCTGTACTCCTAAGTGTGTAATTGGTTTGGCAACCCACCTAATAGGGAACTTCTTCTGTTGTTCATCCACTACCCCCTGGGTGACAATTAAATTTAATGCTTCAGTTTCTTTCAAGGTTCATTTTAAATCCCAATACCCTGCCATATCTATTCATCTCATCTACCACTGCTGGTACTGATTGCTGTGGTTCCCTTAGGTAGCGAGATGGGGGCTTTCCAGTCTTTTGCATTGAGTGTCACATGTATGATTTACTCCCAGTTGGTGAGAGGTCTTATGTGTGCACTAGGTGCAAGGAGCTCTTTGCTCTCAGGGAAGGAGTCTGTTCTCTAGATGCTAGAGTAACAGACTTGGAAAACATAAGACAGACAGAGAGGTACACAGATGAGACCTACAGGGATATAGTCCTGAAGCCCCACTTCCAGTCTGGCAACATCCCTGTTGCCATGGAGGAGAGAGGTCACGTGACAGGACAGCATCACCCTGGTGTGGCAGGAAGCGATCCTGTAACTAGGACCTGTCCTCCAGGTGATGTAAAACCCTCTCGCACCGAGGAAGTTTCTCCAGGGCCATGTGCCCATGAGGGAAGGGTTAGGACAGCCGTTATAGTTGGTGATTCGATCATTAGGCATGTAAATAGCTGGGTGGCTGGTGGACATGAGGATCCCCTGGTAACATGCCTACCTGGTGCGAAGGTAGCGGACCTCACGCGCCACCTAGATAAGGTCTTAAATAGTGCTGGGTAGGAGTCTGCTGTCTTGGTACATGTCGGTACCAATGACATAGGAAAACGTGGTAGGGAGGTTCGGGAGGCTAAATTTAGGCTTTTAGGTAGGAAGTTGAAATCCAGAACTCCCAGGGTAGCATTCTCCGAAATGCTTCCCGTTCCACGCGCAGGACCCAAAAGGCAGGCAGAGTTCCGGAGTCTCAATGCATGGATGAGACAATGCTGCAGAGATGAGGGTTTTGGATTTGTTAGGAACTGGGGAACATTCTGGGGAAAGGAGGGGCTCTTCCGAAGGGATGGGCTTCACCTTAACCGGGATGGAACCAGGCTGCTGGTAGTAACCTTTAAAAAGGAGATAGAGAAGCTTTTAAACTAGGTAATAGGGGAAAGCAGACAGTCGCCCAAGAGCGCATGGTTCGGAAGACTGCATCCTTAAAGGATACTACCAAAAGCAGAGAGGTTCCAAAAAAGAATAAAGTAGCCCAAATGCCATCGAGTATGGAGCAGACAGAGCTTAAAGATCCCAAATTACCCATGTCTACCAATAGCCAAATTAATATGAATAAAATACAGTCTCTAAAATGCTTGTATGCAAATGCTAGAAGTCTAAAAACAAGATGGGAGAGTTAGAATATATAGCACTAAACGAGAGGTTAGATAGGATTGGAATATCAGAGACATGGTGGAAGGAGGAAAACCAGTGGGACACTGTGATACTTGGATATAAACTATATCGTAATGATAGAGCTGATCAAATTGGTGGAGCACTTATGCTCTATGTTAGAGAGGGCATTGAGTCAGAAAGTATTAAAGTTTTGCAGGAAACAAAATTTGCTGTAGAATCTCTATGGATTGAAATTCCATGTAAAAAGGGGAAGGCGGTGGCAGTGGGGGTGTACTATCGACCGCCTGGCCAGAATGAACAAATGGATGATGAAATGCTCAAAGAAATCAAAAGTTACAGCGCAGTAATAATAGTGGGTGATTTCAATTACCCCGGTATCGACTGGGTCAGTGTCATGGCAGTACATGCTAGGGAAATAAAGTTCCTAGATGAAATAAATGACTGCTTCTTGGAGCAGCTGGTTCATGAACCGACCAGAGGAGAAGCAAAATTAGATCTAGTACTTAGTGGAACACCAGATGCAGTGCAAGAGATAAGGCTGTTGGGGCTACTTGGCAATAGTGACCATAGCATGATCGCCTTTGATTTAAGTAGTGGAGGAGGGATTGTAAGGAAATCCACAGTACTACCTTTTAACTTTCGAAAGGAGACTATGATAAAATGAGGAAAACAGTTAAGAAAAAACGAAAAAAGTTGCAAAGGTTAAAGACTTACATCAAGCTTGGGTGTTGTTGAAAAATACTATCTTGGAAGCCAAAGCCAGCTTTATTCCATGCTTTAAAAAAAGTGGAAGGAAGTAAAAAAAACTGCCAGCATGGTTTAAAGGTGAGGTCAGAGAGGCTGTTGTTGCCAAAAAAGCATCTTTCAGCAAATGGAAAAAAGAGCCAAACAACGAAACCTGGAAACAGCACAAGCACTGGCAAGTCAAATGTAAGGCATTGATAAAGCAGGCAAAGGGAGAATTTGAGAAGAAGCTTGCTGCGGAAGAAAAAACACAAAATAAAGATTTTTTCAAGTACATTCGCAGCAAAAAATCTGTGAGAGAGTCAGTTGGTCCATTAGATGATAGAGGAGTTAAAGGGGCACTAAGAGTTGACAAGGCGATAGCAGAGTGACTGAATGAATTCTTTGCTTCGGTCTTTTCTGAGGAAGATATAGGAATGTTACCCATGCCTGAAGTGGTATTTAAAGGTGCGGAAGAATTGAAGGAAATATTGATACATCGGGAAGATGTATTACAACTATTAGATAAACTGAAGAGTAGCAAATCACCTGGGCCGGATGGATACATCCAAGGGTGTTGAAGGAACTGAAATATGAGATTGCAGACCTGCTATTAGTAATCTGTGAACTATCATTAAAATAATCTCTAATACCTGAAGATTGGAGGATCACCAATGTAACACCAATTTTTAAAAAGGGTTCCAGGGGTGATCCAGGAAACTACAGACCAGTGAGCCCGACGTCAGTACCGGAAAAAATGGTAGAAACCATCATAAAGAATAAAATTATTCAGCATTTAGATAGTCATGGCCTAATGGGAGACAGCCAACATGGCTTTAGACAAGGAAGATCTTGTCTTACTTATCTGTTATGTTTTTTTGAAGGTGTAAATAAACAGGTGGACAAAGGTGAGTCGGTAGATATAGTGTATCTGGACTTTCAGAAAGCCTTTGACAAGGTCCCTCATCAGAGACTTTTGGCAAAACTAAAGAGTCATGGAATAGGAGGCGGTGTACTATTGTGGATCAGGAACTGGTTAAAAGATAGAAAGCAGAGGGCTGGGCTAAATGGCCAATTTTCCCAATGGAGATCTGTGCTGGGTCCGCTGCTCTGACATATTCATAAATGACCTGGAAAGTGGAATAACGAGTGAAGTTATCAAATTTGCAGATGTCACAAAACTATTTAAAGTTGTTAAAACCCAAGAGGATTGTGGAAAATTGCAAGAAGATCTTGATAAATTGGAAGACTGGGCATCAAAATGGCAGATGAAATTTAATGTGGACAAGTGCAAAGTTATGCACCTAGGGAAGAACAACCCAAACTATGGTTACACGATGCAAGGTTCAACTTTAGTAACCACCACCCAGGAAAAAGATTTAGGTGTCATTGTTGATAACATATTAAAACCCTCGGCCCAGTGTGCAGCGGCAGCTAAGAGAGCAAATAGAATGCTAGGTCTCATAAGGAAAGGAATGCAAAATAAAACAAAAGATATTATAATGCCTCTATATCGTTCCATGGTGAGACCGTACCTTGAATATTGTGTGCAATTCTGGTCGCCGTATCTTAAAAAGGATATAGCGTTATTAGAAAAGGTTCAGAGAAAAGCCACCAAAATGGTAAAGGGGATGGAAGGATACTCCTATGAAGAAAGGCTAAAAAGGTTAGGGCTCTTTAACCTGGAAAAGAGACGGCTGAGGGGAGATATGATAAAGGTCTATAAATTAATGAACGGAGTGAAACGGGTAAACATAGATCGATTGTTTATGTTATCAGAATATAGAAAGACTAGGGGACATGCAATGAAGCTACAGGGTACACTATTTAAGACTAATAAAAGAAAATATTTTTTCACTCAACGTGTAATCAAAGTCTGGAATTTGTTACCGGAGGATGTAGTAAAGGCTGTTAGTGTAGCTGGGTTTAAAAAAGGTTTGGACAAGTTCCTGGAGGAAAGGTCCATAAACCATTATTAAGAAGGGACCCAGGATATCAATGCTTGACCCAGTACAAGCATTGTGCAACCTGTGTCTTTTGGAGAAACTGCTAGGTACGTATGACCTAGATTGGCCACTGTTGGAAACAGGATACTGGTCATGATGGATCTTGGTCTGACCCTGTATGGCTATCTTGTGTTCTTTTCTTCTTATAGGTACAATAATATATCATCAGCAAATAATGAGATAGTGTGCTCTTTCCCCCCAAACCCCCTGGTCAGCCCCAGAGTAATATTGGTGGGAGAATCTTTTATTTCACATTCACCCTATATCTCTGTATCTAAGGTATGTTTCCTGAACCACGATGATCTCCCAGAGGCCTCTCTCAGCCTCCTGGAAGAGCTTCTGGTGCTTCAAAGGAGTGTTCAGCCCCTCAGCATTTAGTGTTCCAATCCGAGCCATGGGTTTAATTCCTCTTTCCGCCCTCCTGCTCTATTCCCTGTGCTTACCTTGCCCTTCTTCTTTCCTCCCCCTACCTTCCTTCACCCTCCCCTCACCCTTTCCCTTTGTGGTCCTTCCTCTTCCTCCCCTGGACCACCCACTCTGGTGCTTCAAGGGCTTATTCCTCTCCACTGTCCCCTGCTTCCTTCCCTTTTTACTATTCTCTACTCACACACCCATCCTTACCTCCAGCCTTTCCATCCCCCTCTATGCTCCCCTCTATCACATTACCATATGTGCACACACACTCTATTCCCTCACTCATTCTCACAATCCCTTTCCCAGTGTCTAACTATTGCTGGTAGTCTGTCCTGCTCCATTGCTTCCCTCTGGGATGTTCAGAGTCCCTGTGCCTTCCGTTGTCTCTCTGCTACTTCTCATTGGGTAGTCTCGTCAAACGTTTTCCTTTGGCCGCTACTCGTTGCCATTGAGATGACTGCTGTTGCAATGTTGTGACAGCCTTGTCCATCTTCTTCTGCTCTCCCATTTGTGGATTAGGGAGTCCCTCACATCCCATCTTCTGAAGGGCTTTCCATGCCTCCTGAGCCATTTTCACCCTCCGTGAGGCCCATTCACTGAAATAAGGAGCCCAAATGGGTACAACCATCTGTAGTGCAGCTCCCTTTGCATCAAGAAGACCGTCATCTCTCTCAGAGCCATCCTTCTTTCCAATATGCCTTTAGAAAAGTCGTTATAAATTTCAATTTCACAGTTCTCCCATGCTATCTTACCATACTTCCATGCTGTGCTAAGAATGTGTTCCTTCAGTGGAAATGAGCTGAGAAAGACTATTATGTCTCTTGGTATTTTATCTCGCCTGGGTCCCAGACCTTTGTGCGTCCTTTCAAGCCCCACTGGGCCTGGGGATTCACCTCCTTGCTCCATTGCAATGATATTTTGAAACAAATGCTTTGCAAAAGAAAAACAGTCTTTAAAGGTGTCTTCTTCTCTTACCCCCCCCCCCTTGATTCAGAGGTTGCATCACCTTGCCCTATCTGCTAGCTCCTCAATCTTCTCCTGTACCATCTCTTGCTGTGTTTTCAGGTTTTCATAGACATCCACCATCTTCTGCAACCCTGACACATTCTTTTCCACCATCTCCTCCACCACCTCTATCCAGTAGCCCAGCACAGTTAAGTCCTGCCATATATTGAGCAACATGGCTTTAATATCATTCCTCAGATCCACTTTTATGTCTTTTTTGAAATCATGCAGCCAGTCCCACAACTCACCCCCTCTCTGCCATGCATATGTCAGGCTTCTCCTCCTCTGAGCTTTCCAATTTGCTCTTGTTTTGTGTGTACTTCTGTGGTCTGTGCTGCCTCGGGTTCTTGCCTTGCATATTGGGATTGGAACATCTCGAGTTTCTTGCGGACCAACATTATGCCATTGTGCTGATTGGGGATTTACTGGTTACGGGTGTGTATTGTGGAGTTTTCTTTATTGCTTGCGGGGTTGTGGCCAGAGTTTGATCAAGCTACAACCATTAGGCTCCACATCATCACTGGAAGACACCCTTAGTCTTATTTATTTATTTACATTCTCTTATATACCGCGCTATTCTGCATCAGTGCAGTTTACATTGAACAAACTGAAATTACATTGAACAGGGCATTATAACTTGGAGATAACTATTTTACAGGGAACATGGGCTATGGAGGGTTAAGTGGCTTGCCCGAGACCACAAGGAGCACCTGTGGGACTAGAAACCCCAGTCCTTCCGGCCCAAGGTTGCTGTCCTCTAGTGGGATTTGAACCCCTGACCTTCCGGCCTGAAGTACCTTGCCCCAACCACTAGGCTACTCCTCCACTCCACAATTTAATTCCAGATATATCCTTAATCAAAGCCAAAGACCGCTCTTCCTGATGAAGTAGTTTGGTCTTAATATCTTCCAATGACTTTTCCAGATCAATAATAGCACCAGTATTTTTTTGAATAGAAATAACATTGCCATGCACTTGAGACAATATTTTATTTGATTAGGTTACCATCAGCTCACCAAATTTTGAAATAACACTCCAAATTGACTCCAAGGTGAAAGTCTTTGGACATTCCAGCACAAAAGGGGAAAGAGTTCACTGCTCACCAGGTTCAATTTCGCTGGGCAAATTACTCCGACCCGCATCCAATAGCCGAGGAGAGGAAAACAACCCATCTACGGGCTTCTCTGATTCTTGCACCACACCCACTTCCGATGTCATTGAGCCCTGCTTTAATTCCGGATCCAAAGGCAGCTCAAAAACACTTCCACTCACCTGGTAGCGCAAAGGCCCTAGATCAGACCCAGATGCCCCAGGAGTCTCCAAATTAAGGAATCCAGCAGCTAATGCAGGGAGGCACCACAGTTCTGGCGTCAGGTCACAGCCCAAGGAATACGTCAGGCTTCCCTGCCCCGACCTAGATTCAACCAAGCTAATACTGGTTTTGTTTTTATGATGCTCCAGACACACCAAAAAGGAATCCATCGGACCTGTGAAAAGCGCTTGTGGAGGGGTAGCCTGCAGTTCGGGAGGTTTCCCACACGGTTTCCCCTTCCTATTTGGCATTAAGGTAAGTGTGTCTGAAGCAACAATGTATCACGCAGCCATCTTGGATCCCCCTCTACTAAATCTTTTCTAATTCTCCTATATCTTTTTTGACATGGGACAACCAGAACTACATACAATCCTCAAGGCACAGTGCCACTGAATGATCCCTAACTTTCTATTTGCTTTTTTTGTTTTGTTTTTTGTGGGGGGGGGGGGGGGGGGGTCGTTGTACTACACTGGGCTGAAAATTTCAGTATATAGAGCACGATATTCTAAAGGCATTTAGGATGGTTTACTGACCTGTAACCATGTAAATGCTGCTGAATGGGATATTCAATGGTTTAGTGCCGCTGAATATCACCAACTAACACTGCTATATGCCCCAATGCTAACAACTTAGCATTGGGGTGTGCCATGGACGTTCTGAGGCATGTTGTAAGCAGTGACAGTCGCTATCCAGGAAGCGGCGATATTGCACCACTACCCGGTTAGTGATCTGTGGGTAAAACTAGGCACAACAAAAGCTGGCCTAGATTTAGCTGTGGGAACTAACCAGGTAGCGGTGCAATCCTCATCTTGAATATTGTATGCAATCATGCTTGCCAAATCTTGAAAAGGATATAGAAGAATTAGAAAAGGTACAGAGAAGAGCCATCAAAATGGTAAAGGGGATGGTAGGATACCCCGCTGAGGAAAGGCCTAAAAAGGTTAGGGCTCTTCAACTTGAAAAAAAGATGGCTGAGGGGAGATATGATAGAGGTCTAAAAATTAATGAATGGAGTGGAACGGGTACAAGTAGATCAGATGTTTACGCCATCAAAAAGTAGATAGGTTAGGGGACGTGTAATGAAGCTACATTATAACTCATTTCAGACTAATAAGAGAAAATATTTTTTCATTCAATGCATAATCAAACTCTGAAAATCATTATAAGAGGATATAGTAAAAGCTGTTGGTGTAACTGGGTTTAAAAAAGGTTTAAACAGGTTAGTGGAGGAAAGGCCCATACACCATTCTTAAAGAGGACCCAGAAAATCCCCTGCTTACCCCTGGACAAGCATTGTGGAACCATATGTACCATTTTTGGGAACCTGAAAGGGTACTTGGACTTGGATTGGCCACTGTTGCAAACAGGATACTGGACTTGATGGACCTTGGTCTGACCTAGTATGGCATTTCTTATGTTCCTAATGGCATAGAGGTCATTTGACTCAGGGTTTTTGCTGAGTACACTTGCTGTGGTGCACACTAACTGTGCATTGGGACACGCATTGGCCGCTGACAGCTCAGGCCATTTCCACACATACTGTACATCTGGGGCGGAATTTTCAAAGACATTTATATGGGTGACTGCCCTAGTTACCAATGTAAATGCTTTATTGGGATTTTCCAAAGGACCTACATGGGTAGTGCCTTTGGAAAATCCCAGATAAGTCTCTAACATGCGCAAATGCTATGCGGTTAGCATCGGGGTGGAGCGGGGGCAGAAGAAAGGGATAAATGGGTAACAGCAATTTTTGATGCTACCCGCTTAGCCCTCTGCACCTTAAAGATATGCACAGGGGCTAAGCACTTAGCATCGAAAATCTCTGCTACCAATTTAGCCCAGTGGCTTCGGGCGCATCCAGCCAAACCTGGATTTTTACTTCCGTTGCCATGGAAGTAAAAATCCGGGTTAAGTGGGTCGGTGGGCAGCCTATGCGCTGACACAGCGCATAGGCTGCATAGATGAAAATTGGCCCCCTGATGTTTAGGATGCAAGTGGGTTCAGTGCAGGCATGGTGGGATCTGCACAGTTGGCACCTAGCTCTCACCACGCATGAACTGCCTTAGCAGAGGATCACCTACTGCCAGTTCAGTAGAAGGCATTACATGCACTCAGGGGCGGCCCAAGGGGGGTGCTGGGCCATGTGCAGAGACTCGGTGCGGGGCCTCATTTGCATAAGGTGCCTCATTTGCATAAATATTTGCATAATGTTACCATACACTAACTTTTAGTAAACATGCCTCTTAATGAGTATATGGATAAAGAAAGACTAAAAGATTTCTACTTTACTATAATCCAGTACCAACCGCCAGGCACATTAGGAACAACTACAAACGCTGCCCATTTAGAACCCATAGCAAACCCATCGTATCATAACAGCACTACCAGGACTCACAAAGCACCAAACCGTACCTATCAAAAGGCAACACTGCAAATACTAAACCAATACATTTCAGAGAATAACAATACATGACCTACTGGGGAAAGAGAACAAGTGGCAATGTCAAATAGGAATTATATAAACAGAATACCTCAGCTCAGTTACACATGCAGAACATAGACCATCACCAAACAAGGAATCACAATTTAGAAACAGGAAGACAATAATTAAAGTGGGAACCCCAAAAGCCAAACTTGGAATGTACAACACTGTAGAAATAAAACTATAAATTAATTTCCTCTGGTACTAAACAAAGCGCAAACGTTAATGATGCACATTTCCCAGAGCTGATTTATTCCAGTTAATAAATTCAAAATAAAGAGATATTTTTTTACCTTTTGTGCATTTTTTTTTCAGTTGCAATTGTTCTAAACACTTTCTTCTGGTTTCTTCGTGTCTTCTGCTAACTCTCCATCTGCTGTCCATTTGTCCTTTTCTTCTCTCTTCTGTTTTTTTTTTCCATTCTCTCTCTACATCTGCTTTAACATACTAATCTTTCTCATTTTGCTCTTTCCTCATTCCTATTTCATCCACTCAAATTTTACCCCTCCATCTTCAATCCCCACTTACTCTCCCAATATCCGGCCAATTGTAGATTTGTCTTCCCTCCCACGCAAAATATTTGTCCCTCTCCATTTCACTCTCCCAGCTCCATCCCATTCTAATCCTCCCCCAACATCAGATCCCTTCTAGTTCCAGCCCCACCCAGCATCTGCTCCCTTCTTGTCCCTGTATCAGCCCATTTCCAGTCCTAGCCCCACCATCAGCCCATTTCCAATCCTATCCTAGCCCCACCATCAGCCCATTTCCAGTCCTAGCTCCCCCATCCATTTCCAGTCCTATCAGAGTCCCTCCACCAGCTCATTTCCAATCCCAGCCCCCCATCAGCTCATTTCTAGTCCTTTCCTAGCCCCACCATCAGCCCATGTCAAATCCTAGCTCCCCTCCACTCAGCCCATTTCCAATCCAAGCCCCCCCACGAGCCTACTTCCAGTTCTAGCCCCTCCATGAGTCCATTTCAATTCAAGCCCCCACCACAGCCCTTTTCCAAACTTAGCACTCCCCAACAGTCCATTTCCAGTCCTATCCTAGCCCCTCCATCAGCCCATTTCCTGTCCTAGCCCCCCCCCACTCAGCCCATTTCCAGTCCTAGCTCCCTCCCCTCACAGCCCATTTCCATTCCAAGCTCCCCTCCCCATCAGCTATTTGCAGTTCAAGTCCCCTTTCCACTTTTCCCATTTCCATTCCAAGCCCCTGTCCTCATCAGCTATTTGCAGTTCAAGCCCCCCTTCCACTCAGCCCATTTCCAGTCCTAGCAACCCCCCCATCCCATTACCAGTCCTAGCTCCCCCATAGCCCATTACCAGTCCTAAGCCCCCCCATAGCCCATTACCAGTCCTAAGCCCCCTATCAGCCCACTTCCAGTCCTTACCCCCCCATCAACCCATTTTCAGTCTTACCCCCCCATCAGCCCATTACCAGTTCTAACGCCTCCCATTAGCCCATTTCCAGTCTTAGCCCCCCGCCCCCATAGCCCATTACCAGTCCTAACCCCCCATCAGCCCACTTCCAGTCCTAACCCCCCATCAGCCCACTTGTAGTCTTAGCCCCCCATAGCCCATTATCTATTGTAACCCCCCATCAGCCCATTACCTGTCCTAGCCCCCGACAGCCCATTACCTGTCCTAACCCCCCCATCAGCCCCTTACCAGTCCTAATGTCCCCCATAGCCCATTACCATCCTAACGCCCCCATCAGCCCATTTCCAGTCTTAGCCCCCCACCCCCATAGCCCATTTCCAGTCCTAACCCCCCCATCAGCCCACTTGTAGTCTTATCCCCCCATAGCCCATTACCTGTTGTAACCCTCCATCAGCCCATTAACTGTTGTAACCCCCCATCAGCCCATTACCTGTCCTAACCCCCCACAGCCCATTACCAGTCCTAACGCCCCCCTATAGCCCATTACCAGTCCTAACTCCCCCCATCAGCCCATTTCCAGTCTTAGCCCCCCGCCCCATATCCCATTACCTGTCCTAACCCCCCCATCAGCCCATTACCAGTCCTAATGCCCTCCATCAGCCCATTTCCTGTCTTAGCCCCCCGCTCCCATAGCCCATTTCCAGACCTACCCCCCCCATCAGCCCATTTGTAGTCATAGCCCCCCATAGCCCATTACCTTTCCTAACCCCCCATAGCACATTACCAGTCTTAGCCCCTCCATATTCTATTACCTGTCCTAACCCCCCATGGCCCATTACCAGTCTTAACCCCCCCATCAGCCCACTTCCAGTCCGAACCCCCTATAGCCCATTACCAGTCCTAAACCCCCCCATCAGCCCACTTCCAGTCCGAACCCCCCCCCCCCATCAGCCCATTTACAGTCCTTACTCCCTCCCCCCTTCCCCCCATCAGCCCAGCTAAATTTAAAAAAAAAAAAACAGAAACCGGTTCCTGCTGCCGCTGCCGCCATGGCAGCGGCAGAATCGAGAATCCCGCGGGGTTTTTCAGAGCCGCGCGAAGGGAGAGTTTCCCTTTCTCACGGCTCTGTTAATCCGGCGTGGGGCTGATGGGATTTCCCATCAGCCCCACGGCGGGATTAACAGAGCCGCGAGAGGAGAAGTTCTCTCTCTTCGCTCGGCTCTGACAGCCAATGCTGAGGCTGCGTAGAAGACTGCAGGGCAGGGGTCCCCGCGGGATTCTCGATTCTGCCGCTGCCACGGCGGCAGCAGCAGCAGCAGCCGGTTTCTGGGGTTTTTTTAAAACTTAGCTCGGCTGATGCAAGATGTTTTTTGCATGGGGCCCCCTGAAACGCGGGGCCCTGTGCAAAAAACATTCTTGCTCAATGGACGGGCCGGTCCTGCATGCACCCCTGCTAACACCACACACAGTCTGGGCTCCGCTTTCCTGCCAGTGACATGTTTGGTATGCCCCTGACAGCATACACAGTAGCGTTGCACCTGACACACATTGTAGGTACAAAGGTATCTTCTGCACTAGACAGAAACTATTGCCACCACCACTCCCACACTCGCACTCTGCTGTGTGGTGGCAGTAGCGGGGTACAAATCCTTTGTGACAGTGTCTGCATGTATGTGTGCTGCCGCTGTCACAGCAAATTTGCACTGGACATTGTGGATGTGTGCACTAGGAGACCGGCCAGCCCCACTGCATGGCTCACATGGCACCTTCTTTGACACTAACAGCATAGGGCCCTTTATTAGAAGTGCACCATGCTGTGACTGGCAATGGACCACTACTATCACTAATTTCAGGGCTCCAGTCTGGTTGCTGCACGCTGCCTACATTTAAAATAGTCTCTCTGTGTGGTATTTAATGGGCTTGAGCGGCTCTCTGTTTTACAAGCAGCCCTTAAGGTTCCCGGCGGCTACACCGGTAATGCATGGTAGTGGAATGGCCGTTAGAGGAACACCTATGATTTGCCCATTTAACTACTCTTCTTACCACTGTTAACATTTTATTGGCCAGTAAGCTTGTGTTATTGGATCTTCCTGTAGCAGTAACTGTTACCAGGTGCCAATAACGCATGCACACAGCACCTTTGCACCCTTACCAGCCTTTAGTAAAAGTACCCCATAGTCTTCTGAAAATCGTTCAAGATCCAGTTCACTTTTGTCCCTATTTGTCGATGTTTTCTGAGGTTCTGCTCCTGGCCCTTCATCTGTGAACACAAAACAGAAATATTTGTTAAGCAATTCTGCTTTATCCTCATCAGCTACTACATATTCTTATCCTTCACACTTCAGTCTGAAAATTCCACTTTAGCACTTCCTCTTCTCACTAACATATCTGAAAAATATTTTGTCCCCCCCATTTTACTACATTAGCTATTTTTTATCCATTTGTATTTTTGCTTTCCTGACTATTTTCCTAGCTTCTCTAAGCTTTTCTGAATATTGATGCTTGTCTTCTTTCTGTGATCTCTTATTAAGGCCACACACTTTTTCTTCATCTTTCCAGCTACTTCTTTTGAGAACTTTAGCAGCCTCCTTTTCCTTTTACACTTACTTACTTTCCTAATAAAAAGGTTTGTTGCATTTAAAATATTCCTTTTTAGTTTCACCCACTGCTTTTCTATGTCTTCCAGCTATTCCCATCCTGGTAACGACTGCTTGAGGTTTGGTCCCATCTTGGAAAATTAGCTTTCCTAAAATCTAAGACTCTCGCTTTTAAATGGATATTATCAGCCCTAATCCTAATACTAAATTACACTATCTGGTGATCACTGGACGTAGATGATCACCCGCTATAATATCAGAAACACGTTCCTCATTCATAACACCATGTCCAGTATGGCCCACTCATGTGTTGGATCTGTTGCCAGTTGCTGGAATAGTTCTTCCTGTAAAGAATCCAGGATCTCTCTACTTCTATATGATACCACAGCAAGGATATAGGCCTATAGCCAGTGTTCCATTCCTTGCTAAAATCACTAAGAAGGCAGTTCAACTTCAGGAGTACATTGACAGGCATGCACCTCTGGACAGAAATCACCCCTTCCACAGCGCTGAAACATTGCTCACCTCACTGATATCAATACTCATCACCGGAACTGAAAAAGCCTCCACTGGTTTCATGCTGCTCTTCCTAGACTTCTCAGCAGTGTTTGACACAGTGTCGAACCAGAAGCTACTCAATCAGCTCAATAACATTGGGGTTCAAGGCAAGCCACATGAATGGATCCACTCCTACCTCTCCAAACGGACTCAGGAGTTAAGAATTGGAAACTGTACCTCAGCACCTTACTCACTATCTCAAGGAGTTCCCCAGGGACTTGCACTCTCCTCTTTACTCTGACATCTACATCAGGCTTCTCTGCTACACAATTCAGAAGTTCAGTGTTGGCTACCAACTATATGCATATGATATAATGATATTTACTCCATTCCACATCACTGCTCCTGACTACTCCAACCCAACTGCCTGCTTAAAAGAAATAGTCTGTTGGCTGCAATACCACAACCTCACAGTTAACTTCAGCAGGACTGAGATCCTCCATATGACCAAAAATCCCAATTTCACACCACCCTCCTCATCAAAATTGAATGCACAGAATTAGAAGTCTAGTCACAAGTTAAATACCTCAGTGTCATTCTGGATCACCAACTAATCTTCCAACCACATATAAAGAACACCACTAAGAATATCTACTTCAGGATCAGAACCCTCTGCAACCTATGCCCCCTCCTCTCCCCTGAGAGCTTCTGTGCAGTTTGTCAGGCTTCCATTACCTACTCGATTACTGCAACTCCATCCTTCACAGACTTCCCTAAACTACCATAGCTCCACCTCAGCTCACCCAGAACACAGCAGCACGCACCATTGTTGGATCCTCCAGACACACCCACCTCACTCCCATATTGAAATCCCTCCATTGGCTTCCCATAGCATCAAGAATCAAACACAACGTTCTCACTATTATCCATAAAGTACTTAACAACACCACATCTGAGCATCTTCAGATGCTCAACAGGTACCCAAACTCCAATAGACAACACAGACAAAGCATGCTCAACAAGTCAGAAAGAACAAGTAAGTAAGAACTTAAAGGTCTAGACACAAACTTAAAACTAAGATGCAGACAGCAGTCCAGCAGTGGGATAGGGGCTTTCCAGTCTTTTGCATTGAGTGTCACATGTATGATTTTCTCCCAGTTGGTGAGAGGTCTTACGTGTGCACTAGGTGCAAGGAGCTCTTTGCTCTCAGGGAACAAGTCCGTTCTCTAGAGGCTAAAGTAGCAGACTTGGAAAACATAAGACAGACAGAGAGGTACATAGATGAGACCTACAGGGATATAGTCCTGAAGTCCCACCTCCAGTCTGGCAGCACCCCTGTTGCCATGGAGGAGAGAGGTCACGTGACAGGAGAGCATCACCCTGGTGTGGCAGGAAGTGATCCTGTAACTAGGACCTGTCCTCCAGGTGATGTAAAACCCTCTTGCACCGAGGAAGTTTCTCCAGGGCCATATGCCCATGAGGGAAGGGTAAGGACAGCCGTTATAATGTGTTAGGCGATGGCCTAGCATGTAGCAGAGCTAGGTCTGAAGCCCTTTTTTCCTGCTTTAAAATGTTATTGCAGATTTTGGAAAATCACAGAATGCTGTTAGCTGTTAGAAAGAAATACCGTTCTATTCTAGTTTGATAACATGTTCTGCTCTCTTGGAGATAAGAGAATTAAAAACTTTCTTGTTTATTGTTTAGGTAAGCCAGATGACTGTTTCAGTAGAATGCCGCGCCACTGTATCTTTGCTAGATGTGCACTGACCTCGTAATTAGGAAGAAAATATAGCAGAGAAGCTGAACAATGTAAGAATATTTTGTCTAGCATTATGAAGATTGTTTAGTGTTTTGAGCCAGGGCTAGAGACACATCTTGGCCTTGCTTTGTTTTGCTTTTGTTAAGAATGCTTCTGATATGCCTTCCACTATCTTTGTGGCTAACTGACCTTGCAAGAGTAGCGAAATATACTGTATACTTTAGCAGAAGTATTATGTTTAGTGTTATGTCTAGTTGCTGACCCGTAGCTAGTAAAACCCAAGCAGGGGGAGCGAGTCCTGGGCCCAGTCAGAGTCTATTGTATGAGAGTAAGTGGGCCACTGTGGCCAATGAGGAGTTTTGCCTGTATTAGACTGGAGAAGAAAAGTATATAAACTGACATTTTTCTGAGCTCTGTGCTCAGACCATTTTGAATGCTACTGCAATCTGAGCCTGTGCACATTAAACCGGCTTGAATCTTTGCCTGACTCCGGGTATTATTTATTGCATTCTTATCAGCTACTACATATTCTTGGTGCATTGGCCGGGAATGTGCGAGTGGGGGATGGTATGCAAGTGAATATGCCCCGACATCTCGCCTCACAGGTTTGGTCCGGCTAGAGCCGAGCCTGACTGACCGCAGGAGGGTCTCTGGCGCCCTTGGTCCTTTTGTATCGGAGGAGACTCCTCCTTGCCTCCACAGGTTGCTGTTTCTGGCCGGCCAACACCTCGAACCCGAGGGGAGTCCAGGATTCAACCCAAGGAGGGATTGGTTGCGCAGCGCATTAGCTACCGGATCCGGTGAGTATTGATTTTTCTGGTTCTTAGTCAGATAGCTCTGGGAAAGTCTCGAGACACTTCTGGTACAGTAACAGGTAAAGGAAGTCTGATCAACTTCCACGGGCGATCCTAGTACCCCTGCAAGTAGTGCGTGGGGCGAACCCATCAGCCCTTTCGGTTTTGGTAATTCTGGTTTGTCAGTCAGCCTGGGAATTCAGAATTTGGAAAATGCTAGCATGTTTGTCTGTGTGAAGAGTGCTTGTGAAAAGGAGGAAGCGTTGGGAGTTTGTCTTTGTTATCTGTTGAAACCACGAGTTTCCCTTCTAGTATAAGGGTAGGATTATATTCCGTTGGGTAATTTGTGACATTTTACCGCATATGAAATAGTAAAAGTATAGTTAAGCAGACTGCAAACCCCTAGAGTCACTGTAAAATCAGTAGGCTGTCTCCCTCATTCAGCTGCAGCACAGCGTGAAACTGACAAGAGGCGTGTTTGTGCAGAGGAATGTTTTAACCCTATGAAGGCATGTTTTCAACGTTCTGCTGCTGGGCTAATGGGTGCTTATTTTAGGGAACTTATACCTGTTTTTATTCAATATTTCGTAATAGTGATGTGCCTTCTGCTATGGTCATGTATTATATATCATTTAATAAGAATGTTTAGTCAGGATTGTGGATCTCGATACTATTGTACTTAGCCTGGAAAGGGTTACGTTCCTACTCGAATTCCTGTGCAGATCAAGTGAGCAGAAATCATGTAGGGCTCAGGTTTCAATAGGAAAGGATGCTTGTATTTTCCCTTTGCCCTACGAAGCTGAGGTTACGAACACTGACAGGACTCTGCAGATCGCAACTTGAAAGTGCTTTGAATCCTGAATGAATGAGGGGTTAATCGTGTATGAGTTTTAGTTCCTGATACATAGCGGCAAGCGCCTCATAGAAGACATGCTTATTGTTAATAAAATAAACTAGGAAGGAAAATGTGTATGTGTATTCTAGATGTCCACCCGCTTTATGGAAAATGTATCCAGAATGAATGTCTTTTTGAATATCTGCTTCCTAAAAACTGTAAGATTTAAAGAATTTCTTTTGTAAAGCCAAGCTGATTACGGCTGGCCGTTAGTTTTTTGCCAAGTAATTTTATTCCAGTTATACGTAACAGCTATGTAGTCGTCATGTTATGAACTATAGTTCTTTCTGTTAGGATTGTTGTTATAACATGTTGCAAAATATTAGTTTTATCTTATAAGGACTTTAGCTCAATTATTCTTATTTAGAATGAGCACACACATCCGTTATGTTTAGAGCACAGGGAGAGATGCAGCTTGTCCCCGTTCTTGGTTAAATCCTTTAATCAGACATTTTTAATCAGACATTTTTAGAGGCCAGCTCCCTCAGTTCCACCGCCCCCCTCCCCCCGCCACTGATTTACTGATTTACTGCATTATGCCTCCTACACTGAGAAGCCTTAGGATTTAATTCAGACCCATCAGTTTTGCTAACCCCAAATGGAATCCAAATAGTACAGGCAGCCCTCACTATATGCCCCATGCAATCCAGCAGCCCAGGAGAATTTGCGCATGGTAAATGCAGTTTTTGTCAAGTCAGTCCCAGGGAGATATAAAACAGAACTTGCAGAAACGGGATGGATTTGCGGGCATGAATACAGCACGATTAAGTTGTTTAGAATGTCTGTGAATTGTGGAGATAATGTGACAGAGAAAGTGAATGTAAGATGGAGAAGAGAGCAGTTCTTCTTGCTGAAGTTTTCCTAATCGAAGGAGCTGGATTGATAGTGCTGACTGTTCCCCGAGAAGAAGAGTAGCGGTTCTATAGTGCATCTCCAATCAGGCCAGCAAGTTCCTGTATACTGTGACGTGGTAGCTTCCCCAGAAGCCATGGAAACAGATGGTGACCCGGTGGAAGGTTTTGGTACTGCAGGTAAATGCAGGATTTTCTCTGCTCAGAACAAGAAACACATGGCTAATCAGCTAACACAGCTCACCTCGGGGGAAGGGAGAAGCAGAGTTACTGATTGGGCACGCCCTAGCAGGAGGCGGGCTGCCCAAAGCAAAGGCAGCTTGTTAAACAGAGAGAGACAAGAGAGAGAGAGGAGAGACGGAGCAAGGCAAGGAAGAAGGAAGCAACGTGAAAGGCAGGAAGCAGCCTTTGATGCAGAAACCCTTGACTTAGAAGGAGAAACACTGCCCAGCTGTAATCCTAGGAGAAGGGATTCAGAACCAAGAAGCAGGTACCAGGGATACTCAGTGCCTGAAAGAACCTTCTGGGAACAAGAGAGGTGTGAAGCACTGAGAGACCCAGGGATAAAGCCCAGGCTTCTGGAGGGGAAAGCTGACCCGTGGAAAGGAAGGCAGAGTGGCAAGGAATTCTCAGACAATCCTCAATACAAGGTACATGGTGTGTTTAATTCAGATGACAAGTTTTATGAGAAGCCAGAAAGAGTGAATGCTGATTTTAAAACCCAGGACAGACTCAGGCATTATGAAGGCAGTTGGCTGCAGCCTGAAACTCGTTTAAACAAACCCAGCTATTCTCACCAGACAGCTGAAAGATTTAGCAAGCAGGCTAGTAGAAAGAACACAGCTGACTTATATGGGAGAGAAATAAGCCAGGAGGAATTAGAAGGTCCTACATTTGAAGCACTCTTTAGAAGCACTCCTCATACAACTGAACTGGCTAACCCGACACTTACTTACAGAGACAAGTGGGGGAGGGGTAACTCCAGTGCATTGAATGAATGTTTTAACAGAGACGACATTACTTGCTTTCCTGAAGTAAAGTCTGCAAACAATTACTTACCCAAGGAAGGAGCAAATCCTCAGCCCAGCCCAGTTAGAAAGCAGGCTGAATTACTCCTTAAAGAGTTCAAAGAATTCTTAGATAAACGAGCAATTCATGACCAGACGTTAGTGCAGTCAGAAAAGAGTCCTGAAGTAGAAATGCCCTTGGCTTCTCCTTTGCCAATGATTCAATTGAATCAACCAATGGACTGCTCAACCTGTCTGATTGCCAGAAATTAGTAAAGCAAAGCTTGAATGGTCATTTGCTATGATATCCTAAAATGTATGCTGTTTAAGTACCTGGATGAAGAGCTTATGAAGCGGTAAAAATAAGCTGAAGCATAACTTGGTTACAGTACAGGAACATTGTTGTTTTCTCCTTGTTTAATTGATTTAAAAGTAGAGGTCACATGACGGAATGTGAACTCCAGTGTTGAAGGACATTTTGAGCACAGCATTTGAAGAACCTGTTTTCCTTTGTTCCTACTTTGGCTAATATATATTCCTTTACGCCTGGTCCATTCCACCATGGAGCGGGAGAAATAAATCCTTATGTAAAAAAATATTCTTTTGCTTGCCTTATCATTCGACCTTCACAACTACAACCTCAACCTCAAGGCCGACCCCTCCTCAAACCCTCAAGGTTAGGGAGCGGGTGGGTGGCAATACTTACCAGCATTGCAGCCCCACCTGGAGTATGGGCAGAGAATAATCCACCTGGCCTAGCAAAGAATATAGCTCCTGTACTTGTTACCCTTAAGCCAGGAGCAGAACCAGTGCATGTGCATCAGTATCCCCTCCCGAGACCAGCAATTGAAGGCATTCATCGCCATTTGAAGAAATTATTGCAGTATGGACTTCTCAGAGAATGCCAGTCACCCTGGAACACCACCCTTCTCCCAATCACGAAGCCTGGGACAGGTGACTACCCCCCAGTGCAGGATTTACGTCGAGTGAACAGTGCAGTTGAAACCATACACCCAGTAGTACCAAATCCTTACACCCTCCTGGGACTGATTCCAGCAGAAGCCACTCACTTTACTGTTTTGGACTTAAAAGATGCCTTTTTGTTTTCTGTATACCCCTGACAGAGGCCAGTCAGCTTTTGTTTGCATTTGAATGGGAAAACCCTACCACAGGACGGCAAGGGCAACTCACTTGGACTCGATTACCACAAGGATTTAAGAACTCACCCACTATCTTCAGTGCAGCCCTCAGTCAAGATTTGTCAAGCTACTCTGTGATTCCGTGAAAAAGAATTTTGCTTCAATATGTAGATGATTTGCTCATAGCCACCAATAACAAATCTGATTGTATGCAAGCTACAAGTGACCTCTTGCACCATTTGAATGAAGCTGGCTACAAGGTTTCCAGAGCCAAGGCGCAGCTGTGCCAGACAGAAGTGAAATACTTAGGGTTCCATCTGTCCAAAGGAACCCGGAAATTAGGACTTGAGCGAAAAGAAGCAGTATGTCGCATCCCAACCCCCACTACTAGGAAACAGGTGCAAGCTTTCTTGGGAGCTGCAGGCTACTGCCGAATATGGATACCAAATTTTGCGCTCATGGCAAAGCCCTTGTACCAAGTCACACAAGGAATGGAACTATCTCCCTTGGAATGGGGCCCAGAACAAGATAAAACATTCAAATCATTGAAAACAGCATTGATGCCATCCCCAGCCTTGGGCCTACCAGATATGCAGAAACCATTTCGTCTATATGTCCATGAATCAAGTGGAAACTGTTCTACTGAGGGACTATGTTGGAGACTGAGACATCCTACAAGACTGTGATACTTTGACGTCTACAGCCCTACTCCTGCCACAAAGCTGGTAGTCGGTCGACGTCCAGCAGAAGCGTGAGGACCTACAATCAACTCTACGTCTGCTACCTGTTGTGGAAGCCGACAGTTCCACCATTTTTCCAGAGACTATGCTCTTTATGGATTCTTATTATTGCTTCGTTCTGGCGGCAGCCTTGGGGTGCTTTGAATTGACTCTTGCCCTACCTCCCTGTGCAGCCTGCAAACCTAGTATTTGCACAACAGGGAATACCTGGACTTGTCTCAACCCCCGCCAGAATCTTTCCTCTCCTGTTATGGGAACTGCGATGGAACAATGAGAATGGAGCCCTTTTGATTGCTACTCGCCAGCTCTCAGAACCCAGATTTTTTGGACTTTAGTACATGTGTTGCTAATTTTCAAACATGTGCTACCTACCTTTTTGACATGTACTGCTACCGACCTCTGATACAGGTGCTGCTATTAATATGAATGGTTCTTATTTTTGTGGGTCATGAGAACGGGCCTATTGCTATGATGAACAGTATATATGTCATTTGTTCCTCCTATGTCTCCTGCCCCTCCGCTTATACACTAGGTATGCTATATGATTTGACAAAGACACTTGTATCAAATGTATTTTTGATTGTGGCTATTTGCATATGTATCCCCTGTTTCCTGCCCTTATGCTTGCGCATGCTGAACTCTATTATCGATAGTACTATTGACCGCAAGGCAGCGGCACATATATTAGTCTCATGGAATTATTACCCTATACCACACAGTGATCCCTCTACTATGGTCTGAAGTATTTTTGCTGTTTGTGTGATTAGATTCTCACCCTTCCTCACTTGCGGGTGAGAATAATCAAAAGGAGGGAATGTGATAGGCGATGGCCTAGCATGTAGCAGAGCTAGGTCTGAAGCCCTTTTTTCCTGCTTTAAAATGTTATTGCAGATTTTGGAAAATCACAGAATGCTGTTAGCTGTTAGAAAGAAATACCGTTCTATTCTAGTTTGATAACATGTTCTGCTCTCTTGGAGATAAGAGAATTAAAAACTTTCTTGTTTATTGTTTAGGTAAGCCAGATGTCTGTTTCAGTAGAATGCCGCGCCACTGTATCTTTGCTAGATGTGCACTGACCTCGTAATTAGGATGAAAATATAGCAGAGAAGCTGAACAATGTAGGAATATTTTGTCTAGCATTATGAAGATTGTTTAGTGTTTTGAGCCAGGGCTAGAGACACATCTTGGCCTTGCTTTGTTTTGCTTTTGTTAAGAATGCTTCTGATATGCCTTCCACTATCTTTGTGGCTAACTGACCTTGCAAGAGTAGCGAAATATACTGTATACTTTAGCAGAAGTATTATGTTTAGTGTTATGTCTAGTTGCTGACCCGTGGCTAGTAAGACCCAAGCAGGGGGAGCGAGTCCTGGGCCCGGTCAGAGTCTATTGGATGAGAGTAAGTGGGCCACTGTGGCCAATGAGGAGTTTTGCCTGTATTAGACTGGAGAAGAAAAGTATATAAACTGTCATTTTTCTGAGCTCTGTGCTCAGACCATTTTGAATGCTACTGCAATCTGAGCCTGTGCACATTAAACCGGCTTGAATCTTTGCATGACTCCGGGTATTATTTATTGCATTCTTATCAGCTACTACAATAGTTGGTGATTCGATCATTAGGCATGTAGATAGCTGGGTGGCTGGTGGACGTGAGGATCGCATGGTAACATGCCTGCTGGGTGCGAAGGTAGCGGACCTCACGCGCCACCTAGATAAGGTCTTAGATAGTGCTGCAGAGGAGTCTGCTGTCTTGGTACATGTCGGTACCAATGACATAGGAAAATGTGGTAGGGAGGTTCTGGAGGCAAAATTTAGGCTTTTAGGTAGGAAGTTGAAATCCAGAACGTCCAGGGTAGCATTCTCCGAAATGCTTCCTGTTCCACGCGCAGGACCCAAAAGGCAGGCAGAGCTCCGGAGTCTCAAAGCGTGGATGAGACAATGGTGCAGAGATGAGGGGTTTGGATTTGTTAGGAACTGGGGAACATTCTGGGGAAAGGAGGGGCTCTTCCGAAGGGATGGGCTTCACCTTAACCGGGATGGAACCAGGCTGCTGGCATTAACTTTTAAAAAGGAGATAGAGCAGCTTTTAAACTAGATATTAGGGGAAAGCCGACAGTCGCCCAAGAGCGGATGGTTTGGAAGAATGTATCCTTGAAGGATACTACCAAAAGCAGAGAGGTTCCACAAAAGAGTAAAGTAGCCCAAATGCCCTCAAGTATGGAGCAGACAGAGCTTAAAGATCCCAATTTACCCATGTTTAACAATAGCCAAATTAACATGAATAAAATACATTCTCTAAAATGCTTGTATGCAAATGCTAGAAGTCTAAAGAATAAGATGGGAGAGTTAGAATATATAGCACTAAATGAAAGGTTAGATATGATTGGAATATCAGAGACATGGTGGAAGGAGGACAACCAGTGGGACACTGTGATACCTGGGTACAAACTATATCGTAATGATAAAGCTGATCAAATTGGTGGAGGGGTTGCGCTCTATGTTAGAGAGGGCATTGACTCAGAAAGGATTAAAGTTTTGCAGGAAACAAAATCTGCTGTAGAATCTATATGGATAGAAATTCCATATAAAAGGGGGAAGGCAATGGCAGTGGGGGTGTATTATCGAGCACCTGGCCAGAATGACCAAATGGATGATGAAATGCTCAAAGAAATCAAGGAAGTTAACAAAAGTTACAGTGCAGTAATAATAATGGGTGATTTCAATTACCCCGGTATCGACTGGGTCAGTGTCACGTCAGGACATGCTAGGGAGATAAAGTTCCTAGATGAAATAAATGACTGCTTCTTGGAGCAGTTGGTTCATGAACCAACCAGAGGGGAAGCCATAATAGACCTAGTCCTTAGTAGAACACCAGATCTAGTGCAAGAGATAAGGGTGTTGGAGCCACTTGGCAATAGTGATCATAGCATGATCGCCTTTGATTTAATTAGTGGAGGAGGGATAGTAAGGAAATCCACAGTACTACCTTTTAACTTTCGAAAGGGAGACTATGATAAAATGAGGAAAACAGTTAAGAAAAAACTAAAAGGAGCAGTTGCAAAGGTTAAAGACGTACATCAAGCTTGGGTGTTGTTGAAAAATACTATCTTGGAAGCCCAGACCAGCTGTATTCCACGCCTTAAGAAAAGTGGAAGGAAGTCCAAAAAACTGCCAGCATGGTTTAAAGGTGAGGTCAGAGAGGCTGTTGTTGCCAAAAAAGCATCTTTCAGGAAATGGAAAAAAGAGCCAAACGACGAAACCTGGAAACAGCACAAGCACTCGCAAGTCAAATGCAAGGCATTGATAAGGCAGGCAAAGAGAGAATTTGAGAAGAAGCTTGCTGCGGAAGCAAAAACGCGAAATAAAGACCTTTTCAAGTACATTCGTAGCAAAAAACCTGTGAGAGAGTCAGTTGCTCTATTAGATGATAAAGGGGTTAAAGGAGCACTAAGAGGCGACAAGGCGATAGCGGGGAGACTGAATGAATTCTTTGCTTCGGTCTTTACTGAGGAAGACGTAGGGATGTTACCCATGACTGAAGTGGTATTTAAAGGTGCGGAAGAATTGAAGGAAATATCGATACATCGGGAAGATGTATTACAACTATTAGATAAACTGAAGAGTAGCAAATCACCTGGGCCGGATGGTATACATCCAAGGGTGTTGAAAGAACTGAAATATGAGATTGCAGACCTGCTATCAGTAATCTGTGAACCATCATTAAAATCATCTCTAATACCTGAAGATTGGAGGATCGCCAATGTAACACCAATTTTTAAAAAAGGTTCCAGGGGTGATCCGGGAAACTACAGACCGGTGAGCCTGACGTCAGTACCGGGAAAAATGGTAGAGACCATCATAAAGAATAAAATTACTCAGCATGTAGATAGTCACAACCTAATGGGAGACAGCCAGCATGGCTTTAGACAAGGAAGATCTTGTCTTACTAATCTGTTATGTTTTTTTGAAGGAGTGAATAAACAGGTGGACTGTTCTACGTTCAGTAAGTTTGATGTAACCTGCATGCCCCATTGTTCAATGTAAACTGCTTTGACTGGTAGAAAAATGGTATATAAAAACCAGTTAAATAAATAAATAGGTGATTTCAATATGTCAGAAATTATTTATCAGCAATCCTTTCATAGTGATACTACGACTATCTTCTATCAAATCTCTGTCCACTTCTGCCTGTGAAGGAGGTGGTATATAACACCAAAGCAATTGGATGTTCCATTCCCTTATTCCAGTTTAACCCAGAATGCTCCCCCCTTCTTTCATAAGCCCTGCAATTCTGTAGCTTTAATATTATCTTTTACATATAGTGCCACTCTTTCTCCTTTTCTTCCTAGCCTGTCCTTCCTGAATAAATTATAGCCTGGTATAATTACATCCCAGTCATGGTTCCCTATGAACCATGTCTCCCTAACTGCCACTAAATCCAAGTCAGCCTCTTCCACTATAGCTTCAACATCTGTAATCTTATTTTTCATACTACGGTCATTCAGACACACTGCTTTCCAGATGTTGCCCTTTTTAGCCATGTCTACAGAGGTATTTAATGTTTTACTCACCGCTACAAAACATGCACAACTGTAGTAATGCATCAGAAGGCAGGGCCAAGCAGAGTGTGGGTGGAAAGAGGGCAGCGTGAGGGTGTGCGGCTGTTGCAGGTGTGGTATACGGAGAGCGGAGTGAGGGTGTGCGAGTGTTGCAGTGCTGCTATTGTGGCTGCAGCTAATGCCAGACTCTGACCAGACACTAGCTACACTCACCATGCTCTCATGCGACAATTGCGTGGGTCAAATGCGCAATTCATACATGTCTCTTAAGCAATATAAAGGGCAGGAGCAAGGCTAACACCTTGGAACAATAGGGTGCTAATAGGAGGTGAGAGCTGGCGATTGTTTTGGGGGTGCTGCATGGTATAGATGACGTAGCGGTAGAACACACCAGCCTGATGACCTCAACACTAGGTCCTGTAAGTCTGCAGTCAACCTGCTGGGACAGTGGGCAAACATCTATGAGCACATCAAAAGAAAATCTTGATGGACTGCTGTTTAAATCTGCATATTTATTTATTTATTTAACATTTCTTATATATGCATTGGATAGGTTTAGGAGGGCTGCTGGTGCTGTGTGCTGTGGAGGTAGAGTTGCCAACCGGCCGGTTTTCAGCCGGCCTGGCCGGTTTTTCCATGGCCAGGCCGGCTGCCGGCACAGATGTCAAACCGGCCGTTGAAAAGCCGTTTTTTTGCTCTGGCCGCAAGATCGGGAGCGGCCAGAGCAAAAAACCGGCTTTCCTCCCGAAGTCCGCGGCGCGAATGCGAACGCGAACGCGATTCCCCATAATAGTGCAGCCGCTGCTTCTGCTTTGTACAGAGCAGCGGCTGCACTACACTTACTTTGAAAAGTAAAGAAACTGTATGAGGAGCCCTCCGGTCATGGCAGAGCCCGAGGAAGTGATGTCATGGGGGCGGGTTCCTCACAGGATGTCTTTCCTTTCAAATTAACTTTATTGCAGCTAAAGTTAATTTGAAAAGGAAAGACAGCCCGTGAGGAGCCCGCCCCCATGACATCACTTCCTCGGGCTCTGCGATGACCGGAGGGCTTCTCATACAGTTTCTTTACTTTTCAAAGTAAGGGTATTGCAGCTGCTGCCTGTACAAAGCAGAAGCAGCGGCTTGGGCAGGGCAGGGCAGGGGTGTGAGTGAACCAGCAAGGGGGGGGGGTGATGGTATGATTAAACCAGCAGGAGGGAGGGAGGGAGGGAGGGGGGGGGGGTTGGTGTGAGTGACCCAGCAGGAGGGGGTGCGTGAGTGACAGGGGGGTGGGTGAGTGAACCAGCAGTGGAGGGGGGGGTGTGAGTGAACCAGCAGTGGAGGGGGGGGTTTGAGTGAATCAGCATGGGAGGGGGGTTGGTGTGAACCAGCAGGGGAGAGGGGTTGGAGTGAGTGAACCAGCAGGGTAGCGGGTGTGATGGTGTGAGTGAACCAGCAAGGGGGGGTGAGTGAGTGACACGGGGGTGGGTAAGTGAACCAGCAGGGAGGGGAGGGGAGGGGTGGTGTGAGTGAACCAGCACTGAGGGGAGGGGGGGTGAGTGAACCAGCAACTGAGGGGGGGGGTGTGAGTGAATCCTCGGTAATTTTTGTGGGTGGGGCTGGGGGCGGGTCAGGGGCGGGACTGGGGGAGGAGAATGGGTGGAGCATAGCGAGCCACAGGTGTCGGGTTTTTCTTGGTGAAAAAGTTGGCAACCCTATGTGGAGGTGTTAGGAGATGGGGCCTGTGCTGCAGTCAATACTTGCCTCAGAGGTAGAGTTGGAGCCAGAAAAGTACAATGGGAGGAGGAGCATGCAAATTAGGTGATGCACTTCATTGCTAAATGATTATGTGGTAGCGCAGGCACCATCTAGTGTTGCCAACTGTTCAGTTTTCAGCTGGCCTAGCTGGTTTTTATATGGCCAGGCTGGCTGCCAGCAGAGCCATAAAACTGGCAGTAGAACCAGTTTTACCAACGGATTTTTTGACTCTTGTGCACAGCCCGGCTGGTCCCACCCCTTGATGTAACATCAGAGGGGGTGGAATAGGCCAGGCTGCTCACAGAATGATGCACATCAACACAGTCATGTGCTTTTTTTTTTAAATCTCAGCTTCGGAGGCCTGCTGCTGCTAATTCTGATACAGGAAAAGCGGCGTCAGCAGCAGGCAGGGAGCAGGGGCCAGCCCTAGGCATGGTCAGGAATATTCCCCACATGTGACTCCAGAGGCTCCGCATTCATGGCCGTCTTAACAAGCCAGAAGCTTGCCTTACTGCTGATCCGGGTTGGAGCGCCGAGGGGAACTCATCTAGTCTGGTGCAGAGAGCAGTGGCAGGGCAGATTCTTTCCCCGTGATGAATGGAAATGTTCAGCAGCAGTATGTCCCTCTCAGCAGGACTTATCCTGTTGGTTGTTCTTGCTAACCTGATAAATCCTTTTGAATACTGACCCCTAAATTATCACATTTTCATGCTTATACAAAGTACTGGGGAGGGCAAGCCTAATTGCCCCAAATCACTCATTTTGAGCCCTGGCTGAAACAAGTACTTATCAGAAGCTTATGTGTGTCTTGGAAGAGATGCAAATGCTGGCAGGGAAATTTTTTAAATTATATGCATATAAAATGGGAAACACACATACAGGTCAATATTCAAACACCACAGCCAGCATTATTTTTACACACTGGCTTCCTTGTTTTGATATTTAATGTATATTCAATGCAGCTATCTGTAGGAGAGGGGCTGCTCTATATACATACATACAAAAATTCACAAAAAAGCCCTCTATAGCTAATTGTCAAACTAGCATACAATTATTTAAGAGAGAGTGGGTTTTACATAGTGTACAAAAAATACTTAATCAATTGCCCATATAGCACCATTATCACTCACAAAAGCTGTGGAAATTTTTATTAAAGTTTATAACAAAATCATTTTAAAGATTTTTTTTTCAATATATTTTTTTTAAAAACTATATACTTCAAAAATCAACATTTAAAATAAAGTCATTTATTTGCCCGAAAACAAACCCAACTCCATAGATCCTTGCTTCAAGGAGAAGTTTCAGAAATCCAAATTTTTTAGAGCAACATTGAGGGACACTCATCCAAACTTTTCTTTTGGAACACTGAAGAAACAGGAAATGGCATCAGAATTTATACCGGGACCATAATATATAAAGGCTAATAAGCGTCAGAAGCAACGTACTCAGAAACTGTTGACTAGTCAATCAGTGTATCCATTGTTGTTCACAGAAATTAAGTAATTGTTCCTGGTTTCCTCCCTTCCAATGCTCTAGTATTGCACAAATAACTTGCCAAGTGAAGTCTTTGCTATCATGAAGAGCCTCCTCAAAATGAGTCACTAATGGAGCATTAGCAGTCTTTGTATTGAGTCTACTGTAATGTTCTGTTAATCGTACTTTGATCTGATGTTTGGTGCGACCTACATACACTTTAGAATAAGCATAGATAATCACATAAACAACAAAAGTAAACATACAAATCAATCAATAATGTGATTGGTATAATTTATTAGCACCAAGATGAACCCACGTAGGTCTTGTAAGAGTATTACTACATCACTGACAGTGGTGACATGGTTCGTGACTGCAGTCCTCCGAAATCCCCAATGAGGGAGGGAGCTGCAGCTATTCACCTATATTTCGCTCATGATGACATACCATCAGCAGAGGTTCACTCAATTCTGGATGTACAGAAAGCATTTTCTAATGCATGTATATAAGCTGGGTGATCTCACCAGCTTATACGCATGCATTGGAAAACGCTTTCTGTACATCTGGAATTTAGTGAACCCCCGCTGAAAGCCAAGATGACATTGGCTACCCCAACTGGCAGGTTCAAGGAATTGTGTTCTAGCCTACCAACATCCTAAGTTGTGAGAGCTAGGGACTTGATACTGGAATTCAGAAGCCTGCCCTGATCCTGCAAAATCAAAGTTGGATATTCTCCCAGAAGGATGGAATCCCATATTGACAGATCCTGAAGAAGAGGAAACCACGGCTGTCTGGGCCAAAAAGGAGCAATGAGTATCACCGCACCTCTGTCTTGTTGAAATTTCAGAAGAGTTTTTGATATTAGAGGAGTGGGTGGATATGCATACAGAAGTCCTTCTTCCCAATGAAGGCATCTGAGGCTAGCTTGCCATGTGTCCCTAAGTTCTGGAGCAGAACTGAGGAACCTGTTTGTTGCGGGGAGTTGCAAAAAGATCAATTGAGGGAGTGTCCCACTCTCAAAAGATGGACAGGGTTACCTTCCGTTCCAGAGTCCATTCATGAGGATAAAGGACTTGGCTCAGTTTGTCCACCAGAACATTGTGCTCCCCTGCCAGATAAGTGGAATGAAATAACATCCCAAGAGAAATCATGAAGTTCCACAATCTGGCCATCTCCCCACACAAGAGGTCCAAACCTGTTCATCCCAGCTTGATGATATAGAACATTGCTACTTGATGGTTCCTTGGATCATGATGATTTGGTTAGCTAATCAATCTCTGAAAGCCTTTAGATAATCTGCAATTGCTCTCAGTTTCAGGAAATTTATCTGATAGAGACTCTCTTGTGGGGACCACAAAACTTGAGTGTGAAACCTATTGAGATGGATTCCCCAGCTCAGTTTTGATGCATCCATCTTTTTTTTTTGTGTATACATTTTTCTGATCAAAGAAAGATTGTTTCAACTTTCCACAGATGAAGAAACATCCACAGATCTGAAGTTTACAATAGCTTAAAAGACAACACAATAATTCCAGATATATTCAAACATAAATACCCACCAGAGAAACATCCAACTCCATACCATTACCGAGGATGCACTCAACCCTTTCTGGGCACTCCAGTTTACACTCCCTCCTCTCCCTATTTCCCCATCCCTCCCCTCCCAACCCCTCTCCCCATGTTTACCTTACTAGTCCATATAAAAGGGGGACCCGGGCTGGTGGGAGAGGTGTTCCCAGAGTGATGCAACTGGAGAGTTTGTGATGGTCATAGCCTGCCAAAATGAAAATGCAGCACTAATATTAAAAGTATGGTAGCAAATAAAGATACTGTATTTCCTGGGCTATAAGTCGCTCCTAAGTCGCTAAGGCCAAAATTAGGGTTACATTTGGTAAAGTAAGTATATAAGTCACTCTGCTGTACAAGTTGTGGCCTGGATACAACTGCTGGATAAAAGAACTTGTGGGTTTTTTATAGAAGAAGCAGTCTTTTGATGTAAATCTAGATCAGTTAGACAGATTTTCCAGGACCAAGCAGGAAGTCAAGTTCTCATATATGGGTGATGTTGATACCCCACAGAAGCATCTCCCCAGCTCTCAAAGAAAGCCTTTTGGAGATGCCACCAGTGATTCCAAACACTCACAAAGTGCGTCGGGGAGTGCTCAAAGTACATGTTTCAAGCCACCTACAATAGCTTTAAGTCTAACACGAGGATGGCCGCCGCAGGCATTGGGGCCCGATGCCAGGCCTGGCTCCAGGCATCGGACCTCAACCAGTGGGTACAGGAGAAACTTCTTGATGTCCCCTGCCTTTGTGAAACCTCTTTGGCAAGCTGATGGAGGACATACCCATTGATTTCAGTTTTGATATAGCTCCTAGCCTTGGAGACGTCCAAGCAGAAAAGTTTGAGTCCATGTAAGATCTCTATGAGATCTGCTTTAGTCACTGGTGAAGTTGCAGCAGATGAGCTCTCAGGGTCAGGGATACTACTGTTCGTTGGATTAGGAGGTACTTACTGATGCCGCCAGCCCGGTTCTGTTGTACAGGAGAATTGTGCTAAAGCCGCCGCGTCTGTTCCTTTGTCAGTCGTACTTGGTGCCATTCCGGCCAGAAGCAGTGTGAGGCAGCCCTCTGTTCTATTCCAGGAGATTTAGTTAGGTGGAGGAGGAGAGGCTCCAGCTAGTATAGTCTCCTTTGCAGTGTAGGCGTGAGCACATGTTTGAGATATAGTACTGAGAGCTCTGCCCCCATTCCACAGCTCTGTCCTCTTGTGTCCAGCGGTCTCCCTCACCTTTGAGCTCTGTGATCTCCTGGGCCTCCCAAGACTTCAGCTCTAGGTAGGTAGTGAAGAAACAGTGAAGAGAGGCCTACTCTCTTACTCCCTTATTGCACTGCTAATATGTCCCCCTCTAATTCAATCAGAAAAAAGAAGAGTAGAAAGGGAGGTACCTGCACAGCAGCTCCAGGGCTCCTAGTACCAGGAAATCCTTTGGTGTGGGCTCAGAGGATAGCTGTTAACTTAAAACAGGTGGCCCATTGTGCCCACTGTGATTTCTTACATTACATTTATATTTAGAGCTGGTGCAAATGCCGTTATCTAGATTTCTAAAGAATGTGCCGTGTGCATGCCCACATTAACAGTATGTGCTATGGGTGCAACACATGTACTTTTAAAATAGTGACCAAAGTACGTGTGTAAAGCTCCATCCGTATGCGTAAGTCATTGAAAATACATGACTTACGCACATTGGTGGCACGTAACTTTAGACGGCGCCTTATGAAATCACCTCCTAGAAGGGGAATAGGGTAAGGATTAGGAGGATCCTTGATTGGCTAGGGAGTGGGGCTGGGCATCTCACAAAAAGCCTGTCATGGACAGACATTCAAATACCATTAATATGGTTCCTTAGTGCAAAGTTCCCTCATATACCCCACAGAAGCCAGCAGGAGCCATCAAGAGTAGCATATTCACTTGAGCATGATTGTACTTTTTAGCTTGCTTTGAGTAAATAACAGGCTCGTATTAAGCGAGCATCAAGACCTAGTAGATATTAAATAGTATCCAGTTAGTCAGCTCTAGCTAAATAGCATGAAGGGTGAGCGTACTATATTTAGCTTGAGCGTAATCATTTGCATATTTATTGATTTATTAAAAGTACTTATAAACTGCCTTATCATTAGGTCAAGGCAAGGAACAAAAAACATTCCTTGCTAGTACAATCACAAATACATGTAATTCTCTTGGATAATTTTAGCAACTCATCTTCGAATGATTGTTCATTTGCATGCTCTCATAATTTTTTAGGACTTCTTTAACTTGCTTTGTCAAGCCTTCCCACATAGTTCACTACTTATATCATGCACAGGAGGGCCTTGACACATGCTAAAGTCTGCAACATTTGTTCATTATGCATCTATGTAAATGTGTGTGCATATGTATAGATCTAGATAAAAATATAAATGATTTTACCCTTTTTGGTCTGCATGAGACAGTACTTATTCTATCCCTCTTATGGTAATGATCCTGAAGGCAAATAACTTCAGCAAACAAAAGCATTTTAATTTTATTTTCAGGTAGAAAGCTTTGGAAAACTTGCCATTGACTTTTTCATTTTCATTTAGCTTGTAAATAAACAGGCTGAGCTTAGGAGTCTGCATTTGAAAAGATTAAATAACAGTCCAGCTTTAATGAACATTAAATATGAGTGAGTTCTGGAAGATAATTTATCATTTTCATTAGATGTAGTCATTATAGGAGTAAACGAGAGAATATAAATCATAAATGGGCATCAGAATGGAACATTTCTTTTAATAACTTCCACCTGGATTTATAAAAGGTTATGCAAACTATTTTAGAAGCCCTATTTATGAATTAGGTTCCCAAACATAGATACTGTTGTATTTTTGTCGGACTAGAAACCTCAGGCAAGAACTCCTTAACTAAAGGTTCACGTCCTTTTATTCAAATACTGTAAACCTTTTAACTGCCAACAAAATTTAATTTAAACTGAAGAAGTACTTAGCTAAATATTCTGCGCTCCAACGTTGAATTTCTTATGAATTGTGCCACAGTGTTCTTATTTTGCCTTTGGGTTTTTTTGTGTCAGATACTATTTATGAATTAGACATCTGAGAATGGGCATTTAGTTGTATTGTGGCAGCGAAGTGCATGCAATGAATAAAACCAGGAGTCAATTGCAGGTTCCAAGCCAATTTATTGTGCACAGGCTCAGACAGGAGAGCATCCAAAAAGGACTGAGCAATGGATCCAGGAGCAAATTCCTTATATACAATTTTCACAGTTTGATACAGGCAAACTTTCTATTGGTTCCAACGCCCCTTGCACCTGTCCAATCGGGGACCCTCTCTGGGCCTAGCTCCCTGTTCCCCCTGCTCAGGCTATTCTAACAAAGGTATAGTCTTGGACATAGATACATTTCTACTTCAAGGACATTTCTAGCTCAGAGAAAGCAAGACCATTTCTATCATCAGCATAAAGGAATTATACAAACTTTTTCAAAAGCAGTTTAAAGCAGTTTCATAGACTCTGGTTCTTCTCAGCACTACTCCCAAGTGGGGGTTAGGATCTAGGCCTAGTTTACAGGCCATAGCCTACCACAGTATAAATCATAAAAACATCTCCAGAGCCATTTTAGAAGACAGGACCATCCATGTCCGATGGTGGTATGGTGGAGGCATGTCTTGGGTGTTCCGATAAAGATAGACTTGTGGGCTCAATTTCAGGAATAGTGAGCATACCTAAATCTACCAGCAGCACCGTACCTAGCCCTGTGTGAGTGGTGTGGCCACACAGGATACAGGGGCACATTTGGGGCTGCCGGCCTCAGCTCCTCCCCACGCTGCCTGCCCTTACCCCACTGCCTCTTTTCATGTTTCCTTGGTGGTGGCGGTAACAATGGCAGCAGCAGAGCAAACATCCAGTTCTTAAACCCCCCCCCCCCCAAAAAACCCAAGTGGATCTTTCCGACTCCGCGCTTGCATGTTGGCCTGATCCCTCCCTCCTCTGATATATGCTCACATCAGAGGAACGAGGGACTAGACCAGACATTGAAGCGCGGAGTTGCAAAGACCTGCATATTTGTTTTGTTTTTTTAATTGGATGTCTATTCTGCTGCTGCTATCGCCGCCAAGGCACCATGAAAAGCGGTGCTGGGGCAAGGGCAGGCAGCGCGGGGAGCCAGCTGGACATGGAGGTGTGGGGTAAGGTAAATTGCTGGGCACGGAGCAAATGGCAAACCTGTGATGGGGAGGAGGAGGAGGCACACCAGATGTGCAAGTCGCACAGGACGCATTTATGGCTTGGTACAGACCTGCCCTCCAGCAGTAATATTCATGTCTATTCCTGCTCCAGGGCACCAATAGGCATCAGAAAAACTTTTGTTCTGCCACCAAAATACCTCGATGGAATAGAGAAGCATGTATTCTGATACCACCAATACAAGCATTTTACGATAATAAAGAGCTCTGAAGAGAAATGACGACACTTCTTTTCTGATCTGCAAGCACATGCAAAATGGCAGGCCTGGATGTGCATATAGCATGGGAGAAATGTCTCTATCCTAAAATTGTATCACACAGACATCTATGTATGTGTCTGTGGCTGCTGCCGTCCACTTGAAACATATATACATGTTGAGTGAAAAAATATTTTCACTTATTAGTCTTAAATAAGTTACACTATAGCTTCATTGCATGTCCCCTAGTCTTTCTATATTTTGATGGCATAAACAAGCTGCATTTACCCATTCCATTCCATTCATTAATTTATAGATCTCTATATCTCCCCTCAGCTGTCTCTTTTCCAGGTTAAGGAACTCTAATCTTTTTACCCTCTCTTCATAGGGGTATCCTTCCATCCCCTTTACCATTTTGGTGGCTCTTCTCTGTACCGGTTCTAATAACACTATGGGGTATGTTTACTAAAGGGAGCTTTTTGCGCTGCTGCGACATTATCGAGCGCTAAGGTACCTTAGCACGCAATAATGGCGCTTTATCGGGTGCAGAGGTACCTTAGCATGCGATAACGCGCGCAGCAGCGCAAATGAGCGCTGAGGGTGGAGAAAGGCTCCCGGAGGGCGGAGGAAGGCTCCCCAGGGGCGGAGATAGAGGGTCAATGGGTGAAGAGTTGGAGGGGAGAGGCTCCCTGCACACTAACGCTGTGGAATCCGGGGCTGAAAACTAACGCCAGTGAAACCCTGGCATTAGAGCAGACTTAAAGGGAAAATAAACCATTTCCGTCAGCAATGTACAGCAAAACCAGGGAAACCTAAAAAAAGTGATAAGTCTGATACATGTGCACGAAACAAAAGGGCAAATAAACATTGAAAATGACCTCAACAAAATGTAAAAAAAACATAACCAAGCTGGCCAATAGTGATATTAATGGGAAACATCAAAAAACACTACCAAGAAAGCTCCAAAAAAAAGATATGAATTTTGAATGGGTCTATGCTCCGTCCGCATACAAGGTGAATGATCCCACAGTGAAATAGCGTTGATCAGGGTTTTCCTTCTCCATTGGACAAGTTTCCTATGGCGTGCACATGTTCTGCAATAGCAGGGCGGGCATGTCGGAACGGGCAACTGGACAGATGCTGGAAAAGGGGACACAGAGGGCTGCAGGAGGCACATGCTGTGGTGCAGCTGGGCCACAGTGCGGACTAGGGGGATGCCTAGGTGGCCCATAGGATTGCTGAAACAGTAGAGCAGCCAGACAGCAACTAATGAGGGCCCAACATGGGCATGAGTGTGTTTCCCACAGTGTCACAGGGGATAGTACCCAACAGGTACCCCCAAGGGCACAGAACAGTGGCAGGCGGTGCTGGGGGGAAACGTGGACAGCTATGCAGGCACCCCTACCCCAGAACCCGCACCATAGGCAGCCACCTACCCGCACACTGGATGGCCTGAGGCTGCGCATCACCAGCACCACCAGCATAAGGGCATGTCAGCATGGTGGCAGAGGAGTACTGGTGGTGGAGGGGGCAGTGGCAGCTGCCCAGAGCAGACGATGGCCTAGCCCTGTGTAGGAGGGTGCCATGCACTGCAACAGACATGCTATCCCCAGGGAATACACTGTCTCTGTGGCAACACAGTGGTGCAATGCACACAGCCAGTGTGTTCAGAAGCAGAAAGTCACAGGTTCAAGTCCCAGCTGTGGCTCCCAGTCCCCATATTTTACTCAGTACTAAACCATGGTAATAAAGAGGGAACCTTTATTGCAGATAACAGAAACATGCCTGAAATGCCTATATTTTACCCTACAGAGCACAGACACCATAAACATGTGCAATACCTAGAGCAGAGGTTCCCAAATGCAGTCGTGGAGTGCCAAAAATCATTCAGGTTTCATGCTGTCTCTAATATAAGGACATGTTAGCATGGTGGCAGAGGGGTACTGGTGGTGGAGGGGGCAGTGGCAGCTGCCCAGAGCAGACCATGGCCTAGCCCTGTGTAGGTGGGTGCCATGCATTGCAACAGACAGGCCCTGTCTGACGAACAGTCATGCTATCCCCAGGGAACGCATTGTCTCTGTGGCAACACAGTGGTGCAGTGCACACAGCCAGTGTGTTCAGGAGCAGAAGGGCAAGTGTTCATGTCCCAGCTGTGGTTCCTGCCAACCCCGTTCCCATATTTTACCCACTACTAAAATGTGGTAATACAGACAGAACCTTTATTGCAGATAACGTAAACATGCCCAACACGCCTACATTTTACTCTACAGAGCACAGACACCATAAACATGTGCATTACCTAGAGCAGAGTCTCCCAAAAGAAGTCCTGGAGGGCCAAACACCATTCAGGTTCTATGCTGTCTCAAATAAATATGGCTGTGCTGCATTTCCATGCACCACCCCCATGGTATGCAGATGTATCTCATGCATAGTCATTAGGAACAGCATGAAAACCCGAACAGTGTCTGGCCCACCAGGACCGGAGTTGGGAACCTCTGCCCTAGAGCAGCGGCCAACAGGGGCAGACACACCCGCACTCACAGGCTCCATTATCCCAAGCCTCCTGGAGAGGCAGGATGTTGGGCCCTGAGTGCATCTCCCAATATTAGCACTTGCATACCTTAGCAATGCCACCCTTAACCTGGGAATATGGTACACATATATCAAAAGTTTGCTATGATTACTGGCAGATAGCAATTCCTAAGTTAAGCACAATCTGCTCATTGAGCTGTATCATACCAACCTCTCTGATGTCTGTGGAGTGTGTTTCAGATCTGGTGTCTCACAGTGTTCACCACCCTGGGGAGTGACCCCAACAGTATTGCATACCATAGCCATGCCTGCACCGTGCCCAGGACTTGTGTGGTGGCCAGGGCTGCCAAACACCTCTATAGTTTGCACAATGCTAGCATAGGTGTAGGAGTGTGTGTCTGTTTATCCAGTGTGTGGTGGCTGGCAACGCCTTCCTCAGCCCACACTGCTTGCATGGTTGCCAGTGTTAGCCTGCCAATGTGCATAATGAGGAGCAAGGTACTGTGGGTATAGCCCGGACAGGGTGACCTGGCCTGGATGCATCTGCACAGGGCATAGGGCAATGGCTCGGACATTGTAGTGCCCGGCCACAACCTGCACTGACAGGGTGGCCAACGCATGTCCTGCTGGGAGGTCACTCTCACCCTGACTGAACAGTGACCACGGCATGGCTAGGCTCCCCCATAGTATTTTGTTGTATTTCTCTCGTGAAATGCATGGGTTCTTCTTTCTGGGGTCCAATCACTGATTTATCTGCTTGGTTGGTGTGTTCACATTCCAATTCTGGGTGCACACATCTTCTCCAGGAATATGCACTGTGGATTAACTAGCAGGCTGTCTGCAGTTATATGTATGTGGCTGGAACACCTTGTAGGGTGCAGCAGTTGGTGATTCACTGTGTGCCTGCTGGTGAATATCAGATGGTGGTGGGGCAGCTGAGCATTTCCAGGTCTACTGTCTGTCTGCCATTGCATGCTGGATGTGTACAGCTCTATATTGGCTGCCCTGTAGGGTGTCTGTTCCCCAGCAGGACTGGGGTTGATGGCCCCTCTCTACTGCCATCATTGCAGAGAGGTAGAATGGGGATCTGTTGGTAGGAGTTCCTGTTTCCCACCCTGAGCCACTAGAGAGTGGGTTGGGTTGGTGATACATAATCTGCCTATGGGTCCAAACACCCCCCATCACCTACATCATGTTACCAACACAGAATATGCACTATTTTGGGTGCATCATAGCCCATAAGAGCTAAACTTGATTGACAGATACAGATGGACACTGATGTATCCCAGGTGTGTCTGCAGGAAGTACTGATCACACACACACTAGCACTGATAGGTACCTGCAACATGGCCTATTTCAGTCAAGGCAGGTGCTGCAGACCTGGTGCTGGCCGCCCTACTGCACCCTCAGGGTGAGCACAGTACACACACACACACACACACACACACACACACACACACACAATGTGACACTCTGTAGCTACTCTGTGCCACTAACACACACCGTCTGCACCCCCTACCAGGCTGAGGTGCTGTGGGGGTACACATGGTTGGTTCCCCCTACCAGGCAGAGGTGCTGTGGGGTGCATACCCCATCCTGTGATCATATGTAGACTGCTGATTTGCATGTGCATTGCATCATGGGTACGGGTGGGTTGACCCGACCCTGGTAACCATAGCAGAATGTTTGTGTGGTGACATGCAGTCCTTCTGTAGCCAGCCAGGAGTTTGCTAATAGCTATAGAACAGTAGCCCAGTGGTTACTTCACTCCCTGTAGAACCAGAGGTCATGGGTTTGATCCCACAGTGGGGTAGTGTCTCTTTTTGGTTTAAATTAGTGCTGCCAGCAAAAGCACCCTCACAGTGCTGTAACCTGAAGGTGCCTCATAAGACGCCCAATAAAGTGCCTTACAAGGTGCCGTATAAGGTGCCTTATATGGCACCTTATAGAGCGCCCCATAGGGGACATTATAGGGTGGCTCGGCGGACAGGGCACTCTATAATGTGCCCCATGGAGTGTCTAATAGGGTGCCTCATAAGGCACCGTAGGTTACGGCACTGTGAGGGTGTGATTGCTGGCAGCACTAATGTAAAATAAAGAATAAGATGCTGCACACAGCACTGCCTAAAAGTAAAGGGTAATGCCTCAGACAGCCTTATAGATTTGGCACACTGGGGGATCAAACTCATGACCCCCTGTACCATCAGTCTGTGTATTATCTATTGCACTACACCTCTGCTGCTGCACTTGCATGGTGCGCCTGCATAAGACTAACGTGTGTTAGTCTGGCACGGCTCCCTCAATGGCGCAATAATGTGCACGGTGACAACACGCGATTGCCATGTTTAGACCATAGGACCCACTATTTTTATTGCATCCTGCACATTATGGCTGGCCGCACATTAACACGGTGTACTACACATACCCCCTTGTGTAACAGTTTAGGTAGCCATTATTATGTGAAAAGGCATAGCACACTGGTTAACACAATGCCCTCACAGCTAGTGGTGATGTGTTTGAGACCCGAGTGTGCTGACACCAAGATAAATGCATAATAATTGAACTGTTTTCAGACACATCACTGCAATGTGCATTGGCAGCTTAGATCTTTATTATATACTGATTGCGCCATCACAGTCCCTGTATACCAGCCATGGCACAAGCATGTTGCTAGTACGCTGTAATGACATATGCGCGTGTGTGTGTGAGCAAGGCAGTGCAGAAAATGGCTACCTGCTCGAGAAAGCCTGCTTTTACCAGGCAGGAGCTGAGGCACCTTGCAGGGCTGATCTGCACTAGGCAGACAAAACTCTTTCCAGGATCCTCCAGGCGTCAGGACCTGGGCCGTGTGCGGAGGGCCTGGGACCACGTTACCAGTCGCTTTAACCATATGGCAGATTACCTACATGAGGTAAGTGTTTGGGACAGGTCAATATATGTATATACATGTCCATTGTGTATTGTAGGTGTGCATGCTGCTGTGTGTAGGCATTCTATCCAATTTATGTTTATTAGTTAAACCCACGTGATATACTGCCTATATATCATATCAAAGTCGTCTTCCCTATCCCCATGAGGTTAAGAACATGATCACAGAGTTCCAGATGTCATCCTGGTGTCATGGCAGCTGCTGCTGTTGATGTGTTAAAATAAACCGTAACTCAAGTAGCCCCTAGATCTGCCTAAAGAGGTTTGGTAAACATCATGCTAACATGGTAGGTTCTGCAGTTGCAGGGTCACACATCAGCCCTACCCCAAGGGGTCCTGAGACCTGATCCAAATGCACAGTCACTCATCCTGGTAACATGGTTGTGAGTGAGGTTGCAGCTTAAAACATCCTCCCTACCCCCAGGAGTCCTGAGAGACCATCAAAGTGGGCTCTCACTCACCCTGGTGATATGGCTGTGTGTTTCTTTGCAGTTTAAAACATCCTCCACACCCCGAGGACCCCTGAGGGTCCATCAAAGTGGGCTCCCATTTACCCTGGTGTTATGGTTGTGTGTGCCTTTGCAGTTTAAAACATCCTCCCTACCCCTAGGAGTCCTGAGAGCCCATCAAAGTAGGCTGTCACTCACCCTGGTGATATGGTTGTGTGTGCCTTTGCAGTTTAAAACATCCTCCCTACCCCCAGGAGTCCAGAGGTCCCATCAAAGTGGGCTGTCACTCACCCTGGTGATATGGTTGTGTGTGCCTATGCAGTTTAAAACAACCTCCCTATCCCCAGGAGTCCTGAGAGCCCATCAAAGTGGGTTCCCAGTCACCCTGGTGATATGGTTGTGTGTGCCTCTGCAGTCTAAGACATCCTCCCTACCCCCAGGAGCCCTGAGAGCCCATCAAAGTGGGCTCTCAATCACCCTGGTAGTATGGTTATGTGTGCCTTTGCAGTTTAAAACATCCCCCCTATTCCCAGGAGTCCTGAGGGCCCATCAAAGTGGGATCTCACTCACCCTGGTGATATGGTTATGTGTACCTCTGCAGATTAAAACATTCCCCCTCTCCCCAGGTGTCCAGAGAGCCCATCAAGGTGGGCTCTCTGTCACCCTGGTAGTATGGTTAAGCTGCTTTTGCTCTGTGATATTCCACCCTACCCCCAGGAGTCCAGAGGGCCCATCAAAGTGGGCTGTCACTCACCCTGGTGATATGGTTACTGCTGCTGATGATGTGTTATGCGTCACCCTACCCCCAGGAGTCCTGAGACCTGCTGAAGGTGTCCTGTCAGTCACCCTGGTGCTATGGTTATGTTGGTGAGGATGTGTGGGGAGACACCCTACCCCCAGGAGGCCTGAGACCTGATTGCAACGGTGGGTATGTCATCCAGATACTGTGGTAGGTTATGTCGTGTAGGTCTCACATCTCCCCTAGTCCGTGAGGCTCACACCTCATTACACACGTCTTTGACAGATCAAGATGGTATGGTATGTGCAGCTGTGGATCTTCTTTACAACACCCCATCCCCATGAGCTATTAGATATGATTACGATGGGCTGGAACAAACCCATATATCACAGACCTGTACGCTGATTCAGGTCACACATCTGCCCAGTCACCAGGATCACGTACCTGATTGCATAGGAACATTACAGATTCTGTTGTAAGGATACATGCACCTGTTGGGGTTGTACAGCACTGCCTGAACCCCAGACAGGAGCACAGATGTCAATAGGGTATTCTGGTGTGTTGCCCCGTTTCCCTGTTTTTGCAAGCCACAACTTCCCTACTCACACGAGGCCCTAGTCATGACCATGGAGGTATAGTGGAAAGCCAAATGGCATGGTAGTGGCCCATGGCAAGGTGGATAGGGCCACCCACCCTCCGCTCCATGTATGGACACATCACCCATGCATGTCAGGATATCATGTTGCCATTGGGGCTGGGTCGGATGATGTGTGTAGGTCAGGGAAATACAACAGTGTTTGACAGACCACATAGGGGGTTAGGAGGGTTGCCTGGATACCAGCATGGCCAAACCACACGTGGCATGGCGCTGCCATGCCATGCAAGGGGAGCATAGGAACACGGAATGTTGTGTCCAGGGTGCTACGCATAGGTGTCACTGGACACATGGCCAGACCCATAGCCACACATGCAGGTGGCACTGGCAGCAGTTAGTACATGACACACTGAGCAGCAGAGCAGGAGCAGCACGATGCTGCTCACAGAGATGTTACATTTATGTTGGCCACCCACCACAGATAATTGTTCACTGATGCTTCCACACATTGTTCCCCCCCCAGGTCGAAAACCTCCGTAAGAAGGGGAGGGAGCTCTGCCTGCACCACCCAGAGTACCTCGCCCGCCTCCAGAGGGTGGAGGTGGCCCAACGTGCAGGTGAGTATTGTGGAATTTGCTGCCCAGTAAATAATGCCACAGTGGCCCACTAGCCTGTCTGGTGCCTGAATATGTACATGTGTTATGTGACGCTCATGATAGTGTGCTAATGACTGTCACCCTCCACAGAGGGTGATGCCGACGGTGAGGGCCCCTCCACGGCTGGACAATTTGCAAGGCGCCCCCCTGCCCGCCAGGCAATGGAGGAGGAGGAGATGATGGAGGAGGGGGCCGAGGAGGTGGAGTGCGAGCCACAGAAGGAGGCGGCGGACACGGCGGAGAAGGAGGAGGATGATGGGGGCATGGAAGGGTTGGAGGGTGGGATGGGAGGGGAGGGAGAGGGTGTGGGTGATGGTTTGGGGGGAGGAGGGGGGGAGTGTGGAGGGTGGGTGGGAGGTGGCAGGGGTGGAGGTGGGGGGTGTAACCTGGGGGGAGAGTGCTAGCGAACACAGGGCAGCACAGGGCACTGTGGGTTCCCACCAGCCACTGCACGTGGGTCCAGGGAATGGATGGCTGTGTGTGCAAACGCCATCTGGTGTCACACACAGGTTACATTCACATGCCACCACACAGACACATGGCACCATGTGTGTGTATGGTGGCAGGTGCGTGCAAGACCTGCATGTGGCCCTGGATGGCATGGAGCAATGCCTCCATTATCTGGAACACTCGAACCGGTGGCTGGCGGGATCCATTCAGTGGATGGCCTCCGAGATGGAGCGTCTGCTCTGTTGGCGGCCATCCCTTGAAGGGCATCTCAGGAGTGTCTGATGGCCCCTGTGATGCCCACACATGTGCCCTGTGCTGTCCTGTGTTCCATCACCTGACATGCCACATGGGTCCGTAAGATATAGACCGTCACCGGTCACAAAGGGGACACTAGGCATTAGGGACCCTGGTGTGACCCATTATGGGATATGTTGGCATAAACACTGTATATATTTCCAATTATTGTAGTGTGATGTTTTATGTTATATATAAACAGTTTTCGATACATCACAATGGTCACATGTCGCCCTTAGAGACACACTATGGATGTAAGCATGGGATATGTGTGTAGATAGGTATGTGTATGCAAGGTAGACATGGGTATCATACATGGACTGGCTCCACATGCAGTTGTGGGGGCTGACCATGTGTGTAGGCGTGTGAGTCCAAGGTGACCCTGAGATGTGGCAATGTAGAGCATGTCCTAGAATACCTAGGCACGTGCATGCTGTGTGCAATGTGTGGGAACCATTTCTGATGCACCATGCTTGTGTGCCAATAGTAGAACTGGCAAACTGCTATATCTGTGCATGCAGGGTAAGATGTACTGCTGTGCCCAGGAGCTACTCAGGGGGATAACTGTTGAGTGCGGCCTGGGACAATGCATGTCACAGGGATGGGTGGTGGGTAACCATATGTGCTTGTAGGAATGAGCAGCCGACCTATGCAAGCCACCCTTGTCTGCATATGCTGCATGCCAGCCTATATGGGGGGGGGGGGGCAGCCACATAGGTGGTGTTGCAGGCAGGGATAATGGTCACACATGTGTGTCCAATGTTGGGGGGTATAAGGGGTGGGAAACGGTGACAGATCCCAACACCAGACATGTAGCATCAAGACATTCCCCCTGTGCAACAGGGAAGGATGAGTAAACCCCCATGCTGCGGCCCAGGGGCTGGAACCTGACGCAGTGCATGGCACACACGGCATGTTATGACCTCTGTGCAGTGATACCTGGCAGTACAGATACCCCACCAATGAGGGGCATGGGTGCGGGTCATGTGGTCAGGGACACGACATGAGGTTCAGGCTACGTAGGGGACCACAGTGCCACACATTGTAAACAAACACGTAGGATGTACAGGTTACAGACTGTTTATTCAGCACACATTCACATCCTGTGTGGTCGCCCATGCTGCCCACGCCTCCCACAGCCCAACCCCTCCCCCCCCCACAGTGCTGCACCTGGTCCTGGCGCCTCTGGTGCTGGTGCAGGCTGCCGCATCAGGGCCACTATGTCTTCCAGGGCACCCGCAATGCGGGCAAGCGCCCCCGAACTGATCTCCTACCGGAGCAGCTGCAGCTCCCTCGTATTTGCCACCATATTCAGGTGTATGCGATGGAGTGCCTGACGAGTGCCTGAGGGTGGGACAGAAGGTGATATGTGAGTTACCTCTTCAGTAGCCAACCGTCACACATACACATGTCACGCATATCCCGCCAGATAGGTCTGCAGAACACTCATGCATGCCACAACTACAAATGCATGACCATGGTTAGACCTGTGCATCCCATGAGCCATTCTCATGCCTGGACGGGGTCATGATGAGGGCTCATGGGAATCACATAGCCCACACATGGCAGTGTGGCAGGTGAATCTGTTGATGCTTGGTCTGCACACTGGTTGTCTGAGATAGGTCAGAAAGGGTAAGGGGTCATTGCACACACATACATATCTATATATGGGTTTCACAGCTCCCTACAATGCTGGGGCACATTGCAGATCATGTTGGCAGACGATGCTGCATAACAATACCTATGGAGGGGTGTCTATAGGCAGGGTGTCTGGGTGGCCTGTTATAGTGGTTCCTGTTGTCTGATCACCTGGGGTATGTGGCCATGCACAGTATGTGTGTGTCCGAGCCCCTCAAACATGCTGTCACCTGGCAAATCATCCAACAGGAGGGTGGAACACACCTGGCACATGACAGCCCTCCCTCAACATCATAAACAATCACCTATGTTCCCATCGCCATCCCCCATGTGAATGTTGCCCAAACACCCATGGGGATCAGTGTGTATGGTGTTACCCACCTTCAGCATCGCGCTGTGCTGAGGCACTGTGGGCCCTCAGCTCCGCAAATATCATGGTCATGTTTGTGGGTGATGCACCTCCAGAGTTTGGGGCCTCCATGGGGTGGTGGGTGGCCTCCAATGCAGCGCCGACTCCAGCCTGTGAGGTGCTGCCAGCATCCCCCAATGTGGCGTTGAAATCCATGGGCGTATCCTGTGCCTCGGGCACCTCATAGTTTGCTGGTGTGTGTTCGCCCCCACTTGTGGTGTCCCCAGAGACTGCGGCCTCTGGCTCCTCCCCACCCTGAGGCCCTTCCACATCCTCCTCCTTGGGTGACCCCATGATACTGTAGTCACCTGAGTTGTGGAAAAGCATCAACAGCACAGATAGGTTTTCACAGTCCACCTATGTACACGTGTGTACTACATCCACCCCACAATCGATGTGTGCTTGGGGGTGCCCTGTATGTGTGCTGCATAGATACTACTACGTGTCAGACTACTAATATTAAGCACCTGTTGTGCACTGCCAAGCACATGCATCACTGTGAAGATAGTATGACAAACAGACATTCGCTGATCAGCGGGCCTTACAATCCTAACGGAGATAGCAATTACAGGTGTGAGAGAAGGTTATTAGCAGGTGTGAGGGGACATGTTTGGAGCAGATGGGAAAAGGGATGGGGTTAGGAACACATGTGAGAGGGGGGCAGGAACATGGCAACTAAAAGGGGTGTGATGGAGTACAGCACACCCATGCGCCCCCGGGATAGGTAAATGGTGAGGCTGCAGAAACAGGTATGGGAGGTTGCATGCAGATGGCTGACGCATAGACAAAGGGGATTGCAGGCATTGGCTAAGAGTATAAAGGTGTATTTAGCATACATACCTGCCTGAGGATGGGCAGTGTCCAGGGCCTCTGGCAGCCCCCGCAGGTATATAGGCCCTAGACGGTCAGCCAGCTCCTGCTCCAGGGGCGTGAGGATTGGGGTGAAGGGTCCGCCCCCACCGGTGCCCAGGGCATGTTGCCTCTTGGCAACCATGTGTGCTCTCACACCTCGTTTGATGTCATTGAACCTCTTCCTGAGGCTGTCAAGGTCCCTGGGTGGCTCCCCTGCATCTGCCATGGCCACCTGCACCTCCTCCTACACCTCTGTGCGTGTGGCCACAGTGGTGCGGCTGCTGAGCCGCCCATATAGAACCTCATAATTTTCCAGGACCATGGCCAACAAGATGTGGTTCTCCTGAGGGCTGAACCGCACAGCCCTCCTCTATTGAGCAGCAGGCACCAGTATCCGCTTTCTCTTGGCAGTGGGGGGCCCCTGTGAGGGCTGGGACCCACCTGATGTGCCTGATGCCTCCCCTGCAGCGCCACCACTCCCACCCTGCTGAGCAGGTGGATGCCCCTCCTCCACCCCAGCCAGGTGCTGCTGCTCCAGCACCCTACGCTGCTCCCCCTCCCCCTCCCTCTCCCTATCAGCCAACCCTGCCCCACCCCCTGCGCTCCACTCACACCTACTCGCTGCCCCCCCTCTCCCTGCTGTCTGCCTCTCACCTCTCCTGTCTCCTCCACCTGCTCCTCGCCTTGTCATCAAACTCTCCACCTGCCTCTGCCCTCTCAAACACCTCTCCAACTGCCACTGACTCTCTCCACCAATGCTACCTCTCCAAACACTATCCAATACTCTGTCTCTCTGTCTCTGTCTGTCTCTCTTTTTCTCTCTGTCTCTGTCTCTCTCTCTCTCTCCTACACAAAACCCTCAACGTGACCCAGGTGTTTGGGTGTATATATAGGTTGCACACATGTGGCTGCTGCACGCGTTGCGCATGTGCCGCACAGATGCTGAGGGTGCGTGCACAGGACACGTCATACATGCACTATGCGCGTGGGACGTGGCGCATACGCATGTCTAACCCTTATGCACAGCGCATTTAGGTAGGAAGTTGAAATCCAGAACTTCCAGGGTAGCGTTCTCCGAAATACTTCCCGTTCCACGTGCAGGACCCAAAAGGCAGGCAGAGCTCTGGAGTCTCAATGCGTGGATGAGACAATGGTGCAGAGATGAGGGGTTTGGATTTGTTAGGAACTGGGGTACATTCTGGGGAAAGGAGGGGCTCTTCCGAAGGGATGGGCTTCACCTTAACCGGATGGAACCAGGCGGCTGGCATTAACCTTTAAAAAGGAGATAGAGCAGCTTTTAAACTAGATAATAGGGGAAAGCCAACCGTCGCCCAAGAGCGCATGGTTCGGAAGAATGTATCCTTGAAGGATACTACCAAAAGCAGAGAGGTTCCAAAAAAGAGTAAAGTAACCCAAATGCCCTCGAGTACAGAGCAGACAGAACTTAAAGATCCCAAATTACCCATGTCTACCAATAGCCAAATTAATATGAATAAAATACAGTCTCTAAAATGCTTGTATGCAAATGCTAGAAGTCTAAGAAATAAGATGGGAGAGTTAGAATATATAGCACTAAATGAGATGTTAGATATGATTGGAATATCAGAGACATGGTGGAAGGAGGACAACCAGTGGGACACTGTGATACCTGGGTACAAACTATATCGTAATGATAGAGCTGATCAAATTGGTGGAGCGGTTGCGCTCTATGTTAGAGAGGACATTGAGTCAGAAAGGATTAAAGTTTTGCAGGAAACAAAATTTGCTGTAGAATCTCTATGGATTGTAATTCCATGTAAAAAGGGGAAGGCGAAGGCAGTGGGGGTGTCCTATCGACCGCCTGGCCAGAATGAACAAATGGATGATGAAATGCTGAAAGAAATCAAGGAAGCTAACAAAAGTTACAGCGCAGTAATAATAATGGGTGATTTCAATTACCCCGGTATAGACTGGGTCAGTGTCACGGCAGGATATGCTAAAGAGATAAAGTTCCTAGATGACATAAATGACTGCTTCTTGGAGCAGCTGGTTCATGAACCAACCAGAGGGGAAGCCATATTAGACCTAGTCCTTAGTGGAACACCAGATCTAGTACAAGAGATAAGGGTGTTGGGGGCCACTTGGCAATAGTGATCATAGCATGATTGCCTTTGATTTAATTAGTGGAGGAGGGATAGTAAGGAAATCCACAGTACTACCTTTTAACTTTTGAAAGGGGGACTATGATAAAATGAGGAAAATAGTTAAGAAAAAACTAAAAGGAGCAGTTGCAAAGGTTAAAGACTTACATCAAGCTTGGGTGTTGTTGAAAAATACTATCTTGGAAGCCCAGACCAGCTGTATTCCACGCTTTAAGAAAAGTGGAAGGAAGTCCAGAAAACTACCAGCATGGTTTAAAGGTGAGGTCAGAGAGGCTGTTGTTGCCAAAAAAGCATCTTTCAGGAAATGGAAAAAAGAGCCAAACGACGAAACCTGGAAACAGCACAAGCACTGGCAGGTCAAATGCAAGGCATTGATAAAGAAGGCAAAGGGAGAATTTGAGAAGAAGCTTGATGCGGAAGCAAAAACGCGAAGTAAAGATTTTTTCAAGCACATTCATAGCAAAAAACCTGTGAGAGAGTCGGTTGGACCATTAGATGATAGAGGAGTTAAAGGGGCACTAAGAGGCGACAAGGCGATAGCGGAGAGACTGAATGATGTAGGGATGTTACCCATGACTGAAGTGGTATTTAAAGGTGCAGAAGAATTGAAGGAAATATCGATACTTCGGGAAGATATATTACAACTATTAGATAAACTGAAGAGTAGCAAATCACCTGGGCCAGATGGTATACATCCAAGGGTGTTGAAAGAACTGAAATATGAGATTGCAGACCTGCTATTAGTAATCTGTGAACTATCATTAAAATCATCTCTAATACCTGAAGACTGGAGGATCGCCAATGTAACACCAATTTTTAAAAAGGGTTCCAGGGGTGATCAGGGAAACTACAGACCGGTGAGCCTCACGTCAGTACCGGGAAAAATGGTAGAAACCATCATAAAGAATAAAATTACTCAGCATGTAGATAGTCATGGCCTAATGGGAGACAGCCAACATGGCTTTAGACAAGGTAGATCTTTTCTTACTAATCTGTTATGTTTTTTTGAAAGTGTGAATAAACAGGTAGACAAAGGTGAGTCAGTTGATATAGTGTATCTGGACTTTCAGAAAACCTTTGACAAGGTCCCTCATCAGAGACCTTTGACAAAACTAAAGAGTCATGGGATAGGAGGCAGTGTACTACTGTGGATCAGGAACTGGTTAAAAGATAGAAAGCAGAGGGTTGGGCTGAATGGCCAGTTTTCCCAATGGAGAAAGGTGAATAGAGGTGTACCCCAGGGATCTGTGCTGGGTCCGCTGCTTTTTGACATATTCATAAATGACATGGAAAGGGGAATAACAAGTGAGGTTATCAAATTTGCAGATGACACACAACTATTTAAAGTTGTTAAAACCCAAGAGGATTGTGGAAAATTGCAAGAGGATCTTGATAAATTGGAAGACTGGGCATCAAATGGCAGATGAAATTTAATGTGGACAAGTGCAAAGTTATGCACCTAGGGAAGAACAACCCAAACAATGGTTCCACAATGCAAGGTTCCACATTAGGAACCACCACCCAGGAAAAAGATTTAGGCGTCATTGTGGATAACATGTTAAAACCCTCGGCCCAGTGTGCAGCGGCAGCCAAGAGAGCAAATATAATGCTAGCTATCATAAGGAAAGGAATAGAAAATAAAACAAAAGATATTATAATGCCTCTATACCGTTCCATGGTGAGACTGCACCTTGAATATTGGTCACCGTATCTTAAAAAGGATATAGCGTTATTAGAAAAGGTTCAGAGAAGAGCCACCAAAATGGTAAAGGAAGGAAGGATACTCCTATGAGGAAAGGCTAAAAAGGTTAGGGCTCTTTAACCTGGAAAAGAGACGGATGAGGGGAGATATGATAGAAGTCTATAAATTAATGAACGGAGTGGAACGGGTAAACGTAGATCGATTGTTTACGTTATCAGAATATAGAAAGACTAGGGGACATGCAATGAAGCTACAGGGTAAACTATTTAAGACTAATAAAAGAAAATATTTTTTCACTCAACGTGTAATCAAACTCTGGAATTTGTTACCTGAGGATGTAGTAAAGGCTGTTAGTGTAGCTGGGTTTAAAAAAGGTTTGGACAAGTTCCTGGAGGAAAGGTCCATAAACCATTATTAAGAAGGGACCCAGGATATCAATGCTTGACCCAGTACAAGCATTGCGGAACCTGTGTCTTTTGGGGAAACTGCTAGGTACGTATGACCTAGATTGGCCACTGTTAGAAACAGGATACTGGGCTTGATGGACCTTGGTCTGACCCAGTATGGCATATCTTATGTTCTTATGTTATGTTCTAACAAGGTGTCATGCGCACGCAGCTTCCGCGCCCCTGTGGCACATGCGCAACGCGCGCAATGACGCGCCTGTGTGTTGGCACATGTGCAACGCGCGCAATGCAGGTACACTCTTTAAATACACATGAACAACTCTGTCATATTGAGGGGTTTGTTTAGGAGACTGAGAGGCCGTGTGGTGTTAATTAAGCTTTTGGAGAGTCTAAGGAGTATGTACAGTGTGTTTTGACTGTGTTTATGAGTGTTGTCTGTATTGTGTGGCTGCCTGTTTGTGTGGTGTGAATGGTGTGTGGCTTCGTTAGTGAGGTGAATGTCTGTGATTGTGTGTAGTTGAGAGGCTGGCCTTGTGGAGTGTATGGCTGCCTTCGTGATTGGGGCAGTTGCAGAGGGGGGTGAGGAGGGGCAGCGGTTGCCTGATGGGGGAGATGGTGTTGCTGGGGCTGCAGCACAGGGCATGGGTGTAGACCCGCTGCAACACAGACCTGCAGCTGTGGGGGCAGGCCAGGCAGAGGCTGTACCCGCACGGGGCAGGAGACGTGCCGAGGTGCAGGTTCACCAGCCTCGCCTCTACAGGCCCAGGGCACAGCTCCAGGGCATGCGTGAGGACCAGGTCATCTCCCTCTACCGCCTGAGCACGGGAGCTATTAGGGAGCTCTACGAAGATCTAAGACCTGACCTCGAGCCCCTGACTGGTCGGTCAAATGCCATACCAGGTTTGGTCAAACGCTTTGGTGCCCTACATTTCTTTGCCTCTGGCTGTTTCCAGTCATCTGTGGCTACAGTGGGTGGCATGAGCCGCCCCACCGTTTCACGGTGTCTCCACCAGGTACTGCGTGCCATGGTCAGCTTGGTGGGGAATTACATATCCATTCCCCACACTAGGCTACAGTGGGGGACCCTGAACTAGTCCTTTGCGGCTTTAGCCGGGATACCACACGTGATGGGAGCTATTGATTGAACACATATTGCCCTGGTCCCACCTAGAGACAGGGAGGTAGTGTTCTGCAACCGCAAACACTATCATTCCCTGAATGTTCAGGTTGTATGTGATGCAAATATGCATATTCTGAATGTGGTCGCCAGGTTTCCAGGGTCCACCCATGACTCCCATATCCTGCATCACTCGGCACTATTCACTCAATTTGAGGAGGGACAGTATGAGGACTGTTTATTGCTGGGTGTGTATTTATCATTTGTGACAAACACATGCTGTTCATGTGACTAGCCATATGTGCAAATGTATGTCTTGGAGGTGTATCCCTCGTTGTGTGGTTATGTCATATGTCTGTGTGTGATATGAGGTGGGGGGGGGGCTCCAACTCCATCTTGTTATGGAGCTGTGTTCTGATAGTTTAATGGATGCTAGCATTTGTGTCATGGTTACAGATTATGTTGTTTCCAATCCGTACACATACCCTGTGTCGTGTGTGTCTGACCTTCTCTCCCTGATGCATAGTTATGACCTCCCATCATGTGATGTCATATGTTACTGTCAGGATGTGTTATGCATTTGTTTTGCAAATATTTACCTGTGTCAAATTGGGTGTACATGAGCTCCTGCTGAAACGTCGCACATTTCTGTTTTTGCAGATGATGCAGGATATGGGTGTCGCCCCTGGTTGCTGACCCCTGTGTGTCATCCACGGACACGTGCAGAGAGGAGGTACAATGAGGCCCATGCCACCAGCCGCTCTGTCATAGAGTGCACCTTTGGTGTTTTAAAGAGTCGCTTCAGGTGTCTGGATAGGACAGGCGGGGCCTTACAATACAGACCTCAGACTGTGGCAGAGATCATTATAGCCTGTTGCATCCTGCACAACATTGCTCTCAGGCACCATATCCCTGTCGAGATTAATGAGGGTCTGGAGGATGACCCTGCATGCCCCTCTGCACGTGCCCGTGGCGACACATGTGAGGGCACAGTGGTCAGGCGGCAGCTGATTGCAGAGCTCTTCTCATGTAAGTACTGCATATGTTCCCACATACATCTCTTTAGATATGTGTGTGATGCTAATACTAGTTACCATTTGTATTACGATATCGGTAAGATCCAGTACTGCACTGACATGTAACTGAGACTGGCTAGCCATAACAGCTTCAAAACTACTCATGCCTGCTACACATTAGATGTGGGCAGGGCACAACAGCAGGTGGAGGTGGATTATGGGGATGTGATGTTTGAGGCTTGGGGGAGGTGTTGGCCTGACATACCTGGGTTGTAGCTGCATGTGATAGGGGCTAATGTGCAGCCACACGTAGTTAGTTTTGATACTTTGAGTGCAGCAGGATGAAAGGCATGTGGTATGGTGTTATCAATGGGGTAGCAGCCCATGTATGGGGCCAGTTGTCTAGTTGTATGTGATTGTCATTGAGTGTTTGGAGCTGATTGTGTGGTTGCTATGCTCTGATGTGCATGGTGTGTGTGGGTTTTTTTGTGTATGACGCTACATGTGATACGTACCAATATCTACGTGATCTGTGGTGATTGGATTATTGGTATGTGATATCCTTGATGGGAATTACTGCCACACCACAGTGTGCTTGAATGTAAGGGTCATCATGTAGCCCTCACAGGGATGCGGGGAAGGATAGGGAACCTGTGAGGTGTCCAGCCATGGGGGTATTATTGTGTTAATTTTGAGGGATGTAGAGTAGCTATGCAGTGCAGTGTTGCATATTTACATGCTGACAGAGATTATTCATGCCAGATCTGCAAGGTGTAGGTTACTGTGGGCAAGCTGTGGGCTAAATATGGGGGTGTAATGAGTTTTTAGTGCTGTTGTCAGGGTGAACAGGGCAAATCTAGCTGATGACATCTAGACATATATCACACCACTCACATACAAGCTGGGTAGGTGTGTAGAGGGGAAGAGTGCAGTCCAATACAACTACATTGCCAACCCTAGAGACAGAGAGTTATGTCCACACACACAAAGAGGCTCTGATGGGGGCGGGGGGGGGGGGGGGGGAGGGTGTAGGTGCACATATAGGCTATCCATGCTTCGCCATCATCAATTTCACATAGTAGTATGACATGCAGCCATTATGGTCCAGTCACATACACACATCAGGGTGTGGTTTTGCAGACATAACTCAGCCATTGATATATATAATTTCAGCTCATCATCACACAGCTGTTAATGTCGGTGAAGATATGGGATATACACACCACGAAAATGTCTATGGTCAGAGGATGGGGAGGTGACCCTGCATAGTTCCGTGTGTTACAGGGATTGACAGCGGGGTAGCAGACAACATTGAGACACCAGAACACACAGTGAGGGGCGTTGGGGGAGATGTGAGCGACACTGGATGTTACTGCAGTGGATGTTACTGCAGTGGATGTTACTTTGATTGCTGCAGGGACATGCTAGTGAGGAAACACTTCTGTCCACCTTTTTGTACATCAACAGAGAGGTGTGGGTGGGGACAGACTGAGTACTGACCCTTGTAGTTTCACAATCACACTTCAGAGATAACTCTCACATGAATGAGATCTGTACAGTGTGATGTTGAATAGTCAGTATGTGAAGGATCTTGGGGTGTCTTGGAGCTGAGGACAGGAAGGTGCAGTGTGTGCTGCACAGCTAGAACATTACATATGTATGCTTCCCTTGTGTTTCCCAATACACAAGACATACCTGTTGCAGCTCCTGGTGCGGGGGTGCATTGGCAAGTGACTGTAGGTCATCCAACATGCAGTGGTCTGGGGTAGGTGGACCTACAGCTACATTGTCTGTGACGACAGTCAGTGGAAACACATGTCCTCTGTGATGGGTCATATTGTACATATGATGTTGCTTACCTATTTTCCTTGCACCACCATAACCCATATCTTGGTGTTGGCACACATATCCCCATGTGTTCCTGTCCAGTTTGTCTTCTGCAACACTGTGTCTGTGACACATCCAAGAGAGCTGCATGTGAGTGGGTGTCCTAGGTGTTTTGGTAGTGGGCTACACATACAGACTTCCCCGACATTGTACCATCAGCCAACACCAGTGTATCATTAGGTTTCACAGGGCCTTTAGGTCTACCAATGTCCAATTGTGCACATACCAGCCGTATGCTACTGCTGGCACGCTCACATTAGCAAATCCAGATACACTATATCAACCAACTTACATTTCTCTTCCAGTTTATTCACACCTTCAAAAAAACATAACAGATTTGTAAGACAAGACCTTCCTTGGCTAAAACCATGTTGGCTGTCTCCCATTAAGCCATGACTATCTACATGTTCAGTAATTTTGTTCTTTATAATGGTTTCTACTATTTTTCCTGGTACTGAGGTCAAGGTCACCAGTCTGTAGTTCCCGGATCACCTCTGGAACCCTTTTTAAAAATTGGCGTTACATTGGCCATCCTCCATTCTTCAGGTATTACAGATGATTTTAATGATAGTTCACAGATTACTAATAGTAGGTCTGCAACCTCATATTTCAGTTCTTCAACACCCTTGGATGTATACCAACCGGTCCAGGTGATTTGCTGCTCTTCAGTTTATCAAATAGTTGCATTACATCTTCCCAGTGTATTGATATTTCTTTTAGTTCTTCTGCAGCATCAGCTTTAAATACCATTTCAGTAATGGGTAACATCCCTAAGTCTTCCTCAGTAAAGACAAAAGCAAAGAATTCATTCAGTCTCTCCGCTTTGGTCTTGTCCCCTCTTAGTGCCCCTTTTATCCCTCTATCATCTAATGGTCCAACTGACTCTCTCACAGGTTTTTTCCTATGAATGTACTTGAAAAAGTCTTTATTAAGCACTTTTGCTTCCACAGCAAGCTTCTTCTCAAATTCTATCTTTGCCTGCCTTATCAATGCTTTACATCTAACTTCCCAGGGCTTATGTTGTTTCCAGTTTTCATCATTTGGCTCCTTTTTCCGTTTCCTGAAAGATGTTTTTTTGGCAATAACAGCCTCTCTGATCTCATCTTTAAACCATGCTGGCAGTGTTTTGGACTTTCTTCCACTTTTTTAAAGTGTGGAATACAGCTGGTCTGAGCTTCCAAATAGTATTTTTAAACAACACCCATGCTTGATGTAAATCTTTAACCTTTGCAGTTGCCCCTTTTAGTTTTGTCTTAACTATTTTCCTCATTTTATCATAGTCTCCCTTTTGAAAGTTAAAAAGTAGTATTGTGGAGAGGCCAAGATGGCAGACACATGTTAGTCAGCTCTCTGTGTTCTCCTTACCTTCTTGTCTTTTTTCTTTTCTTGTGCTTTATTATGACGTGTAAACGGAAGGCGAAGGTATGGGAGCTGCAAAAGAGTGCTGATGTGGCTAAGTGCCCTAAGTGGCTAAGGGGGATGTTTACTAAAAGCCGCAAATGTGCGCGCCGCAAAATAGCGCACGGAAACGCGGCACTGAAACGCGAATAAACGCGTTTAAACGCCCCGCACACGTGCGTGTCACCCCCGCACAGGTACGCGGCTCACTAACGGGCCCCGTACAAGTGCGGGCCCGCAAATGTGCGATAGAGGCGTGGAACGGCGAAAGGAGGGCGGAGGAAGGCTCCGGAGGGGCGGAGGGACGGGGTCAATGGGTGGAGAGTGGGAGGGGAGAGGCTCCCCGCACAGTAGCGGGCCCGAATTTGCATGTAAAAACTACCGCGAGTGAAACACTCGCGGTAGAAAGCATTTAAAGGGAAGAGAAACCATTTCCGTCAGCAATGTACAGGAAAACCGGGGAAACCAGCAAAACGTGAGCAGTGTGATACATGTGCACAGCACAAAAGTGAACATAAAAATAGAAAATGACCACAACAGAACTATTACAAATAGTAAGTCAGCTGGGGAACAGTTATAGTGATGGGCAAATACAGAAATCACACCCAGCAAAGGTCCAGAAAAAAGAAATGAAGTTTGGAAGGGTCTACTGAGAGGAGACTCTTCCAAAAACCATTTCCACGTTATGGAGCTTTCCTGGGAGTGTTCGCTATGGTTGCCCATTAATATCACTGTTGCCCAGCGTGGTGATATTTTGTCCCACAGTTCCCGTGGTCATTTCCGGGGTTTATGTGCACGTTTGTCACCAGACAGGGTGCATATGCCCACAGTAGAATTGCGTAGAGCAGGGTTTGTGACTCCATCCTGCCAGGCTTACTGCCTCCAGGGGCTGCACTGTCTCTGTGGCCAAAGTGTGGTACAGCGGACAGAGTTATTACCTCTAGGACCAGAGGGCAGAGGTTCAAAACCCAGCTGGGGCACCTGCCAGCCCAGTCCCTATATTTTACCCACCACTAAATAAAGATAGCGCAGACACCCCTGTATGCATGGGGAAATCACCCATATTTTACCCAACACCGCACACACCCCACAACAATGGGCATTACCTACAGCCAAGTCCCCCAAATGCAGTCCCATACTGCCACATTGCAATCAGGTCAACTGCTTTTTCTGAGAGAAGTTCATGCCAGCATGTTGGCGGACATGTACATGTGGTGCAGGGGGCAGTGGCTGCTAACCACAGAAGACAGAGGCCTAGCCATGTGCAGGCTGGCACAGTCCACTGCAACAGACAGGTCCTGCCGGATCCACAGTCATGGACAGTCCAGGGAATCCAACCAATCTGTGGCTACACAGTGGTGCAGTGCACACAGACAGTGCATACAAGAACAGAAGGTCACAGGTTCAAAGCCCAGCTGGGGCTACTGCCAATCCTGCCCACATATTTTTCCCACAACTAAACACTGATAGTAAGGACACACCTTTCATGGCGGGGACATATGCAATGGTAAGACATCTATCTTTTACCCCACTGAGCACAGACACCATGAACAGGGGCAGTACCTAGAGCAGAATCACCCAAATGCAGTCCTGGTGGGCCACACACCAGTCAGGTTCCATGCTGACACTCATACAAATGCCTGTGCTGTATATCTATGCACCACCCCCATGGCACGTAGATGTAGCCCATGCATATTCATGAGGGATAGCAGGAAAACCCGAACAGTGTGATGCAAACCTGGACTGGAGTTGGGAATCTGTGCCGTAAAGCAGCAGCCATCAAGGGCAGACACACCCACACCCACAGGCCCCATTGGCCAATGTCTCCTGGAAAGGCAGAACATTGGACCGTGCATGCAGCACCCACAACGAGCACTTGCATAACTTACCAATGTCACCCTACACCTGAGGTATACGGTACACAGCTCGGAGACGTTTGCTAGGAGCACAGGCAGGCAGTTATCCATACGTTACGTACATACTGCTAGTTGACCCCATCCAAACAATCTGTTAGGTGTTTGCGGGGCATGCCCCAGCCCTGGCCTCTGACGGTGCTTACCACCCTGGGGAGTGACCACCAGCTGTAATGCGTACCATATCCATGCCTTGCCGTGCTCAGGACCGGTTTGGTGGGCAAGGCTACTTACCCCCTCAATCGTAGCACCATGATGGCAGAGGTGTGGAACTGTGTGTCTGTCTATACAGTGGGTATTGGCTGCAAGCCCCTTCAACAGCCCGCACTGCCAGCACTGTTGCCAGTATTGGCCAGTCAATGTGCATAATGAGGTGCAAGGTACCATGGGTATAGCCAGGGCAGGGTGACGTGGCCAGGATGCATCTGCACTGGGCATAGGGCCCTGGCAGGGACATTGGCTGGGATATTGTAGTGTCCGGCCACCACCTACACAGACAGGGTGGCCAAAGCATGTCCTTCTGGGGGATCACGCTCACCCTGACTGTGCAGTGACCACAGCATGGCTAGGCCCCCCCATAGTGCTGTATAGTAGTTCTCTCATGTGATAGATATGGGTTTTCTTTGGGGCCCAGTCACTGATCTATCTGCCTGCTGTGTATGCAGATAGCCCAGTTCTGGGTGCATGCATCTCCATTGGGAACATGCACTATGGACTAACCAGCAGACTGTTTGTAGCTGGTAAATGTCTTGCTATAATGGCTTGCAGGGTGCAGTGGCTGTTGGCTTGCTGCAGGGGAATAACTGGTGGTGGAGTGCAGCTTACCATACCCTGGGCTTATGTCTGTCTGCTATTGTGTTATGGCTGTGTATGGAGCTGCCTGCCTGGGGGGGGTGGTGGTGGTGTTCCTCAGCAGGACTGGGGTTGATGTTGCCCTCTACTGCCAACTTTGCAGGGAGGTAGAGTGTGGATCCCTTGATGGAGACCATGTTTGCCACGGGGGGGGTGGTGCCTGATGGCGGCAGACAGGGATATCCATGGTGTTTGTGCAGAAACTAGCTATCTTACACATTAACACTGCTTTGGAACGCCCGCTTGGCCTCCATCAGCCATGGCAGGTGTTGTTGACCTGGTCCTGGCCACCTCATTGCACACTCAGGGTGAGCACAGTACCCGCACGATGTAACAGTGTGTGGCTACTCTGTGCCAGTAAAACACCCGGTCAGTGCCCCCTACTAGGCCAAGGTGCTGTGTGGGTGCACCCGGTCACTTCCCCCAACAGGGCCGAGGTGCTGTGGGGGTGCATTCCCCATCTTGTGTCCATCTGCGGACAGCTAATTTGCATGTGCAGTGCATCATGGGTACGGGTGGCCTAACCCTATCCTGTTGACACCAGCAGACTGTCTGTGCGGTGACGTGTAGGCTATCTGCAGCCAGCCAGGGGCCTGCTTACAGCTATGGAGCTGTAGCGCAATGGTTACATCACTGCCTGTGCAGCCAGAGGTCATGGGTTCAAACCCACAGTGGGGCCCTTTGGTAGGGCTGTCCACAGCTTTATTTTTATTTACTGTACATATGTCTATGCCGGCAAGACCACCCTCAGCTTACTATATCCATTCGGTGCCTCTGAGGGTGCTTCATAGGGCGCCCTGTAGGCCACCTTATGGTTGCCATCCCTATAGGGTGCACTATACATTATCCTGTGTCGCAACATACATGCTGCCCTATAGGGGTCATTCAAGGGTGCCTTGGCGAACAGTGCACTGTAACATGTGCCTTATGGGCTGCCGTATGGTAACATGCTGGGAGAGTGCGTTTGCGAGTAGTGATAACAAAATATAATTATACAGCCTCCTACAGCACTCCTCAACATAATACATACTGCCTCAGCAGGCATTTTTCACTGGGCATTGTGAGGAGTTGAACCCCTGATCCCTGCACCATTGGTCAGTGTTTTCACCATTGTGCTGTGGCTCTGTTCCAGTGCTTGTGCATCAGCGCGCCGCCTTGTGCCTATCAGCGCGCCGCCTTCTGCCGCCCAAGGGGACCAGTGCGCCGCCTTCTGCTGCCCAGAAATAACTGTGCGCCGCCTTATGCCGCCCAAAATGCACTGTGCGCCGCCTTTTGCCGCCCAAAAATAACTGTGCGCCGCCTTATGCCGTTCCAAATTAATTTGCCTCCTAAAACAATGTTAATCATTACAGTTACTGCCTCAGCTGACCTTTGTCGTTGCGCACACTGGGGGATTGAACCCATGGCCCCTGCACCATTGGTCAGTGTCTTCACTGTTGTACCACGGCTCTGTTGTTTTGTATACTCAGCAGCGCGCCACTTTGCCTTTCCACGCGGTAATGTCGACCCCCGCACATTAGCGCGACGCACACACGTCCGGGTGCTTACTACCGTTTATTTTCTATTTTCTGCCTGAACCGCCCACTCCTTATATGGCACACGCTCACTAGCGCGGCCCCGCACGTTAGGAATGTTTAGTAAACATGCCCCTAAGTGTTTTCCTGAGGCCCACTGGTGCAGCTTGTATTCCAGAACCGTCAAGCTCTCTGGGGTCAGCAGGAGTGGAAGGAGGCTCTCTGCATCCACCAGAGCTGTGGTCACACTGAGTCTGGAAGTGCAGATCCCTCTAGTGCATCCTTCAGTTTGCAGCAATGGGGTATTGTCAGGAGGAATCTCCGGAGTTGGGATTACTGCTCCTGGTTTGTTGATGACTGAGGAGGTGCCATCTGCATCCTCGTCTATGGCCACATTGCTGATGGAGGATTGGGGATTACGATATAAGTTACATTCAGTATCTGATTTTTACCTATCCTTGCAGTGTAAATAGCTTATGTATATAGTTAACCCTGTTGTCCAAGTTTGTACTCCTGTTCGATGTAAAACCAGACAGCTTGTTGTTATGGTCGTTGTGTTGTGATGTAAACTGCACTGATGCCGAATAGCGCGGTATATAAGAAACTATAATAAATAAATAAATACCCAGGTATCATTGTGGTTGTCCTCCTTCCACCATGTCTTTGAGATAGCAATCATATCTTACCTCTCATTTAGTACTATATATTCTAACAATCCCATCTTATTTTTTATTATAAGCATTTTAGAGGCTGTATTTTATTCATATTATTCTGGTAATCGGTAGGCAGGGATAATTTGGAATCTTTAAGCTCTGTCTGCTCTGTACTCAAGGGCATTTGGGTTACTTTTGTCTTTAGTGGAACCTCTCTGTTGATATGCCCTAACTTCAATCTTTTGCTAGTATCCTTCAAGGATATATTGTTCCAAACCATGTGCTCTTGGGCGACTGTCAGCTTTCCCCTATTATCCAGTTTAAAAGCTGCTCTATCTCCTTTTTAAAGGTTAATGCTAGCAACCTGGTTCCATCCCAGTTAAGTTGGAGCCCACCCCTTTGGAAAAGCCCCTCCTTTCCCCAGAATGCTCCCCAGTTCCTAACAAATCCAAACCCTCTTCCTTGCACCATCTTTATCTTTATCTTTATTAGTAGCATTTGATATACCGCCCATTACTGAAGTGTTATGGCGGCGTACGATAAAAAGTTAGGACTTCAGGAAGGTAAAGGAGGAAAAGGAATGTCATTAAATTAGTAGGAAAGTAATTGTAGAGAAAAGAGAGAGCGAAAGTAAAGGACAGGTATTAACAAGGACATCAGAGATATGAGGCACAAAGAGAGGGTAGGAGTGGAGTGGGGAGGAGGGAGTAACAATGAATGGAGGGAGAGTTAAGTCATGAGGTGAATGCTAATGGAGGGCGTGCTTGGTGGCCTACGGGTGGTCGGGAGGGGTGGGAATATCAAAAACCTGACAGAAAAGGTGAGTCTTGAGGAGAGCCTTGAACCAAGAGAAAGATAATTCAGTGCGAAGGGAGTGTGGGAGAGAGTTCCATAGGGCGGGGCTTGCAAAAAAAAAGGCAGCATGATGGGTTGATTCAAGATGGGCCTGGGTAGGGGATGGTAGAAAGAGATGGTTGCCGTGTGCAGAACAGAGTAAACGGGGAGTAGGCTGGAGATAGATAATATCGGCTAGATACTGGGGTGTGCTGGTGTGAAGAACCTTGTGAGTAATGGTAAGAAGCTTATAGAGATATCGAGCCTTGATAGGGAGCCAGTGAAGGGAGATAAGACAGGGGGTGACATGATCTCGAGGAGAGGAATAAGTGAGGAGACAGGTGGCTGTGTTTTGAACTAATTGTAACCTTCAAAGCTGATAATGGGGGAGACCGGCGAGGAGTGAGTTGCAATAGTCAAGCCGGGTGATCACTAAGGAAAGAACAAGAGTAGTGAGGGATGTGAGTGGAAGAAGAGGTCGAACAGCCTGAATCCTGTGGAGATGTAAGAAAGAGCTACGTACCACTCTGGAAATCATCTCATCATGCACTGAAACTCCGGAGCTCTGCCTGCCTTTTGGGTCCTGCGTGTGGAATGGGAAGCATTTGGATAATTCTACCCTGGAAGTTCTGAATTTCAGCTTCCTACCTAAAAGCCTAAATTTGGCCTTCAGAACCTTCCTACCACACTTTCCTAAGCCATTGGTACTGACATAAACCAAGACAGCAGACTCCTCCCTAGCGCTGTCTAAGACATTGTCTAGGTGGCGCGTGAGGTCTGCTACCTTCACATCAGGCAGGCATGTTACTAGGTGATCCTCATGTGCACCAGACACCCAGCTATTTACATGCCTAATGATCGAATCACCAACTATAACAGCTGCCCTAACCTTTCCCTCGTGGGCACATGGCCTTGGAGAAACCCCCTTGGTGCAAGAGGGTTTTACATCACCTGGAGGACAGGTCCTAGCTACAGGATCACTTCCTGTCACACCAGGGTGATGCTGTCCTGTCACCTGACCTCTCTCCTCTTTGGGAATAAGATCCCCCCCATAGCAGACTTAATCACTGATCAGAACCTTGATATATCCTGCCTCACAGGATATACCATGAAACAGACTCTTTTCTGATAAACCAACTTTGTCCACCCACTCACTCAATTCACAACTGCAATAGGACAACCAACAGAGGAGGTGGTGTCTCTGTAATATTAAAGAAAGAACTGAACTTCACCATCATTGAATCAGCCTCTTCCCCAGGTATGGATGCTATTAAAGTCTCCAACAACGCACTCTCACTGTGCCTCTTTTTTAGAGCTCCCCAAATCGATACTCTTGACCTGTCCACAATACTTGAATTAGCTTGCACTCCCCAAACCGCCACACACCCTTTCATCATCTTGGAGAACACAACCTCTCCTCATCCTCTCAGAAACAGGCCTCCTCCTTAGAAGCCATGGAAGCCTTATACTTCTCCCAGATCCTCAAATCTCCAACTCACAATAAGGGAATATCCTTGACCTGATCTTTATGCCACACAATATCCTAGAGAACACTCAAATTCCACACTCCATCTACCCCATACCATGGTCAGACCACTCTCTGATACTATTCTCCTTTCCTTACCATCACCAAAGAAGTTGCTTACCCACTGCACCTCTGCAGACTCGTAAATTCAAACATTTCAATATCAACTTGTTCCTTAATCAGGTTACACGTGAACTAGAAATCCTTAATAACAACAAAGCTAACTTAGATTCCCAAATTGATGAACAAGATTATACCCGCTGCTGCACAAGCACCCCCCAGACCACCCCCACATAAACACCATAAAAGAGCACCCTGGTTCTCTTCCCTACATGAGATAAAAAAAGAACTCAGATGGATGGAACGCCACTGGCGTTGTTCCCAAGACCCCCTCCAGCCATACCAGTTACATAGAAAAGCTCCATTCCTACTGCTCCGAAAATTTAAGTCACAAAGAGAATGAAATGAAAATGTAATTTTGCATTCTATAAACAAACCCAGGGAACTATTCTCCATCACTAAATCCTTATTAAATGAACCATCAAAACAGGAGCTGGATGCAAAACCTTCCCCACAGACAACAGCAGGTCACCTCTGCTCTAAATACTGCCCATTCCCAAATCGAGTTAGCCTCCATTCAGAGTCCTACACTCCTAGTGTAACCTCAATAACAGCTTGGAATCAGTTCGACCCTCCAATGCTTGACAACATAATCACAGTCATCAAAAACCTCAATACATCTACCTCTGCCCTCAACCCATGTACCGTTACTTGGCTAAAAAGCACTAAGGAAACCTTTAGCCCCTTCATCTTTCCATAGTAAAAACCTCCCTCCGCACTGGTATTATGCCAATACCCCTGAACAAGAGCTCTATTCACCCCATCCTAAAAGGAAACAAACCTGATCCTACCTTGCCCATCTCCTACAGACCGATATCAAGTATCCCCCACACCTAGAAAAAATAACTGAAAAGATTGTTCAGTCTCAACTGCAGAATTAGATTGTCGACAATGCCCCCCTTGACCCCTTCCAAAATGGTTTCAAAAGAAACCATGGTATGGAAACTCTGAGCACGTCCCTTCTAGATTAAGTGATTTCATACACGCAAACAACTACCCAAGGTCGTCTATTAATCTTCCTTGACATATCATCCACATTCAACTCCCTCCCCCATGAACAGCTCCTGGACAGACTGCATGACATCGGCCTTAGAGATACCACGCTAAACTGGTTCCGCTCCTGCCTTGAAAATAGAACACAACAGGTATGAATTGATGATAAAACCTCCCTACCATTCACTCCTACTCAAGGAGTTTCAGAAGGTTCCAGCTTATCTGCACTCCTCTTCAATATCTTCCTTCAACCCATATGCAAAATCTTTTGAGATCGCAACATACAATACCAATTATATGCTGACAATATAATGTTTTTCACCCCTTCAACTTAACAATGCCAAACCTCACCAACATTAGCAACTATGTGGATAAATAGCCATGCCATGGTCGCTGCTCATACATCCTGGCCAATCTGCCCTGTTTCAGCCCATACCCACAATACATACCCTCATCATGCACATTTGCAGGCTAATGCTGGAAACAGCTTAGGCACTGCAAGGCTTAGTGAGGAATAGAAAGCCACAAAACAATGGATAGACATACACACACACACACTCATATTGATGCACTGTGCAAAAATGGGGATGGTTGGCATTCCTGCCTGCCACTCTGGTCCCTTTCTCAACTCAGGCATTGTTAAGGTGTGCTCATTGTGCAGGAGCTAGTAGTGTGATGTACAGTAAATGCCCACTCAGAGTGCCGGTGCTGTCAGCCTTACGCTCTGTCCTGCTGAGGATAGTGGAGCCTCTCTTTGTGGGTGTTTGTACACCTATTTGCCGATTCATTGGGGGTTGCACATGTTGGTGTTGTACCTGCACTGTGAGATAAAAATCTAGTCACAGGAACATACACTGCATGAGCCACAGTCAGGACCCAAACCTGTGAACCTCTGATCTTATACACACCAACTGTGTGTAGTGTGCCACATGGTCATATCAGTCCCTAGGGCTGACATGCTTCCCATCAGACAGACCTTGGCACATTGCACTGCACATGGCGCACTGGACCCCCATCACCGCCTGCCAATGTTATGTCTCTTCAATCTGGGGAAGAGACTGCTGAGGGGTGTTATGTTAGAGGTCTAGAAAATATTGTCTGGAGTGGAACGGGTAAACGTAGGTTGAATGTTTATGCCATCAGAATGTTGAAAGACTAGGGGACATGCAATGCGGCTACAGTGTAACCCATTTAGGACTACTAGGTGAAGATATTTTTTCAGTCAATGCATTATCAAACCCTGCAATCCATTACTGGAGGATGTAGTAAAGGTTGTTAGTGTAGCTGGGTTTAAAAAATATTTGGACAGGTTCCTGGGGAACGGTCCATAAACATTCTTAAAGAGGACCTGGGATATGCACTGCTTGCCCCATTACAAACATTGTGGGTCTTATGTATCTTTTGGGGAAACTGCTAGGTATTTGCTCTCTTGGCTGCTGCTGCACACTGGGCCGAGGGTTTTAACATGTTATCCACAATGACACCTAAACCTTTTTCCTGGGTGGTGGTTCCTAATGTGGAACCTTGCATCGTGTAACCATAGTTTGGGTTGTTCCTCCCTAGGTGCATAACTTTGCACTTGTCCACATTAAATTTCTTCTGCCATTTTGATGCCCCTTCTTCCAATTTATCAAGATCCTTTTGCAATTTTCCACAATCCTCTTTGGTTTTAACAACTTTAAGTAGTTTTGTGTCATATACAAATTTGATAGCCTCACTCATTATTCCCTTTTCCAGGTCATTTATGAATATGTCAAAAAGCAGCGGACCCAGCACAGATCCCTGGGGTACACCACTATTCACCTTTCTCTGTTGTGAAAATTGTCCATTTAGCCCTACCCTCTGCTTTCTATCTTTTAACCATTTCCTGATCCATAATAGTACACTGCCTCCTATCCCATGACTCTAGTTTTGACAAATGTCTCTGATGAGGGACCTTGTCAAAGGCTTTCTGAAAGTCCAGACACACTATATCAACAGACTTACCTTTGTCCACTTGTTTATTCACACTTTCAAAAAAACATAACAGATTAGTAAGACAAGATCTTCCTTGGCTAAAGCCATGTTGGCTGTCTCCCATTAGGCCATGACTATCTACATGCTGAGTTTCTACCATGATGGTTTCTACCATTTTTCCCAGTACTGACGTCAGGCTCACCAGTCTGTAGTTTCCCTGATCACCCCTGGAACCCTTTTTAAAAATTGGTGTTACATTGGCGATCCTCCAATCTTCAGGTATTACAGATGATTTTAATGAAAGTTCACAGATTACTAATAGCAGGTCTGCAATCTCATATTTCAGTTCTTTCAACACCCTTGAATGTATACCATTCGGTCCAGGTGATTTGCTACTCTTCAGTTTATCTAATAGTTGTAATACATCTTCCCGATGTATCAATATTTCATTCAATTCTTCCACACCTTTAAATACCACTTCAGTCATGGGTAACATCCCTACATCTTCCTCAGTAAAGACCGAAGCAAAGAATTCATTCTGTCCCTCTGCTATCATCTTGTCGCCTCTTAGTGCCCCTTTAACCCCTCTATCATCTAATGGACCAACTGACTCTCTCACGGGTCTTTGGCTACAAATGTACTTGAAAAAGTCTTTATTTCACGTTTTTGCTTCCGCAGCAAGCTTCTTCTCAAATTCTCCCTTTGCCTGCCTTATCAATGCCTTACATTCAACTTGCCAGTGCTTGTGATGTTTCCAGGTTTTGTCATTTGGCTCTTTTTTCCATTTCCTGAATGATGCTTTTTTGGCAACAACAGCCTCTCTGACCTCACCTTTAAACCATGCTAGAAGATTTTTGGACTTCCTTCCACTTTTCTTAAAGCGTGGAATACAGCTGGTCTGGGTTTCCAAGATAGTATTTTTCAACAATCCCCAAGCTTGATGTAAGTCTTTAAACTTTGCAACTGCTCCTTATGGTTTTTTCTTAACTATTTTCCTCATTTTATCATAGTCTCCCTTTCAAAAGTTAAAAGGTAGTACTGTGGATTTCCTTACTATCCCTCCTCCACTAACTAAATCAAACGCGATCATGCTATGATCACTGTTGCCAAGTGACCCCAACACCCTTATCTCTTGCACTAGATCTGTTGTTCCACTAAGGACTAGGTCCAATATGGGTTCCCCTCTGGTTGGTTCATGAACCAGCTGCTCCAAGAAGCAGTCATTTATTTCATCTAGGAACTTTATCTCCCTAGCATGTCCTGCCATGACACTGACCCAGTTGATACCGGGGTAATTGAAATCACCCATTATTATTACTGCGCTGTAACTTTTGTTAGCTTCCTTGATTTCTTTGAGCATTTCATCATCCATTTGTTCATTCTGGCCAGGCGGTCGATAGTACACCCCCACTGCCATCGCCTTCCCCTTTTTACATGGAATTTCAATCCATAGAGATTCTACAGCAAATTTTGTTTCCTGCAAAGCTTTAATCCTTTCTGACTCAATGCCCTTTCTAACATAGAGCGCAACCCTTCCACCAATTTGATCAGCTCTATCATTATGATATGGTTTGTACCCAAGTATCTCAGTGTCCCACTGGTTGTCTTCCTTCCACCATGTCTCTGATATTCCAATCATATCTAACCTCTCATTTAGTGCTATATATTCTAACTCTCCTATCTTATTTTTTAGTTTTCTAGCATTTGCATACAGGCATTTTAGAGACTGTATTTTATTCATATTAATCTGGCTATTAGTAGGCATGGGTAATTTGGGATCTTTAAGCTCTGTCTGCTCCATACTCAAAGGCATTTGGGCTACTTTACACTTTTTTGGAACCTCTCTGCTTTTAGTACTATTCTTCAAGGATAGATTCTTCCGAACCATGCGCTGTTAGGCGACTGTTGGCTTTCCCCTATTATCTAGTTTAAAAGCTGCTCTATCTCCTTTTTAAAGGTTAATGCCAGCAGCCTGGTTCCATCCCGATTAAGGTGAAGCCCATCCCTTCGGAAGAGCCCCTCCTTTCCCCAGAATATTTCCCAGTTCCTAACAAATCCAAAACCCTCATCCTTGCACCATCGTCTCATCCACGCATTGAGACTCCGGAGCTCTGCCTGCCTTTTGGGTCCTGCACGTGGAACGGGAAGCATTTCGGAGAATGCTACCCTGGAAGTTCTGGATTTCAACTTCCTACCTAAAAGCCTAAATTTAGCCTCCAGAATCTCCCTAGCACAATTTCCTATGTCATTGATATCGACATGTACCAAGACAGCAGACTCCTCCCCAGCACTATCTAAGACCTTATCTAGGTGGCGCGTGAGGTCCGCTACCTTCGCACCAGGCAAGCATGTTACCAGGCGATCCTCACGTCCACCAGCCACCCAGCTGTCTACCTGGCTAATGATCGAATCACCAACTATAACGGCTGTCCTAACCCTTCCCTCATGGGCACATGGCCCTGGAGAAACTTCCTCGGTGCGAGAGGGTTTCACATCACCTGGAGGACAGGTCCTAATTACAGGAATACTTCCTGCCACACCAGAATGATGCTCTCCTCCATGGCAACAGGGATGCTGCCAGACTGGAGGTGGGACTTAAGGACTATATCCGTTTAGGTCTCTTCTATGTACCTCTCTGTCTTTCTTATGTCTTCCACTACTCTAGCCTCTAGAGAATGGACTTTTTCCCTGAGAGCAAAGAGCTCCTTGCACCTAGTGCACACGTAAGACCTCTCACCAACTGGGAGAAAATCATACATGTGACACTCAATGCAAAAGACTGGAAAGCCCCCATCTTGTTGCTGGACTGCTGTCTGCATCTTGGTTTTAAGCTTGTGTTTAGATCTTTAAGTTGTTTACTTACTAAGGGTTGCTATGGATATTTATACTAATAAAACTGTACCTAATACGTTTAATATACCTTTTCACCTGAAGCTTAATTAATCTCAGGTCCTTAATTTATGACTGATTTGGATAATGAGCTGCACCTGAGAGCACCTCCTTTCCTTTAAGATGTTTAAGAACCTATAAAGCTACGATTACTTATTAAAAGAGGACTGCTACACAGTACCCTATCCTGTGCTGCTGCGGTAAGCTGTGACCAACTTCCTGGGTGATTAACAGTCCTTGCTTGGATAGAAGGAGTCTTTCAAAATGGCCTTTTGACCTGCTACCTGGTGTTAACACCTATTGAAAAGGTTTCACTGGTCTCTTGCCCCCTAGGTAGAAGGCCTCTTTGTAAAGTTCTCTAGAAGACTTTAATTGTTGCTCAAAGAGTACTGACCCTGTTTTGCCTTTTATGCTAAGTTATATTCTGATTTGGTTTAAATTACAGCTCTTTGCTGCTGCTAGGCTCTGACTTATTATGAAATTTAAACTACAAGCTCTTTGCTGCATTCTAAATTTAACCAGAAAGCTCTCTTCTGTGTTTTAAATATAAACTTAAACCGCTGCTACTAGGCCCTGACAGATTTAACAAAAAACACTGGGTTCACAGATTAATTATCTTTAATCCAAAGAAGCCCTTCAGAAAATTCCCAGAAGTATATACTCATAATTGCAGATCTCTCTTCAGAAGTAGCAGTCCCTTTTTCTAGTCCTTCAAGACTTCCCACCTATTGACCCCCTACTCTCTGACTTCTCTCTGTCCATAGGGTGTTTTGCACTGCCAATACTGTTAACACACGCTAAAGCGGCGTTAACGTGCATTAATGGCACATTAGCACTCGTTAACAGCGCGAGTGCCCCATTGACGCACATTAACAGAACACTTACTCCTTTAGCGCAGTTTAGTAAACATCCCCCTAAGTTATCTGTTCCATGTAAGGCCATGTGGCTAAGTTGTAATCTGTAAACCGCTTAGACTCATAGATCAGGGGTATATAAGCACAGCTGAATAAATAAATAAAATAAAAAGGGGTATCGGCACTTTTGCTGTCCTTGGATCTGTCAGCAGCATTTGATTAGGTGGAGTGTTGGTTGTTGCTGGAGCTTTGTCAGCAGTTAGGGATGGGTGAAAAGGTTCTTGAATGATTAGGTTCCTTTATGAGTGATCAGCGTTTCTGTTTGAGGTCCGGCAGGTTGCTCAGCAGGATAGAGAGTAAGGTTGACAGCACCGGCACACTGAGTGGGTATACATCACAGTACATTACTAGCTCCTGCACAATGCCTGAGCTGAGAAAGGGACCAGAGTGGCAGGCAGGAATGCCAACCATCCCCATTTTTGCACAGTGTGTCAATATGAGTGTGTGTGTGTGTATGTCTATCCATTGTTTTGAGGCATTCTATTCCTCACTGAGCCTCGCAGTGTCTGCAAATGTGCATGATGAGGAGCAAAGTATTGTGGGTATGGGCTGAATGGGGTTTGCCACAAGGCTGCCCTCTTTATTATCTAATTTATTTAAGATTTCTTAAATACAGCCTTTCATGATGTCAAGGTGGTTTACATTGAATAAACTGAAATTACATTGAACAGGGCATTATTACTTGGAAATAACCATTTTACAAGGAACATGGGCAATGGAGGGTTAAGTGGTTTGTCCGAGACCACAAGAAGCACCTGTGGGACTAGAAATCCCAGTCTTTCCAGCTCAAGGTTGCTGTCCTCTAGTGGGATTTGAGCCCTTGATCTTCCATCCTGAGGCAACTTGCCCCAACCACTAGGCCACTCCTCCCTAACACTAATACTTACTTGCAGCCCTTGGGCATCATACTGCGCTCTTTTGATTTTGATTTTTATGCCTATGTGGACGATTGGCAAATTTTGGCTCCATTGCAGGGCAATTTGGAAAAAACTATAAAGTACCTTAATTTCATATGCAATGGGCCATATTTTGCTAGCTGGGTTTCCACTCTGTTAGGGTGTTTTTCTATTTTATTTTCTTTAGATCCAGTGAAATCATAATTCAGACAGTTCATAGTAACTGTGTGTTTAGAGCATTATTTATGTTTTTTGTAATTAATTTTAAAGTTAGGTCATTGCACTCAGTGTGTCTTGGCTGTCTTCATAAAGAAAATGTACACGGACTTCTCAGAACATACTGTGTTGTTATTTTCTAATAGGCAATTCACCCTAAGGGGAAAAGCCAAAGATTCTCATCAGCTCTAAATAAAGATGAGAAAAATAAATATATTGCATTATTGCCTCTTATGCATACTTGGTCCAGGTGGAAGCAAACATCTTTAAATTTGACATTAAAAAATATTTTTTTTCACAGCAGTGATACACTACGTCTTTAGTGACTTTGCTAAGGATAATCTGAAGATCCTGCAGTAAAAATGTGTACTGTAAAACTATAGAAGCAATTGATGTTGTTTCTCTGTAAAGCTATTGGAGGCTTCCTAGTTGTTGAACAAAATTGCAGAAAATGAGCATGCACAATAACAAAGATACTTATTTTTTGTCAGCTTGTGACATGGTTCCACATTGGCAATATGGAATTTATTTTAGAAGCTCAATTCATGAGTTGGATGTCTAAAAATAAGCATGTCACCAGAGAAGGAGCGTAGAAAGATGGCTGCCTGAGCATCCTGCTGCTTGCTGATTAGATGGGAAAATACAAGGCTAAGGTTAAATCAATGAAAGTGCCCTCCAATGCCACAGTTTTACCCTTGAATGATCCAATGGATCTTTTTGTGAGCGGGCAGCTAGCTGAACCTGATTCTGCAGGTCTCCCGGCTGCATTGACACTGAGGTCAAGAGACCCGGCGTCTTCCTCGGATATGAAGCACACCTGGTCCCTGGAGGAGCGCCTTCCTCCTCCCCTCCTGGCACAGTGGTGAAGTCTGTGATAAGGAAGCTTATCATAGTTCAGGAGGGAGCTGTAAAAGAGGTGAATTGGCTCTGAACAAGCAACCTGTCTTTGCTGGTAGAAATACTAAAACAGGATGTTTTCATAAAAGACTACCAGTCCCAGAATGCACCAGGTTTCAAACAGCCTCTAGGAGAGCTGAAGTGGGGAAACGTGTGTTCAATCAGGAGAGCTATGAGGTAATCCCCAATCACTCATCTCCAAGGGCAGGGCTTGATTCAGCACACCTGGGCTGTGCTAGGGTGGAGTGTCCCTCTAAGCACTTTAAAAGTAAAAGATATTCTACACAGAACCAGAATAAGGAGCACAGGGAGATCAAGAACCGGATCTCACAGAACAGAGAGAAAGAAGAGAGAGGACTACAACAGCAGAAGCAACGCAGAAGGAAGAGAAAGACATCTTGGAGGTCTAAAGAAGGAGTCCACAGCAGTACATGTGTTAGGAGTGATGCCAGAGGCAAGCATACTCCATTGGACTGGAGGAAGCCAGAGGAATGGGGTTATAGAGCCAGGAATTCCCAGACGGCACCTTTGAAGGAGACGGCAGCATTTGGAAGGGGCCCTAAGACCGGTGCAAGAAGGTATGTGAAGAGAGACCCAATGTCCAGGGATCTTGATTGGAAGGCTGGACATAAAAGCTGGACTACTTACTGGCCAGGTTACCTGGAGAGGAAACCTAACAGCAAGGGGATCACAGGTATGAACTTTGATCTATGCCCTAGCTCTTCATCAGGAAGCCAGCAGGGAAACAAATATTATCCTGAGAGTGATCAATTAAGGAATTCCTCTGAGCCAGACCATGATACTGATTCCATGATATTTGAGGAAGAAGGAGATATAGCAAATGACCCGTTGGAATACATGGATTGCTCTCTGTCTAGGCTACTGTTTTAAAGTAGTTTCGCACTAATGCAACAACCACCAAAAGAAACTGTAACTTGTTCTTTTATCTACCCAGAAAAGTCTTTGCAAGAAAGCTTTAGGGTAGGATTGAGCCACGTAGAGAGAGTGAATCAGCAAAGGGGTTTGCAGCTGGCTAATTATTTGTAATTGAGCCAGGCACAAGTGCACGTGAGCTCTAGAAGGAAACTTCTTCTTTGTGTGTGTGAATAGAAGAAAGTTATCCTTGATAAAGAACAGGTTTTTTTTGTTACTTTTGGGTTTGTTTTTGCCTTTTGAAGCACTGCTAAGAAGGCCATTAGCAGGAGCCATCAAAAAGACCTTTTCTGTTTTCCCATCAAGGTCTTTATTGATTTATTGCTTAAGAAGTTCAGTTACCTTATAACATGTTTTGTTTTTCCTGAGTACAATACTTGAAGCAAGTGTCCTTTTGTGTTACCAAGTAAATCTGTGTGGGAGAATTAACCCCATGAATAAAATCTGTTTTTCTTTGCTTACACTCGAGCATCACAACTCATTATTTTGTGAACGTCTGATTCTGGTATGAATGAACTGAAACCCCCACAATCCTTTGCAAGTCATAATAATATTTTGCCTTTGCCAAGACTGTGGACTTTCACGTCCAGCGCCCCCATTTACAAGTCGCAGATTGGTGCAGGAGGCCCATCACTGGATGTCAGTGAGATGGAGTCCTCCCATGAAAGGAGCACTGCTGTTGCCATTTCTGGAGAGCTGAGTGCACCAGTTAGTCCGATGCCACATCCAGGAGTTCAAGGATTTGGGGCAGTGCCAAATCTTGAGGATGGAGCTGTGGATGCAGCTTCCCTGACAGCACCAAGTGTTTCTTTGGAGGGTCCTCTGGTCTCAGTGGCCCTGGTAAAACCTGAAAAGTTCACCCTGGAAACTTTGTGGGATGCTATAGTGAATTTAATGGTGGTGGTATCTGGTCAGTCCCAGCATCTACAAAAGAAGATTCAGGAGAAGGAAGTGTCTTTCTTATAACAGCAGATTGCTGTGGAGGGTCTAAAGATTTCCATTGCAGAACATACTGTTCGGATTGACTCCATTGTTATGAAAGATTTATCTGTTGTGCATATTAAGTTGAAGGCTCTGAAGAACACCTCCAGAGCTTCAAATTTAAGATTGGTGAATTTTCCAAAATCTTCAGTTGTTTCTCCTCATAAGATGTTTAAAAGATATTAATTGAGATACATCATGTCCAAGGAAGTGGTTCCACCTTTGTAACGCATTTATTATTTGCCTACTACTTAGAAGGAGCTATGGACACTGAATGTTTCCACATTGTTGGAGGAATCCAGGACAGAGAATATTGTATCTGCTACGCTTTTAGGCCTGATTTTCAATTGGGAAGTGCCATGTCAGCACATAGCCCGCCCGCCATCCCTCTATCCTCGATTTTCAATGCTGGGGTCATATGTGGCCCCGGAATTAAAAAATCCAGTTCTCACTGCACAACCCAGAAGCTGCAGGAACTAGCCGGGTAGCAGCAATTTTCTTTAAGGCGCAGAGGGCTAAGCGAGTAAAATCGAAAATTGCTTCTACCCATTTAGCCCTTTCCTCCGCCCCTGCTCTGCCCTGGAACACCACCAACATACCCCAATGCTAATCGCTTAGCATCTGGGCACGTTAGGGATTTATCCCAGATTTTCGAAGGGCACTACCCATGTAGGTGCCTTTTGAAATTCCGGGATAAGGCATTTACATGGGTAACTAGGGCAGTTACCTGTATAAATGCCTTCGAAAATGCGGCCCTTGGTCACTTTTGCATTGTTGCCAAATAGGGACTGGCTCCTTAAGCTTTATTTTAAGAAAGGTCTATTCCCTTTCTTACGATGTAATGTAAGGATCTTCCTGGATCTGGTCCGTGAGACCCAGAAATGTAGAAGAGAGTTTTTGTTGTTAAAAGAAGGGATGTTGCAATGGGGGCGCTTTATTTTTTGAAATTTCCATGCAAGTGTCTCGACAAATATAATTCTGTTAGTTAAATCTTTTGTCAATCATCTGGATTATATGCTTTTATTAGTGCTAGGCAAGCTGCATCCGTAACAGCTTTCTTATCTTGATGTAAGCACTTACTAAGTTGATTCAGTTAGTGACACTTAGGGGTATGTTTACTAAACCGTCTTAATATTCCCGGCGCTAGTTGGAGCGATAATGTAAAGGATGCCATATAAGGAGTGGGCGGTCTGGTCTTAAGATAGCATTTTGGGTTATCGTGTGATAAAGTCCGTTATCGTGTGATAGAGGGAGCCGTGGCACATTAACGCGTGTTAGCCTTAATTAGGCGTGCTGACCTGCAATCACAGCAATAGAGGTGTAGCACACTGGTTAATACATTGCCTGCTGATGCAGTGGTCATGAATTCAATTCCTCAGTGGGCTTAGTTAAAAGGCTGTCTGAGGAAATCCCTTTTCCTGCTTGTAACAACCAGACACATCCCAACAATCTGCACTGCCAGCCAAAAAAACCTCACCCAGTGCCGCAAACTAATGCACCTTTTAGGGCGCACCATAAGGCACATCATAAAGCACCACGTCATCCAAGGCAGGTCATAATGTGACCCAGAGGGCAGCAGGAAAGGTTGTCACCCTCCAAGGCAGCATATAAGGCGCCCCATAAGCTGGCCAAATCTAAGGTGCCGTGAAAGATGCCCCAGGGATACCAAGGTGACACAGGAGATGGTGTCCAGGGGCACAAAGGTGCCCCAAAGTCACAAGCATGAAATGTATGGCTCAAACACAGATGAAACCATAACACTGCAAAGAGCACCAAGGAAAGGCAATGAACAAGTGATGGAATGAAGTAGATGACGGAGCTCATGGACCAGCCAAATCTGCATGCAGCCCATGTGGCAGCAGGTAAAGTGGACAAGCATATCGGGGGCAGCTGTACCGATGTACAGGGTGATGGTAATGTACAGTGCAACAATGACAGTGTGTGGCAGAGGATGGGGATATGTGTCCACCAGAGGAGGTAGAGGTGGCAGGATAAGTGCAATGACAGGAGGACAGAGGAGAGAAGTGCCATGCAGAGCAGATACAGGAGAGGCAACCAGGAAGAGCTGCAATGCAGAAACGTGTACCAGTGCAGGACATGGGGCAGCAGCCTGCACATTAGGGCAGGACGCCACACAGCTGGCACACACACATAGACGGACAGAAGGATGGATGGCAACAGTGATGAGGGTATAATGTGGCAGCAGCACAGATATGACTGTTACACAAATGAAAGTAGTTGTGTAGGACAGTCATAAAAAAAGGGGAACAAAGAGGAATAGAACCCATGACCACTGCTACTGAAGCAATTGCATTAACCATTGTGCTACATCACTATTCAGCAGTGCATTCCCTAGTACCCCAAATAAGAGTCTAAAAATACCTGTATGCCTGATTGTGACTATGGGACACTGACTTCTGAACGGTGTATACACAATTTCAGCTGCCAAAATGTGTCACAGGATGTCATGTTGATCTCTGCATTGCCTGCCACCATATGGGAAGGCAGTGCCTGGAGATGAATGCTGGGGAGAGGGGAACAGTACCATACATGTTTAGAATGTGCCCTTTGTAGGTGGCATTACTGTATAAAGGCTATGTTCACATGGCCAGAAGCTATGCTGGGCTACTCAGTACTTGCAGGGGTTATATCCGAGGAACTGCATGCAAGCCTCACTGGCTCCCCATGGACACTGAATGTGACAGCCACAAAGATGTTGTTAGAGTACGCTCCGTAGACCCTTTCAAAACTCATTTCATTTTATTGGAGCTTTCCTGGGAGTTTTTTTTAATGTTGCCCATTGCTCTCATTGTTGCCCAGCTTGGTTTTGGGTGTTTGCCCCTTTTTTCGAGGTCTTTTTTGAGGTTAATTGCACTTTTGTCTCCATACAAGGTAAATGAGCCCACAGTAAAATTGTGCAGAGCAGGGTTTCTGACTCATCAGGCTGGTTTTCCTGTCAGCAGGGACTGCACTGTCTCTGTGGCCACAGTGTGGTGCAACAGACACAGCCAGTGCCTTTAGGACCAGAGGGTCACGGGATCAAATCCCAGCTGGGGCTCCTGCCAACCCAATCCCCATAGTTTTACCCACCACTAAACAGTGATAGTAAAGACACTCCTTTATTGCAGAGAACATACGCATGGTTAATACGCCTATATTTTACCACACCAAACACAGACACCATAAACAGGCGCATTACCTAGAGCAGAGTCTCGCAAATGCAGTCCTGGAGGGCCCCACACCATTCAGGTTCCATGCGGCCTCTACTAAAGATGCCTGTGCTGCATATCTATGCACCACCCCCATGGTATGCAGATGTAGCTCATGCATATTTATGAGGGACAGCATGAAAACCCAACCAGTGTTTGGAACACCAGGACTGGAGTTGGGAAACTCTACCGTAAAGCAGCAGCCAACAGGGCCAGACACACCCACACACCCACCCACAGGCCCCATTGGCCAATGCCTCATGGAGAGGCAGGACATTGGGCCCTGCCTGTATCTCCCAATACTTAGCAATGCCACCCTACACCTGGGTATATGGTACACAGCTATCAGACGTTTCCTATGATAACTGGCAGATAGCAAGTCCTACGTTAAGCACATTTTGCTCATTGAGCTCCACCATAACAATCATTCTGATGTCTGCGGTGTGTGCTACAGGTCTGGTCTCTGACAGTGTTTATCACCCTGGGGAGTGACCCCCAACAGTATTGCATACCATATCCATGCCTGTACTGTGCCCAGGACTGGTGTGGTGGGTATGGCTGCTGAACACCTCTATAGTAGCACAATGCTGGCATAGGTGTGGGGGTGGCTGTCTGTCTATCCAGTGTGTGGTGGCTGCAAACACCTTCCACAGCCCACAAAGCCAGCAATGTTGCCAGTATTGGGCTGCCAGTGTGCATAATGAGGAGCAAGGTACCATGGGTATAGGCTGGACAGGGTGGCCTGGCCAGGGTGCATCTGCACAGGGCATAGGGCACTGACTGGGACATTTTAGTGGCTGGCCACCACCTACACAGACAGGGTGACCTCAGTATGTCGTGCTGAGAGATCACTCTCACCCTGACTGTGCAGTGCCCACAGCATGGTGAGGCACCCCCATAGTGCTATATATAGTATTTCTCTCATGTGATAGATATGGGTTTCCTTTTGGGGCCCAGTCACTGATTGATCTGCTTGCTGTGTATGCTCATATTCCAGTTCTGGGTGCATGCATCTCCATTGGGCACATGCATTATGGACTAACTAGCAGACTGTTTGCAGCTGGTATGTGTCTTGATGGCGTGACTTGCAGGGTGCAGCGGCTGATGGCTTGCAGTAGGAGAATATCAGATAGTGGTGGAGTGCAGCTTACCATATACAGCCCTGATATCTGTCTGCTATTGTGTTATGGATGTGTACAGAGCTGCATTGACTGCCCTGTGGGGTGTCTGTTCCTCAACAGGACTGGGGTTGATGTTCCCCCTCTACTGCCACCTTTGCAGGGAGGTAGAATGTGGATCTATTGTTGGGGAGACCCTGTTTGCCACCCCCTGGGAGCTGCACCTGACTGAAACAGACAGAGATATCCAAGGTGCTTGTGCAGAAACTACCTATCTCATACATGAACACTGCTATGGACGGTGCTGTGGACCTGGTGCTGGGCGCCTCACTGCACCCTCAGGGTGAGCACAGTACACGCACAATGTGACGGTGTGTAGCTACTCTGTGCCAGTACAACACACGGTCAGTACCCCCTACCAGGCCTAGGTGCTGTGGGGATGCATTCCCCATGGTGTGTATCAAAAGGGTAAATAGAATGTGTCACATTCCTCCTAGATTCTCAACACCACCAAAACGTTGTCTAATAGACAATATTTTGGTGGTGGTGAGAAGCAAGGAGGAATGTGACAAATTCTAACCTCTTTGATGTCTTGGACATCTGCACCTTGCCCACTTACAATCTTAAATGACAGAGGTGTAAGGTAGGGGTCTCCAAATCCAGCCCTGGAGGGCCAAACACCAGTCAGGTTGGCAGGCTATCTCTAATGCATATATATCTCATGCATATCATTAGGGATATCCCAAAAACCTGCAGGGTTGCGGGCCACCAGGACTGGAATTGAGTAGCTCTGCCCTAAAGAGTCTGTAATATTAGGTGCCCTTGCTGGTAAAAACACACATACCCACGCACGGGGCTATGCCCGTACCAACGCACGCAGCCATGCACGTGGCTAGGCACACTGCGAGGGTGTGTTTCTGACACCACTACTCAACGTTAAGAAAAACATGCCTCTTCATTCCCTATATACTGTACAGGGTGATGCCTGGGCCAGCCTTCTGCGTTAGGCACACTGGGGACTTGAACCCATGCTGCCTGTAACAGCGGTCAGTACACTAACCATTGTGCTACAGCTCTGTTTCAGTGATTTGTGTCTGTAGCCTTCATTCGATTAACGCGCAGTAACGCGCCACGGCTCCCTGTAACGCTCGTTAGTTTTTGGAAAGCGAGTTAGTGGTTACGATGTCCCGCCCATGTCCTTTTTTGGCTTTCCTTTCACTAACGCGGCTCCTAACGCGATTTGCACTAACGCAGTTTAGTAAACATACCCCTTAGTGTCCAGTGCAGTATACAGTGCATGTGTGCTGCTGTAGGCACCCTAAGGGGTATGTTTACTAAACTGCGTTAGTGTGATTCGCGTTAGGAGCCGCGTTAGTGGAAGGAAAGCCAAAAAAGGACATGGGCGGTACATCGTTACCGATAACGCGCAATACCGCACGTTGTAAGGCGCTGCGCAGCAACGATCGTTACAGGGCGCGTTACTGCGCGTTAAGCATAAGAAGACGCGCAGACACCCAAATACAGAAACAGAGCAGTAGCACAATGATTACTACACTGACCAATGATGCAAGGGTCATGGGTTTGATTCCCCAATGTGCCTAATGAAGAAGGCTGGCTGAGGGGTCATGTGTAACCCTTTGAAAGCCTACTATAATATTTTAATCCACATTCTGCAGCCGGGTTAATGTTTGCATATGGCAGGAAAATTGTACCCGTCTTATTCAATATGTTCCAATAGTGACGTTCCCTCTGCCATGGTCATGTATTATACCATTTGATAGGAATATTTAGGCAGATGTTTGGATCCCGAAATTTTTGGGCTTGGCCTGGAAAGGGTTAAGTATTGGGCTGTGAGGAAGTTTAGTTGTACTTTAATAGTGCTGCCAGCAAACACACCCTCACAGTGTGTAACCTAAGGTGCCACATAAGGCACCCTAGAAGGCACTCCATAGGGCACATTATAAAGTGCCAAGGCACCCTATAATGTCCCCCATAGGACACCATATAAGGCGCTTTATAGGGCGCCCTATGAGCCACCCTAAGGTGACAGTACCCTGAGGGTGGTTCTGCTGACAGCACTAATATACAATACAAATAGACAATGCCTAAGACAGGCTTACCAATGAACCCCACTGTGGGTTTTGAACCCATGACCTCTGGCTCCACAGGCAGTGAAGTAACCAGTGGGCTCGAGCTGCTAACAAACACCTGGCTAGCTACAGGAGGACTGCACGGCACCACAACCACATTCTGCTGTGGTTACCAGGATGGGGTCAACCCATCCGTACCCAGGATGCACAGCACATGTAAATCAGCAGTCAACATATGATCACAAGATGGGGTATACACCCCACAGCACCTCAGCCTGGTAGGGGATGCCGACGGTGTGTGTTAGCGGCACAGAGTAGCTACAGACCGTCACAGTGTGCGGGTCCTGTGCTCACCCTGAGGGAGAGATATGGTGCCCAGCACCATTCTCACAGCACCTGGCTTTGCTGAGATAGGCTATGCTGCAGGTCCCCATCAGTGCCAATGTGGGATAGGTAGTCCTTGCAAACACCCCTAGGATATGCCTGTGTTCATCTGTATGTCACATCTAGCCCTTGTGGACTATGATGCACCCAGAAAAGTGCATACCCTGTGTGGGTGCCATAGTCACATGATGTAAGTGAATGGGGGTGCTGGAACCCACAGGAAGATTACATACCACCACCCAACACACCCTCTGGTGCTCAGGGTGTGGGATAGGATCCCCCCCCCCCCTGTAACGGTGGCAGTAAAGGAGACCATCACCCCAGTCCTGCTAGGGATCAAACACCCTACAGGGCAGGCAAAGCAGAGCAGCACAGATCCATAACGCAATAGCAGACAGACGGTAGATCTGGAAATGATCAGCTGCCCCCCACCATTATCTGACATTCTCCAGCAGCAGGTCTCCAGCCGCTGCACCCTGCAAGGTGTTCCAGCAAGACACATACTAGCTGCAGACAGGCTGCCAGCTAGTCCATAGTCCTGGAGGAGATGCATGTACCCAGAACGGGGACATCAGCATACACACCAAGCAGATAAGTCAGTGATTGGGCCCCAAAAGAAAACCCATAAATATCACATGAGCAAAATGCTATATAGCACTATTGGGGAACCTAGCCATGCCATGGTCACTGCTCAGTCAGGGTGAGAGTGACCTCCCAGAAGGACATGCTATGGCCACCCTGTCCGTGCAGGTGGTACCAGGCACTACAATGTCCAAGCCATTGCCCTATGCCCTGTGCAGATGCGTCCAGGACAGGCCACCCTATCCAGGCTTTTCCCACGATAGCTTGCTCCTCATTATGCACATTGGCAGGCCAATACTGGCAACAGTGCTAGCAGTGTGGGCTGTGGAGGGTGTTGGCAGCCACCACACACTGGATCAGGGGTGGGCAAACCTGGTCCTGGAGGGCCGCAGACCAGTCAGGTTTTCGGGATATCTCTAATGAATATGCATGAGATATATATGCCTTTGAGATATCCTGCCAACATGACTGGTTTGTGGCCCTCCAGGGCTGGATCTGGAGACCCCTGCCTTACACCTCTGTCATTTAAGATTGTGAGTGGACAAGGTGCAGATGTCCAAGACATCAAAAAGGTTAGATAGAATTTGTCACAGTCCTCCTCACTTCTCACCACCACCAAAAAATTGTCTATTAGACAACTTTTTGGTGGTGGTGAGAATCGAGGAGGAATGTGACACATTCTATATACCCTTTCGATGTCTAGGACATCTGTACCTTGCCCACTCATGATATTAAATGACAGAGGTGTAAGGCAGGGGTCTCCAAATCCAGCCCTGGAGGGCCACAAACCAGTCAGGTTGGCAGGATATCTCTAATGCATATATATCTCATGCATGTTCATTAGGGATATCCTGAAAACCTGACTGGTCTGCGGCCCTCCAGGACCGGAGGTGCTCACCCCTGCACTGGATAGACAGACACACACTCCCCACACCTATGTCAGCATTGTGCAGCTATAGAGGTGTTGGGCAGCCCAGGCTACCACACCAGTCCTGGGCACAGTGCAGGCATGGCTATGGTACACAATACTGTAGGGGTCACTCCCCAGGTTGGTAAACACTGTCAGACACAAGACCTGTAGCACACTCCACAGACATCAGAAAGGTTGCTATGCTGCAGCTCACTCAGAAAACACTTGTACTTAACCTAGGTATTGCTATCTGCCAGTAATCATAGCAACCTTTTGATAGATGTGTACCATATTCCCAGGTTTAAGGTGGCATTACTAAGGTATGCAAGTGCTAGTATTGGGAGATGCACGCAGAGCCCAAAGTCCTGCCTCTCCAGGAGGCTTTGGATAATGGGGCCTGTGGGTACGGGTGTGTCTGCCCCTGTTGGCTGCTGCTTTACTGCAGAGGTTCCCAACTCCAGTCCTGCAGTGCCAAACACTGTTCGGGTTTTCATGCTGTCCCTCATGAATATGCATGGCATGCATCTGCATACCATGGGGGTGGCACATAGAAATGCAGCACAGGCATCTTTATCAGAGGCAGCATGGAATCAGAATGGGTGTTTGGCTCTCCAGGATTGCATTTGGGAGGCTCTGCTCTAGGTAATGGGCATGTTTATGGTGTCTGTGCTCTGTAGGGTAAAATGTAGGTGTCTTGGGCATGTTTACGTCATCTGCAAAAAAGGTTCTGTCTGTATTAGCACGTTATAGTAGTGGGTAAAATATGAGGATGGGGTTGGGGGAAACCACAGCTGGGACTTGAACCTGTGACCTTCTGCTTCTGAATACAGCAGTTTTGTGCACTGCACCACCATGTTATCACAGAGATGGTGCAATCCCTGGTGATACCATGACTGTTGGTCAGACAGGGCCTGTCTGTTGCAGTGCATGGCACCCACCTACACAGGGCTAGGCCACGGTCTGCTCTGGGCAGCTGCCACTGCCCCCTCCACCACCAGTATCCCTCAGCCACCATGCTGATATTTATTTATTTATTTAATTGGATTTCTATACCGCCTTATCATACAATCAAAGCGGTCTTACAAACAAAGATATTAAGAGTATTAGTGAGAAAATGTAAAGAAATAAAAGTTAAAGTTATGGTATAATGTGTTAGAGTGAGTTGCATTATCTACATAGTGAGCTATACTATAATGTGAGCTATTATACAATATGTATATGATTTACATTCCAGACAAATTAAGTTAGTTAATTGCATGACCGTCGTGTTCTATAAACAAAGATGTTTTCAGTTGCTTTCTAAAGTCATCGATGTCCTGAGCTGCTCTCAGCTCATTAGGTAGAGAGTTCCAGATGGAAGGTGCAGCAAAAGAGAAAGCCCTTTCAGAGGTGTCTTTACGTGTTTTTCTGACATCATTTGATAAGCTGATTCTGTTGTCAGATCCTCTTCTTCTAGGTCTGTTGCTAATATCTGACTGTATGAGATATGTCAGGCTTTCTGCAGAATATGCCCTTCTGCTGGTGGAACTGGTGGTGCGCAGTTTCAGGCAATCCAGTGTGCAGGTAGGCGGCTGCCTATGGTGCGGGTTCTGTGATAGGGGTGCCTGCATAGACGTCCACGCTCCCCCCCCCCAGCCCCGCCTGCCAATGTTCCGTGCCCTTGGGGGTTGCTGTTGGGTACTATCCCCTGTGACACTTTGGGAAACACACTTGTGCCCATGTTGGGCCTTCAGCAGTTGCTGTCTGGCTGCTCTGCTGTTTCAGCATTTGTATGGGCCACCTAGGCATCGCCCTAGTCCGCACTGTGGCCCAGCTGCACCACAGCATGTGCCGCCTGCGGCCCTCTGTATCCCCTTCTCCGGCATCTGTCCAGTTGCCGTCCCGACATGCCCGCCCTGCTGTTGCGGAACATGTGCACACCATAGGAACCCTGTCTGATGGTGTGGAAAACCCTGAGCAACGCTATTTCACTGTGGGCCCATTCACCTTGTATGGGGACGGAGTATAGACTCTTCCACGATTTATATCTGTTCTATGGAGCTTACTCGGGGGGGGGAAGGGGTTGATGTTTCTCATTGATACCACTATTGACCAGCTTGGTTATTGTTTTTTTCCAGTTTGTTGGGGTCATTTTCAGTGTTTCTGTGCCATTTTGTTCTGTGCACATGTATCACACTTATCACTTTTTTTGGTTTCCCTGCCTGGGCTGTACATTGCTGACACTTAAATGGTTTCTCTCCCCTTTAATATGCCTTTAATGCAGAGCTACTCAATTCCAGTCCTGGTGGCCCGCAACCCTGCAGGTTTTTGGGATATCCCTAATGATATGCATGAGATATATATGCATTAGAGATAGCCTGCCAACCTGACTGGTGTTTGGCCCTCCAGGGCTGGATTTGGAGACCCCTGCCTTACACCTCTGTCATTTAAGATTGTAAGTGGGCAAGGTGCAGATGTCCAAGACATCAAAAAGGTTAGAATTTGTCACATTCCTCCTTGCTTCTCACCACCACCAAAATATTGTCTATTAGACAACTTTTTGGTGGTGTTGAGAATCTAGGAGGAATGTGACACATTCTATCTACCCTTTTGATGTCTAGAACATCTGTACCTTGCCCACTCACAATCTTAAATGACAGAGGTGTAAGGCAGGAGTCTCCAAATCCAGCCCTGGAGGGCCACAAACCAGTCAGGTTGGCAGGCTATCTCTAATGCATATATATCTCATGCATATCATTAGGGATATCCCAAAAACCTGCAGGGTTGCGGGCCACCAGGACTGGAATTGAGTAGCTCTGCTTTAATGGCAGGTTTTCATTCGCGTTGGAATTCAGCTCTGAAAATCAGCGCGTTAGTGTGAAGGGAGCATCTCCCCGCCCACTCTCCGCCCATTGACCTCTTCTCTCCGCCCTCTCTCCACCTTCTGCGGTGTTTTACCGCGCCGCGGAGCATTACGCTCGTTAGCACGTGATAATGCACATTGTATGATGTTAACGCTCGTTAGTGTGTGATAACATGCGTTATCACGCGCTAACGAGCGTTAAGATCATACAACGCACGTTATTCACGATTACCGCAGTTTAGTAAACATACCCCTAAGTGTGGTATACCACTATCTCAGAATGTGCCAGCCACATTGTTTCATGTCCTGGGGTTTTCCCATTGCAGGCAAGGACCTGCAGTCTTTTTGATTCTTGACATTGCCATACAGCATGGGGTGGAGTTATAGCCTAATGGTTAGACCACTGACTCACTAAGCAGCAAACCAGCCTTTGAATCCCACTTGTTTTCTTCATGGCTGTGAGAAGCACACTCTAATGTACTGGCAGAAACAGTACGGGATCCGGAAGACACACATTCTTATACTGTTTTTATGTGTTACGATATCATATTGAGTCTGCAAACATGCACATTGCAATCATGCCCATCTGACAGCATGACTTTATTGGCTCTGCTGTAGCCCATTGTAAAGGGTTGGACATGTTCACCCTGCAGATGTATGACACATGAGGTGTACATGATTGGAATATTTCATCATAACTGTGACTGAATATCTTTGGCAAACATAGATCCAATGCAATTAATTACAGCTTAAAAATAAAACACTCATACATAAAGAAAGTTAAACTTATGATTTTACAAAAAATACAATAAAATGTTTAATGAGAATTTTATTTACATCATTTATAACGTATCATATTGGGAGAAATACAAAACATACCAAAATGACAACATAAAACTACACAAAAATATATAACACATAAACAAATACAATACCCTCAACATATAAATTATTTAATATCATAGCATTATATATTAATTGCATATAATTGTACAACCCTACTTTCACATAAATATGTGAATTGCATAATCTTACATACAATTACTACATATCAACTATCCTCTAACACTACCATATTTATATACCAGTATATATTGCATAACCCCAACTATCCTCTAACAGTATCTTTTGTAAAATCATAAGTTTAACTTTCTTTATGTATGAGTGTTTTATTTTTAAGTTGTAATTAATTGCATTGGATCTATGTTTGTTTAATTATATTTGCAATTCAGTGGTTATTGTTTACATATTATTTATATTTTCCACTTTTTATCAAACATGGGGGTTGTGCAATATATATATATCTAAATATGGGACTGTTAGAGGATAGTTGGGGTTGTGCAATATATATATAAATATGATACTGTTAGAGGATAGTTGATTTGTAGTAATTGTATGCAAGATTATGCAATACACATATTTATGTGAAAGTAGGGTTGTACTGCTTGGATAGGGAGTCCCGATGGGACAGTGCTTTCGACCAGGCGGTACTCCGTAGCTTATTTGAGGTATAGGCAAATCCTACCCTGCGGCCCTTTGGTGTCAGGCTACCGGAGGTGTTGAGTTCTCTGCTGAATTCCTATCACAGCTGCTGCAGCTCTTCTAGAGGCAGCCAATTTTCAGCTATGGGTTTTCGGTAGCCTATAGCTAGGGAGTCCCATATGTGAGGACTGACTTCCTGTTTGTTCCTGGAGAAAGCATAGTTACTCACCTGTAACAGGTGTTCTCCAGGGACAGCAGGAATCAGTCCCCACGATACTCCCTCCTCCCCTGGAGTTGCAGTCTTATCATTATTATATTTTGTTCATTTTGCTGTCTCTTTATCTATGACATTTGACTGAGCAAGATGGCGCCCTTGGGTGGGAAGGGGACCACACATGCATGATGCAATCCCAAAGACTTTCTTTCAAAGCTGGGGAATTGCTCCGCACGAGGGCTCCGTCGGCGACGAAGTCATCCATATGTGAGGACTGATTCCTGCTGTCCCTGGAGAACACCTGTTACAGGTGAGTAACTACGCTTTCTGGCACACAAACATAGCAAAAGAAAAATCTTTGGAAGAAATCTCTACAACAGCAGTCAATTGACTCACAAAGAAGAAAAATCCTTGTAGCATTTTCCATACAGGTCCAGAGCACACAAGCTTTAGGCTAATCAGGAAACAGGGAGGAAGATCACCAGATAGAGCAGGCTGACTAAATCTTTCTCAGGAAGATGTAATAGCTCTTCTGCAAGCTTCTTGCCTTCTAAGCCAAAGGTCACTGTTTTGAGACCAGTCTCTGACAGTGAGAAAAAAACCATGTGGGTTTTACTTGCCTGAAAAATGTAATAACATTTCAGCTAATATTTTTTTGTTTGGGCAGTAGCCATAACTATTACTTCAATTAACAAAATTGCCCTGAAATGATAATTTATAAAACAAAACTAAAGGGGGGGCGGAGCCTGATGTCCAGCGGGTAAGACGCTTCGCGCTGAAGCTCCCGAGAGGCCTACTTAGAATCCTGACTTAATACCTATACAAACTTACTATTTCGCTCCGGGCTGACCGGGGTACCTCGGGGGGGATGGCGGCCCATAAACCAGCGCGCTTGGACTTCGGGTCTCCTTCTTCTTCTCACGGAAAACGCTCCAAAACAGAGGTGTCCTCCCCACAGAAGATGGTTCCATTTCGGGAAAACCCCGAAATGCACCTGGAGATTTTAGAGGAAATACGCGGCGTGAAGGAATTGGTGCAGTCCAATGGAGAAGCGCTTAGAGCCATGCGAGAAGACTTTGGAGTGCTCCAGGACCGACTTGAAAGTCTCTCATTACGGCAGGACAATATGGCGGGGGTCCTCGACTCGCACGCGGTGCGCTTGGGCATACTGGACAAGGCTGAGCGCCAGATACAGAATCTTCAAAAGGAGTTAGAAGATAGCAATAATCGAGCCCGTCGCAACAATGTGAGGCTCATTGGAATACCGGAGGGGGTGGAAGCGGGAGATATGAGAGAATTCCTGCTCAAAACTCTTCCCTCCTTGCTGAAGATCACCTTTCATAAAGAACTGGAAATCGATCGTGCACACCGTGTTCCTACCCACATGGCGCTCAACCGAACGACCCCCCGGCCTATTATCTTTCGCTTGCTACGATATCAACAAGTGGAACAAATTTTAAATGCTGCTCGGGCGAACCATCATTTGGAATTTGAAGGTCACAAAGTCTCCTTCTTCCCTGATTTGGCAAAGCCTACCGTTGACCGACGGAAGAAACTCCTTGCTTTTCGCCCTCGACTTCAACAGCTACAGGCTCGCTTTGGCCTGTTGTATCCCGCGAAGCTCCGAGTGACTCTCCACAACCAAACCAGGACATTCGAAGATCCTGATCTACTATCAACATTTTTAGACTCCAAAGAAGCAGAGCAGATGCGCTAATCCAACGACTTGGACTTTTATTTGCCGGCTCTGTCCGCCATTTTGAAGGGCCCGATGCGGCGGTCATAGTCAAGCACAGAGACTACCTGGACTTTCTTTCTTTCTTTCTATGACTTTTTGTTTTTTGGTCTCCTATCCCTCCATGATGTGTGCCTCGGTCGGATTCGGAGCACGCACAGTCCTACAGGTTATGTGTTTTTTCAATTTCGGCCTTCTCTGGGGCTTCTCCCCGCAGACACATGGTCGCCAGTAATTTTTGGGGTTCTGCTTCTTCTCTACCGCGCTGCGGTTTTTCTTTTTTAATGTGGGGCGCTTCATTGTATTATCTAAGCTTATTTTCTTTTATGCCATATGTACAGCCAGATACAGTCAATATGAGGGACATTGTGAAATTATGTGCGCTATCATGCTCAGAATTTTTAACTTGTCTGAATGGCCTTATGTAAAATCTTATCACTCAACGTAAAGGGCATTAATAGTCCAATCAAAAGAAAGAAAATCCTTAGCTATCTTAGCCATGAGCATGCTGATTTAGCGTTTCTTCAGGAAACGCACTTAAACTCTGCTGAAACACTGAAACTCAATGTTAAGCCTTACATGGTGGCTGCCTATTCTCCCGCCGTTTCCAAACGGTGCGGGGTAGCCATTCTGGTTAAGAAATCTTTGCAAGCTACTGTAATTAATACTAGCGCTGACAAGGAGGGTAGATGGGCCCGAGTACATCTTAAGGTTGGAGATAGTGAATTTACATGTATTTGCATTTATGCCCCGAATGTGGACAACCCTGCTTACTATGCAAGTATTGCGCAGTTGGCACAGGCCTCTGCCAATACTCCATTAATACTTGGTGGTGATTTTAATCAAGTGTTAGACCCTCTGATAGATAGACAGCCGCCTAGAACGAGTAGTCCACCCAAGAGTCTTGCTACCCTAACAGCTCTGATGCAAGATCTTGCGCTGGTAGATATATGGAGGCTGCTTCACCCCTCCGACTTAGAGTTCACTTTCTTTTCTGCCCCCCATCACTCCCGATCTAGAATAGATTTCTTTCTCATTTCCAAGGCAATGATTCCTCAAGTAGACACGACTAGGACTCATCCTCTCCATATTTCAGATCATGCTGCCATATCTTTATCATTACATGTCACTGCGCGGGACGATTCTCCCTGAGCTTGGTTTTTTGATAGATCCTTACTGGGTCAAAAAGATTTTCAGGTTGATATAAAGGCCGCTATCCAAGATTATTTTCATTTTAACTCACCCCATGACACAGCGAGCTGGGCTTGGTGGGAGGGTTTTAAAGCATCTATCCGCGCAACTATAACTAGCTATCAAATTCGGCAGGGGAAACAAAGAAAGCAGCAATTACTGATTCTAGAGCAGCAGATACAAGCTGGGGAGCGTCTTCTCACGTCCCGTACTGACCCATGTATTTTACTCCGTTTACAACGCTTGCGTTTTCAATACAATCAGCTTTTGTACACTGCTGCTGTTAAAAATATTGAATCACAACAAGGGCTATATTATCGGGAAAATAATCGTGCTGGCAAATTATTAGCAAATGCCCTAAAAGGTCAAAAAGAAGCCAAGCGTGTTACCGCCCTCCGTAATCCGTCGGGGGGGGGCTTGGTCACTAAAGATACCGAAATCTTAGAACTCTTTCGTGATTTTTATACTCGGCTTTATCAATCTGAATGTGATTTTGAGCCAGATGTATTTGAACGCTTACTTTCAGGGGTACAAAGACCGACCCTATCTGACGAAGATAGAGTGGCCTTGGACACACCATTTACTGTCTCAGAAATTCATTCTGCTATCACGAAATGTGCCTCAGGTCGAGCCGCAGGCCCAGACGGTCTCCCTGCTGAATTCTACAAAACCTTTCACGCTGACTTAGCTCCAGTTTTGAAACTTTATTTTTCTGCTCTGGCCGAGGAGGGTTCTCCTTCTGGGTCCTTTTCAATGGCAAATGTAGTAGTTTTTGAGAAAGAGGGGAGAGACCCGCAACTAACAGCTAATTATCGTCCAATTTCCCTCCTAAACGCGGACTATAAAATATTTGCCACCATTCTCTCTACCCGGCTCTCTGATAGGATGCCTACCTTAATACACCCAGATCAATGCGGTTTCATTCCTGGTAGATCAACTGCTGACAATGCTCGGACTCTATGCCATGTACTGACTACCGCAGTTAATCTTGATCGCCCATTTGTTGGTCTCTCACTTGATGCTGAGAAGGCCTTTGATCGCTTAGAGTGGCCCTTCCTGTTTGCAGTCCTCCGCTGGTACGGATTCGGGGAAGGTTTTCTCCGTTGTCTTCGCACCATGTACGCACAGCCTACAGCCAGTATATGTGCCAATGCTTTAAAGTCTCAGCCTTTTCCCCTTCAACGCGGCACTCGCCAGGGATGCCCACTGTCTCCACTTCTCTTCGATCTTGCACTCGAACCCTTGGCTTTACTAATCCGGCAATCGGAGGAGATTCATGGAGTCCCCTTCACCCATAGGGAAATCAAAATTTCAGCGTATGCTGATGACCTTATGCTTTTTGTCTCTATAGACTCAGTACCGGCTGTCCTAGAGCAAATTGGTAAATACTCACAACTGTCCGGTTATAAGATAAATTGGACCAAGTCGGTAGCCTTTCCATTAAATCCTTTGCTTCATCAGGCAGATATGCAACCCTTCCCCTTTTTATGGCAACCTCGCATGGTCAAATACCTTGGGGTTCACTATTGTTCTCCTTTGGAAGACACTATCTCCTTCAATGCCAAAGACTTAACCTCTAAAGTCCGGGCGCTTACTCACCGCTGGACTCCTTTAACACTTACCTGGTGGGGTCGATTAGAAACCATAAAAATGATGATTGTTCCGAAAGTGAATTATATCTTAGAAATGTTGCCCTGTCTCTTACCTCGACGTATATATAAAGATATAGAGGGCCTTCTGACTAGATACTTGTGGCAAAACAAGACACCTAGGATAGCGAAACATAAGCTGCAAGCAGATAAGGAAAATGGGGGTGTCAGATTCCCTGATTTCCTGAAGTATCATCAATCTTTTCTTCTCAAACAAGGCGCTCGTTGGCTGGAAGATCCAGTACCGAGTAGACCTGTGTGGCTAGACATAGAAGAGGACCTTTGCAAACCGATTCCTCTTACTTTTCTCCCTGGTATGACTCTCCCATCAGACTCCCACTTTCCACCAATGCTTTTAGACACCTTAGGTGCCTTTAATAATCTTATGCAATCTTTAGACTCCCGACTCTGTCCGTTAGACAAGCTCCCACTTTGGTACAATACTCGATTTCGAATACAAAATAAGCCGATGGCGTGGAGCCCCTGGTACACTAGGGGCATTTGGATTCCTAGTCAGTTGTTCCATGAAGGTCGCTGGAAAACTTTTAGTGAATTGCAAATTGAATTTGGTCTCCCAGCGAAACACTACTTTCAGTTGGTGCAACTTCAGCATTGCCTTCGGAGTGCTAAGGTGCTCCCGCCATCGGCCTCCCCTACACAAGGTTGGTTGGAGACTATCCGATCTATCGGTAATTCACCGGGTGTAGCATCCAATTTTTACAAAACCTTATGTAATGCTATAACTAGAGATACCCCTATAGCGCAGAAAGCATGGGAGAGAGAATTGCATGTGACTTTGACCCCGGAGCAATGGAGCCTTGTCTGGAGTAGAGTGACACGGGTCTCCCGATCCGCCTCACTCACTCAGACACTCTTCTTTCTAGCCCACCGGTGTTTTTACACTCCTGACAGATTAGCCAAATGGAACACTACTCAGGGCAATAGCTGTTGGACATGTCATGCGGCCATTGGTTCACTACCTCATGTTATGTATGAATGTCCCGCCCTACAGTATTACTGGCGTCGGGTCTGGGGTCGTATCCAGTCTATTTTGCACTTTCAAGAGCCCCTTTCTTGGAGGATAGTGGGACTTCGCTCAGCTGCGGGGATCCCCTCTCTTCCAAAAACGGCTTACTTCCTTTTGGACTTTATGCTTGGCATTGCTATTTCCCTAATCACGAAATACTGGAAAAATAGCTCTCATCTGAGCCCCAATGAATGGTGGAATCATGTCTGTCTCTACAGTAAATATGAACAAATACCTCGTATGTTTGCTTCCCCCATTCAGACTCCTCATCATCGGTCTAAATGGAAGATGCTCAATGACTATGTACATTCTGCTCAATGCTCTCATCTGACTGTCTAAATTTGTATATATCTTTGTCCCATGATTATTCTGTATCGCAGATACTCTTTTGATTGTTTTGATGTATAATCACTGTTGTTTGGAAGCGTTCACATGCTGACATAATCAGCTAGAGAAGAAGCGTGGGGGTGGGGGGTACTTGGGTTTACTTTTCTTTATTGTATACTTGTTTTGTCTCCTTTGGTGTGTTGTTTCTTTTGTTTGTTGCAAAATGAAAATAAAAGTTTAAAAAAAAAAATAAAACAAAACTAAATAAAGTGAGCATCGTTGGGATGGACCCTAAAGTAAGTGATCGGGTTAGAAACTGGTTGAGTGGGAGGTGACAAATAATAGTGGTACATGGAGTTCACTCCAAAAATAAGGATATTACCAATGATGTGCCACAGAGATCGGCACTTGACCCGGTTCTTTTTAACTTTTTTGTTCTCCGAGTTTATTACCCTGTTATAATGTATCACCAGTTTGTATTAATGCAAACCACTTTGACCCAGGATAAAGTGGTATATAAAAATTGTTAAATAAAATAAATAAGTCATATTTTGGAAGGGCTACTGGGCAAGGTTTGCCTCTTTGCAGTTGCTACCAAAATCTGCAATAGGATAGGCACCCTGGAAAGTTTGAATAAGATGAGGAGGGATCTGCTGCCTAAACCCCAGCGAGCTATAGGGAAGTGGTTCCCAAACCTTTTCTGGGAGATCCCTAGCCAGCTGTGTCTTCAGGATATCCACTGTGAATATTCATGAGAGATTTGCATCCTTCCTCCATTGAATGCAAATCGTTCTCATGCATATTCATTGTGGAAATCCTGAAAACACAACGCATATTCATTGTGGAAATCCTGAAAACGCAACTGGCTGTGGAGCCCCCAGGACAGGTTTGAGACCATTGCTATAGGTCTCAAACCTATATCCAAAAGATCTGGTCTGCAAATTGTGTAAATGCCTTTGAAAACTGGGCCCATATAGCCCGATTCCATCCTGGATGCTGAAGCCCTCTGGGAACTGGACGTACAGAGAGCATCGCGATTCTGATCCCCCGGGACATGTCTAGCCCCATGGGATCAGAATCGCGAACAGTCCAGTACATGCAGGCTGGGACTCTGATTCAGCCCAGCCTGCATGTATAGGACATGCCTGACTAACTCAGTCAGGGCTTTTAAATGGAGCCGTGGCGCCAAGGCATCCGGTTGCCATGGCACCACAGCTTCATTTAAAAGCCGTGATCCCAGCCACCAGCTATTGCAGCTAATTTCCCGCAGCCCAATCCCTGATCTGGCCACCTACAGCTAGGATCGAGCTGCAGGGAATGTCCTTGACACCCCTCCCCCCCCTTGTTCTGTCCACACCATGGGCCTGCCGATCCACTGCATCCAAGGACGTTATTCCACTTTGGAGGTGGAATAACTTCCCCATACAAGTCGCCAGCCCTGGATATACAGGACCAACATTAGAATCGGTCCTGTACATCCAGGGCTGGCGACCACCCACCGCCCGCCCTAACTCCGCCCCCGATCTGCCCCATTTAACTTCCCCGTACAACCAGAATGTCCATTCCTGCTTTTCAGGGGACATAATAACCCCGATAGTCTTTATCTGCCATCATTTTTTCAGTTTCTGAGTTTTTTAGTAGGCTATCTGTTATTCAAATCAGCTCTTGCTACATCTCCAGTGGCCCAGTTATGCCTATGGCCTTCTTAACACCGTTCTATCATCTTTGACAAGAATTCTGCCAGTATGTTGTATAATATTATACTGCCTAGTTTAGGATATTTTGTAATTTGTGTATTAGGAGTGTGCATCTGTTCAACATGTAGCTACTGTCAGACGGCTGCCTAGGGTGAGAACTTACACAATCTTGACGATGCATATATTCATATGATTCTTGCAAGGTATTGTGGGTATTGTAGTTCATTCACTCCCAAACACAGCTGATGACAATAACACAGGTACACTAAAAAAATTTTTTTTTAAACTGCCTCTAATGTTTCGATTGATTTTTACATTTTTTGGTGCGCTGAATCCAAATCTGGTAACCAATTTGCTCCATCACGTACAGATTTTTTGCTACATTGGGTTAGCAGTTTGAGGTGAACGTTTCAGATTGAGTGCGATCGAGATAAAAGTTTCTTGGATGAATTCTTTATGCTAATTGTTTAGTAGTTATTCAAATAAGAATAAAGAAAATTGTAACAAGGCAGCACATAAAAATAGAGTAATGTCAACAAAACACACTGTGATGGTAGCAAAATTGTCTGCACTTAAAACAGCCACATACATGTGCACAAACATTGAGCATATAAGAGCGAGGTTAGACACAAAGCAAAGCAAAGAAATGTGCAAAAAATGTTGTACAGGTATGTATGTAAGAATAGAAAACGCAAACCGCACCATTGCAATACATGAAGACAAACACCCGATGGTGTGAAAATAAAATTCTAATAAATGAGATCCGACACTGTGGTAATAACTAGCAAATTTTTATTTCAAAGTTTAGTAAAAACACGATATTTGTCAACACAGTTTAGATTTTAAAGTCATTCTTGGGTCAATCAATCTCCTGGTGGGCCCGTTTCTTCTTCCCCCGAATGCTTCTCTTGGTGCGCTGCTTGGCGTATTTTTCATCTGGGGTTTTCCCGCAGCAGCAACCAGCAGAAATCAGCCATCATAGTGGTGTTCCATCTTCCTTGGTACCTTCTCTCTGCGTCCTTGATGTCCTGGTGAAACCTTTCACCTTGTTCTTCACTGTACGCCCCCAAGTTTTCGGGAAAGTAGTTCACATGGGAGTGCAAGAAATGGACTTTCAGGCTCATGTTACAGCCTTGTTCTTTGAAGGCATTGAGCATCCTGGCAACAATATCCTTATAGTTCTCATCCCGCCTGTTCCCCAAGAATTGAGAACAACATCCTTGAAGGAATCCCAGGCTTCTTTTTCCTTCTCAGACATCGTTTCAGCGAATGCTCCATCTGAAATGAGTTTCCTTATATCGGGGCCAACAAACACTCCTTCCTTTAGCTTTGCTTCAGAAAGTCGGGGGAACTTTGAGCAAAGGTACCGAAAGCACTCACCATCTTTTGGAAGGGACTTGATGAATTGCTTAATGAGACCCAACTTAATGTGGAGAGGTGGTAATAGAATTTTATCACGAGGTACCAAGCTCTCATGAAGAACATTTTTCTCACCGGGTCTCAAATACTCCCGAATTGGCCAGTCTTTTTTCCCCCAGTGTAGGTCGCGGGCCCGGCTATCCCACAAGCAAAGGAAGCAGGGATATTTGGTGAAACCGGATTGCTGCCCTAATAGCATGGATAGAATTTTAAAGTCTCCAGAAATCATCCACTTATGCTCATCATAACGAATCTTCTGAAGAATCAGGGCCAAATTCTCGTATTTTTCTTGGAGAATAACAGAGTGAGCAATAGGAACTGAAGCGAATGTGTTGCCATTATGAAGAAGAACACCTTTTATGCTGTCTTTTGACGAATCAATGAATAGCCGCCATTCAGCAGGATCATACTTGAGTTTAAACTTTTCCATCACTCCGTATATATCTTTGCAAAATACCAAATCTTCCTTTTTGCTGAAATACTTAAAAAATTGTGTCTCGCGGTCGCGGTACCAATAAAAAGTTGTTCCTGGTGACAATAGATTTTTTTGTTTAAGCCGAGAACCTAGCAGTTGGGCAGCATCTTTTGGGAGTCCTAAATCCCGGACTAAATCATTCAATTCAGCTTGAGAGAAAAGTTTAGGTTTCGGATCTGGTTCAGTTTCAAACTCGGAAGTACTGGACTCATTGGGAAAAGCCATCTGATGAGTCTCATCATGATCAGAACCGTCCACACAAATATGATCCAAAGATTTTGGTGGTTCAGGCACAGGTACTTCGTTGCTATGAGGCATAGGCCTAATTGCTGAGGGAAGGTTGGGGTAACTTATTACGTTCTTATTTTTTAAGTTGTATCCCTTCACAATGCAAGAGCAAAAATAGCAGTCACTGCTGTGGTCTCTTTGTTCACGCCACATCATAGGTATTCCGAAACGAAATGCTTGTTTTTTACCTTTCATCCATAAGCGTAGATCTTCCTCACATGTCTTGCACACTTTGTGAGGAGCCCACGGTTTGTCTTGATCGCCTAACTTCAAACCGAAATAGGCGAAATATACTTTTTTAATAAATGCAGAAATGTTCCTCTGCCGCTTTTTCACGGTATATTCCCCACAAATAAAACAAAAACTGTCCGGAGAGTTGACCCAACCTCTGGCTCTGTGAGCCATCACAAATACACAGCACTGCAAACTACAACTGTAGTGAACCACTTCGGAATAAAGCTGGATTACGACTGAGCAAACAAAAGGTAATAATGAACTTGCAAGAAACTGAAATTTGACAGGAATGTTCATGTCGCAACCACCGTGTTTGAGCGAGCGAACGAGGCGAGGCGAACAGGAAAGAACATGCGCCAGCGCGAGTACTGGATTTAGCCCCCCGCCTCCCAATTGTCCTGTTAATGTATAAAATGAATACAAAACACTCTAAAATATCATGAGGGAGTATTTCTAGTTAGTTAACCATTACAACCTCTATTTTGGGCCAAGAAAATAAACTGCAGTCGGCTAAAAAGAAATTATGTGAACATTCCTTATATGGGTAAGAAATCTAATTTTGCAAGAAAACGTGACGTGATGGAACATTTTGGCTATTTTTTCTGGATTCAGCACCCCAAAATCTATAGGAATCAGTTGCAAAACTGGAGGCAGTTTTTTGGTAGTGTACCTGTGTAATTTGAGTTGTGAAACCAAGTGGTAAGATCAATAAAATACTTCTTTTATTGATGGGGTTTAATTCACCCAGCACATGTATGCTTGATAGCACTATAAATGAGGTTACTTGCTTGCAGTGTTTAAAATGGATAACAAAAAGTCACAAAGTAAACCAGAAAACAACCTTCAGCTTGTCAGGCAATTAGCTAATGTTTTCTTAGCAAATAATTACCAAATACAAAGGCACAAAGTAAAGAATAAACTTTGCTGGTTAGGTTAACTTCTGCTTATTTTCCACGCTGATCTCAGCAGTGATTCTCCCTTGCTCACACACACAATCAGGGGCAGCCCTAATTACTATCAATGGACCGGCTGAAAGCCTTTAGCTGGCTGGCTGCTACTGTGTGAGCCCAAATCCTGCTTTAAGAGCTGTTTGCAGTGGAAATAAAGAACAAAGTTAGGTTTCTTTGTGATGGCTGATGTGTTTGCTCATAGAAAACTAGCAATAGCATTTAGATAAAGAACAGTCCATGTAAATAGTTTCATCTGCTGTATTTCCCCCTGCATCAACAATCATAGGGTCAATATCATACATTGGCACAGATGAGTCTTTCATTAAGGCACTATCATGAGAATGCTTATTCCCTTGCTGCCATTCTCTATTATAGATAGGGTCTGGATCAGTGTTCATACCTGAGCCTCTCCTGCTATCATTATTCCTCTCTGTATAGCCTGGCCAATATGTAATCCAATTCTGATGTCCAGCCTTCCAATCTTGATCCCTGGACACTGGATCTTCTCTCACATACCTTCTGGCCTTGGTCTGAAAGTCCCTTCCACATGCAGTCTTCTCTCTTCCAGGTAGCCACTGGTGATTCCTATCTCTGCCACTCCAGTCCTCTGGCTGAATCCAGTCCAATGGACTCTGCTGGCTTTTGGAATACCTCCCAGTATGAGTACTGCCTTGGAATCTCCCAGACCTTCCAATGGCCTTTCTTCTCTTCCTTCCAGAGAGTTTCCTTCTCTCTCTATCTGCTTGGCTTGGCTTCTGTTTCTCCAGGTGATACTGGTGCTTGTAGCCGTTGCTGAAGCTCTCCCTCAAGCTCTTTCTGTGGCTTTTGCTGAAGCTGTTCTTGAAGTTCTCCCTGAAGCTGGGCTGGAGCTTGTAGTAACTGTTATCTGAAGAATAAGCTCTATTCTTATTCTGTCCTAATGTGTGCTGCTCCCTGACACAGCACAGCTGTGTTGAATCAGGCCCTGCCCTTTGAGATGAGTGCTTAGGGATTACCTCATAGCTCTCTTGATTGCACACACATTCTCTCACTTCAGCCCCTCTCATGGCTGCTGGAAACCTGGTGCATTCTGGACTGGTAGTCTTTTATGTGAAAACTCTGTTTTCTTGCTTCTACCAGAACTGACAGGTTGCTTGTTCAGAGTCACATCATCTTTTCTATAGCTCCTACCTGAGCTATGATAAGCTTCCTTATCACACTACTTGACTTAATCTTTCTTCAGCTTAACCCCTCTCTTGAAATCGCTACATTGGTTTTTTCATCTGCTTCTGCATCCAGTTCAAACTTCTTTTTGCTCACCTACAAAAGCATTTTCTCCCTAGATGCTTATTATTTCTTTCCTCTCTTCCTATGCTCTTCCTCACAAATTCCTTTCATCTGAAAAGTTTTCCTCCATTGCTAAGCGGCATTACTGCTCCCTCTGCCTTGCAGATGTCCTGAATCAGTGGATCATGCTTTCTCTCTGGCCATATTCATATTCAAACTAGAAGCTCCCCTGTTTGAAGTTGCTTTTACAACCTGATCACTACTGCAAAACATTCTCTTAGAATCTCCTTTGTTATGTATGTTTGTACTGCCTCTTATATGTGTCTGTACAACACTGCGTATACAGGAATGTTGCTGTAGGGCCATGCACTAACAGTTAGGAGTATGTTTACTAAAACCCCGGTAATGTGCGGGCCACGCTAGTGTGTGGATGCCATATAAGGAGTGGGTGTTTCAGGCTGAAAAAAGCAAAACCGGGATTAATCATGCGCTAATGTGCGCGGCGCTCAAGTGCGCCCCGCACATTAGCGCATGAGAAAGTTGCGCGGGAAGCAGAAGTGGTGCACTGATGCGCAAGCACAGAAACAGAGCCACAGTACAATGGTTAAGACAGCGGCAATGGTGCAGGGATCATGGGTTCAATCCCCCACTGTACCCAATGAAAAAGGCTGACTGAGGTATTACCTATTATGGGGAAGATTGCTGTAGGAGGCATTTTATTTTTATTTTAATTATCTCTACTAGCAAACGCACTCTCAAAGCGTGTTAACATAAGGCGCCCCATAAGGCACATTTTAAAGTGCACTGTCCGCCAAGGCACCCTAGAATGTTGCTTATAGTGCGCTTTAGAGGGTGCCGTATGAGTTACCGCAAGGTCACAGCACTGTTGATGGCAGCACTGTGCAGTTTAAGGAATGAAAATCATAAGTAGGTGCGGTGACATGTAAGGAGGTGGAGCACAATGGTTAAGATGCAGACCAATGATGCAGGAGTCATGGGTTCAATCCCCCACTGTGCCTAATGAAGAAGGCTGTCTGAAGCATTACCTGTTATAGGCAATAGTGCTGTGGGGGGGCATTTTATTTATATTTTAATTAGTGCTGGCAGCAAACACACCCTCAAAGTATTGTAACATAAGGTGCTGCATAAGGCGCCTCATAGGGTAACCCAGAGGGCACATTATAAAGGAGTGGAGGAATGGCCTAGTGGTTGGTGCAAGGTACTTCAGGCCGGAAGGTCAGGGGTTCAAATTCCACTAGAGGACAGCAACCTTGGGCCGGAAGGACTGGGGTTTCTAGTCCCACAGGTGCTCCTTGTGGTCTTGGGCAAGCCACTTAACCCTCCATTGCCCATGTTCCCTGTAAGTATTAGTGTATGTGTCTCATATCCCCTCATGTTAAATGTATCACCCTGTTGTGACCACTTTGATTGAAGGATAAGGTGGTATACAAAACTGTCTAAATAAATAAATAAAGTGCACTGTCTGCCACTGCACCCTAAAATGTCCCCTACAGGGCACCCTATAAGTTGCTCCACTGGATAACATATAGTGCACCTTATATGGATGGTAACCATAAGGTGCCCTATAAAGCGCCCTCTGAGGCACCTTATGGGTACAGTACGCTGAGGGTGTTTTTGCTGGCAGCAATAATGTACATTAAAAATAAATAATGCTTTAGACAGCCCTACCAAATAACCCACCTGTGGGTTCAAACCCACAACCTCTAGCTCCACAGGCAGTGAATTAACCATTGTGCTACAGCTCAATGGCTGCTAGTAAGCCCCTGGCTGGCTGCAGAGGGAGTGCACGTCACGACACAGACAGTCTGCTGTGGTCACCAGGATAGGGTTAGCACACCCATACCCATGATGCACTGCACATGCAAATCAGCTGTCCACAGATGAACACAAGATGGGATATGCACCCCCACAGCACCTCGGCCTGGTAGGGGGTACTGACCGTGTGTTTTACTGGCACAGAGTAGCTACACACCGTCACATTGTGCAGGTACTGTGCTCACCCTGAGGGTGCGGTGAGGTGCCCAGCACCAGGTCCACAGCACCGTCCATGGCAGACATAGGCCATGCTGGAGATCCAAAGCAGTGGTAATGTTTGAGGTAGGTAGTTTCTGCAGAAACACCTTGGATATATCTGTCTGTCTCAGTCAGGTGTAGCCCCCAGGAGGATCATGTACCACCACCCCCCCCCCTTCCTGGGCTGATGGTGGCAAACAGGGCCTTCCCATCAACAGATCCACATTCTACCTCCCTGCAATGGTGGCAGTAGAGGGGACCATCAACCCCAGTCCCGCTGGGGAGCAGGCACCCTACAGGGCAGTCAATGCAGCTCTGTACACATCCCTAACTCAAAAGCAGACAGACATTAGGCCTGCATATGCTAAGCTGCACCCCCACCACTATCTGATATTCTTCTGCAGCAAGCCTTCAGCCACTGCACCCTGCAAGGCACTCCTTCAAGACACATACCAGCTGCAAAAAGTCTGCTAGCTAGGCCATAGTGCATTTCTGGTGGTAATGCATGCACCCAGAACAGGGATGGCAGCATACACAACAAGCAGATAAGTCAGTGACTGGGCTTCAAAAGGAAACCCATACATATCACATGAAAGAAATACTATATAGCACTATGGGGGTGCCTAGCCATGCTGTGGTCACTGCACAGTCAGGGTGAAAGTGATCTCCCAGCAGGACATTCTGAGGTCACCCTGTCTGTGTAGGTGGTGGCCAGGCACTAAAATGGCCCAGCCAGTGCCCTATGCCCTGTGCAGATGCATCTTGGCCAGGCCACCCTGTCTGGCCTATACCCATGGTACCTTGCTCCTCATTATACACATTGGCAGGCCAGTACTGGCAGTGTGGGCTGTGGAAGGTGTTTGCAGCCACCACACACTGTATAGACCAGGGGTAGGCAACTCTGGTCCTGGAGAGCCGCAGACCAGTCAGGTTTTCGGGAAATCCCTAATGAATATGCATGAGATATATATGCATTAGAGATATCCTGCCAACCTGACTGGTTTGTGGCCCTCCAGGGCTGGATTTGGAGACCTCTGCCTTACACCTCTGTCATTTAAGATTGTGAGTAGGCAAGGTACAGATGTCCAAGACATCAAAAAGGTTAGATAGAATTTGTCAAGTTCCTTCTCACCACCACCAAAATATTGTCTATTAGACAACCTTTTGGTGGTGGTGAGAATCGAGGAGGACTGTGACACATTCTATATACCCTTTCGATGTCTAGGACATCTGTACCTTGCCCACTCACGATCTTAAATGACAGAAGTGTAAGGCAGGGGTCTCCAAATCCAGCCCTGGAGGGCTACAAACCAGTCAGGTTGGCAGGATATCTCTAATGCATATATGTCTCATGAATATTCATTAGGGATATCCCAAAAACCTGACTGGTCTGCGGCTCTCCAGGACCGGAGTTGCCCACCCCTGGTATAGACAGATACACACACCCACACCTATGCCAGTATTGTTCTACTATAGAGGAGTTTAGCAGTCCTGCCCACCACACCAGACCTGGGCACAGTACAGGCATGGATATGGTACGTAATACTGTTGGGGGTCACTCCCCAGGGTGGTAAACACTGTCAGAGACCAGACCTGAAGCACACACCGCAGACATCAGAAAGAGTGTTATGATGGACCTCAATCAGCAAACTGTGCTTAACATAGGGATTTCTATCTGCCAGTACTCATAGCAAACGTTTGATAGCTGTGTATCGTATACCCAGGTGTAGGGTGGCATTGCTAAGGTATGCAAGTGCTAGTATTGGGAGATGCACGCAGGGCCCAATGTCCTGCCTTTCCAGGAGGCATTGGCCAATGGGGCCTGTGGGTGTGGGTGTGGGTGTGTCTGTCCCTGTTGGCTGCTGCTTTACAGCAGAGGTTCCCAACTCCAGTCCTGGTTTGCCAAACACTGTTCGTGTTTTCATGCTGTCCCTCATGAATATGCATGAGCTACATCTGCATACCATGGGGGTGGTGCATAGATATGCAGCACAGGCATCTTTATTAGAGGCAGCATGGAACCTGAATGGTGTGGGGCCCTCCAGGACTGCATTTGGGAGACTCTGCTCTAGGTAATGTGCCTGTTTATGGTGTCTGTGCTCGGTGGGGTAAAATATAGGCGTATGAACCATGCGTATGTTCTCAGCATTAAAGGTTTGTCTTTACTATCACGGTTTAGTCTTGGAAAAAATATGTGGACTGGATTGGCAGGAGCCCCAGCTGGGCTTTGAACCTGTGACTTTCTGTTCTTGCACACACTGTCTGTGTGCACTGAACCACCATGTTGCCACAGATATGCTACATTCCATGGGGAGTCCATGACTGTACATCCGACAGGGCCTGTTTGGTGCAGTGCACGGCACCCACCTGTACAGGGCTAGGCCATGGTCTGCTGTGGCCACCAGCTGCTGCCACCTCCACCACCAGTACCGCTCCATCCTTAGATTGGAGACAGCATTTGTGGCCCTCCAGGACTGCATTTGGGGGAAGCTGTTCTAGGTAATGTGCATGTTTCTGGTGCCTGTGCTCTGTAGGGTAAAATAGAGGTGTTTGAGCCATGCTTATGTTCTCTGCAATAAAGGTTCGCCTTTACTATCACGATATAGTTGTCGGTAAAATATGGGGACTGGATTGACAGAAGCCCCAGCTGGGGCTTGAACCTGTGACCTTCTGTCTCTAAACACACTGGTTGTGTGCACTGCACCACCATGTTGCCACAGAGACAGTGTATTCCCTGATGATACCATGATTGCTTGTCCGGCAGGGCCTGTCTGTTGCAGTGCATTGCACCCACCTACACAGGGCTAGGCCATGGTGTGCTCTGGGCAGCTGCCACTGCCCCCCTCCACTTCCAGTACCCCTGTGCCACTATGCTGACATTCCCTTCTGCTGGTGGTGCTGGTGGTATGCAGTCTCAGGTGATCCTGTGTGTGTGTAGGCGGCTGCCTATGGTGCGGGTTCTGGGGTAGGGGTGCCTGCATATCTGTCCGCACGTCCCTCAATCACCGCCTGCCAATGTTCTGTGCCCTTGGGGGTACCTGCTGGGTACTATCCCCTGTGACACTGTGCTACACACTCTCGTGCCCCTGTTGGGCACTCATCAGTTGCTGTCTGGCTGCTGTTCAGTTTCAGCATTCCTAGGTGCCATCTAGGCATCTGCATAGTCCGCACTGTGCCCCAGCTGCACCACAGCATGTGCCGCCTGCAGCCCTCTGTATCCCCTTTCCCAGCATCTGTCCAGTTGCCCATTCCGACCTGCCTGCCCTGCTGTTGTGGATATGTGCATGCCATAGGTAACCTGTCCAATGGAGAGGGAAACCCTGATCAGTGCTATTTCACTGTGGGATCATTCACCTTGTATGGGGACGGAGCGTAGACCCTTCTAAAATTCATATTTATTTTTTGGGGCATTTTTGGGAGTGGTTTTTGATGTTCCCCATTACTATCACTATTGCCCAGCTTGATTATAATTTTTTTATAATTTGTTGGGGTCATTTTTAATGTTTATTTGCCCTTTTGTTCCCTGCACATGTATCACACTGCTCACGTTTTGTAGGTTTCCCTGGTTTTGCTGTACATTGCTGACAAAAATGGTTTCTCTTCCCTTTAAATTGGCTCTAACGCGAGGTTTTCACTCGCGGTATTTTACCTAAGGGGTATGTTTACTAAACGGTGCACAAGTGCGTGGCGCACAATAGCGTGTGCTAAGGTACCTTAGCGCACCCTAATGATGCATTTTTGTGCCCCGCACACGTGTGCGCCGCACTAACGGGCCCGCTCATGTGTGCGGCGCGCAAATGAGCGATAGAGGCGTGGAAAGGCTCCCAGAGGGCGGAGGAAGGCTCCCCAGGTGTGGAGAGATGGGGTCAATGGGTGGAGAGTGGGAGGGGAGAGGCTCCCCGCACAGGAGCGGGGCTGAATTTCGAGTAAAAAAATACCGCGAGTGAAAACCTCGCTTTAGAGCCGACAGGGCTGCATGCGTTCCCACTACCTGTTTAATTTATATGTAGAACAAATCATCAGAGAAGCAGGACTATATGAAGACAACAGAGGTGTGAAGATTGGTGGGAGATTCATCAACAAACTTCTCTATGCTGATAATACCACATTACTGGCTGAAAGTAAAGACAATCTGAAACATTTGCTTCTCAAGATCAAGAAAGATAGTCTTAAAATGGGCCTGAATGATCGCTGCTTGGGGGAATGGGGGAGAAGGAGGAATGGGGCTCTCCAGCTGCCCCAGCGCTTTTGGCTTTCCGTGTGATTCTGTTTCTGCTTGCGGTGCTCAGCAGGCAATTCTTTGGCTAGTCTGCTCTCGGCGGAGGTCCTTGTTGCCCATAAGATCATCAGCTGCCACATGCGGCAGCGTGTTGCGGCCCATGGTCATAATCTGAAGGAGCATGTCCAAGGCAATAGGGAGTAGGGAAACATCTGGTAAATTTGGAAGCTGCCATGGGAAAGAGGAAGGACAAAGGCCCCTCGAAGGAAGTTCCTGTGGCTTCACCTGTAGGAATAAAAACTGTGCCTTTTCCATGGGCTAGATATCCCCTGAAAGTGCTTCGCTCAGTTCAGGAGGTCGTTCTCCGTCCCCATGCCTGCTCGCCCCCTTGTCTTCTACCATTCTGTCTGAGAATATCTCTGAAGGGACTGCATTCATTTTTTTGGTGCCGGTTCCAAAGCCTGTCTCTGTGCTGGTCTCAGGGGACATAGTGTTTGCAGGAAGAGTTCAAGAAGGGGAGATTACTTTGAAAGATATATGGGGGGGGCATTGTAGAGTATTATTCTAAATTGCACAGCATGGTCAGTCCCTTGGGTAATTTTACATAGGTTGCTGCTAAGAAGCTGGTTGATTTGGATACAAGAGTTTTGGTATTAGATAAATCTGTGGCTCATTTAAATAATCAAAGGCACTCTTGTTTAGCGATTAATACTGGCTTTGTTAAGGATTTTGTGATGTTACATGCAAAAACGGAGGTGTTGGAGAATGCTTCTAGGGCAAGAAATTTATGTTTTTTGAATTTTCCTTATACACATTTGTTATCAGCAGATGTTCTGTTACAAAAATATTATAAAGACGTTTTGAATTTGTAAGAGCCAATTGAGATTGTTCAGGCATATTATCTTCCAGTTAAGGTCTGCTCTACCCCTTCAGGGGAAGGTGGATTTGATATTTTAGGACCAACTGATAGTCAAAACTTAACTGCGTTTTTGGAAAATTCTACTGATAATATTTCTCAACGTAAAATATTGCTATTTACTTTTGCCTCTGAGTTGGTAAAAGTACAAATTCTTAAGTTGTTTTTTAAATATAAAGATGTGTTATTTTGTGGTCAGCCTCTGAAACCTTTTGCAGATGTCAGCCGAGCCACTCAGGCTCATCAGAAGTGGTTTCTTCAGGTTAAGCCCAGAGTGTTGGCTTTGGGAGCCACTTTCTTTTTAAGTTTTCCTGCAAGTGTCTTGTTACCTTGCAGGATCAAAATTATGCTTTTCTGGATGTTTCTCATTTAGAAAGTTTTCTATTGTATAGGCAGAAGTAAAGGGAGTGGGGGGTTGGGGGTTATAGATTGGTATCTCATATATATTGGCATAGTTTTGTGCCTTATTTCTGTTTGTCTTTATTTTATATCTCTGAGCAGCCTCTTAATGTAGGCTTGCCCATCTGGCTTTATGTTTATTTTATAGGATATTTGCAATAATTGGATACTATTATGAAGGTGGATGTTTTTTCCTGAACTTTGGTTTTGTGATGTTGTATTTTGTAAAATGCAATAAAACTTATTTAACATAAAATGGGCCTGCACCTTAATGTAACAAAGACAAAGGTCCTGACAACTGGTAAAATCAATAAGTTCATCGTTAATGGAGAAGAAATTGATACAGTGGACAACTTTAACCTACTCACCTGGACTACACCAACATAATTTTCCATGGCCTGCTGAAGCACATTCTCCAGCCTTTACAATTGGCCATGAACACAGCTGCCCGAACACTCTTTGGTGTGTCCAGATTCAAACACATCATGCCTCTATTGATCCAACTACACTGGCTCCCTCTTACAAACCGCTTGATATACAAAGCCCTTTTACTTACTTTCAAGTCTCTTCATGGCATGCCTGTGACTTCCCTAACAGTGCTCATACAACGCACCCCTGAAAACAGAATCAGGAGATCAGGCATGGTGAACTCACTTGTCACCCCCTCAGCAATAAGAACATGCACCCAGGCCATGAAGAATCGTGCCTTTTCCCTTTGGAACACCCTACCTTCAGCAATCCGAGCCATCTCAGACCAGTCAGTCTTTAGGAAGGCCTTAAAGACATACTTGTTTCAACTAGTGTACAACCATCCACCTTAAACAAGGCCTGGTGCTATGACTCCATTGTCCAGCTTTCCATCAGTTCTTCCCCTTGCTCATTCCATGCCCCCATTTAACATTTAATGTTATGACCACCCATTCTTAATATCTGTATTATACAGTTCTATATAATTTCCTGTTCTATGTAAATTGTTTAATTGTTACTGTTTCATGTTATATGTAAACCGTGCAGATCTTAAAGAGTGCGGTATATAAAAAGCAAATAAATAAATACTAAAGAAAAATAAATACTTGGATCAACTATCTATAAAGAAGCAACAAGCAATCAAGAAATCAGATGGCAGAAAGGATATGAAGGACCTAGACAAGATTCTCAAGACCAGAGATGTCTCTCTCCATACAAAGATTTGACTTGCTCAACTATGGTATTTTCAATAACATCATGTGGATGTGAAAGTTGGACAGTGAAAAAGATAGACAGGATGAAAATTGATGCCTTTGAATTATGATGCTGGCGATGAATACTGTGTATATCATGAACTGTCCGCAGAACAAACCAGTCAGTACTAGAGGTTATCAAACCTAAGCTTTTTTTAGAAGCTCAGATGACCAGACTTCAACTTTCATACTTTGGGCACATCATGCGAAGACAGAGATCATTAGAGAAAGACATTATGCTTGGCAAGGTAGAAGGTCAACACAAAAGAGGAAGGCCAGCAATGAGATGGATCGATACAATAACAGCAGCTATGAGTGCCCGTCTGTCAACAATGACTGAAGACTGAACACAGTTTAGGACTACTATCCAGAGGTTCACCATGAGTCAACACCAATTCAACGGCACTTAACAACAACAACAAAAGGCAAGAAGCAGTTCTTGGTGGAGCCTGATGTCCAGCGGGATGGACGCTTAACGCTGAAGCTCCCGAGTGGCCTACTCAGACTCCTGACTTTAATACAACTTATCTTTTCAATTGGGCTCTGATCCTACCGGGGTGCCTCGGGGAGATGGCGGGGCACCAGCCAGCGCGTCTAGAATTCGGCTCTTCAACGAACTCACATGGCAAACGCTCTAAAACTGAGCCGCCGTCCCCACAGAAGATGGTTCCACTCCGGGAGGGTCCCGCGATGCAGCAGGAGATCTTAGATGAGATCCGCGGCGTGAAAGAACTTGTGCAATCCAACGGTGAAGCACTCAGATCCATGCGGGAAGACTTCGGCAAGCTACAGGACAGGCTAGAGGGGTTATCGCTGAGACAGGACAAAATGGAGGGTACTCTTGACTCGCATGCGGTCCGCTTGGCAAAATTGGACAAGGTCGAACGACAAATGCAGGCACTTCAGAAGGAGCTGGAGGACAGTAACAACCGAGCCCGTCGCAACAATATACAGCTCGTGGGAATTCCGGAGGGAGCAGAATCAGGAGATATGAAAGAGTTCCTCTCTAAATTGCTTCCCTCCTTGCTTAAAACAACGTTCACCAAGGATTTGGAGATTGATCGGGCCCATCGAGTACCCACGACTTTGGCGCTCAACCGGAAGACCCCTCGGCCCATCATTTTCCGGTTGTTGAGATATCAGCAAGTTGAACAAATTCTAAACGCTGCCCGTGCAAACCCCCGGCTGGATTATGAGAGCCATCGGATTTCATTCTTCCCCGACCTGGCGAAGCCCACAGTGGACCGCAGGAAAAGACTCCTTGAATTTCGACCGCGGTTGCAGCAGCTTCAAGCGCGCTATGGCCTAATGTACCCGGCGAAACTTAGAGTTACTCTTCATAATCAAACCAGGACTTTTGAGGATCCGGACGTGCTTGCGGCCTATCTGGAAGCCAAAGAAGCGGACCAAATGCGCTGAACCAGGGGCCTTTCATTTGCCCATCGATTTGGAACTGATCGCCATTTTGTGTCGTCGACGCTGCACATGCAGCCTGGATCGGAGGCCCTGCGGCCTAGCTTATCGTGGCCTGCTGACCGTCGGACTCTCCTGTGAGGGACCTTTCCATAGCATGCACCTCGGTGGGCTCCGGAGCCTATGTAGCTATTACAGTTAATATGTAGAATGTTTGGCCCTCGTTGGGGCTTCCTCCCGCAGACATATGGTCACCATTAATCATTGGGGTTATGCTTCTTCTCTACTACACTTCGGTGTTTACTTTTGGTTTGGGGGAATACCAGATATAGTGCTTATTGTATATGATTTGGTTAGGTCTTCTCTGAATCAAGCAGTCAAGATGGGGGATAATGGAAATTGTGTGCATTATGATATTTTTGTCTTGAATAGACTCAGCTATTTCTATGGCCCCATGTAAGATTTTATCATTGAACGTCAAAGGTATTAATAATCCGATAAAAAGGAAGAAAATCCTTAGCTACTTAAGTCACGAAAATGCTGATTTGGTTTTTCTCCAAGAAACGCATCTAAATGCCAAGGAGACACTGAAACTCAATGTTAAACCCTACATGGTGGCCGCCTACTCTCCCGCTATAGCGAAGAGATGTGGGGTAGCCATCTTGATCAGGAAATCCTTACAAGCCACTGTTATCGATAGCAGTTCTGATACTGAGGGTCGGTGGTCCCGAGTCCACCTTAAAGTGGGTAATCTTGAACTGACATGTATATGTTTATATGCTCCTAATGTGGATGATCCTATTTTCTTTGCTAACCTTGCCCAGGTTGCACAAGCTTCTGCCAATACTTCGTTAGTAATAGGAGGCGACTTTAACCAGGTGGTTGATCCATTGGTAGATAGGCGACCACCCAGAACGAGTGGTCCCACCAAGAGTCACCTCACGCTAGCGTCTTTGATTAAAGATCTAGCTTTAGTAGACCTGTGGAGGTTGCTACACCCTTCGGACTTAGAATTCACGTTTTTCTCCCCCCCACATCAGTCACAATCTAGGATAGATTTTTTCCTCGTATCCAAAGCATTAATCTCCAGCACGGATACAGCTAAGATACACTCTCTGCACATCTCAGACCATGCTGCTATCTCCTTCCTTTTGAACACTAGTGCACAGAGGGATAATCCACGGGCTTGGTATTTTGATCGGACCCTGCTTGAACAGCAGGATTTTCAGGCTGACATACGGGCTGCCATACAAGATTACTTCCACTTTAATTCACCCCATGATACAATGAACTGGGCATGGTGGGAGGGCTTTAAAGCGTCTATCCGTGCAACCATCACTAGCTATCAAATCCGTTTAGGGAAGCAGCGTAAACGGCAACTCTTAGCACTAGAGCAGCAGATCAAGGCCGGTGAACGTGTTCTTACCTCTCGTACTGACCCATGTGTGTTGATTCGCTTGCAACGCTTGCGTTTCCAATATAACTCGCTCTTAACGACTGCAGCGGCCAAAAATATTGAACTACAGCAAGGGACGTACTATCGGGAAAGCAATCGTGCCGGTAAACTCTTAGCTAATGCTCTGAAAGGTCAAAAAGAAGCCAAACGCGTAGCGGCCCTGCGTAGTCCAACGGGGGGGAATTTAGTCACAAATGATACAGAGATAGTAGAGCTTTTTCGGGATTTCTACACCCGCCTCTATCAATCAGAATGTGAATTTGACCCAGAGGCTTTTGACCGGCTATTAGCTGGTATACAACGACCGACCCTTTCTGTAGAGGACAAGGAGTCACTAGATCATTCATTTACTCTTTCAGAAATTCAATTCGCACTCAAGCGATGTGCATCGGGTCGGGCTGCCGGCCCAGATGGCCTCCCGGCAGAATTTTTCAAAACTTTCAGCGCTGATTTGGCCCCATTCCTACAACTCTATTTCTCTGCTTTGGCCAAAGATAGCTTCTTTACAGGATCTTTCTCGACGGCAAATGTTGTAGTCTTTGAGAAAGAGGGGAGAGACCCGATGCTGACTGCAAATTACCGTCCAATTTCCCTTCTTAATGCTGATTACAAGATATTTGCAACCATTCTGGCCACTAGATTATCCGATAAAATGCCTGCTCTAATTCACCCAGACCAATGTGGTTTCATATCTGGTAGGTCCACTGCTGATAATGCCAGGACCTTGTGTCATATACTAGCTGCAGCAGCGCATCATGATCAACCCCTCGTCGGCCTCTCTCTTGATGCCGAAAAGGCATTTGACCGCTTAGAATGGCCCTTTCTATATGCGGTTCTCCGCTGGTATGGGTTTGGGGAAGGCTTTCTCCGATACCTTCAAACTCTGTATGCACATCCGACAGCCACTATTTCTGTCAATGCCACAAAGTCTCAACCGTTCAATCTTCATAGGGGCACTCGGCAAGGATGTCCCTTATCTCCTCTGCTCTTTGATCTAGCACTTGAACCCCTAGCCCTCCTCATCCGACAGGCCACAGATATCCATGGAGCCCCCTTTCAACATAGAGATATTAAAATTTCTGCATATGCAGATGATCTCATGCTTTTTGTATCCTTGGACTCCGTCCCTGCTGTTTTAAAAAAGATTGATAGCTATTCCCTACTCTCGGGATACAAGATTAACTGGACTAAATCTGTTGCCTTCCCTTTGAATCATCGAGTCCATGCTGCAGACATGCAGGCTTTCCCCTTTGTATGGCAGCCCCGTATGGTCAAATACCTGGGGGTTCATTATTGTTATCCATTAGAAGATACTCTTAGCCATAATGCTAAAGAGCTAATCTCCAAAGCGCGCGATCTTACCAACCGGTGGTCTCCTTTAACACTCACATGGTGGGGCCGACTGGAAACAATCAAAATGATGATAGTTCCCAAAATAAATTATATCCTAGAAATGCTACCATGCCTCCTGCCTGCACACATATACAAAGATATAGAAGGTCTCCTGATTCGTTATTTGTGGCATGGCAAACCACCAAGGATAGCTAAGCGTAAGTTACAGGCGGACAAAGAAAATGGAGGGGTCCGGTTCCCAGATTTTCTTAAATATCATAAGGCGTTCCTTCTTAAACAGGGTGCCCGTTGGTTAGATCCCCCGGTAGAAGGTAGGCCAGTCTGGCTCGACATTGAGGAGGAACTCTGTAGGCCCATTCCTCTTACCTACCTTCCCGGCATGACCTTCCAACTAGATTCCCACCATCCACCAATGGTTGTGGATACACTACTTGCCTTTAACACTTTCATTCAGTCTCAGGGACCACAACAGTGCCCGCCATATAGACTCCCGCTATGGCATAACTTGCGCCTTCAAATACAAAATAAACCGATAGCATGGACCCCCTGGTATTCCAAAGGGATATGGATGCCTTACCAATTGATTGCCAGTGAGCGCTGGAAAACTTTTAAAGAATTGCAAGAGGAATTTGGTTTACTAGCAAGAAATTATTTCCAGTGGGTGCAGCTTCAGCACTGCCTTAGGAGTGTTCGGATTCTTCCACTAACTGAAACTAATGATGAAGGTCTAGCAGAGATAATTCGCTCTATTGGGAGTCAATCTGGCGTAGCCTCTAACTTTTATAAAATGTTAAGCAATCATGAGAACAGTAGCATTCCCGCAGTCCAACAAACATGGGAACGGGAACTACAAATCACACTGACTCCTGAGCAATGGAGCCTCTTCTGGAGTAAAGTTGTTCGGGTCTCTCGGTCAGCATCGATAACCCAGACACTTTTCTATTTTGCACATAGAAGTTTCTATACGCCTGTGAAGCTTGCCAAATGGAATGCCAATGTTAATGACAGGTGTTGGAATTGCCACGCCGCCATAGGCACACTAGCTCATATAATGTATGAATGTTCTACACTACAGCAATTCTGGAGTCGGGTCTGGGGTCGTATTCAACTCATTTTACAGTTTCACGAGCCTCTCTCTTGGCGGATAGTGGGACTTCGCTCTGCGGCGGGGATCCCCTCTCTTCCAAAGTCGGGCCGCTTTTTGCTAAATTTCTTGATGGGTATAGCTATATCTTTAATCACGAAACACTGGAAAAATAGCTCCCATCTAAGTCCCCATGCGTGGTGGACTCTTGTATGTTTATATAGTAAATATGAACAGATACCACGCCGAATGGCTCCCCACGCTCAAACCTTGCATCATGTTTCTAAATGGAATATGCTCAATGATTATGTGCAAACTGCCAAATGCTCTCATCTAACTGTTTAACTCCATTTATCATGTACACTCATTTATTATGATCTTCACTTGCTCTATACTGGTTCACAAAGAATGAGAATTAATCATTGATTACCCGAACGTTGTATTCCTTTCCTAGAGAAGAAGCATGGGGGTGGGGGGAAATATGGGGTTGCTTTTATATGTATGGTTTTGTATTTGTATCTTTCTGTATGTCTTTTACTTTGGTTGTGTTATAAATGGAAAATAAAATTTGAAAAAAAAAAAAAGAAGCAGTTCTTAATACAGTTCACCACCACAAACTCTACTTAGAACATGTCCATTTTATAGTAACTACCGTAGCAACAAAGTTACAAATGAACATACAGTAACAGTATATCAGAAGGTATAACAAATATAACAAAATGTTGTTACAGTGGTACTGGACCCTTAATGAAAAGACAGCCCTGAGAGCAAATAAAGCTCCCACTAATAATATTACAACAGTGGTCAATAGTAGCTACAAAGCCGCAATGAGTCCTCTTATAAGATGCAATCTAAATACAATAAAGTCATTTAGCTGTGGGTTGAAACAGTTGTTTCTCTCATTGCTTTCTTCACTGCCAATGTTCCAGATGTTCAAAATAACAAGTAATGGGAGGCCAGCCATGAAAGGGTGCTGGCCTATAACCGGGCTGCTGGATGAGGGAGGGTAGGTGTGCTAAGGAGGGGTGGGGAGGACAAGGCCAGATAAAGGTTATGGGTGGAGGATGCAACCTCCTTTTTGTCCATAGTTGCAAGTGGAGCTGCAAGCCCCTAGTACATTCAGAGATGCAAGCCCCAAGTAAGTGCCATCACTTTGAACCATGTGTGCCTCATTGGAGCAGCGTGAATCACAACTGCATTTGGTGGGTGGGAGGGAGCCAGAGCTGCCATCTGGGTCTCAAGTGGAGCCTCAGGAAGCAGCAAGCTGTGGCGCTAAGGCCTGCAGGCTACCATAGTTTCTGGAGCAGTGGCAGATCCGTGGCAGGAATACATGCGACTGTCAGGACAGAAGGCAGCAGGGCAACAGTGATTGGCTGAGGCTAAATATCCTGGGAGAAGACTGCGGGTCACCAGCAGCAGGGCCAGCAAATGAGAATCAAATGTGCACACTTGGCAGTGGCTACATACCCATTTCCCCCTCCTGTCGCCTGCTTTGGTGGAAAGAAAACAGGTGAAGTGGTGAGAGCTGCTGGTGCATGGATCAAGTTAGCAGGCAGCAGCCATCTTGGATCCCCCTAACCTCACAGCAAAGGAGCAAAGCTGAGGGGAAAGCAGCACAAGAGCTGAATTTAAGAGATACCTCACTTAAATTCTGTGGAAGTAAAGACAAGGTCCCACACGGACAAGAAAATAGAGGTCAGCAGCAGGCCAAGAAGGACAAGAGAAAGGTCAATGAGGATAGAGCTGAAGGACAAGTGAAGCAGAGAAAGACGGACAGGCCAGAGCAAGGCAACAGGATGGCCAAGAGTAGAGAAGCAAAACACAAGGCAAACATGGGGAAAGGGAAGTGCAGCGCCAGAGGTGGTCATGCAGCAGATGGGGGCAAGACCAGGAGCATATGTCATGACACTGGGACCACATGGAGGCACAAGAAGTTTGAGCTTGGCCTGATAAGAGGCTATGTGAGCAGCCTGTACCCCCACAATGCAATGCTATTGCCTGACAGTGATTGGCAGGAAGAATCGAGAGATCAAGACCTCATGCCACTGACCATAGAGCAGGACATGTGAAGACTTTCCTGAGTTTGCTGTATGAAACCAAGGGCCTCTCACAAAAGTGAGGGAAGCCAACAACATACCCAATGTTGAGAGATGCTGGGGGTTACATAGCATCACCACTCTGGAGCCATGGACAGAGGAGTGAGCACGGACACTTTACATCTGCAATGCGGGACAATATGGGGTTTCAAGGAGAGGCGAGTGGGATTGGGGGACATCAGAGCTGGAAAGACTGGCAGGTATGAATGTGGCAGAATAAGGTAAAAAAGAGAGGGAAGAAAGCTTGGCCGAGAGACAAGCCCTGGCACCTCATAATGGGTTAGAGCCAGAAGTGGGGAGGGAGAAGGTTACGGTGGCAACTCAAGTACGGGGGAATGAGAGGTTGGGTGAAGGGGGAGGTGGGGTGGGGGGAAACAGTCAGATATTTTGAGGCTGTTGCAAATGTTAGTGCAAATGGTAGCAAAGAGCAATGCTATGCAAGGCACAGTGCAGGAAGGGACATACCTGCCAGGGGCCAGAGCAGTGACCCCAAAAAGAATGATGGTGGTGGCTCTGCAGCAAGCCCTACCTGGGGGGGGGGGGGGGTGTGAAACATGGGGCAGAAAAGAGCGAGCCGGCAGGTACACAAGAAGAGGATGTCTGAGGCAAGGCCGGCAGAGTACATTTGCCTCACTGGGAAGATTATGGGCTGAGAATGAGCATGGACTGTACATATAGTGAGCACACAGTACTTGATGCACTCTGATTATCATGGCTGCTGATAGCACAGAGGAGATGTTAAGTGTATCCAGGCTTTTGGCATATACTCAGTGTGGCCCCAATTGCCCCCTTACAGCCACCCAGTCCCCACACACCATCTCGACCCTCCTTACCTGCAACCCCATTTATCATCAGCATGAGCCCCACCCTCCTCCCCTGATGAGAAGCAATGCCTGTAGCATGGCTCACCCTCCCCCCCAACCCAAAGAGGCACCTGAGCCCACCCATTGACACTTGCTGGGAGTTTCCCTGGTTGGATAGTGGAGGGTTAGGAGTCTTCGCTAGATGTCTCTGCTCCTCTGCTTGTCAAAGTTCAAAAGGGTGACTGTCACCCTTTGTAGTGGGAGCTCATGCTGTAGGTATTGAGGTATTATTGGAGGCGGATCATGTTGGTAGTGTTACTCATCTGGAGAGGGTGAGGGGCATGCTGGTACTGATCAGGGTTGGGGGGAAGGGAGGGATGCTGCTGCACATTGGAGGGTAATGCTTAGAGCTTGAGGATTCCCACACATGGGGCCACAGTAAATGCATTGTCAGGTAGCTGAGATGCACGTAATGCTCTATTTGCTGATGCATTTGCCATACAGGAAGCATCTGCCCGGTATAGTAACTGCAAGGCAAATGCTGACCATGCCCCCCAGACTTACTGCATGAGTTTTGTACTTACTGCACATTAGGATTACCACTTTCCACTTCAATTAACAGGCCCCTAAGTTAGGAGCTAGGCCAGTGATTAACTTTAAATGGTATATAAAAAAAAGTCCCTTCTCAAGATCTATCTGTATCAACCTTCATAAAAAGGTCCTCTACTGGCATCATTAAATCTTATATACATCTTGAAAAAATATATTTTTGTCAGATTCTGCTTTCAGTCACTATCTTAGTGAACTAAGGACTTAAGTTATATAGTGGCTAAAAGAGAAGATTATGATGAAAAAATATGTTTTCAAGTTATATAGAACTTTAAACGGTGACAGTTCTGCTTGAATATTGGACCCTATGTTGATATAATAATTTTGTAGTGCATTTCAACTGTCACTAGATCAACATGAATATTGAATTCTTTTCCACGGATGATACATCTACTAAGATTGTAAGACTAAACAAAAGATAGAAAAAGCTAGTAGATATAAGGGAGGAAAGATATATGGAAAATATAGGAACACATTTTTTCAGATTCCTTGGTTGAAATTTAATCTATGTATCTGGAAAATACATTAAAAATAGAATTGGGGATAAAAAGACATGAAAAATTAGAACAATAAAATGCATTTCAAGGAATGCTGTTTAACTGAAAATAAAAACCTTCTACAGACTGATAAACTAGTGACCTTGACATAGTAGAACTTGTGATAAGGAAGCTTATCATAGCTCAGGTCAGTTCTGGTAGAAGTAAGAAAACAGAGTTTTCACATAAAAGACTACCAGTCCCAGAATGCACCAGGTTTCCAGCAGCCATGAGAGGGGCTGAAGTGAGAAAACGTGTGTGCAATCAAGAGAGCTATGAGGTAATCCCTAAGCACTCATCTCAAAGGGCAGGACCTGATTCAACACAGCTGCGCTGTGTTAGGGAGGAGCACACATTAGAACAGAATAAGAATAGAGCTTATTCTTCAGATAACAGCTACAGAAAGAGCTTCAGGAAAGGAGACAGCAACAGCTTCAAGCTCAAGCACCAACATCATCTCGAGAAGCAGAAGCCAAGCCAAGCGGATAGAGAGAGAAGGAAACTCTCTGGAAGGAAGAGAAGGAAGGCCATTGGAAGGTCTGGGAGAATCCAAGGCAGTACCCATACTGGGAGGTATTCCAAGTGCCAGCAGAGTCCATTGGACTGGAGTCAGCCAGAGGAATGGAAGGGCAGAGATAGGAATCACCAGTGGCTACCTAGAAGAGAGAAGACTGCATGTGGAAAGGACTTTCAGACCTATGCCAAAAGGTATGTGAGGGAAGATCCAGTGTCCAGGGATCAAGATTGGAAGGCTGGACATCAGAACTGGATTACATACTGGCCAGGATATACAGAGAGGAATTATGATAGCAGGAGAGGCTCAGATATGAACACTGATCCAGACCCTATCTATAATAGTGAATGGCAGCAAGGGAATAAGCATTCTCATGATAGTGCCTTAATGAAAGACTCGTCTGTGCCAATGTATGATAGTGACCCTATGCTGATTGATGAAGGGGGAGATACAGCAGATGAAACTATTCATTACATGGACTGTTCTCTATCTAAATGCTATTGCTAGCTTTCTGTGAGCAAACACATCAGCCATCACAAAGAAACCTAACTTTGTTTCTTATTTCCACTGCAAACAGCTCTTAAAGCAGGATTTGGGTTCACACAGTAGCAGCCAGCCAGCTAAAGGGTTTCAGCTGGTCAATTGATAGTAATTAAAGCTGCACCTGATTGTGTGTATGAGCAAGGGAGAATCACTGCTGGGATCTGCGTGGAAAATAAGCAGAAGTTAACCTAACAAGCAAAGTTTATTCATTTCTTTGTGCCTTTTTATTTGGTAATTATTTGCTAAGAAAACATTAGCTAATTGCCTGACAAGCTGAAGGTTGTTTTCTGATTTGCTTTGTGACTTTATGTTATCCATTTAAACACTGCAAGCAAGTAACCTCATTTATATTGCTAACAAGCATACTTGTGCTGGGTGAATTAAACCCCATCAATAAAAGAAGTATTTTATTGGCCTTACCACTGGTATCACAACTCAATTATTGTCTTCAGCTGTGTTTGGAAGTGAAAGAACTACATTACCCACAATACCTTGCAAGAATCATATGAATATATGCATCGTCAAGATTGTGTAAGTTCTCACCCTAGGCAGCCGTCTGACAAATGGCGTAGTTTTTCGGATTGCTTTTGCACCAAGAGGATTTACTTGCTGTGGATTACAAATAAAAGTCAAGTTTAAAGCTGAAAGAAGATTTTTCCCTCATCTGCCTTTGGAGGAGAAGTGGTTGTTCCAGGAAGCTGTCCCAGATGAAAAGACCCTGTGCAAAGCTGGATTCATCACTGAGACAAGGTAATATGTACCTGGGCATGTCTAGTGGTGGATGTGTGTAAGCACAGGGGGTAATTGAAAAAAACAAAAGTTGAAAAAAAAAACCAAAAAAAAACACAACTGGTTGGAATGTGCTGCTCTTTGGGTTTTTTTTTTCTTTTCTTGCAGGGGTCAAGATGGATCCGAGGGAGATGGCTCAGTGGATGGCAGCCCAATTTAGCAAGCAGCAGGAGCTATCACAGCAGGCCCAGGACACTGCTGTGAAGGCCTTAATGGAACAGCAGAAACCAGTGCTTGATCTGGTGCAAGCTCTAGTTCAGCTGCAGAGCCAAAGTGGAACAGATGCAAGACCAGCAGTTAGTACTGGTACACCACATGTGGACAGTGTGGGACTCAATCAAGGGATTGGGGCATTTAATTTTGGGAAATTAACTCCAGATGATAATGTTGATGATTTTCTAGAGTCTTTTGAAAGAGTGGCACAGGCTTTAGCATGGCCAGAAACCCAGTGGGCAGTAAGGCTGGCAGCCTCATTAACTGGAGAGGCACTTGCAGTTTACAGAGCAATGCCAGCAGCCCAGGCTTTGAATTATAAGGATGTAAAGGCAGCTATTAGAGATCGCCTAGGGTTGTCTATTTCAGAGTATAGGCGAATGTTTAGAGCTGTTACATTGAAAGTGGGTGAGACACCCAGGGCTCTGAGTCAGAGAATCAGAAGTTTAGCTGTAAAATGGTTGGAGCCTGAGCAAAAGACAGTAGAAATGTTATTAGATATTATAATGCTGGAACAATTTATGCTTGGGGTACCTAAAGATTTGAATGTTTTTCTTATACAGCAAAATTGCCAAAATCTTGGAGAGGCAACCATGCTAGCAGAGAGATTCTTGGAAGCCACGCAGGCTTGCCATAGAATGGGTGGCCCTCTAAAGATGGATGCTGAGGCTAAATGTGCTGTATCAGAAAAGAGAATAATTAAGAATGTTTCTGAAAATGAATGTACTGTATCAAACCAGATGACACAGTGGAATAGAAAGAAATGTTTCAAGTGTGGAAAATTGGGACATTTAGAGAAGAGATGCCAGACACACACTAGTTTAATGGGTCTGGATTTAAAACAGCCCAAGGAAGGATTTCTTTTGATGGTTGATGTGCAGGGAATTACCACAAATGCATTATTAGACTCTGGGGCAGACCAGAGTATGATGTCAAAAAGGCTTTGGAAGAGGATAGAGGCCCAAGAAAGATTTGTGCCTAGAACCCCTGAAAGCCAAGTTCACATCAGATGCATTCATGGTGCTGCATCATCATATCCCACCTATAGGCTAAAGGTTAAGTGCCTAGGGAAACAAGAGGAAGTCCTATTAGCAGTAGTGCCTAGGCTACCCTTTGATTTGGTTTTAGGAAGAGACTGGCCAAGATTTAAGCAGGGTCTAGTGGAAGGACTAGGAAAGAAGGAGGGAGAAGGTTTAATGGTAGTAGCTCCCGGGCCTTTATTTGGAAGTCCTCAGACCCCAGCTAAAAAGATGGTTAAGCGTCCAGAAGACCAAGCTACCCCAAAGCAGATATTCGTCCTAAAGTACCATAAGGTCTCCGAGAAGGCCCAAGTTCCTAAGCGGGCAACCCCTCAATCTGCTGGGTTTGACCTGAGCAGCATAGAAAATGTGACTGTACCTAGCCAAGGGAGAGCCCTGGTTGACACCGGTCTCCAAGTGGAAATACCAATTGGATGTTATGGGAGAATAGCCCCAAGGTCCGGATTAGCCCTTAAATATTTCATCGATGTGGGTGCGGGAGTAATTGATCCCGATTACAGGGGCAATATTAAAGTTCTGTTGTTTAACTTTGGACAGAATGAGTATCACGTGAAGACAGGAGATAAAATTGCCCAATTGATCTGTGAGAGGCTGGGTTTTCCACCTGTGGAGGAGGTCACATCCCTAGAGAATTCTGAACGTGGAGCCAAAGGCTTTGGTTCTACTGATGTCAAAGGGGTTAAAAGCTTAGCTGCCACCTGTGCCCGAGAGAGGGAGGTGGGTGAAGAGGAAGATTTGGGACCCCAGGTATCTGATTGTAAAGAAAAATCAGAGCCCCAAATAGGTGAGGACCTGACAATGGTACAACAGGAAGAAATTAGGAAGTTGCTTAAGGAATTCCCAGATGTGTTGACACCCATACCTGGGGAGACCCATTTGGTGGCCCATGAAATAATAACTCCACCTGGGAAATGGGTTCGTCAAAGGCCATACCGCTTGCCTGAAGCCAAAAGACAGGAGGTAGTGGCACAAGTCCAAGAGATGTTGGACATGGGGGTAATAGAGGAGTCAAAGAGTCCCTGGAATAGCCCCATAGTCCTGGTGCCGAAGCCTGATGGATCCTTAAGATTTTGTATTGACTTCCGGCAGGTAAACACCATATCAGTTTTTGATGCATATCCAATGTCAAGAATTGAGGAGCTGTTGGACCAGCTGGGACAGGCTCAATACTTAACCACCCTTGATATGACAAAAGGATATTGGCAAATCCCTCTCACCAGGGAGTCGAAGCCGAAGACTGCGTTCAGCACCCCCGTGGGCCTTTTCCAGTTCAAGAGGATGCCTTTCGGACTGCATGGAGCAGCGGCTACCTGCCAAAGGTTAGTGGATCAGGTACTTCGACCCCACCAAAGTTATGCTTTTGCATACATGGATGATGTCATAATCCATAGTAACACCTGGGCGGAGCATTTGAAGAGGATCAGGGCAGTCTTGTGCTCTATGAAGCAAGCGGGAATCACTTTAAACCCAAAGAAGTGTGCCTTTGCAAATAGGGAGGTAAAATACCTAGGCCACCTAGTGGAAAGAGGAAAAATTAAACCTCTATTAAGCAAAATAGATAGCATCAGGAATTTTCCTCCTCCAACAACAAAGAAACAACTAAGAAGTTTCTTAGGACTTATTGGATACTACCGCCGGTTTATACCGCAATTCGCAGAGAGAAGTGCCATTTTCACGGATATGCTGCGAAAGAATTGTCCAAACCAGATAAAGTGGACACCAGAAGCTGAAAAAGCGTTTTCAGTCTTAAAAGAAAAATTGTGTACAGGACCGGTATTGAAAGGAGTAGACTTCAAGAAACCCTTTCTGGTTCAAACCGATGCATCGGATGTAGGGCTAGGAGCGGTCCTATCCCAGTGCCATGATGGGGAGGAGCATCCTGTGATGTACCTAAGCAGGAAGTTGTCACCGGCTGAACAAAAGTATTCCACGATAGAAAAAGAGTGTTTGGCTATCAAGTGGTCAGTGGAGGCGTTAAGGTTTTACCTTACAGGGAGAAAGTTCCAGTTGGTCACGGACCATGCCCCACTTAAGTGGTTGCAGCAAATGAAGAACCACAATGCCAGGTTGACACGCTGGTACATGGCCTTACAGGCGTTTGATTTCCAAGTTGAACATCGTGCCGGGAAGTTACACAAGAATGCGGATGCACTTTCCCGTATTACGGACTGTAGAGAAGAAGTTTCACCAGTAAAACCAGTCCGTAATAACTTAAGCAGGGGGGTATGTGATAAGGAAGCTTATCATAGCTCAGGTAGGAGCTATAGAAAAGATGATGTGACTCTGAACAAGCAACCTGTCAGTTCTGGTAGAAGTAAGAAAACAGAGTTTTCACATAAAAGACTACCAGTCCCAGAATGCACCAGGTTTCCAGCAGCCATGAGAGGGGCTGAAGTGAGAAAACGTGTGTGCAATCAAGAGAGCTATGAGGTAATCCCTAAGCACTCATCTCAAAGGGCAGGACCTGATTCAACACAGCTGCGCTGTGTTAGGGAGGAGCACACATTAGAACAGAATAAGAATAGAGCTTATTCTTCAGATAACAGCTACAGAAAGAGCTTCAGGAAAGGAGACAGCAACAGCTTCAAGCTCAAGCACCAACATCATCTCGAGAAGCAGAAGCCAAGCCAAGCGGATAGAGAGAGAAGGAAACTCTCTGGAAGGAAGAGAAGGAAGGCCATTGGAAGGTCTGGGAGAATCCAAGGCAGTACCCATACTGGGAGGTATTCCAAGTGCCAGCAGAGTCCATTGGACTGGAGTCAGCCAGAGGAATGGAAGGGCAGAGATAGGAATCACCAGTGGCTACCTAGAAGAGAGAAGACTGCACGTGGAAAGGACTTTCAGACCTATGCCAAAAGGTATGTGAGGGAAGATCCAGTGTCCAGGGATCAAGATTGGAAGGCTGGACATCAGAACTGGATTACATACTGGCCAGGATATACAGAGAGGAATTATGATAGCAGGAGAGGCTCAGATATGAACACTGATCCAGACCCTATCTATAATAGTGAATGGCAGCAAGGGAATAAGCATTCTCATGATAGTGCCTTAATGAAAGACTCGTCTGTGCCAATGTATGATAGTGACCCTATGCTGATTGATGAAGGGGGAGATACAGCAGATGAAACTATTCATTACATGGACTGTTCTCTATCTAAATGCTATTGCTAGCTTTCTGTGAGCAAACACATCAGCCATCACAAAGAAACCTAACTTTGTTTCTTATTTCCACTGCAAACAGCTCTTAAAGCAGGATTTGGGTTCACACAGTAGCAGCCAGCCAGCTAAAGGGTTTCAGCTGGTCAATTGATAGTAATTAAAGCTGCACCTGATTGTGTGTATGAGCAAGGGAGAATCACTGCTGGGATCTGCGTGGAAAATAAGCAGAAGTTAACCTAACAAGCAAAGTTTATTCATTTCTTTGTGCCTTTTTATTTGGTAATTATTTGCTAAGAAAACATTAGCTAATTGCCTGACAAGCTGAAGGTTGTTTTCTGATTTGCTTTGTGACTTTATGTTATCCATTTAAACACTGCAAGCAAGTAACCTCATTTATATTGCTAACAAGCATACTTGTGCTGGGTGAATTAAACCCCATCAATAAAAGAAGTATTTTATTGGCCTTACCACTGGTATCACAACTCAATTATTGTCTTCAGCTGTGTTTGGGAGTGAAAGAACTACATTACCCACAATACCTTGCAAGAATCATATGAATATATGCACCGTCAAGATTGTGTAAGTTCTCACCCTAGGCAGCCGTCTGACAAACTTCAGAGACCAAATAAAGTATAATAATCCACACTTGACATAATGTCACGTAGAAAGAGACGAGATATCAGGGTCAATATTTGAAAGTCGTTTGCCATTTTAACAAGTGAAGCAGATTTTCTTTATTTCTATACATATTTTTGTACGTATCCACAAAGAGTAAGATATTATGAGAAGAATTTCATATGCAAAACGTATTCAAATTAATAGGCAACAAGCTGCTGTAATGCAAAATTTTGCATGTTAACTCATTAGCACAGAATAACACTATGGGGTCCCTCTTACTAAAGTGCAATATGCAGTTAGCACGGGTTAGAGCACATACTAATTGCGTGCTGTGACTCGCAGTAACTATAAGCGCAGGGCCAGCCCAGTTAGCATGGCCAGATTTCTGCACTAACTGTGCTTCGCACATTGGGGTGATAAGTAGGCAGGTTAGGGGCAGACAGTGGGTGTGGTGAATGCCTCGCAATTAGCCTGGGTGCAGTTACCACCTCTCAATAGGTGGAGGTAAGTGCACCCATGCTAATTTTGTCAAGCGTTGCGACACGGTGCAGCATATTAACTGATGGTAGCATGCTGTCTAGGCCTCCAACAATTAATGCAATGGTGTTGCATGTAACGTACCATAATTTTGTGTACAATTTGCCACATTAGGTTCAAAACCACAATGCACTTTAGTAAAAGGGCTCTTTTGTGTGAAATTTGTATCATGGGCTGAATTTTGTAAAACAAACAAACAAACAAAAAACCCCAACCCTGTCTCCAATGAAATGTAATTACTTATTTTGCAAAATTTCCCACAGCAAAATTTGTGCTGTGTTTTTCTATGGGCTCATTTGCATAGTAGAAAAACAGTTCACATAAAAAATGCAGTATCAAACTCAAAACTGTGCAGCGTAGCAGTAAACGTGACTAGCATTGCAATTAACATTGGGCACCTAGCAATACCCATAGATGATGAGCATGTGCTAATAATAGCTATGCTCACTGCAATGTGTCTCCATGCCCACATTCTGCCCTTAACTCACCCGCTCTCCACAGTAGTGTATGACTTCTACTTAAAGTGTGTTTTGGCGGCTAGTAGCTGGCATGCCCATGTGTGAGAATTTATTGTGGCCAATTGCCGCTTTCTAAACATACATTAACTGGATATAGCATCACAGGCTTCAGGTGACCTGAGTTGGTTTCTGGAATCAGGCAAGAGCCAATCAACACAATTTGTCATCACTGAATCTTCAGTTATTAGTGTAATTCGAAGTTGAAGGACACAATGGCAAAACCCTTAAAAATGTACAGAATATTTTGGAAAACAGTTCTTCAAATATAACTTTTATTTTAATTCAAAAAAGCATGGGACAAACACAGAGGATCTCTAAAGGAAAAAAGGGGACTGTTGTAGTTGTTAATATGGAAGGACAGACTAGATAGGCCATGTGGTCTTTTTCTGTTGTCATATTTCTATGTTTCTAATTTTTTCTCTGCCTCCATGCCACATCACTCCATTTTAAAATTAATTCCTCTTAAATAGAAAGATACACATTATATAACATTAATTCACCTTATTATGTTAGTAGGCCACCACTTCTTTTTTCTTTATTTTGATTAGGGTTCCAAAAAGCTTATTGAACCAATATAAAAAAGGAAAGCACAAATAAAATCCTATAAATTATATAAAAACTAAAAAAATTAAAAAGTATTTATGTATTTCTTCTGCTGTAATTCTGCACACAAAATTCAAAATTCTGTGTCCAAAATTCTACAGCTTTTCTTTTTAAAAATAATAAAACATATTGGGGGGGGGGGGAGGGAATTTTTAGTGGCAGCAGTTAGTGGTTAAGGTAGAGGTTTTGCTGTTATCTCATATAATTTCAGCATTTAATGCTTTGTGACTGCTGTACTGTATCTCATTTTAGGAAATAAGCCCCATTATGTGAAAATGTCCATTAAAGTGTGTTATTGGCTTATTTTAATGCATCATGGAGCCCAATTCAGGTAGGAGCATGTCCGGGCCGTAAGACAGCTCCAAGCAAGATAGGCCTGTTTGGACCCGATTCTAGACCGCGAGAACAAAACATTCCCGTGATAAACAGAATCGGGCCCGAAAACGGCCTGGCGTGCCCCTGCTGCCTGCAGGGATGTCCTCCTCACAGGCACCCCCAACTCCCATAGCTTTTGCCCCCCTTCTCCCCACCGCCCAACCCACGGCTGGCCTGCTGTGGCCTGGATCGGGCAGCGGGGACCCCTCTGCACCCGGCCTAGCCCCAGGGTGGATCCATGGGCCCAAGTGCCAGTTTGTGCTGCTTATTCCAGTTTTGAGCTGGGATAAGCAGCACATCCCCAGGGGCCCAGCAGGATGTACAGAGCCATGATATGAATCAGCTCTGTATGTCTTGCGAAGCTGGTCTGCCCCCGCTTCGCCCTCTCCTGCTCCCCCCCCCCCCCTTACTGGCTCTCACTGTCCTGATGCTATTATGAATGAGAGATTTCATGGTACCCCAATGTGCCGCTAGTGAGAGCAGTTTACTCTGACACTGTATGAAAGTCCCATTAAAGACGTCCAAATGGGGAGACTTGTGTCTTATCTGGTGGAGAGTCTGGAGGCCCTTGAGATCGGCCTGGAGTCAGCAGCTGTAGTGGTGAGAGAAACCGCAGTGAGTGATCTTCTGCAGTGCAGGCACTATGGACACCCTTCCTGTGACATCACTGTGAGGACTTACAGAGTCCATGAGAGCCAGCCTCTCCGCTACATATGGCCACAGAGTGTGGCCTGAAGGGGCATGTCCGAAGGGACAGATTATGCCCTTTTGGAGCGCCGGTGGGCACTGGCATAATTATAAAATAAAGCAATCAAAGAAGGTTAAACTCCAAATCCACCAACTCTTCTATCTCCTTCCTAAAAGCAGGTGTGTTTATGAAAAGTCGTAATATCTGTTATCAATCTTGTTTCCCCAGACAAAGCCTTCCATGGGGTAAGGTTTCTGCCACCCGCACTCTGTTGTGCATAATATAAAAGATGCACAGTTGCCTTTTCTGTATAAAATCCTTCACACATATCCTGCAGAAATTGCAGCTATAATGAGCCTGCACAACCTTATACTGGCTCAAGAGCAGATGTCTATGTATGCATGAACAATACACACGACTGCTAGGGTTGCCAACTGGCCGGTTTTCAGCCGGCCTGGCCGGTTTTTCCACGGCCAGGCCGGCTGCCGGCGCAGAGGCAAAACCGGCCCTTTAAAAGCCGGTTTTTTTGCTCTGGCCGCAAGATCGGGAGCGGCCAGAGCAAAAAAAACGGCTTTTCTCCGCTTCAGAGGGAGCCGGGGAAGCCCGCGCGAGGCCCCGGCTCCCTCTGTACAGCCACCAGCGTGAAGAGCCTTTTCCTTCACGCTGGCGGCTGTTCCTGTGAAGCCGCGAATGCTGGGAAAGGTTAAAGGGCAACCTTTAACCTTTCCCAGCATTCGCGGCTTCACAGGAACAGCCGCCAGCGTGAAGGAAAAGGCTCTTCACGCTGGTGGCTGTTCAGAAGGAGCCGGGGCCTCGCGCGGGCTTCCCCGGCTCCCTCTGAAGCCTCAGACAGCCGCGATGCTGGTCGGGGGGGGGCAAGGACTGCATTGGCTGTGATGGGGGGGACCTGGACTGGAAAAGGGCTAAGGGGGGGGGACGTGGACTGGATAAGGGCTAAGGGGGGGGGGACCTGTACGGAAAAGGGCTAAGGGGGGGGTGAATTGGACTGGAAAAGGGCTAAGGGGGTGGGGGGACTTGGACTGGAAAAGGGCTAAGGGGGGGGACTTGGACTGGAAAAGGGCTAAGGGGGGGACTTGGACTGGAAAAGGGCTAAAGAGGGGGGGACTTGGACTGGAAAAGGGCTAAGGGGGGGGAACTTGGACTTGAAAAGGGCTAAGGGGGGGGGGACTTGGACTGGAAAAGGGCTAAGGGGGGGGACTTGGACTGGAAAAGGGCTAAAGGGGGGGACTTGGACTGGAAAAGGGCTAAGGGGGGGGACTTGGACTGGAAAAGGGCTAAGGGGGGGGGGACTTGGACTGGAAATAGGCTGTGATGGGGGGGGGGGACCTGGACTGTAAAAGGGTTATGGGGGGGGACATGGACTGGAAATGGGTTGTGATGGGGGTGGAGGGGGCCTGGACCAGAAAAGGGCTATGGGGGGGGGGGAAACCTGGACTGGAAATAGGCTGTGATTGGGGGGGGGACCTGGACTGTAAAAGGGTTATGGGGGGGGGACATGGACTGGAAATGGGTTGTGATGGGGGTGGAGGGGACCTGGACTGGAAATGGGCTATGGTGGAGGAAGGGGGATCTTGGACTGGAAATAGGCTGTGATTAGGGGGGCTAGGACTGCAAATGGGCTGTGATGGTGCGGGGGGACTCGGACTGCAAATGGGCTGTGATGGTGCGGGGGGACTCGGACTGCAAATGGGCTGTGATGGTGGGGGGGGGCCTAGGACTGGAAATAGGCTGTGATGGGGGACTTGGACTGGAAATGGGCTGTGATGGGGGGGGGCTAGGACTGGAAATGGCCTGTGATGTGAGGGCTAGCACTGGAAATGGGCTGATGAAGAGCTGGAATAGGACTGGAAATGGGCTGATGTGGGGCATGGGAGAATGGGACTAGAAGGGAGTGGATGCTGGGTGGGCCTAGAACTATAAGGGAATTGATTTGGGGGGAGGACTAGAATGGATGGGGAATGAGAATGGAGAGGGGAAAAAATATTTTGTGTGGAAGAAAAGTCTATGATGGGCCGGTATTGGGAGAGTAAGATGGGCTTGAGAATGGAAGGGTGAAATTTAAACGGATGATAAAGGAATAAGGAAAGAATTGGGGGAAAGAGCAAAAGGGAAACAATCAGTATGTTAAAACAGAAATAGAGAGAGAATGGAAAACATCTAAAAGAGAAGAAAGGACAAATGGATAGCTCGCAGAAGACACGAAGAAACCAGAAGAAAGTGACTGGAGCAATTGCAACTGAAAAAGAAAACGCCCAAACAGAAGGTAGAAAAATACTTTTTATTTTGAATTTATTAACTGGAATATGTCTGGTCTGGGAAGTGTGTATTGCTAACATCTTTGCGTTTTTGTTTAGTGCAAGAGGAAATTACTTTATAGTTTTATTTCTCCAGTGTTGTACATTTCATGTTTGGATTTTGGGGTTCCCAGTTTAATTATTATCTGACCAAGGAAGTTAGCCTACACGTATCCTCGGTAATTTTTGTGGGTGGGGCTGGAGGCGGGGCAGAGGTGGGACTAGGGGCGGAGAATGGGTGGAGCATGGTGAGCCACAGGTGTCGGGTTTTTCTCGGTGAAAAAGTTGGCAACCCTAACGACTGCACATATTTCATAAAGTGTGTGTGTAAACAGGACTCTGTCCCATAACATGCCTACACTAAAGTCATGTGCAAACACACATGCTCTTATCACCATGCATACTTACATGCAGGAGATAGTTTCATAGCAGACATATTACATGCATATAAATTGATCTCTTAGGTGTTTCATGCAGGAGTTAAAGTGTTAGTGTGTATTGAAGGTCACTTTTAAAGTACAGCTGAGCAAACAAGCCATGCTGATTGCATTTTCAACTCTATCTGTACTGAGGCCTCCTTCATGTGAAAGTTTGGCATCCACAAAAAGGACCTGGATAGAAAATCTTCTCAAGAAATATTTGCTCTTGTAAAGAATTGCACCTTTGCAGGATATTACATAAGAACATAAGATATAAGATATACTTTGATATAAAGCAGACTACATGTGAAAGTTTACTATGATGACAGATCAAGATTTGCACATTTTATTTTTTGCAGAAAGGGTTTTGAAATGAAAAAAAAAATGTTCATTAAACCAAACTTTTGTTTGTTTACATGTTTCCAGGTATCTTTTGCAGCTTTTCTGCATTGGTAATTTACTAAATTGGCCTTACTTCCTATGGAAAACTATCTGCAGAAAAAGTTGCCACAAATGTTCAGAGGTACTTGCATCCATGACAGGACCGACAGGAGATTACTTTAGAAGCATTCCCACATCCAAAAAACAGCATTGAGACGCGTACAGTAGAAGAGATGCCTCAATGCCATGTGAGACTTGCAACCATGTGATTAATGAAAACTTCCTCCAGCACATGATTTAAGCGGCTTGGAGAGAGTTGATTGAGGAAGTGAAGTTAGCTGCCTGCTGTTTTCACGGCAGAATCAGTGCACACTAAAACCTTCAGGGGCCTGAAATCCCTGGTACTGGGTGCAATTTCTAGGCACCATAGCAATATGGTGCCTGGGATTTGCTGAGCCCTGTGCTAAGCAATGCATGATTTAACATGATCTACCCTTGAGCACAGGCCCTTGCTAATGGCTACCAGGTGCTAAAAACCTCTAACTGCTTTGCACATTGTGGGACAAGAACTGGGAGAATGGCTGAGAATGGGCATGGACTGTGCATATAGTCAGCACACAGTACTTGATGCACTCTGATTGTCATGGCTGCTGATAGCGCAGAGGAGATGTTAAGTGTATCCAGACTTTTGGCATATACTCAGTGTGGCCCCAATTGCCCCCTAACAGTCACCCATTCCCCCACACAGCATCTCAACCCTCCTTGCCTGCAAGCCCATTTACCAACAGTATGAGTCCACCCTCCTCCCCTGATGAGCAGCAATACCTGTAGCATGGCTCACCCCCCCCCCCCCCAATGACACTTGCTGGGGGTTTTCCTGGTTGAATAGTGGAGGGTTAAGAGTCATCGCTAGATGTTTCTGCTCCTCTGCTGGCCCAAGGTCACCCCTTGTAGTGGGAGCTCATGCTGTAGGTATTGAGGTATTATTGGAGGCGGATCATGTTGGTAGTGTTACTCATCTGGAGAGGGGGAGGGGCATGCTGGTACTGATCAGGGTTGGGGGGAAGGGAGGGATGCTGCTGCACATTGGGGGGTAATGCTTAGAGCTTGAGGATTCCCAGCACATGGGGCCACAGTAAATGCATTGTCAGGTAGTTGAGATGCACGTAATGCTCTATTTGCTGATGCATTTGCCATACAGGAAGCACCTGCCCGGTATAATAACTGCGAGGCAGATGCTGACCATCAACATGAATATTGAACTCTTTTCAACGGATGATATATCTATTAAGATCCTAAGACTAAACAAAAGATAGAACAAGCTTCTAGATATAAGGGAGGAAAATATAGGAACACATTTTCTCAGATTCCTTGGTTGTAATTTAATCTGTGTATCTGGAAAATATGTTAAAAATAGAATTGGGGATAAAAATACATGAAAAATTAGAACAATAATTCAATGCATTTCAAGGAACGCTGTTTAACTGAAAATTAAAACCTTTTACAGACTGATAAACTAGTGACCTTGACATGGTAAAACTTCAGAGACCGGAAAAAGAATAATAATCCACACTTGACATAATGACATGTACGAGAAAGAGAGATATCAGGATCAATATTTGAAAGCTATTTGCCATTTTATCAAATAAAGCAGGTTTTCTTTTTTTATATACACATTTTTTGCCTCCACAAAGAGTAAAATATTATGGGAAGAATTTTATATGCAAAATGTATTCAAATTAATAGGCAACAAGCTGCTATAATGCAAACTTTTGCATGTTAACTCATTAACTATTAGCACAGAACAACACTATGGGATCCATTTTACTAAAGTGAACTGTGCAGTTAGCATGAATTACAACACACACTAAATGCGTGCTGTGACTCGCAATAACTATTAGCGTGGAGCCAATGTAGTTAACATGGCCAGGTTTCTGCACTAACTGTGCTTCCCATGTTGGGGTGATAAGTAAGCAGGTTAGGGGCAGAGAGTGGGTGTGGTGAATGCCTTGTAGTCATCAGCTTGCAATTAGCTTGGCTGCAATTGCCACCACTCAAAAGGTGGAGGTAAATGCAGCCCTGCTAATTTTGTCAAGCGTTATGACACGGTGCAGCATGTTAACTGATGGGAACATGCAGTCTAGGCTTTCGACAGTTAACAAATTGTGTTGCTTGTAAGGTACCATGATTTTGTGTGCAATTTGCACATTATGTACAAATTTACAATGCACTTTAGTAAAAGGGCCTTTTTGTGTGAAATTTGTTTCATGGGCTGAATTTTGCTTAAAAAAAAAAAAAAAGCCCTGTCTCCAATGAAATGGAATTACTTATTTTGCAAAATTTCCCACAGCAAAATTTTGTGTCTTGCTTTTCTATGGGCTCGTTTGTATAGTAGAAACTGCATTTTGTTGTGAACTCTATCAAACTCAAAACTGCAGCGTAGCAGTAAACGTGACTAGCAGTGCAATTAACATGGGGCACCCAGCAATACCCATAGACGATGAGCATGTGCTAATAACAGCTACACTCACCACAATGTGGTCTCCATGCCCACATTATGCCCTTAACACACCCACTCTCCACAGTAGTGTATGACTTCTAATTAAAGTGTGTTTTGGCGGCTAGTAGTTGGCATGCCCATGTGTGAGCATTTACTGTGGTCAGTTGCCAAATACTAAATATGCATTAACTGATTAGTGGCATTTAGCAAAAGGGCACCATAGTTCTTTACATGTCTATTTTTTTGGGGGGGGAGCAGGCTAAGGAAAGTTGTAGCATCATAGGCTTCAGGCGACCTGAGTTGGTTTTTGGAATCAGGCAAGAGGAAATCAACACAATTCGTCATCATTGAATCTTCAGCTCAGTAGTGTAATTCGAGGTTGAAGGACACAATGGCAAAACCCTAAAAAATGTAGTAGAACATTTTTGAAAACACTTCTTCAAATATAACTTTTTTTATTTTAATTTTCCCTCTGCCTCCATGCTACATCACTCCACTTTAAAATTAATTCCTCTTAAATGAAAAGCTACACATTGTATAACATTAAGGGGTATGTTTACTAAATGGCGCTAACGTTGCAGCTGCAACGCTATTGCGCAATACGTGACGTTATCACGTGATAATGGTGCATTACCGTGCGAGAACATCACGTATCGCGCGATAATGTGTCCGGCGGCGCTAAGGTGCGCAATGGTGGAGTAAGGCTTCCCAGAGGGCGGAGATAAGGGGTCAATGGGCGGAGAGTGGGCGGGGAGAGGCTTCAGGCACAATAATGCCGTGAAGTGAAGGTCTGAAAATTAGCGCAACTGAAAACCTCGCGCTAGAGGCACATTTGCAGGATAGAGAAGCCATTTCAGTCAGCAGTGTACAGCTAAGGCAGGGAGACCCGGAGAAAGAGATAGTAGTGATACATGGGCAGCAACCAAAAAGGCAAAAACCAGATATAATGACCAAAACCAAAAGTGAAATCCAAAACACCGAGCTGGCCAATAGAACAAATAATGACAAACGGTAAAGAACACAACCTATAAAGAATAAAAAGGACGAGCTCACCTTTGGAAGGGTCAATTTTCAGTCCCCCTATAAAGTGAATGTCCCAACATAGAAATAGTGCTGATGAGTGTGTTCTGTGGTGTGCATGGGGTACCTTGCTTTTGTGGCTTACATATGTGCAGCAACAGCAGAGTGGGCACATGGGAAAGGGCACTATGGTGATGGTGTAAATGGGATACAGGGGGCTGCATACGTCACATGCAGTGGGACAGCTAGGGCACACTGTGGACTAGGCAGATGCCTACCTGGCACATAGAAATGTAGAAGCAGAAAACCAGCAAGACAGCAACTGACCAAGGGCAAACATGTCCACGAGTGTGTGTCCCACAGTGTCCTAGGGGACAGTACCCAGCAAGAACCCCAAAGGGCACATAACATTGGCAGCATAAGCTGTTCCCAGCATAAAGTCTGGAAATGTGCATAGTGAGGAGCAGAGGATTGTGGGTATGGTCTGAAACAGAGCAGTTTGCCCAGGATGTGTATGCATCAACGGTATGTTCAATGGCTCTAACTTCATAGTGCCTGTCTGCCACATGCTTGGTCGGGGTGCCCACAGATTTTCATGCTGAGAAGGTGCTTTTGCTGTGACCATGTCACGGCTATGTATTGTGATGCAGCAGACCAGCAGGGCATAGAAGAAAATGTTTTAAACTTGAAAAAAGACGTGCACAAGCTGCAGTATTTGCAGGAGCCTGGTAGGGGGAGCAAGGGAGACCTCTGGAAGACTGAGGATCCACGCCCTACAGGGTGTAACCTAAAACCAGCCAGCCTCCAATCCAGGAAGACAGGAACTCCTTTTAAAGGAAGTCAGGAAGACTGGAGGGAGAACAGGAGGAGCAGGGAGTACAGGAGGAGCATGAGGAGAAGTAGGAGCAGTGAGAGCTCTGGAAGAAGTGCTGTGCGGAGCAGAAGTGACTGGACAGGCAGAAGTAGCCTTAAAGCCAGAAGCAGCAGGGAAGGCCGCAGAGAAGCTGCAGAACCTTCAGAAGCCGAAGGAGCGGCAGGAGCTGCAGAAGCTACAGACACTGCTGGAGTGCAGGAAAGAGGTACAAGCCAAAGGAACCTGAATGGTCAGAGACTACAAAAGGGTCCAAGAGATTCAGGTACGCAAAAGCTGCATTGTGATTGCTGTGGGCAGAACCCAAGCCATATTGCTGGAGCAAGGCAGAATCTCCCTAGGAGTAGGCCACAAGCCTCATTCTCAGGAAAGAAGCAAGAGTTACAAGGTAAACCATATTGTATTGGAAATAGCCTATGGAAAGGGCAAGAGACAGAAGCTCCCTGTACATGTCCCACTGCTCAAAAGAAAAGGTATGAAAAGTTTTTATTGAATAAGAAACTTTTAAGTAAGCCAGGTTTGCAGGAAGTGCATGTAAACCCTTGGAAGAAAGAGATTCATACTGTAGAAATGCTCATGGCCGACGCCCCACGCTAAACTCCAAACACTGGGAGGTCATACAGCATTTGGGTGAGAAACCTAACTATAGCTTGCCGGGAACTGTTGACTTTGTCTCAGATACTTTGCTGGAGGAACCGATGCAAGTGGAAGAGGTAGAATCCCTTTCAGAGGAAGACATGGATTGCAGCTATTGCATCATGGGAAGCGTAGAATGCTTGTGTAACCAGTGAGCACTAAAACCGGTGTAAATAGGAATGCCTGCCTTTGTAACCTTTCTGTGAAAAGAACAGTTTTTGTTTTGAATCTGAGTTGTGATTTTTGTAACCTGATGTAAGGACATTTTCTGTTGGTGTTTGAAGCCGATCCTTTGAACCTTTGTGCAAACCAGGGGAAATAAAGCCTTATTTTTCCTTACACTCGATGACCTTTTGTTCTCTGGGTATTTTTGGTAATACAGGATGCTACCGAGGCTATACAACCTTGGGCCCTAGAAAGAGAAACATACCAAACCCAACTTTACTTTTATTTATGTTCGACCTGCCTTGACCACCATTAACCACCAGGGCGGCGTTGTAACAGTATCCACATAGTGCTATATAATATCATGCAGTAGGTGCTCTCCTTTTTCCTGGGTGTCCAATCACTGAGCTAACTGCTGGGTGGCCATGCCAGTTGTCACAAGCCAGGGTGTTCATAGTCATTCTGTGCAGATGCAGTGTGTGCTGACCAGCAGACTGGATATTGTTGACATGTGCATGGCTGAGACAGCCCTGTGGTGGGCCTCAAAATGCAGACTGACTGTGCTTGATGTAGTGGATTTGTAGTTAAAAATGGTTAAGCCATTAGCTGTTCTTGCTCTACCTGCTATGGTCATGGCAGGCTCAACAGTACGGTGACAGCAGCCCCACACCAGTCTATACAAACTTCACTGCATTAGGCTTCCTTGGATACAGCTGTCACAACCCTGCACACTTTCATGAGATGTTCTAGGGAGTCCCTGGCCCACAGAAGCAGGACACAGGGCCCAGATGTGACAGACAACTACAGCATACTGCAGTTGTACAGAAAACAAGGTGACGAGCTTCACACACTGCAGACAATATCTGACACCCAGTGGCTATGATATGGATCTGCAGTAGGGCACTCCAAGCAACAAAAGCACAAAAGTACTGGAAAAGTACTAAAACGTTATTAAGGACCCAATGGTCAAAGGAAGGAAGACCAACATCATTAGACCCTACACTAGCCCTGTTTCGGCAGAGCCTTCTTCAGGGGTCAGTACTGTAAAAGAACATATATTAATGGTAGAAAAAAGAAATAAATTAAAACAAATAAAGAACTCTCTCATAAATAGCTAAAAAGGCCATTCCATGATATTAACAAGAAAATGTATATCTAAAAACAAATAAAGGACATGGATAAGGAACATATCTCTAATATAAACAATTATTGCTAAAAGATTCATAAAAGGAAATCATCTTATAAATTAGCATAATCATAACTCATAAAATTATTAAAAATGATTATATCAACTGCAATTGAAAACTAACAAGCTTGTCCAGGAGGAGTGGCGTAATGGTTGGGGCAAGTTACCTCAGGTTAGAAGGTCAGGGGTTCAAATCCCCCTAGAGGCCAGCAACCTTGGGCAGAAGGACTGGGGTTTCTAGTCCCACAGGTGCTCCTTGTGATCTTGGGAAAGTCACTTAACCCCACATTCCCTGTAAGTATTGGTGTATGTGTCTCATATCCTCTTGTGTTAAATGTATCCCCAATTGTGTTGTGACCACTTTCCTTGAAGGATAAGATGGCATACAAAGTTGTCTAAATAAATATAAACTCATACATAATGAAACAAACAAAGTGGGACAGCCATTTAAAATAGTGTTTTTGATAATACATTCTTTTACAGTACTGAACCCCCCTGAAGAAGGTTCTGCTGAAACACAGCACACATAGGGGACCTAGTGGTGTTAGTATTTTTTTCCTTTGACCCATTGGGTCCTTAATAAAGAACCTATTAGTACCTCACTTTTTTGTGTTTTCTCCAGTAGAACAGACAGAGCCCAGGTCTAGCAGTGCAAGCTCTGGGGACCAGATGTTGTGTGCCCCTCCTCCCTTCAGGGTGACCACTGAAACAGGTCAATAACACAATTTACAGGTGTTATGTGTTTATAGCACACACTTTCAGTGCATATTTCTAAGCTGATGTGCTGGATCACTGCATTTTCCATTTGGTGATCAGTTGTAGAATGCTGTTCTGCGTGTGCAATGCATCATGGGTAATGGAGAGGTTAACCTATACTGGCACACAGAGCAGACAGTGAAGGCATAGTGGTGACTGTGATCACTGAGGCATAGCCCATTACCCGCTTGTGCTCTCTAATGGTGGGAAACGTTCTCCTGGCGAGCACAGGATGGTCTGCAATGGCCCACATGGCTCATTACTGTGGTTTACATTCATTGTATGTGCAGGTGTTTTATCCCGCCCAGTGCAGCCGGTCAGGGTGGAATAGGAACACCAGGGGATTGTGCGCCATGCACATGTGCTGCCTTGGGGGTTTGTGACACACTGTGGTGCAGCAGATCCATGCGCATGACTGCTGTTTGCCATTGGAGGTACAGTGCAGGGATGGGCATCTTGACCTTACCTGTGCCTTGGCCTTTGCACAAGGGAGGTAGTCTGCAGCAGTGCCTCTGTAATGCTGCTACTTTACTGCGCTTCATGGCATCATATACTGCATATGGAACCTAGGTGTGGTGTACCACTGTCTCTGAATGTGGCAGCCATGTTTTTGCATGTCCTGGAGTCCATTCATTGGAGGCAGGGAACTGCAGTCTCTTTGATTCCAGACATTTAGGTGCAGTATGGTGTGGAGGAGTAGCCTAATGGTTAGAACATTGTTCCCATAAGTAAGGGGCGTGGGTGTAATTCACGCTTCTTGCCTGTGCACTACTCAGCTCATTTTCATGCCTGGAAAAGTGAGCGGTCTGCTGTGATTGGCTGACACACATTCTTATTCTTTTTTATGGGTCTTCAGACATGCGATTTGCCATCATGCTGTTCTGTGAGCATGGCTTTATTGGCTCTGCTGCAGCCCATTGTAGGGGGTCAGACATGTTAACCCTGCAGATGGCTGATATCTGACTGGAGGCATAGCCTAATGGTCAGGGCATTGGCTTGGGAACCCCAGTACCAGCATTCTTTGCTGACTAGAATGATTGGTTGGAATGTTTCACTGAGGCTTATGTATGGTACCGCCTTCATAGATTAACCACCACTCCTTGTGACCTTGGGCAGATCACTTAACCCTCCATTGCCTCAGCAGATTGCAGGTTCTCACAGTCCCTGTTTTTAATTATACATTACCAAGTTTTCGGTACAATGTATCCCACTATCGCTGCATCACTACAGCAGTATAATAAATGGCAGTTACGTACGTACAGATAAAACCTATTTGCGATAACTAAATCAAAGTATTACATTATGACTGTGACTGTGCATCCTACCCCTCAGATGACCACCTGAAGGTATCATCTCACATCTTTACATGCCCCATTTTGCCATTTTGAGCGACTCTTGTCCAGTTGTTTTATGCATATTTGTCTGAAGAGTTGTATGGTGGTTGGGTAGCTGGAACTGGTGTGAGACCAACATGTCTGGTATCAAGCCTTCCACGTGACACTGGCACATGACATTACAGCATTTTACTTGGGCACCCCTCAGTGCATCAGTACAGCTGCCTCCCACATGATCATCCAACTTACTGGCTGCCACATAGGATGCCCATGAATTGGTCAGGTCCATCAGCTCTCACCTGTCCTTCCATCCATCACCATTACATTGCTTTTCACTGGGGCTCCATTCTCCATCATTAACGTGACAGCCATTTTCAGGCATTGCTGGTCTCTCTTTGAATCATCTCTCTCCCCTTCAATCTGTTCAACACTCTATTGCAGGGTAATCTTCCGCCAGCCTCTTCATGCCCATATTGCTCCCCTTCTCAAGTCACTCCACTGGCTCCCTATCCATTTCTGCATCCAGTTCAAACTTCTCCTGCTGACCTACTGTATAAATGCATTCACTCTGCAGCTCCTCAGTACCTTTCTTCCCTTCTCTCTCCTTACAACCCTTCTCGGGAACTCCGCTCTTCTAGCCAATTGCTGCTATCTATGCCCCCCTCTCGTACTGCCAACTCCAGATTCCGCTCCTTTCACCTTGCTGCGCCTTACGCCTGGAACAAACTACTGTACCTCTATCTGTACGCCAGGCACCCTCTTTGACCCTCTTCAAATCCAGGTTGAAAGCTCACCTCTTCGCTGCTGCCTTTGGATCTTGACTCACCTAATCTCCTTTCCCCCCCCTATTTACCCCCTTCCTACACCTTCTGTGTTTGTCTTGATTAAATTGTAAGCTCTGATGAGCAGGGACCGTCTCTTATTTGTCTGTACAGCATTGCGTACGACTGGTAGCGCTATAGAAATGATCAGTAGTAGTAGTAGTAGGCATTAAGATGCAAGCTTGACACCTTAATGCCTGGTATCCTGTTAGTGCATGTTAAGCGGGTCATTGTGCCCTTACTGCCGGAAAGCCTCCTGCCTCCCCAGAGCCTTTTTTGAATAGATAACCCCTTATCGCTGCTGTTAACACTCGATATCCCCTGCTCCCTTACTGCCCTTTAGTAAACATACCCCTAAATCATATGTGGCGAGTTAGTATTGGCATTTTTCTCCCTGTAATAAGGGCTATACATCATGCTTTTCCTCACCTAGCGATTTTTTTTTATCGGGCTCCTTCTCTAGCCCTATTCAAATCCAGGCTAAAAACCCATCTCTTTGAGGCTGCTTTTGGATTTTGATGCTCCTCATTCTGTGGTCCACTACTTATGTGTATCTTACCATACTCTAGTCTCCAGTTTTGCAGTATTCCAATCTGCAAATAACAGGGGTGGACGTCCACTTTGAATATTCAACCCCTGCTATTCGCAGGGAGCAAATTCCCACCTTCAGACTCCCCGCACGTTCAGTGGCTTTGTACGGGGAGCTCTGGATGGGGGCAGGAGGGGGAGGGCTGGAGGAGGAGCTTGGGCAGGGCAGAGGCGAGCCCATGACCCTGGATGTACAGGGCCAATTCTGGTCATGGCCCTGTTTGTCCAGGGTTGAGGAGTTAGACAAGGGATTTATTCTACCTTAGAGGTGGAATACGTCCTCCCGAGGATGGCAGCCATTGCGCCAGGACCCCCCTTGACCAGTTGAACAGGGCAGGGGTCAGGCAGCTCATTTGCTGTTATGCAGGGCAGCGGGGCTCCTACATGGTGTCCTGGTGCATTGGCGACGGGACACCATGGCACGAGGCTTCGTGCAGGAGTATGGGGAGGGTTGGATGGGGTGGGAGCTGGATGTGCAGCAGGGCAGAGTCAGGGTATGTCCTGCTCATCCAGGCCCTTTGCACCCGATTCTGCTCCTGCAGGAACAATCTGCGGGTGCAGAATTGGGTGTAAATCCGGCCCATCCGGAAATGGCCTCCACGTGTTTTCCTATAAGGCTTTCCTTTATGTAAGTGGAATATACATCTCAAAATTCTTAGTAAAAAAAAAAAAAAAAAACCAAATTCCTACCTCTTGGATGGATATAGTGGGCTGATGGGACTCCAGGTTGAACAGATGTGGCAGCATCATTGTAATACTTAGTACTCCTAAAGTGAAAAAATAACACATTATAATCTGTCCTAATATACTCTAGTCTGTGTTTTAACCTTTTTTGTAACAAAGAACTGCCGTGTCGCTTAAAGGTAGCCAAAGTTACTTGCCGTTTAGATGGAGCAAATATGCTTCTGTAAAGAGTGGGACAATTAAATTCTGCAGATCAGAGACCTGAGAGAGAAAGGTAGTCAGTGTGAAAGGAGGAAGGCTCAAGTAGGTATATTTATAAAACAATTTAATTTAAATAAGAAGAAAGACTGAGACAGGCACGTGTACCACTGCAGGCAGAAAGAGAAGCTGATCTAAAATTTGTGATCTGTGAAATTCTTGTCTACTGATTTGCAACTTATGGGATTCTGCATATCTTACCCGTATTTATTTAATTTATTTATTTAGCTTATCTACTGCATTACGAATGATCAAGGCGGTTTACAGAAAACATGATGTAACATTACAGCAAACATTTTAAATAGCTATATATAAACTTAACACAGGTATATAACAACTTAGAATTTACATTCAGCATTTAAGAATCAACCATGTAACTACATTATAGTTAGGATGCTAGGGTGATGTGGATTTAGGAGCTAAAGTTAAATGGGAATCAAGTGGTCCAGATGTAACAAGTGAGTTGGATGGAATTCACTACTCAAGAAGTTCACAGATAGATGAGAGTCTAAGTTATGCCTCCAAAATAATCTATAAAGAGGAGAGTTTTTAATAACTTCCTGAACATTGTAGTATCAGTAGTTGCTCTCATGTGTCCAGATATGGAGTTCGAAAGGCCGAGCGCATATAAGGAGAATGCATGCAAACTGGTTGCTGGTTGAATTTGGTGAAGTCGGAAGGGTATGCAAGCAGATGTTCAGCAGGGCTCCTTCTATGCTAATTGTTCGGTGTTCTCACTATTATTGATTGCAAGTACTGTGAGGATAATTTGTGATAGACCTTAAATATGTTCATTATGTTTTTGTATTTTATTCTGCTAGACAGGGGTAGCCAGTGCAGTTCCTTCAGAATGTGGGTGATGTGGCTGTTTCTGCGTGCACCAAAGAGGATTCTTGCAGCTGTATGCAGAGCCAGTTGCAGTGGATGCAAATGACTTTTAGGTATTGTCATGATGTGGGTATCAATAAAGATGAGAACTTGAAAAGAAACCCTGTTTCTTTTAGGAATCTAGATGTGCAGTTACCTCCAGGCACAGCTAGAGGGAGCAGGAATGACCATACAGGAGCTAATGAGCCTAAGAGGGCTAATGATTTGCACCTGGGAATGACCCCGGAACTCTTGAAGGAAAGATTCCTTTATAAGCCAGAGCTGAGGGGGCGGAGCTAGCCACTGAACAGAATGGACGCCTGAATTTTTGCTCCCGTTGCTGCCCAAGAATCCTGAACATATCCCGGTATTAAATTGAAGTTTGTACCCCCTACCTACATCAATAACACCGAAATATAGCTGGATGGCATCCCTGAAGCCTGCCCGGCTGGAATTTCCGCAGGGATCCGGCTCAGCAGCGAAACGATCCAAACCCGAAGTGGGTTCCCCGCAGAAAATGGCCGCGGGAGAGAAGGAGGGAGTGACTGCCGGTGGCCTACGTGAAGTGCTACAGGAATTGAAATGCGTTAAAGAAATGATCGCAGCCAATTCTAGTTCACTGACCATGATTCAAGAAGACTTACTGGAGGTAAAAGAGAAACTCCTCACCATCACCACTCGACTTAGTGCAGTTGAATTACAAACCCAGAAGCATGGCGTTGCATTAGAACAGCTGGGCCCTTTGGTCAAACGAGTCCGGCACATAGAAAGTCAGATTGAAGATCAAAACAACCATGCCCGTAGAAATAATATCCGCCTTGTTGGAGTCCCTGAAGGCGCTGAAGGCACCGATCCGATTGGATTTCTGGAAAAAACCATACCGGAGATGCTGCAGCTTGTCTTTGCAAGGCCTTTTGAACTAGAACGGGCCCATCGAATCCCAACACACAAAACTGAAAACACACGATACCCACGCCCGCTCATAATGAAGGTACTGAGATACCCACAGGTCCTGCAGATCTTTCAAGCTGCACGGAAAGCCGGATCACTGCAAATCCAGGGACACAAAGTGGCACTCTATCCAGATTTGAGCAAGCAAACGGTAGATCGGAGAAAAGCGTTGCTGGCCTGTAGACCCATGCTACAAAGTGCACAGGCAAGATACGGGCTATACTACCCAGGAACCATGCGGGTCACGCTGCATAATGAAACGAGGAATTTTGTTGAAGCTGAAAAACTGAAAACTTTCCTACAAGAAAAATGCGGTATGGAAACCTGAGGTCAATATTCTGATCTCTCACACAGTGTAGAGAACTCAGCATATACTCAGGGGGTGCGGCCGTGCGTTCTCACAAATTTTAGAACGCCTTAAGCCTTGTTAAACACCTCATTGACTGTATTTCTGTTGTTCTAAATAGTTTTAATTAACCAGATATTTCTGCTTGAAATGTAGGGGTGGCAACGGGAGGTCGGGGTTGGTTACTGTTTCAGTGGATTGTGTTCACCTTTGCGATACAATGTTTGCCAGTTATGCAGTTATTTGTGTCAGTCCAGTCCAGTGCAAAACCCTCCACATACACGCAAAATGCAAGTACGCGGCAGACCTATCCATAGGATAGCTTTCACCTATAAGACAGCTTATTCCAACATTGATGTCTAGTGATCTCCTAATACTTTCGTTAAATGTAAAAGGTATTACTGGCCCTGTCAAGCGAAAGAAGATTTTAGCGTACTGCCAACAAAAAAAGCAGATATTGCCCTCTTACAAGAGACACATTTAACAGATACTGAATCGCAGAAAGTAACCTCTAAATATTTCCAGGTGGTGGCCTCGGCCTCTGCCACTCAACGCAAAGGGGGGGTAATAATATTAGTGCGCAAATTCCTGCAATCCGCCATTACCGGCACACAGATTGATCCGCTAGGTCGATGGGCCAGAGTGACAATGAAAATAAATCAACAGCTTTACACATTCTTCAATATTTACGCACCCAACCTCGATGACCCTAACTTTTTCAAACTGATAGCTAAAGAAGTTACAGCCGCAGCTCACACCAATATCATCTTAGGGGGCGATTTCAATGTCATCTTGGATCCACTGTTAGATCGCACGCCCTATCGGGCTGTAGACAAAGTCAAATCACAGGCGATTCTCAAAGGAATCATAACAGAGCTCCACTTGGTAGACCCATGGCGCCTACTTCATCCCCAAGAAAGAGACTACACATTTTATTCCATCCCACATAATACCCAAACAAGGATCGATTTCTTCCTACTATCCACAGAGCTGATGCCTCAAGTGTTGTCCGCAGAGATATATGCTACAACGGTATCGGATCACGCCGCTGTCTCCCTAGTGCTGGATACCAACGTTACACAACATGTTCCGCCAAGATGGACATTTGATAAATCCCTACTAGCAGATGACTCCTTTGTACAGCTACTGTCTGGGGAAATTGAGACCTATTTTAAATATAATACACCTACTGATACCTCCATCTGGAGCTGGTGGGAAGGTTTTAAAGCGACAATACGAGCTCATATTACCACCTACACCATTAGACGGCGTAAAGCCAGGAAAAAAGAAAAAGATGAACTGGAACTCCAAATAAAAGCTGGGGAAAGGTTACTAGCCAAAAGAGCTGACTCAATGATATTGATTAGACTCCAAAAATTGCGATACCAATATAATGCTCTCCTCAACAAAGAAGCACTGAGTAGTATCCAGCTACAACGTAGTACATACTACTATGAAAGCAACCGCTCTGGATCCCTCTTAGCTCGGCAGCTCAAACCAAAGACCAGCAAGACCGCTATAGCGGCGTTGCAAGACAATTCCGGGGGCCTTCTCCTGAGATCTGACAAAATACTAGACCGCTGCAAAGAATTCTATGAGGAACTATATCGCTCGGATACCCAATGTAGTGACAAAGCCTTTGAAGATTTTGTCTCCAATATAGTAGGACCCACATTAACCAGTCATCAAAGTCGAACGCTGGAACAAGAGATCTCTGTAACTGAAATACAAGATGCGATCAAACAGATGGCTCGTGGCAAAGCCGCCGGTCCAGATGGTATCCCACTGGAATTCTACAATAAATATTGCATTCAATTGGCTCCCATGCTACAGATCTACTACAGTGGCCTACAAGATGAATCTCCAGAGATTGGAGCCCTGGCAGAGGCTGTGGTGGTAATTCACCCGAAACCGGGCAGGGATACACAAAAGATAGAGAATTACAGACCCATCTCTCTCCTAAACTCTGATTATAAAATCTATGCTAAAGTGCTTGCTAACCGATTAGGACGGATCTTAAAAGATTTGATACATGAGGATCAATGTGGATTTATACAAAACAGATCCACTACAGATAATGGAAGATTATTGGCACATGTACTGGCATCTGCCAAGACTAAGGCCGAGCCCCTGATAGGGCTAGCATTGGATGCCGAAAAAGCCTTCGATCGACTGGAATGGTCCTTTCTATTTCGATCCCTACGGTGGTTTGGGATAGGAGAAAAGTTCCTAAAACGCGTTGAATTGTTATATACCAAACCCACAGCTCGAATAGCGGTCAACTCACACCTCTCAGCCCCTTTTCAGTTGCAAAGAGGGACCAGACAGGGTTGCCCCCTGTCACCGATGCTTTTTAATTTAGCCCTGGAACCCTTATTAATAGCGATCCGACAGAGGGAAAACATAAAAGGAATTGAGTTAGCTGATGGTCCCTGTAAATTGTCAGCATATGCAGATGACCTGCTCATTTTTCTACAACCATCAGACCTTCCTGAAACACTGCAACTCATAGATGCATATTCAGCGATATCCGGATATAAAGTAAATCTGAATAAAACAACAATTATTCCTCTGAATGAACAGGTCAGCGAAGAAATGATGCGTGGATACCCCTTTCAATATGAGAAGTCATCCTTTAGATACCTGGGCGTGACCTATGGCACCACCTTGGAAGAGACTGTCGCAATCAACATTAAGATGTGTCAAGAAATTGTACATGATAACGTCTGCAGGTGGACCCCCCTTCATTTGAGTTGGTGGGGCAGGCTAGAAACGATAAAAATGATGTTGGTACCAAAACTCAGCTATATATTAAGTATGATTCCCTTACGCTTCCCGTCAGCCTTCTATAAGAAAATGAATAGTCAGCTGATAGCCTTTTTATGGAACAACCGAGTACCTAGAATAGCTGCCTGGAAACTGAAGTTACCTAATGCACAAGGAGGTGTCCATTTCCCAGATCTCGGCTGGCTGCACACCGCCTCTCTTTTAAAGCAGGGTGCTCAATGGGTCGACTCTGACGACACGGATAAAGGACCTAGATGGTTGAGTGTGGAGCGGGCCATACATTCCCCCCTACCTACATGGCTAATGGTTGGCACAGTAGTAGACCAGACTGTACCACATAATGCTATTATCTGAGAAACACAGCATGCCTGTCGATTATTGGCATCATGTATCGATGGAGGGGATGACTTCGCCGCAGATATGCCCTTATGGCTGAACCCGCGCCTTATCATCGGAGGGAAGCCTGTCTTATGGAAAAAATGGGTGGAACATGATCTTATAACCATTGGACAACTGATCAATGGAAGTGCATTTAAAACCTTTGACGGATTAAGAACGGAATTCCGATTGCCTAATACATGCTATTTCCAATGGTGTCAGCTCCGACACTGCATGAGCAAAGCGGGTGTGTCCCCTGTCTTGATACGTACTGGATGGCCACTGCGACAGAAACTTCAAGAATTACAAACAGATGCCAAAGCTGTTTCGAGATGTGTTGCGATTCTCCGATCCAAAAGTGACAAGACATGTATTAAGATACAGTCGGTGTGGGCTACTGAAACCGGTCAAGATATACCTCCGGAAAATTGGGACACTTTTTGGGGAACTCAAATACGTGCCACGAGAGCAGCGTCTCTCACACAATCTATGTACTTTATAGCACATCGAGCGCATATTACACCGGCTAAGAAAATGAAATGGACACTACAGGAGGGAAATCGATGTTGGTCCTGTAACATGGAAATTGGGACACTGGCACATATGTTGCTCCATTGTAAATCCCTGGAAATATATTGGAACAGAGTATGGGAACGCATATCACAAATCCTCAACTTACAAACTCCTATCACTTATCGGATAGTAATATATAAATCCATAGCTCTGGAACCTACTCTGATGAAATGGGATAGTAAACTGCTGGACTTAATGCTCGGGATAGCGCTTAAAATAGTTCTAATACACTGGAAGAATCTCGACAAAGCTTGTTTCGAGCATTGGTGGAGTCTCTTAATCCTACACAAGACCTACGAAGAGCTCTATATAGCCAAGAACCCATGGTCTGGTAAACTAAGTAAGAAATGGTCAGCTTTACAAAATTATGTTTGATGAAAGTGATTGATGGAGGCTGCCTTGTGGACTGGTCTCTGCTGTAACCACATTGAACGGAGAGAGGGAGGGTGGCGTGCTGGCATGGACTGATACTAGTTCTTGTTAAAGTTATTGTACTGTCTTGTTCAAGTTATTATATTCTTTTGTTATTTTGATCAATAGCATCTGCTTGTATCCTTCTATATCATGATCATTTGTACTGCTATTTTATATGTTTAAACTGAATAAAAACTACCATTAAAAAAAAAAATAAGCCAGAGCTGAATGCCAGCAAGGCAGAGGAGCAAGCAGAGAAGGAGAGGGAGCAAGCAGAGAAGGACCTGAGAAGGAACAGAGACATAGGAACGTCTTCACAAGGAGGAACAGCTCTATTAAGAGGATCAGCTCCAAGAGAAGGAGTAAGTGAAAGAATCCTATGTGAGCAAGCCCAAAGGAACAGAGTTCACAAGGGTGAAGTTCAGAAGGGCCAGGCTAAGCGTGCTGCTGTTCAAGGGAAGTTTGTTAGAGCCAGCTCTAAAGTTAGAGTGTGTGCCACGCCCTGTTCTCACAGCGTTCCTGACTCAAGAGCAGAGAGACAGAAGCAAAGAACCAGAGAAAATGGTTTAGAGAAAAGCTTGCAATCTCTGAGAAATGCTAACCAAGTGTTAACAGGCAAGAAAGGAAAAGCACTTTGTGAAAAGGCTGAGTTCTTACCAAAGGAGAAAAGGGAATCCACGTCAGGTTTTACCAGGCTGCCAGAAAGCAGAGCATTGCCCAAAGCTTACAGGCAGAGAACCTGTTACAGGAGGAAAGTTTCTGAAAGGGAAAACTCCGCGGATTCAAATGAGTCAGACTCCAGGTATGAAAGATTTATTAATGATATAAAATGCTTGAGTCCTAAAGGCCCTGTTGAAACACGTGCTCACTCTGTAAAGAAGGAGAAGCCAGATTGGTTTCATAAAATCCCTAAAGCACTTAGAACACAGTGGTACTGGAGACAAGACCCTAGAGACACTGCACACAGACCTGTGTCAGACAGGGACAGTGATTATTCCCCTGATGAAGAATCCATGGAGATAGAATGCATAAATACTGTTCCCATGTCTCAACCTGAACAGATGGAATGTGAGTTGTGCATAGCCTCGTGCCAGGAGTCTGTAGCCACCGTGTAACCTAGGAGAGGTTTGTAGAATTCCTATGCTATTGGAATGAGCTGAATTCATTTAATCAAGCCTTGCATTAATTGTGAAGTTTAACAATTAAGCATATGATTTGAATGCTGGTACCTTTTTGAAACAAAGGACTTTCTGTTGATTCTAAATGTCTTATTTTGAACCCTTGCACTGACGGAGAATAAAAGCCTTAATTTCTCTACACTTGGTTTAGTTGATGAGTGCTCTTAGGAAGCTGGAATAAGTAAGAACATCTTTACTACGTCAGATGAACCTTACATTCCCTTTGGCTACCTAAAATAATCTTTGCTGTGGAGCAGCCCCATATTTCTAATGGCGTCGACGGGGCTCCCCACGACAGTATATTGCAGTAATCTATGTGGGGGAGTATCATTGTCTGGAAGACAGTTCTGAAATCCTTTGCCTCAAGAAGGGATCACAGATGTTGGAAAATCCAAATTTTATTGCAAATGATTTTTGTTGCTTTGTTTATGTGAGATTGTAATGTTAGGTGCTGATCAATGATTACTCCAAGGTATGTAACTTCTGGTTTAACCAACGATTCTGCATTGTTGACTTTTAAGGTAATCCGTACTCCCTTAAACTACAAATTAGAGACATGGTTTGCATTTCATTTTTAGGAACTTTTGCTTGAATATTGGGTAGCAGATATTTTGAGACTTATTTAAGATAGATAAAAGATGTGAATTGGGAGGGAGAGTGAGCATGTGAATAGCACAATATTCTAGTCATTTGGGAAATGAGAATCTAGTTTTGAGACCCCTGTATCATGCTCCAGGAACTTTATGATGAGGGAACACTGAGTCCAGTTAGGTTTATATGATACCAACCCTTGATTCAGTTTGCAGATGCAGATATATTTCCAAAGAGAATTATGACTTAATATTATTTATTTATTAGACATCACTCAGACTTACGTTAACTGATCCAATGGCAGACATATCCAAGGCTAATGTGATATCCCTAAAAAATGAGAAATGAACATCTTGAGTTTTTGGACATAACTGGAGGAATTTAAGCCCTATAAAATAAATAAATATTAATTTCATTTCATTTAAATCTCCCCTATCTTGCTATCAGTACACGATGCTTGCCACATAACTGCTTCTCAATATCAACCTGCTTGTTTTCATATTTACTAAATACAAATCACCAAAAAGGTTACAAATTATATATTAACCCAAACAAAACTCAATGTAACCTATCCACCTGCAAGTTACAAAGTTGTTTTTACAATAATTAATGACTTCACTAATGGAACCACCAGTATGGAGTGTGTAACAAAATCTCTCTTAAAAATAACTAAGAAACGCCAAAAAATCTTTATTCCATACCCCTGTCAAATCACTCATAACAACCATGTGAATTCATGGAACTATTCATCCAAAAATACAATTGACCCTCACTCTGGACACATTTTTACATAATATACAATCCTCCAAACAAACATGAAATCACAAATTGTATTTTCTCCTTAGACATATAACCCCAATAACACTTAATCATTCCACAATTGTTTTACATAGCCCACACTGTATCAGATGATAATATCAAACATTCAACATTAAACAACCGTATCTTTTATACTGTATGTCATATAATTGCATTCCATATATAAATTTATTCCATATATAGGGGTATGTTTACTAAACTCCGAAATTGTGCGGGTCCATGATAGTGAGCCAGTGCCATATAAGGAGTGGGCGGTTCAGGCAGAAAAGAGAAAAAAACGATCATACGTGTGCGTGTCGCGCTAATGTGCGGGGTCTACATTAGCGCGTGGAAAGGCTAAGTGGGGCGCTGCTGGGCACATACAGGAACAGAGCTGTAGCACAACGGTGAAGACAGTAACCAATGGTGCAGGGGCCATGGGTTCAATCCCCCATTGTGTGCAACAAAAAAAGGCTGGCTGAGGCATGAATATTAATGGTTAAAAGTGCTTTAGGAGGCATACTAATTTTGACCGGCTTTAGGCGTTGCGCTGTTACTTTTGGGCGGCAATAATTAATTTTGGGCGGCATTAGGCGTTGCGCTGTTAATGTTGGGCGGCATTAGGCAGCGCGCTGTTCATCTTGTGCGGTTTGGGCGGCATAAGGCGGTGCGCTGTTAGTTGTGGACGGCATAAGGTGGTGCGCTGTCAGTTGTGGACGGCATAAGGCGGTGCGCAAATATCCATGCACAGGAATAGAGCCGTAGCACAATGGTGAAGACACTGACCAATGGTGCAGGGGCCATGGGTTCAATTCCCCATTGTGTGCAAGGATAAAAGGCTGGCTGAGGCATGAACCGTAATGGATAAACATGCATGAGGAGGTGTATTAATTTTGTGCATCGCACTGTTATTTTGGGTGGCGCACTGTTATTCTGGGCGTAATTGGGCGGCGCACTGTTAATATTGGGCGGCGCACTGTTAATATTGGGCAGCAGTGGGCGGCGCACTGTTATTTTGGGCAGCATTGGGCGGCGCACTGTTAATTATGGGCGGTTTGGGCGGCGCACGGTCAATTATGGGCGGCTTGGGTGGCATAAGGTGGCGCGCTGATGTCCACACATAGGAACAGAGCCACAGCACAATCGTTAAGACACTGACCAATGGTGCAGGGGCCAGGGGTTCAATCCTCCAAGGTGCCCAATGAAGAAGGCTCACAGAGGCATTATGTATTATGGGGATGAGTGCTGTAGGGGGCAGGTTAGTTTTTTTATCTCAGTTAACACTACTAGCAAACGCACTCACAAAGCGGGTTAACATAAGGCGGCCCATAAGGCACATGTTAACGTTCACTGTCCGCCAAGGCACCCTAGAATGTCCCCTATAGGGCCCCATATATGTTGCGGTACAGGGTAATGTATAGTGCACCTTATATGGACGGCAACCATAAGGTGCCCTATAGGGCGCCCTATAAAGCACCCTCAGAGGCACCTTATGGGTACAGTACGCTGAGGGTGTTTTTGCTGGCAACAACATATGTACATGACAGTTAGAAAAAACATTGGACAACCCTCTAAAAAGAACCCCACTGTGGGTTTGAACCCATGGCCTCTGGCTTCACAGGTAGTGACGTAACCATTGGGCTACAGCTCTATTGCTGCCAGCAAGCCCCTGGCTGGCTGCAGAGAGCAGTCACGTCACCACACAGACAGTCTTCTGTGGGAACCAGGATAGGGTTAGGCCACCCGTACCCATGATGCACTGCACATGCAAATCAGCTGTCCACAGATGAACACAAGATGGGGAATGCACCCCAACAGCTCCCCGACCTGGTAGGGGGAAGTGTCCGTGTGCACCCACACAGCACCTCGGCCTGGTAGGGGGTACTGACCGGGTGTTTTACTGGCACAGAGTAGCTACACACCGTCACATTGTGCGGGTACTGTGCTCACCCTGAGGCGCCCAGGACCAGGTCCACAACACCTGCCATGGCTGAAAGAGGCCATGCAGGAGCTCCAAAGCAGTAGTAATCTGAGAGATAGGTAGGTCCTGCAGAAACACTCTGGATTACTCTGTCTGTGTCATTTAGTGGGACCCCTAGGTGGGCTATGTACCACCATTCCCCCCTTGGCTGCGGGTGAAAAACAGGGTCCCCTATCAACATATCCACATTCTACCACCCTGCAATGGTGGCATTAGAGTGGACCATCAACCCCTGTCCTGCTGGGGAACAGACACCTTACAGGGCATCCAAAGCAGCCCTATACACATCCATAACACAATATCAGACAGACATTAGGCCAGGTTATGCTAAGCTGCACACCACCACTATCTGATATTCTCCTGCAGCAGGCCTTCAGCCGCTGCACCAAGACACATACCAGCTGAGAACAGTCTTCTAGTTAGTCCTGGTGGAAATACATGCACCCAGAACTGGGATGGCAGCGCACACAAGCAGATAAATAAGTGACTGGGCCCCACAAGGAAACCCATACATATCACATGAGAGAAATACTATATAGCACTATGGGGGTGCCTAGCCATGCTGGCGTCACTGCACAGTCAGGGTGAAGTGTACCCCCAGCAGCACATACAGAGGTCACCCTGTCTGTGTAGGTGGTGTCCGGCCAATACAATGTCTCTGCCAGTGCCTTATGCCCTGTGCAGATGCATCCTGGCCAGCACACCCTGTCTGAGCTATACCCATGGTATCTTGCTGCTCATTATGCACATTGTCAGGCCAATACTGGCAACAGTGCTGACAGTGTGGGCTGTGGAAGGTGTTTGCAGCCAACACACACTGTATAGACAGACACACACTCCCACACGTATGCCAGCATTGTGCCACTATAGAAGGGTTTATCAGCCTTGCCCACCACACCAGTCCTGGGCACGGTACAGGCATGGATATGCTACGCAGTACTGTTGGTGGTCACTCCCCAGGGTGGTAAACACTGTCAGAGACCAGACCTGAAGCACGCACCGCAGACATCAGACAGAATGTTATGTTGGAGATCAGAGAGCCAAATGTGCTTTAAGTAGGACAGTCTACCTGCCAGTACACATAGCAAACGTTTGAGAGCTGTCCACCGCATACCCAGGTGTAGGGTGGCATTGCTAAGGTATGCAGGTGCTAGTATTGGGAGATGCACGGAGGGCCCAATGTCCTGCCTCTCCAGGAGGCATTGGCCAATGGGGCCTGTGGGTGTGGCTATGTTCGCCTCTGTTGGATGTTGCTTTACAATACAAAAAAGTTATCGTTCAAATTTTCTCCATGAGGGAAAAAACAAGCAAATAGGGTCTCAGTTGAAAATTAACACTGCCATACCTTGGTTTTCACCCTGTACTTGGCATCCGTGTTTGATCACATCAATGACCCATTGCCAGTTTTATCGATTTTTAATCCCTTTAGAAGCTCTGAATCAACTTTGCTATAGAACTGGTCATTTTATTTCATACTGAAAGATACTCAGCTTCTGTGCAGGAACTTTTCACGATCTTCTATCTTTGTCCCAACGTGCAATCCCAGTACCAGCTGACGTTTCTAGTTTTTCGTCAGGGGACCTAAATACAACTACAAAACACACCATTATAAATTAGATATCTCCAAACCCCTCCCTATTTATTAGAAACTAATTACACTCTTAAAATCCAGTAAAACAGAAACATCTCTCCACTTTACCAGTGATGCTGCCCGCGTTCTCTCCTTCAGTTATCAGCTGCCGGAACTCCGGCGCTAGTAGAAAAACGCCGCGCATGCGTCCCTTACAAAACCGCCACCTTTTAAAACCGGCCGGAGCCAATCATCTACAGAGATTCACCAAAAAGAGTTCCATCACTTTTCCATCTGGCCCTTTAATTAGGTGTACAAGCGAGCCACTCTATCTGACTATTGAGTCCCGCTGGTGCCAGGGTATTGAACTTAAAAATAAGCCGCTGTTCGGTCAAATGAAGTGTCTGTGCTAACGACCTACCCCGGGCAGCTTTCTGAACCTGAACTAAACATAAACATCGTAATTGGTTGAACTCATGAGTCTTCTGTTTACAATGCTCGACTATAGGGGCATTTAAAGAATTACAGTGAAAGCGGCTACGGTGTTCACGCATCCTAGTGCGGAACATACGAATAGTCTGTCCTATATAGCACAAGCCGCATGGGCAGATAATAGCATATACTACCCCTTTAGATTCACAAGTAGTGTTGTTCTTTAAAGGTAAGGAAATCCCGTGTAGCTCAAATGTTTCTACACTTAAAGTGATCGAGCAAATGTCACACTTTCCACATGGTGAATGGCCCCCGGAACCTAAATCCGAGGTTACTAGAGGACCTTTCGAAACTGAAGCGGGACTTAGCAGATCCTTTAAATTTAACGCCCTTTGCCACACACATCGAAATTTACTATCCTCTAACCCCGGAATAGTGTTAATAATACTGCCCCGCTTAGACAAGATCTTCTGTAATTCTCCACTCAAGGGAGAATAGGCTGTGATCAAATTAACTGAAGTATCAACGTGGGTTCTCTTCCTATCAGTCGCGTTAGTTTCTAACAATGTGGATCGGTGGTTATATAGTGCCCGTGTATAGGCCTGTCGTACCACTTTGACAGGATAACCCCTCCGTACAAAATCCTTCTGTAAAATGGCTGCCTTACTTTTAAAATCTTCTCTGTTAGAACAATTGCGTCTAAATCGTAAAAACTGAGAAAACGGCAACCCAGATTTTAACTTCAACGGGTGCATACTCGTGTAGTGTAGATAAGTAACTCGATCAGTTGGTTTCCTAAAGATTGTAGTAACCCATTGCTCCGAAGACCTAGTGATCTTAACATCTAAATAATTCAATGTCTCAGCATGATTCTGGTAAGTAAATTTTATAGTGGGCTCCCGGGTATTCAACCAATTTACAAATTCTGCAAGCAGGGAAATCTCACCTCGCCATAACAAAAAAACGTCGTCTATGTAACGCTTCCATAGCACTACGTGAGAAAAATACGGTGAATTTGCTACCCATCGTTCTTCAAAAAACCCCATGAAAAAGTTTGCGATTGACGGGGCGCATGTGGCGCCCATAGCCACCCCGACCTTCTGTTGATATAAAGCTTCGTGGAACTCAAAATAATTTTGGGTGATTGTCAACTCTGCTAATTTTAAAAGAAAATCTTTCTTCAAATTTGTTATATCTGCACGTTGATTTAATACCCTATCCACTACTAGAATGGCTTCTGCCTGCGGGATATTGGTGTATAAAGAGACGACATCCAGTGTTACCAACTGAACATCTAGTTGTGCTGCTGTCATAGAATAATCTTGAAGGACAGTCAAAAAATGAGTGGTGTCCCTTAGAAATGAGGGTATGAGAGGCAACATTGGACGCATAAATGAATCTAAAAACATGGATAAGGGCTCAAGTACACTGCCTCGAGTTGAGACGATAGGCCTCCCAGGGGGTTTTGAAGCATTTTTATGAATCTTCGGGACCAAATACAGCCGAGCTGTAGTAGGTGTCGAAGGATTCAAAAAAGAATATTCTTTTTTAGTAATCAAACTGGTACGGAGTGCTTCTTCAGTACAGCTCCTGATCAAACTTTGGAGTTCGGGAAGAGGGTCAGATTGTAAACGATTGTACACTTCCGTATCTTGTAACTGGGAGAGAGCTTCTGCGATATAATCTTCCTTTGCCATTACGACAATCGCCCCTCCTTTATCGGCCCTTTTTATGATGATGTCTGTCCGTGCTTTTAACTCCCGTAACACTCTATACTCCTCCGGGGTCAATGATGTACGATGTAGTTTTCTAGTGATTTCTAACTTGTGTACATCTTGTATAACGAGTTGTCTAAACACATCAAGGGCTGGAGGGGGTACCCCTGGGGGGATCCATGTAGACTTAAATGGCAATTGAATTCGTTTAGAAGTCAACTCTACCTGAGAAGTTTCTCTTTCAGCGACGTCTGTTTTCTCAATAGATGCAAAATATGTTTTTAGCCACAATTTTCTAATAAAAGCCTCTAGATCGACCCTAAATTGAAAGGAATCGAATTGACACTGGGGCACAAAGGATAAGCCTTTATTCAAAATGCTCACTTCCAAAGAAGACAGGGGTTTCCGTGAGATATTAATCACTAAATTTTCATCAGTCGCCAAAATTGACTCAAGCATAATGTCTGGCCGTGCACTTATTTCTGTTTCTTCATGGACTTCTGCTTGAGGCGATCTGATTCTTTTTTCTTTTTCTTCCCGTTGGCTGTGTCTTCTAGAAAATCCACTTTACCCTTCATTGACCCCCCTGAATCTGTGGAGGCACTTTCTTCAGACGTCTCAGAAACGTTTACCCGCTTAGAATGTTTCTTCCTTTTCCTGTTTGCATTCTGCCATGGATAAATGTACCCTACAGTATAGTCCATATGGTCCCTCTGGAATTTACGCACTTTTGCTGCCATAACTTCCTGATGCTCGGCTGTATTTGGTCCCGAAGATTCATAAAAATGCTTCAAAACCCCCTGGGAGGCCTATCGTCTCAACTCGAGGCAGTGTACTTGAGCCCTTATCCATGTTTTTAGATTCATTTATGCGTCCAATGTTACCTCTCATACCCTCATTTCTAAGGGACACCACTCATTTTTTGACTGTCCTTCAAGATTATTCTATGACAGCAGCACAACTAGATGTTCAGTTGGTAACACTGGACGTCGTCTCTTTATACACCAATATCCCGCAGGCAGAAGCCATTCTAGTAGTGGATAGGGTATTAAATCAACGTGCAGATATAACAAATTTGAAGAAAGATTTTCTTTTAAAATTAGCAGAGTTGACAATAACCCAAAATTATTTTGAGTTCCACGAAGCTTTATATCAACAGAAGGTCGGGGTGGCTATGGGCGCCACATGCGCCCCGTCAATCGCAAACTTTTTCATGGGGTTTTTTGAAGAACGATGGGTAGCAAATTCACCGTATTTTTCTCACGTAGTGCTATGGAAGCGTTACATAGACGACGTTTTTTTGTTATGGCGAGGTGAGATTTCCCTGCTTGCAGAATTTGTAAATTGGTTGAATACCCGGGAGCCCACTATAAAATTTACTTACCAGAATCATGCTGAGACATTGAATTATTTAGATGTTAAGATCACTAGGTCTTCGGAGCAATGGGTTACTACAATCTTTAGGAAACCAACTGATCGAGTTACTTATCTACACTACACGAGTATGCACCCGTTGAAGTTAAAATCTGGGTTGCCGTTTTCTCAGTTTTTACGATTTAGACGCAATTGTTCTAACCGAGAAGATTTTAAAAGTAAGGCAGCCATTTTACAGAAGGATTTTGTACGGAGGGGTTATCCTGTCAAAGTGGTACGACAGGCCTATACACGGGCACTATATAACCACCGATCCACATTGTTAGAAACTAACGCGACTGATAAGAAGAGAACCCACGTTGATAGTCAGTTAATTTGATCACAGCCTATTCTCCCTTGAGTGGAGAATTACAGAAGATCTTGTCTAAGCGGGGCAGTATTATTAACACTATTCCGGGGTTAGAGGATAGTAAATTTCGATGCGTGTGGCAAAGGGCGTTAAATTTAAAGGATCTGCTAAGTCCCGCTTCAGTTTCGAAAGGTCCTCTAGTAACCTCGGATTTAGGTTCCGGGGGCCATTCACCATGTGGAAAGTGTGACATTTGCTCGATCACTTTAAGTGTAGAAACATTTGAGCTACACGGGATTTCCTTACCTTTAAAGAACAACACTACTTGTGAATCTAAAGGGGTAGTATATGCTATTATCTGCCCATGCGGCTTGTGCTATATAGGACAGACTATTCGTATGTTCCGCACTAGGATGCGTGAACACCGTAGCCGCCTTCACTGTAATTCTTTAAATGCCCCTATAGTCGAGCATTGTAAACAGAAGACTCATGAGTTCAACCAATTACGATGTTTATGTTTAGTTCAGGTTCAGAAAGCTGCCCGGGGTAAGTCGTTAGCACAGACACTTCATTTGACCGAACAGCGGCTTATTTTTAAGTTCAATACCCTGGCACCAGCGGGACTCAATAGTCAGATAGAGTGGCTCGCTTGTACACCTAATTAAAGGGCCAGATGGAAAAGTGATGGAACTCTTTTTGGTGAATCTCTGTAGATGATTGGCTCCGGCCGGTTTTAAAAGGTGGCGGTTTTGTAAGGGACGCATGCGCGGTGTTTTTCTACTAGCGCCGGAGTTCCGGCAGCTGATAACTGAAGGAGAGAACGTGGGCAGCATCACTGGTAAAGTGGAGAGATGTTTCTGTTTTACTGGATTTTAAGAGTGTAATTAGTTTCTAATAAATAGGGAGGGGTTTGGAGATATCTAATTTATAATGGTGTGTTTTGTAGTTGTATTTAGGTCCCCTGACGAAAAACTAGAAACGTCAGCTGGTACTGGGATTGCACGTTGGGACAAAGATAGAAGATCGTGAAAAGTTCCTGCACAGAAGCTGAGTATCTCTCAGTATGAAATAAAATGACCAGTTTTATAGCAAAGTTGATTCAGAGCTTCTAAAGGGATTAAAAATCGATAAAACTGGCAATGGGTCATTGATGTGATCAAACACGGATGCCAAGTACAGGGTGAAAACCCAGGTATGGCAGTGTTAATTTTCAACTGAGACCCTATTTGCTTGTTTTTTCCCTCATGGAGAAAATTTGAACGATAACTTTTTTGTATTGTATTATTATCGTTCAGTGGCCATAACAAATATTGTACAAATACAAGGATGTTGTTTTACGGCAGAGTTTCCCAACTCCAGTCCTGGTGTGCCTACCACTGTTCGGGTTTCCCTGCTGTCCCTCATGGGTATGCATGAGCTACATCTACATGCCATAGGGGTGGTGCATAGATATGCAGCACAGGCATTTGTATTAGCGGCAGCAAGGAGCCTGAATGGTGTGTGGTCCTCCAGGACTGCATTTGGGAGACTCTGCTCTAAGTAATGCCCCTGTTCATGGTGTCTGTGATCGGTGTGCGAAAAGATAGGCGTAATACCAATGCGTATGTCCCCAGCAATCCTGGTTTGTCCGTACTATCACGGTTTAGTTGTGTTAAAAATATGTGGACAGGATTGGCAGTAGTCCCAGCTGGGCTTTGAACCTTTGACCTTCTGTTGTTGCATACACTGTCTGGGTGCACTGCACCACCGTGTTGCCATAGATTGACTGGATTCCCTGGGAAGTCCATGACTCTACATCCGACAGGGCCTTTCTGTTGCAGTGGACAGTGCCAGCCTGCACATGGATAGGCCACTGTCTTCGGTGGCTAGCAGCCACTGCCCCCCCCCCACCACCACCTGTCCCCTTACGCCAACATGCTGGCATGTCCTTATCTTGGTAAAAGCATATGGCCTGATTGAGTTGTGGCACTCCCGGACTGCATTTGGGGGACTTGGCTGTAAGGTAATGCCCATTGTCATGGTGTGTGAGCGGTGTAGGGTAAAATATGGTTGTTTGCACCATGCTTCTGTACTCTGCAATAAAGGAGTGTCTTTACTATCTCTGTTTAGTGGTGGGTAAATTGTGGGGACTGGGCTGGTAAGTGCCACAGCTGGGATTTGAACCTGTGCCTCCCTGGTCCTATAGGCACTGGCTGTGTCCGCTGCACCACACTGTGACCACAGAGACAGTGCAGTCTCTGGAGATAGGAAACCTGACCAAAAGAGTAGGGAGCCCTGCTCTGCACATTTTTACTGTGGGCTCATTCACCGTGTCTGGCGACAAAAGTGCAAATAAAACCTGCAACTGAACGCGAAAAACGGGGGTAAAAATATAACCAAGCTGGCCAACAGTGATATTAATGGGCACAAATAAAAAACACACCCAGGAAAGCTCCACACAAAGGAAATGATTTTTGGAAGGGTCTCCGCTCCGTAGACCCTTCCAAAATTCATTTCTTTTTTTTGTAACTTTCCTGGGTGTGTTTTTTAGTTTTGCACATTGCTAGCACTATTGCCCAGCTGGATTATAATTTTAAAACATTTTTGTTGTGGTCATTTTGGGTTTTATATGCACTTTTGTTCTGTGCACATGTATCACACTGCTCACATTTTGTTGGTTTCCTCGGTTTTGCTGTACATTGCTGACGTAAATGGTTTCTCTTCCCTTTAAATGCCCTCTACCGCGAGTGTTTCACTCGCGCTATTTTTAACTTGTTAATTCGGCCCCGATACTGTGCGGGGAGCCTCTCCCCTCCCCTTTCCCGCCCATTAACCCCGTCTCTCCGCCCCTCGGGTCCCTTCCTCCGCCCTCCGTTAGCCTTTCCACGCCTCTATCGGACATTTGCGGGCCCATACTTGTGCGGGGCCCGTTAGTGTGTCGCGCACATGCGCGGGGGTTCATCGCACGTGTGTGGGGTGCTTAAGAGCACTTAAGTGCTGCTTTTAGTGCGTTATTGTGCGGCACGCAATTGTGCGGTTTTTAGTAAACATGCCCCATAATATTCTGGTTTTGTTTAAAGTGCATCCAATCAAACGATTTCAAGTCACATTATCTTTCCCATGCGCCAAAATTCCATATCGTCAGGCGCCAATGTCTGCCATCTATCATATAGTCCTCTATATGTGATATTCTGAATTCTGCAGAAGGTTTCAATTGGCATCTGATCAATAAGATCAATCCAGAGAACCAGATCTTTTACTCAGCAAACCGGACAGGCACCTGATCCATAAATCATCCAATCAGTGAATCCTTAATCTGGAGAACCAGGTCTTCTTAGGCAAGAAACCAAGCAATCATATGCCGCATTCACATAGGGCCACATGAATCACCCAAATTGCACTTTCCAACCATGGGCTCCAGTTTCGCCATTACCGGCTTCATCAGGGAAAACTTTGGCTTGTCTTCATTCACAATTCACCATGTCATTACAAATTTCCAAAAGACGCCAGCCAGATGCCAGAGTGTTTTCATATTTATAAATACACCTTGAAACGTCAGTGCCATGGGGTTCTTTGCTTCCACTCTCTCCGGCACCCGATGCTAACTTCCTTTGCAAACAAGAAGTCGGCATCAGGCAGTCTGAAGTTGCAAGGTGAGCTCTGTGGGACTGTTTGTGGCCATTGCCATGCTGCAAGTCCTGAGAACATTGATCACATAAAAAAACAGCAGTAGTACTATTTTCTTTCTCACTTCAGGATTTGAGCACAGACAGATTCTCGCCCAGTGTAAAATAAGGGCCCATTTCTGGGCAGCAGATTGCGGGGCTGCATTTCCTGCAAGTCATCCGGGCCTGATTTCCCCCTCCGGCACGTCCTGTGCATCAGGACGGGAGAGCCGGTGGGGGGAGTGGGAAAGGGCGGGATCAGGGCAGAGCGGGGGGCAGGCCAGCCCAGCAGGACTTACAGGGCCAATACAGGGCCATAACCTGAATGTCCTGTCAGGTCCGTGGGGAGGTGCTGCTTATTCCACCTTAAAGGTGGACTAAGCAGCACAAAACTGGCACCTGGCCCCATGTGGGAGGGTCTCCGCTGCCCGATCCAGGCCATGACAAGTCAGCTGTGGGTCGGGTAGCAGGGAAAAGGGGGGCCAAAGCCACGGGAGTTTAACAACTTTGGAGGCAATTTCAAAAAGTTAGTTAGGTAACATTAACACATGTAAAACAACTCACTTACACATGTAGGGGTTTTAGGGTATGACTTGCACTTGTATATCTACAGCATGTACAGATTTCAAGGAGGCCTGCTGTGGGATTTTTTAAATATCTTTACTTTACATTTTAGAAAAGAAATACATGAACTTCACAAAATTTCACCATCATTATTTACACCTTCTCCAAATCTAGGTAAATGTGAACAAACTATTCGCTTGGATCTGTAGACTCAGTGAGGGAACAACTGTGCTTATCTCTTTGACCTTAAACCACCTAAAAAAGCCAAAAATTGGAAGCAAGGCACTCACTTTTTATTTGGCATGTCTTGTAGTGCAATTTTTCAAAATCTGGCATGTGTGACGCACTGAGTGAAGCCATTCTTTTTTCATGTGTGCTTTTTATAAAGTAGCTGCTCCCGCTATACATGCCGGCAGATACATGTGCAACCCTGCAGTCTTTATAGGTAATTTATAAAAGCTCTGTATTCAGCAAGTTTTTTGTAAAATATCTAGCAGAACTGAACATCCCAACTTGGGCAGCTCTTTTCTAACCAGATGTCCTATGCAAAATGGGACTTCGTATAGATTACGTGGCAATACCTGTACAAATTGTGATGCTATTATTAGGGATGTGCATTCGTTTGAAGCAAAATGGGAAATGTCAACAATATTTCCCATTTTATTCCATATCATTTTCAAATGAAAACAAATGAGAAACACAAAACTTTTTGTCAATTCCATTTTTCGTTAATAGTGTTCATTATTGAGCCATAGGGGTATGTTTACTAAAGGGTGGTAAGGGAGCAAGTGATCCATAAATGCCTGTTATCGGCACTCTTGCGCTCTTAACATTGTGGAAATGACCTCTAATGCTGCCTTAATGAGTGTTAGAGGGTCCCGCAGTGTAAAGGGAAAAGAAGGCAGAGAGTGGGCGTTGACAGTGGGAGCTATCCTAATGCTGGTTGCACAATTGCACGTTAGAGCCCTCATCACAGAGAACCCTAACTCCAAGTAAAAGTTCGCGGAAAGGGTCTATTTTGAAGGGAGATAGCCTATTCTAATGTCAGCAATGTGATCCACTCACAGGGGAAACCAAGACAGTGATCGCAGTGCTCCATTACCAGCAACAGCATAATAGCCACATATGAAAGGGCACTATGTTGATGGTGCAAATGTGGCAAAGGACATGGCACATGGTTGATGCAATGGGGTTTGCTGGTGAGCAAAGCCGACCAGGCAGCTGTCCAGGTGGCACATCTGTGAAGTCCGTCATGACTCCACAGCGCCAGTGGAGGCACACAGACATGCTGAGGATGCGGAAAAGGCGACATACAATCAGGAGTGACCCAAGGGTCCCAGGCATCCTAGGCAGAGACACTGCCTCTGAAGCCATCACCAGACGAAGAGTCTGGCTGCAGCAGCAGCTGTATCTCCAAAGCAGAAGCCTATGAAAATATTGCCAATGCAACTGTTCGCCTCCCCCCGAGATGGAAGCAACAGCAGCTGGGGATGGGGTTCCAGCAGCAGCAGGTGGTGGGGGGCGGTGCCGGCATGCATGAGTGCCACTGCTGCCACCATGTGGACCTTCTGCCTTAAGCGCCTGCCTAACCCGTAGTGGACAGGCCGGCACTGCACCCCAATACCACTACCACCATGCTGCCATTTCAGCATGGTGTTGAAGTTGTTGCAGCAGGTGCAGCTGCTCCCAGATGCAGCAAACAGAAACTCTGTCTTGGCCCTGTGTGTCCTGCACAACGCAACATACGCCAAAGTTTGTTTGTTTGGCAAACATTTCAGCGGCACAGACAGTGAAGCACATGCTGATTTTTTTCTCCCCTTCCCCCCCAAATCATGGTTGGACGTAGCAGGTACTTGCCCACATGCCCTGGTGGAGGTGGGCCAGAGAGGTAAGTTATGCGCTGCTGCACAGGAGCAACATCAGTGAGGTCGAATGTAGCTCTGAACTGATGGGTTTGCCACGATGGCAGGGAGGGAAGGAGTGGACAGCAGTGGTCTAATTACCCATGTGGATCGCGTGGCCCTTGGATCAGGATTCCCCCTACCTACACATAGTGAGTGGATATGTACATGTGGGAGGGGAAAAATGACACTGCAGGAGGAATACTATGCAATAGGAGAACACGGCATAAGAACATAAGAACATAAGACATAAGACATGCCATACTGGGTCAGACCGAGGTCCATCAAGCCCAGTATCCTGTTTCCAACAGTGGCCAATCTAGGTCATACGTACCTAGCAATATCCCCAAAAGACACAGGTTCCACAATGCTTGTACTGGGTCAAGCATTGATATCCTGGGTCCCTTTTTAATAGTGGTTTATGGACCTTTCCTCCAGGAACTTGTCCAAACCTTTTTTAAACCCAGCTATACTAACAGCCCTTACTACATCCTCCGGTAACAGATTCCAGAGTTTGATTACACGTTGAGTGAAAAAATATTTTCTCTTATTTGTCTTAAATAGTTTACCCTGTAGCTTCATTACATGTCCCCTAGTCTTACTATATGTCAGAGGCTATATGCCCACCTACCTCTGTCACTTGCAAGATAACACTACTACTACTACTACTACTAATATACAGGGTACCTAAAGTGCTACAAGGCATACGTAGCACTGTACAAACACATAGGATGGAAGACCCTGGCCGAAGAGCTGACAAACAAGGGATGACAGTCAGTACAATACCAGGGAATGAGAGTACAATAGGGAGAGGAGACACCAGGTAAATGAGAGATAAGGATCCCGTAGCAGCCCCAAAAAGGTAGGCCTTCTGAAAGGATTTGACGAGGGAGAGAGCTGAGACAGAAGTATGGATCGAGGACACTTGTGCCAAGCATAAGGAGCAGCAGGCTGAAAGGATCAGAGTCTGGAGATGGCAGTAGAAGAACAGGACATAGGGAGGAGGAAGCCAGAGGAGGAGCGAAGTCCTCCGGAAGGGATGTAGGGCGAGAGGAGAGAGGAACGGTAATGAGCAGTGGAGTGGAAGAGCAGCCTTATGGTTAGAGCACTAGCTTGGGAACCGAGAGGCCAGGGATTGATTCTCACTAGTACTCCTTGTGGCCTTGGGCAAGTCACTTAACTTGGAATTTTCTGAGGCAATGGAGGGTTATTACTGTCCCTGCTTAATGTACATCACCAAGTTTAAGTTATAATGTAAAGTGCTTTGTTTGAAATGATAAAGCAGTATAAAAGACCTGTTAAATAATGAGGGGTAGTAGAGGGGATGCATGTGTGAGATGGAAGGATGTGGAGCCAGTGAAGTGATAGCAGGAGAGGGGTTATATGAGTGTATCGAGGCTGGTGGAGGATCAGTTCCACAGCAGAGTTCTGAAGAGATGGAAGAGAAGATAGATGACTCTGAGGGAGAGCAGCAGGGAGGATGGTACAGTGCCAATAGAATGGACAGAAGTTCTTGTTGTGTGTTCATAGAGCACAGGGCTCTGTGTGAACCATGGCCTCCACCAATTGTAACATCCCAGTCATCAACAGCTATCTGAGGCACATGTGAATCCATGGAAGCCAAGAGGGACTGCAAGGCGGGAGGTCATGCCATGACTGCACCACAGGCACATACCAGGTATGGGGGACCATGGTCATTCTGCTAGTTCCATCATGGCTTCTGATGTGTGTGTGCCTGTCTCATGGGCTGCCCCACTGAGTGGACATATCCCATGTGTCAGACAGGAATGTCAGTTGCACCAGCAGCATAGACACCCATTGCATCATACAGACTGACAACACGACCCCCTCCCACACTTGCCAAACACACTTTTCCAGACAGATATGGCACAGGGCATGCAGCAATCTCAGTAGGCATAGGCAAACCCCTACTCATGCCCTCAGTCACCCTGACAATGACAAAAGCTACACCTATGTACTGGTGACCCTATAATACAGCTATGTGGCTCAGTACGCAAGGCCACTGTGTGCATGGGGTCATAAGTTCAAGACCTGGCAGTGGCTCATATATTGCATGTCCCTGTGGGTAAACGTTATCCGACATTGCAGGTACAACACCGGCATGTGCAACCCAGCAAGGGTCCACACACCCATCAGCCACACAGACAGGTTCCACTACCCACGGCTGGATGGAAGGACAGGCTGATAGCACTAGCACACTGAACAGGTGTGCATTTCAGAGCACATTAATAGCGCCTGTGAGCGGATAAGGAGACCGAAGTGGAATGTAGGAATGCCAACCATCACCACTTTTGCAAAGCGTGGTGATGTATGTATGTGTGTGTGTTTCCATAATATTGTGCCCTTCTGTACTGCAATATGCCTCACATTGCATAAGTTGTTCCCAGCATTAGTCTGGAAATGTGCATGATGAGGAGCAGAGGATTGTGAAACAGAGCAGTTTGTACAGGCTGTGTATTAATCAGAGGGAGGGTCAGTGGTTGAGACGCTGTATTGCCTTTTGTACTACATGCATGGCCTGGATGCCCACAAAATTTAATGCTGAGATGGCACTCTCACTGTGAATGAGCTGTGAGCATGTCATGGCTATGTATCCACACAGTGCAATATGGTGAGAAGTTGTAATGCTGTGTGTGCTCTTTCTTTTCTGGGAGCCCAATCATGCAGCCAACTGCTGGGTGTCTATGCCATTTGTCCCAAGCCAGGGTGTACATGATAGCTCTGTGTTAGGGTGTACATGCACTCTTTGTGTGAATGGTTGGAAGGTTAAATTGATGTGTTTTTTCTGTATGGCACATTCTTCATGGAATGACCACAACTCCTGGTGACCTTGGGCAAGTCACTTAACCAGCCATTGTCTCAGATCCATCAGCTCCCACCTGTCCTTCCATCCATCACCATTACATTGTCTTTCGCTGGGGCTCCCTTGTCCAGCATTACTGTGACAGCCATTTCCGGGTGTTAAAATGCACGCTTGCCACCTTAATGCCCAGTGTCCTGTTAGCGCATCTTAAGCGTGTCATTGCGCCCTTACTGCCGGAACGCCTTCTGTCCACCCAGAGCTGTCTTCACACGGAAAACCCCTTATCACTGCTGTTAACGTTCAATATCCCCTACTCCCTTAATGCCCTTTAGTAAGCATACCCCATAGTGCGTACTATTGAGCAATAGTGCACATTATTAATGGAGAACAAAAAAATAGCAAAATAAATCTGAACTTATACAAAATTAAATTAAAACTTTATGCAATTAAAACCAAACTGAAACAAAATTTGTTTGCCTGCACACCACTAGCCATTTAGTTTCTGAATCTGTTGTGATGTGCCCCCTCTAGTGGAGAGAGTAATGAACAGTGGACAAGACATCACTTTTAAGTCATCAACATCCACCAAGCAATTTGTATTTGGTATAAGTTGCCTTAAGCCAGAGGCTTGTTAGGATATTTTTTCTCAAGCCTGGAAAACATTTTTTTGTAAAATAGTCCTATTTCTTGCAAAAGACTAAAAACAGTTCCCAAATTACATTCAATGGGGAAACGAGGCATTGTTAAAATCATGGAGAGGTATAAGAGCGAAAAAGTAGACTGGGCATCACTAGTTCTGTACAATACTGTAATACAGTGTACAGTGTGCATTCTGTTTAGTCAGGGTTGTCAAACTGTGATCCTGGAAAGCCACAAACTGGTCAGGTTTTCAAGATATCCCTGTGATATGCATGAGACATATTTGCCTGCACTGCCCCCTTGTATACAGTTTTATGACACGTATATTCATGAGGGAAATCCTAAAAACTAGACTGGTTTGTGCCTCTCCAGGATCATAGTTTGACAGCTCTGATCTTGACTGCTGTTGTTTCTATATTAATAGCCTGATTGTGCATACAACAGAGATTTCAGATTTCAGAAGGACTTTAAAATGAGGGAGCAACAACTAGGAGAGAAGAGAAGATGAGGCATATAAGGATTTGGTGTTAATCTTAGTTGTATTTAGCTCACACCTTTCCAGTAGTAGTTCAAGGTGAGTTACATTCAGGTACATCAGGTCCCTGTCCCCAGAGGGTTTAGAATCTTTTTGTACCTGAGGCAATGGAAGGTTATGTGACTTGCTGAAGGCCACAAGAACACAGAGGTGAGATTTTAGCATTGACTTTCCTAATTCTTAGACCCCCTCTCTAACCACTAAATTCTTTTTTTTCTGCTTCTTATCAGAATTAAGCTCTCCTTATGTCATTGTGATGGGGTGTATGTCCAGTCACCGCCAGAGTCCAGGGGGACCCCAGCCAGACCCTGCTCTAGGAGTATGGACCCATTTAGGATGATCCCCCTGGAATAGCAGGCAAGGACACCCAGGGGCCAAAGAAAGGCCCAAAGCCTTGTTCCCTCCCCAACCAGAAGAGGACCAGACCAAGACCTGGCTCACTGACAACACCTGAGATGAGAGGGAGGTGGAAAGGGAGATGAGGGACTTGGCCCAGAACTCCATGGAAGTGGACTTCTTTGGGGAAGAAATAAGAGACCACACCACACCCTAACCTACCCAACCGTACCCTAGCAGAAAGAAAAGGGGAATAAAACAAACATGGACAGTCAACTGGTGGATAACCTGTCAAACTTGGATTGATTGTAACAACAGGCAGCTACAAGGGAGGTGGCGAGGTGTCCAGGTAACTCAATACCTGGGATGCACCCCGGCTGAATCAGAGACTTGAAGGAGAGGTGTACTGTGAGGACTTGGTGTGTATGTCTATTTAAACTGGAGAATATTGGGAATATTTCATTTGCATGCTAACCCCTTGTTTTGCATTTTGACTACATTTTGTTGCAAAAAAGGACCCTTGTGGAGACAACTTTTGGCTTGGGTGATAGGGGCGACGGACCCCAACTTTGTGGAGGGATCCTGTTAGACAGGGATATTGAAAAAAAAAGTTTAAAAAAAAAGTTTAAAAAAAAAAAAAAAGTTGAAATCCTCACCCTAACATAGAGAGGAAAGCTGGAAATAGACCTTCCTGCAAAGGGGAGTTAATGAAAATGTAAATTCTGGATTCTTCTTGGTGAGCAAACTAAATCAGGAGGATTATTAGAGAGACTTCAAAGTGTTATCAGCTGTCTGTATTATGGGTCTGAGACAGAACAACAAATGGTCTGTGAAGTGGGATCTTTGAAGCATGCAGGACTGGAACTGCTGATTGCTTGGAAAAAGAACCAGCAGAAAGACTCATTCCAGAAAAGTCAATGGACTAAGTACTTAGACCTATCTGCCTGGAAGATATGAACATGGAGTAGGATGGGTGTACTCTTCTAAAGAGGCAGTGATAAAGCAGGCAAAGGGAGAATTTGAGAAGAAGCTTGCTGCGGAAGCAAAAACGCAAAATAAAGATTTTTTCAAGTACATTCGTAGCAAAAAACCTGTGAGAGAGTCAGTTGGTCTATAGATGATAGAGGAGTTAAAGGGGCACTAAGAGGCGACAAGGCGATAGCGGAGAGACTGAATGAATTCTTTGCTTCGGTCTTTACTGAGGAAGATGTAGGGATGTTACCCATGACTGAAGTGGTATTTAAAGGTGCAGAAGAACTGAGGGAAATATCGATACATCGGGAAGATGTATTACAACTATTAGATAAACTGAAGAACAGCAAATCACCTGGGCCAGATGGTATACATCCAAGGGTGTTGAAAGAACTGAAATATGAGATTGCAGACCTGCTATTAGTAATCTGTGAACTATCATTAAAATCATCTCTAATACCTGAAGACTGGAGGATCGCCAATGTAACACCAATTTTTAAAAAGGGTTCCAGGGGTGATCCGGGAAACTACAGACCGGTGAGCCTGACGTCAGTACCAGGAAAAATGGTAGAAACCATCATAAAGAATAAAATTACTCAGCATGTAGATCAGGGGTCTCCAACTCCAGTCCTGGAGGGCCGCAAACCAGTCAGGTTTTCAGGGTATCCCTAATGAATATGCATGAGATATATATGCATTAGAAATAGCCTGCCATACTGACTGGTTTTTGGCCCTCCAGTGCTGGATTTGGGGACCCCTGCCGTACACCTCTGTCATGTATGATTGTGAGTGGGCAAGGTACAGATGTCCTCGACATCAAAAGGGTAGATAGAATGTGTCACATCCCTCCTCGTTTCTCACCACCACCAAAAAGTTGTCTAATAGACGATATTTTGGTGGTGGTGAGAAGCGAGGAGGTATGTGACACATTCTATCTACTCTTTTGATGTCGAGGACATCTCTACCTTGCCCACTCACAATCTTAAATGACAGAGGTTTAAGGTGGGGGTCCCCAAATCCAGCACTGGAGGGCCACAAACCAGTCAGTTTGACAGGCTATTTCTAATGCATATATATCTCATGCATATTCATTAGGGATACCCTGAAAACCTGACTGGTTTGCGGCCCTCCAGGACTGGAGTTGGAGACCCCTGATGTAGATAGTCATGGCCATATGGGAGACAGCCAACATGGCTTTAGACAAGGAAGATCTTGTCTTGTTGTTGTTGTTAAGTGCCGTCGAGTCGGAGTCGACTCATGGCGACCCTCTGGATAGCTATCCTAAATTGTGTTCGGTCTTCAGTCAGGCGGCTCATTGACGACAGACTGGTACCCGTAGCTGCTGTTATTGTAGCGATCCATCTAATTCAGTGTTTCCCAACCCAGTCCTACGGGGCACACCGGCCAGTCAGGTTTTTGGGATATCCCTAATGACTATGCATGAGATATATATGCATTAGAGATATCCTGCCAACCTGACTGGTTTGTGGCCCTCCAGGGCTGGATTTGGAGACCCCTGCCTTACACCTCTGTCATTTAAGATTGTGAGTGGGCAAGGTGCAGATGTCCTAGACATCGAAAGGGTATATAGAATGTGACACATTCCTCCTCGATTCTCACCACCACCAAAAAGTTGTCTAATAGACAATATTTTGGTGGTGGTGAGAATCGAGGAGGAATGTGTCACATTCTATATACCCTTTCGATGTCTAGGACATCTGCACCTTGCCCACTCACAATCTTAAATGACAGAGGTGTAAGGCAGGGGTCTCCAAATCCAGCCCTGGAGGGCCACAAACCAGTCAGGTTGGCAGGATATCTCTAATGCATATATATCTCATGCATAGTCATTAGGGATATCCCAAAAACCTGACTGGCCGGTGTGCCCCGTAGGACTGGGTTGGGAAACACTGATCTAATTGCTGGCCTTCCTCTTTTGCGTTGACCTTCTATCTTGCCAAGCATGATGTCTTTCTCTAATGATCTCTCTCTTCGCATGATGTGTCCGAAGTATGAAAGTCAAAGTTTTGTCATCTGAGCTTCTAAATCTGTTATGTTTTTTGAAAGTCTGAATAAACAGGTGGACAAAGGTGAGTCAGTTGATATAGTGTATCTCAGTGGTTCTCAATTCCGGTCCTGGTGGCCCGCAACCCTGCAGGTTTTTGGGATATCCCTAATGAATATGCATGAGATATATATGCATTAGAGATATCCTGCCAAGCTGGCTGGTTTGTGGCCCTCCAGGGCTGGATTTGGAGACCCCTGCCTAACACCTCTGTCATCTAAGATTGTGAGTGGGCAAGGTGCAGATGTCTAAGACATCAAAAAGGTATATAGAATGTGTCACATTCCTCCTCACTTCTCACCACCACCAAAATATTGTCTATTAGACAGGCAACTTTTTGGTGGTGGTGAGAATCGAGGAGGAATGTGTCACATTCTATATACCCTTTCAATGTCTAGGACATCTGCACCTTGCCCACTCACAATCTTAAATGACAGAGGTGTAAGGCAGGGGTCTCCAAATCCAGCCCTGGAGGGCCACAAACCAGTCAGGTTGGCAGGCTATCTCTAATGTATATATATCTCATGCATATCCTTAGGGGGCCACCAGGACCGGAATTGAGAACCACTGGTGTATCTGGACATTCAGAAAGCCTTTGACAAGGTCCCTCATCAGAGACTTTTGGCAAAACTAAAGAGTCATGGGATAGGAGGCAGTGTACTACTGTGGATCAGGAACTGGCTAAAAGATAGAAAACAGAGGGTTGGGCTACATGGCCAATTTTCCCAATGGAGAAAGGTGAATAGTGGTGTACCCCAGGGATCTGTGCTGGGTCCGCTGCTTTTTGACATATTCATAAATGACCTAGAAAGTGGAATAACAAGTGAGGTATCAAATTTGCAGATGACACAAAACTATTTAAAGTTGTTAAAACCCAAGAGGATTGTGGAAAATTGCAAGAGGATCTTGATAAATTAGAAGACTCGGCATCAAAATGGCAGATGAAATTTAATGTGGACAAGTGCAAAGGTATGCACCTAGGGAAGAACAACCCAAACTATGGTTATACGATGCAAGGTTCCACATTAGGAACCACCACCCAGGAAAAAGATTTAGGCGTCATTGTGGATAATATGTTAAAACCCTCGGCCCAGTGTGCAGCGGCGGCCAAGAGAGCAAATAGAATGCTAGGTATCATAAGAAAAGGAATGGAAAATAAAACAAAAGATATTATAATGCCTCTATATCGTTCCATGGTGAGACCGCACCTTGAATTTTGTGTGCAATTCTGGTCACCATATCTTAAAAAGGATATAGCGTTAATAAAAAAGGTTCCGAGAAGAGCCACCAAAGTGGTAAAGGGGATGGAAGGATACTCCTATGAAGAAAGGTTAAAAAGGTTAGGGCTCTTTAACCTGGAAAAAAGACGGTTGAGGGGAGATATGATAGAAGTCTATAAATTAATGAACAGAGTGGAACGGGTAAACGTAGATCGATTGTTAACGTTATCAGAATATAGAAAGACTAGGGGACATGCAATGAAGCTACAGGGTAAACTATTTAAGACTAATAAAAGAAAATATTTTTTCACTCAACGTGTAATCAAACTCTGGAATTTGTTACCGGAGAATGTAGTAAAGGCTGTTAGTGTAGCTGGGTTTAAAAAAGATTTGGACAGGTTTCTGGAGGAAAGGCCCATAAACCATTATTAAGAAGGGACCCAGGATATCAATGCTTGATCCAGTACAAGCATTGCGGAACCTGTGTCTTTTGGGGAAACTGCTAGATATTTATGACCTAGATTGGCCACTGTTGGAAACAGGATACTGGGCTTCATGGACCTTGGTCTGCCCCAGTATGGCATATCTTTTGTTCTTATGACCTGTACTTGGGTTGTTTTCTCCCTGTTTTAAATCCATGGCTATGGAGGAACTCATTTGTTGATTGATGGAGCAGACTCAACTCCAGCAAGAGGCAATGGATCAGAGAATCATCCAAATGCTGGAAAGACCGGACCAACTTAACCAGTCACTCTTTCAACTACTAGAGGTACAAACTCAGAAGCTTAAGAAACTCATCGATAGGATGATCGGATCAGCGAAGACACCGAAACCTGAGGTGAGCTCAATTGAGGAATATGTTGCAACGGGAGGACTGGAGCGGACCCAGACCCTCACCTTAGCAAAAATGGGTCCTGGGGACAATCAGAAAGCGTCCATTCTGAATTTTGAAAGGATGGCTATGGCAGCGGATTGGCACTTTTACCAGTGGGTCATGTATGTACCACTGCTGCTTACAGGGGAATCCCAGGCAGCCTATTGGTCCCTAGACAAATGCTCAAGCTACGTACTATTGTGAGGTGAAAGCAGCTATCCAGGACCGGATAGGGTTTTCTCAGAGAACTATCAAAGGCATTTTCAGGCCACTGAATTTCACCCCAGAGAAAGGCCTAAGGCTGTGGCCCACAGATTAACTGATTTCTTCACCAGGTGGCTGGAACCCGATAAGAACTCTAAAAAAGATAGTGCTATAACAATTTCTTTATATTTTGTCAATGGTGGTATGGGCATGGGTATCCAGGCAGGGGCCCATGTCAATAACTGAGGCCATAGGCCTCGCCGAGAACTTTCTCAACACTGAATCCCAAGGACCGAGTCCCCATGGAAGGGAAAAAGGAGATACTCCAAGGGATTCCTCTGGGAAAAGGACCTCCTAGGCCAAAGGGAAGTTGTAATAACCCTAAGGACCTCAAAAAGAAGAAACCCACTCCAGAGTCCTGAAGAAGACCACGATGCTTTGCATGAGGGGAGCCGAGTCATTTTCAACAGGAGTGCCCAAAAAGGGAATGATCCTTCTCTGGTGAAGAACTTGCGAGGAACCTGGAAAGCTGGAGTGGACCCCTTAAAAAGGGGATCCGGATTGATGGAATGGACCTGGAAGCTCTCGTAGACACAGAGTAATCATTCTCTGATGTCTCGTGATCTGGCCCGGAGCTTAGGGGTCGGTAAGAGTCAGGGTAGATACCTAGGCCCTGTATGAGTGAAGTGTGTCCATGAGGATATATGGAATGACCCTGCTTACAAGATGAAAATCACCTGGGACAACAAACAGCTACTAGGAATGCCATTGTCAAGGGGCTCCCAGTGCCATTAATCCTAGGCAGAATTGGGAGGGGTTATTAGACTCAACTGGCTTCTGCTCTACATTAGTAGCCACTCGTTCCCAGAGAAAAAGTCTGTCCCCAATCTCAGGGAGTTATTCCCCTTTGCAACCCCAAACATGATAGAGGGAGGGAGGAAAGCGAGAAAAAGTAGGACCAAGTGGAGGACGGAAAAGTGGAAAGGGCTGATTCCCCCAGGGAGAGTCGAGGCTCTTGTGGAGGAGGTGCTCTCCAAGTTTGATAAATTCTCTGAAGAGCAATTAAATGACCCTTCTTTGCAGGAAGGTGGAAGGAGCAGGCTCTAAGAAGGGGAAGAGAATTACCCTCTCTTTAGGAAGAGGAATAGCCTCATATATAGCATTACATTCTGGGAAGAGAAAGGAGAGCAAGCCCAGCTCATGGTGCCCCAGATATTCCGGAAGGCTCTATTGATCTTAGCCCACATCCACCCATTGGCAGGATACCTAGGAGAGCAGGGAGTGATTGCACGTCTTACACAATGGTTTTTCTGGCCTAACCTATATCAGAAGGTGACTAAGTTCTACCAGGCATGCACGTGTGCCAGCGAAAAACTAAGAACTAGCCGAGAAAGCTCCAGGGAGTCACCAACCCCTGGATCGAATGGCCATGGACATTGTGGGACCATTAGATAGGAGCATGGCAGGTTACCAATATCTCTTAGTACTCATTGACTATCTCACCCACTATCCATGGGCAGTTCCCCTGAGGAAAGTTACTGCAGGTCAGATAATATGTGAACCATTGAAAATTTTTTATGAGATAGACTTCCCCAGAGAACGTTTGACAGATCGGGGCACTAACCTTTTGTATAAACAGTTAGAGGCAGTCTTGGCATTGTTTGGGATCAGGCATGTTAAGACCACTGCCTATCACCCACAAATAAATGGCTTGGTTGAGCAGTTTAACCATACCCTGATACAAATGGTTAGAAAAAGTACAAGCGATAACAAACGGACATGGGAGCAAGTGATCCCATTTGTCCTATTTGCCTCTAGAGACGTTCCCCAAGCTACATTGGGTTTTTCCCAATTTGAGCTTTTAATGGGGAGACAACCCAGGGGACTTTTGGATGTGGTACAGGAAGCCTGGGTGGGAACTGAAAGAGGGTTAGAACTTGTAATTGAACAGGATACCCATTTGAAAACACAGTTAAGAATCTTCTCCCAGTGGGCTAACGAACACTTGAGGAAAAATCAAGAGAAGCAAAAGGTCTATTATGACAAGCAGGAAAGGAGTCTTAGGAGTATGTTTACTAAACTGCGGTAATGTAATTCGCGTTAGGTTCCGCGGTAAAGGTAGAGATGTCCATATAAAGGGATGGGCGTTGCATCGTTACAGCAAGCTGTAGCAGCTAACGTGCGTTACAATGCACCTTAGACTAACGAGCGTTACAAGGCGCCTTGTAAGGTGCCTTATAAGATGCCTTGTAAGGTGCCCAGTAAGATGCCTAGTAAGGCGCCCTATAGGGCCTCCTAGGCTAAGTGCCATATTAGGCACCCTTGGACAAGGCACCACAGAAGGCACCCTGGGCTATGGAAACATAGGTTAAGGTGGCCTAACAAGGTTATGGTGTCCTAGATTAGTGTGCCCTAGGGACTGCAAGGTGCCTCAGGATGACATGCATGACCTGTGCGGAACAGAGACAGATGTAGCCCTAACACTAGATAGAGCACTCAGGAAAGGCAATGAACAGGTGAGTGAAGGAGGGAGAGATGGGAGCCGCTGGACCTGCCATATCTGCGGGCATCCCATGTGCCTGCCAGTACTGATGACAAACATGGTGGGGCAGCTGTACCACAGCACAGGGTGTTGGCAATGTAAAGTACCGGAAAAACAGTTGGTGGCAGACGATGGGACTACGTGTTCCCCAGTTGAGGCTGAGGTGCAGGATAGTTACAATGATGGGTGGACAGAGAAGTGGTGGTGCCATGCAGATCAGGCACAAGCGAGGCAAGCATGAAGAGGCACAATGCAGGAAAGGGTAGCAGTGCATGACATGGGGTGGCAGCCTGCACTGGCAGACAGGACTCTACACAGCTGACAGACGCAGATAGACGGACCGAGAGAATGTTGGCAATTGTGGTGAGGGTATTATGGGCTGGAAGCACAGATCTGCAAAAATATGACCTCTACAGGCATGCACACTATTTGAGTAGGACAGGCATGAGAGGAGAGAACAATGAGGAACTGAACCCATGAACACTGCCAAGAATGGCATTGTATTAACCAGTAGGCTATACCTCCATGGTGTATGTCACAGCAATGTCTGGGTACAGAAAGACTGCAGGTCACCACACAAACTGTCTGCTCTGAGTGCCAAGATAGGGTAACCCCACCAGTACCCTTGATGCAATGCACATGCTGAATAGCAGTCTACAGCTGATCACCAAGTGGGGTCTGCACCTCTCCGGTACCTCAGCTTGGAAAGACAAACTGACAGTGCGTGATACTGGCACAGAGTAGCTACAGACCATGCCATTGTGCAGGTTCTGTGTTCACCCTGAGGGATAGGATGGGTGCCCAGCACTAGGTCCGAAGTACATGTGTTGCTAGAGATAGGTTCTGCTGTACATCCCCATCACTACCAGTGTGTGACAGGTGTTCCTTGCAGTGCAGCTGAAGGTAATTTGGTGTCCATCTGTATCCTGCAGTCACATGTGGCCCTGTGGGACCAGACACCAGCCAGATTAGTGTGTACCCCGTGTTAGGGTCTGGCTGACATGGATAGCTGTTATCAGGGGAGAGGGGTTCCTAAAATTGCATGAGGTATGTATAGCAGTGCCTTTATAGGTCACAGTGGTATACACTACATACCCCAAAGGGCCAACCTCCCCTCTTTTTCTAGGTAAAGTACAGGTGCCCTGCCCCCCCAAGAAGCAACCTCCATCCTGTTTGTATGAGACAGCCCTCCAGGGTTGGTGGTCCAGAGCTATACCTATGACTGGGGCAGTAGCAGACCAGCAGCAATGCTGGGGCTAGATCAGGCAAACCCCAACTGCCTCCCAGTCACTAGCAGACAGCACAGTCAGACTGTACCTTATAGGTGTTCTGACCAGGCACAGTCTAACTGCAGACAGTCTATCAATCAGTGCATAGTGGATGTTCACAGAGAAACTATGGGGTCTGTTTACTAAACATTCCTAACGTGCGGGGCCGTGCTAGTGTGCCTGTGCCATATAAGGAGTGGGCGGTTCAGGCAGAAAATAGAAAAAAAACGGTAGTAAGCAACCGGATGTGTGTGCGTCGCGCTAATGTGCGGGGGTCGACATTAGCGCGTGGAAAGGCAAAGTGGCACGCTGCTGAGTATACAAAACAACAGAGCCGTGGTACAACGGTGAAGACACTGACCAATGGTGCAGGGGCCATGGGTTCAATCCCCCAGTGTGCGCAACGACAAAGGTCAGCTGAGGCAGTAATTGTAATGATTAACATTGTTTTAGGAGGCAAATTAATTTGGAACGGCATAAGGCGGCGCACAGTTATTTTTGGGCGGCAGAAGGCGGCGCACAGTTATTTTTGGACAGCAGAAGGCGGCGCACTGGTCCCCTTGGGCGTCAGAAGGCGGCGCGCTGATGCACAAGCACAGGAACAGAGCCACAGCACAATGGTTACAACACTGACCAATGGTGCAGGGATCAGGGGTTCAACACCTCACAATGCCCAGAGAAAAATGCCTGCTGAGGCAGTATGTATTATGCTGTAGGAGGCTGTATAAATTTATTTTGTTATCACTACTAGCAAACGCACTCTCCCAGCATGTTAACATACGGCGGCCCATAAGGCACATGTTACAGTGCACTGTTCGCCAAGGCACCCTTGAATGACCCCTATGGGGCAGCATGTATGTTGCGACACAGGATAATGTATAGTGCACCCTATAGGGATGGCAACCATAAGGTGGCCTACAGGGCGCCCTATGAAGCACCCTCAGAGGCACCTAATGGGTATAGTAAGCTGAGGGTGGTCTTGCCGGCATAGACATATGTACAGTAAATAAAAATAAAGCTGTGGACAGCCCTACCAAAGGGCCCCACTGTGGGTTTGAACCCATGACCTCTGGCTGCACAGGCAGTGATGTAACCATTGCGCTACAGCTCCATAGCTGTAAGCAGGCCCCTGGCTGGCTGCAGATAGCCTACACGTCACCTCACAGACAGTCTGCTGGTGTCAACAGGATAGGGTTAGGCCACCCGTACCCATGATGCACTGCACATGCAAATTAGCTGTCCGCAGATGGACACAAGATGGGGAATGCACCCCCACAGCACCTCGGCCCTGTTGGGGGAAGTGACCGGGTGCACCCACACAGCACCTTGGCCTAGTAGGGGGCACTGACCGGGTGTTTTACTGGCACAGAGTAGCCACACACCGTTACATCGTGCGGGTACTGTGCTCACCCTGAGTGTGCAATGAGGTGGCCAGGACCAGGTCAACAACACCTGCCATGGCTGCTGGAGGCCAAGCGGGCGTTCCAAAGCAGTGTTAATGTGTAAGATAGCTAGTTTCTGCACAAACACCATGGATATCCCTGTCTGCCGCCATCAGGCACCCCCCCAGTGGCAAATCATGGTCCCCATCAAGGGATCCACACTCTACCTCCCTGCAAAGGTGGCAGTAGAGGGCAACATCAACCCCAGTCCTGCTGAGGAACACCACCACCCCCCCCAGGCAGGCAGCTCCATACACAGCCATAACACAATAGCAGACAGACATAAGCCCAGGGTACGGTAAGCTGCACTCCACCACCAGATATTCCCCTGCAGCAAGCCAACAGCCACTGCACCCTGCAAGCCATTATAGCAAGACATTTACCAGCTACAAACAGTCTGCTGGTTAGTCCATAGTGCATGTTCCCAATGGAGATGCATACACAGCAAGCAGATAGATCAGTGACTGGGCCCCAAAGAGAAACCCATATCTATCACATGAGAGAACTACTATACAGCACTATGGGGGGCCTAGCCATGCTGTGGTCACTGCACAGTCAGGGTGAGCGTGATCCCCCAGAAGGACATGCTTTGGCCACCCTGTCTGTGTAGGTGGTGGCCGGACACTACAATATCCCAGCCAATGTCCCTGCCAGGGCCCTATGCCCAGTGCAGATGCATCCTGGCCACGCCACCCTGCCCTGGCTATACCCATGGTACCTTGCACCTCATTATGCACATTGACTGGCCAATACTGGCAACAGTGCTGGCAGTGTGGGCTGTTGAAGGGGCTTGCAGCCAACACCCACTGTATAGACAGACACACACTTCCACACCTCTGCCATCATGGTGCTACGATTGAGGGGGTAAGTAGCCTTGCCCACCAAACCGGTCCTGAGCACGGCAAGGCATGGATATGGTACGCATTACAGCTGGTGGTCACTCCCCAGGGTGGTAAGCACCGTCAGAGGCCAGGCCTGGAGCATGCCCCGCAAACACCTAACAGATTGTTTGGATGGGGTCAACTAGCAGTATGTACGTAACGTATGGATAACTGCCTGCCTGTGCTCCTAGCAAACGTCTCCGAGCTGTGTACCGTATACCTCAGGTGTAGGGTGACATTGGTAAGTTATGCAAGTGCTCGTTGTGGGTGCTGCATGCACGGTCCAATGTTCTGCCTTTCCAGGAGACATTGGCCAATGGGGCCTGTGGGTGTGGGTGTGTCTGCCCTTGATGGCTGCTGCTTTACGGCACAGTTTCCCAACTCCAGTCCAGGTTTGCATCACACTGTTCGGGTTTTCCTGCTATCCCTCATGAATATGCATGGGCTACATCTACATGCCATGGGGGTGGTGCATAGATATACAGCACAGGCATATGTATGAGTGTCAGCATGGAACTTGACTGGTGTGTGGCCCACCAGGACTGCATTTGGGTGATTCTGCTCTAGGTACTGCCCCTGTTCATGGTGTCTGTGCTCAGTGGGGTAAAAGATAGATGTCTTACCATTGCATATGTCCCCGCCATGAAAGGTGTGTCCTTACTATCACTGTTTAGTTGTGGGAAAAATATGTGGGCAGGATTGGCAGTAGCCCCAGCTGGGCTTTGAACCTGTGACCTTCTGTTCTTGTATGCACTGTCTGTGTGCACTGCACCACTGTGTAGCCACAGATTGGTTGGATTCCCTGGACTGTCCATGACTGTGGATCCGGCAGGACCTGTCTGTTGCAGTGGACTGTGCCAGCCTGCACATGGCTAGGCCTCTGTCTTCTGTGGTTAGCAGCCACTGCCCCCTGCACCACATGTACTTGTCCGCCAACATGCTGGCATGAACTTCTCTCAGAAAAAGCAGTTGACCTGATTGCAATGTGGCAGTATGGGACTGCATTTGGGGGACTTGGCTGTAGGTAATGCCCATTGTTGTGGTGTGTGTGCGGTGTTGGGTAAAATATGGGTGTTTTCCCCATGCATACAGGGGTGTCTGCGCTATCTTTATTTAGTGGTGGGTAAAATATAGGGACTGGGCTGGCAGGTGCCCCAGCTGGGTTTTGAACCTCTGCCCTCTGGTCCTAGAGGTAATGACTCTGTCCGCTGTACCACACTTTGGCCACAGAGACAGTGCAGCCCCTGGAGGCAGTAAGCCTGGCAGGATGGAGTCACAAACCCTGCTCTACGCAATTCTACTGTGGGCATATGCACCCTGTCTGGTGACAAACGTGCACATAAACCCCGGAAATGACCACGGAAAATGTGGGACAAAATATCACCACGCTGGGCAACAGTGATATTAATGGGCAACCATAGCAAACACTCCCAGGAAAGCTCCAATACGTGGCAATGTTTTTTGGAAGAGTCTCCTCTCAGTAGACCCTTCCAAATGTCATTTCTTTTTTCTGGAGCTTTGCTGGGTGTGATTTCTGTATTTGCCCATCACTATAACTGTTCCCCAGCTGAATTACTATTTTTAATAGTTCTGTTGTGGTCATTTTCTATTTTTATTTTCACTTTTGTGCTGTGCACATATATCACACTGCTCACGTTTTGCTGGTTTCCCCGGTTTTCCTGTACATTGCTGACGGAAATGGTTTCTCTTCCCTTTAAATGCTTTCTACCGCGAGTGTTTCACTCGCGGTAGTTTTTACATGCAAATTCGGGCCCGATACTGTGCGAGGAGCCTCTCCCCTCCCACTCTCCACCCATTGACCCCGTCCCTCCGCCCCTCGGGAGCCTTCCTCCGCCCTCAGAATGCCTTTCCACGCCTCTATCGGACATTTGCGGGCCGGGTACTTTTGCGGGGCACGTTAGTGCGGCGCGCAATTGTGCGGGGCCCAAGCGCACTTGTGCGGGGCGTTTAAGAGCGTTTCCGTGCGCTATTGTGCGGCACGCAATTGTACGGCTTTTAGTAAACATGCCCCTATGTGCAGCAAGCAGGCATCTCACTGATTTGTGACCCCAGCACTGAGGAACACAAACATATCACTGGAGGCAAATAGTATAGAGCGCTATGTGGGAACCTAGACCTACCATGGTCACTGCTCGGTCAGAGTGAGTGCCCTCCCAGCATGCCATACTGTGGCCACTCTGTCCATGCAGGTGGTGGTCAGGCACTACAGTGTCCCAGCCATTGCCCCGCACCCTGTGAAGATGCATCCTGGCCAATCTGCCCTGTCCGGGCCATACCCAAAATACCTTGCTCCTCATTATGCACCTATTCAGGCTAACGCTGGTAACAGTGGGACATTTTGGGCCCAGTGAAGGGTGGGCAGCCACAGAACAATGGATAGACATACACACACACTCACTCCTATTGCAGCATTGTACAAAGATAGGGGTGGTTGGCAACCCTACCCGCCACACTGGTCCTGATCACAGTGCTGACATGCTAAACTGTGCAGGGGGTAGTAGTAGTGCTCTGGTGATAACTTCAGCTCAATGCTGGGGCCAACAGCCTGACTCTCCATGCATCTTTGGATTGTGGAGCCTGTGTGGGTGGGTGTTTGTACCCCTGTTCTGCGCTTCTTTGGGCTTTGCACATGTTGCTGTTGTATCTGCATTGTAGGGTAAAACATAGGGACATACTCTGCAGGCACCACAGCTGGGGCTTGAACCTGTGACCTTCTGCTTCTGGACACACTGGCTGGGTGTACTGCACCACACATGCACAATAGCCCTTGGGGCTACCTGTACTTTTCCTCAGCCAGACTTTGTATGTTGCACTGTACGCCATGTACTGATGCAGGGCATGGCCTAGGTCCACTGCAGGGAGGTGGCACTGCCCCCTCCAGCATGGGCACACACCCCCCTGCCAAGGTGATACGGCCATTTGCTGTCGGTGCTGGTAGTGCACAGTCCCAGGCCATCCACTGTGTAGATAGGTGCCCGCCTAGGGAGTGGATCCCGGGGTGGGGGGGCATACATGGACATCCTCTCATCCCCCCCCATCACTGCCTACCAATATTATGTCCCTTCCACATGGGGGCGGGATGGCTGGGGGGATGTCAGGTCACTGCGCTAGCAACTATTGGCTAGGGTGAACCAGGTAGATATAGGTGGATTGTGTTTGGTCTTGGTCAGCTGCTGTCTTGCTGATTTCCGGTTTCTATGTTCCTATGTGCCACCTAGGCGCCCGCCTGGTCCACCCTGTGCCCCAGCTGCCCATGCTACATGTCTCGCCTGCGGCCCCCAATGCCCCATTTGCACCATCGCCATAGTGGCCATTCATATTTTGGCACTATGGTGTTGCTGAAAATGGAGCACTACTATCACATTTCTTGGGCTCCCTGCCTAGGCTGTACATTGCTGATACTAAATGGTTTCTCTCTCCTGCAAATGTGCATCTAACGGCAGGTTTTCATTCGTGGTAGGATTCAGCCCTTCAGTTCAGCGCGTTAGTGTGAAAGGAGCCTCTCCCCGCCCACTCTCCGCCCATTGACCCCTTCTCTCCACCCTCTCTCCACCTTCTGCAGTGTTTACCGCGGCCGGGGACCTTAACGATCGTTAAGTAATGTTAACACGCGTTAACGTTACATACTGCACGTTAAAGTTACCTAACGATCGTTAACGTTACCTAACGCGCGGTATATAACGTTACCACAGTTTAGTAAACATACCCCTTAGTATTAGTTATGCTACCCACTTCCAATCATAAGTTACTAGCCTAGTGGAAAGGCCCCTTTAGGGTGTGCCAGAATCTGGGTCCTGTAGATTATGAAGTGGAGTAGCGGAAGGGGAAGGTGCAAACCTTCCACATCAATTTGCTCAAGCCCTGAAGGGGCTAGAAGTATAAGTAAGTGAAGAGGAAGAGGATCTGGGCCTAGAGATTGCCCAGATGAGGAACCCCATGGAGGTCTCAATAGGAAGTGATTTGTCAGGAGACCAGAGGAGACAGGTGAAGCACCTGCTAGCCCAGTTTCCGGACGTGTTCTCATCTTGGAATTCACAGAATTATCACCAGGGAGAGCAAAATTGCAAGGCAACGGCCACACTGCATTCCCTAGCCCAAACAAAGGGAGACTGAGAAAAAGGTAGAGGATATGCTGTGCTTAGGGGTCATCAAAGAGTCCAACAGTGAATGGTCTAGCCCAATAGTCCCAGTGCCCAAACCTGACAGAACCAATAGGTTCTGTATTGATTTTTGGCAAATAAAATGCTGTCTTGAATTTTGATGCCTACCCCATGCCCAGGATAGAGGAGCTGGTAGAGAAGTTGGAAGGGGCTAAATATATTTCAACCCTTGACCTAACAAAAGGATACTGGTAGATTCCCTTGGAAAAGTTCTCTAGAGAGAAAACAGCTTTTCAGACACCCGAGGGCTATACCAGTTTAGTGTCCTCCCTTTCTGCTTGCATGGGGCACCAGCTGCATTCCAACATATCATTAATAAGGTACTCAAACCACATCTAGGGTATCCCTTCCTTGATGATGTGGTTATTTTTTCCGAGGCCTAGAAGGAACACCTAATCCACCTGCATAAGATGTGTGAATCCTTATGTAGGCTGGATTGACAGCTAACCCTAAGAAATGCCAGTTGGTGAACCGGAAGGTACATTACCTAGGCCACCGGGTAGGAAATGGGGTAGTGTGACCCACCCTTAACAAAGCGCAACAAGGAGCAAGATAGCAAAACATGGGTTCAGAAGCTTTATTAAGGGGTATCGTGAAGCCACACCCAACGCAGGCCGTGTTTCGGCACATATACTCTGAAAACGTTTCACTGGTATCTCAAGCCATGACAGCATCCAAAGTGTATATTCTTCAGAGTATATGTGCTGAAACACGGCCTGTGTTGGGTGTGACTTCACAGTAGCCCTTAATAAAGCTTCTGAACAATTTTTGATGTCTCAATCCTTGTTGCACTGATGTGTCTGCAAGTCTTCGGAGTGCTCCTAAGTTGGACTCTCTGCCCTTAGCAAAATGCAGGCAATTCAAGGGAAGACCCTGCCAAAAACCAAAAAGCAAGTTAGAACATTCTTGGGCCTAGTGGGCTTTTACCAAAGGTTCATTCTCCACTTTGCAGAGCTGGCCACTTCCCTTACCGATCTGCTGAAAAATAAATTCCCTAACCAGGTACGTTGGAGTACACGGGAAAAGAGGCCTTCATTAACTTCAAACAAATCCTGTGTAAAGAACCGGAGTTAAGAAATATAGATTTCAAAGAGCTTTTTGTATTACAAATGGATGCATCTGGGGTAGGTTTAGGAGTGGTATTAAGCCAAAATGTTGCTGGAAAAGAACACCCTGTCATGTACCTTTATCTTTATTGTGGTATTTAATATACCGCCCAACACCAGGGCATCTGAGCAGTTTACAATGCAAAAGAGCTACAAGAAGATATTGGAGAGGAAGAAATGCCATTTTCAAGATAGGAAAGAGAAGGAAAGCTTTAGACTGACGGGTGGAGGGAGGAGGGCAAAGGTGGGATAAACTCAAGGGCAGGAACCTATGTGGAAGAGGGGAGGAGGTCAAAGGTGAGAGAAAAGAAGTGGGTTTTTAACACAGTCTTGAAATGGGGAAATGAAAGTTTGAGGCGAAGGTCAGATGGGAAAGAGTTCCAAAGAAGGGGGCCAAGGAAGAAGAAAGCAGAGACATGGGTGGATTCAAGATGGGCATGTGAAGCGGATGGGAGAAAGAGGCGATTAGAATGCATCTGCCAGAGGAAGCGATGAAAGGTATGGAGGAGTATTGGTATGGATGGTATGGTGGACTAGGGTAAGGATTTTGTATTGTATGCAAGAATGTTATGGATAGCCAGTGTAGTTTAATAAGCAGTAGTGTGATGTGGACTGAGCGGGAAGCATGGGTGAGTATGCAGGCGGCAGTGTTCTGGAGAAGTTGCAGTTGACAGAGTTGGTGTTGAGGAAGTCCAGCTAGGGCAACATTACAATAGTCATCATTGGTCATTACCAGAGAAAGAAGCGTGGTCAAAGAGGGAAGGGAAAGGAACGGGTGGACAGAACGGATCTGGCAAAGTGAATAGAAGGAGTGCTGAATGATGGAAGAAAATTGATCATGGAAGGAGAGCAAAGAATCAAGTGTGATACCAAGATAATGGAGAGTGGTGACCAGGGGAATGGGTGTCTGCACAAGGGAGGGAGCCAGAGTGGGAGCGCTGGTAGAAAAAGAAAACCATATGGCTGAGGTTTTAGAGGAGGAAAAAGCAGAAAGAAAAGCATTTAAAGGGACCATATCAGGGGCAGAAGGGCTGGTGTGGTGCATAAGAAGAATATTGTCTGCATAGTAATAGTCTGAGATACTGTACTGTTGGATGATGAGAGTGAGGGGGCAAGAAAGACATTAAAGAGAAGGGGAGCAAGAACAGAACCCTGAAGAACACCACAGGGCAAGGGGGTAACAGAGGAGGAGGTACCAGTGAGGACAGAGAGAATGTGGGACGAGAGAAAAGAGTGAAACCAGTGGAGGACAGAACCAGTGATTCCGGAATCGTGAAGCCGGGAGAGAAGGGTGGGATTATCAACCAGGTCAAAAGCAGAGGAAAGGTCCAGAGGGACAGCCAGAGAAATGTTACCTCATTAAGAAAGGAGAGAATGATAGTTTCTATGTTGTGAATGTGGCGGAAACCAGATTGATGGAGGTGAAGAGAAAGGGTGGTATCATGGTGGGAAGAAAGCTGAGCAAAGATGAGTATCTCGAGGACCTTGGAGGAAGGGAAGAGTAGAACTAGGACGCTAGTGAACCAGAACAGTGGATTCTAGTGAGGGTTTCTTAAGAATGGGCAAGATGACAGCATACTTCCAGGGCCATGGGAAGGAGCCAAAGGAAAGACTAGAATTTAAGATCTAAGGATAAATGGAGGAAGAGCCAGGAAAGGAACAGTGAGCTAGGAGGAGGGGATGGGATTGGAGGGACAGGTAGTTTTATGAAAAGAAGAAAGGGCCTTGGAGAGTTCTGTGGGGAAGATGGAATGGAAAGAGGAACAAGAATGCGAGAAGGGAGGGACAGAAGTGAAGACAGGGGGGGCTGGAGGAGAGGCTGGGGGAGGGGGAGGGGAAAGAGGAGAAGGACAAACAGGGAAGGAGTGATGCAGGATATTGACTCTATCAGTGAAATAGGTAGCTAGGGAAGCAGGGTCGGGAAAGCTGGGAGGGGGGTAGGGGAGGAGGGGGAGCCGATAGACAATAAGGAGCAAAGAACAGAGAACAACTGATGGGAGGAGTTCAAGGATGATGAGACGAGTTTGGAGTAAAGGGCAAGCTTAGCGGAATGAATGGGGGAGTGATAGTGGGAATGGCAATGACAAAAATGAGTGAGGGATTCAATGGAAGGGTGTTTGTGCCAGAGGCGTTCAACACAGCAGGGGTAGGAATGGTAGAGGTAAAGGCCAGAATTATACCAGAGGTGGTGAGTGGTAGAAAGACGAACAGAGTGGGGCAAGATTGTCAAGGGCAGTGGACAGGATGGAGTTTTAGGATAGGATCTGGAGGTCAGGGGAGAGGGAGGAAAAATCCAGAAGGAAGAGCTGATCAGAGGAGATGGAACTGCTTAAGGGTGGTTGCAGAGATGCAATGAGTGAGAGAGGAAGGACAGGGTGGGTCAGTAGAGAGATGTGGCTGAGATAGGTGATAGTTAAGATCTATCATTTTATTCTCTATAACATCAACAAAATTTGCCCATTCCTTTCTGAACACACTGCTAAAACACTTATCCACTCCTTAATCACCTCCCGTCTTGACTATTGTAACCTTTTCCTTGCTGGTCTCTCGCTAAGTCATCTCTCTCCATTTCAATCTGTTCAACACTCTACTGTGTGGCTAATCTTCTGCCAGCATCATCATGTTCATATTACCCCTCTTTTCATGTCACTTCATTAGCTCCCTATCTGTTTCCACATCCAGTTCAAACTTCTCCTGCTGACCTATAAGTGCATTCACTCTGCGGCTCCTCATTACCTTTTCTCTCTTATCTCTCCCTACACCCTTCCTTGGGAACTCCGCTCTTCCAGCAAATTGCTTCTATCCGTGCCCTTCTCTTCTATTGCTAACTCCAGACTTCGCTCCTTTCACCTTGCTGCACCTTATGCCTGAAACAAACTACCCGAGTCTATACATCAGGCGCCTTCTCTGGCCCTTTTCAAATCCAGACTGAAAACTCACCTCTTTGCTGCCGCTTTCGGATCTTGACTAACCTGATCTCCTTGTATTTCCTTATCATTCCCCCTAGATGTATCCCTGTCTACACCTACTGTGTTGTCTGTCTTGACTAGACTGTAAGCTCTGATCAGCAGGAACTGTCTCTTACATGTCTGTGCAGCGCTGTGTACATCTTGTAGTGCTATACAAATGCTCAGTAGTAGTAGTAATAGTAGAATTGGTCAGACCAAAGGACTGGGAAAGCAGAGATAATGGAGGGAAGGCCAGGGGGGAAATAAGGATGCGACCAGCAGAATGGGTAGGACAGTGGACATAGTGATGTAGTGAAAGGTCAGCAAGGAGAGAGGAAAAAAATGTCATGAGGCTGGGAGGGGAAATCCAGGTGTAAATTGAAATCGCCAAGGATCAGGAAAAGAGGGTATAAGAGAGAGGCTTCAGAGATAGTGAGGACTCTCCCTTAGTGAGATGCAGAGACTGGATACTCAATCATGGAGAAGGAGCACCTTGTGGTCAAGTGGGCAATCGATGCCTTAAGATACTATTTGCTGGATAGGCGTTTCACTCTCAAAACCGGCCATGCAGCCCTTAGATGGCTAAATTCTATGAAAAACACCAATGCCTGCTTGACCCGCTGGTACATGACCTTTCAGGCCTATGACTTTAAAGTTGAACCTCAGGCTGGAAAGGCCCATACCAATGCGGATTTCCTGTCCAGGGAGGAGGAAGGACTACCAGACAGGGTTGACCACATCACATCCTGACCCAGAAGATCTCTACCAAGGGAGAAGATATGTGACTGGGTGTATGTCCCGTCACCACTGGAGTCCCAGGGGACCCTGGCCAGCCCCTGCTCTGGGGTTATGGACCCATTCGGGAGAGTCCCCCTACAGTGGCAGAAGAGGACACTCAGGGGCTGAGGAAGGACCTAAACCTCTTTTCCCTCCCCAGGCAGAAGGGCCAGGGCCCAGCTCATTGACAACTGGGATGAGAGAGAGGTGGAAAAGAAGGTGAGGAACTTTACCCAAACCCCCATGGAAGTGGACCCTCTTGGAGAGGACATAAGGCACCCTCAGCAGGAAGAGGCAATGGAATGAGGAACAGCTAGACCAGGGGTGGGCACCTCCGGTCCTGGAGGGCCGCAGACCAGTCAGGTTTTCGGGATATCCCTAATGAACATGCATGAGATATATATGCATTAGAGATATCCTGCCAACCTGACTGGTTTGTGGCCCTCCAGGGCTGGATTTGGAGACCCCTGCCTTACACCTCTGTCATTTAAGATCATGAGTGGGCAAGGTACAGATGTCCTAGACATCAAAAGGGTATATAGAATGTGTCACATGCCTCCTCGATTCTCACCACCACCAAAAAGTTGTCTAATAGACAATTTTTTGGTGGTGGTGAGGAGGACTGTGACAAATTCTATCTAACCTTTTTGATGTCTTGGACATCTGCACCTTGTCCACTCACAATCTTAAATGACAGAGGTGTAAGGCAGGGGTCTCCAGATCCAGCCCTGGAGGGCCACAAACCAGTCAGGTTGGCAGGATATCTCTAATGCATATATATCTCATGCATATTCATTAGAGATATCCCGAAAACCTGACTGGTCTGCGGCCCTCCAGGACCAGGTTTGCCCACCCCTGAACTAGACCCTGAAGAGACACCCATGGAGATTCAGCTGGTGGATAACCCGCCAGACTTGGGGTGGTTGTAGCAACAGGCAGCCACGTGGGAGGTGGTGAGATGCACCCCGGCTGAACCAGGGACTTAAAGGGGGGGGGGGAGGGATTACTATGAGGATTTGGTGTGTATGTCTGTTTGAACTGGAGGATACTGGGAAGATTTAATTTGCATTCTAACCTCTTGGTTTGCATATTGATTATATTTTGTTGCCAAAAAGGACCCTTGTGAGGACAACATTTGGCCCAGGTGAGGGGACAATGCCCTAGATAGGGATGATAGATCCAATTGTGTCGAGGAACTCTGATAGATAGGGATATTGAACAATATTATAAATCTCACCCTAACATATAGAGGAACATTGGCAATAGACCTCTCTTCAAAGGAAGAGGTAGGAGGGGTGCTGCATGCAGATACAACACCATAAAGATGTGGATTCTGGACTATTTTTTGTAAGCAGATTAAAGCATGTGGACTACAGCAGAAGCTTAAATGAATTGGCAGGTGCCTGTATTTTGGAGATAGATGAGTAGAAAGAAATAGGGAGCTTGGTATACAAATAAGAACCAGTGATTAATCTGATAATCTTTTATTTTGGTTCTTTTATTAATAACTATCAGTAGATAAAATGCATAGAAGTGTTTACCTGATTAGATCCACAGAAGATGAAAGTTTCCCTTGTGCAATTTTAAGGGTGACATTCAATAGCATATCCTGTGAATAGAAAATGAGCCTCAGACAGTGGAAACAGTTGCATTTGGCTTCATCTCAGTTGCTCTCATTGTATTAATATATCATTGTACTAAGGATAATTAGATGATGAGCTGTATTTAACTAAGAGCACTTAGCAATTGCTTTCCACAAATGTAGTACACAAATTATATTGTGGTATATACAGCTTTAAAGAATGGATTTTTAAAAATGAAAATTCACAGTTCCCTGGTCTCTTGTACAATTACAGTTTGAATAAATTTGAATCTTGGCAGTCAGTGGCTAAGCTACCCTGCTGCTATTAATTTAGTGACTCTTTTTTTTTTTTGCATTTGAAATGGAACAGGTATTGTTAACATTATGGCCAGAAGCCAGCACCATTATCATTGGCTGCTGGTCATATAAGGATTTTTTTTTTAATGCTAGCTGATATGTAGGCAAAGCTTGGTCATGCAAATCACCATGAGGGTAATTTTATAAGGGGGCGCACAGATAAAGCACATTTTAAAGCATCTTTGTTAAGCCTAGTTTATAAAAATAACAATCACTGCCTACTCTTCTTTTATAAAATATTAGCTTAAGTAGAATAATGGAACCTACAAAGCAGGCACAGAGCTGGCATAAATGTGCATGCCTATATTTTTCAAGCTTATCTACAACTTATAGTATTTTATAATCTACATGCGTAATTGTGCACTCTACCCAAATCCTGCCCCTGTGCATGCCTAAAAGCAACGTATGTGACATCATGTTAGAATGCATACTTTTATACTGGTCATAATTTAATAAGATGCTGTTAATGCACAAATTGCACTTGATAAAATGACCTCCTAAATGGCCAAAATGTATCCATTTGAAGTGGGGTGTAATTAGGGGCAGTACATGGGGACCAGAAGTTACATGGAGAATGGCAAAGCTCAGCCACTCTATGTATAATATATGCATTCAAGTGTGAATGCAGAAAGAGAATGAACAACTTTATACATATAACTGTCAGTGTTCAGACTTGGACATACAGATAAAGCTCCACCGCCACACAGATCGGAATACCTGCAGGGAGCGGGAAGATAAGCTCTTCCCCGCTCCCCACCGACAAGTCATTCAGTCCGGCTGCAGCTGCAATTTAAAACCCAGGGTACCAAGGACTCCATCCTTCCACTGCTGCACCAATCAGACATACCTGCAGGGAGCAGGAAGGTAAGCTCCTCTCCGCTCCCCACCGGCACGGCTATCACGGGGCCTGATATAACCTGAAGATCTTTTCAACCTGGTATACTAGCACAACAGCTCTAACCCACACACAAGCTCTTGAGGAATCAGCAAGAAACACTCAGCTCTGCACAACATAAAGGTAAATAAAGCCAAACACCGAGCAGCTCACAAAACACCTACAATGATGACTCCATTTACCATTTTACTAATACCATGCTTCACCTCACTCCCCACACCATTACCACTAACTCCAGCATACAATACCAATCATCCATTCACACCCTCCCATTATAATTCCTCCCAACTTTCAATGAAACAAAGCCAGACAAATCCATCACATCATTCAAATCAAAACCCTTTTACCCACAAATATATCTCCACCGCTAGCATAGGAAAGGAAAACCTCCTCTCTAAAATGCACTCTTCTCATTGCGCAATCTGCAAGAAACAAGATACAGTACAGCTTCTAACATGTTCTAATCGACAACCACATTGACATTCTTAGCATAACAAAATCCTGGTTCACTGAGACAGACTCTGTCCTTTTAAACCAACTAACCCCATGGGACTACCATCTCTTCAGCTCCCCAAGGACTCAACTCCGGGGTGGTGGTATGTACATTCTAACAAGAAACCACTTGAAATTCCATGCTCTCTCAAAAATATCTGATAATTGTCTGGACACACTAACAGCAGCTTAACCATCCTCCTTGTCTATGGATCCCCAAACGCTGACTCCAATCTACTAGACATAATCCTAGAAACTATATGCAACAATAACTCACACAAAAACTACCTAATACTACTAGGTGACCTCAACCTCACTTCCACAACAGAAGCTTTGGACTATATTTAAATCATCACTCAACCCACCCATAACAAAGGGAACACCCTTAACATGATCTTCTTGCCACAAAACGTGCCTAACAAACACCCAATACTACTTCCCATCACTGTTGATGTTCCCTGTTCAGATCACAAGATGCCCGTAATCAATATACCACGCAATGCACGCAACCTGAAGCAAAACATCTCAGAACATATTGCACACAGAGTCTACAAACTGGAAAAAGAAGATTTTTTCGCAACTTCGCAACTATCCTACCAAAACTCACTATGGACTCTCACAAAACCCTTAACCACCCTACATGCCCCCTCCTCCTCCCCCCCCCTTTATAATATGTATCTAACCCAACCTTTTAAACCACTTTGATTAAAGGAAAGGTAGTATATAAAACTTGATAAATAAATAGATAAATAATTATCTATGCTGATGATGATATGTTCTACACACCCATCAGCACATCAAACTCAGATATCACGCCCATAACAAAATGCTTCTTCTCTGTCAGTGAATGGCTTAGAAGACATAATATAAGCTTCAACAAAACAGAAGCTCTGCACATCACCAGAGACAATAGTTTCAAAACCCCGAGTTCCATAACTCTCGATGGGACCCAAATCCCAAGTGAAACAGGAAGTATGATACCTCGGAGTTACATTGGATCGATACCTTACCTTCATAGGACATATACGGAACATTACAAATAACATTTACTTCAAACTCAAAACAATTAAATATCTTAAACCTCTTCTAACCAACCACAACTTTTGTTCAGTCCTCCAAGCAACATCTTGCCACACTTCGACTACTGCAGCACCATCTTCCAAGGTCTACCAAAAATAGTAATCCACTCACCCCAACTCACACTCAACACAGCAGCACGAACCCTCTTCAACTCACAGATAACAGAACACGTAACACCCCTGAATATGTACTTCCTCTGTTGTATGCAGATCTCTCATACGTATTCCTTGTGGTTATCCTGAAAACCTGACTGGCTAGGTGTGTCCTGAGGACTGGGTTGAGAACCCCTGTTCTAGAGAAATAAAGGCTAGCACAGGAAACAGTCAAAGGTACAATTATACTCACAGTTTGCAGAATCATTAGGGATTCAGCATCACCATTTATTGGGACTGCCAGTACCTCAATGGATGAAGAGAGATGCAGCAGCATTTTACCATCTTCTAAAGAGACGACTGGGGCCTCTGTGACTACTATGTTCAGTATGACAGGCAGAGAATTTGGATACTTCTCATTAATCTGTCAAAAATATTAGAAAATAATTGAGCTATAGCCTATGGGGATAATTTTACAAGTGATTTGAGTGTGTAGGATAAGGTTTTACCGGCTCCAGTAGACACTTATAATATGGCCTTAGCATATGCATGCATCAAAACAGGCACTAGCAGCCCAAAATTAAGTCTGCGGTATTTAAGCACTGGCTGCTACGTATAAAAAAATTGGCATACTTAGTGGCAGTATCTGGATAATGGCTACTGCGGAATATCCAGTTTTTGTGATGGATGCAGTGGCCAGTCCGTGGGCGCAGCAAGAGTGGTGGATGGGGCCAGAGCCGGCCCTAGAGTTGGCGCCCTAGGCGAACCTCAAGCTTTACACTCCCTCTGGCTGTCAAAATCTATTATTTAGCTTTGAATGCCTTGATTTTGCAGCCCTTCAGAGGTTGCCGCCCTCGGCAACTGCTAAGTTTGCCTAGTGGTTGGGCCAGCCCTGGGTGGGGCAAAGGTAGATAAATGGCATATTTATCCAGTTAGTGGGGGTTTTAGCCACTACCTATCTGGCCAACATAAGACAGCTTTTCAAGCGATCTAAGTTGAAAGCCGGATAAATGACAGCTGAAAATAGCAGCTAAGCAGATAAAGTTGCCATTTATACTTCTTCAGCAGCAGTTCTTATTTTTTGGATACTGCCCCTAAATATCCCACTGATATTTAAACAGGCTTTTGAATATCAGCCTTTTTGAAAATCTTCCCCCCCCCCCCCCTAGTTTTTTGCTGAGGATTTCTATGTGTAAATAGTGGCTCTTTTTAAATTTTACTTGTGTAGGATATTTACATGTGTAAAAGTTATGCAGACCTTCTAAAATGACCTTCAGAGTCTTCTATGATGCAATTTTATAACAGGATTACATATGCAGAGAGGTGATGTTGGCACCTATTTTGGGCCTACTAGCACAAATCCTAAAGAAACTGCAGGTGAAAGGAAGCTGCATATGTTTACGTCTGGCCAGGAACAGGTGTAAAAGTATACTTGTAACATACGTGTGCACATATTTAACAAATCCATGAAAATCATGACTCCATCTGTGCATCGCCCAAAATCTACTCCTGAACACACCCACATACGAGCCCTAAAAGTACATGCGTTCTTGTCATGCCGTGTATTTTTACACAGGGGTGTAATTTTATTTTATATGCACATATCTGCATATTTGCATGAAAAAGCCTTTATAAAACTGCCCCTTTAGGGGGCACGCCTAAAACTTCTCTTATTTTAAGTGAAGGGGAAAAAGAATTACAAAAAAAACATAGGAGACTATGGGGCATGTTTACTAAAGTGCGGTAAACGTGACTAACGCGCGTTATACGACGTTAACGACCGTAAGTGCCGTATAACGCGCGTACCGACGCGCTAACGACCGTTAACGTCATACTACGCGCGTTAACCGTAGTTAACGATCGTAAAGCTCCGCGGCGCGTTAAAACAGCGCAAAAGGTGGAGAGTGGGCGGAGAGAAGGGGTCAATGGGCGGAGAGTGGGCGGGGAGAGGCACCCCTCATACTAACGCGCTGAATTTCAGAGCTCAATTACAACGCGAATGGAAACCTGTCGTTAAAAGGCATTTAAAGGGAAGAGAAACCATTTCCGTCAGCAATGTACAGAAAAACCGGGGAAAACCCACAAAACGTGAGCAGTGTGATACATGTGCACAGAACAATATTTCACATAAAACGTTACAAATGACCACAAGAAACATATTAAAAAGCATAATTCAGCTGGGCAACAGTGATAGCAATGGGCAACAAGGAACAACACTCCCTGGAAAGCACAAAAATAAAAATAAATGATGTGTGGAAGGGTCTACGCTCCGCAGACCCTTTCAAAGAGCGTTACATTGTAATGGAGCTGTCCTGGGCGTGTGGTGTAATGTTTTCCAATGATATCATTGTTTCCCAGCTTGGTTATGGGTGTGTGCCCCTTTTTTGAGGTCTTTTCTGAGGTTTATGTATACCTTTGTCTGCATAAGGTAAATGAGGCCACAGTAAACCTGTTGCAGAGCAGGGTTTCTGGCTCGTCAGGCCGGTTTAACTAACCCCAGGGAGTGCACTGTCTCTGTGGCCACAGTGTGGTGCAACAGACACAGCCAGTGCCTGTAAGACCAGAGGGTCACAGGTTCAAATCCCAGCTGGGGCTCTTGCCAACCCAGTCCCCATAGTTTTACCCACCACTAAACAGTGATAGTAACGACACTCCTTTATTGCAGAGAACATACACATGGCCTATAGTTTACCACAACACCAAACACAGACACCAGAAACAGGCACATTACCTAAAGCAGAGTCCCGCAAATGCAGTCCTGGAGGGCCCCACACCATTCCGGCTTCATGCTGCCTCTAATAAAGATGCCTGTGCTGCATAGCTATGCACCACCCCCATGGTATGCAGATGTAGCTCATGCATATTTATGAGGGACAGCATGAAAACCCGAACAGTGTTTGGAACACCAGGACTGGAGTTGGGGAACTCTGCCGTAAAGCAGCAGCCAACAGGGCCACACACCCACCCACAGGCCCCATTGGCCAATGCCTCCTGGAGAGGCAAGACATTGGGCCCTGCCTGTATCTCCCAATACTAGCAGTTGCATACCTTAGCACAGTGTTTCCCAACCCAGTCCTACGGGGCACACCGGCCAGTCAGGTTTTCGGGATATCCCTAATGACTATGCATGAGATATATATGCATTAGAGATATCCTGCCAACCTGACTGGTTTGTGGCCCTCCAGGGCTGGATTTGGAGACCCCTGCCTTACACCTCTGTCATTTAAGATTGTGAGTGGGCAAGGTGCAGATGTCCTAGACATCGAAAGGGTATATAGAATGTGACACATTCCTCCTCGATTCTCACAACCACCAAAAAGTTGTCTAATAGACAATATTTGGTGGTGGTGAGAATCGAGGAGGAATGTGTCACATTCTATATACCCTTTCGATGTCTAGGACATCTGCACCTTGCCCACTCACAATCTTAAATGACAGAGGTGTAAGGCAGGGGTCTCCAAATCCAGCCCTGGAGGGCCACAAACCAGTCAGGTTGGCAGGATATCTCTAATGCATATATATCTCATGCATAGTCATTAGGGATATCCCGAAAACCTGACTGGCCGGTGTGCCCCGTAGGACTGGGTTGGGAAACACTGCCTTAGCAATGCCACCCTACACCTGGGTATATGGTACACAGCTATCAAACGTTCCCTATGATAACTGGCAGATATCAATTCCTACGTTAAGCACAGTTTGCTCATTGCGCTCCACCATAACAATCATTCTGATGTCTGCGGTGTTTGCTGCAGGTCTGGTCTCTGACAGTGTTCACCACCCTGGGGAGTGACCCCCCAACAGCCTTGTGTACCATATCCATGCCTGTACTATGCCCATGACTGGTGTAGTGGGTATGGCTGCTGACCACCTCTATAGTAGCACAATGCTGGCATAGGTGTGGGGGCGGCTGTCTGTCTATCCAGCAATGTTGCCAGTATTGGGCTGCCAATGTGCATAATGAGGAGCAAGGTACCATGGGTATAGGCCGGACAGGGTGGCCTGGCCAGGGTGCATCTGCACAGGGCATAGGGCAGTGACAGGCACATTGTAGTGCCCGGCCACCACCTACACAGACAGGGTGACCTGAGTATATCCTGCTGAGAGATCACTATCACCCTGACTGTGCAGTGACCACAGCATGGCTAGGCACTCCTATAGTGCTATCTAGTATTTCTCTCATGTGATAAATATGGGTTTCCTTTTGGGGCCCAGTCACTGATGTATCTGCTTGCTGTGTATGCTGACATCCCAGTTCTGGGTGCAGGCATCTCCACTGGGCACTAGCAGACTGCTTGCAGCTGGTAGGTGTTGTGATGGAATGGCTTGCAGGGTGCAGTGGCTGATGGCTTGCACCCTGGGAATATCAGATAGTGGTGGGGTGCAGCATACCATATCCAGGCCTAATGTCTGTCTGCTGTTGTGTTAAGGCTGTGTACAGAGCTGCATTGACTGCCCTGTGGGGTGTCTGTTCCTCAGCAGGACTAGGGTTAACGTTCCCCTCTACTGCCACCTTTGCAGGGAGGTAGACTGTGGGTCTTGTGATGGGAGACCCTGTTTGCCACCCTCAGACCTGGGGGAGGGGTGTGGTGGTGCATGGGGGCTACACCTGACTGAAACAGACAAAGATGTCCAAGGTGGTCCTGCAGAACCTACCTATCTCACACAGTAACACAGCTTTGGACCTGCGCCATGGCCGGTGCTGTGGACCTGGTGCTGGGCACCTCACTGCACCCTCAAGGTGAGCACAGTACCCGCACAATGTGAAGGTGTGTAGCTACTCTGTGCCAGTACATCACACGGTCAGTACCCCCTATCAGGCCGAGGTGCTGGGGGGGTGCACATGGTCAGTTCTCCCTACCAGGCCGAGGTGCTGTGGGGGTGCATTCCCCATGGTGTGTATCTGTGGACAGCTGATTTGCATGTGCAGTGCATCATGGGTGTGACTGGCCCAATCCAACCCTGTGAAACTCCAGTAGCTGCTCACAGGCTCTGATAAACCATAGGCCATCACACGTACATCTGTTAGCATAATGCATAGGTGCAGGACACCCTACAAGGTCTGTAATATCAGATGCCCACACTGGTAAAAACACACGTATCCACGCACGTAAACAAACACGTAGCGACGCACAATTGTACGCGCGCAGCTACGCACGGAACTACGCACGTATCAACGTACGTGGCTAAGCACACTCCGAGGGTGTTTTTATGACACCAATACTCAGCGTAACGAAAAACATGCCTCCTCTTTCCCTCTGTAATGTGCAGGGTGATGCCTGGGACAGCCTTCTGCGTTAGGCACACTGGGGACTCAAACCCATGCTGCCTATAACAGCAGTCAGTACCGTAACCATTGTGCTACAGCTCTGTTTCAGTGCTTTGTGTCTGTACGTCTTCTTATGATTAACGCGCAGTAACGCGGCACGGCGCCCGGTAACGCTCGTTACGTTTTCTAACGCGCGGTAGTGGTGACAATGTACCGCCCATGTCCTTATTTGGGGTTTCTTTCACTACCGCGGCTCCTAACGCGAATTGCACTAACGCACTTTAGTAAACATGCCCCTAAAAAGGGGGAAGATTTTAAGTATAAAAGTGCCATAAGTAGCAAGATCAAACCCTCATGCTTTGGAAGTAAATACTTCATATTACCAAAGGGGCACAATGATAGGACATAAACCTGCATTTTGTACAGGTTCTCCATCTCAACCAAAAGGCAAAAAATGAACACTTCTGGATCATAGTCATAGCACAGAGTCTGTGCTTGGATCTTAGTATAAAGGTGGAAATGCAATGGTTATCTCATGAATCTATTTCTCTAGACCAGAGGAAATAATGTTTCTTGTTCATTGCTGCATAATAAGAAGCAAAAAATATGACAGCAAACTGTTTCTTCATAAATCTTTGCTGCTACTTAGGTTAGGCTTGAGATCTTACATCAAGTTTCAGGCACAGGAAAAAAGTTTACTGCGCCAAATCTTTGGGAACAGATTGATGCTCCTTGCAAACACAGAGTATTGTATTTGTGCATCTCAACCAGACAAGGGGTAGCCAGTCCTATGGGTGACCTCCGCCTCCACCCCTCCCCCTTTCTTCTAGTGTTTCCCCTCCCCACAAATTATACCGGAGCCTCCTCTTGATGTGCAACATAACAATATTTTTTGGTATTTTTTGGTTGCAGCATAGCCTACATTATATAAACCACTGAGTATCTAAATAAAGCAACATGTACATAAAATATATATCCAGTGCAACTATATGATCCCATCTATGAATGAATAACTTAGAACATTCATTGAATAGGATCATGTGGGACACACAGCCCGTTCTGCCCTTGGGTCCATGCCGTTGAAGCCCGCCCCTTTTCCTGCTTCTGATTACTTGTCTGCTTCAGGACCATACATCTTAACAATCCATCATCTTAAACCGTTGTGCTAAGGGAAGGCAGGCTGTAAAAGCACGCCTTAACACCTCATTTGCAGTAGGGGGTTCTACCTGCAGGCTTTGATCCTGGCCCATCAAAAGTAGGTTCAAGCCCACTCACTTAGGTGGCAGTGATGTGCCCATCTCCCTCTCCTCTCTGCCATGAAAGTGTGAGGGGGGGGGGAGGAAGGTGCCATATACATGCCGTCCCTGCTGTGAAACCCGTTGACCCTGCATGGGGGAAGACAATTACCTCAAGGTCACTCCCCCTTTGGTCCACTGCGTGGTTGTGTGCCCAGTCTCATCCGTGGACCACTGCCCACAGACAGCGACTTATCACTTGCTGGTGGGCCCTTGTTTAGCACTTAGCTGCGGCCAAGCCTTGTTCTTTCCCAAAACATTTCCACCCTGTTCTGAAGTGCGCACAGGAAAACATCCATGCTGATGTCGGACAGGCGCACTCCATCTGCACGAAACAGGCCTGCGCATTTCTCCTCGATGAGGTCATGCCTGATGCAGTATCCCAAAATCGCCTCTTTAGATTGTCATCCATCTATTTACCTTACGGCAGGTTTTTTTCCATAGCCCGGTGAGAACTTTCTACCCTCCACACCCTATGTGGTATGACAGAAACTTAGAAGCATGACAGCAGAAAAAGACCACATGGCCTACAGTATCTAGTCTGCCCTTTCATATGAACCTTTACAAGAGTCCCCTTTTTTCCTTTAGAGATCCTGTGTGTTTGCCCCATGTTATTTTGAATTTAGATACTGTTCTCATCTCTACCATCTCCTCTGGGAGATTATTCCACGCATCTACCACTCTTTCAGTAAAGGCGTATTTCTGCATATTACTCCTGAATCTATCCCCTTTCACCCTCATCCCATATCCCCTCATAGCAGAGCCTGCCTTCAATTGAAAGAGGCACTCTCACTGTGCATTTATGCTATGGAGGTATTTAAATGTCTCAATCATATCTCCTCTATCCTACCTTTCCTCTAACATATACATATTAAAATCCATAAGTCTGTCCTCATATGCTTTATAATGAAGGCCACTAACCATTTTAGTAGCCTCCCTCTGCACCAACTCCTACTGGTTTATATTCCTTTGAAGGTGGAGTCTCCAGAATTGTACACAATATTCCAAATGAAGTCACACCAAAGACTTATACAGAGGCACTATCACCTCCTTTCTTCTGCTAGTCATTCCTCTCCCTATGCACCCAAGCATCCTTCTAGCTCTTGCCATTGCCTTTTCTATTTAGTTACTTTGAGATCGTTAGACACAATCATGCTTGGGTCCTGTTCCTCTTTCGTGGACTGAAGTATGTCACCTCCTCATATGGTACTGCTCCCTTGGATTGTTGCAGCCCAAATGCATGACCCTACATTTTCTAGCATAAAATCTCAGCTGCCAAATTCTAGACCATTCTTCAAACTTAGTTTGATCCCTCCTCATGTTATTTACACCTTCCTGGATGTCTACTCTGCTGCAGATTTTGGTATCATCCACAAAGAGGCAAACTTTACCCAACAGCCCTTCCACAATATCACTTACAAAGATGTTAAAAAGAATCACACCAAGGACAGATCCCTGCGGCACCCCACTGGTAACCTCCTTCTCCTCAAAGTGAACTCCATTTACCTGTGCCCTTTGTCACCTCCCACTCAACCAATTTCTAACCCAAGCAGTAACTTTTGGGTCCATCCCTAGGGTGCTCAGTTTGTTTATAAGTCGCCTGTGCGGAACAGTGTCAAAGGCTTTACTGACATCTAAATACACCATCTAGGGCTGTCCCTCGGTCCAACTCCCTGGTCATCCAGTCAAAGAAATCAATCAGATTTGTCTGACAAGATCTGCACCTGGTGAATCCATGCTGCCTCAGATCCAGTAATCTGTTGGATTCCAAAAATCTCACTATTTTCTCTTTCAGCAGCGTTTCCAATAATTTACTCACCACTGAGGTAAGCTAATCAGCCTATAATTTTCAGCCACATCCTTACTTCTGCTTTTGTGTAAAGGGAGCGCATGTGCCTCTCTCCAGTCCTCTGGCACCACCACCAACTCCAAAGAGACATTGAAAAGGTCAGTCAGTGGAGCTGCTAGAATGTCCCCAAGTTACTTCAGTATTCTCGGATGTATTCCATCTGGTCCCATTGCTTTGTCCACTTTTAGTTTAGCTTGTTCCTCATGAATACAGTCTTCTGAAAATCATTTGAGATGCACCTCGCTTTGGTTCCTATTTGTGGGTGTTTTCTGAGGTCCGACTCCTGGCCCTTCTTCTGAACACGGAACAAAAATATTTGTTAAGCAATTCCACTTTATCCTCATCAGCTTCTACATATTCCTCCCTTTCACCCTTGAGTCTGACAACACCACATTTGCCCTTCCTCCTCTAACTAACTTATCAGAAAAATGTCTTATCCTCCCATTTTATTGCATTGGCTATTTCTTCTTTTTGTATCTTTGCTTTCATGACTACTTTGCTAGCTTCTCTAGGTTTCTCCAAATATTGATGCCTATCTTCCTCTCTCTGTGATCTTTAGTATTTCATGAAGACCTCCCTCCTTTTTTTTCACCTTTTCAACTACCTCTTTTGAGAACCATAGTGGCCTCCTTTTTCCTTTTCCTTTTATTTACCACACTAAGAAAAAGGTTGGTTGCCCTTAAATTATCCCTTTTCAGTTTTTCCCACTGTTTTTCTACATCCCCCAGCAGTTCCCATCCCGCTAACGACTCCTTGAGGAATTGTCCCATCATGGCAAAGTTAGTTTTCCTAAAGTTTAGCACCCTTGCTTTGTAATGGATTTTATCAACCCTAGTCCTAATACTGAATCACACCATCTGGCGATCACTAGATGCGAGATGATCTCCCACTATAACATCAGAAACACTTTCCCCATTGGTAAGCATTAAGTTCAGTATGGTCCCTTCATGTGTGGGTCCTATTACAAGTTGCCTGAATAGTTTTTCCTGTAAAGAATCCAGGATCTCCTTGCTTCTAGATGACACCACAACAATCAACATCTGACATATTAAAATCCCCTATCGGTAGCACTTCCCCTTTCCTGGCAAAGCTGCAAATATCTTCTATTAAATCTCTGTCCACTTCTTCTCCCTGTGAGGTATGTCTGTACATCATGCCAATACAAATGGATTTCTCTTTCCCTCTTTCTAGTTTAACCCACAGTGCTTCCTCGCTCTCTTTAAAGCCTTGTAATTTCTATAGCTGTAATATTATTTTTTACATATAGTGCCACTCCTCCTCCCCTTCTTCCTACCATGTCCTTTCTGAATGAAGTATAGCCTGATATAATTACATCCCAGTCATGGCTGTCCATGAACCATGTCTCTGTAACCACCACTAATTTCCAAGTCAGTCTCTCCCATTAAAGCCTCAACATCTGGGATCTTATTTCCCATGCTATGGACATTTATAGACACTGCTTTCCAGATGTTTCTCCTTTTTGTCTATTTCCATAATGGTATTTAACATTTCACTTACCTGGGGGCTCTCTTCACCCATCCCCGATGAATCTAGTTTAAAGCCCTCTTCTGTAGGTTAGTCAGTCTGCTACTGAAGACATGTCAACCCTTCTTGGACAGTTGAATGTCATCTCTACTCTGCAGCCCTTGGAACATCATCCCATGGTCCAGGAAACCAAAATGCTTTCGATGACACCATCCACGCAACCATGCATTTTTCTCCAGGATTCAAACTTTTCTGCCTTGGCCTTTACCCTTAACAGGGAGGATTCAAGATAGCACCACCTGCGCACCTATCTTCTCCACCCTCTGTACCAGAGCCATGAAGTCACTCTTGATAATGCTCAGAAGGATACCTGGCAGTATCATTTGTGCTGACATGGATGAGCAACATTGGGTAATAGTCTGTAGGCTTGATGAGTCTCAGCAAACTCTCCATAACATTTATGATTTTGGCACCTGGCAGACATCATACCTCTCTGGACATCAAGTCTGGTCTGCAGATGGATGCTTAGCACACCTCAGAAAAGAGTCACCAACCACCACTACCCTTCACTTCCTAGTGGTTACTGTTTCTGCAATTTTGGGGTGCTCAAGCTCTGGTTCTTCTCTTTCCTGGGATGCCTCCCCCTCCTCTATTCCCAGGGCTGCATAATGGTTCTTCAATTCAAGGGCTTGAGGAGTTGGATTGGCAATTCTGCAGGCCCTGGTGACTTGTGTCCAAGCTTCGTCATTCTGTAGGCTCCCATCTTCATCTCTGCTGGAGAGCTTGGATGTTTCAAGAAGCATCTCGTACTTTTCACTATCTTGAATGCTCCTCAGCCTTAATGCAGGGCCACCAGCTGGGTGCTAGGGAAAGTGTCTACCAGCTCCAGAATGTCCCTCTGCATCTTCCTGGTGAGTTTCATGTTACTTTCCCCCCTAAATGTACCACCAAGATCTAGGGGGCTCCTCCCGCCCTCTTCTTGTTTATTAGGGTCGGTACCAGCTGATCCCACAAAATACTACGTAGGCCCATTCACACGATGGATACCTTCGCTACAGTCATCCCTAAGTTAAGTCCTTGAAATCTATCCCTGGTCCTCCTCTGCACCCAATGCATGAATGAGTGGCTGCTGATTAATACCTATCTTGCACCTCAGGGGATATGTGTACCTAAGACAAACTAATTAAGAATGTGCTTAAGACAAACTAATTAAGGCAATAGGATGACTTGTAAATTGGCCTCAGCTATGTTGCGGGGGCCCTCATGGTCTGCCATCTGTGCGAACATATATTTTATATCGCTCCGAGCACCACCTACCTATTGCCATGATCTGCTCCCATGTCATGCCGAGCTCCATGGCCGTAGTAGCAGCCCCTATACAGAAAGAGTGCTTTCAATAGTATTTCTCCTCCAACCCCATGCTTACAATACACATCTTTAAGACTCTCTCAAACTTGTAATGTGAGAGAGGGGTGCCATCCACATGGACCAAGAGTTACTCCTTTCTCCTGGGTTGGACCCAGCTGTACTCTTCAAAATTCCACACCGGGCAAACAGAGTCTCTCGGCAGGGGTGCCAATGACAACTTAACACCTCTCCCATTGGGTTGATCTTGGATCTGTGAATGTGGATCTTCAGAACGCTACTCCTGACTGTGACGTCTCCCAGCTGCAGTCCCTACTTCCCGGCATTTATTTCGAGGGTACCACCAACTCGTCCACCCTCAGTGCCACAAAGAATGCCAGCGCAAAAGCACAACTGAAGAGTCATGCCTCAAACCTCATGGGGTTGGGGGTAAGCATGGGCCGCAGTTACAACCATCCTTCTCTGCACCTCGTGTGTGACTAGGCATCTGCGGACTGGTGAGTGGTAACACCCAGCCAACCATCCTCTCATTACCAAAGCAATGACAAAGTTAGCTGATGGGCTCTGCTCCTCCATTGCTTTGGCAAAAATGTGATGCCCGCCAGGTGTGTCTGAACAGTTGATTTATTCATCTCCCCATCCTTGCAGGCGAGTAGCCATTGCACAATAGTGCTGGTCCTAAACTGGTCACTGTCCCTGATCCATTTCTGCCTGCAGAACTCCTGAAAATGATCCTAAGCCTTCACATATTTGTGTCTGGTAGGCACGGTGAGGGAGTCCATCAAGAGGCTCCATACTTCAGTGGGCCAAAGGCCCAAACTGCCCATGGGAAGAGGGTCTTGGCCATGTCTGCCCTCAGGGTACTGGTTCGAAATGCTGACATCTTAAAACAAGAGAAGGCATCAGCAATAATATTGTCATAACCAGGGATATGCTCTGCTCCAAAGTTGATGTTGTGTAACAAGCATAGCAGCACTATCTGGCGTAGCAGCACCACCACCCCTTTCATTCTGGCATGCATCTGTTAACAGCCTGCACCACCGACATATTGTCCATGTGGAATGTAATTGTCTTGTTGGCCAATTGCGGGGCCCAAAGAAACAGGGTTGCCATCATAGGGAACAATGTGAGAAAGGTGATATCTTTGGTAGCACCACAGGGCCACGAGTATGGACCAATTTACTATGACTCTTGCTAGTTTTCCTCCTTTTTTTTATGTCTGAAGAAAAAATGAAAGGAACTCCTCCCTCCTTTTCTACATAATGTACCAGGTGGTATGACCCAGTGGACCCCATGGAATGACCACATGTGGATGGACCCAAGTTTTAACTGGGCAATACCTGGAAAATACTGTGCAGAGGGAAGCCATAATCTTTTGGGCTTAGAATAGCAGAAACCAAAATCAGTGTCAGCATGGAACAACAGAGGTTAGCTAGTGTTTTGGCAAAGCTGTGTAAGGCCCCTGAGGCGAAACATGAGATCCAAACAAGTATAATTTGGTGCTTTGGAAGACATCGCCAGGTCTACAGCCAGAAGTGTGAACAAAACAAGTGAGTCACCACCTAGGAAAAGAATCTAGGCATCATTGTGAACAAAATGCTGAAATTTTCTGTCCTATCTTGAGAGGCCAAAAAGCAAACAGAATGTTAGGAATATTAGTAAAGGACTAGAGAAAAAAAACAATATCATTTTACTTCTCTATCAATCCATGGTACGACCGCACTTTAAGTATTTTGTGTAATTTTGATTGTCACTTTCCAAAAAGATCTAGCAGCATTAGAAAAGGTACAGAGAAGGGTGACAATAATGATAAAGGGGAATGGAACAATTTTCCTGTGTGGAAAGGCTGTAAAGAGGTTACAGGTCTTCAGCTTTTGCTATGTGTAGAAGAGACAGCTGAGGGGTGAAATGATAGAGGTCTATAAAATCCTGAAGATGTGTACACAAACCAATGATTTACTCTTTCAAAGACTAGGGGATATTTAAAACAAATAGAAGAAAACATTTTTTTCTCAATTCATAATTATTCCTTCAAACTCATTGCTAGCGGATGTAGAGGAAAAGTCCATAAACCATTATTGAGGTGCTGTAGACTGGGGGATATCATTGCTTATCCCAGGGATAAGTAGCATGTGAAAAGGGGGCAGCAATGCACTTCGATAGTCTTAGAACTTTCTCTTTGGAGTCCGAGAAGAGAGCAGCCAAACAGGGTACCCTGGCTCTGGAATTTCCTATAGTTAATTTATCATAAGCATTATTGAATACTACCAGGACTAATAAAAATAACTGTCCCTGTGGCATGCCTCCTGTTAATAAGCTTGTATAAATACTGAACCCATTGGGCCTTCCTGTGAGCAGTTTGTTGAACACCAAACTGGATTAGGACCCTTTACCTACAGAGAGGAGTGCACATTAACAGTAGATAACCACCTGAGGGTCATGACAACAACTTAGTAACCTAATTGTTACAGGACTGTACAGCTCTCAAGCTATTCACTCCTTGTCTTACATGTATCAAGACCTCAGAGCAGTACAGTAAAATACATCCTGACACATAGCATTCTGCATGGGGAATACTGGAGAAGAAAGGTCGGTTCCCCAACACTCACTTGCTTTCATTTGCGTGTTAATAACATTTATTGTATGTGAAAGTGCTGATGTGTTAAGAATAAAGACACCTAAGAAACAAACCTTAGGGTTCATAGTTCCCAGGGCTGCAGTTGTTAGAATATTGACATCACCGACCTGCAAAAACAGAACAGACTGGGTATGCTTATTTCTAAACCAAAATACCTTAAACCCCCATCCTCGGTTTTTCAGTTGCAAGGATCCACCCATTGACTGCTTTAGCATTTACTCTGTGTGCTGTTATAGTATGCACTGTATTGTTTTATGAAACCAAATCTATATCCATTCTCATAATCATAGATCTAAAGAGACACTAGACATATTACAGTCTTTCACATGCGGTGGAGAAGTAACCTAATTGTTAAAGCAGCAGGATGAGAACTAGGGAAGCCATAGTTTGAATCTCGCTGCCATTTCTTGGGGTCTTGGGCAAGACACTTAACCCTCCATTGCCTGAGATAAAAACGTATGGCCCGATATTCAGCAATAGTGGCGAGGCAATCTAACAGGGCGGGGGCGGCCACCGCCACTGAGCTTTGCTGTGACTTACTTTCACCATATAGTCATAACCGGGCAGCAGCTTGATATTACCACTGCCCGGTTATGACCAGGTGCCAGTCTGGGAGTGCCCCTGGCATGCCCCGACGCTAACTACTAAAAACATACCTCTTCATAGAACTCTTTGGGCCTAATGATGTTACCTAAGTGTATATGCAATAACTGCCTACTCTTTGTTGACTCAAGCATAACCCCCATATTTAACTCCCAGTGATTTACCCCTTGTTCAGCGTAAAACAAATCTCTTGAGACTGTGTGCTGTTTTTCACAGTAAACTGCTTTGGAACAAAGGCGGCACATAAAAAACTGTTAAATATCCCAGAGTAATGCTGCCATACACCCCGATGCTAAATGCTTAAAATCGGGGTGTGTCGGGAGCATTCTGGGGGTCGTACCTGAGGGTAACCAAAACAGTGGCAATATTCAGCCACTGCCCAGTTATCCCTCAGCGGCGAAAGTTAGGCACAGGATCCCTGCGGCTGTTTTAACTTTCGCCACCGAAGCTAACTGGGCAGCAGATGAATATTGCTCCTGTACAGTTAGCTTCTGCGCTGTGTGGCAAACCCGGATATTCAGTACCGGTGGCTGGATATCTTTCCTTGCTTTTTTCACCCAGTTATTCACTAATTAAGTTTTTGGACGTAGTTCTTGAGCCACACTTACCTTTCGGCCTGTGATCTCACAGTTGAAAACTCCAGATTTCTTTAGGGTTGTGTACATGAATCTAAACACAGACTCTGAAAGTGCCAAGTTAAGCGTGGGGCCGGAAGGGATGATCTGTGCTTGGAAAGGGTGCCAAGCCAGAGGTGCCAAACCAGAGGCTAGATTCAGGACCTTACCCAAAAATGAAAACAAAATCTGAAAAAAGAAAAATAAACATTTAAAAACTGAGTGGAGCCGAAGTGGTGTTTTCTTCCTTAGAATATACTCTGAAAAAGTGAAAGTCTTCTGTTCATAGTGTACTATGGATCAGATACGGATCTAGGAACAGTTCCCCGAACTTCATTTATAACCCATTAACACATTATAAATAGTATATGTTAATCTGCCTGTTACTGATTATTTGTTAAACTATGGGGCATGTTTACTAAACGGCGGAAAAGGAGCAAGTGTGCCGTTTTAGCACGTACTAACTGTGCATGTGCACAGTTAGCGCATGCAAAAAGGCACTTTAGTGCGTGCTTACGGCACCAGCAGCGTAAAGCACCCTGTGGGTGGAGAGAAAGCGTGCATGGGGCAGAGAGTGGGGGTCAATGGGTCGGGAGTGGGCGGGAACAAGGCTTGTTCCCTTAATGCAGGCACCTTAATGGCAGGAACCCTAATGCAATTCAAAACCTGGCGGAAAGGGTGTTTTATGAGGTGAGAGAACCTATTTAGAGGTCTGCAATGTGATGCACAGAGAGGGGAGCCCAAGCGAGTGATAGCAGTGTTCCATTAGCAGCAACAGCATAGTGCCCAAGTGTGAAAGGGCACTATGTTGATGGTGCAAATGGGGGCAAAGGAGGTGTCACATTGGTCATGTAGTGGGAGCCGCTGGTGCACAAGGAGGACCAAGCAGCTGCCTAGATGGCACATAGGAACATAAGACTACAAAATAAGTCAAATTGCGTCAGACCAACGTCCATCATGCCCAGTATCCTGTGTCCAACAGTGGCCAATCTAGGTCACAAGTACTTAGCAGTTTCCCCAACAAGACACACAGGATCCCCAAGTACTGTAATGAGGCAAGCAGTGCATAACTCGGGTCCTCTGTAGCAATGGTTTATGGACCATTACCCAGGAACCTGTCCATACTTTTTCAAACCCAGCTACACTGACAGCTTTTACGACATCCTCCGGTAATGGATTGCAGGGTCTGATTATGCATTGACTGAAAAAAATATTTTCACCTAGAAGACCCAAATGGGTTACATTCTACCGCATTGCAGGTCCCCTAGTCTGTCCACAGTCTGACGGCATAAAAAGTGACCTGCGTTTACCTGTTCCACTCTGGTCAATAATCTATAGACCTCTATCATATCCCCCTCAGCCATCTCTTCCACAGTTTTATGAGCCCCAACCTTTTTAGCCTCTCCACAAAGGGATATTCTGCCATCCGCAGAACCATCTATGATGTTCGTCATGATCCCACAGTGATAGCAATGTGCCACATGGGGTGGTCCAAGTATCCTGGCACTGCAGGCAGAGATCCAGGCTGCCTCCACTCCCCACTGCCTCAGAACCCAACTGTGGGGAAGAAGCCAATAGTGCCAGACGCTATAGAACTCCAGGTAGTTGGAAAATGCAGGTGCCCGGGGAAATACTACAGCAGTGGTTGCCATCCTCCCCCTGAGACATATTGATGGCAGGCGGTGATGGAGCCCCTGCATGGGCAGCTGGTGGGGGGGGCTGCGTGGCTGTCCATGTGTGCCCCTGCTCCCCCCATCCATCTTGTGCCCAAGGCACCCGCCAAACCTGCATGTTTAACATGCTGGGACTGCGATCACCACTACTGACAGTGCATGGGCATGTCTGCATGGTGTGGTGTTGATGGTGGCGTGGGAAGTGGCACCAGCCTGCAGCAGACAGAAGCCTTGTCCTGGTCATGTACACCATGTGCATTGCAGCATGTGACAAAGGCCAGCTGAAGGGAAGCATGTCAGCAACAGGAGCTGTCCCCCCCCTCCCCCCCCCCCCAATAAGGCAGTACTGTAGTGTAACACACACAGTTGGTGTGCATATGTGTGGAGGGTCACAGGTTCAGGTCCCTGCTGGGGTTTCTGTATTGCATATTCCTGTGGACAAAGTTTAGCTGACAATGTAAGAACACCACCAGCATGTGCAATCCTCAAGGAGATGGCCAGCAAGGGTGGAAACATCCACCAGCAGCACTGACAGGCTCCTATCCACAGCTGTTTGGAGGCTACTAGCACACGGTAACAATGTGTGGTGAGGACAAGGCAGGGTAATATAGCAGGTGCAAACAGAGCACACGTTATCAATCCTTGAGCTGACATTGAGACAGGAGTGTCAAGCAGGAATGCCAACCATCTCCACTTTTGCTCAGTGCACCAATGAGTGTGTATGTATGTGTGTGTGTGTGTGTGTATGGCTCCCCTTTGTCCTGTGGCTTTCTCACTGCACTTTGGCTCACATTTTCTGAGTTTTTCCCAACCTATTTGAAAAACGTGAATAAGGTGAGGCAGAGGATTGTGGGGTTTGCCTGTAATACTGCAGATTGGCCTGAATGTGTCTGCCACAATGGTAGAGTCACTGACTGAGATGCCATCATGCCCATCTGAAATGTGCATTGCCTGGATGGGTACTGTATGTCATGCTGAGATGGCACTCTCCCTATGACCAAAAAGTGGCCATGACATGGCTATGTATCCACATAGGGCTATTATAATGTCTGGCTCCAGTGATGTGGGGATGCTAATCACTGAGTAAATGGCTGGGTATCAATGCTGAGTATCCCAAGGCGGAGTGCTCATGGTCATACTACATACATGCTGTGCATGCCAACCAGCAGATCTACCATAGTTGGTTTGTGCTTGGCTGATACAGCCCAGTGTAGGGCAGCGGGGCAGTCTTTCTGCCCGCGCTGTAGTCAATTGTTTGTCCACAATGGTTGGGGCAGCAGTTGTTCATGGCCTACTCACTGGGGACCTGACAGGACTGTTGCAGTACCCCCACTGCAGTGGCTGTCCATGGTAGCAGCATATTGACACTGGCCACTAACTTTCATTGTTACTGGAGGGTTAGTGTCCAATGGGCAGAACACAGGGCTGAGCTGTTGCTGTCACTGTCACTCTCAGCATGCAGGAAACAAGAAAAAAAAACATAACACACCACAGACAATACCTGGTAAACAGTAGCAGTGATGTGGACCTACAACACAGCCAGCAGAGATCATCTCTAACAGTGTAGGTTCAGTGGACCAGGTGCTGGGCATCCCTCCTCACCCTCAGGGTGACAGCTGAAACCACTTTGCAGCATGGCTTGCTGTTGTTATGTGCATGTAGCACACACAGCCAGTGTGTCTTATTGAGCTGATATGCTGGATCAGTGCATTCTCCATTGGTACTTCAGCTGCAGACTGCTGTTTTGCATGTGCAGTGCCTCAGGGGCAGAGGAAGGCCCAATCTATTCCAACAGACAGCAAACAGTTTGATCAGAAATCTGCAGGCTCTATACATCTGCCTACAGCTGTGTAGAGGTGTAGCCTACTGGTTGGTACAATGTCTCTATGGTCAAAGGTCCAGGGCTAAATGGCCAATTTTCCCAATGGAGAAAGGTGAATAGTGGTGTACCCCAGGGATCTGTGCTGGGTCCATTGCTTTTTGACATATTCATAAATGAGCTGGAAAAGGGAATAACGATGAGGTTATCAAATTTGCAGATGACACAAAACTATTTAAAGTTGTTAAAACCCATGAGAATTGTGGAAAATTGCAAGAGGATCTTGATAAGTTGGAAGACTGGGCATCAAAATGGCAAATGAAATTTAATGTGGAGAAGTGCAAAGTTATGCACCTAGGGAAGAACAACCCAAACTATGGTTAAACGATGCAAGGTTCCACATTAGGAAGCTCCACCCAGGAAAAAGATTTAGGTGTCATCGTGTTTAACATGTTAAAACCCTCCGCCCAATGTACAGCAGTGGTCAAAAGAGCAAATACGAGGGTTATTTTTAAAGTAAGGTCCGATTGGCTGTAGCTTTGTAAGGTTTTTCCCCCTGTAGAAACAAGCATGCGTGCCGGCTCCCGGCATGCCTTGTGCAAAAGCAGATGACATTTGCAGTCGTAGTGTCACTTTGTATAGTTTATACTGAGACGTTTAAATGTTTAAGACAATTGAGTGGCCCTCCGACTGTGAAATACGGTCTGTGATTTGTTTTTTGACAGCAAGGACCGTGTCATCAGCGGACATTCATCATCAGATATGTGAGGTGTACGGCCCCAATGCGATGAGTGACAGCAAAGTGTGTAAATGGGTGAGATTGTTCAAAGATGGGCGGGATAAACTGTGCTCATGATGGGTTTCCCAGGCTGCTTTCCAGGGAACACCAAAAAAGGAGAATGGCTAGTGCTTTGACATTTTTGATCCAATACAGTGAGGAAGGAGATGAACTTTTGGACCACATTGTCACAGGGGACGAGACATGGGTTTCTCACATGACTCCAGAATCAAAGTGGCAATCGATGGAATGGGGACACACATCATCTCCAGTCAAAGTGAAAGCCAAACAGACAATCTCAACATGCAAGATTATGGCAACTGTGTTCCTCAGAAAGCAGCCTGGGAACCCATCGCGAACACAGTTTTCTGAACTGCAATTTTACAGAAATAATTTTGTATAGCCCTGACCTTGAAACTTGTGGAAATTTCAGTGACAAAGTGGAAATCGTGAATTGCCGTTCTTCATGAATTTTTGCATCAACTGTGCACACCAAATCTTCTGTGATTACTGAAGGTCGACCCTATCGCGGTTTGTCATGGACATTGTCCCGCCCGTCCCTGATGCAGAATAGCGCAGTATATAAGAGAATGTAAATAAATAAATAAATAAAAATTATAATGCCTCTGTATTGTTCCATGGTGTGACCACACCTTGAATATTGTGTGCAATTCTGGTTGCCGTATCTTAAAAAGGATATAGCTTTATTAGAAAAGGTACAGAGAAGAGCCACCAAAATGGTAAAGGGGATGGAAGGATACACCTATGAAGAGAGGCTAAAAAGGTTAAGGCTCTTCAACCTGGAAAAGAGACGGCTGAGGGGAGATATGATAGAGGTCTGTAAATTAATGAATGGAGTGGAACGGGTAAACATAGATTGATTGTTTACGTCATCAGAATATTGAAAGACTAGGGCACATGCAATGAAGCTACAGGGTAACCAATTTAAGACTAATAAGAGAACATATTTTTTCACTCAACGTGTAATCAAACTCTGGAATTTGTTACTGGAGGATGTAGTAAAAGCTGTTAAAAAAGGTTTTGACAAGTTCCAGGAGGAAAGGTCCATAAACCATTATTAAAAGGGACTCAGGATATTATTACTTGACCTAATACAAGCATTGTGGAACCTGTGTCTTTTGGGGAAACTGCTAGGTACTTATGATCTAGATTGGCCACTGTTGGAAACAGGATACTGGGCTTAATGGACCTCGGTCTGACCCAGTATGGCATATCTTATGTTCTTATGTTTGATTCTTTCTTGTTCATCTGTGTCTGGGTGTGCTTGCACAGTCCTGGCTATGCTGTGACCTGCAGACAATCATTCTTCTACATTTCTATGCATTATCGCCACACGTTGGGTAGCCCAACATGGCATTCCTCATTGTGGACATCTGTGAACATGGCTTTAGTGGCTCTTTCGCAGCACATTGCAGTGGGTCAGTGATATATATGCAGCAGATGTTTGAGTCAACTAGTATGGATGCATTTTCTGCTTTGACCTCCCAGCTTTACGTAAAGAGGATATATCTCGTACATTCGAGCACCTAAGACTCGTTGCATAGCCATTCCCTGCACCGTTCTGCCATCATTACTTGCTCCACATGGGGCAAATTGGTTCAACTTGGCCCTTTCTATCATGCCCCTCTGTCGGGTGTATTGTCTTGCATTTGCACAGGCTGAGGCACCAGTCCCACCCGCACAAATGGTGTTTCATGTAGCCCATGGCATTGCTACTTTTGGTTCACACACACCAAATGCTTTTGGCTTGTATGATCCCATACATCCACCCACCACACACACTGCACTCTCTGCATGGAAAATCTATGGCACAGCCCTGCAACCACCATTTGACCATCAGGGAGATTCATGGTGGGGCAGCTTACTGGCAATAAACTGCCCCACCATGGCCATCAGGGTTCATTTGCAGCAATTAGCTATTTCATGCACACCTCTCTTGTGACTGCTCTACATGAGCACTCATGGACAATCCTCACTTTGCTGCCCACATCAGGAACATGCTGCCTCCACCCAGACACTGTCCTGACCTATGGCATTCCACACATTGACAGTACATTTGGATACCTGTCCATACCTCACAGACACTATAATGTAGCTTACAGCCCGGTGTATGCTTTCAGGAACATCTAGAACTGCACGCCCATGACAGCAACCCCTGCTGCTGCATCCCCTCCGCTGCCTCCACCCACCCATCCATGACACAGCCAACACCAACAATGACCATCATCACTAGGCAGCCGCTTATCTCACCTAGTCAACAGCATAAGCAACATTACCAGGCATCAGGTGAGTCAACTCCATCTGCTACCAATTGTGCTTGCATCCATACCTTCTTCAATGGCTTCCCTGCACCCCTTTCAGAGTTTCAGTGGCTTTCCTGCATTAAGGTGTATGCCAGACACCTTCCCGCAGCATGTCTTATTACCACACGGTAAGTGTCCACTACTGCCCCTTAATGTCCTGTTACCGCATGGTAAGTGTCCATTACTACCCCTTAATGCAGCATGTGCTGTTACCACACAGTAAGTGTCCACTAGCACCCCTTAACGCCAGAATGCTTCTGACACGCCTAGCACACTTACCACATGGTAACCCCTTATCGCTGCCATTAATGCATGGAAAGGACTGCTCCTTTACCGTGGTTTAGTAAACATACCCGTATGTGTTTACTGTAAAGTGCACCCCCTCCCCCCCATTCAAATTTCATTGTTCTATGCACAGAGTTATATATAAACAGTCTTGACTAGTAGAAAGACAATATAAAAAATTATTTATTTAACATAAGGGAAAGCTCCTAATAGTGAATTGTGCACAAGTTTAGAAAATAAAAGATTCTACCATGCATGTTGTGATAAGGAAGCTTATCATAGCTCAGGAAGGAGCTATAGAAAAGGTGAAGTAACTCTGAACAAGCAACCTGTCAGTTCTGGTAGAAATAAGAAAACAGAATTTTCCCATAAAAGACTACCAGTTCCAGAATGCACCAGGTTTCCAATAGCCATTAGAGGAGCTGAAGTGGGGAATCGTGTGTTCAATCAGGAGGGCTATGAGGTAATCCCTAAGCACTCATCTCAAAAGGCAGGGCCTGATTCAGCACAGCTGCGCTGTGTTAGAGAGGAGCACTCATCTAAGCAGAATAAAGGTAGAGTTTATTCTACAGAGAATTATCCTCAGGATCATCATCAACTTCATGATCAGCTTGGATATCCTCAGTTTCATCTGAAGGATCATCAGAAGCAGAAGCCAAACCAGACGGACAGAGAGGGCAAGAAACCCTTTGGAAGAAGGAAGAGAAAAGCCTTTGGGAGGTCTAGAGGAGTCAGTAGCAGTACGTATACTGGGAGGCATTCCAAGGGCCAGCATACACCATTGGACTGGGGAAAGCCAGAGGAATGGTGCTGCAGAGCTAGGAATCTCCAGACGGTACCTGTGAGGGAGACGGCTGCACGTGGAAGGGACCCTAAGACCCGTGCCAGAAGGTATGTGAAGAGAGATCCAGTGTCCAGGTATCTGGATTGGAAGGCTGGACATAAGAACTGGACTACATACTGGCCAGGCTATATAGAGAGGAACTCTAACAGCAATGGAAGCTCAGGTATGAACACTGATCTATGCCCTAGCTATAACCTTGAAAGACAGCAGGGAAACAAATATTCTCCTGAAAGTGCTCCATTGGGAGATTCATCTGTGCCCATCCATGATATTGAACCCATGCTTGTTGAAGAAGAGGGGATGATAGCAGATGAAGAATGTGTTTACATGGACTGCTCTCTGTCTAAACTCCTTTGGTGTTTTTCTGTTATAAAGTACAGCAACCATCACAAAGAAATACAAACTTGTTCTTTAATCTACTCAGAAAAGCTCCTGAGTAGGATTTTTAGCCACGCAGTAGAAAGCAAGCCAGCTAAGGGGTTTCAGCTGGGTAACTGCTAGCAATTGAGCCTTACCTAATTGCTTGTGAGCTCTGAGAGAATCACTTCTGAATCTATGTGGGAAGATATAAGAAGTTTACCTGAAAAGAACAGTTTTTTCCTTTCTTTGTGGCTTTTGGTTTGTTGTTTGATACTTGCTAAGAGAATATTAGCTAAAGCCTACAGAAAAGACCAGTTTGTTACCAACCAGGTCTTATTTCTTTTGCTTTGATTACCTGACAAGTTCAAATGTTGTTTCCTGATTTTTGTTTTTCTAAGTTAAACACTGAAAGCAAGTAACCTGATTTATGTGCTACCAAGCATATCTGTGTTGGGAGAAATAACCCCATAAATAAATATCTTATTGGCTTTACACTTGAGCACAACTAAATTATTGTGAGCAGCTGTGTCGGGTGTGAATGGACTGCATTGCCCACAATCCATTGCAAATCATATTGACATATGCACTTGCCAAGACTGTGAACATTCTCACCCAGGCAGCCGTCTGACAAATGGCGTAGTTTTTCGGATTGCTTTTGCACAAAGGGATTTACTTGCTGAGGATTACAACTAAAGTTCAAGTTTAAAGCTGGAAAAAAAGATTTTCCCTCAACTGCACTTTGGAGGAGAAGTGGATGTTCCAGGCAGCTGTCCCAGGAGGAAAAGACCCTGTGCAGAGCTGGATTCATCACTGACACAAGGTAATAAGTACCTGGGCATGTCTAGTGGTGGATGGGAGTAAGGCACAGGGATAATTGAAAAAAAAAGGTAGGAAAAAAAAACACCTGTTTGGAAGGTGGTGCACTTTGTTTTTTTTTTCTTTGTTTCTTGCAGGGATCAAGATGGATCCAAGGGAACTAGCTGATTGGATGGCAGCCCAGTTTAGCAGGCAACAGGAGCTAGCACAGCAGGCTCAGGACGCTGCTATGAAAGCCTTAATGGACCAGCAGAAGCCAGTGCTTGATCTGGTGCAAGCCCTAGTTAAGCTGCAGAACCAAAGTGGAACAGACGCAAGACCAGCAGCAAATACTGGTACACCACATATGGACAGTGTGGGACTCAATCAAGGAATTGGGGCATTTAGTTTTGGGAAACTAACTCCAGATGATAATGTTGATGATTTTCTAGAGTCTTTTGAAAGAGTGGCACAAGCTTTAGCATGGCCAGAGACCCAGTGGGCAGTAAGGCTGGCAGCCTCATTAACTGGAGAGGCGCTTGCAGCTTATAGAGCAATGCCAGCAGCCCAGGCTTTAAATTATAAGGATGTAAAGGCTGCTATTAGAGATCGCCTAGGGTTATCTATTTCAGAGTATAGGCGAATGTTTAGAGCTACTACATTGAGAGTGGGTGAGACACCCAGGGCTCTGAGTCAGGGAATCAGAGGTTTAGCTGTAAAATGGTTGGAGCCTGAGCAAAAGACGGTAGAAATGTTATTTGACATTACAATGCTTGAACAATTTATGTCTGCGGTCCCTAAAGATTTGCACACTTTCCTTATACAGCAAAATTGCCAAAATCTTGGAGAGGCAACCATGCTAGCAGAGAGATTCTTGGAAGCCACGCATGCTTGCCATAGAATGGGTGGCCCTCTGAAGATTGGTGCTGAGGCAAGATGTGCTGTATCAGAAAAGAAAATAATTAAAAATGTTTCTGAAAATGAATGTACTGTATCAAACCAAATGACACAGTGGAGTAGAAAGAAATGTTTCAAATGTGGAAAATGGGGACATTTAAAAAAGGGATGCCAGACACACACTAGCTTAATGGGTGTGGATTTAAAACAGCCCAAAGAAGGATTTCTTTTGATGGTTGATGTGCAAGGAATTACCACAAATGCTTTGTTAGACTATGGGGCAGATCAGAGTATGATGTCAAAAAGGCTTTGGAAGAGGATAGAGGCCCAAGAAGGATTTGTGCCTAGAACCCCTGAAAGCCAAGTTCACATCAGATGCATTCATGGTGCTGCAACCTCATATCCCACCTATAGGCTAAAGGTTAAGTGCCTGGGGGAACAAGAGGAAGTGCTGTTAGCAGTGGTGCCTAGGCTACCCTTTGATTTGGTTCTAGGAAGAGACTGGCCAAGATTTAAGCAGGGTCTAGTGGAAGGACTAGGAAAGAAGGAGGGAGAAGGTTTAATGGTAATAGCTCCCGGGCCTTTATTTGGAAGTCCTCAGACCCCAGCTAAAAAGATGGTTAAGCGTCCAGAAGACCAAGCTACCCCAAAGCAGACATTCGTCCTAAAGTACCATAGGGTCACAGAGAAGGCCCAAGCTCCTAAGCGGGCAACCCCTCAAGCTGCTGGGTTTGACCTATGCAGCATAGAAAATGTGACTGTACCTAGCCAAGGGAGAGCCCTGGTTGACACCGGTCTCCAAGTGGAAATACCTATTGGATGCTATGGGAGAGTAGCCCCAAGGTCCGGATTAGCCCTTAAAGTCAGGGGTTCAAATCCCACTAGAGTACAGCAACCTTGGGCCGGAAGGACTGGGGTTTCTAGTCCCACAGGTGCTCCTTGTGGTCTTGGGCAAGCCACTTAACCCTCCATAGCCCATGTTCCCTGTAAAATAGTTCTCTGTGTGCTGTGCTTTCCTGTCTAATCAATGTGTTTATACCTCAAAAATTTCCTGTCATGATTTAACAATTTCCAATCTGTAATCAAAAAACGCTGCTGATCGCTGGAAGTAGCGGTATACAAATGTATACTAAATAAATAAATAAATAAATATTTCATCGATGTGGGTGCGGGAGTAATTGATCCCGATTACAGGGGCAATATTAAAGTTCTGTTATTTAATTTTGGACAGAATGATTATCACGTGAAGACAGGAGACAGAATTGCCCAATTGATCTGTGAGAGGCTGGGTTTTCCACCTGTGGAGGAGGTCACATTCCTGGAAACTTCTGAGCGTGGAACCAAAGGCTTTGGTTCTACTGACGTCAAAGGGGTTAAAAGCCTAGCTGCCACCTGTGCCCGAGAGAGGGAGGTGAATGAAGAGGAAGATTTGGGACCCCAGGTATCTGATTGTAAAGAAAAATCAGAGCCCCAAATAGGTGAGGACCTGACAGTGGTACAACAGGAAGAAATTAGGAAATTGCTTAAAGAATTCCCAGATGTGTTGACACCCATATCTGGGGAGACACATTTGGTTGCCCATGAAATAATAACTCCACCTGGGAAATTAGTCCGTCAAAGGCCATACCGCTTGCCTGAAGCCAAGAGACAGGAAGTAGTGGCACAAGTCCAGGAGATGTTGGACATGGGAGTAATAGAGGAGTCAAAGAGTCCCTGGAATAGCCCCATAGTCCTGGTGCCGAAGCCTGATGGATCTTTAAGATTTTGTATTGACTTCCGGCAGGTAAACGCCATATCAGTTTTTGATGCATATCCAATGCCAAGAATTGAAGAGCTGTTGGACCAGCTGGGACAGGCTCAATACTTAACCACCCTTGATATGACAAAAGGATATTGGCAAATCCCTCTCACCAGGGAGTCGAAGCCGAAGACTGCGTTCAGCACCCCCGTTGGCCTTTTCCAGTTCAAGAGGATGCCTTTCGGACTGCATGGAGCAGCGGCTACCTGCCAAAGGTTAGTGGATCAGGTACTTTGACCCCACCAAAATTATGCTTTTGCATATATGGATGATGTCATAATCCATAGTAACACCTGGGCGGAGCATCTGAAGAGGATCAGGGCAGTCTTGTGCTCCATGAAGCAAGCGGGAATCACTTTAAACCCGAAGAAGTGTGCCTTTGCAAATAGGGAGGTAAAATACCTGGGCCACCTAGTGGGAAGAGGAAAAATTAAACCTCTAATGAGTAAAGTAGATAGCATCAGGAATTTTCCTCCTCCAACAACAAAGAAACAACTAAGAAGTTTCTTGGGACTTATTGGATACTACCGCAGATTTATACCGCAATTTGCAGAGAAAAGTGCAATTTTCACGGATATGCTGCGGAAGAATTGTCCAAACCAGCTAAAGTGGACAACTTAAGCTGAAAAAGCTTTTTCAGTCCTAAAAGGAAAATTGTGTACAGGACCGGTACTGAAAGGGGTGGACTTCAAGAAACCCTTTCTGGTTCAAACAGATGCATCGGACGTAGGGCTAGGAGCGGTTCTATCCCAGTGTCATGAAGGGGAGGAGCATCCTGTGATGTACCTGAGCAGGAAGTTGTCACCGGCTGAACAAAAGTATTCCACAATAGAAAAAGAATGTTTAGCTATAAAGTTGTCAGTGGAGGCGTTAAGGTTTTACCTTACAGGGAGAAAGTTCCAGTTGGTCACAGACCATGCCCCACTTAAGTGGTTGCAGCAAATGAAGAACCACAATGCCATGTTGACACGTGGTACATGGCCTTACAGGCATTTGATTTTCAAGTTGAACATCGTGCTGGGAAGTTACACAAGAATGCGGATGCCCTTTCCCGTATTACGGACTGTAGAGAAGAAGTTTCACCAGTGACACCAGTCCGTAATAACTTAAGCAGGGGGGTATGTGATAAGGAAGCTTATCATAGCTCAGGAAGGAGCTATAGAAAAGGTGAAGTAACTCTGAACAAGCAACCTGTCAGTTCTGGTAGAAATAAGAAAACAGAATTTTCCCATAAAAGACTACCAGTCCCAGAATGCACCAGGTTTCCAACAGCCATTAGAGGAGCTGAAGTGGGGAATCGTGTGTTCAATCAGGAGGGCTATGAGGTAATCCCTAAGCACTAATCTCAAAGGGCAGGGCCTGATTCAGCACAGCTGCGCTGTGTTAGAGAGGAGCACTCATCTAAACAGAATAAAGGTAGAGTTTATTCTACAGAGAATTATCCTCAGGATCATCATCAACTTCATGATCAGCTTGGATATCCTCAGTTTCATCTGAAGGATCATCAGAAGCAGAAGCCAAACCAGACAGACAGAGAGGGCAAGAAACCCTTTGGAAGAAGGAAGACAAAAGCCTTTGGGAGGTCTAGAGGAGTCAGTAGCAGTACGTATACTGGGAGGTATTCCAAGGGCCAGCATACACCATTGGACTGGGGAAAACCAGAGGAATGGTGCTGCAGAGCTAGGAATCTCCAGACGGTACCTGTGAGGGAGACGGCTGCACGTGGAAGGGACCCTAAGACCCGTGCCAGAAGGTATGTGAAGAGAGATCCAGTGTCCAGGGATCTGGATTGGAAGGCTGGACATAAGAACTGGACTACATATTGGCCAGGCTATATAGAGAGGAACTCTAACAGCAATGGAAGCTCAGGTATGAACACTGATCTATGCCCTAGCTATAACCTTGAAAGACAGCAGGGAAACAAGTATTCTCCTGAAAGTGCTCCATTGGGAGATTCATCTGTGCCCATCCATGATATTGAACCCATGCTTGTTGAAGAAGAGGGGGTGATAGCAGATGAAGAATGTGTTTACATGGACTGCTCTCTGTCTAAACTCCTTTGGTGATTTTCTGTTATAAAGTATAGCAACCATCACAAAGAAATACAAATTTGTTCTTTAATCTACTCAGAAAAGCTCCTGAGTAGGATTTTTAGCCACGCAGTAGAAAGCAAGCCAGCTAAGGGGTTTCAGCTGGGTAACTGCTAGCAATTGAGCCTTACCTAATTGCTTGTGAGCTCTGAGAGAATCACTTCTGAATCTATGTGGGAAGATATAAGAAGTTTACCTGAAAAGAACAGTTTTTTTCTTTCTTTGTGGCTTTTGGTTTGTTGTTTGATACTTGCTAAGAGAATATTAGCTAAAGCCTACAGAAAAGACCAGTTTATTACCAACCAGGTCTTATTTCTTTTGCTTTGATTGCCTGACAAGTTCAAATGTTGTTTCCTGATTTTTGTTTTTCTAAGTTAAACACTGAAAGCAAGTAACCTGATTTATGTGCTACCAAGCATATCTGTGTTGGGAGAAATAACCCCATAAATAAATATCTTATTGGCTTTACACTTGAGCACAACTAAATTATTGTGAGCAGCTGTGTCGGGTGTGAATGGACTGCATTGCCCACAATCCCTTGCAAATCATATTGACATATGCACTTGCCAAGACTGTGAACATTCTCACCCAGGCAGCCGTCTGACAATGTGTGCAAATTCATTCTACATAAAGCCTGATGGACAGATATTGAGCCTGTGATACTCGGCATTATTTTTAAATGCCAACCATCGTGGTTATAATGAAACTGGATATTCGGTGGAAGTGTCTGGATAGTGGTTCCCACAGAAATTCCAGTTTCAGCAGTGGCCACCACTGTCTATCTAGATAGGCAATTGCATAAAGTTAGGCCTGTCATTTTTGTGGCCTAAATTTATGCAGTTTCTTATCCGGTTAGTGGAATGAAAATTTCTGTTAATCGGGTAACACCTGGGACCACCTTTGCCCTACTCATGGACCGCCCTAGTACTCCCCAGACAGTGCTACGGTGGTCACAGGAAATATTCAGCATCACTAATCGCATGTCACTGAATCTCCATCTCACCAGGGCTTATTCAGTAAGCAGGTTCTGCTAAGCAGAGAAGTGCTTTTGCATTTTGGGCCGTAGATTTTTTAAATATTTACTTCAGTGTCCATATTGATTTCTGATATGTTAGATGAGCTTCCTAAGCTTCTGCATAGGTAAGAAACGTTTGGCACTCCTTATGTGTTCAGCTGCGAATATAAAAGTTAGCTGCAGTTGCTAGGTAAAAGCCACGTTTATGGTCCAGCTAAGCGCATATTCATTTCTGCCTGCCTACTAAGCCATAGGTTTCCTTACAAACTTGTCATAGACCTTCTGCCAATGTTTACCGACTCTGAGGGTGCACAAGTGTGATGGATGATAAAGTCAGAAAAATATTGCAGCCTATTTATTAACTTGCACTAAGGTTTGGGCACCTAATGAGCAACTAACAGCCAACGTGAAGGAGTGTTCAGTGCAAGGCTCTGCAGCAACTGTTCGGGGTGTTTCCAGCACTTTGGAGAAGGCAACTGTACAATTAACACAGTACAATAATTACTATTGTGTGTTAACGGCACGGCCATTGCTGCAGCTGCTGTTAACTTCGCCTCTTGTACTTAACTGCACCATGCCATCTGACACGTTAGCAAGGCAGTCACTGCCCAGTTACCACGAATTTCTGAGTTAGCTATTTAACTTAGCAATTAAAAGCCTCGTTAGACCTCTAATGGAGCTTAGTAATTAGCACCACTGTGTGAAAAGCGCAAACGTTAATACTCACATTTGTCTTCAAATCTATGAACTCACTCGTTACCACTGGTGTGCTGGACAGAATATACTGGACTTGAGTTTCTGGGCTGAACATGGTTAGAGCTTTAAAAAAAATCCCAACATGGATAATTAATTTGCCATAAGAAACGATACTATAGAAATATATGTAACGACTAAACAGTGAGATAAATTGGGGGTCATGGGAACTTTAAGGATATGGTTTTGAATCTCATTGTAGGCTGTGTCTTTCTTACTAGCAAAGAAATGCCAAAGACTTGACAATACATGCTCACATTCCCCTCCTTCGGAAACTATAAGTTACGTGCAAGACGTTTAAGGAAAGTTTTATGTGATTATGGCACATAGCAGGTTAGATACACCAATACCATTTTGCATTCCTATTATTTTCATTTTTTCATTAGTTTCACTTGATATAAGACCTTTTACAATAACAATTGCATCTCCAAGTCAGCTCTAAGGTCCTCCAGAAAATGGAGCCAAAGGAAGAGTAAAAGTAGACTTAAATAAGTTCAGAAGCTAGGGGGGAAGGCTGAACTAAGAGAAATGGAAGAAGGTAAAGAGCAGAGTGAATACATGTAGAGGCCCATTCTGATCCCGGCACATCCGGCCGCATTGTCTGGCCAAAACCTGGAAGAGCTGGAAATGTCCCTGATTGCACCGTGACAGCAAAATTGGGGACATAGATGTCTTGCCAGGCACCCCATTCCACTGTGGGGGATGTCTACTGGCCTGCTCACTAAGATGCAGAATGTTCCGGCTGGTGTGCTGGTGCAGTGGCATCCTGTCGCCATGGCACTGGGATGTCTAGCCAGAGCAAATGAATGGTGCAACACATACTGGCCCCGTCACCCTGCTATCCGAACCGCGGCGGGGTTCCCCAAGGCTGGGATCGGGAAGCAGGGGCTCTCCAGTGGTACTGCAATGGGGTGGGGGAGGTTGCAGGCCATGATCAACACAGCACCCGACACATTCCACTCTTGGGGTGGAATAGGCTGGGTGTGTAACTAGTTGCTGGGGAGCATACAGAGGCGCAATCGGAATTGCTTCTGTACATCCCGGCAGCTGGCACCACTCCCACCCCAGCACCGCCCCCCTCCTGGCCCTGTCCAGTGCCCCCTGCACAAATGATCTGTATGTGCGGGGATAGAATTTTGTTCAGGGGTTAATCGCGGGCTGGACATCCGGGCCGTACATCCAATCCTGCTATATGAAGATTGGAATGATTGCTATTCAGTATATGGATCACAAAAAGATGTAGAAAACCATTCTTGTGATCTTGTTTTGAGTTTCTATTTGTAGCCCTGTCTTTTTATTCTGCTGTCCTGAAAGATTTCTCAGCAAGCCAGACTGCTAACAGTTCTGTTCATCTCCCTTCGAATAGTCTTTTCTCGTCTTTGAAATATCTAGTATAAGCATTTTATTTTCAATTTATCTTTATATTTTTGCAAGTCATATTGCAAGAATGGAACCTGGAAACTACCATATTTTTTGATGGCTGCCTACAAAGCATCCCAGTTTTTAAGTCACAAAAGTAAAGCTTGATATCAATTCCTTTCTCTTCTTTTAAGTAAGAAATCAGCAAAATGGGGATAATCAGAAGCTTGCACGCTTCTTCTCCCTCTCTCTCCTAACATTTACCTCCCATGCACCTATCCTACGTGACTTTACAGAGGCCAACTAATTCAGTCCATTGTAGTTAATGACCACCTGAATGTGTTAAGAATTTGGCGAGTCCTTTAGCTTTGAAAGGTTGAAGGGACCCGTTTCTAATTCCTAGTCTGATGCACCCTGAGAAATCTCCTCTCAAAGAATGAAAGCAATAGTAGAAAGTTAAACAGAACTACTACTACTACCACGTATCATTTGCATAGTGATACAAGGCGTATACAGCGCTGAATATATAGATGTAAGACACAGTCCCTGCTCATCAGAGTTTATAATCTAATGAAGATGAAGAACATCACAAAACTAGGGACTGGAGTATGGTAAGAACTCACCACTGAACGAACCCAGCTGGACATTCAGTAAACCAAAGATATTGGAAACTTTGAGACATAGCTATGTTAAAAGACAAATAGAGATTTCAATAAATATATTACAACATTCATTTAGGACTAGTTTTTATTTTAAAATAATATAATTCAGAAAAGACTGTCAAAATTGGTTAACTATAAACAGAGAATTGTTCAAGTCTCTGTCCTTTACTACAGAGTGTAGGTGAAGTAGGGCACTGCTCCAAAAACGAGTGAATGTGTAGCTTCATTTAACTTACAACACATTGAGGGTGAGTTTTGCTTGGACATAGATTATCTTCAGACTCCAAGCTTCTTCCACTGTGTATGGAGCAGCTGCTGCTGCTACTGGGAAAATATGAAGCAGGTACATCTAACTCCATGAAATTAACATTGAAAATTATGTTAAAATAGAGAGCTATTTTAGAAGCCCCATTCATGCACTGGAAGTCTATATATAGATTTTCAAATCTGGAAGATGTCCCCGACCAATTTTGGAAACCAATTTTAGAGACATCTTTGGCACGAGGACGTCCATGTTGGAACAGGGCATGGTGGAGGCATGTCCGGGGGGTTACCAAGCACTTGGATCTCTGCTACTGATCTTAGAAATGCCCTGCAAATCTGGCACTTGTCTAAGTCTAAACCTGTTCCAGGGCACAAAGAGGCATTGAGAAAGTGCTTTTTACGCCAGGAAAACATTCGTAGGATGTAGATAAGATGGCATGCTACTATCTCCAGTACTGTCCACAATTATAGACCTTGGATAAGAAATGGGGACACGTGTGTGGTTATGCTACTATCAAACATCCAAGCTTGCAGTGTGGTGGGCTAGGACATGCCCCTTATCTCGAATACCATTTCTGGGACGTTTATGTAGTTCTACCTGTGGACATCCATACTGAGTGCATATTTTTATAAAACTGGCTCCGAACTTGCATGCAGCAGGCATTTTTTGGGACATTTTGCTTTGGATATCCAAGATTGCATCCAGATGTTCTTTCTAAAATGCCATGTATAATGTGATGTGTGAGACCTGTCCCAGACTTAACAGCCTAGCATGAATATGAGTGACTTCCCATGTCATTCATGCAGAACAGAGAAGAGGAAACCTCTGTTATAAACTAAAGTATAGTTTCATTTGAGTTCTTCTCCCCAGTCTGTTTTCTATTTTATATACGAGAGTCATTTTTAAAGTAAGAACCGATTGCGCATTGTGTCCGCGCGATCTGTCAAGTGACGTCCGTTCAAGGTCAGCCACTCTTGGCCAGTCTCTCACTACGCCGCCATTACGTTTCACGTCTCTGCCAGTGTTGGTTGTATGGTTATACTGCTTCATTTGTCGCCATGTCAATCAGTAATCCCTCCAATTGTGAAGTAAGCTCGGTTATCCAGGTTTAATGCAAAACAAGTTCGTCCAGCATTTTCGGCACCTTTCTCGCACACATTTTTTTGTAGTGCAGTTTGTCAGTAACAATGTGATAAACTACTGATCTTGAAACTTGTGGAAATGTCTGATGCAGCTCGTCTATAGTGAAGCACCTGTTTTGGCGAATTTCCTCATCAACTTCTTGTGTCAGGTCTTCATTCATGACAGTAGGCCGTCCAGATCGTTCTTCATCATGAACATTTGTCCTTCCTTCCTTAAACATCATTCATTACACCTTCCCCATACACTTCAACAAGCTGCCAGTGAATTTCAGCTGGACGAACTTGTTTTGCATTTAAAAAATGGATAACCGAGCACACTTCACAATCGGAGGGATTACTGATTGACATGGTGACAAACGAAGCAGTATAACCATACAACCAACACTGGCAGAGACGTGAAACGTAATGGCGACGTAGTGAGAGACTGGCCAAGAGTGGCTGACCTTGAACGGACGTCACTTGACAGATCGAGCGGACACGATGCGCAATCGGTTCTTACTTTAAAAATGACCCTCGTATATAATGTGTCATATTTTATTTTTTAGGTATCCAAGATGTTCTCAGGCCCCTGCAACTAAGTTGTTCTCATTGGGACGTTATTCATAGGATTTGCAAGAGGACTCAATTGTGGACAGTTTTGATGGCATCCAACAAGCAGACTGTGCTGTCAGATAAGTGTATTTATTTTTATATTGGAGCCCATTTGAAAAATGTTTAATGAATGAACTTGATGTATGTTGATGAAGACTATGAATTGAAAATTGATAATGCTGAGTATATTAAACTAGATAAAAGATTAAACAATTCTGGACTGATGATGAAATTATGAATGAAATTGTGAGCCATTTTAATGGCTAATTTGCCCTGTATGTTTGAGGTCTGGAGCTTTATCTTAAGAATGAGTTAGCAAGGTTGAATTTATATTGGATATGGGCAAGTCACTTAACCCTCCATTGCCTCGGAAGAAAGGCCTGGCAATCTACTTCTGGTGACACTGCCAAGAAAACCCAGGAGCTTCTGGGTCGCCAGGAGTCAGGACTGACTTGAAGGCACACATTGCATTTGCATTTTTGCATAGTTGCTATTCTGATCCTTGCTGGGGTAATTTCTTGATGCATGTGTAGAATTTGCATAACATAGGCTCCTTTTGTTACTTTGAGATAGGAACCCTCATAAAATTTCTCTCTGATATGTGAAGTTAGTGTTAAAAATGCCATGATTCCGCAGACTAGTAGAACATGTATGACTGTTTTTGGTGTTTGCCAGGAAGAATTGATTTCTAACTAGGGCTGGCCCAACCACTAGGCAAACTAGGTGGTTGCCTAGGGCAGCAACTTCCAGAGGGCAGCAAAAGCAAGGCATTCAAAGCTAAATAATAGATTTTGACAGTGAAAGAGGGTGTAAAGCTTGAGATTCACCTAGGACACCAACACTTTGAACCAATTCTAGGGCTGGCCCTGTCTCTAACCTAGAAATACCATTGGATAAATGAAGGAGTTTCGAGCCTATTTGTTTCTGAAGCCATCATTTTATCCAAAGAAAAGAAAGTTGCCTCAAAAGTACATATGCAGAGAGAAGGAGAAAGTGAGTTCCCCAAACACCTGTCGAAAAGCAATGTTTATTGGGCATGAGTTTGTGCCTGAATCCATGGACTTTGGTATAATTCACTAGATGCTTTCTTAAGCAATACCACTCAGATATGCTCAAGAGATCATTGAACAAACCTCGTGACCTTTTCAACCTGGTTAAGTCACTATCAAAGGAACCATCCTCTGAACAAAATAATGATATCCACCCGCAAGAATTCGCTGATTACTTGCAATCAAAACTCCTACAGACAGATGAACTCTCAAAAAACAACATACAAGAAACAACTTGCCCAACATCCCTATCCTCACTTACCACGCCTTCTTCTAAACACATTGAAGACACAATCACCTCACTCAACATGACCACCGCGCAGACCGATCCCTGCCCAGCCTTTTGGATAAAGGATCTTCAGTGTGCATTTAGCCCCTTCATTGCAAGAATCATAAACCTCTCCTTCACTACTGGCTCCTTCCCATCTGCATTAAAGCTCACATCCATCAGGCCACTGCTAAAAAAACGCTAAACTAGACCCAAAACGGCCAGACTCCTACAGGCCTATAGCCAGTATCCCCCTCTTAGCAAAGATCTTTGAGAAAGAGGCACAGCGCCAAATCCAAAACCACATTGACTCCGCAGCCCCTCTAGACCATTCTCAACACGGCTTCAGAGAATTCCATGGCGTTGAGACACTGCTTACCACTCTCTTCAACGATGTTCTCAATACCATAGACAACATCCGACAAGGCGTTGTGCTAATCTTCTTGGATATAGCAGCAGCGTTTGACTCGGTAAATCACGAGATTCTCCTCGGTCGACTGAAAGAAAAAGGCATCTGCAACACAGCACTTGAATGGTGTAAATCATACCTCGATACCAGAATGCAATACGTAAAATCTGCAACAGGAGAATCAAAACTCTTCCATCAAAGACAAGGCGTTCCGCAAGGGTCCTCACTTTCATCCCTCATGTTCAACATCTATATGCAGCCTATCTGCGATATCATCAGGTCTTTCAATGTGAAATGTATGATATACGCCGACGATATCCTACTCTACATGCCATTTTCCACAATGCAAATGGATTTATTGCCTATAACAAACTGCTTCGACGCAGTCTCACAATGGCTCCTGTCACAGAACCTCCGCATTCAGCATAAGAAAACTGAGGTTCTCTTTATCACAAGAGACCCCAACTTCACTCCACCACCACATATAAGTGTCAAGGGAGCTGACCTAGGCACCAAGGAAACAATAAAATACCTCGGAGTCACACTAGACCATAGGCTCGATATGAAATCACACATAAACAATATCGTAAAATCTGTGTACTTCAAAATACGCACGCTCAGACACCTACGTCCCCTACTAGATCACGAAGACTTCAGAACCATCTACCAAGCTCTGATACTACCGCATTTCGACTTCGCCAACTCCATTCTACAAGGACTCCCACAATCCACCATAAGCTCCTTACAGCTTGCCATGAACACCGCTGCCAGGGTTCTTCTAGGAGCGCCCAAAAATGATCACATCACACCTATCCTCAAACAACTCCATTGGCTCCCTATACACGGAAGACTTACATTCAAAACCCTTATTCTCACTTTTAAGGCCATAAATGGTTTATCGTCCACATCACTTTCTAAACTCATCCAAACCGTCCCATCAAACAGAAATAGGAGACAGGCAGCATTAAACTCACTAACAACCCCAAAGGCTATAACAACGTGCAGCCTATCAACGTCAAACAGAGCTTTCATGTTTAGCGCACCAAAATGCTGGAATTCTCTCCCACCTGATCTCCGCGCCATAACCGACCTAACCCAGTTTAGAAAGGCCCTTAAACTGCACCTTTTCATCAAATACTACCCCACATGAAGTGTAACATAATAGCCCCACCCTAATACAATCCACAGTCTCTCTCCTTGTTCCAAGCATTCCTGCTAATTTTATGTAAATAGTTCGAGCATGTGATCTACTTAATAGATTATATACTCCATGTAAATAGTTCTCCCATGTTATCCAAGTTGATACTCCTGTTATATGTAATACCAAACAGCCTGTTGTTCTGGTTTCTTTATGTTATCTGTAAACCGCGCTGATGTCAAAGAGTGCGGTATATAAGAAGTTGAAATAAATAAATAAATAAATAAATAAATAAATAAAAATTAATATTCTCAGAGAAATGTATTAAGTGGTGTAGTATGTCATGTCTAGCCAAATTTACCTTGCAGGTGCTGTAGCACTCTACTGAAGAGTGGCTAGTGCTGACTATTTATTATGCTGTATATTTTGTGTATTGCATTTGAGTGAGTGAGTGAGTTCTGTTCTCTGCAAGTAATAGGTGCCCAAGAAGAGTGTACGGACTTTGATGGGGAAACTCAAAATGGAGACAGTTTACTGCTAACGGCACCTCTGTCTTACTATTTTAATCCATTTGTTGTTTGTATTCTGCATACTAAGGGTTTGCATGGGCAAAAGAAAATTGGTTAGTGCTTGTTTACAATGAATCTTTTCCAATTTTTGGTATTTTTTTGTGTTTTGCCTATTCATTTTTTTTTGCATGCACACTGTACACATTCTGGAGCCTTTTTACCTATGCAAATCAATTGTAGGAGTAATTATTCATAGATATATGCTTATACAAGTGCGCATACCATTATTTTTTAGGCACCCAAAACAAACCAGATTGTGATAAATGCACCCCCTGCTATATACTGTATATCATTTTTATGTGTTGATCAGGGCGAGTACGCCTTGTTCCAGTACAGACTGCATCCCAAATCTATGAAAAAAGTGGATTTGCAATCAGAAAAAGAACAAGCTCCCAAGATCTGCAGCTGACAAGGTTCTGTACCAAGGGAGTTGAGATAGAAATCTTATCTGTGTGAATTGCCAGAGAATTAGCAGTGTGGATGTACAGGAGTGAGAAGGATCTGAGTCTTGTATAGGGACCAGCCCTCTGATTTCAGGCTCGTTTTAGGTACCAAAAAAGTCATTCCGTAGCATGGGAGGTTCTCAGAGAGCATCCTAAGGGACCTGAGAAGTCTGATGAACCTCTTACTTATATGTTCATAGATTGTGTGATTTTTGGGGTTTCTTTTCTAGATGTAACATGCAGGAACATCATTTTTTGTTATTTGATCAATGTTCAACAAATGCTTTCAGAGAAGTGTCTTTAGTTTTGAAATGCTGGAATGGAGAGTGGATTTTTTTTCATGTGGAATCTTTGTCCTGGCCCTGGGGGCCCTGAAATCTTTTCTTCTCCCCAATTGAAGAACTTTAAGGACTACAATAGGCTGCAGCACCCTAATACGCCTATTTGTGTTTGCCTGGAGTGGAAGCGAGTTAAATATTATTCAAGGGAAGAGAAAATGGAAAACTAGGGGGCGGAGCCCGATGTCCAGCGGGATGGTCGCATAACGCTGAGGCTCCCGAGAGGCCTACTCAGAATCCTGAATTAACACCGGACATACTTGAATTTCTGCTCTGATCTTGCCGGGGCACATTGGTGAGATGGCGGGGACCAAACCTACGCGCCTGGAATTTGGATCTCCAGCGGCTTCTCGCGGCAAACGCTCCAAAACTGAACCCCCGTCCCCGCAGAAGGGGCTGGCTTTGCGCGAGGGCCCCGAAATGCAGCAGGAAATCCTCGCAGAGATTAGAGGGGTTAAGGACCTCGTGCAGTCAAACGGTGAAGCACTCCGAGCGCTGCGGGAAGATCTTGGTGTATTGCAAGGCAGGCTAGAGGGGCTCTCTTCGCGTCAGGACAAAATGGAGAGCATATTAGACTCCCACGCGGTCCGGCTGTCCAAACTCGACAAAGTTGAACGTCAGGTGCGGGCCTTGCAGAAAGAAGTGGAAGATGGCAATAATAGAGCGCGCCGCAACAACCTACGACTCGTGGGCATACCGGAGGGAGCGGAATCGGGAGACATAAAGGAGTTTTTATATAAAATCCTCCCTTCCCTGCTCCAAATCACCTTTACCAAAGAATTGGAGATCGATCGCTCTCATCGTGTACCCACAAACATAACGCTCAACAGGAAGACCCCGCGGCCTATCATCTTTCGACTTTTGAGATATCAACATGTGGAGCAAATTCTCAGTGCCTCTCGGGCAAAGGGCCATATGGAGTTTGAGAGCCACAAGATCTCCTTCTATCCTGACTTGGCTAAACCCACGGTCGACCGCCGAAAGCGCTTTCTGGAATTCCGGCCGAGGCTTCAACAACTACAAGCACGCTATGGCCTGATGTACCCGGCCAAGCTCCGAGTCACGCTTCACAATCAGACAAGAACATTTGAGGACCCTGATCTACTAGCGGAGGTTTTGGATGCTAAAGAAGCCGACTTGATGCGTTGACTTCCAGAATATTCCTGCCAGTATTCTCATATCCGCTGTACCTGCCATATTGGATTTGCCGCGGCTCAGCAAAGAGTCTGTCGAGGGCGGTTTGTTGCCTTATTTTGATGATATCTGTGACCCGACTCCATCTACCCATCGTAGCCTCGATGAGTATCAGAGACAGTGTTAATTATGGACTCTGGTGTTTCTTTTCTTTTTTTTTTTTATGTCTCTATCTTCCTCTCTAGGGCCTCCTCCCGCAGACATATGGTCGCCATTTTCATTGGGGGTTTTGCTTCTTCTCTAAGTTACTTTGGTACATACTTTTCAATATGGGGTGTATTAGTCAGCAGACTCGGTGATTATATCATTGTTGTACAGATTCTGATTATGTTGTATGTTTTCAAGCGCCCTTACCTACAATGTCTATTACCGATTGATGGCACCATGTAAGATTTTATCATTGAACGTAAAAGGAATCAATAATCCGATAAAACGGAAGAAAATCCTAAGCTATCTAAGTCATGAAGCTGCGGACCTGATTTTCCTCCAAGAAATGCATTTAAATTCGAAGGAAACTCTTAAACTCAATATTAAACCTTACATGGTGGCCGCCTATTCCCCAGCCGTTTCTAAGAAATGTGGGGTTGCCATACTGGTTAGGAAATCTCTGCATGCTACTATTATTGCGACTAGCTCAGATACAGCAGGTAGATGGTCCAGAGTTCACCTCAAGATAGGTAACCTTGAAGTTACATGTATATGCCTTTATGCTCCTAATGTAGATGACCCTGCCTTTTTTGCTACCATTGCTCAGGTTGCGCAGGCCTCTGCTAATACTTCATTGATAATAGGGGGGGATTTCAATTTAGTTCTTGATCCCCTGATTGACAAAACATCCGCCTAGGACAAGTGGTCCCCCCAAGAGTCACACCACGCTTACCTCTGTGATCAAAGATCTTGCTTTAGTCGATCTATGGAGGTTACTACACCCCAATGAGCTTGACTTTACCTTCTTCTCTTCCCCTCATAAATCCCAGTCTCGCATAGATTTCTTTCTAATATCAAAACTGTTAGTTCCTCAGGTGGACACTGCAAAGATTCACTCCCAACATATTTCAGATCATGCTGCTATTTCTTTTCAATTACACACTACTGCACCCCAAGGGAATTCGGGGGCCTGGTTCTTTGATAGAGCCCCATGTTATTTATGAATGTCCTCAACTACAGGTTTACTGGGGGCGGGTCTGGGGTCGTATTCAATTTATCTTACACCTTCACGAGCCTCTTTCTTGGAAGATTGTGGGACTCCGCTCAGTGGCGGAGGTCCCCTCTCTTCCTAAGAAGGGTCGCTTTCTCCTTGATTTCATGCTGGGTATAGCCATATGTTTAATCACGAGGAATTGGAAGGATAGCTCTCGACTTACTGTCAATGAATGGTGGAACCTTGTCTGCTTATATAGTAAATATGAGCAGATATCTCGGAGAGCTATTCCCCATACCCAAACTCACTCTCGCTTGTCTAAATGGCAGATGCTCAATGATTATGTACAATCTGCTCATTGCTCCGACATGTCTGTTTAATGTACACTCATCATGTTTCAGATCACCGTTAGGTTTTGTAACACAATAATGTCAGTACACGCCCGTTTCGGGAATGATTAGTTTTCTAGAGAAGAAGCAGGGGGGAGGGGGGTGGCAGGGGTTTACTTTGGTGTATGTATCTCATTCTATGTATGTATCTGTCTTTTAGCTGTATGTCTTCCTTTCCTTTGTTGTTATAAAACGAAAATAAAGAATTAAAAAAAAAAAGAAAATGGAAAACTAAGAGCATGCACATTTTTAAAGTTGTTATGCATTCTTGTTCCAAGAATGGGAACGGAAAAGTTCATGTCTTCCTCTTAGAACCATAATAAAGCGGCTGGTTTAAACACTCACCTGGTCATGTAAGATGCCATGGATGTGCTCCTGCAGCAGTTCCAAGGGTATCAACCTAATCACCCATAGCAGAAGCAGAAAACCAAAATGTACGGTTTAGGAATAGAACTTACAGATAATGAAAAATAAATAGCAAAAATAAATATAATGCACTTTTCTTATTTGACAGAAAGGCTGGAATCATTCATTATTGAATTCTACAAGATTATCACCAGGAGCAATTGTTTGCCTTCATCAGGCATACATTAAGGTTCTGAGATTAATTAAGCTTCAGGTGAACAAAGTACATTAAATGTATTAGGTGGAGTTTTATTAGTATAAATATCCCCACCTACCCTTAGTAGGTAAAGAACTTACATACCTAAAACTACCTTAAAACTTACATACCTTAAAACTAAGATGCACAAAGCAGTCCAGCAGCAAGATAGGGGTTTTCCAGTCTTTTGCGTTGAGTGTCACATGTATGATTTTCTCCCAGTTGATGAGGGTTCTTATGTGTGCACTAGGTGAAAGGAGCTCTTTGCTCTCATGGAATGAGTCTGATCTCTGGAGGCTAGAATAGCGGACTTGGAGGACATAAGGAAGACAGTGAGGTACTGTCATCAACCCCCCCCCCCCCCCCCGGTGGCTTGTGGCTGCAAGGGCAGGTTGAGCATTTTATTATTGATGGAGGTAAGACTTTTTAAGCCAGATGCACCCTGGGTATTGTAGTCCTCCTCCTTGTGAGAATAAGTTGTGTGAGCCAAAATGGAGGGTAAATAAGGTTTTTATTTCCCTTTTATGCACTGAGGTTCACTAGGTAACAGAGAAATGAAAGTATTTCCTTCTTGTCAGGTTCTTCTACCAAAGCATAAGGTGAACAAATAAACTGTTACATTCTTTCACAGCTTCTTTGTAAAAACAACACAGGCTTTCTAACTTTGGAGCAAAAATATCTTGGTGAGCTTTTCTCTTTTGCTCAGCACAAACAAAACAATATTAGAGTTTGTCCATATACAATTACAGCTCAGGGAGTGACTCTAGGCTTCCTGCCATACACACAGAGCAATCCATTAAATCTTCCTGGGACGATATAACTGAATCTCCATATTCCACCTGCATGGGCTCTGGGTCATTTGTGCTTCCCTCAGCAATTGACCTTTCCCTGGCTGCAGTGGTTTGAAAGTCAATGTTCCTTCTCCCTAGCCTCCAGCTGGGCTGTTCTAGGGCTTTCAAGTAAACAGCAGGGCTTGTCCCCACACTTCTAGGCAATGGCTTGTAAAACTCCTACCTGCTTTCTTTTCTCTCAAACTGCTTATCTGCTCTCACAGATGCTCTATGAGCTGGGTTTCTCTTTAGACAAAAAGAGTCACTGTACCTTGGCTTTGTAACGTCCGTGTGACCGGTACCTGCCCAACCAGGCACCTCTCTATGAATATGGTCTCTTTTGTAGACTCCCTCTGGAATTCTCCTGGATAGTGCTTGTCTTCTCTGCAGCTTGGGAAGACCAGATAAAGCCTCCAGGCTCCTTGGCTTTCTAGCACAAGTAATCCTCCTATCAGGACTTTCTCTTCCAATACCTTTAAATCTGGTTACAGACCCTTCTGGTGAGCATAGACCTCTCTCCAGGCTAGGCTCTCTCTTTCTGAGCTCACTGCCTCTGGGATTTCTTCTTACCGGGTCTCTTTCCAGTATGACTCTCCCAGGTCTCACTCCCCCTCTTCTTGGTCTGTACTTTTCTCTCTCTCCTTCTGAGCTCTCCTCTGAGCTCTCTTCCGAGGTTCCTTCCTCTCTCCAGGCCGGGCTCTCCTCTGAGGTTCCTTCCTCCCTTCAGGCCGGGCTCTCTTCTGAGGTTCCTTCCTCCCTCCAGGCTGGGCTCTCTTCTGAGGTTCCTTCCTCCCTCCAGGCCTGGCTCTCTTCTGAGGTTCCTTCCTCCCTCCAGGCCGGGCTCGGGCTCTCTTCTTCTGAGCTGCCTCTCTGCTTATAAAGCCGTTTTACTTCTGAGTTCCTCGAGCTACTCTTCAGGTGGAGCTGATTAGCTCCTGCACAATCAGTCCCCCGGTGTGTTAGCTCAGCCTCTGTAGGTTCATGCATGCTCCCTCTAGCTGCCTTAAAAGGGAACTGCATCTTCTGCAAGTTATTTGTTTTGTAAGAAACAGCTTTTTTTTCTAAGTTTCTGCTTTCAGTGGCTTCTGCCTTATCGCAGTACATAGACGAGACCTACAGAGATATAGTACTGATGTCCCACCTCCAGTCTGGCAGCATCCCTGTTGCCAAGGAGGAGAGACAGGAGAGCATCACCCTGGTGTGGCAGGAAGTGATCCTGTAGCTAGGACCTGTCCTCCAGATGATGTAAAACCCTCTCGCACCAAGGAAGTTTCTCCAGGGCAATGTGCACATGAGGCAAGGGTTAGGACAGCCATTATAGTTGGTGATTCGATCATTAGGCATGTAGATAACTGGGTAGCTGGTGGACGTGAGATTGCCTGGTAACATGCCTGACTAGTGCGAAGGTAGCGGACCTCAGGCACCACCTAAACAAGATCTTAGATAGTGCTGGGGAGGAGTCTGTTGTCTTGGTACATGTTGATACCAATGACATAGGAAAATGTGGCAGAGAGGTTCTGAAGGTTAAATTTAGGCTTTTAGGTAGGAAGTTGAAATCCAGAACTTCCAGGGTAGCATTCTCCAAAATGCTTCCCATTCCACGCGCAGGACCCAAAAGGCAAACAGAGCTCCGGAGTCTCAATGTGTGGATGAGACGATGGTGCAAGGATGAGGGTTTTAGATTTGTTAGGAACTGAGGAACATTCTGGGGAAAGGAGGGGCTCTTCCAAAGGGATGGATTTCACCTTAACTAGGATGGAACCAGGCTGCTGGCATTAACCTTTAAAAAGGAGATAGAGCAGCTTTTAAACTAGATAATAGGGGAGAGCCAACAGTCGCCCAAGAGCACATGGTTTGGAACAATGTATCTTTGAAGAATACTACCAAAAGAATGTAGTTAAAGCATATCAGTAGAGAAATTCCAACAAAGACAAAACTAGCACAAATGCCCTTGAGTACGGAGCAGACAGAGCTTAAAGATTCCTACAGATAGCCAAATTAATATGAATAAAATAAAGTTTCTAAAATGCTTGTATGCAAACGCTAGAAGTCTAAAAAATAAGATGGGAGAGTTAGGATATATAGCACTAAATGAGAGGTTAGATACGATTGGTATCTCAGAGACATGGTGGAAGGAGGACAACCAGTAGGACACTATGATACCTGGGTACAAACTATATCATAATAATAGAGCTGACCAAATTGGTGGAGGGGTTATGCCCTATGTTAGAGAGGGCATTGAGACAGAAAGGATTAAAGTTTATCAGGAAACAAAATGTGCTGTAGAATCTCTATGGATTGAAATTCCATGTAAAAAGGGGAAGGCGATGGCAGTGGGCGTGTATTGTTAACCACTTGTCCAGAATGAACAAATGGATGATGAAATGCTCAAAGAAATCAGGGAAACTAACAAAAGTTACAGCACAGTAATAATAATGGGTGATTTCAATTACCCTGGTATTGACTGGATCAGTGTCACGGCAGGACATTCTAGATGAAATAAATGACTGCTTCTTGGAGCAGCTGGTTCATAAACTGACCAGAGGGGAAGCCATTTTGGATTAGTGGATTACCAGATCTGGTACAAGAGATAAGGGTGTTGGAGCCACTTGGCAATAGTGATCATAGCATGATTGTATTTGATTTAATTAATGGAGGAGGGGTGGTAAGGAAATCCACGATACTACCTTTTAGCTTTCGAAAGGGAAACTATGATAAAATGAGGAAAATAGTTAAAAAACAACTAAAATAAGCAGTTGCAAAGGTTAAAGACTTAAATCAAGCTTGGGTATTGTTTAAAAATACTATCTTGGAAGCCCAGACCAGCTGTGTTTCACATTTTAAGAAAAGTGCAAGGAAGTCCAAAAAACTGCCAGAATGGTTTAAAGGTGAGGTCAGAGAGGCTGTTTTTGCCAGAAAAGCATCTTTCAGGAAATGGAAAAAAGAGCCAAATGATGAAAACGGGAAACAGCACAAGCACTGGCAAGTTAGATGCAAGGCATTGATAAGACAGGCAAAGAAAGAATTTGAAAATAACTTGCCATGGAAGCAAAAACATGTAATAAAGACTTTTTCAAGTACATTCGTAGCAAAAAAAACTGTGAGTCAGTTGGACCATTAGATGATAGAGGAGTAAAAGAGGCCATAGCAAAGAGACTGAATGAATTCTTTGCTTTGGTCTTTAGTGAGGAAGATGTAGGAATGTTACCCATGACTGAAGTGGTTTTTAAAGGTGATACTGTGGAAGAATTGAAAGAAATATTGATACACCGGAAAGATATATTACAGCTATTTGATAAACAGAAGAGTAGCAAATCACCTCGATTGGATGGTATATATCCAAGTATGTTGAAACAACTGAAATATGAGATTGCAGACCTGCTATTAGTAATCTTTGAACTATCATTAAAATCAACTGTAATACCTGAAGTTTGGAGGATGGGTGATCCAGGAAACTACAGAATGGTGAGCCTTACATCAGTACTGGGAAAAATGGTAGAAACCATCATAAAGAATAAAATTACTGAATATGAAAATAGTCATGGCTTAATGGGAGACAGCCAACATGGTTTTAGACAAGGAAGATCTTGTCTTACTAATCTGTTATGTTTTTTTTTAAGATGTAAATAAAAAGGTGGACAAAGGTGAGTTGGTTAATATTGTGTATCTGGACTTTCAGAAAGCCTTTGACAAGGTCCCTCATCACCGACTTTTGGCAAAACTAAAAAGTCATGGGATAGGAGGCAGTGTACTATTGTGGATCAGGAAATGGTTAAAAGATAGAAAGCAGAGAGTAGGGCTAAATGGCCAATTTTCCCAATGGAGAAAGGTGAACAGTTGAATACCCCAGGGATCTGTGCTGGGTCCGCTGCTTTTTAACATATTCGTAGATGACCTGGAAATAGGAATAATGAGTGAGGTTATCAAATTTGCAGATGACACAAAACTATTTAAAGTTGTTAAAACCCATGAGGATTGTGGAAAATTGCAAGAAGATCTTTTGATAAATTGGAAGACTGGGCATCAAAATGGCAGATGAAACTTAATGTGGACAAAAGCAAAGTTATGCACTGAGGAAAGAACAACCAAAACTAAGGCTACACGATGCAAGGTTCCACATTAGGATCCACCATCCAGGAAAAAGATTTAGGCGTCATCATAGATAACATGTTAAACCCCTCTGCCCAGTGTGCAGCAGCGGCCAAGAGAGCAAATAGAATGCTAGGTATCAGAAGGAAAGGAATGGAAAATAAAACAAAGGATATTATAATGTCTCTGTATCGTTCCATGGTGTGATCGCACCTTGAATATTGTGTGAAATTCTGATTGCCGTAACTTAAAAAGGATATAGCATTATTAGAAAAGGTACATAGTAGAGCCACCAAAATGGTAAAGGGGATGGAAGGATACTACTATGAAGAGAGGCTAAAAAGGTTAGGGCTCTTCAACCTGGAAAAGAGATGGCTGAGGGGAGATATGATAGAGGTCTATAAATTAATGAATGGAGTGGAACGTTTAAACATAGATCGATTGTTTGCATCATCAGAATATAGAAAGACTAGGGGCCATGCAATGAAGCTACAGGGTAAACTATTTAAGACTAATAAGGGAAAATATTTTTTCACTCAACATGTAATCAAACTCTGGAATTTGTTACCGGAAGATATAGTAAAAGCTGTTAGTGTAGCTGGGTTTAAAAACGTTTTGGACAAGTTCCTGGAGAAAAGGTCCATAAACCATTATTAAAAGGGATCTGGGATATCACTGCTTGACCCAATACAAGCATTGTGGAACCTGTGTCTTTTGGGGAAACTGCTAGGTACTTATGACCTAGACTGGCCACTACTGGAAACAGGATACTGGGCTTGATGAACCTTGGTCTGACTCAGTATGGCATATCTTATGTTCTTAAGTGCTTTTATGAACTGGATGGTCTTGTCGCCTTCATAATTGGGCAATATTTACAAAAATATTAGTGTTGTTTTAATGAATTTTAAAGTAACCATTTTCTAACATATTTTAAATTGTATGTAATAGTCTTTTCATTTTTATGCTTAAGTTTATAGACCTGACTTGAACCAGAGCTGGTCAAACTCCTTTTAATCTTCTTACTCAAGCCCTAACCATCACAAAAAATCTAAAAACTGAGATAGATGAAAGATGGTCTTTACCATACTCATCCTGCCATCCTGTAGCAAATTTCTTTCTATATATTCTGTCTGCTAGGGCTATTGCAAGGTAATGCACACCCTATATAAACCTTCAGCTTTACCCCTTCCCCTTTCAGTTAAAGTCCCTAGATCAGTGATGGCTAACCTTTTTGAGCCCGAGTGCCCAAACTGCCGCACAAAACCAAAGAATTTCCTCAAAGTGCCAGCACGTCCATTAAAGCCTCATTTGCATAAGGTGCCTCATTTGCATAAATATTTGCATAATGTTACCATACACTAACTTTTAGTAAACATGCCTCTTAATGAGTATATGGATAAAGAAAGACTAAAAGGTTTCTACATTACTATAATCCAGTACCAACCGCCAGGCACATTAGGAACTACTACAAACGCTGCCCATTTAGAACCCATAGCAAACCCGCCGTATCCTAACAGTACTACCAGGACTCACAAAGCACCATACCCTAACTATCAAAAGGCAACACTGCAAATATTAAACCAATACATTTCAGAGAACAACAATACATGACCTACTGGGGAAAGAACAAGTGGCAATGTCAAATAGGAATTATATAAACAGAATACCTCAGCTCAGTTACACATGCAGAACAGACCATCACCAAACAAGGAATCACAATTTAAAAACAGGAAGACAATAATTAAACTGGGAACCCCAAAAGCCAAACTTGGAATATACAACAACACTGTAGAAATAAAACTATAAATTAATTTCCTCTTGTACTAAACAAAGCGCAAAAATTAATGATGCACATTTCCCAGAGCTGACATATTCCAGTTAATAAATTCAAAATAAAGAGATATTTTTCTACCTTTTGTGCATTTTTTTTCAGTTGCAATTGCTCCAGCCACTTTCTTCTGGTTTCTTCGTGTCTTCTCCTAACTCTCCATCTGCTGTCCATTTGTCCTTTCTTCTGTCTTCTTGGTTTTTTTTTTCCATTCTCTCTCTACATCTGCTTTAACATACTAATCTTTCTCCTTTTGCTCTTTCCTCATTCCTATTTCATCTACTCAAAATTTACCCCTCCATCCTCAATCCCCACTTATTCTCCCAATACCCGGCCAATTGTAGATTTTTTATCCCTCCCACACAAAATATTTTTCCCCTCTCCATTTTACTCTCCCAGCCCCATCCCATTCTAATCCTCCCCCAACACCAGCTCCCTTCTAGTTCCAGCCTCACCCAGCATCCATTCCCTTCTAGTCCCTGCATCAGCCCATTTCCAGTCCTAGCAGCCCCCCAACCCATTTCCAGTCCTAGCAACCTCCCAACCCAATACCAGTCCTAGCCCCCCTCATCAACCCACTTCCAGTCCTAACCCCCCATAAGCCCATTTCCAGTCCTAGCTCCCCCATCTATTTGCAGTCCCATCCGAGTCCCTCCATCAGCTCATTTCCAAACCCAGCCCCCCATGAGCCCATTTCTAGTCCTTTCCTAGCCCCACCATCAGCCCATGTCAAATCCTAGCTCCCCTCCACTCAGCCCATTTCCAATCCAAGCCCCCCATGAGCCTACTTCCAGTTCTAGCCCCTTCATGAGTCCATTTCAATCCAAACCCCCACCACAGCCCATTTCCAATCTTAGCACCCCCCCAACAGCCAATTTCCAGTCCTATTCTAGCCCCTCCATCAGCCCATTTCCTGTCCTAGCCCCCCCTCACCCATTTCCAGTCCTAGCTCCCTCCCCCTCACAACCCATTTCCATTCCAAGCCCCAATCCCATCAGCTATTTGCAGTTCAAGCCCTCCTTCCACTCAGCCCATTTCCAGTCTTAGCCCCCCCATAGCCCATTACCAGTCCTAACCCCCCCATCAGCCCATTACCAGTCCTAACCCCCCCATCAGCCCATTTCCAGTCTTAGCCCCCCCCCATAGCCCATTACTAGTCCTACCCCCCCCCCAAATCACCATCACCATCACCATCACCAGCCCACTTCCAGCCTTAGCACCCCCCATGGCCCATTACTAGTCCTAACCCCGGCCAATTACCAGTCCTAACCCCCCCCCCTGGCCAATTACCAGTCCTACCCCCCCCCCCCGGCCAATTACCAGTCCTACCCCCCCCCTGGCCAATTACCAGTCCTAACCCCCCCCCCATCAGCCCATTTCCAGTCTTAGCCTCCCCACCATAGCCCATTACCAGTCCTAAACCCCCTTCCCCCCTATCATCCCAAATTTAAAAAAAAAAACCCAAACAAAGAGGCTGGTTCTGCCGCGGCAGCCACAAGTGCTCTGCCGGGGCTGCCTCAATTGGTCGGCCGCGGCAGCCTCAAGATCTCTGCCGCGGGCCCCCCCCCCCCCCTGCCCGGCAGAGCCTCCCTGCATCATCTACCTTCAAGTCGCAAAACGCGGGCTTCTTTCAGAGCCGCGAGAGTTTCCTTTCTCGCGGCAGAGCTCTTGAGGCTGCCGCGGCAGAGCTCTTGAGGCTGCCGCGGCAGAAGCAGCCGGTTTGTTTGGTTTTTTTTTTTTTTAAATTTGGGACCTTTTAAATGCGGACCTTCCCGCGTGCCAGCTGCAAGGCCTTCGCGTGCCACAGCTGGCACGCGTGCCATAGGTTCGCCATCGCTGCCCTAGATCATCCCTTCTCCCCCATTAAAGTCTGCATCAACACTACTCTTAGCAGAATGGCCATGTAAAATGCATAACTGGACATCATGATATGTATTTCTAAGCTTCAGTGTATAGCACTGACAGTTATACATTCCTACTAATCCAGGATTCACACCATAAGCAAAATCTAGAGCCGTTTGCCTAAGATGCACTACCATGTTAGTATGTACTAATGTCATTAAACTGTGCTATTTGTAAATAGGTTACACGGCATAAAACATGGAAAAACAAAGAAGTGCAGTTTAGTAAATCTAGCTACAGGAGGCCTATTTGCTAAGCTGCACTAAGGTTTTGCTCCTAACACATTTTAAGAGTCAAAGTTAAGACCCTTCGAGGGTAATTTTGTAAGGATCTTCCTAAAGTTAGGCATCATAAATGCATGTAAGTCACAGTATTTTAGTCTTTTCACCACTCTCAACTCCCTCTTCAAGGTGCTTCTGCCTCCGACCCCTCCTTCCCTTTCTGCCCAAACCCTGGCTAGTTCCATGACTAAGTCCACAAGATTCCACTCTAATTCCCCACAAGATCAGCTTCATCACCCTCTTCCCCCTCTTCAATAGCAACTCTTCTCCTCAACCTCTGCTATCCTTTTTTCTTTTTCTAAGATCTCCTCCAAAGAGGACACCACTCATCTTCTTTCCTCTTCTAAATTCACTATCTGCTCCTCTGATCCTACCCCCACCTGACTCCTTAACTCCATCTCCTCCTTTGTCATTCCTCCATCCTTCATATTCTTAACCTATTGCTCTCCACTGCAACTGTCAGCAACCTTCAAACATGCTGTGGTCATACCTCTCCTCAAGAAACCTTCACTTGACTCTACTTGTCCTTTTAATTATTGACCCATTTCCCTTTTCCCCTTCATTTCCAAACTTCTTGAATGTGTGGTTCTCTGCTATTGACTTGGCTTTCTCTCCTCTCAAGCCCTTTTGGATCCACTACAATCTGGCTTTCATTCTTTACTTTCTACTGAGATGGCTTTTGCCAAAGTCTCCAGTGACTTGTAACTGGCTAAATCTAAGGGCCTTTACTCAATTCTCATTCTTCTTGACCTTTATGCTGCTTTTGACACTGTTGACCACTACCTTCTCCTCGATGCATTGTCCTCATTTGGTTTTAGGTGCTCTGTGCTGTTTTGGTTCTCTTCTTATCTCTCCCATCACTCTTTCAGTGTTTGTTCTGGGGGTTCCTCTTCTACTACTATCCCATTCTGAGTTGGTGTACTCCAAGGGTTTGTTCTGATCCCATTCCTTTTCTCTCTATATACCCAATCCCTTGGTGCACTCATCTCCTTCCATGGTTTTCAGTACCATTTTTACACTGATTACTCTCAGAACTGACACTCCAGGTCTGAATCTCTGCCTGCCTATCTGACATCGCTGCCTGGATGTCTCACCGCCATTTGAAAGTGAACATGGCCAAAACCGAGCTTCTTATTTTTTTCCCTAAATCCACTTTTCCCCTTCCTCCTTTCTCAATCTCTGTGGATAGCACTCTTCAACTCCCTCTTTCCTCAGCCCGCAGCCTCGGGGTTGTCTTTGACTCCTCCCTCTCCTTCTCCACACACATTTTTATCTTTATTTGAAACCAACTGATTGCTAAACCTGCTATTTCTTTCTCTATAACATTTGCAAAATTTGCTCCTTCCTTTCTGAACACATTACTAAGACATTTTTCGACTCTAATCACTTCCCATCTAGACTATTGCAACCTCCTGCTTGCTGGTCTCCCTCTGAATCATCTCTCTCCCCTTCAATCTGTTCAAAACTTAGCTGAACAGCTAATCTTCTGCCAGCCTCAATATGCTCATATGACCCTTCTTCTCAAGTCACTTCATTGGCTCCTCTTCCGTTTCCATATCCAGTTCAAACTTCTCCTTCGGCCTCTAAATGCATTCATTCTGCTGCTCCTGGCTACCTTTCCTCTCATCTCTCCCTTCAGAGTTCCTCTTGAGCTCTTCTCTTCTGGTGGGTTGCTTCTCTCTATGCTCTTTTCTTCCACTGCCAACTCCGATCTTTTCACCTTGCTGCTCCTTATGCCTGGAACAAACTACTTGAGTCTTTACATCAGGCTTCATCTTTGCCCCTTTTCAAATCCATGCCTAAAGCTCACCTCTTTGAGGCTGCTTTTGGATCCTGATCCACTTAATCTCCTATGTGTCTCCTTACCTTTCGCTAGCTGTATCCTTGTTCTCAGCTTTTGTATTGTCTGACTTGATTAGATTGCAAGCTCTGATTAGCAGTTACAGTCTTTTTACATGTATTTGTGCAGCATTGCGTACGCCTTGTAGTGCTATATACATGATTAGTAGTAGTAGTAGTAGTAGTAGTAGATTTACACATAAAGATGGGCATCAATGCGCATAACTGGCGCAATTGCTATTCTGAGTCTGTGTGCTGAACCGATGGAGCATACTTTCATGGTGGGTATGCGCATGGCTGGAGTTTGGGCGTAGTAGACAAGTATACACATAAATTATGAAATACTATAGTCTCCATGCGTCTTTACAAATCTATATGCAGGCATTTATATCAGCTCTTGGGCTGGTGTAAGTTATTCTGTCTTAGATTAATGCATGCCTCTGGCCACTTACACTGATAGTCTATAAAGAATAGACTTGACATAGGCACATGAAAAGGTGCATTAGCTAGGCACTAACATAGTACAGTGGTGTGCAAATGTCTGGAATCACTTATGAGTTTTGCATTTTTCGTACTTTCTAACTTTTTTTTTTTAATTTTGCGTTAGCCCAGCATATTCATCTTTCTACCACGTTAAAAGGGATACATTTGGCTATTAAAGTTGACTTTTTTGCATTCCTTGCTTCCAATTTAAATGCTTTACAGACACTGGGAGATAGCTACTACGATTTTTGTGGATCCTGCGTCAAAGCTGGATCGAGATTATCCAATATGCACACATTATTTCTGACCAATCAGGAGGCTGGTTTCACTAACCAATCACAATGCAGATATCTAGCCAACAGTGCAGCTATAAAAACGCACGGAATTTTTGAATTTCATATGCTTTGAGGATCGACCATGAAGATGACTCAGATCCTGACGTTGGAGGAGCGTGTTCGTGTGTCCTTTATGAGCGAAGAAGGATTTTCAAGCCGTCAGATAACCAGGAAAGTTGGCTGCAGTCAGAGCGCTGTTGTTAAGATTGTACAGAAGAAGAAAGAAACAGATTCTGTGGTGGACAAGCCTCGTTCAGGTCGTCCACATGCATCAACATCACGCCAGGACCGCGCACCATGACACATTTCACTGATTAATCACAAGTTGATTTCTCCTCAGCTAATTCGAGAGTGGTCAGACAAGCGTGAGGTCAGTGTCAGCTCATCAACAGTTTGTCGCCGGTGCCTGCAGTTTGGTCTCCGGGGCTGAAAAGCACGGAATAAGCCACTGATGACTGACATACAAAGGCGCAACCGGATCATGTGGGTGAGAAAGCACTCAACCTGGTCGACTGAAATGTGGGAAAAGGTGCTATTCAGCAATGAAAGCACCTTCTGCCTGTTCGGTAACCAGGCCCACACCTATGTGAGGAGATTTTCTGGAGAGGAATTCAAGCCTGAGTGTCTCAACCTCACTGTGAAGCATCCTTTGAAGGTCATGGTCTGGGGCTGCATGGCTGCCAGTGGCGTTGGACGTCTTCACATCATCGATGGAATGGTCAACAGGGCCAAGTACATCACCATACTGCAAAAGTGTATGGTGCCATCAGCATGCCAGCTGTTACCTGGCCAGTTCCTGTTCCAAGATGAAAATACACCCTGCCATTGCTCCAGACAGGTGATCAGCTGTAAGCAGCGGAACAACATCAAGTCAACGGACTGGCCTGCCCAGTCTCCAGATCTGAATCCAGTCGAGAACCTGTGGCAGAAGGTGGCCTTGGAAATATCCAAGAAGCATCCGACATCAAAGCGTGAGCTGATTGACTCACTCATTGCAGCTTGGATCCGTGTTGTCACCAATGATCACCTTATCAGATTGGTTCATTCAATGCTGACAAGGTGCAGTCGGGTGATCAAGAACAAAGGGTGGCCCATCAAATACTGAGCCATCACTGACACATAAAAACAGCCTTTTTCAAGGCCACATACATTAATTTAAAGGAAACCTGGCGTGCGTCCATAATATTTTAAAGCATACTTACAATATATCGTTGACCTCACCAGTGTCTTCTACAGTGGCATTAGTACCTCTGTATAAGTCACTGGTGAGGCCTCACTTGGAATACTGTGTTCAGTTTTGGAGACCGTATCTTGTAAAGGATATAAAAAGACTGGAAACTGTTCAGAGGAAAGCGACCAAAATGATTTGGAGCCTGCGTCAGAAGCCTTATAAGAAGAGACTGGAAGACCTAAATATATACACTCTAGAGGAGAGGAGGGACAGGAGAGATATGATTCAGACCTTTAAATACTTAAAGAGAAATGATGAACAAACAAACCTCTTCCAAAGATGGGGAACCTGTAAAACTAGAGGGCAGTACTTCTTAAAGTAACCACTATAGGTGCAAAATTTCTGTGTTAACTGTGGAGTTATTCCCAGCACTTTAGGGAATGCATCTATGCAGTTAATACAGTGCAAGTAATGGTAACACGTATTAATGATAGAATGTAGTTAGCTGCATTACTGCTACTACTACTACGAATCATTTGTGTAGCGTTATAAGGCATATGCAGTGCTGTACATATATCGTCAAAGAATAGAAAATTGCACCACATTATCTGTTGCATTAGAAGTTAATACATGTTAATGACTTCATGATAACTGCAAGGCATAATGTCTTCCCATTCCCTGGTTCTACCATATCCCGCGATAAGAATTTTGATGTAAGGTGTTTAATGCAGCAATGAGCACATGCAAATAGTTAATACAACGTATTAACTGTTAGCGCATCCCCATGCTGTTATTGTAAGTTAAAAGCTGTTTCAAACACTTAGGAGGATAGTTACTAAAGTGCATTAAGGCACACAATATTTGCCTTTTAATGCACCTTAAAGAGCAAAAGCATGCATTATTTAACCCAATGTACGTTGTACAAAGCATGAACATACTTGCCAAACACTTCATTATGATGCAAATGGAATAACACAGCTTGTACTGAACAGCACAAGCTGGCATTATTTTTCCTGGTCAGGAGCAATGGACCAGATGCTCCAGGCCACATTCTTAAAGGGATCGGGTATTTTTGGGGAGGGGTGTATCTTTGGGAGGGAAGCCTTGACTGTTTGCCAGTCCCTGGCAGAGGGGACTCCTGGATCGCAGATTGTTTTTTAAACATCTCCAGACCCTTTAAGAATGCAGCCTATAGCATCCGTTCATGTTGGTGGTTCTATGCTGCCAAGCTTCCTTTTCACTTTACCACGGGAGTCACTAACTTGTAGTACTGAGTTACTGCAGGTTGGTGACTCCCATGGTAAAATGCAAGATTTTTCCACAGCTTAGTAACTAGCCTTCTTAATGCAGCTAGGCCCCTAAACTATACATATTGAGGGTAATTTTATGAGGCACCTACGTGAAAAGTTTAAAAAGGTTTTTTTTAAAAACCTACTTAATTAAAAACAAAACAAAAACAAAAACCTACAGCCTCCAGAAATCGAACCCAATAGCACACAAATACTTTGTGTTCTCCCACAGAAGCTGCTGTCTTAGGTGACCATATATTATGCTTACTAGTTAAGCCATCCTTGTGGTCTGCTCTTTGAACAAGAGCAGATGAATAATGCAGGCTGAGTACTCACGTGACTCCAGAAAGGATAACCTGTAGTTTTCCCAGGTCAATCTTGCAGGCAGATGTGCTGAGTGCAGGGCAGCTATTGGAACCTTTGGAAACGATTACATCTGTCATAACCTCTGTTTTCAGTTTGAATTCAAGATCATCATGCAATCTGTAAGAAGGAGAAGATACTTCTATTCTCTCAAGACAAATTGATCTTCTGGTTAATCTTATACAACCTTAAACATCTCAAAATGGTCCAATGTAAGTCTACCCTTTGGTGATAGGGATCATAGTCATGCATTGGTTCTCAATCCTGCCAGATCCCACCACTTGATTTGCAAATTGTTGTCCCTCCATGACTTGTGTGTATCAGTGATGCTGAGAGCTACAGTATGTTGCTATGTTATTGGTAGCTTATTAGCAGGGTGTCCCAAGATAGCAGGTCTCAGCTGAGGTGCCAGAGAGGTACTAGAGGAGCTCAAATCTCAGCTTTCTTTAGAGGCTGAAATGACAAGACCTTGATTTCCATACTTTGGACACATCATGCAAAGAGAACGATCATTAGAGAAAGACATCCTGTCTGACAAGGTTGAATGTCAGCACAAAAGAGGAAGGCCACCAATACAATGGATCGATACAATAACAGTAGCTATGGATGCCACTTTATCAACAATTAGCTGCCTGACTGAAGACCAAACACAGTTTAGGACTATTCACTAGGGATGTGCCTTTGTTTGAAATGACATGGAAAATATCAATGTTTTAACCTGAAGACACTTTAAATTCCATTTCCCCTTATGGTTGCATCACAAGCTGGCCTCAAACCACTAATCTTATGGGTGGAAGGCAGATATCATGCAGAACAGCCCATTCTGGCCAGGCTGCTCTTAACTCTGCTGATGATCTTTCTTCCTGTTTGGCCCAAATTTTGTTAGCATTTCCCGTACAGCTACAGAGCAATCTGGATTTTTTGCCTTGTGAATCAGTTGACTCTATTTGTAGAGATTTACTCCAAAGATGTTTTTTGGGGGTTTTTGCTATGTTCTTGTGTCAGAAAGTCTGTGAAACTATCTCTGATTGGTCCAAAGTTTGTCTCCTGCTGTAGAGATTTCCTCCAAAGATTTTTTTTATGCCATGTTCTTGTGTCAGAAATTCTGTGAAAACATTGTCCCCCTCTTCAATCCCATATTCTTTCCTCACCTTTGGTCACCCTTTCTTCCTTTACTGAAATCACTGAGGAGAAAACTGCAAATCTTCTCCCCTCCTCCAAACTGATTATTTGCTCTTCTGATCCCATCCCCATCAGTCTGCTAAGCTCTGTCTCTTCTGCCGTCATCCCTTCCGTCTGTCATATCCTTAACCTATTGCTTTCCACTGCAACTGTTCCTATGGTGTTCAGATATGCTGTGGTTATACGTCTCCTCAAAAAGCCTTCACTAGATCCTACCTGTCCTTCCAGTTATCGACCTATCTCTCTCCTCCCCTTTGCTTCAAAACTTCTTGTTCATTGCTGCTGTCTTGACTTTCTTTCTTTCTTTCTTCTCAAGACCTTCTGGATCCACTGCAATCTGGCTCGTTCTCTGCATTCCATAGAAACAGTTCTTGCCAAAGTCTCCTGCAACTTGTTCCTTGCCAAATCCAAAGGTCACTACCCAATTCTCATCATTTTTGAACTTTCTGCTGCTTTTGACACTGTTGATCACCACCTCCCCTCAATTGGATTAAGGGGTCCTTTTCCTTTTTGGTTTTCTTCTTATCTCTCCCATTGTACTTTTAGTGTCTGTTCTGGTAGTTCCTCCTCTACTGCCATCCCCCTCTCAATTGGTGTACCTCAGGGCTCTGTCTTGGAGCCTCTCCTTTTCTCTCTCTACACTCAGTCACACCTATTTCCTCCTATGGTTTTCAGTACCAACTTTATGCTGCACACTCTCAGATTTACCTTTCTGTGCCTGAAATCTCTTCAGGAATCCAGACCTGGATCTCTGCTATTATCCAACATTGTTACATGGATGTCTCACAGCCGCCTGAAACTGAATTTGGCCAAAACTGAGCTCCTTATCCACAGAAATAGAGGAGAGAGGAAGGGGGGGGGGGGTTTAGGAGTAAAAATAACACTATATTCCTCCCTGTTTCCTCAACTCACAACTTTGGGGGTCATCTTTAATTCTACTCTCTCTTTCTCTGCACACATCCAACAGACAGCTAAAACCTGTTGCTTCTTTCCCTACAACATTGGCAAAATTCATCCCTTCCTTTCTACACACACTACTAAGACACTTATCCACTTTTTAGTCACCTCCCATCTAGACTATTGTAACCTGCTCCTTGCTGGTCTCCCTCTGAATCATCTCTCTCTCCCTTTCAATCTGTTCAAAATGCAGCTGTACAGCTAATCTTCTGCCAACCTAGATATAAGCCCTCTTCTCAAGTCGCTTCACTGGCTCTCTATTCATTTCCATATCCACTTGAAACTTTTCCTATTGATGTATAAGTGCACTCATTCTGTTGCCCCTCACTACCTTTCCTCTCTTGTCTCTCCCTACACACTACCTCGGGAACTCTGCTCTTCTGGCAGATCCCTTCTGTGCCTTTCTCTTTTATTGCCAAATCCAGACTTCGATTCTTTCACCTTGCTGCTCCTTATGCCTGGAACAAACTACCTAAGTCTGTGCATCAGGCTTCATCTCTGGCTCTTTTCAAATCCAGGCTGAAAACTCGCCTCTTTGAGGCTGCTTTTGGATCCTGATCCACTTAGCCTCCTATGTTTCCTTACCATTCGCCTAGATATATCCTTGCCCTCAGCTACTGTGTTGTCTGTCTTGACTAGATTGTAAGCTTTGATGAGCAGGGACCATCTTTTACATGTGTCTGTACAGCGCTGCGTAAGCCTTGTAGCACTATACAAGTGATAAGTAGTAGTAGTGGTAGTAGTAGTAAACACTCTGTCAAAGATATTTACCAAGCCTAATACAGATTTTTGTTGTCCAAATTAGAAATGATCAACCAAGATCTGGATTAGGCTTGGTAACATCTCTAATAGTATACTTAGACATGAATTCACAGAATTTATGGCATAGGAACATGGCAAAAGAAAATCTTTGGAGAAAATCTCTACAGCAGAAGTCAATACATTCACAAAGAAAATAAATCCAGCTAGCATTTTCCATAGAGCTCCAGAACTGGCAAATTTTGGGCCAAACAGGAAGAAAGTTGATTAACAATACAGTGGACTGCATAGACCTAACCTCCACCGAGAGATTTTGGCTCTTCTGCTACATGTTTGCCTTCTAACCCTAAGGTCACTGGTTTGTGACTAGCTTCTAAACACGATTTTAAAAAGCTATTTCTGATTTGTATTTGCCTGAAACCTCCTAGTAACTGTTCAGCTATGATTTTTATTTTGGTAGCATTGTCTTGCAATGAAAATTTATTAAAAGAAAATGAAATTTTAGTATTGCTGATGATCTTCCTTCTTGTGTCCTGATTGGTCCAAAATTTGTCTCCTGCTGTAGTGATTTCCTCCAAAGATTTTTCCTTTGCCATGTACTTGTGCCAGAAATTCTGTGAATCCATGCCTCAGTATACTATTGGAAATGTTTACCATGCCTAATCAAGATCTTGGTTGATCATTACTAACAGGTTTAATAAATGTCTCTGATAGCATACTTAGACATAGGGGTATGTTTACTAAGCAGTCTTAATGTGCGCCCGGCCATAGTGTGCAGGATGCCATAAAAGGAGTGGGCGTTCTGGTCTAAACATAGCAAACCAGGATTATCGCGCGATAACGCGCACTGCACACATTATCGTGCGAGAGGGAGCTAAGCACGTTAACGCGTGGTAATTTTAAGTAGGCGTGCTGACTAGTAAACAGAGCAGCAGAGGTGTAGCACAATGGTTAATGCACTGACTGATGGTATAGGGGTCATGAGTTTGATCCTCCAGTGTGCCTAATGAATAAGGCTGGCTGAGGCATTACCCTTTATGTTTAAGTAGTGCTTTTTGAGGCATTTTATTTTTATTTTAATTAGTGCTGCCAGCAAACACACCCTCACAGTGCCGTAACCTAAGGTGCCGCATAAGGCACCCTATAAGGCACTCCATAGGGCATATTATAAAGTACACTGTCCGCCAAGGCACCCTATAATGTCCCCTATAGGACGCCTTATAAGGTACTTTATGGGGCACCTTATGAGTGACCTTAGGGTTACAGCACTGTGAGTGTGTTTTTGCTGGCAGCACTAATTTAAATTAAAAATAGACAATGCCTCAGACAGCCCTATCAAACAACCCCACTGTGGGATCAAACCCATGACCTCTAGCTCCACAGGCAGTGAAATAACCAGTGGGCTACATCTCTATAGCTACTAACAAGCCCCTGGCTGGCTACAGAAGGACTGCACGTCACCACACAAACATTCTGCTGTGGTTACCATGATAGGGTCAACCCACCCGTACCCATGATGCACAGCACATGCAAATCAGCAGTCTACAGATGATCACAAGATGGGGTATGCACCCCACAGCACCTCATCCTGGTAGGGGGAACTAACCGAGTGCACCCCCACAGCACCTCAGCCTGGTAGGGGGTGCCGACGGTGTGTGTTAGTGGCACAGAGTAGCTACAGACTGTCACATTGGAGGGGGGAGGGGGAGGAGGAGGTGGTGGTGGTGGTGGTGTTTGGATCCATAGGCAGATTATGTACCACCACCCAACCCGCTCTCTGTGGCTCAGGGTGGGAAACAGGAACTCCCACCAACCAATCCACATTCTACCTCCCTGCAATGGTAGCAGTAGAGGGGACCATCAACCCCAGTCCTGCTGGGGAATAGACAACCTACAGTGCAGGCAATTCAGATCTGTACACATCCATAAGGCAAAGGCAGACAAACAGTAAGCCTGGAAATGCTCAGCTGCCCCCCCCCCCAATCTGACATTCTCCAGCAGCAAGCACAGTGAGTCACCAGCCACTGCACCCTGCAAGGTGTTCCAGTCATACACATATAACTGCAGACAGTCTGCTAGCTAGTCCACAGTGCATGTTCCTGGAGGAGATGAGAGCACCAAGCAAATAAGTCAGTGATTAGGCCCCAGAAAAGGGAACCCATACATTTCATTTGAAAAAAAATACAAAATAGCACTATGGGGGAACCTAGCCATGCCGTGGTCACTGCTCAGTCAGGGTGAGAGTGACCTCCCAGCAGGATATGCTTTGGCAACCCTGTCCGTTCAGGTTGTGGCCGGGCACTATAATGTCCCAGCCATTGCCCAATGCCCTGTGCAGATGCATCCTGCTCAGGCCACCCTGTCCGGGCTATACCCACAGTACCTTGCTCCTCATTATGCACATTGGCAGGCTAACACTGGAAACAGTGCAAGCAGTATGGGCTCAGTAAGGTGTTGGCAGACACCACACACTGGATAGACAGACACACACTCCCACACCTATGCCAGCATTGTGCAAATATAGAGGCTTTTGGCAGCCCTGGCAACCGCACCAGTCCTGGGCACAGTGCAGGCATGGCTATGGTACGCAGTACTGTTGGGGTCACTCCCCGGGGTGGTAAACACTGTCAGACACCAGACCTGAACACACTCCACAGACATCAGAAAGGTTGCTATGATATAACTCAATCAGCAGATTGTGCTTAACTTAGGAATTGCTATCTGCCAGTAATCATAGCAACCTTTTGATATATGTGTAATGTATTCCCAGGTCTAGGGCGGCATTGCTAAGGTATTCATATGCTAGTATTGGGAGATGCTGCTGCACGCAGGGCCCAACATCCTGCCTCTCCATAAGGCTTTGGATAATGGAGCCTGTGAGTCCAAGTGTTTCTGCCCCTGTTGGCCGCTGCTCTAGGGCAGAGGTTCCCAACTCCAGTCCTGGTGGGTCAAACACTGTTTGGGTTTTCATGCTGTCCCTAATGAATATGCATGGATACATTTGCATACCATGGGGGCGTCGCATAGAAATGCAGCACAGGCATCTGTATTAGAGACAGCATGAAACCTGAATGGTGTTTGGCCCTCCAGGACTGCATTTGGGAAACTCTGCTCTAGGTATTCCGCATGCTTATGGTGTCTGTGCTCTGTAGGGTAAAATATAGGCGTTTCAGGCATGTTTAATTTATCTGCAATAAAGGTTCCGTCTTTATTACCACGGTTTAGTAGTGGGTAAAATATGGGGACTGGGTTGGCAGGAGCCACAGCTGGGACTTGAACCTGTGATCTTTTGCTCCTGAACACACTGGCTGTGTGTACTGCACCACACTATTGCAACAGGGGTAGTTCATTCCCTGACTGTTCGTCAGACAGAGCCTGTCTGTCGCAGCGCACGGTACCCACCTAAACAGGGCTAGGCTGTGATCTGCTGTGGGCAGATGCCATTGCCCGCTCCACCACCAGTACCCCTCCTCCACCATGCTGACATGCCCTTATGCTGGTGGTGCTGGTGGTGCGCAGTCTCAGGCCATCCAGTGTGCCGGTAGGCGGCTGCCTATGGTGCAGGGTCTGGGGTAGTGGTGCCTGCATAGACATCCACGCTTCCCCCCCACCACTCCCTGCCAATGTTCTGTGCCCTTGGGGGTACCTGCTGGGTTCTATCCCCTGTGATATTGTGTGAAACACACTCGTGCCCATGTTGGGCCCTCATCATTTGCTGTCTGGCTGCTGTACAGTTTCAGCATTCCTATGTGCCACCTAGGCATCTCCCTAGTCCGCACTGTGCCCCAGAGGCACCACAGCATGTGCCGCCTGCAGCCCTCTGTATCCCATTTTCCGGCATCTGTCCAGTTGCCCGTTCCGACATGCCCACCCTGCTGTTGCGGCACATGTGCACGCCATAGGAAACCTGTCCAATGGAAAGGGAAAACCCTGATCAGCACTATTTCACTGTGGGATCATTAATTACTTTATCAATTCAGATGACTCCACAAAATCAGCCACACCACTTACCCAAAGCAGCACCCCCAGAGCACCTACCTAACACCCCGTTCAGATCAAGTAACCTAACTCTACTCCGTTGCCAACTCTACGACATGCAATGAAAATGTACCATTATCAAGGTCATTGACAATTACCTTGATAATGATGCATTGTCCCCACCATGCGACTCGCACCCAGAGTGTATATAGTCATGTTGTTGCTTAACCTGTAAATAATGCCGAGTTGCAATTACGATCTTGGCCGATGATTGTATATAGTTCCCTATTAGCCCTGTTATCCTTGTTCATTGTAGACCTCCTATATTGAATGAAGTTGTTACATGTGAACTGCACTGATGACAAATAGCGCGGTATAGAAAAAACATTAAATAAATAAAATAAATAAATATTAACCTTGTATGGGGACAGAGCATAGACCCTTCCAAAATTAATATCTTTTTTTTGGAGCTTTCTTGGTAGTGTTTTTTGATGTTTCCCATTAATATCACTATTGCCCAGCTTGGTTATGTTTTTTTTACATTTTCTTCTGGTCATTTTCAATGTTTATTTGCCCTTTTGTTCCATGCACATGTATCACACTTATCACTTTTAGTAGGTTTTCCTGGCTTTGCTGTACATTGCTGACGGAAATGGTTTCTCTTTCCTTCAGATCTGCCCTAACGCCAGGGTTTCACTGGCGTTAGTTTTCAGCCCCGGATTCCCCAGCGTTAGTGTGCAGGGATTCTCTCCCCTCCCACTCTCCACCCATTGACCCTCTCTCTCCGCCCCTAGGGAGCCTTCCTCCACCCTCCGGGAGCCTTTCTCCGCCCTCAGTGCTCGTTTGCGCCGCTGCGCACGTTATCGCGCGATAAGGTACGTTATCGCCCGGTAAAGCGCCAGTAAAGCGCGATAACGTACCTTATCGTGCGATACCATCGCAGCAGCTCAAATAGCGCCCTTTAGTAAACATACCCCATAGTTTCACAGAATTTCTGGCACACAAACATGGCAAAAGAAAAATCTTTAGAAGAAATCTCTACAATGGGAGACAATTGACTCACAAAGAACAAAAATCCTTCTAGCATTTTCCATACAGGTCCAGAGCAGGCAAACTTTAGGCTAATCAGGAAACAGGGTGGAAGATCACCAGATAGAGCAGGCTAGCTAAATCTTTCTCAAGAAAATGTAATATCTCTTCTGCAAGCTTCTTGCTTTCTAAGCCAAAGGTCACTGCTTTGAGACCAGTCTCTGACAGTGAGAAAAAAGCCTGTGGTTTTTATTTCCCTGAAAACTTTAGTAACCTTTCAGCTATGTTTTTTGTTTGGGCAGTAACCACAAATGTTACTTAGATTAAAAAAAAATTGCCCTGAAATGGAAATTTATAAAACAAAACTAAACAAAAATACAATTTATTAAAATGAAAGAAAAGAAAATGAAAATCTTACCACTTTAACAACAGAAAAAGAGGAAGGATGGCTGATTCTATCATCTTATTGCTGACTGAAACTTACACTTTGGCTTGAAGGTGCAGGCTGGCATCGATAGAAAGCTGAATTTTGTTTTGAGGTTCAAGTTTCACTGAGATATTTAAGATATCAACTTTGTGAATTTGAATTCTATAAAAAATGCAAATGAGACTGTTAGGAACATATTGCAGGAGAATTTTTCATCCTGACCTGTAGCATAAGCATCCTCTATACCATAGAAAATTAATGGAAAATGCCCAAATGCATTTCAAATTCTCTATTAGCAGTACAAGAACACAGATAAGCCACTGCTGAGTAGTTATTTCATAGCTATTCAAAATATTTATTTACATTCTCTTATATACTGCGCTATTCTGCATCAGTGCAGTTTACATTGAACAAACTGAAGTTACATTGAACAGGGCATTATAACTTGGAGATATCTATTTTACAGGGAACACAGGCTATGGAGGGTTAAGTGGCTTGCCAAAGACCACAAGGAGCACCTGTGGGACTAGAAACCCCAGTCCTTCCAGCCCAAGGTTGCTGTCTTCTAGTGGGATTTGAACCCCTGACCTTCCAGCTTGAAGTACCTTGCCCAACCACTAGGCCACTCCACTCCAAATATGAAACTATTCAGAGATCTAAGAATTTATACAAGTACTACTTATGGGAAAATTTAGCTTCAAAAACCTACAATTTCTGCACACAATGAGGGAAATTTTTAACAAGGCATGCATAGTATTTTTAAAAAGCATGCTTATTTTATAAAGGCAACATGTGTATATAGGCTCCCAGAACTATCCCCAGGAGCGTACCAATGCTCTCACATAGTTACACCTGCTCTGAGGTATCTGCATATTTTATAAAATAATCATGTACTTCATAGTTTCACCTCAGTCCCAGGAGTGCCTATGAACAGATCACGTGTAATTGTGCATGCTCTTGTCAGCACATGTACTGGTCTGTGAGCATATACTCTCACAGTTGTAAACTAACCATTTTCATGTGTGAAACATATAAAAAATGCATTATAAAATGGCCTCTAATATCTTAAAATTCTGCTTATTTTCTCAAAATAGCCCAATAGAATTGCTGGTTTTGAGCAATAATTTACATTGCAGAAGGAAATAGAAACATAGAAATATAACAACAGAAAAAGATCACATGGCCTATCTCGTCTGTCCTTCCATATCAACAACTACAACAGTCCCCTTTTTACCTTTAGAGATCCTCTGTGTTTGTCCCATGCTTTTTTGAATTCAGTTACTGTCCTCATCTCTACCACATCCACTGGGAGACTATTCCACGGATCCACCACTCTTTCCGTAAAGAAATATTTCCGCATATCACTCCTGAATCTATCCCCTTCACCGTCATCCCATGTCCCCTCGTAGCAGAACTTGCTTTCAATTGAAAGAGGCTCTCCCCCTGAACATTTATGCCACGGAGGTATTTAAACATCTCAATCATATCACCTCTATCCCGCCTTTCCTCTAAGGTATACATATTAAGATCCTTAAGTCTGTCCTCATATGCTTTATAATGAAGACCACTAACCATTTTAGTTGCCACCCTCTGCACCGACTCTATCCTGTTTATATCCTTTTGAAGGTGCGGTCTCCAGAATTGCACACTATACTCCAAATGAGGTCTGTCAGACGGCTGCCTGGGTGAGAATGTTCACAGTCTTGGCAAGTGCATATATCAATATGATTTGCAAGGGATTGTGGGATATGCAGTCCATTCACACCAGACACAGCTGCTCACAATAATTAGTTGTGCTTGAGTGTAAAGCCAATAAGATATTTATTTATGGGGTTGTTTCTCCCAACACAGATATGCTTGGTAGCACATAAAACAGGATACTTGCTTTCAGTGTTTAACTTAGAAAAACAAAATCAGGAAAACAACAGCTGAATTTGTCAGGCAATCAAAGCAAAAGAATAAAGACCTGGTTGGTAACAAACTGGTCTTTTCTGTAGGCTTTAGCTAATATTTTCTTAGCAGTGTTTCAAACAACAAGCAAAACCCAGAAAGAAGGGAAAAACTGTTCTTTTCAGGTTAACTTCTTATATCTTCACACATAGACTCAGAAGTGATTTCCTCAGAGCTCACAAGTAATTAGGTAAGGCTCAATTGCTAGCAGTTACCCAGCTGAAACCCCTTAGCTGGCTTGCTTTCTACTGCGTGGCTCAAATCCTACTTCAGGAGCTTTTCTGAGTAGATTAAAGAACAAGTTTGTATTTCTTTGTGATGGTTGTTGCACTTTGTAACAGAAAATTACCAAAGGAGTTTAGACAGAGAGCAATCCATGTATTCACAACCTGTATCTAAGACTTCTCCTTCCCCTTCTTCAACAATCATGGGTTCAATATCAGGGATTGGCACAGAGGAATTTCTCAATGGAGCACTTTCAGGAGAATACTTGTTTCCCTGCTGTCTTTCAAGGTTATAGCTAGGGCATAGATCAGTGTTCATACCTGAGCTTCCATTGCTGTTAGAGTTCCTCTCTAAATAGCCTGGCCAGTATGTAGTCCAGTTCTTATGTCCAGCCTTCCAATCCAGATCCCTGGACACTGGATCTCTCTTCACATACCTTCTGGCACGGGTCCTAGGGTCCCTTCCACGTGCAGCCGTCTCCCTCACAGGTACCGTCTGGAGATTCCTAGCTCTGCAGCACCATTCCTCTGGCTTTCCCCAGTCCAATGGTGTATGCTGGCCTTTTGAATGTCCCCCAGTATACGTACTGCTCTGGACTCCTCTAGACCTCCCAAATGCTTTTCTCTTCTTTTTTCCAAAGGGTTTCTTGCCTTCTCTGTCCGTCCAGTCTGGCTTCTGCTTCTGATGATCCTCCAGATGATGAAGCTGTCCAAGATGAGGATCTCCAAGCTGATTCTGAGGATCTCCCAGATGAAACTGAGGATGAGGATCTCCCAGATGAAACTGAGGATGAGGATAATTCTCTGCAGAATAAACTCTACCTTTATTCTGCTTTGATGAGTGCTCCACCCTAGCACAGCGCAGCTGTGCTGAATCAGGCCCTGCCCTTTGAGATGAGTGCTTGGGGATTACCTCATAGCCCTCCTGATTGAACACACGTTTCCCCACTTCAGCTCCTCTAATGGCTGTTGGAAACCTGGTGAATTCTGGGACTGGTAGTCTTTTATGGGAAAATTCTGTTTTCTTATTTCTACTAGAACTGACAGGTTGCTTGTTCAGAGTCACTTCACCTTTTCTATAGCTCCTTCCTGAGCTATGATAAGCTTCTTTATCACAGGTCGCACCAAAGACTTATACAGAGGCATTATCTCCTCCTTTTTTCTGCTAGCCATTCCTCTCCGTATGCACCCAAACATCCTTCTAGCTTTTGCCGTCACATTTTCTACCTGTTTAGCTACCTTAAGATCATCAGACACAACCACGCCTAGGCCCCGCTCTTCTTTAGTGGACAAAAGTACTTCACCCCCTATACTATATTGCTCCCTTGGATTACTGCAGCCCAAATGCATGACCTTGCATTTTTTAACATTAAATCCCAGCTGCCAAATTATAGACCATTCTTCAAGCTTAGCTAGATCCCTCCTCATGTTATCTACACCTTCCTGGGTGTCTACTCTATTGCAGATTTTGGTATCATCTGCAAAAAGGCAAACCTTACCTGAAAGCCCTTCCACTATATCACCAACAAAGATGTTAAAAGGAATCGGACCAAGGACAGATCCCTGGGGCACACCACTGGTAACATCCTTCTCCTCAGAGTAAGCTCCATTTACCTGTAATCTTTGTCGCCTCCCACCCAACCAATTTCTAACCCAAGCAGTAACTTTAGGGTCCATCCCAGAGTGCTCAGTTTGTTTATAAGTTGCCTGTGAGGAACAGTGTCAAAGGCTTTACTGAAATCTAAATACACCACATCTAGGGCTCTCCCTCGGTCCAACTCCCTGGTCACCCAGTCAAAGAAATTAATTAGATTTGTCTGACAAGACCTGCCTCTAGTGAATCCATGTTGCCTCGGATCCTGTAATCCGCTGGACTCCAGAAACCTCACTATTTTCTCTTTCAGTAGCATTTCCAATAATTTACTCACCACCAAAGTTATACTAACTGGCCTGTAGTTTTCAACCACATCCTTACTTCCGCTTTTGTGTAAAGACACCACATGAGCCTCTCTCCAGTCCTTTGGCACCACTCCCGACTCCAACGAGGCATTGAAAAAGTCAGTCAGTGGAGCTGCTAGAACGTCCCCAAGTTCCCTCAGTATTCTAGGGTGTATCCCATCCGGTCCCATTGCTTTGTCTACTTTAAGTTGAGCTAGTTTCTCATGAACACAGTTTTCTGAAAATTGTTTGAGATGTCCCTCGCTTCTGTTTCTGTTTGTGGGTGTTTTCGGAGGTCCTGCTCCTGGTTCTTCATCTGTGAACACAGAAGAGAAATATTTGTTAAGCAATTCCGCTTTATCCTCATCAGCTTCTACATATTCCTTCCCTTCACCCTTGAGTCTGACAATACCACTTTTGCCCTTTCTCTTCTCACTAACATACAGGGGCGGCTAAAGGCAATCTGCTGCCTGAGGCGAAGTCTGAAATGGCGCCCCTCCCCCCCACACACACACACTCACCTTAGAGGGGGCGGGGCTTTTTCAGACTGAACCAAACCAAAAAGACAATTAGATTATATGGAGGAAATGCATCTAGCTGCAATCGCATCAAATGCAACTTGCAGCTCGAGCGCATGCCCCCTCCCCCCTTCCCCCATACCTCCGTCCAGCGCTGCCTGCTCTTTCCCTGCTGCTGCTGCCCTCTGTTTTTTTCATGGTGACTCCGGCAGAAGGGAAAGAGCAGGCAGCACTGGACAGAGGTATGGGCAGGAGGAGGGGGCATGTGCCCGATCTGAAAGACACCGGCACTTTAAGCAGATCTGTCCCTCCCTATTCTGACATTGTGTTGGAGAAGGGAGGAACCAGACCTACTTAAAGTGCTGCGAAAAGGCTTGGGGAGCACATTTCGGCTGCCTGCTACTGTTCTGCCAGTGGCGTCAGGACAAAAGCAGACAGCCGAAATGTGCCTCCCAAGCCTTTCCACCCTGTGCAGCTGCACCACTTGCACAGGTCTAGGTATGGTCCCGTTTGCTTTTTGCACATCAAGGAACTAAAAGACAGCAAGAACCAACAGCACAGTTTATAAAACTAAATTATAACTAATTTTTATTTTGTTATATACTGCGTTATGGTTCTTGCTTTTTCTTTTTCAACATATTTTGCATTCACAGTAGGTACAGAGCAGAACCAGGACATTCACCCACAGCACTCAATATTTAAAAAAAAACAAATCTGATTCTGATCATCTCACTCACAGCAACAACCACTATTGTCCAGTACCAGGCATATTGTGAACTAATACAAAACCCTACAACAAAGAGCAAATTTACCATACCATACCATATCAACACAAACTTCCAAAACTCATACAAGGAGACCATCCAAAAAAGCGTCACTGTGAATACTACATGGGCCCTGGAACATCCATAAACCTATTTGAAAAGCTGAACAAGTCAAATTACTACAGTATAGTATAGATATTTATATACAAATTCCATGTTAACAGAACACCTGACCACAGTCACACACTCACATCGACCCTCACCAAGCACAGAATAAGTAACCACAATCTAAAGTAAAAATAAAAATATGTAGACAAAATTTAAATTGAAACCCCCAAGAAGCCAGAGTCCACATACAGTGCAACATCAGATAAATAAGAGATGCAGTTCCCCAATATGTGTAAAATATAAAAATAGCACAAAGTCCAATCATTAAAATGAAATAAAATTATTTTTTCTACCTTTGTTGTCTGACCATTTTATTCTCAGATCATGCTGGTCCCGATCCAAGGCTTCTGCTTTCCTGTCTTCTCTTAGCTCTCTTTCCGTGGTCTATGGTCCATCTGCCATTTCTTATCTCTTCTTTTGTTTTCTTCACTTCCTTCCATCAGCCCATTTCCAGTTCCAGTAACCCTCCCCAGTATCAGCCCCCTTTCCAGTCCTCCCCTCCCAGTACCTTCCAATGGCAACTGCCTTGCATCCCTACAACTGCTACTGGTGTTGATTCCCTTCCAGTCCCCCTCCTTCCCCACTGTCCAGCCCCTTCTAGTCCAAATACCATCCCAGATATCAGCTTACGTCCATTCTCAGTGTCACCCCCCATTCAGCTACCTTTCAGTTGCCCTACCCTCTGTCCATCCCCCTTCCAGTGCCATTCACGTCAGCTCCCTTCCAGCCTCCTCCCCATTACCCAGCCACCTACCATTCCCATCCCCAAGTGTCAGATCCCTTCCTGTCCCCTTTAAGTATATCCCAGGTGTCAGCTCCTTTCCAGCCCCCTCCTTCCCTCATGTCAGCTCCCTTCCTGCCCCCTCCTTCCCCTGGCAGACCATCTCATTATCCGCTCCCTTTCAATCCTATTCTACCATCCTCCTGCATCAGCCCATTTGTAGCCCTAGCCCCTAGTTTTCTTCCAGGGCCAGCAGCACTCTCTTTCACTCCCCCATTAGCCCATTTCCAGTCCCAGCCCATTTCCAGTCCTATCCCCCTTATCAGCCCACTCTAGTTCTAGCCCTCCAATCAGCCCATTACCAGACCTAGCTCATTTTCTGTGCTAGCCCCCCATCTGCCCATTACCAGTCCTAACCCCCCCATAAATCCATTTCCTGTCCTAGCCTTCCTAATCAGCCCATTTCTAGGCCTAACCCCACCAATCAGCCCACTACTAGTCCTAGCCCCCCTCCCGATCAGCCCATTTCCAGTTCTAACCTGCCCATCAGCCCATTTCCAGTCCTAGCCCCCCTCCTGAACAGCCCATGTCCAGTTCTAACCCCCATCAGCCCATTTCCAGTCTTAGCCACCCTCGATAGCCCATTACCAAACTAGCCCCCCTCCCGATCAGCCCATTTCCAGTCTTAGCCACCCTCGATAGCCCAGTACCAAACTAGCCCCCCTCCAGATCAGCCCATTTCCAGTTATAACCCCCCATAGCCCATTACCAGTCCTAGCCACTCCCAAAAGCCCATTACCAGCCCTAGCCACCCCTCCCGATCAACCCATTTTCAGTCCCAGCCCCCCCCCCATAGCCCATTACCAGTCCTAACCCCCCATCAGCCCACTTCCAGTCCTAGCCACTCCCAAAAGCCCATTACCAGCCCTAGCCACCCCTCCCGATCAACCCATTTCCAGTCCCAGCCCCCCCCATAGCCCATTACCAGTCCTAACCCCCCATTAGCCCACTTCCAGTCCTAACCCCCCCCCCATAGCCCATTACCAGTCCTAATCACCCCATCAGCCCACTTCCAGTCCTAACCCCTCCATCAGCCCATTTCTGGTCCTAGCCCCCCCCCCCTGGAACAGCCCATTTCCAGTTCTAACCCCCCCATCAGCCCATTTCCAGTCTTAGCCACCCCGATAGCCCATTACCAACCCTAGCCCCACCTCCCGATCAGCCCATTTCCAGTTCTAAGCCCTCATAGCCCATTACCAGTCCTAACCCCCCCCCCATCAGCCCACTTCCAGTCCTAGCCACCCCCAAAAGCCCATTATCAGCCCTAGTCCCCTCCTGATCAACCCATTTCCAGTCCCAGCCTCCCCCCATAACCCATTACCAGTCCTAACCCCCCCTAGTCCTAACCCCCCCCCCATAGCTCATTGCCAGTCCTAACCCCTCCCATCAGCCCACTTCCAGTCCTAACTCCACCCCATCTGACCATTTCTAATCCCAGCCTCCCCCACCCCAGGGAAATTGAAATTAAAATAAACTTGCTGCTGAAGCTGAAGCCGCTGCCAGGAAGTGCCCCACAGCTGCAATGCAAGGGCCTTCTCCTCTCCCTTGCCGCCGGCTTTACAGAGCCACGAAGGGAGAGTTTCTCATTCTCGCGGCTCTGCTAAGCCCGCCGGCGCTGCAGAGCTGCGAGAAAGAGAAACTCTCCCTTCACAGTTCTGTAAAGCCGGCAGTGAGGGAGAGGAGAGGGCCGCGGGGCACTTTCTGGTGGCGAAGGAGAGGAGAGGGCTCTTCCGTTGCAGCCACAGGGCACTTCCTGGCAGCGGCTCTTCAATCGGATTTTATGTTTTTTTCGAAGGCGGAGTGAGGCGGCTCTTTTGGGGGAATTTCTGCTGCCTCCAAAAGTTTGCCACCTGAGGTCACCGCCTCACTCCCCCTAATTATAGAGCTGCCTCTGCTAACATATCTGAAAATGTCTTATCCCCCCATTTTATTGTATTGGCTATTTCCTCCTCTTTTTGAATCTTTGCTTTCCTGACTACTTTGCTAGCTTCTCTAAGTTTTTCCAAATATAGATGCCTGTCTTCCTCTCTCTGTGATCTCTTGTATTTCATGAAAGTCTCCCTCTTTTTCTTCACTTTTTCAGCTACTTCTTTCGAAAGCCATAGCGGTCTCCTTTTCCTTTTACCTTTATTTACCATTTTAACAAAAAGGTTTGTTGCCCTTAAAATATCCCCTTTCAGTTTTGCCCACTGTTTTTCTACATCCCCCCGCTGTTCCCATCCCGCTAACGACTCCCTGAGGTATTGGCCCATTTTGGCAAAGTTAGTCTTCCTAAAGTCTAAGACCCTCACTTTTGAATGGATTCTAACAGCCCTAGTCCTAATACTGAACCCATCCTTCATAATTAAGAACATCTTCAGCAAAGACAAGAAAGGTCTCGGACTGGGCTGTTACATTTCAGTTATTCATTAAACTAAGTGAACTTATTATCTCATAGGACATTTAGAGGGTAATTCTACAATCTCATGGCAAATTGTGTTGCTATGCACATTGCTGTTTGCATATTTGAGGCCTATTCTACAAAGTAAAATGTGCACAGGCTTTATGTAATAGATAGCGGTGTATGAACATGCCAGAATCTAGTTGTGGCAATTATGCCTGCTCTGGGCATAACTGCATGAACCTAGATTGGTGCAGTGACCCACTTAAGTCATACTATTATATACTTTACATGTGTTCTGCCTATGCTTTACCAAGACTCCGCCCCCATGCACACCGAACTGAACATACAGTACATACATGCTTAAAGAATAGCAATTTCCCAAATGCATGTAAATGCCCTTTCACGCATGTAAGTCCTTCAGAATAGGCACTTATGCAAGTTTCAAGCATGTACCTCTCTGTATCTCTTATATAGAATCAGCCCCTGAATATAGTTTTCATAATATTCTAAAATCTCAAAAATGGAAGATATAAAAATGACTTTATTAAAGTACAAAATTAAACTAACAGATCACAAATAAAGTTACATTGCTATGGTCAATATCAGCAACAGCCAAATTCAAATTCCTGACCTGCATCAAACAAATATACCTTTAGAAACTTTAGAAATTTTGATAAAATATAATTTCTGTCTTACCATTAATGGAAACCATTCCATAATTCCTGGGCCACAACAGAAGATGCACAACCTCACAAGTGCACTTCCACAAAGCCTGCACTGTGGAGGCTTCCAATGAATTCTGCTGGCTAGATTGTAAGATTCTAGTTGGATTACAGCAATGCAGGGAGCCCACTAAATGAGAAGGCCTACGCCATTGCAAAATCTTAAGTCAGCACCAAGATCTTAAATTTCAATGCTAGTTTACCAGTAGAGGTCTAGCACTACCACGTCTTCTACCACTAAATGGGCAGCTATGTCCTGTAATACCTGAAGTTTCTTTACTACATGATTAGGTAAACCCTTGTAGAGCGTAAGGGACTATAATAGCTGGTATGGAAGGGAGCGTGGATAGACCATATAGTCTTTTTCTGCTGTCATGTTTCTATGTTTCTAGGTTGGTGCTGAGTATCCATTCATGGATCGGTTTCTGAATAGCAGATGAGTTTAAGAAACAATACAGCTAGTGCACTAACCCAAATGTATAGTATTGCACTATGTAATACTGAGTCAAAGAATATTTATGTTGAGCCTATGAATTTCTTTTACTTCCAGAAACTGCAAATTCATGGAGCCAGGTTGTCTGAGATTCTCTCTTGTCTTGTGTGCATTGGCACCAGAACCATTCAGAATATTTAACCAAGTTTTTCCTCTAGCAAACATATCACTCAGCATCTTTTGTTTTCCAGTTTACCTGCTGTGACCTGGCACAATGAGTCAGTTAACCAGGTGTTGGCATGACATATAGAATTCTGACCACAAAGTGCACTGTGTGCATAGATGTTCCTGTTCAGAAAAGGGCACACAATTGCAATGCATTTTAACAGCCTGAATTTTATGACCTAAATGCCAAAGATCTGTTATAGTAACACTTGTGTCCAAGGCTGGTGCTACTTTTTTGCTGCCCTATGTGAATGAATATTGTGCCGCCCCTCGCCTGTTCCCACTGTCACTGTTGTCCTCAATCTCACCGATTCCAATGGTGCCCTTCATAAGCCTCTCTTTTATCTCAACATGTTGAAAATTCTGTGAGGGTGGCCGTGTTAATCCGGAGTAGCCAAAATGACAGAGGCAAGTGGCATCTTTCACACTAACCAGTTTTATTGAGGTATGAACTTTTGAGGATAAGAGTCCACATCAAAATAGATTCTTGTTCTCGAAAGCTCATTCCTCAATAAATTGGTTAGTCTATAAGGATAATGTATGCGTGAGGTTATAAATGCAGCATGTCATCAATAATTCTTGGATCTGTCTTAACTTTATTGATGAAATATGTCCCTTCCTATACATCTGGTTAGTGCAAATTAGAATTGTGCCTGAATGGGAAGATCATTTAAGCTTTGATGTTCTTCCATTCCTTGGGAAAAGCCCCTCGTTTCCTTACCCTGTGTAATGACCCAGTGACATTACAGCTAAAAATAGTTTAGAAAATGTCTAGCCACAGACTGCTTCTGGGCCTTATGATTCATTTTCTTAAATAAAGTGGTGTGGCAGCTATGTTTGTCCACTTGAATGCACAGAAATAAAGTAAACAAATGATACCAGTTAATGCAGTAAAGAGACAACACCTGATGTATCTGTTCTTTCTTCCTAGACAAATTAAGGGTGGGAAGGAGAGAGAGAAGAGTAGGTATACCATTTTCTGAGTTCAAGAAAATTCCACTCTCTATGTAAAGTAATTATGGATGTAATTGCTGCGAAAAAAAAGTCTCAGCAAGGGCACAAAATACACAATTTGCAGGTTCCCTAATTACCATTTTCAAATCGAGTACTCCACAATTCACTCAGGAACATTTAAGATTCTCTCTTTCCTTCATTATAAAGAACATCTGCTCCCCACCCCTCCCAAAAATTTGAAAGACGAGCTGATTGAGCTCATTTATTTTTATTTTGTGAAATAAAACATACTGTTTTCAGAAATTCCACCACCTACAGGGAATAATGAAATAAAAATGAAAAGCTGTAGGTTCTATTAAGGCAAAGGCTCTGAGGGAACTTTCTGAAGGTGGAACACTAATAATGCTAGGCAGTAAATAATAAAGAACAATGGGACAAATGACCGGCACTGTCCTTGGCACATGAAGAATGCACGGGGAGCAGAGTCTTGCTCCCCAGTGCCTCTCAGAAAAGTTTCCCAGCACAGCCTGTGCCATTTCTCCTGATGAAGAGCGTCCAAAGGACTCACTTCCTGCTGATCTGAATACAGTAACACAGCCAGGCCTCACTCAGTGCCATGGCTCTCACCTCACCTTGCCAGGTCTTGCTTCCCCTTTTCTTTAACTATGCCTACCTTGTTACTGCTATGAATTTGAAAAAGTAGAAAGCAGCATGGAGCCCATCGACACGCAGCATGTATGATGCGTCCCAGGCTCCTCTGATGCAACTTACTGTTACTGAGGGGCAGAGACGCATCAAACATGCTGCATGCCCCTAAGCTGCCTTTTGTTCTGCCTCTCCACTGTCCATTGGTTGCTGCCATTCATCCTAGAACTGAGCCTGGTCAGCTCACTGTGCCACCCTCCTCTGCTGCTGCCCTGTGTGCACTGTTTGCATAGTGGGTTGGCTGGCTCTGCTTGTGCCATGTCTGACATCTTCATCGTTTCTCTTCTTTCTTATTGTCACTTGTGATTCTGCTTTTTCTCTTAAGCAGTCTTGGCTATGGGGGTTATTTTGGAAGTCCTATTCATTCTTCGACATCGGAGAACAGGCATAGACATGTCCAAAGCACAGAGATGTCTCTAGAGCCATTTTAGAAGACAGCTCTCTGGACATCCAATTCTGAACAGGGGTAGAGTGGAACATTTCTAGGAACCTGGACATGGTCATTGTGGCTGAAAAATATCCAGAGAGTGTAGAGGAGAAAGCACGCCATCATCACCAGTACTCAATAGTGCAATTTCAATGATAGCAGCAGTAGGATTTGAACCATGGCTTCTCTTTGCTTAGCCCACTACTCTAACCATTAGACTATTCCTAGATATCCAGGCTCTAATACTATTCTGGGGATGTCTATGTAGATGCCTCCCACAGGTGTCCATATTGGGCATGTCCACATTTGTGAAATCATGTCTGCACCTGGACATGCCTGTTTTTTTTCCCAGACGTTCTAGCTTAGAGTCCCAGATTGCACTTAGAAACATAGAAACATAGAAATATGATGACAGAGGAGGCGGAGCCAGCAAGAGCCCAAGATGGCTGCGTAAGAGAAGTCCTCCTGACCCCTAGACAGCGAATCCTTTAATTTCAGCATTAATACCCACTTGAATTGCGGTGATTTGGTGTGCTTACAAATCGGTATGGCTGCCGGCAAACAGACCCGACTGTATTTCGCAGCTGCGGCGGCGTCTGGTACAAAAAGATCCAAGTCGGACCCATTATCACCGCATAAGATGGCGGCCCCTTCTGCAACAGCGGATGGTATACAAGAAATCTTGCAAGAGGTGCGAGCGGTCCGCGGCCGGGTGGACTCTAACGGAGAATCCTTGGACATTGTGCAAGCGAGCTTAAAGGATTTAACCGCTCAAATGCAGTTGCTAACACAGCGGATGGAGAAAGTAGAAAAGGTAACTGCAGAGCATGCGGAGCGTTTGGCCCTTGTCCCGAGATTAAATCGCAAGCTTGCTGGGCTTGAAAAAACTCTCGAGGATATGAATAACAGGGCCCGCCGGAACAACGTGCGAGTGTTGGGAATCGCGGAAGGGGCTGAAGGGCATGATCCTGTTCGATTTTTGGAAATGCTCATACCAAATATATTGAAGATAGAGTTCACCCGCCCTTTTGAAATAGAAAGGGCCCATCGCCTGCCACCAGCCGCTAAACCCGGCTCTAAGTTCCCACGGCCGATGATCTTTTGTGCTTTAAGGTACCAGCATGTACTCCAAATCCTGTCCGCGGCAAAAGCTGCCCAGACCCTTCAGCATGGGGGACAGAAAGTGGCCTTCTACCCTGATTTCAGTAAGCCTACAGTGGCGAGACGTAAGCAATTTTTAGCGCTGCGCCCACGACTCCAGCGCTTACAGGCAAAATATGGCCTTCTCAACCCGGCCCGGTTTAAAGTGACTCTCAATAATGAGACTAAGTCCTTTGATGATCCTGCAGTCCTCGAGGGGTACATTGAGGAACAAGAGGCCATACAAATGCAGTCCAGCTAACCTGACGAAGCATTGTTGGAAGATGGAGTATGTGTTCCAGGTTGAGGACTCTCTGGGGGTGAGACACGGTTTTCTCTTGGACCCTGCAGACCCTAACAGGGTCGCTTAAGCTAGCTACTATGGGTTCGATTTTTTAGAAGCTGGATGTCGTGGACCCTGCTGCTGCATGACTGAGTCGAGTTGGACCGAATGCAGTTGTTCAGGGAGATTTGAGGGTGGTGGGTGCGGGGAACGGAAGGGTTATAATGTCACAATTTTGTTATAATCTTGCCTGAGTAATCATCTGGTAACTGTGTTCTGTAAGCTCACATGTCAGGCGAGAGTTGTGATGTGGGTTACTATCCATTGGGGTCAGGCTGCGCCGTATTGGATGTTCTTGCTGCCTTACCCAAGCTTATTTTGTTACTCTGGGATGTTTTGTTGGGGGATTATGGGGGGTTCTCAGGAGAGGTTTATTAGGGATATTTTCTGAAGTGGCCAGTTCTGGGTTAAGTGTGGGTGTTTTTTCTGTTGTGTATTAAGTCATGAAGGAAGTAACATATTGAGTTATAATGGCTAATCGATTAAAAATTTTGTCCCTGAATGTAAAGGGAATTAAGACGCCCATTAAAAGGACAAAGATATTAAATAACATATTGTACCCGACAGCACGCAGATATCATATTCTTACAGGAGACACATCTTAGTTTGCAGGAAACTATAAAGCTCGCGAACAAGAAATATATTGTGGCGGGCTCCTCTCCTGCAGATCACAAGAGGAATGGGGTTGCTATATTAGTGCGGAAATCAATGGGGGTAAAAGTGGTCCAAGCGAGTAATGATGATTCCGGGAGGTGGGCACGATCCTTGGTAGAAATTGGGGATGTTAGTTTTTTGTTAGTTAATGTGTATGGACCTAATAAAGATGATCCAGAATTTTTCAGGGCTCTCAATAGTATGCTACAGCAGGACTATGCTGCTCCAGTCATTATGGGCGGGGACTTCAACCTCGTAAATGACCCCTTAGTAGATCGTAGTCCAGCAAGAGTAGAACGGCCCTCTCGCGCAGGTGGGGCCTTTGCAGCTCTTATGAAGGATTGTGGTTTGGTTGACATCTGGAGGTTGCTCCACCCGACTGAAAAAGATTATACCTTCTTTTCACCAGTCCACAAATCTGTATCTAGGATAGACTATTTTCTAATTTCTAGATCCTTGGTTTCGAGTGGCTGTCAAGCGGAAATCCTGGGTGGAACTGTATCTGATCACTCGGCTATTGTGTTGAGTGTTTCGCTGCAATCGGCAATCGGTGGCACGCCCTCGTGGTCCTTTAACAGAGCATGGTTGGCAGAGCCCCTCTTTCAGAGTGAGCTACGTACTGCAATTAAACAGTATTTCTTGAACAACAGGATAGGTGATACTGCTTGTTGGGCCTGGTGGGAAGCCTTTAAGGCCTCCTTAAGGGCAACCATTACTAGTTATAAAATTAGGGAAGCGAAAAGGTGTAAGGAACGATTGTCAGCTTTGGAGAGCCAGATCCGAGCGGGGGAGCGGATATGGATTCGGCAACCTAGCCCAGGAGTGCTATTGCGTCTGCAAAGGTTACGTTTTCAGTATAACGAGCTCTTAAGTGCCGAAGTGGAGCAAGTTATGCTGAAACAATCAGCTAGGTATCATGTGGAACATAATAAGGCTAGTAAGTTGTTAGCGAATGTCTTGAGAGGCTCCAGAGAAAAGTCAAGAATTGTGGCCCTGGAAGATGATAATCAGATAAGATTGACCCAAGATGATCACATTCTGGAAGAGTTTTCCAAATTTTATAGTAAATTGTATTCCGCTGAGATAAGTGTAGATTCAGCAGATTACGAACGATTCTTTGGCACTCTTAGACATCCTACACTGGGGGCCCGGCAAGCTCGTCAGTTAGGTATGCCCTTTTCTGCCAAAGAAATCTCTAGCGCAATCGGGGCCTTGGCAGGGGGAAAGGCCGCGGGCCCTGATGGGCTACCGGCCGAACTTTATCAGGTATTGAGTATGGAGCTGACTCCTTACCTAATGCTTTATTATGGAGAGCTAGAGAAGGAGTCTGGGCATTCTGGGGGTTTTTTGGAAGCCACAATCGTAGTTTTAGAGAAGCCTGGAAGGGACCCTATCAATGTAAAGAACTACAGACCTATATCCTTGCTAAATGCTGATTATAAAATATATGCCAGCATTCTGGCTAAGCGGCTTGCCACGGTAATTGGTGGGCTAGTGCATCCAGATCAATGTGGCTTCATTCCAGGTAGATCCACTTTTGATAATGCCCGGTTGTTATGCAATTTGATTGACAGGGCAGCAGCAGAAACATCCCCTTTCATTGCCCTTTCTTTAGATGCGGAAAAGGCCTTTGATAGGCTGGAGTGGCACTTCCTGTTTTCTGTTTTGCATTGGTTTGGCTTAGGGGAGGAATTCATTGGCAAGGTTAGACTGCTTTATGCCAGAACTAGTGCAAGGGTTCTTGTTAACGGTCGACTACATCGTTCCTTTTCCCTCCATCGTGGAACTAGGCAGGGTTGCCCTTTATCCCCGCTCCTTTTTGATCTAGCATTGGAGCCCTTAGCTATAGCCATTAGGCAAAGTGAGGATATCAGTGGATTCAATGTTCAGGGAATGAAAGTCAAATTGTCCGCCTATGCGGATGATCTTCTATTGTTTGCGCAGCCTCAGGAGGTTCCGCAGATATTGGCTGTCATCAATAAATATTCGAGTATTTCCGGGTATAAGATCAATTGGGACAAATCCGTGGCCTTTCCGCTTAACAGCTCCTCGACCATAGGAATGATGGCCTCTTATCCGTTTAGGTGGGAATCAGCTGGATTTAAATATTTGGGTGCTTGGTATAGCACCTCAATAGAGCGCACTATCCAAGTGAACATAGAAGAGCTCATCCGTATGGTGCGTAGTAAAATCTCGGCATGGTCTCCCTTATATCTCACTTGGTGGGGCAGACTGGAAGTTATTAAAATGGTGCTGGCCCCTAAAATAAATTATGTGCTTGGTATGCTCCCTTTTATTTTGCCAGCAGCGGAATATCTAAAGATAGAGAGAGACCTTGTGGGCTTTCTTTGGAAGGCGGCTAAACCGCGCATTGCCCTTAAGAAACTTAAAGCTTCCAAAGAGTTGGGAGGGGTTAATTTCCCTGACTTTCAGTGGTACCACCATGCACTTTTAATCAAACAAGGTGTAGTCTGGTTAGAGGCTGGTGAGGAGACCTCAAGCCCGAGCTGGCTCAATGTTGAGGTATCTTTGGCAGGCCCTTGCCCTCTGCGATGTCTGTTAGGGATGTTGTATCAGGAAGATGGGTCGCAAGGTAGGGTAATTCGGGCCACTCAAGATGCTTTCTTAAAGTTAGTACAATTGGCAGGAAGGGACGGGCTGCCTTCCAAGGGGACCCCGCTGTGGTGGAACCCGTCCTTTAAAATTAGAGGGAAGAGGTTTGCTTGGACAAATTGGCAATCTAAGGGAATCTGGACTTTAGGGCAGTTGGTGGGAGATCACGGTTGGAAAGATTTTAATTCCTTTGCAGGCGAGTTCTCCCTACCGCAGAGTAGTTTTTTCCGATGGCTGCAGCTCAAGCATAGTATCCAAGCGGCCAACGTTAATCCTTGTGATCTGATGGAGGAGGGAGCACTGCTAAGGAGTATTAAAGTTATTAGCGAGCAGAGGGGTATGATTTCTGGGATTTATGCTCTGTTCCGAGACTACGCCTGTTGCAACCCGAAGGGGTTGCATCGGGTATGGGAGTCCGAGCTATTTTTCGAACTGCCCCCTACATCGTGGACACAGTTGTGGGGCTCTATAACCAGAGTGTCCCGCTCGGCATCTATTACGCAATCCCTGTTTTTTTTTGCTGCACAGGGCTCATATTACGCCAGTTAAGTTATCTAAATGGGACCGGTCAGCAACAGGAACGTGTTGGTCTTGTCAGAATGCGAAAGGCACCTTTATGCACATGTTTTACGAATGCCCCTTTGTTCAACATTTTTTGGGAAAAGTGTGGGGTAAAATTCGGGAAATCTTGAGCATACCGGACACACTCTCAAAAAAAGTGATTTTCATGCGATCTTTGGGATTATCCCAAGATGTATCTAAAGCACGGGCTTTTCTATTGAACTTCATGATTTCAGTTGCCTTTAAGCTGATCCTGGTCAACTGGAAGTCGCTGGCAAAGTTGACAGAGGGAGAATGGTGGAGTTTGGTGTGTCGTTATGCCAAATATGAACGGTTGTATAGCAAACTCCACCACCCCAATCGAGGAGAGCTCAGTTATGATAGATGGTCTCTTTTAGACCAGTATGTCGCATAAGCAATGGCGACTTAATAGTAAGGTCAGCAAATGCATTGTTATGTTAGCTCTTCGGAGCTCTGCAAATTAGTTGCGACCAGGCTGCCGGTGGGGGATGGCTGCTTTTTAGTATCTGGTTTTTTTTTTGTTCCTCTCCTTGAGAACCGGGGATGGGGGGAGGGGAGGGAGGGTAAGAGGGTAGTTAAGTTGTGTGTGTTGTTTATGCAAGTTGTAACTGTTGTCTCTGCAATATTGTATATTGAAAAATATAATAAATAAAAATTAAAAAAAAAAAGAAATATGATGACAGAAAAAGACCACATGGCGTATCTAGTCTATCCTTCCATAACAACTACAACAGTCCCCTTTTTACCTTTAGAGATCCTCTGTGTTTGTCCCATGCTTTTTTGAATTCAGTTACTGTCCTCATCTCTACCACCTCCACTGGGAGACTATTCCACGGATCCACTACTCTTTCCGTAAAGAAATATTTCCGCATATCACTCCTTAATCTATCTCCCTTCACCCTCATCCCATGTCCCCTTGTAGCAGAACTTGCTTTCAATTGAAAGAGGCTCTCTCCCTGAACATTTATGCCACAGAGGTATTTAAACATCTCAATCATATCACCTCTATCCCGCCTTTCCTCTAAGGTGTACATATTAAGATCCTTCAGTCTGTCCTCATATGCTTTATAATGAAGACCACTAATCATTTTAGTAGCCACCCTCTGCACCGACTCCATCCTGTTCACATCTTTTTAAAGGTGCATCTCCAGAATTGCACACTATACTCCAAATGAGATTGCACCAAAGACTTATACAGAGGCATTATCACCTCCTTTTTTCTGTTAGCCATTCATCTCCGTATGCACCAAGCATCCTTCTAGCTTTTGTCGTCGCCTTTTCTACCTGTTTAGCTACTTTAAGATTATCAGACACAACCACGCCTAGGTCCCGCTCTTCTTTAGTGGACAAAAGTACTTCACCCCCTACACTATATTGCTCCCTTGGATTGCTGCAGCCCAAATGCATGACCTTACATTTTTTAACATTAAATCCCAGCTGCCAAATTCTAGACCATTCTTCAAGCTTAGCTAGATCCCTCCTCATGTTATCTACCCCTTCCTGGGTGTCTACTCTATTGCAGATTTTGGTATCATCCGCAAAGAGGCAAACCTTACCTGAAAGCCCTTCCGCTATATCACTAACAAAGATGTTAAAAAGAATCAGACCAAGGACAGATCCCTGGGGCACACCACTGATAACATCCTTCTCCTCAGAGTGAGATCCATTTACTTGTACTCTTTGTCGCCTCCCACCCAACCAATTTCTAACCCAAGCAGTAACTTTAGGGTCCATCCCTAGGGTGCTCAGTTTGTTTATAAGTCGCCTGTGAGGAACAGTGTCAAGTCCTTTCTAAAATTCCCCTCTATATTAATTCTTTGTTCTGCATATATGGGTCTAAGTCAACGTAGCATGTCGGCTAAGTCAATGTATCATGAACAGTCAGACTGCTAGCATAGCTCCGAAAAAAATAAAAAGGGACAACTGAAAGCTCTGGTACCATTCTTGATTTTCCTCTTTTGCACGCGCTATGACCAGTTAGTATGACCATCTACTTTACAGTACAGTGAGGCTCAAGATGATTGATGATATTATCTTCTGTTTGAATGGAAGATGTAATAGAAAACTCAAGTGCTTTTTTACTCATTGTAAAACTTCTATTTACACCAAAATTTTAGCTGCATTCTGGGACAAGAATTGACTTACCCAATGATGCTTGGGAAGCTGATACTCAAAGCACTACCAGAAGAGAAATTTGGGATTTGTATTGCCTTCATTGCATCTTGGATGAGACCTTTTTGAGATTGACAAACTATAGAAAAAATAAGGTTAGACACAGTAAATACCAAATCTTCAAAGTATTATTAGTGTATGTCACAGGTCCGGTAATGCAATAGTATATCTTTATCTTTATTAGAGCACTTGGTTTACCGCACATTCGGGAGCCATCAGGGAGGTTTACAATAAAGCAAGACAGAAAGTGGCCAAAGCCAGAATCAGAAAAGAACTGCAACTTCAGACAGGAAAGCAAACAGTCATACCAGAGTTGAGGAGAGGAGAGGAATAATGAAGGTCATTTCTGGAGGATGCAGACACTAGCTTGCTTTGAGCTAGAAATCTTTGGGTTGATATTTAAGTATACAGGTATGACTACTAAGCTGGGCTAACAGCTCAGGTTATCTGCACCTAGGCCTCATGTTATTCAATGGGACCAAGGAGCAAATAGCCTGAGCTAACCACTAGCCTGGTTTAGTAGACATATCCCATAATGTTCAGCAGGTTTTTTTATTTGTTTGTTTTTTGTTATAATATGTTTATTGCATTGGCACAACAGTAAAATACAATCTGGCCTGGGGATTCGGGGTTACATTGAGTTAGCGTCCCGACCATTATGATGACATAACAGGTAACCAAGCAATACATTTTTAGGGGGATGTTTACTAAACTGCGTTAGTGCAATTCGCGTTAGGAGCCGCGGTAGTGACAGAAACCCCAAATAAGGACATGGGCGGTACATCGTCCCCACTAACGCGCGTTCAAAAACTTAACGAGCGTTACCGGGCGCGGTGGCGCGTTACTGCGCGTTAATCGTAAGAAGACGTACAGACACAAAGCACTGAAACAGAGCTGTAGCACAATGGTTATGGTACTGACTGCTGTTACAGGCAGCATGGGTTCGAGTCCCCAGTGTGCCTAACGCGGAAGGCTGTCCCAGGCATCACCCTGTACATATAGAGGGAATGAGGAGGCATGTTTTTCGTTACGTTGAGTATTGGTGTCAGAAACACACCCTCGGAGTGTGCCCAGCCACGTACGTTGGTACGTGCGTAGCTGCGTGGGTACGTGTGTGTTTATGTGCGTGGGTACGTGTGTTTTTACCAGTGGGGGCATCTTATATTACAGACTCTGTAGGGTGTCTTGCACCTATGCATTATGCTAGCAGATGTACGTGTAATGGCCTACTATGGTTTATCAGAGCCTGTGAGCAGGTGCTGGAGTTTCACAGGGTTGGATTGTGCCAGTCACACCCATGATGCACTGCACATGCAAATCAGCTGTCCACAGATACACACCATGGGGAATGCACCCCCACAGCACCTCGGCCTGGTAGGGGGAACTGACCATGTGCACCCCCACAGCACCTCGGCCTGATAGGGGGTACTGACCGTGTGTTGTACTGGCACAGAGTAGCTACACACCGTCACATTGTGCGGGTACTGTGCTCACCCTGAGGGTGCAGTGAGGCGCCCAGCACTAGGTCCACAGCACCATCCATGGTGCAGGTCCAAAGCAGTGTTACAGTGTGAGAGAGGTAGTTTCTGCAGGACCACCTTGGACATCTCTGTCTGCTTCAGTCAGGTGTAGCCCCATGCACCACCACCCCCCCTCCCCCAGGGTGGCAAACAGGGCCACCCATCAAGGGTGGCAGTAGAGGGGAACATTAACCCTAGTCCTGCCGAGGAACAGACATCCCACAGGGCAATCAATGCAGCTCTGTACACAGCCATAACACAATAGCAAACAGACATTAGGCCTGGATATGGTATGCTGCACCCCACCACTATCTGATATTCCCCTGGTGCACGCCATCAGCCACTGCACCCTGCAAACCACTCCATCACAACACCTACCAGCTGCAAACAGTCTGCTAGTGCCCAGTGGAGATGCCTGCACCCAGAACTGGGATGTGAGCATACACAGCAAGCAGATACATCAGTGACTGGGCCCCAAAAGGAAACCCATATTTATCACATGAGAGAAATACTAGATAGCACCATGGGAGTGCCTAGCCATGCTGTGGTCACTGCACAGTCAGGGTGAGAGTGATCTCTCAGCAGGATATACTGAGGTCACCCTGTCTGTGTAGGTGGTGGCTGGGCACTACAATGTGCCTGTCACTGCCCTATGCCCTGTGCAGATGCACCCTGGCCAGGCCACCCTGTCCGGCCTATACCCATGGTACCTTGCTCCTCATTATGCACATTGGCAGCCCAATACTGGCAACATTGCTGGCAGTGTGGACTGTGGAAGGTGTTTGCAGCCACCACACACTGGATAGACAGACAGCCACCCCCACACCTATGCCAGCATTGTGCTACTATAGAGGTGGTCAGCAGCCATACCCACCACACCAGTCATGGGCATAGTACAGGCATGGATATGGTACACAAGGCTGTTGGGGGGTCACTCCCCAGGGTGGCGAACATCGTCAGAGACCAGACCTGCAGCAAATACCGCAGACATCAGAATGATTGTTATGGTGGAGCTCAATGAGCAATATGTGCTTAACGTAGGAATTGATATCTGCCAGTTATCATAGGGAACGTTTGATAGCTCTGTACCATATACCCAGGTGTAGGGTGGCATTGCTAAGGTATGCAACTGCTAGTATTGGGAGATACAGGCAGGGCCCAATGTCTTGCCTCTCCAAGAGGCATTGGCCAATGGGGCCTGTGGGTGGGTGTGTGGCCCTGTTGGCTGCTGCTTTACGGCAGAGTTCCCCGACTCCAGTCCTGGTGTTTCAAACACTGTTCGGGTTTTCATGCTGTCCCTCATAAATATGCATGAGCTACATCTGCATACCATGGGGCTGGTGCATAGCTATGCAGCACAGGCATCTTTATTAGAGGCAGCATGAGGCCGGAAAGGTGTGGGGCCCTCCAGGACTGCATTTGCGGGACTCTGCTTTAGGTAATGTGCCTGTTTCTGGTGTGGTAAAATATAGGCCATGCGTATGTTCTCTGCAATGAAGGAGTGTCTTAACTATCACTGTTTAGTGGTGGGTAAAACTGTGGGGACTGGGTTGGCAGGAGCCTCAGCTGGGATTTGAACCTGTGACCCTCTGGTCTTACAGGCACTGGCTGTGTCTGTTGCACCACACTGTGGCCACAGAGACAGTGCAGTCCCTGGAGTTAGTTAAACCGGCCTGACGAGTCAGATACCCTGCTCTGCAACAGGTTTACTGTGGCCTCATTTACCTTGTATGCAGACAAAGGTGCACATAATCCTCACAGGAGACCTCAGAAAAGGGGCACACACCCATAACCAAGCTGGGCAACAATGATATCATTGGGCAATATTACACAACACTCCCAGGACAGCTCCATTACAATGACATGATTTTGAAAGGGTCTGTGGAGCGTAGACCCTTCCACACATCATTCCTTTGTTATTTGGTGCTTTCCAGGAGTGTTGTTCCTTGTTGCCCATTGCTATCACTGTTGCCCAGCTGAATTATGCTTTTTAAAATGTTTCTTGTGGTCATTTTTAACGTTTTATGTGAAAGTTTGTTCTGTGCACATGTATCACACTGCTCACGTTTTGTGGGTTTCCCCGGTTTTTCTGTACATTGCTGACGGAAATGGTTTCTCTTCCCTTTAAATGCCTTTAACGACAGGTTTTCATTCGCGTTGGAATTGAGCTCAGAAATTCAGCGCGTTAGTATGAGGGGAGCCTCTCCCCGCCCACTCTCCGCCCATTGACCCCTTCTCTCCACCCACTCTCCACCTTCTGCGCTGTTTTAACGCGCCGCGGAGGTCTACGATCGTTGACTGCGGTTAACGCGCGTAAAGTACGTTTAACGATCGTTAGCGCGTCAGAACGCGCGTTCGGATGTGCTAACGATCGTTAAACGTACTTTACGCGCGTTAATCACGATTACCGCACTTTAGTAAACATCCCCCTTAGTTTTGGAACAAACACCAAGACACCATTCAAACATCAACAAACTGACAACAACCCCCCCAACACACCTTCTTCCCCTCCCATGGACCAAAAGAGGCATGCTTATGCCCAGGGCATCCAATAAGGAGTGAGTCAGGGGGTCAGTAAGTCCAGGAAGCAATCTGTAAATTCAGGAGGCCAGCAGGTGAGGTTGCACCTAACATTATTTTTTATTTATTTAGACAGTTTTTTGTATACTGCCTTATCCTTCAATCAAAGCGGTCACAACACAATTGAGGGATACATTTAACATGCAGGGATATGAGACACATATACTAATACTTACAGGAAACATGGGCAGTGGAGGGTTAAGTGGCTTGCCCAAGATCACAAGGAGCATCTGTGGGACTAGAAACCCCAGTCCTTCTGGCCCAAGGTTGCTGTCCTCTAGTAGGATTTGAACCACTGACCTTCTGGTCTGAAGTACCTTGCTCCAACCACTAGGCTACTCCTCCCTTAAACATTAGGAGTAACATTAGGAGTAACTCCTTCAGTCATCCCATCCAGCCGCCCCAATACTTTCCTGCCCACCCCCCTGCAACACCCACTCCCCTAAACTCGCAACCCTACATTCATGTTCCTAGTTGAGTCCTCAGTCAAGCACCTAGCCCCATCTAGAAAGTCAGCAACTCATTATGTGCTTGAGGTGCCAAAGTCAAAATATACACCTTCCATAAGGCTAAAAAGGCCATCTTATGTTTCGCACAACCACGTGCTGCAAGGCATTCCAGGAGCATAAGCCCATGAAAACAATTATACCACTCCCAGTACGAGGAGTGATGATATCATGCCAGTGACGGAGCAGAGATTGCTTCCCCACCAAGCACGCCTTCTGCACCAGCAATTGAGCAGACCCACCTTTGGGTAGGCAAGGGCTCAACAGATCAAAAATTACCAGTTCTGCAGTGAAGTCAAATATCCCTTTACCTGTACATCTAAATCGTTACACAATGCCACCACATATTTATTTATTTATTTACAGTCTCTTATATACCGCACTATTCAGCATCAGCGCGGTTCACATGGAACAAATGCTCATTACAGTTAACATGTATGAGTTTACATATAACAGGGGACAGAAACTTGGCTAACAGGGGTAACTATTTACAGACTTATTACATATACATATAGCCCAGGTCTGCTCCAGGGTAAGCACACCAGGAGCAATGCCTCACTTTGGCAATACCACTCCTTTTCTGCCCACCTGGGGGAGACTTGAGCCCTACACACAACCCGATATTGAGTATCTCACAAACGGGCCCCCATCACTAACACGGGAATATGGGCGAAGGTCCACAGCACTGTGCCTGGGGTAACAGTCATCCATAATTCCGCTGCCCAATGAGATTTCAAAAGTGAATAGTCTTGAGCTGGGGTCCATACCAGCATTTTAGACAATAGTGTGAGACAGACAAGGCCACCCCAATCCTCAAACTTAACAAAGTTCTCCTCACAATCTATCACCCCGGATGACAAAGGTTCCCATGGCAGGGATTGCACATACAACCCCCGAACCATCAACTATCAGCCGAAGCAAGTGCAGGCCCCTTTCCACCCAGACTCGAAAGAGGAGGTAAAGGCAAGGAGCTTAGATGCATAAGGTTCAGGAGGGTTATCAATATTAAAAATTAAAGTCACCAAGAATAAGGGATGAGGAGGAAAAATACAGGAATAAGGATAGCCAAGAGTCAAAATCGGTGAGGAAGGTAGAAGTGGATTCGTTGGGGATCTATAGATAATAATGATCCGGAGAGGAAGGTGATTGAAAATAAAGATGGTTTGGACTTCAAAGGAGGGAAAGGAATGGAACTGAGGTAGAAGGAGGGGTTGAAATTGGCAAGGAGAAAGTAGAAACCCAACACCACCACTGCGGCCATTGACAAGAGGAATGTGGGAGAAATGGTAGCCACAATGAGAGAGGGCAGCAACCGAAGCAGTGTCATCGGGGAGGAGCCAGGTTTCAGTAAGAGCAAGAAGATGGAAAGCATGAGAGATAAAGAGATCAAGAGATCATGAGTAAAGGGAAGTTTGTTAGAAATGGAATGAGTATTCCATAGGGCACATAAGAAGGGGAGAGAGGAGGGGAAAAAGAGGGATATGGATGAGATTATGGTGGTGGGGAGAGAAAAATGAAGTGGGCCAGGGTTGGGATTAATGTTACCAGAAGACAGAAGGAGAAGGCGAAGAAGACGAAGAGTGTGAGGGAGAGAGGCAACAGCACGGCAGAAATGGGGATGAGGTTGTTTTAAAGAGGAAGGAGAGGGATGAATGTAAGGAAGAAAAAGGTGAAGCTCAAGAGTTAAGGAAAAGTGGAGAATAAGATGGATGAGGAAATAGAGAATAAGAGAGAGGAGGGGTATTGGGTTGATGGAATGAGGAAGAAGGTTAGGGGGGATCAGAAAAAGGAACAAAGAATGATGTGGAGCCATAAGAAATGTCAGAAGAAGGAGAAGGATAATAAGTTAATAAGTGAATAAAGATAAAATAAATGAAATGAAATAAAATTCAATAAAAATTACAGATAAGTAAAAGTCTTAAAAGATAAGGAATGGAAAATTATTAGAAGAGGAAATAATCAATTGACAGTGATGCAAACAAAGGCAAACCTTATCTCAAGTAAGCTATAAGTCTAAAATGTTAACATTAGCGTCATCAGTCAAGGGCTGAATAACATCATGTGAGCACCAATAATTGAACACAGGTGCGTTCACAGTTCACAGAGGCTGATTCTAGTTACCCCATTTGTTTAATATACTGTATCATCAGGAGAGTAAATAAATGACAAGGTAAGCAGCGAAGGCCGTGCATTCCAGCAACATCTAATGAGCCATATGCTGCAGGCCTCAACAGCTTTCTCATTTACTTCAATGGATTACCAAGCCCCTTCAGTGCCCGTCTCACTCTCTGGTACTTTGGGCTCTTTAAACCGGACTGGACACTTTTCTCTGCCCTACTCAGGTACACTGTCCTCAGACCCAAGTTTCCCCAGCTGGGGAGTGGGCTGCTCACAGGTTTCATCCATGGATCTGTCAGGGGATCCTTCCGCCCCAGAATTCCCCTCCATAGCTGTCCCCAGCTTTTGGTTACGGCAGACCTTCTCCACCCAATGCTATCTGGGGAACTTGGGAGTTTTGGGGTCCTCGACAAACAAGTTAGGGTCTTTTAAAAGAAAGGGTTCCGGAAAACCTTCTTCAGCCCCCTTGTCTGCGCTGCTCTTTCCTCGGTTCCAGGTGTCTTTAAAATTTGGGAAGTCTTGGCCTATAATCACTGGGTAAGTCAGCCAGGGTATAACCACCACCTCAAAAGTCTCCTTTTCCCTGGGTTTTTTTTTAATTCAACTTGCGCCGTATGATATGGCTGTTGGTCTCCATGGATGTAAACTAAGGTCATGAGCTCTCATAATTTATCTGAAGTCTTGTCGTGGTGTCCTGCCCGATGAGAGTCCACACACTTTAGAATCCACCAGGGCTTGCAGACTATTGCCTCCCAGCTCTACAGGAATCACAAACTCCCCCCCCCCCCTCCACTAGGGACACTTTCACAAAACCACACTCGTAGGAAGTCGACATGTTTTATCCATTGGTTCCCCCATTGCCTTGGGGCATTCAAGGGCATAGTGGCCCCTGCACCCACACTTGAAGCAAGTCAAATAGTCACCTATGGACCCTCGGGAGGTTGAGGATCATAGAGGTCTTGGTACAGGGGCCCTCTAAGGTGCAGGTTCCCTCCCTCGTCCCTTGGGTGATGGCTGACGTTGTTTCCTTTGCCTTGGGTGCCTCTATTATCTGAGCTTCAGAAAATCCTTCAGGGATTTCCACAGCACTTTCCAGGGTCAGTTTAAAGAACTGGTGCACCCCCTGTCTCATGGGGGAGATCAAGCCATCTAGAAGCTGTTCCAGCAAAAGAATCTTGGCCACCTCCACTTCGGTCTTCACCTTGGGTTGCAGCCATTTTCAGCCAGTCTCTTTCAATCAATAGAAGACATGACAAGAGTTTTCTTTTGAGCCCAGAACCCCTCCTCTAAACCATTGCTGGTAGGCCTCTGGCGTATACCTGGCTCGCTTCAAGATTGACCGCTGCATTGGCAGCCCCTCTGTCAGGATTAGCCTCCTGGAAAGCTTCTTGACTGCTTCCAGTCAGCAAGTTTCCCAATATGTAGTCCACATCATTTTCAGCCACCCAGCCAGTTGAGCTATCCACTCAAAATTTACTAGGAAGTGATCTGGGTCTTCGCTAGGGTTGCCAACTGGCTCCAGATGCGCCCGACAGGCTCGATCCAGTCCTGGGTTTACCCCATTGCATGCAGGGACATGTAGTCTTGCTTTTCTTATGGAATGCAATGGAAAAATCAGAACTACATGTCCCTGCATGCAGTGGGGTAAACCTAGGACTGGATCAAGTGTGTCGGGCGCATCTGGAGCCAGTTGGCAACCCTAGTCTTCGCCCTCTATCATTTTAGGCAGGGGTGGTGCTGGAAGGTGGGGCTGCCATTCTTGTAGTGCCTGGGAGACTTGTGCTAGCGAACCCAGTTGCATTTCCACTGACTTCTTGCTGGGTCCCTTGTGCCTGTAAAATGTTCTGCAGCAGCTGTTGCTGCTATCCTTCCACTAGGGCACGTTGTAGCTGCTGCTGTTGTTCCACAAGAGTATGGAGTAATCTCTCCATTTTGGTTTATATTTTTTTTCCAACCCAGCCTAGATAGGAGAAAGAAAACAAACCCCCTGTCTGTCCGGCTTCTACCTAAACTGAAGTTTCTTCCCTAACTGCAGCAGGGCTAACCTCTTTAGCCATGTACCAAACAAAGACTCCTTTGCATCTTTCTTCTTTTATGTACCGTGGTTAAGAAGGATCCCACCACTGCCACCATATGTGGTATAGTGTGGCCTATGGTGGCAAGAAGTCCTTAAACACTAGGCAGCAACAGGTAAAGGCAAAACAAAAAACACTTTTATTATGCTTCAGCTATCCAACAGTTCAAATTCCCCAGCTTGTTGGCTTCACAAGACTGGTTCTCCAGGACCTTCCTGGCCTTCAAATTAAAGTTCAATCAAAGTTCAGAATAAAGTTCATTCACTCACTTGGGCTTTGGTGTCTGTGCATAACTCCCAGCCACACCCCAAACAATAGCAAGGAAAAACTGTCTTCCTAGGCAGCTCACCTTCTTCCTTTGTACAAGTGCTGCCCCTGGATCTGACTCCAGTCAGCTCCTGGTCTCCAGACAGGCTCTTTTACGGACAGGTGGTTTTCAGGTATGCTCCAGGCATGCAAACTGCTTTCTCTCTCTCAGGTCTCCTGCTTCTTGGGATAAATCCCTGAGGCTGGGCCACACCATCTCCAGGTATTCTATAGCCCTTTCCCTTAAATACATTCCAAAGTAATACCTCACTTGTGTTAGGCTTGGCTGGGGAGTTTCCCTGCGCAGGATGGGAAGTTTGTTATATACACTCCATCACAAGCCTCTACCACTGTCGCCATCACCACCTCAACGAGTGAGTCCTGGCCCGGAGAGCTTGGGGATGTCGGGACCTCTGCCATTTTGGATGGCCCTGAAGCAGGCTTCTCGCGGTCCTGCTGAGCTGACTTCATCTTTCCTGGCCTTGGACTGCCATAACACCACTGGAACTTAAGCGGGTCAGTGCCAGCAGCATTAACCTCATGAGGGGCAGTGAAGTACGGGAAGCGGGAACAATTTGCAGGCAAGAGAGATGGGGGAAGCCCAGAGAGAGGGCTAAGCGCGTCCACACTCTCTCAACACATCACTTGACTCAACAGCAGTTTTCATAAATGCCAGCTGTCACAGTTAAAATAAAAACTGGATTTTAAGTACTGGTATCTGGATAGCGGCCAACGCTGAACATCCATAGCTGTTTTTGAAGTCAACCACAGCCACTATCCGTATAGCAGTGATTTTCAACACCATTATATGGATAGATATCCCAATAGGCTGCCTAAACCTTTGCTGCCTAAACTCTTCCAAAAAGTATCTGTATAGCAGAGCTAAAAACATATTGCTATCCAAATAGTGTCGAGGCTATCAGAGAGATCATTCAGCAACACAATCTGGTTAGTGCTACTGAATATCACTCTGGACTGCATTGATCTGGTTAATTTATTAACCTAAAGGTCAAAGGCATTTTATCTTTGGCCAATCCAGTGAGGCCTCTGTTTTTCTTTTGCTAGTATTGATATGTTTCTTGACATTTTATGGAATTATTCAAGGAAAGCCGCATTGTTGTATAAGCAGTGATAGTTGGAGTCCCAGCTGTCAGAAGGGGCAGAAGTTGGTACCAGGCTAGGGGTTAGAGAGGGGTGCCAACATACCATGCCACTGCTTTCCGTCTAGCAGCAGAGGCAAGTTCCCACACAGCTGGAATGTCCCATCTGTCTCAGAAGGGGACCCCTAGAAAACAACTCTTAGAACTGCCCTACCCCCACAAAAAACTGTGTCAACCACTAAATATATGCCCCAAACTGTCCCACCACCCTTGGAAATGTATCCCCCTCCAAAAGCTACTCCCTAAAACTGCCCCACCGCCTCCCCAAATGCCAATGCATCTGCCCCACCACTTAACAAACAATCCCCAGTGCCAAAAACTACTGCCCTGCAACTGCCCCCACCATCCTGCCAATTGTCCCATCCACCAAAGATATCCTCCCTGAAACTACCTCAATCTCAAAATCTCCCTTCATGCAAATGCCCCACCCCTAAAAGCTTCCCACTGTAACTGCCCCAACCACCCTGCAAACTATTCCCACCCTCAAAACTACTTCACCACAAGTGTCATTAATCCCCAAATCTACAGTATATTCTTGGAAATGCCCCATCACAGACAAGAAGTATGTATTATCTTTTTTGTTTGTTTGTTTTTATATTTACCACTGCTTTGATATATTTTTGAAATGCAGTATATTAATGATGCCAATTAAATCAAATCAAATCAAATCAAATAAATAAAAATCAACAGAGATGACTCTTTTCATTAAAACACCCAGAGCAGAGTTTATCCCAGCATAGTCTTCCCCAACTGACTATTATTACAGCTTCCAGTCGACTCTGTTCCATTTTAAGTGAGTTCTGGATTTCTGGCAATCCTATCTTGATGCCCTATGAGACAAGCTGCACTGATTTCAGTGGATAGAGTCTGAGACTGCAAATACCACATTGCACTGGTGACACATTGAAAACTATGAAGACCTAATTCAATGGATGCTGGTTTCTTTTTTGCCATCCAACCCATTTTGTTTAGTTTCTGAGATATAACCTCAGTCTCATGTATAAAACAATTATCTCATAACCAAAGAAGACCACACAAACATTTCTTCAAATGATATGCCATCCAGTGGGGTTTTGTAGCTATTAAATGTTACATAATATTCAAAAAGATATTGCTAATTTTGGACAGATATGAAGAAGTTTTAGTGGGAATAAAAGAAACATTAAATAAAGTCACATCTGATACCTAAGTTGAACGTCCATCAGTATGACAACCACCTAAAACGTAACATCTTAATTCACTTACCGAGTTCTAGTGCTCGCTTGTTCATTCTCATCAGTATATCAAATCCAAAGTGTGTGCCGAAAGATGGGACAAATAGCCCCAAGAAAATTACAGACCACCATATTTTAAACATCATCCGATGTATGGATTTTACAGCAACCTGGCAAAAAGTCAGCTGTGCTTTATGAGCGATCCTGTAGGAGAGAAAATACTTAAGAGATAACATGAGGCAAAAATATTCTTTTTTTTATTTTGTTGTTCACCTTGAATGGAAGGAGATCACGGAGGAGATAAAGAACCTAACTTTTGAGGGCAGGGCCAGCCCAAGAGTTTCTGCTGCCCCAGGCAGAAGCCCCAGCCGCGTTGCGCCCCTCCTGTGGTGAGTCACGCAGTAGTCCCCCGCTGCCGCCGAGTCAGTTGGTGGGATGGTTCAGCTTGGTGTAGTGGCAACAGCCTGTGGCAGGACATTTGCTTAATTTTTGAAACAGGAGATGGAATAGTTCACTTTTTGTAAGCATCTAAAGGCACATCTATTTTCTGTTGCTTTTTGGCATGCCCGGACTGATTTAATTTTTTTTCTTTTATGTTTTAGTATTTTCTGTTTATTAGAAAATGTTTTATAATCTGTGTGTGCACTTCCCAGGTTTAATGATGGATGGTTAATAAATTAGTACAGTAAATGAAATGAAATCAGGGCTGGTGCCCTAGGTGAACCTTCTGCCTTACGCCCAGCCCCCTGAGGCTTTGATAATTAGACTCAACAAACATGATCATCCCACATCACCCTTCCTACAACAATTCTGTAAAAATGCATAATTAGGCATTTTATCCAGTTTCAGTATTGCCCATGGTGGCTAGGTACTTTAAAAACACTGACCACCATGGGCTGACTATCAGGCCTTATACATTTAGGAGGGCATATTCAAAGCAATTAACGTGCTTAGCAGACCTATTAACCGTGTTAATCATGCTAAACAGGATGTTCGGTGGCACATTGTTTGTGCCACTGAGCATCCACCTATAGCACCGCTAGATGCCCTGGTGCTAACCACTTAGCATCAGGGTGTTCCAGGGCATTCTAGGGGTGGTACCGAAGATAACCGGGCAATGGCGATGTTCAGCCGCTGCCTGGGTATCTTAAAGTGGCGAAAGTTCGGACAGCCTTTATTCTGCCTATCTATCTGCTTTAGCTAACTGGGCAGTGGCTGGATAGTGCTGCAGCTAACCAGGCAGCCAAGCTATCCAGCCACTGCCCAGTTAGCTAAAGCAGATAGATAGGCAGAATAAAGGCTGTCCTAACTTTCACCACTTTAAAAAGGACTTACAGTACACCCTAACAAGCATAACTAGTATAGATGGCATAGACATCATCAACATAGAGAATAAAACTCTTGCACTATGCCTCATCTATAGACACCCATCCACCGACCACAAAAACCTCACTCCCATTCTTGAACTCGCATGCACAGCCTCACAGAGAAAACCACTTATCATACTGGGTGACCTGAACCTCCCATCACTTAAACCACCTCACACAATAAACTTCATGGACACTATGACAGAAATGGGATATGAACAGATCATACAAGCCCCCACACACATAAAAGGAAACACCCTCGACCTCGTCTTCCTCCCCACCCCTTTCAATAACCACCAACTCCACACCCCTCCAACCATAACTGAGGTACACTGGTCAGACCATCACTTAATAACCTTTCATCTCCTCACACAAACACCCTCTAATAACACAACAAATACTACGCCACATACCTCACGTTTTACCCACTTTGACAGAGATGCCTTCCAAGATAATGTAATACCCAAACTCACAACAAACTCATCTAACATCAATACAATCATAAATCAATGGAACCTAACAATCCAAAAAGCAGCCACCCCCACTCAAGTTACACAAAAACAAATAATAAAGAGGTCAGAAAAATGGTTCACTAAAGACCTTGCTAAGCTAAAAAACAACTGAGAAAACAATAAAAAAGATGGAGAAGAACAAAATCAAACAAAAATAAATCTCAATACACAAGATTACTCAGTGCATATAAAGACGCAATCAACAAATCTAAACGTGACTACCACTCTAAAGTTATAAACATGGCCATCAATCGTCCTAGAGAATTATTTGCAATTGTAAAAATACTAACAAAAACCCAAAAGCCAGAACCAGAACACTCCACTATTAGCGTACAAACTCTAGCTGCACATTTTGCTGAAAAACTAAAAAATAAACCCCCTATCACAAACACAACAATATATACAGATCCAAAAAACACAAACAATTGGACAACCTTTCACAAGGTCGAACAAAAACACCTCCTCAAGATCATAACAATGATTAATACCCCACCTCCCCTCTTGACCCATGCCCAGTTTCATGGATAAAGTCCACCAAAGCTGAACTCGCTACAAACATCCAAAACATAGTTAATCAATCACTATCACAAGGCATCATGCCTGATGCCCTTAAGCTCACCTCCATACGTCCTATCCTAAAAAATAATAAACTAGATCCAAAAGACCCAAGCTCCTACAGGCCCATAGCCAGCATACCGTTCATCGCCAAAAATCTTACAACTTCAACTACAAGATTACATTGACATACATGCACCCCTTGACTTACACCAATTCGGATTCCGCCCCTTCCATGGCATCGAAACCCTACTAATAACACTGATGGACTAACTCATCAGAGGAACAGACGACAACAAACAAGGATTCATCCTATTATTCATAGATATAACCGCCGTATTTGACAATATTAACCATAGCATACTAATTACTAGACTAGAAAACCTGGGAATAGGAGGGACGGTCCTCAAATGGTTTATGTCGTACATTACCCATCGATTGATACGTGTCCAAATAGGCCAAATCACCTCAGAAACGTTCTCTCAAGGACAGGGAATCCCACAAGGCTCAGCCCTCTCCGCCCTCCTTTTTAATCTATACCTACAGCCCATCACAAACATATTTAAAAAATACAAAATTAACACTTCATTTATGCCGATGACATCATGCTCGCTATTCCCATAAACACTAACAACCCCTCCTACCACAAATTATCCGAATGTATCAGTGAGGCTAACTCCTGGCTAGAAACAAACTATCTAAGCATTAACCTTAAAAAAAACCAGAAGCAATGTTTGTAACACGAAAACCTGATGCTACCTACCCATCAACCATCACAATCAACAACACTACTATCCCTGTTAAAAAAGAGGTAAAATTCCTAGGGATAATATTAGACCACACACTCAGTATGCTCCCCCACATAAAACAGACAGTAAAAACTGTATTCTATAAACTAAAGACCATACAACACCTAAGACCTCTTCTCGACACTCACGATTTTAGATCTGTAGTCAGCACACTCATCACCCCCCCCCCACTTTGATTATTGTAATAGTCTACTAAATGGTCTACCGCTTAAAAATACAAATTTACTACAAAGAGGCCAGAACATCTGTGCAAAAGTCATAACAAAGGCACGTCTAACCAACCACATAACCCCCATATTACTAGAACTACACTGGCTCCCTATAAATAGCCGGATAAAATATAAAATACTCCTTACAACATTCAAACTCCTCAATGAAATCTCCCCCTCCCAACTAACCACCCTCCTACACCCCCATCAGAATCCAGAACACGCAGGCAAAATGCAACCCACTCACTCACCATTCCCAAAACCATCTGCAAGACAAAGAAAACTACAAGCTCTAGAGCCTTGTCATTTGCTGCTCCCACCCTCTGGAATGAACTTCCACTGACCCTCCGCATGACAAAAGACCTCCATATATTCAGAAAAGAACTTAAAACTCACCTTTTCACTGAGCATTATGAAAACCCAACCGAAATCCCCTACCTCCCACGAGCTACCCCCCAACAATCACAGAACCAACCCACTAACCTCCAGAACCCACATCCTATTAACCCCCCCTCCAGAACCCACACCTTTACCAAATGAAGAAGATAACTCAAGATGAGACAGACACCTATAACTACTAAGATTCACACAAGGTTGTTTGTGTAATGTGTTTATTGTTCATTGTAAATTAATTGACACAGTTTCATGTAACGTTGCCTGTAAATAGTTATAACTGCTGTTCCATCTAAAATTGTTGAATTGTTCCCTGTAAACCGCCCTTGATCTCTGGAAGGGGCGGTATAGAAGAAAAGCATAAAGAAATAAAATAAAAATAAAATGTTCAATGTTGGTGGCTGGATATGACCCTGGAATTAAATATCCAGGTCTTAATTAAAGCGGTGACAACCAGCCACGTTAACAGCACTGGCCATTACCACTAAATATTGGCCCCTTAAATATTAAACTTTGCTTTGTATGTATGTGTGTATCTGCTTTTCGCAGCTAAAAGCATGTGCCGATGGCTCTTTGCGTTTGTATGGTTGTCAGGATCTATTGTTTTGCTTTGTCTGCAGCTGCTCTTTGATGCCCCTTGGAAGCTGCTGCCCTAGACAGTCGCCTAGTCTTGCCTAATGGTGGGCTGGCCCTGGATCCCATTATGATGAGTCTTGATAGTAGATCATACTCTGCGTTTTCTTGTCTCCATTTCTGATTTCCCTAATATCGAACTGGGAGAATGAGAGCGATATATACTCACAATATGGTGAATGAAAGTGTCCCATGAGACTGTTGTATAATCTTTGTCATCAAGGGAGGAAGCAATTGCAGCATATGGTCCCCCTTCTTCCTTCTGCTTTCCTTTTCTCCATCCCTTGTCATTTCATATGGTGTGTTCATTTTCTGTTCTCTTGTTGGCTTTAGATTTGCTCAGACAGCTCAAGAATTTCCATTAAAATTGTTTTTTTTCTTTAAACATGTTGTGATTGACATTTCAGCTCTCCCAACAGCTGCCTTATTACCTCTTTTCTCCACCATGTCATTTGAATCAGTTGATTAGGGAGTATCTTCCTATTACACTATACTTTCCTCTGCTCTGGATGCATGTGCTTCTTCCATTCCACACCATGTGATGCGTACCTTACCTCAACCCTGACTATCCTTAACATCTTGTTACTTACGTTCCTTTGCCTGCTCAGCTGAGCACCCTTGGCTTAAATAATGTACCCTTGCTGACTACCTACATTTCAGATTTATGGTAACCTCTTTCTAGTCAGCCAAAACAGGATTTAAGATGTCTGCAACTAGCTCAAAATGTGGCGGCAAGAATAACTATGAATATAAACTCTATGGAATACATCACACCAACATTGTATGCTCTCCATTGGCTACCCAGATAAAGCCGTATAAATTACAAAATTCTTTTATCAATTTTCAAATTAATCAATTGCATTGCCCTTTCTTACTTATCCACATTCATCTCAAAGGAAAACAATAATCGTACTCAACGCAACCGTAACAAAAATAAACTTGCTATACCAATAGATTTCACGAAATCCAGGAAGACAATAAATAACAAAGTATTCTCTCACACTGCCCCTAACCTCTGGAATGCACTCCCAGACAACCTTAGGGAATTAAACAACCTCCAAACATTTAGAAAGAACCTTAAAACTCATCTATTTACCCTCCACTTTGGCACTCAAGACCAACACAATATACCTGACACTACACCACCATCTTCCCAAACTTAGCCCAGTGCATTCTACTCCACTACACATGGCTATATATAATTTCCTTTCAATTCTTCCCCACCCTATAATGTCTTTCTAATATGTTCATGTATATAGTTAAATGATTATTATACCACTGTACATAGTTTACATTGTTTCATGTAACTGAGTTTGTATCTGTTTTGTACTACTCAAATTGTTGTTATTTGTACTGTACACTACAATTGATCTTTTGGAAATTGTGGTATAGAAATTTTATTAAATAAATAGCACTTGCCAAACAAGAGTACTATGTCCATCTGATTAACTTTCTTGCCTCTGGCCTTCGCCGTCTCTTGGCTACACTCAACTCTCTCCTCAAGGTCCATCTTCCCCCAATCCCTCCTTCAATTTCTGCCCAGCCCTTGGATTTATTTATTTATTTAGCATACATTTGTATACCGCTACTTCCAGCGATCAGTAGCGGATTAGATTACATATTGGAAACTGTCTAATCAGGACAGACAAATTTGAGGTATATACAAGGTGATTCGTAGGGTGAGCACAACACACAGTGATTAGGTAATGGGGTTTCTTTTCGTAAGGAGGGAGGGGTTATTTACATATGTACAGTTTTACATATATATATCTTTGGCTCTCTGGGTGGCACAGCTTAGGCCACGTCGACTAAATCAAGTTGTACTGAACCTGAAATAGGTGAGTCTTGTTTTTTCCGAAAGTCCATCAGGTCTTTGCTAGCTCGTAGCTCAGGCTGTAGTTGGTTCCACAGTGTCGGTGCTGTGTATGAGTATGCTCTGTTACTTGTACCGGTTTTGACAGATCTTATATCTTCCAGTACGCGGAGGGTGTTTAAGTTGGTGGTTCTTCTGCTTCTGTTGGGTGGTTGTGTGCAGATTAGGTTGGAGAGGAAAGATGGCGCTATGTTATGTATGAGTTTGAATGTGGTTATTAGTGTTTTATATTTTATGCGAGCTGTAATGGGGAACCAGTGTAGCTCAATCAGCACAGGTGTGATGTGTTCAGCAAAACTTTTCTTCATAATGATTCTAGCCGCCACATTCGGCGCCATTTGCATTATGTTTAGGGTTTTCTTTGGTAGGCCCTGTAAAATGGTGTTGCAGTAGTCGAAATGTGGCATGATGAGAGCTTGTGCAACGGACCTGAAATCATGAGGCTCAATAATGCTCCGTGGTGGTTGTATGACTCTTAGTTTGTGGAAGATGGCCCTGTTTGTTAAGCGGAGGTGTTTTTCCATCTTTAGGTCGCTATCGAACATTACCCCCAGATATTTTATTTCTTTCTTTGTTTGGTAGGTATTGTTGCACAGGGTGATAGTTGCAGGGGGGTTGAAATTTGGTTTTCTGGAGATGTACATCACCTCTGTTTTTTATGGTTGATCGCCATGTTGTTTTGTTGTAACCAGGTTTGCATCTCGCTTAGGCATTCTTCTAGTTGGATGTAATTTGGGTTATTTGCGTCAAGTTGTGTGTACAGCATAATATCGTCTGCATAGATGTGGTAGTTGATTTTGTGCTTTTGGAAGGTTTCGCAAATTGGTTGCATATATACGTTGAAGAGGACTATTTCCATTGCAAAGTCCAAAAGATTAAAGGTTCACATCCTTCTCCCCTTTTCAATCTCACCTTCTGTCACCCTTTTTTCCTTTTCAGAAATCACTGAAGAGGAAACTGCAAATCTTTTCTACTCCAAACTGACTACCTGCTCCTCTGATCCCATTCCCACCCGTCTACTAAGCTCTATCTCTTAACACCATCATCCCTTCCATCTTTCATATCATTAGCCTATTGCTTTCCACTGCAGTTGTTCCTGTAGCCTTCAAACATGCTCTGTTTACATCTCTCTTCAAAAAGCCTTCACTAGGCCCTACCTGTCCTTCCAATTATCAGCCTATCCCTCTCCTCCTCTTTGCTTCAAAACTACTTGAACGAGCTGTTCACCACTGGTGTCTTGACTTTCTCTCCTTTCAAGCCCTTCTGGATCCACTGCAGTCTGGCTTTCAGCCTCTGCATTTCACAGAAATGGCTCTTGCCAAAGTCTCCAGTGATTTGCTCCTCACCATATCCAAGGGCCTTTACTCAGTCCTCATCCTTCTTGACCTTTCTGCTGCCTTTGACACTGTTGAACACCACCTTCTCTTCGATAACCTGTTCTCGCTTGGATTTAAGGGCTCTGTTCTGTCCTGGTTTTCTTCTTATCTCTCCCATTATACTTTTAGTGCATGTTCTGATGGATCCACCTCTATTGCCATCCTGCTTTTAGTTGGTGTGCCTCAGAGTTCTGTCCTGGAACCTCACCTTTTCTCTCTCTATACTCAATCGCTAGGTGCACTCATCTCTTCTTATGGTTTTCAAGACCATCATTATGCTGATGACTCTCAGATCTACCTACCTACACCTAAAATCTCTCCAGGAATCCAGGCTCTGATCTCTGCCTGCTTATCCAACATTGCTGCATGGATGTCTCATTGCTGTCTGAAACTGAACATGACAAAAACTGAGCTCCTTATCTTTCCCCCTAAACCCAGCTCCCCCCTCAGCTTCCTCAGCTTGCAACCTTGGGGTCATCTTTGACTCTACTCTCTCTTTCTTAGCACACATCCAACAGATAGCTAAAACCGGTTGCTTTTTTTCTATATAACATCAGCAAAATTTGTCCCTTCCTTTCTACACACACTTCTGAGACCCTCATCCACTCACTAGTCACCTCCCAACTTGACAATCATAACCTGCTCCTCGCTGATCTCCCTCTGATTCATCTTTCTCTCCTTCAATCTGTTTAAAACTCAGCTGCACGGCTTATCTTCACTAATGTTGCTATGCCCATTTAACCCCTCAAGTCATTTCACTGGTTTCCTATCCATTTCCGCATCCAGTTCTCCTACTTACCTACTAGTGCATTTATTCTGTGGCTCCTCACTACCTTTCTTCTCTTATCTAATTCTACACCCCTCCTTGGGAACTCTGCTCCTCTAGTAGATCCCTTTTATCTGTGTCCTTCTCTGCCACTGCCAACTCCAGACTTTGTTCATGCCACGTTGCTGGTCCATATGCCTGGAACAAACGATCTGAGTCAGTGTGACCGGCTCCTTCTCTAGCCCTATTCAAGTCCAGGCTAAAAACCCACCTCTTTGAGGCTGCTTTAGGATCCTGATGCTCCTCATTCGGTTGTCCACTACTTAGGTGTATCTTACCATACTTTAGTCCCTGGTTTTGCTATTTCTTTGGCTTGGTTAGATTGTAAGCTCTGATGAGAAGGGACCGTGTCTGACATCTATGCGAACAGCACTGTGTAAGCTTTTAGCACTTTACAGATGATTAGTAGCAGTGGTAGTGATCTAAGATCAGACACTATAAAAGAGCTGTATTAAAAGGGTTTTTATATTTTTTTGGATCATTTGGTTTGCACTTATTAAAACAAACAAAATTACTGCAATAACTCCGTAATTTAGATTTTCTTTCATGAGGAAAATGTTTAAAGTATCTAACAGCTCTTCCTGGGCCCACCATTACAAATTTCAATAAATCAAAGTGCTGCTGTAGTGGCTCTTTAAGAGCACCATCATGATATTGTATTGATGCTTCTGAGGTATGAATATAAGATGAAAAGAAAAAAAACAGTTTTAACTCTGTCAGATCAATCAGTCATAATAAAATGTAGTCTTGTTAGAATTTTAGAAATGTACATATATAAAGAACATAACATATTAAGTCATAGTGAACTGAGACTTGGAATAATACCCAGAAAGAAAAAAGCATAAACCAGAGCGAGGCAAGCTAATATTCTAAAGGATCTACCCTTCACATCTGCTTAACAACAACCACCCAGTAATCAGTAGCATGTTACTTCAGTTCTCTAACACAGTGAGACCTGTCTGCTTGTTCTGCAGTAGTCCCTGGACCTAGATGGTTGATATCAACATTAAGATTAATAAAAAAAAAAGGCAGTACCTGTTTACTGGATTTACTTAATATAGTTTTGGACTAGCTTTCTGGAGCTAAAACACCTTTCGTCATGTTAGGAAAGAATGAGCAGTAGATGACAATACTGGAATATGCAAGTGAATCATGGAAGCACTTCAATAATGCTCTGAAAGGGAACTGGAATGATTTTACGATTCACTTTCATATTCCAGTATTTTTCCAGGCGGTCGTTTTTTGCTAATTCCGTCATGACCTCAGCAAAGGGATTTTAGCTCCTGAAAGCTTATCAAAATATGTATTAGATTAGTCCTGTAGAATATAAGGTGTTACCTGTTACCTTGTATTTGTTTTTAATAACCTATATTTCCATTCTTTCACTTACACTAAAACTACAACCACCTTGCTTTATCCCAAGCCTATGTGAGTTTCTCATTCTTACCTGCTTCTCGTTGCTGCCGTTCAATCCCTTATCAATCACTTCCTTCCCTGCCCTGAAAAGGAGAGCTGAATGTGAAGACTTTTATATTAATATTGGCTGACAATAGAACAAGGAGGATCGGGTGATTGATACAAGATGTTATAATAATGGCCTGGGTGCAGCTCCCATATTTGTGGTTTTATTTTTGTCATGTGCAAATAATTACAAAAGCTTCAGTACTGAAGGTGGCAAATGTCCAGTGGTAAAACCCTTTAGAGTTGACACCTTGATGATTAACTCTTCAAGAAGTAGGGCTGTGCATTCATTTTGAAGAAAAATAAAAAAAAAATGCAATGAAACAAGAGTGTTTCATTACATTTCCTTTTAAAATGAACCCAAAAAACGAAATGAACTTTCATTTGTCTACTTTGTTGCATTATTTGCATTACACGTATGTGTCGCATAATGTCAATTTGGCAACATCCGTGCTCCCATAATGTTATAATAGAGTTCAGAATTCCAGATCGAAGAATGGGATGCAACAGATGTAACCGGACGTAGTGAAAGCAACAGCGTCCCACTTGCAACACGTTACATTAGCAGAAATACAGTACTGTATGTGTACAGTCAATACAGGTATACTACAGCATCCCATATAATTTTGCTAAGTACAGTATATACTGTAGTATGGTGTTCACACCTCATCCAAATCACATAACATCCTATTTCACAGACATATTGTGGATGTTAAGCGACGCCTAGCTGTATTCTAAAATCTAAACTTAGTCCTAAAATCTAAGCTATGTCTGCAGGAATGCATGGGATGGGCATCCATGTGCAATGGGATGAGTCATACCACAAAAATATATGTGGGAAGAATTGCCATCACAAACCCGTCAACTTATATGTATAAGCGCTGGCATGTTGCAACCAGCACATATAAATATTGGCACTTACTGCCGGCGTGTATTTTTTCCATTATGCAAATCTAGACATGCTTCCATCGTGTTCAGGAACCAGGATGATGGGTGATGACCAGTCACTCATGGACTCTTCTATAATTCCCAAGTTAAGCATCTTTTCCAGTTCCTTGGATGGCTTCCGGAATCCGATATTGCCGGATAGCCAACCCAGGATATTATGACAAATGAGATGAATTCGCCCCAGACAGGTGGAGAACACCTTTAAGTTTTCTTTATTTTACTTAAACCAGGGACAGTACATTAAGGGATATGTTTACTAAAGGACAGTAGGGTAGCAGGCAGTAGCGGCAGTGAAAAGGGGCACTAATCCTAAAAAGGCATTGGGAGGGTAGGGGCGTTCCAGCGTAAAGGGAACTATGGGCTGTCTAATGCACATTAACAGGGTGCCTTAGTCATTTAATGCACGTTAACAGGACATCACATGTTAATGTGACAAGCATGCACCTTAAGGCACGAAAACAGCTGTAACCCTAATGCTGCATACAGCACCAATGAAAGACAATGTAAGGGCGATGGAAGGAAGGACAGTGGGAGCTGATGGACCTGCCCTATTGGTGGGCACCCTACGTGGCAGGCAATAAAGTGAACGAGCATGTGGGAAGCAGCTATATTGATGCACAGGGTGGTGCCAATGTAAAGTGCTGCAGTGTCAGCATGTGGCATTGGATGGGGAAGATGTGTCCCCCAGCCGAGCCAGAAGCGACAGGATATTTGCAGCGACAAGAGGACAGTGTAGGAGTGGTGAAGCACTGATTAGGCACAGGAGAGCCCTGACTATTACAGGCATGAAAATGACCTGAGTAGCACCCAGTCACAAAATGAATAAGTAGGAATCAAACCTCTGTCCTCTGCTTTTGGGAATATTGCACTAACCAGTATGCTACACAGTTGGACACAGGGTACTGGTCATGATGTTTTTTGGTCTGACACAGTCTGGCATATTTTCTAAACTTATGTTCTTATGTGCCACCTAGGCAGCTGCCTGTTCCCTCCTTGCATCAGCAGCCCCCACTGCATGACCCATGTGCCACCTCCTTTGCCCTCATTTGCACTATCAACATAGTGCCCTTTCATACTTGAGCACTGTGCTGTTGCTGCTAATGGAGCACTATTATGACTAACTTGGGCTCCCCTGTCTGTTTGCCACATTGCACACATTAAACAGTCTCACTCACCACCGAAAGGCACCTTTTCCGCGAGGTTTTGATATGCGTTAGGGTTCCCGGCATTAGGGTGCCTTTCGGCAGGTTGCACAACTGGCGTTAAGGGAGCTCATCTTCTTAATGCCCACTCCCCGCCCATGGACCCCCTACTCTCTCCCCATGCATGCCCACAGGTCGCTTTACATTGTTGGTACAATTACCATGTACTAAAGCAGCATTTTGGACGTGTTAAGGGCACAGGTGTGCCGATAGTGAATCATAATGGCACAGTTGCTCCTTTACTGTGGCTTAGTAAACATACCCCTAAGTTAAACAGTCTGAATTTAAATACCATACAGGCTCAGGGCCGGCCAGTTCATTGTGCAAGAATGTTGTTAGCACAGGGCCCCATGCTTCAGGAAGCCCCGTGCCAACATCATTCCACACATGGTGTTTACTTTGCAGAGCCAGCTTCAGAGGGAGCTGGGGAGGCATGAGACCCTGGCTCACCTCTGCACAGAGTGAAGAGCGTCATGTTCCTTCACTCCGGCAGCTGTTTTCTTGTGAAGCCTGCGAGTGCGTTGATGGTTGGGAAGCAAGAAATGCCCTTTAACCTACAGCGTGCCAGCGAGTTTCACGAAAATACAGGTACTGGAGTGAAGGAACATGACGCTCTTCACTCTGGTGGCTGTGCAGCAGTGAGCCAGGGCTTCAGCCTCCCCAGCTCCCTCTGAAGCCATTCAAACAGACACAGGGCTCATGGGGGGGTGGGGGGGGGGCGGGGTAACTAGGACTGAAAATGACTGATGGGGGGACTAGGACTGGAAACATGTGATGGTGGGCCAGTTACATGTTTGGAGTATGTATTTAAAGGCAGATTTCTTTGGACAGAAAATACTAACTTCTGCGATGTAAACACATTTTGCTGTTCCCCCTGGAAGCATTGCAGCCATGAAATGAGCACTCTTGTGCATCTTATTGATGGGCAAGAAGGTATAGACATGGACGCTTTCAACAACCAGAGCTTGATATGCCTGTGCCATTTTGAGACAGCACCATGATGTGTAACTCCCCTGCTCTTCGCCGGGCAAGTCTCCATCACGCCCCCGTGCTGCCTGGATGTTCTTGCACTAGTAATGTCTAGATACTCATTTTTCTAAAATGGCTCCAGGGACGTCTCCATGGTTTGCACTTCTATGTGCCCATTTTCAGACCTCCAACTCAAGAACAGAGCTTCTAAAATACTCTCCATAGGTCATAGTGTGATGTGACTGACCATATACTCCCCTGTCATTTGAATAATGGGTGTAAGTGAACTCTTATAATGAGCAGAGCAGTTCTTGCCTTATTAGGGTATTGCCTTCTACCATAGCAATCAATTGTGATAGTTGGTGCAGAGGAGCTCCAATATCCTCTCCACCCCACCCCCACCAGGGATATTAATGGATTTTAGAATAGTTTGCTTTATGCTTCTTAATTCTTATCAAGACTGGCAATTGTTTAATTTTGCATTTTCGCAACAGTTCACTCATGGGTAGATATATTTGGAAGAAGGAACAGAAACATCATATGTGGCCTTTGCATGAGTTTTGGAAGGGAAAGTGGTATACATTTACTGTCTGAAAGTTGCCAAGGTGGAAGTATTTGCTGAGATGTGGTTATAATATTTCTGTGGGCATTTCTCCCAATGAAAGCAGTGGATGCACTTTGAAAATGCCGATCTAGATGTAGTGTTGCCAGAGCTGGCCCTAGAGTTGGTCCAAAGCTTTACACCCCCTCTGGCTGTCAAATTCTATTATTTAGCTTTGAATGGCCTGCTTTTGCTGCCCTCCAGAGGTTGCTGCCTTAGGCGATTGCCTATTTTGCCTAGTGGCTGGGCCGGCCCTAAGTATTGCCTTCCCTAACCTAATCTTGCCTCCCAGCCCACTTACTCCCCTCCCGCCCTGGTAAAAGTGCGCTAGTTGATGATCCCCTTGAGTACTTCCACTTTGAGAAAGAGTTGGCAATTTTCAGGCAGCTAATTAGTAAATGGCTTTTGGAAACTTGTCTTACCTATTTCAGGAGTGGATTGTTAAAGACGAAGACTCTTATAGGTCAAAATTCGTAGAGAATTTCCTGGATAACAGCATTTGTTCTCTGGATAATTCACTTCAATGGAGTTATACAAATAGTACCACAGAAAATCCTTCTGTATCAGCTCAGTGCTATGAGGGTAATATTATAAGCACCTGCGCAGGTTTCGTGAGCCAAAGTGCGCACATCTAGGCCCTATTTTATAAATAAAGCGAGCACATGCATAATGTTATAAAATAGCTGGAATCTTGGCCTGGCAGTAGCCCAAAAGGCCTTTCTAAAGCCATGCAACTGTATGTGCACGCACATAAGAACAATAGCTTGTATATTTATATGTGTATTACTGTATGTGTCGGCATTGCTGGCGGTGAATTTGGGGTACAGCTGCAAATGTATATGAAAATTTATGGCTGTCTCTGAGCAGATGCAAATGTATGTTTTAATCTGTGCGGTACTGGATCAGCTTTTGGGTGCTGACATGATAAAGACACATAGGCACCTACAGACTGTGGAAATAGTTTGGATCACAGTTCACATCCCACCAGCATGTCTTGGGCAACTCACTTAACTTTCCATTGCCTCAAGTACAAGCTTAGATTGTAAGCCCTCTGGCAGCAAGGGGATACCTCCAGTCCCTGATTGTCACCACTGAACGTTTAACCCAGGATTCAAGGCCAGGGCCATATCCAGCCAGCAGCATTGCCTATCGGGGTCAGCCGGATTGCACTGCCGCTAATATTCAGCCACTGCCCAGTTGGCTATGGCGGCGACAGTTAGGCCAGCCTTTAAAGTGCCTTTCTTTCGCTGCCATTGAATTACTATCTAGCGGCTGAATATTGCCGCTAACCAGTTATCCCCAGGTGCCGCCTCCGCTCTATCTCGGCTTCCATCAGGGCATTTAACGCCGGCACCTGGAGATAGTCAGCGATCCTAACCACGTTAATCCTGGTCCCTGCAAGTCACACGATGAGCAGGTCTGCTAAAGGCATTAATTACTCTAAATATCGGCCCCTACATGTTGCTTTATAAAAGAAGTATAAATAGGCCCTTTTTGGTTGCTTTGAGACAAGCAACTAAGCTTCCTAGCAACACTTTCATGAGCTCCTTAATAATCTTGATGTTGACTTCTCTAGGGATGACTGATGCAACACAATAATTAGAAGGTTTCTTACCACTGAGTACACAGCTCGAACTTATTTAAAGGGTGTGCAACATTAACTACAGAAGGCATAAAATAAACTGAATTTATATTCACTGGAAAGGAAATTTGCTTCAAGCTGTCAGATGTCTTTTCATGCTGTTTGTGGTTTAATAATCCTGGCAATTCCCAAATACACAAAGTGATTTGGGACATGAGAAGGAACTGAGTCACTGTCCCTACTGCACTCTATATACAATATAAGCAAAGACACTGAGAAAGGAAACTTGGTTTCTGTCACCTAAATCTTTGCGGCTCTCATTAGGTTCTTAACTAGATCAAACCCCTACATCATGGCCAAGGGTATTGTCTCAATTAAATACATTTAAATGCATTGTCAACTTTACCACTAGTCTACCAGGGACGCCCCTAGTAAGTGCCTGGGAATATCAGAGATGTGGGGGATGGTGATACTGTTTGGACAGGGAAGGGCAGTTTCAGGATGCTGTGGAGAGAGGTTATTAGATGCTGATCAGGGGACTTCTTTTTTTTAACAGCAGCAGGCCAAGGTAAATGGTTGCCAGCAGCATCTTGAGGACCTGATAAATGTATCCACAGTAACAGCATCCATGACAACAGATGATAAAGCACTCTGGAGTGAATGCAGAAATGTTAATGCACAGTCTATACATAGGTAGCATGACATTTGTGCATATTTTTCATGCATTGATGTCATACCGCAGTGCAGGAAAGGGAGCAGCATGAGTGTAATCACGCATAAATTCTAGCATCAAAGTTAGCACACAGCTCATGTAACTCCATTCAAATGACATAATAATCAAGCAATTGAGTATTCTACCTAGATGCAAAGAAGTACGCAGAAGAGCAAAGGCTAAACTTAACACTGAAACTTTAATGCTCACTCAAAGTTGGTGAAAAGCGTTTCTGATGAGATCAGGATAATCTTTGGCCTTGACAGATGTGCTAAGGCAATTTTTTTTAAGAGGAAAATTGAGCAAAACAGAAAACATCTCCCTGGCTGAAGGCTGTGACATCAAGGATCTTGAACAGGAAAGCGTATATAAGTATCTTGGAGTAGAGGAAGGAATGACACTCAAGCAGAAATTACTGAAAGAAAAGATCAGTAAAGAATACTACAAGAGATTAATATCATTATTGAAAAGTGCTTTAACATCATGGAAAAAGACACAAGCCATCAATCAGCTGGCAATTCCTGTACTTTCATACAGCTTTGGGACTGTGGGCTGGCCTCTTAAAGATGTTGAAAAACTGGATGTGTGAACACGAAAACTCCTCCATGCCAATGAAGTGATTTACAAGAATCAGTGTATGCCAAGACTGTACAGCCCTAGAGCTGAAGAAGGACTAGGGGGTATGTTTACTAAAGTGCGTTAATCGTGATTAACGCGCGTTGTACGACGTTAACGGCCGTAAGTGCAGTATACCGCGCGTAAGCACGCGCGATCGACCGCTAACGTCATACTACGCGCGTTAACCGTGGTTAACGGTCGTAAAGCCCCGCGGCGCGTTAAAACAGCGCAGAAGGTGGAGAGTGGGCGGAGAGAAGGGGTCAATGGGCGGAGAGTAGGCGGGGAGAGGCCAACGCACTGATTTCCAGAGCTGAATTCCAACGCGAATGAAAACCTGCCGTTAAAGCCGTTTAAAGGCAAGAGAAACCATTTCCGTCAGCAATGTACAGGAAAACCGGGGAAACCCACAAAACGTGAGCAGTGTGATACATGTGCACAGAACAGAATATCACATAAAACGTTACAAATGCCCACAAGAAACATGTAACAAAGCATAATGCAGCTGTGCCACAGTGATAGCAATGGGCAAAAAGGAACAGCAGTCCATGGCAAGCACCAAATAAAAACGAAAGATGTGTGGAAGTATCTATGCTCCGCAGACCCTTTCAAAGACCATATCATTGTAATGGAGCTGTCCTGGGAGTGTTGGGTAATGTTGCCCAATGATATCATGTTTGCCCAGCTTGGTCAGGGGTGTGTGCCCCTTTCATGAGTCCGTCTCAGAGGCATATGTGCACCTTTGCATACAAGGTAAATGAGGCCACAGTAAACCTGTTGCAGAGCAGGGTTGCAGACTCATCGGGCAGGTTTAACTAACTCAAGGGACTGCACTGTTGCCGTGGCCACAGTGTGGTGCAACAGACACAGCCAGTGCCTGTAAGACCAGGGGGTCACAGGTTCAAATCCCAGCTGGGGCTCCTGCCAACCCAGTCCCCATAGCTTCACCCACCACTAAACATTGATAGTAAAGACACCCCTTGTTTGCAGAGAACAGATGCATGGCCTATATTTTACCACACCAGAAACTGGCACATTACCTAAAGCTGAGTTCCGCAAATGCAGTCCTGGAGGGACCCACACCATACCGGCCTCATGCTGCCCCTAACAAAGATGCCTGTGCTGCATATCTATGCACCGCCCCCATGGTATGCAGATGTAGCTCATGCATATGTATGAGGGGCAGCATGAAAACCCGAACAGTGTTTGGAACAGCAGGACTGGAGTCGTGGAACTCTGCTGTAAAGCAGCAGCCAACAGGGCCAGACACCCACCCTTAGGCCCAATTGGCCAATGCCTCCTGGAGAGGCAAGACATTGGGCCCTGCCTGTATCCCCCAATACTAGCAGTTGCACACCGTAGCAATGCCACCCTACACCTGTGTATATGGTTCAGAGTTCTCAAACGTTCCCTATGACAACTGGCATATACCAATTCCTACGTTAAGCACAGCTCACTCAGTGAGCTCCACCATAACAATCATTCCGATGTCTGCGTTGTTTGCTGCTGGTCTGGACTCTGACAGTGTTCACCACCCTTGTGAGTGAACCCCCAACAGCCCTGTGTACCATATCCATGCCTGTACTATGTCCATCACTAGTGTGGTGGCTATGGCTGATGCCCACCTCTATAGTAGCACAATGCTGGAATAGGTGTGGGAGGGGGGAGGGGCTGGCTGTCTATCCAGTGTGTGGTGGCTGCAAACACCTTCCACAGTCCACGCTGCAAGCAATGTTGCCGCTATAGGGGTGCCCATGTGCATAATGAGGAGCAAAGTACAATGGGTATAGGCTGGGCAGGGTGGCCTGGCCAGGGAGCATCTGCACAGGGTATAGGGCAGTGACAGGCAAATTGTAGTGGCCGGTCACCACCTACCCAGATAGGGTGACCTCAGTATATCCTGCTGAAGGCTCACTCTCACCCTGACTGTGCAGTGACCACAGCATGGCTAGGCACTACCATGGTGCTATATACTATTTCTCTCATGTGATAAATATGGGTCTCCTTTTGGGGCCCAGTCACTGATGTATCTGCTTGATGTGTATGCTGGCATCCCAGTTCTGGGTGCAGGCAGCTCCACTGGGCACTAGCAGCCTGTTTGCAGCTGGTAGGTGATGTGATGGAGTGGCCTGTAGGGTGTGTTGGCTTGCACCAGGAGAATATCAGATAGTGGTGGGGAGCAGCATACTATATCCTGGCCTAATGTCTGCTTGCTATTGTGTTATGGATGTGTACAGAGCTGCATTGACTGCCCTGTGGGGTGTCTGCCCCTCAGCAGGACTCGGGTTAATGTTCCCCTCCACTGCCACCTTTGCAGGGAGGTAGAATGTGCATCTTTTGATAGGTGACTCTGTTTGACGCCCTGCAGGAGGTGGTGCATGGGGCTAACCTGCCTGAAACAGACAGAGATGTCCAAGGTGGTCCTGCAGAAAAACCTATCTCACACAGTAACACTGCTTTGGACCTAGTGCTCGATGCCCCACCGCAACCTCAGGATGAGCACAGTACCCGCACAATGTGACGGTGTCCAGCTACTCTGTGCCAGTACAACACATGGTAAGTACCTCCCACCAGGCCAGGATGCCGTGGGGGTGCACATGGTCAGTTCCCCCCACCAGTCCCAGCTGCTGTGGGGGTGCATTCCACATGGTGTGTATGTGTGGACAGCTGATTTGCATGTGCAGTGCATCATGGGTGTGACTGTCACATTCCAACCCTCTGAAACCACAGCACGAGCTCACAGCCTCTGATAAACTATGGCGCATCACACGTACATCTGGTAGCATAATGCATAGGTGCAAGACACCCTACAGAGTCTGTAATATATGAGATGCCCACACTGGTAAAACCCACACGTACCCATGCACGATGCTACACGCGCAGGTACGCACGGCGCTACGCACGTAGCTACGCACGCACCAACGTACGCGGCTAGGCTCCCATACGCAATGTCCAGGAAAAAAAAGCCCCCTCATTCCCCCTCTAATATACAGGCTAATGCCTGGGACAGCCGTCTACGTTACACACACTGGGCACTCGAACCCATGCTGCCTGTAACAGCGGTCAATACCGTACCCAGTGTGCTACAGCTCTGTGTTAGTGCTCTGTGTCTGTACATCCTCCTATGAGTTACGCCCCCAGCAACGCACGTGGCTACGCCCCCAGCAATGCACGTGGCTACGCCCCCAGCAACGCACGTGGCTACGCAGCAAAGGCATATGGAAGAAATGGCATCCATGTCAAGGAAGCCTGCCTTCAGTCAGAGGGACATCTACCTCCTCACAGAGCTCTTCTGCCTTCGCCAGCAGAGGCTCTTCCCGGGCTCATCCAGGAGGCAGAACCTGGGAAGGGTCAGGAGGGCCTGGGAGCGCCTAGCCCATAGGTTTAACAGGAGCGCAGACTACCCACGTGAGGTAAGTGCATGGGGACAAGTCCCCCAAATGATGAGACAAAACAAAACACACCCAGTAACCTCAGCACAAATACACAATGCACTGACAGGGAATAGCAGGTGCTGACACATCCTGCGGTTAGCAAAGTCTGACACACACCCCAGAAAAAGACACCCCTGCCCCAAGGGGGTAGCTGCAACCATGGCAGAGGTTCACCACAGATCACAGAGGTGTGGTATAAGGTGCCTTTGCAGGCCAGGGATGTCCCCCATCCACAACACACCCCAGTCCCACTTCTCAGGCCAACAGGAATGGAAGGGGCTCTGCACCATGTCTTTTTAACCAACACATTTGCAAAGTACAGCCGCCGATGCTGCAAGCCCCAAATGAGGGCATCCCCCCTCCACCCTGCCCACTGTCTGCTGGTGCCCTGTGTGATCACAAAACACAAACCCCAGCTCCAAGCAGATGTAGGCCCCAAATGAGGGCATCTCCCCTCCACCCTGCCCACTGTCTGCTGGTGCCTTCTGTGATCACAAAACACAAACCCCAGCTCCAAGCAGATGTAGGCCCCAAATGAGGGCATCTCCCCTCCACCCTGCCCACTGTCTGCTGGTGCCTTCTGTGATCACATAACACAAACCCCAGCTCCAAGCAGATGTAGGCCCCAAATGAGGGCATCCCCCCTCCACCCTGCCCACTGTCTGATGGTGCCCTGTGTGATCACAAAGCACAAACCCCAGCTCCAAGCAGATGTAGGCCTCAAATGAGGGCATCTCCCCTCCACCCTGCCCACTGTCTGATGGTGCCTTCTGTGATCACAAAACAGAAACCCCAGCTCCAAGCAGATGTAGGCCCCAAATGAGGGCATCCCCCCTCCACCCTGCCCACTGTCTGCTGGTGCCCTGTGTGATCACAAAACATAAACCCCAGCTCCAAGCAGATGTAGGCCCCAAATGAGGGCATCCCCCCTCCACACTGCCCACTGTCTGCTGGTGCCCTGTGTGATCACAAAACACAAACCCCAGCTCCAAGCAGATGTAGGCCCCAGATGAGGGCATCCCCCCTCCACCCTGCCCACTGTCTGCTGGTGCCCTGTGTGATCACAAAACACAAACCCCAGCTCCAAGCAGATGTAGGCCCCAAATGAGGTCATCCCCCCTCCACCATGCCCACTGTATGCTGGTGCCTTCTGTGATCACCAGAGGACAAACCTCAGCTCCTGGGATGCAGGACCCAAAAGGGGTCCCCTGCACCAACCTGGTGCCCTTGGAAAAAGGCCCTGTATGGGATTACAAAAGACAGGCCACAGGCTAACGGGTTCCCAGCGAGCACTGTAGTTGACAACCTCACACCCCAACAGTGGCTGATTGGCACATGCAGATGTGTTTAGGTGGCAACCAAAGCTGTGATGTGTCATGTACGTGGGGCGCACATACAGGGCACATGGTGCACCGACCTGGGTGGCGTGTGTGTGGCCCACACATGGGGCTGTCACACGTGAACGCAAGGGGGCATGAGTGCCGCACCCAATAGGGGCAGGCGCTTGTTGTATGAAGTGAGAGTGTTAGATGCAGAGGCAGGGAACCCGCACGTGTCCCCACGGTAGCTAAGGCCAATGTTCGTTGTCACCCATACAGGTGGAGGACCTTCGAAAGAAGGCCAGAGAGCTGAGGGCCAGGTACCCCAGGTTCGTTGCCAGGGTGCAGCGCGAGAGGATGGCCCAGCAGAATGGTGAGTACCGGGACATGGCCTTGTAGGGTAATGAGTGGTGGAACCACAGGTCCACAGTGACATGGGAAGAGGATGTTCCCCAAGGGGATGACATGTGTTATTTCTCCCACAGCTGATGCACGTGCAGCCAACGAGGAGGAGGGTCTGGAGGAGCCGGCAGACGTTGTGGGCCTGGAGGAAGACCACGCGCACAGCGAAGATGAGGATGGCGGAACAGAGAGGGATGCAGAGGATGTGCTCGCATCCCCAGGCCCCGAAGAGGGAGCGGAGGGGGATGAGGATGGGGGCCAGATGGGAGAGGATGTGGGGGATGCAGTGGAAATGGGGAATTATGTTGTGGAGCCTGGGGAGCAGGATAAGGAGGGGGGGGGAGATGTGGGTGAAAGGGGAGGGGAAAGGGAGGAGGTGGGTGGCAGGGAGAGGGAGGGGGAGGCGGGGGGGAGGGGGAAGGGGTTGTGGGGAGGGTGTTGGAGGCAGGGGGGAGGGAGGGGATGTACAGCGGAGGGGGGGGCCGGTCCACAATGGCACGCTCCGCCACAGGGCACTGGGGGCACCAGCCACCTGCCCCATGAGCAGGGCGCGGCAGGCCCTCTGGATGTGTGCCTGCCACACATGGCTGCAGCCAGGTCTGCTGTCCACGCAGCCACACAGACACGGGGGGATGTATGTCTGTGCGGCTGCATGTGCGGTCTGTGCCTTGCTGCGGCTGTGCGTGCCCAGGCACAGGCCCAGAGGCAGTTCGCCCTGATCCAGGGGCAGGTGCTGGCAACCCTGTCCATGGTGGCTGAACGTCTGCGGGAGCGGGATGACCGCCCTGCCCGTGCCGCAGACGGTCAGCCACCATCCAACAGGGGTCCCCAGGGTGTGTAATGTGTGGAGACACATGGCACACCCACCCTGTGACGGACCGTGCCATTGAATGTCCACCACATTGGCCACAGGGATGGGGGCGGACAATGCAGTTTGCAGGGGCATGCGTGGTTGGCCATGCCGGCCATCAACATCCAGCATGGGCCATGATAGCCGGATGTCACATGTCTGTGCCAATGTAAATAATGTAAATAGTTTTCACACACGGATTTTATAAAGTTTGGATCTAATCATATGTACCTGTTGGTCAGATGTCCCTCATTGCCTGGTGACAGTGGTGTGGGAGTGATGGGTGTGGCAGTGGGCACTATTGGAGCCAAGGGTGGATGTCAAACAGGTAAGGTATGTGGCGTGGGTACCCCCCACAGACATATCACAGCTACGTTGCTGTGTGGGTGGCCCACCAAGAGGGGTGGGCACTGGCGTGCATGACTGACGTGCAACAGCATGTAGGTTGGTAGGTGCGGGCCAGACAGCACAGAGTGACAAGGGGACATATGGCGGGGGGTAGTGGATGGCCTGTGTATCCTATCCAGCCTGTCCCATATTGGTGGCCTGTGGTGGCACGGGAAGGGCGGCTGAGGTGTACAGGTACTGGTGGGGTTAGGGTTTCCTGTAGCTTGCGCCTGAGGGGGGAGGGGCAGGTGAGCGGTATGGCGAGGTGTGACTGTAGTGCCTGGCAAATGTTGTCTGCCTGGAAAGCACGTGTACCAGCATGCAGGGTGGTAACTGGGAATGGTACAGGACGGGCCAATGATCTGCTGTGTGACGTAGGACCACACTTCCGTATGTTGGTATGGGTGTACTGGCTGGGCACAGGGGGTGCAAGAGCATATCGTCAGTGGAGTGCATTGGTCCAGTGATGGCAGCACCCATAGGGGAGTAGTGGTCAGGGCGTGGCCACAGTAGAGGGTAGGGACAGGGCCCTAGCGGGATAATGCCCAGGAGGGTAGCACAGTGTTGCGTGACTGTGGCTGGTGAGGGGCGCAGTGCGGATGGTGCGACCGATGACAGTTGCTGGATGTAGCTCCTGGGGGACAATGTGTTAGTAGGATGTGCCATGATGGGGGCCCACGGGGTGTAGGTGTATATGGAGGCCACTGTTGCACCGGGGACGGGTAGCCATTACAGGGGGGGGGGTGATCCTAGAGTGGTGACAGATGCATGGCTGTGCTCGGGGGGCCACAGTGGTAATGTGTGACGTGTGTGACTGGTTGGATGTCTGCGGGAGCATGTAAACCTGAGTACTTCACATCTACAGTGTACATACTGTGCTTGATGAGCACGCTGTGAGCGGCAAATGTGGCTCCCCATGCAGGACATACAGTGCACCCACACCGGCACAGAGACCAATGGTGGCTGAGGACTCAACAGGGTATTGGCCCATGGGGTCCCTGGGCACCCACGGCACATTGCACGCCACCACGACATGGCATTGATAGACCAGCATTGCAGCCTCTGTGATTGGCAGCATACCCATGGTGTACATGGCTGTAGGGTTTGGGCACAGTGGTGGATGTCATCTTGGGTTTCGCGTCGTAACCTTCCCACGGGGGTGGGGTGGAGTTGTGATTGTCATGCAAAAAATGAAACAGGAAGCACATGTCACCATCATTGGCCAGCTGTGTGGCCCTTTATTTAGACCTCCCCCTGCCACGCCTTGGAAGTCCCCGCCCACCCCTTGGCGTTTGCCGCCCCCCTGCTGCTGTTGCTGCTGCACGCGGTGATGACCCCTGTGGCTGCTGTACAGGAGGGCTTCCTGCCCCCCTCCCTGCTGCCATACGTTCCTGTGCTAAGGAATGTTTCGTCCAATCTGCTTTTCTAGAATAAGTTAAACATTCTATGTGTTAACACTGATATTAGGTCTCAGATTCGACTTGCACTCTTTCTGGACTCGCGTCCTTTCTTACGGTGCTGTCAATAACATCAATGACCTCAGTGCTCTTTAAATTCCAGGTGTAATAACAATGTTGAGTTTACTAATAAATATATCGTGACTTAACTTAAAAACCACAACCCTTTTCATGCAGCTTAGGTAATCTGGATCCCGACGCTCTGTTGTGGCGCCGTGTCGGCGTTTCAAACTACTGCTTTCTTCAGGAGATCCTGCCCCAAACCTAAAAACACAAACAACACTCTAAGAACCTGTCCATTATCCCTTATCACTATGACTTATTCTGATAAAACCACATTTTAAAACGAACTTACTTTATTTGATGCTGCCCGCGTTCTCATATATCTCTCTTTCAAAAAATGGCTCCAAAAGCTCTAAGGAACGCCGCGCATGCGGGGTGGAACTCTCCTCCCCCATTTAAACCCCTGTTTCTATCTACCGGCACTAACAGCTCTTCTTCTATTGGATGTCCACATGATCACATGGGTTAATCAATCCACTGTACTCTGATTGCAAAATTCTGAATTTGTTCCCACCACTATTGGAAACTATTGCCTATCGTACTGTGTTATGAACGTGAATTTATGTACAAACCTGCCAATCTATGGTTAAATTAAGCCCATTCGGGGTGACTGTATCTAACCTATATATCCAGCGTTGTTCATTCAAAAAGAGGGTTTCATCTAATGTTCGACCCCCATATGGACGTACTATCTGCTCTATGGCAAAGCAACTTAGCTGTTCAAAAGCATGTCCCTGAGAAAGGCAATGCGCTACTATGGGAGCTTCTAGTCTACGGCATTTCAAGCGACTGCGATGTTCCCGTATTCTCACTCGTAAAGTCCGGAGAGTTTTCCCTACATACATTAAGCCGCAGGGACATTGGAGACAATATACTACTGCCTCTGAAGTACAATTAGTGCTAGTTCGAAGAGTGTAATGCTTTTCGTGATAAGTAAATCATGTACATTCTAACATCACAGTGCAAACATCACAATGTCCGCACCGCTTATGTCCCGCCTGTGGTTTAATGGAGGTCAATTGTGGAAGTACCATGGGGCTAAGATGATCTTTTAAATTCTTGCCCCTCGTCCACACGCATCTAATCTGTCTACCACTTAAACCCGGGACTACTGCCAATACATTACTATGTCTATGTAGTAATTTCCGTATGTGATGACTCAACGGAGAATATGATGTTATTAGATTGACTGTATCATCTTCTATTTGTTTCCCTCTCTTCGGTCTCATTGCTAATAACCCTGACCTATGATTATAAAGTGCTCTATGGTATGCACGCTGTACTATCGGTCTGGGATAACCTCGCTCTTCAAATTCTCTTCTCAAAAGGCTTCCTTGTTGTTTATAACTATGGATATCTGAGCAATTACGCCTAAAGCATAAAAATTGCGAGAAGGGGAGAGAGTTTTTTAGTTGTTGCGGATGCCTACTCTGCGCGGCGTTCCTTAGAGCTTTTGGAGCCATTTTTTGAAAGAGAGATATATGAGAACGCGGGCAGCATCAAATAAAGTAAGTTCGTTTTAAAATGTGGTTTTATCAGAATAAGTCATAGTGATAAGGGATAATGGACAGGTTCTTAGAGTGTTGTTTGTGTTTTTAGGTTTGGGGCAGGATCTCCTGAAGAAAGCAGTAGTTTGAAACGCCGACACGGCGCCACAACAGAGCGTCGGGATCCAGATTACCTAAGCTGCATGAAAAGGGTTGTGGTTTTTAAGTTAAGTCACGATATTTTTATTAGTAAACTCAACATTGTTATTACACCTGGAATTTAAAGAGCACTGAGGTCATTGATGTTATTGACAGCACCGTAAGAAAGGACGCGAGTCCAGAAAGAGTGCAAGTCGAATCTGAGACCTAATATCAGTGTTAACACATAGAATGTTTAACTTATTCTAGAAAAGCAGATTGGACGAAACATTCCTTAGTACTACAGTAATTCGTTCAGAAGAAGAGACCTTATTAGGTTGTATTTATACGTTCCTGTGCGGCAGCCATTCTCTCACATGCCGCGGCCATGCGATCCGCACGTCCCAGGAGGGCCGACATGGTGCGCTGGAGGCGCCTCTGCACTTGCAGTTGGCACCGTTGTGTCCGGGCCACCGTGCGCAAGGCATGCCGTATACCTGTGGGGAGAGGACATAGTACAATGTGAGATGTGGGAAACTGCGACACCTGCTCGGGTCCATATCTACCATAGCAGGATGGGCCACTCACCCTCAGCATCTCTGTGCACTGCGTCAGAGTGGGCCTGCATCTGTGCAATCACATCTACCACAGCAGCCAGTGCCTCATTCCTCTGTTGCCCCCACACATCCACAGGCACGTCCCCAGTGTCCTCTGCGTTGATTGGTGCGCCAACATCAGATATGTGGGGGACGTCCATTCCCCCATCACCAAGGGGTGCATCCTCGCTCTCCACACACACATTGCTGGACCCGGCACCAGTGTCAACGGGGCTTGGTGGGGCCATGTCTGCCGCTGCGTGTGGCTCCTCCTCCTGGTCGATTGCGCGGGGATCACCTGGGTGCCACAGGCATACATACGTCAGAGGGTTCTCTTTGCTGTCTGCCCACCCCATCACATACCCCCTAAGGCATCCGTGGGTTACTGAGCCACGTGTGTCTGAGCCATGGCTGTAGTGGCACACCACTACGTTTGTGCACTCCCCATGCAGGTGCCCCCTGTGGTCCACCCCCTGAGGCCCCCCCCCACACCTCAGGGTGCTGACGCACACCCCAGCCAAAGCCATCGGCACTCTCAACCTGACCCCACTCAGCATGTCCCAAGAGGGTGAAGTGTGCCGTCGCGTAGGACATCCCCTTACACGTGTGGCCGTAGTGGTCCTGCCAGCCCAGCCATGTGTGGCATGCAACATGTCGTCAACCGCTGCTGTCATTGTGGGGCGTACACCCATGCACAGTATCACATTCACTGCATATTACCACCCACTGCCACCCATACACAGGCCCCCCACCACCCATCGTGGCTCCTGAATGGTTGCTCACACTGTGTCTCATTTGTCCCCCTCATGCAGGACAGCCACTTACTGCCCCCCCTCTTTCTAGTCTCGCACCATGTGACCGTGCTACATTCCCACTTTGGTCTGCATTCCCCCCTTACCTGCTTGTGGGTGGGCCGTGTCCAATGCTGCAGGGAGTCCGTACACATACACTGTCCCGAGCTGATCAGCCAGGCGTCTCTCCAGCTCGCTGAGGGTTGGCACATATGCTGGTCCCCCTCCAGTGCCCTGGGCCCCTCGTCGCTCACGTACAAGCTCGGCCCTTACATGCCTTTTGATGTCGCAGTATCTTTTTCTGAGATTTTCAACATCGCGGTGTGGTCCCCCAGCTGCTGCAACCGCTGCCTGGACCTCTGTCCATGCCCTTGACTGCATGGCAATGGTGAGTGTGGCACTCTGCCGCCCAAAAAGGAGTTCGTAGCGCTCAAGTACATTGGCCAGCAGGAGGTCATTCTCCTGCTGGCTGAAGCGTATGGCTCGGCGACGTGTTTCATTCGGGACAGGGACCCTGGCCTGGCGTGGCCTGCCGCCTCTATGCCCACCTGGAGCCTGATTAATCCCAGATGGTCCTGCTACTACCCCCTGTGGAGATGTGGCTGGTGAAGTTGGATGTGTGGGCTGGTCCTGGGAATGTCCCTGGTTCTGTGTCTCTGGATTATCCATACTGTGCAGTATGTTTCAGCAAGGGGGTTAGCCATACAGTGGCAAACCTCTTTATAGGTTATCATGGGGTGTGGCTCGCGGGGCGTTGGGTACCCGCTGAGCCACGTGTGCCGTGAGGCACGTTCCGTCGCGCATTGCTACGTGCCTTGGTACGCGCCAGAAGTGACATCATATGTGTGAGTATAGGCATTACTAAACAAGTCACGCATCCCTCCTACACATCCCTTCTAGGGCAGTTTCGTTCTGAGTAATGCTGGTGCACATGTACCCTCCTTTGGTAGGGTTATGTTTATCTGCGCCGTAGTGGTAGCGTAGGCTGAAACAGCACTACGTGAAATGTACGCGACCGCACTCTGACGTTGCACACGGTGTTACGCGCGTCACAACGTGTGTTCCATTGCCTGCTCATGGGCACATGTATTTTATGTCACCCCTGCATTGGCGTCTGGGTGTGGCTTACGGTGTGATACGCAGTTGATATACACCCTGCGACATCGCTTGAACTCACCTACATAAGTGTGCTACGTGGATGATTGTCCTCGGCTGCATTATATGAACGCGCGGAGCAGCGCGCGCTGCATTTTCATACAGGTAAATCGTCTCATTACTGGAGTCCAGAACATTCTGTTTCCCCAGGTGAGTGGCAATCATGTGGTGTCCATCCCCACCCACCCCACTATTTGTAGCCCTGCTACCCTCCTAACTGTGTCTATCATGGTTCAAACTTCGCATGCAGGTGGTGCAGTGGTTGCATTGGTTGAGCTGGCTGACCTGCTCTTCCAGGAGGAGGGAGATGTTGTTCCTGGGGCTGGTGCCCTGGGCATAGGTGCACTGCCACTGCAACTCAGGCCTGCAGCTGTGGGGCCTGCACAGGAGGGTGTGGTTGACCAACGGTGCCATAGGCGTGCTGAGGTACAACAATGCCTACGGCATCTCTACAGGCCCAGGGTTTTGCTCCAGGACCTGCGAGAGGGCCAGGTATTCTCCCTCTACCGGCTGGACACAGGGGCCATTAGGGAGCTCTATCAGGACCTCAGACCTGACCTTGAGCCCCTGACTGCCCGGTCACATGCTATACCGGGTATGACCAAGCTCCTGGCTGCCCTACATTTCTTTGCCTCTGGCTGTTTCCAATCCTCGGTGGCAGCAGTGGGTGGGATGAGTAGGCCCACCTTCTCCCGCTGTCTCCACCAGGTACTGCGTGCCATGGTCAGCCGGGTTGGGAATTACATAGCACTTCCCAATGGTAGGCAACAGTGGGTGGCCCTGGCACAGGCATTCCATAGGATTGCTGGGATACCACACGTGATGGCCGCTATAGATTGCACACATGTTGCCCTTGTCCCGCCACGCAACAGGGAGGTTGTGTACCGCAACCGCAAACACTTCCATTCCCTCAATGTGCAGGTTGTCTGTGATGCAGGTATGCGTATCCTGAATGTGGTTCCACGGTTCCCAGGGTCTGCCCATGACTCCTATATCCTGCAGAACTCGGCAGTGTTTGACCAGTTTGAGACTGGTCAGTTTGGTGACTACGTCCTGCTGGGTGGGTATTCCACGTATTTGACATGCGCCCACTGTAGGTGGGTGTATCTGCTGCATTGTCACCATTCTCCACTGGTTGACTGACATTGCAGCGTTATTTCTGGGAGTGCACTCTTGGGTGTGGCTCACATCCTCATGCCATGTCACTGGTGTCCTGGTCCTAGACATATGTTTCGTCACAGCCATCTCTCTGTCTAAGATGTGTGTTGGTTTGCTCGCACATGTATGTCCCAGAAGGCCAGTGTGGTGTCTGTTTCTCCGTGCCCTTGACCTTTTTTTCCAGGATGAGCTGTGTCCATGTGCGACCGGGCTGCATATGCTGTGTCTCCCCCATGCCTGTGAGCTACACATGCATCCTAGCCATGGCCTCCAAATCCGTCCACGGGCATACTGCACTGGCAGTTGTACCCATGTCTCCCAGTGGAGTCAGTCACTTGGCTGGCCCATCTTTTGCATGGATGTCGGTGGGGCAGCCTGGTGGGGGGGGCCTAGACCCACCCTCATGGGCCTCATTCTGTGTGCGCCGCCTACTCTTTCTGGCCGTGCTTTGGGCTCGCCAGGGGATGTGCTGGTGCCCATTTAACTATCACACGTGTCTGCTGCATGTCTGGGCACCGTCTTCGGTGTCCCCTTTCACCACCGCCGTTTGCTTCCCCCACAACACCCACGCAATGTATCCCTGTGGCTGGTGCTGTGTATGCGACAGGTCGGGGCAGCCACCTACCTGCACACCTGTGCCTCCCTGCACCCCCGGTTGCTATTTGACAATGTCCAGCACCTTGCCTCACAGCTCCCGCAAATGCTTTTGGTGAACCAGGTCTTGCACATGTCATATGTCACGGTTACATGGGTGTGCACTGCCACTATCAGCATGTCATGGTCATTTGCCACTGGCCTCGACAGCCTCTGCTGCGCTACCACTGTGGGCACTTCATTTGCCTCATATGGGTGTGCGCGGCCTCTCGGCTGTCCAGTTCTGAATCGCTACGTTTGTCATTCCATTATTGGCTCAGCACGCATGTGAATTTGCACTATTGTTTTCTGCAGGTGATGCAGGATATGGGTGTCGCACCTGGCTGCTCACCCCTGTGCGTCTCCCCCGGACAGGTGCAGAGCTACGGTACAATGAGGCCCATGCCTCCAGTCACTCAGTGATTGAGCGCACCTTTGGCGTCCTCAAAAGTCGCTTCAGGTGTCTGGATAGGACTGGCGGGGCCTTACAGTACGAACCGCTGACTGTGGCAAGGATCATCATAGCCTGTTGCATCCTCCACAACATTGCTCTCAGGCACAATGTTCCTGTCAAAATTAATGAGGATCTCGGCCCGGATCTTATGTGCCCTCCTGCACCTGGCCATGGTGACACACGTGCGGGGATGGCAGCCAGGCAGCATCTAATTGAGGAGATCTTTACCTGTAAGTTATGGGTGTGCTGGGGATGTGTCTCTGGGTTAGCCATGTGTTAGGTGGTGTGAGGATTATGCAGCACTGCCATCTGATGCCTCCATATCTCTGTCCTGTTCTTGCCTCCACAGGATGAGCTTCTGTGTTCCAGGCCCACCCTGATTGCCTTATAATGCTGCATGCGGCTGTGCTGCATGTGGGGGTGTGTGTTCATATATGCAGCCTTCTTGTTGGCTCGGGTGAGTTGCAGGGTAGTGGGGATTGCATGGCAGTCATCACGTCTGGTCACATATATGTTGTTTTCTCTCCACTGCTCCTATGGTGCTGCACATGTATTTGGACCACTGCTCCTTCACCCTTTGCTTCCATAGGTCACAGAGGTGGCCTTTACCTGTTCACATCTTGGGGGTCTGCATGTTGTATCTTTCACACATCTTGTGCGGCTGTGTGTGTACTCTTGCACGGGTCAGTGTATAGTCGGTTGCTAAGGTTGATCAGCCACTGGCAATGGGTCATTTGACATATATGTGCCACTCATGCATGTGATGTGCTGTGTGTCTACATTTGACGTTCATTGTTGGGGGGCAGAACATCTGGCCTTCGTGCATGCGTACTTTATCTCACTGTGTATGTTCCTGATTATTAGTGACCTGTCCACATGGCCATTCCTTATGCGCCACCCTGCCTATGTGTGTTGTAGGGATGTGTTTGGCCCCCTCTCCAATTGGGTTCCCTCATCCATTTGTTACCTTCCGCTGGTGGGCGACTGTACATTGTGCACAGGTGTCATATATGTTCCTCAGATGGGTCACAGTTTTGATGGTGATGCAATGTACATCAACATTGTGTTTCCGCAGGACACACTGCACTGTGGACATGTTCCTCTCACAGCTACCCATGCAGACGTCGTGATGTCCGCCGTCCATCGGTGTCTGGATCTGCTATTGGGGCTCTGTGTGCTTTTGGCTGACAGTAACATTCCCATTCAGGCCACTGGTGTACCTTTCAGGTGGCCCTCGCCTTCCATCCTCTGGGACATACACCGCCTGCTTATTCTGCATTTTGCCTATTGCTCTCAGCCTTTCGTTAGTTGTTATCTAGGTATGCCACCGCTGCTGCCCATGCTCTTGGCCCCTGCGGTGTATGCGTGTCATGTGCATGGACATGATCATATTGGGATGGTGCCGTGGTCTTCACTGTCATCTACTGCTGTGGTCCATGTGCAGTGTGCTCAGTGTTGTGGCCACGTCATGTGGTGCTATCTATGCATTCTGTGTGTGGCTGTTTTTATGTGTGTGTCTCCTTTCTGTCCCCCAGGTGTCGTGGGTGTGTGTGTCAGTCCCTTACCTGATATCTGCATCTTTTCACACAGGACACAGGCAAAAATGTTGGTCTGGTTGGTGATTGACATGCTCCTCTTTTAGTCCAGTGGCCCTTTCCAAAGCCCATCCAAATGGGCCTCCATTGGGCTATCCAATTCCACCCCTCATGTGTCACTTCCCTGATCAATTGCATGTTGTTTACAGTACATTTTATCTCCTGCTGTGTGTGAGTGTGTGTTTGTGTGGACCTGTTAATTTGTGTCTTCCATCCCACCTGTGGACTGTGTTGTGGGCTGTGGACCCCTCCTCCACATGTATACTGCATTTTGCCTACGCTTTGTGGTTCTATCTCCTGACACGCAGCTGTGGTCTTTGATGTTGGCATGATGTGGTCCTGTCTGCATCCATTTCTGTGTGCCTCAGTGTGTTTTTCAGGTCATCTCTTTTCTCCAGTGCTTTCCATCAGAGTGTTCATAGCTTTGCACTCTTTCTGTTCCTCTTTTCCTGTGTCTTTCCCGCGCTGATGCTTGTTGTCGCTGTAACACTGGTCTCCTGGCTTCTGCTACGTGTCTGGTCATTTTAGCGTGAGCACATTTGCTGTCCATCCTTTGGTTCATGTATTTGCATCATGGTGTGTTGAGGTGTCATGTATGCTGCTGTGGACTGTCGCCCCGTATCCTACCCTTCTACCGTTGTCTATATAGCATCTCCTTTTGCTTGTTGGTCCTGTGCCTGCTCTGCATGTCCTGCTCACCTCTCTGGCCACCTCACCCTCCACTGGGGTGCACCTATTCACCTCACCTGCCACACACCTTTTTTCCGGTACACCAGGGTGCCAGGACCCTTTGCTGTGATGCTGTTGCTCACAGCATGTTTGTCTGCGCTGCTGCCATACACGTGTGATGCTGTCATGTTTGAGGGTCCCTTGACTCCCTGCTTGCCCTCCAACAGTCAACCGTTCATTGTCGTTACTGTGGGCTCTAGGTGGTGTTTGTGCTACATCTGTCTCTGTTCCACACAGGTCCTGCAGGCCCTCCAGGCACACCTTGTAGCCTCTAGGGCACACTGACCTTTGCAAACATACCATTTGTGATGCAACGTGCCGTATTGTTCAATGGGCCACAGTTCTGTCAGCACTCTCCTTTCCCGATTTACCGCATATTTGGGTTGACTTTGGACACCTGTCTTCACACTGTACTGGTACACCTTTTCTGCTTGTTCTTGGCCACACTGTTGGCCTACTGTCGTTTGGTGCTCTATGGCAGTGGCGCACATATTCCCCTCTCCCTTCCGGCCCGGGCGCTGTGGGGGCGCCTACCCCCTCCTATGGTCATCTCTGGACTGCTGCTGGGCATCTTCAGTGCACCATGGGTACTGTTGCATACTCCCATATCCTTAGCACCCCAGCAGGCACCTTGTGTGACGAATTGGCGCCCCTCGGTGCACAGGCAGGGGGTTTGGTTTCAGGTGTTACGGACATCTTCATTTTCTTGCGCACAATAACCATAGTATGTTTGTTCTTGCATTTGCTTTTGCCAGTGACATTCCATGTTGCAAAGCGGTCTGTGATGTTATTGGGCCTTCTATATTTGGTAATGATCATGACCTTGGTCTTGATTGTGTTTGCCATATGCCCTTGTTTGCTGAGACCTTGCTTTGTTTCTTTGTCAGGCAGCCCTTGCATGTACATGGTGCAACTTCTGTGAGTTTGATTCGGGTGCTTGGGTCATCTGTCAGTTTTGCTCCAGGGGCTGGCCACTCCATTATTGTGACTTTGTTATGTGGACTGGCAATATAAGCATAGAGTTGCTTCCATGCTTGGGGGTGGGGCCCTGGGTCATGGGTTTTAACACACAGTGGTTCATTGGGAGCACCTTGGGGGGCGTATTCTTATCTTGCTTTACATTGGTGCTAACAACAGCAACACCCTCACACTGCGGACTCCGCACAATGACTCCTCATGGGCCCTGTAACAGGCCCTATGTGGTGCTTTGTGAAGAGCCCTATAGGGTGCTGTGCCAGACAGTGCACATTAGCCTTTGTCCTCTGGTGTGGCTTTCATGGGGTTACCCTATGACACCTTCAGATTACATCCCTGTGGGTGGGTGTTTGCCAGCACAACTTGTTGGACATTCAAACCAGACTACCTATGATATTACTGATCTGGTGTAGGGGTCATGATGCACACCCATCCACAAATACGCCAACCTTGCAGGGACACATCCACTTGGTACAGGGCCCATAGTTGTGGCACACAAAGCATGTCCTGGTGCTGTTTGATGCTGAATTCCAATGGCAAGGCAATTGGGTTGTCCCCTGCATTGTTTCTGGTACGGTTTGACGTTGTCTTTCCTTTATTACATGATTTGTGTATATCTTTACCTTTGTACATTTCACACACCCGGTTCTGGCTGCAGATTCACAGTGTTTTCTACCTTTCGGTGCTGCACCTCTCGAGATTACACGGACACTCCCAACGAGGGGTGGTGGGCATATTTTCCTCCCTCTCATGTTCTTTGTGTCCGACCAAAAAATGGGGTTCTCAATGGTTTAGACAGGGGGCTGACTGGTTCAACATATGTGTGACTACTGTTTGCGGAGGGTACTGCTGCAGGCAGCCTTGGTCTTTGGGCACACAGGGGGGATTGAACTCACAGACCCTGCACCACCAGGCAGTTTCTTACCCATTGTGCTGATGATCAGTCTGCCTTCACTGACACATTTTCTAGCTTCTTCTGGGGCACCCTGTTGGGATACTGTCTGTTACTACTATGTGCAGTGACGCACACAGTCATTTCACCGTACCATACCAGGGAGCTATGTGGGTACGTACCCCTTCTTGTGTTCATCTGTGGACTGCTGGTCTGCATGTGCAGTACACCATGGGAATCCCTGCATTGGTACGGATCCAGGCCACAACAGCGGACAGTTGTGTGGTGTCCTGCCGCCCTTCAGTGGACAGCCAGGGGGTGGTTACCAGCTAAGGGGCTGCAGGCCAGTGGGTCACTCATTGCCTGTGGAGCCAGTAGTCATGGGTTCAGACCCACAATGGACTCCTTTTATAGGGGTGTCTGCAGCATTATATGTTTTACATACGCAGGACTGCTACCAGCGACAGCCTCTCAAGCGTGATATTACGGTACTGAGCGTCATAGGGTGCACCATGTGTCACCTTATCTGGCTCCCTTTATGTTCCCTTATGGACTGCTCTGCAGGGGACATTCTGATGTGCCCTAGTGGACACTCCACTTTATAGTGTGGCCTATGTTGTGTGTTATGGGGTGCCTTCTGCAGCGACTTTGGGTACACCACTGTGTGGGTGTGTTTGCTAGCAACCTTACAGCACATACAATAAAAAGAAAAAAGGCCCCTCATTCACTATATGATGTGTGGGTGTGTTTGCTAGCGCCCCTACAGAAAGTCAGCAACATATACATGCCCCCTCACTCACTGTATCATGTACAGGATGCTGCATGAGCCTGCCTTCTGCATCTGGTACCCTGGGGAATCAAACCCATTATGCCTGTATCAGCGGTCACTGCAGTAACCATTGTGCTACAGCTCTGTATGGGTCAGGTATGTATGCTAGCAACCCTACAACACATACAAGACATATACATGCCCCCACACTCACTATATAATGTGTGGGTGTGTTTACTTGCACCCCAAAAGGCAGGTGAACATAGACATGCCCCCTCACTCACTAGATATTGTGTGTGTGTGTTTGCTTGCACCCCTACAACACAGACGCAACATATACATGCCCCTCACTCACTATATAATGTGTGGGTGTGTTTGCTTGCACCCCAAACGGACAGGACATATACATGCCCCCTTCACTCACTATATAATGCGTGTGTGTGTTTGCTAGCAAACGTACAACACATACATGACATATACATGCCCCCTCACGCACTAGATAACGTGTGGGTGTGTTTGCTTGCGCCCCAAAAGGAACATTTGCATATACCTGCCCCCTCACTCACTATCTAATGTGTGGGTGTGTTTGCTTGCACCCCTCCAAAATGAATACAAATATATGCCCCTCCCTCACTGTATCATGTACAGGATGCTGCATCAGCCAGCCTTCTGCATCTGGCACCCTGGGGACTCGAACCCATGCTGCCCGTATCAGCAGTCACTGCAGTAACCATTGTGCTACAGCTCTGTATGGGTCAGGTATGTCTGAGTGGCTTCTTATGCTTAACGCACGGTGCCTCCTCTAATGCACCACGTATCGCTCGTTAGTTCTGTAATGCGCGTTAGGTCTTCCGCTGTCCCGCCCATCTCCTTATTTGGGGGTTTGTCTTATTAACGCGGATACTAACGCGAACTGCACTAACGCGATTTAGTAAACATACCCCTAGGACTCATAAAGATTGATTACACATACAGAGCTACTATCATAGGCTTTCAGGCTTACTTAATTGCATCCTAAAATCCAAAGATGCAGAAAGTGCTGAAATGTGGACGTAAATGACCAGAATATGTTTCCATCATCAAACTTGGACAAGTGTTCTGACGACTAGAAGGAATGAGTGAAAATCCACAAGCATGCACAGGGAAGGCAGTAACAGAATTTGTAAAACAAGAGAAAAATCTCTTCAAGGAATTAGATCAACAAACAAGAAAAAACAAGTGGCAGATGCACAAATACAGTGGGAACTACAGAGTGTTACTCCAGGTACCCTTTTTCGATTAAGAAGGACACATGAATGAGGTGAAATGGAACCAGAGGATGAGAGGTTGATAACTGCAGCCCAGGACAGCGGATTACGGATGAGATGGTTATAGCAAGCATTGAAAAAAACTGGCAGCACAGACATATGTCGATTCTGTAAGGAACACCTGGAAACGAAGACTCACCTCATAGCTTTGGCTGTGAAGTTCTGATGGCAGAAAATTTCTATACAGAAAGACATAATAAAGTAATGCGCTTCATCCATTGGAAACTCTGTAAGATACAGAAATATTTCCCATCGTGTCCCACAGGTTTGATAAAGAAGAATTTCCAAGCGCATTTTGACAAACTACCCATACATGTTATATCTTACAAACTCGAGCAGGAGGCTCTCTTTGGCATGATACAAATACTACGCCAAGCTTTAGCAGTAAATTTCGGAGAATGAGATCATATTCCTCATGCCCTGGTTTAGAAGAGAGGTTCATGACTGTTATGGTATGCGCAAAATTAACCCATTTGGAGAAACTGCCCTGAGATATAAGGGCTCTGCACTCAGTGCGAGGAGGAATTTATCTCTTTTTTTGTGAGTGGACAACCCCCATAGCATTTTCTAGGCTTTACTGAAATGAGTTCTGAAAAGGAAGGTGGGGAAGTCGTGCTGGAACAAATATATGTGCATATGATGGAATCATATGTTGCACATGACAGCAACCCTTCTTCTCGGAATATCGCTCAGAATAATACCGGTGTTCAAAGACATCGATATTGTTCGGAGTAAAGCTTCTGAGCAGAAATATATGCCACATAGTATTCCAACACATGCGCACAAGTGCCTTTTTGTACACAGCATCTAGGTGGCAAAATTAAAACGGAATAAAACAAAATGAAATGAAAAATTCTGCAAACGACATAGGAAACTGAACCAAATGAAAATTTTTGGTCTATACACAACTACTGAAAACCAAACTGGTCTACAACCCTCCAAGGTTATAATTCGACACCTTTTTTTTTTGTATCTTCATCCAGTGAGATGCAAATGCCACTCGAGGTCTGGTGCTGAGGGAAAAATTATCTCAAGGGACATGTTAACCCTTTTTTTTTTCATTTTAGTTTAGTAGGGATTTGAAGTTTATGAGAATATATTAATCTTTTCCCACCTTTGAGCACACTAAAATAAGATCCATGACTACAGTAGGATGAGGAAAATTTTAATGAAATTGAATATTTTCAAAATCAAAACCTGTTATATTTAGATGAGAAAAATGTGAAAGCAACAATCCTACCACAGTGTACCCCTCTCTATCCCTTCCTCCCATACACACACACACTATAAATATCTAAGCAGAAACCTTTGCATCTTATTTTCATTCATGAAAATCTCAAGTCTATCGTAAGCTTTAATCCATTAGCAGCTATTTCCCACGATTAAATCCCCTTTAATTCCCAAACATTCAGGTAACAAAGTGATTGTGTCCCGTGGTTCAGAGGGAAGAGTTTCTATCCTTCCTGGCTGTGCTCCAGACTCATGGATGCTTTTAACTTCTGGGATAATATACAGAGTCAAAGTCAGTGTAGATCGTTACACCGCCCTAGAAAAGACAGAACAATTACAAGTTAAATCTAGCAGTTTTCATTTTAAAAGAGTTGCAATGACATCTTAGTATCATAAATGTGTGTGCACTGTGTATGTGTATCTATATTTCTATCTTTCTACATACTGTAGGAACGATTAAAAAAAGTTAGGTTACATAAGAACATAAGATATGCCATACTGGGTCAGACCAAGGTCCATCAAGCCCAGTATCCTGTTTCCAACAGTGGCCAATCTAGGTCACAAGTACCTAGCAGTTTCCCCAAAAGACACCACTTCCACAATGCTTGTACTGGGTCAAGCATTGATATCCTGGATCCCTTCTTAATAATGGTTTATGAACCTTTCCTCCAGGAACTTGTCCAAACCTTTTTTAAACCCAGCTACACTAACAGCCTTTACTACATCCTCGGTAACAAATTCCAGAGTTTGATTACACGTTGAGTGAAAAAATATTTTCTTTTATTAGTCTTAAATAGTTTACTCTGTAGCTTCATTACATGTCCCCTAGTCTTTCTATATTCTGATAATGTAAACAATCGATCTATGTTTACCTGTTCCACTCCATTCATTAATTTATAGACTTCTATCATATCTCCCCTCAGCCGTCTCTTTTCCTGGTTAAAGAGCCCTAACCTTTTTAGCCTTTCTTCATAGGAGTATCCTTCCATCCCCTTTACCATTTTGGTGACTCTTCTCTGAACCTTTTCTAATAACGCTATATCCTTTTTAAGATACGGCGACCAGAATTGCACACAATATTCAAGGTGCGGTCTCACCATGGAACGATATAGAGGCATTATAATATCTTTTGTTATATTTTCCATTCCTTTCCTTATGATACCTAGCATTCTATTTGCTCTCTTGGCTGCCGTTGCACACTGGGCCAAAGGTTTTAACATGTTATCCACAATGATGCCTAAATCTTTTTCCTGGGTGGTGGTTGCTAATGTGGAACCTTGCATCGTGTAACCATAGTTTGGGTTGTTCTTCCCTAGGTGCATAACTTTGCACTTATCCACATTAAATTTCATCTGCCATTTTGATGCCCAGTCTTCCAGTTTATCAAGATCCTCTTGCAATTTTCCACATTCCTCTTGGGTTTAAACAACTTTAAATAGTTTTGTGTCATCTGCAAATTTGATAACCTCACTCGTTATTCCACTTTCCAGGTCATTTATGAATATGTCAAAAAGCAGCGGACCCAGCACAGATCCCTGGGGTACACCACTATTCACCTTTCTCCATTGGGAACATTGGCTATTTAGCCCAACCCTCTGCTTTCTATCTTTTAACCAGTTCCTGATCCACAGTAGTACACTGCCTCCTATCCCATGACTCTTTAGTTTTGCCAAAAGTCTCTGATGAGGGACCTTGTCAAAGGCTTTCTGAAAGTCCAGATACACTATATCAACCGACTCACCTTTGTCCACCTGTTTATTCACACTTTCAAAAAAACATAACAGATTAGTAAGACAAGATCTTCCTTGTCTAAAGCCATGTTGGCTGTCTCCCATTAGGCCATAACTATCTACATGCTGAGTAATTTTATTCTTTATGATGGTTTCTACCATTTTTCCCGGTACTGACGTGAGGCTCACTGGTCTGTAGTTTCCTGGATCACCCCTGGAATCCTTTTTAAAAATTGGTGTTACATTGGCGATCCTCCAATCTTCAGGTATTAGTGATGATTTTAATGATAGTTCACAGATTACTAATAGCAGGTCTGCAATCTCATATTTCAGTTCTTTCAACACCCTTGGATGTATACCATCCGGCCCAGGTGATTTGCTACTCTTCAGTTTATCTAATAGTTGTAATACATCTTCCCGATGTATCGATATTTCCTTCAATTCTTCTGCACCTTTAAATACCACTTCAGTCATGAGTAACATCCCTACATCTTCTTCAGTAAAGACCGAAGCAAAGAATTCATTCAGGTTATGTTAGGGGTAAGGAAATGTATGCAGAGCTTACATTTTCAAAGCCTTGGACATACTTTCTGTGAGTACATTTGTATGTATTTAGGTTTGGGCATCATTTCCACAGTTGGCCTCAGTTTCAAAGGGAGGTATGGAGTCTGATTACCCCTTACGTATAAGAAGAAGTCCCCTGAAACTGTCAAATTCTTATATATAACTTGGAGGTGCTTTTACTAAGGTGCAGTAAAAATTTGCTGTTACACGCCTTGCTTGCAAAAATTAATATCTGGTAACAGCAAAACCTCGATGATCGCCGGGAGATAACTGCAAAAAGGGTGCATTAGCTGCTAAAGTCCCGCTGTATCTGCAGGGGGAGTTCCCAGAGTTTCCCCTGCAGATACCACAGAGAAGACACAAGGATCATGGGGAACTTGCAGGGGACATTCCCAGTGTTTCTCCTGCAGGTACAACGGAAAAGACACAAGGATCATGGGGGACCTGCATGGGACATTCCCAGCATTTCCCCTGCAGGTACCATGAAGAAGATACAAGGCTCATTGGGGGCCTGTTCGCGGATGCAGCTATTGTCACCCGCTGAGATCGCATTAGCTGCATCCATGAAACTTATAAACTTTGGCAAATACTACAGAACATGCTGGTATTGTCCACAGTTATCACCTTGCAGGCATGCCACTCTCTGCTCTAATCCCACCCAAGCCTGTGATAATTGTTAGCTCCACAGTAGCAGCTAACGTCCTTTAGTAAATATACCCCTAACTGTATGATGGATAACATGGATGTACTTACCACCTATTGAGGTGGCACTAAGTGATCTGTGTTTCTGCCATGGTATCAGTTAGCACACAGTAAGTTGCCATGTGTTCATTTGGGGGTGATGGTAAATGGACTTGAATTTAATTATCAGGGCATTTATTTATGCAGATATCTGATGTTTTGCCTCTTGTAAATCTACATTGGTAGATCTACAGCTTGTAATTAGGAAATGAGTTGACGGGCTGGAAAAATGGTGATCAGCAAATCAATCACTTTTAAATATGAATAAGGCAGATATCCTTAGGAACAGCAATCAATGTATTTCTTGCTATCATTTCTAATTTTTGAAAATGTGCATTGTAATGCCGATGGTGGTCATGAGCCACCTGGATTACTGCAATGCTATTTACCTAGGCCTTCCAAAGAGAATATTAGACAGGTTATGAAACATGCAAAATGATGCCACTAGAGTGATTGTAAAAAGGTCTAGAAGGGATCACATTATTCCAATACTCGCAGGCTTTCACTGGCTTCCCATCCATTTCACAATCAAGATTATGTTAATATGTTTGGCCATCAGAGCTTTTCATTTTATGGGACTAACCTGCCTTTCTGACAGATTAAATAGATATAAACTGACACATACTCTTTGTTCCAGTCAAGCTTCTAATTTTGAATTATTAGGGACTAAAGGCTTTTCAATCAGTTAACTTGCAAAGCAAATGGTTTTCTGGTGTAATTCCATTTTTCTGGAACTCATTACTGTTGAATGTAAAGAGAAGAGTTATGTTTTACTTCACTCCCGACGTGACACATGATCAAGTGAGGACACTTCTCTGCTCGCTCCGGGGCTGCCTCACAAATTAATCCTTATAATTCATCGCTGCCACACTAAACAAGCAGAAGAAAGTGGAAGAAAGGGGTAGAAGCGAGTGGACTACAATTGAAGGTAATAATTGTAGCAGAAAGCCCTTACCCACAAAGAAAGACCGAGAAAGAGTACAGAAGGCTGGAGCCTCAGCCCCAGCGGTGTCTCAGCCTGCGTCACCCAGAGCAGAGAGTGCAGATTCCTCGACGGAGGAGGTGGCAGAAGAGGTGGTAAAGCTTGTAGACCCCAAATTTGACCAAATACTGAAGAAGATGGAAGAAGTAGGGGACTTGCTGATGGAAGTAGGGTGAAGAGTGGATGAGCTGGAACACCGTGTGGCTGCTATTGAAGATGAGGAGGGGCGCCAGGCGAGGGAAAATACAGCACAGCAAGCAAAAATAGAGACCCTACTAGCTAAAATTGATGACTTAGAAAATAGGTCAAGAAGGAACAACCTAAGGCTAGTGGGGATTCCGGAGACCACGACGGATCAGATGTTGATGTCTGTAATTGAAACCTGGTTGCTAAAAGAACTGGGTCTGGAAAACTTGGTGGGTGTCCTACAAGTAGAGCGAGTGCATCGTCTTGGAGCTAAGATGGAGACCAGACAACGCCCAAGAGTAGTAATCACACGTATCCTCAACTTTCAGCATAAGATGCAGTTACTCCAGGCATATCGTAAAAAAGGAGATCTAGTTTTAGAGAACCATTGGATCTTGTTATTCCAGGACTATTCTGCAGCAGTGATGGCGAAAAGAAAAGAATTTGCCCCCATCTGTGCCTCACTTTTCAAAAGGAAACTGCGCTTCATGCTAGCTTATCCGGCAGTCCTTAGAGTCAGCAATCAAGGCCAAAATCACACACTTGATACATTGGCAGTGGCAAAATGGTTCCTAGCTAATCTGGATAAGAACAAAGAAGGAGAGACGTCGACTTGAAAGGCTCGAAACAGAGGTGGATGTTAAGAGAGCATAAGGACTTAGATGATGGCAAATCTTAAAAGACGGATGGAAACTTTACTGGAGATACTTTACAGACAAATTGTTTGATTGCCATAGGAGGGAGAGGCAATATGATGTTTGTGTGATTACAGCGAAAGAAGCCATGGAATGGAGAAGATGAATCAGGGAGGCAGTTCGGTGGAATCGAGGCAGCCTTGCAGCATCCAATTGGACCATATCTCAGCAGGGAGGTGCTGGGAAATAGAAGATGAGACTTTTTATTGGGGGGGGGGGGAGAAGGAGGAGAGGGAGGGAAGGGTGGTAAGGGGGAAGGAGGGAGTGGATGATTTGTGTGCATGAGGGGGGAGGGGAGTTGGTGGGGGGATAGCAGGGTGGGGAGGGGAGTGACTGTAACATGGCCTGCCTATTGCTGGGTAGATATGAAAACCTTATGTGCGCTGAGGCAGAATATGAGAGTATTGGGTACTGGAAGACCTGGGGTTGGGGCTGGCCAACCTTGGGTGAGCCAAATGCAAATATTGAAGACTGGGAGAAGGTTCAAAATGAATGAAGATAATGGATCGTGATCTGCGCATGATTACTTGGAAGGTAGGGGGAGTAAGTACACCTATTAAACATACCAAAATATTGCAAGCATTGAAAAGTGGGGGAGTTCAGGTGGCTTTCCTGCAAGAAACCCACTTGAGCGAAAAGGAGCATGGGAAGTTAAAACGCGATTAGGTAGGACATTGGGCGTTGTTGGGGGGGGGGCTAAAGGGGAATAGCAATATTGATAAAGAAAGGTACCCCAGGCTGTGGAGATACTCACCGAAGCAGTAGATCAGCAGGGTCGGTATATATTTCTGCATGCACGGATATGTGGGGAAGAAATGTTGTTAGGAAATGTGTATGCCCCAAATGTATATGACCATACGTTTTTCAAATGCATTCTCCAGAAAATATTACGAACGCCTAAGATACCTATAGTATTGGTGGGAGACTTTAATTGCTCACATGACCCGGAGATGGATAAGACGGGTTCGAAGGAACGAGGGGAGTGGAACCATAAAGGAGTGGGCTATTTGTGTAAAATGGGGGGAGTAGTGGATGCATGGAAGATACTGCATGAGAGTGAGAAGGATTACACACATCTGTCTAGAGCACATCAGACATGGTCTAGAATTGACTACATATTGGTTTCTAAATATAGTTTTGGGAGAGTTATTAGTGTTGAAATTGGTCCCATCATAATATCGGATCATGTGATGGTGAATATGAATTGGCAAGGGAGGGGCCAACCTGGCCATAGATGGTCTTTCCCGAGACACTTGTGAAAGAATGAAGACTTTCGGAAATACTTAGTGCGGAACTGGGAGGAGTATGAGCAATTTAATGAGTCACAGGTTAGAACCTCTGCCCTATACTGGGAAGCTGAGACGGCAGTGATGCAAGGGCATGTCATAGCGTATGTCGCAAAAGAAACGTAATTAACAAATATTAAATAATAAATAGTGCGGTCACTTTTCACAGAGTACAAATTCAAATAATAGTGTTGCTCTGTATTATAACATAGGAAGTGTCTTGTATATCATATTTAGACTCGTGGCTACAGAGGTCTCAGAAACCATAGGCTGCCACTGCTTTCTGGAAACTGCGGTGGACTAATGCCTAAATGTACATCAATGACCTCACTCTTAAACTAATAGCCACATAGAAATTTTTTTGCAAATTATTTTATATATATCAACAATCGATGTCATTTCCCTTGACAAGCCTCATAATTATATCTTTAAACAGTGAACCAGTGCTTAGCTTTATGATGAGTTCCCGACGCTTGTTCACACGCTATGTAATGCGTTTCACCAAGTTAGGTTTCATCAGGGGAATCTTTTGGATCAGCACTGCAAATAGAAATGAGTTCTTTAAGATATACACTTCACAGTAGTATGAATTACAATAAATTTTTTCGGATCAGCACTGCAAATAGAAATGAGTTCTTTAAGATATACACTTCACAGTAGTATGAATTACAATAAATTTTTTCGGATCAGCACTGCAAATAGAAATGAGTTCTTTAAGATATACACTTCACAGTAGTGGAAGAACATTGGATCAAACTTTGTTATACCGAGAACAACGCTGGATATACACATTGGCTTCTATAACACCTCGGGGATTGAACTTGCGAATAGAATGGGAAGCATGTTTGTAAGAAGAACGATTAACGGCAATTGGCTGTCTTTCCCCCACAGTAGTGATTACAGCTCTACAGGTGGAGTTAATTTTGTTTTAGCATTTAAATACTCCGCATGCGCAGCGTTTTAGTTTGTTTGAATGCAAGTACCAGACAGAGCCTAACGGAACCATCCCAGTGATACTAGAGGTAGGAAGTTCCTGATACACGATTGAGAATTTATTGTAATTCATACTACTGTGAAGTGTATATCTTAAAGAACTCATTTCTATTTGCAGTGCTGATCCGAAAGATTCCCCTGATGAAACCTAACTTGGTGAAACGCATTACATAGCGCGTGAACAAGCGTCGGGAACTCATCATAAAGCTAAGCACTGGTTCACTGTTTAAAGATATAATTATGAGGCTTGTCAAGGGAAATGACATCGATTGTTGATATATATAAAAAAATTTGCAAAAAAATTTCTATGTGGCTATTAGTTTAAGAGTGAGGTCATTGATGTACATTTAGGCATTAGTCCACCGCAGTTTCCAGAAAGCAGTGGCAGCCTATGGTTTCTGAGACCTCTGTAGCCACGAGTCTAAATATGATATACAAGACACTTCTTATGTTATAATACAGAGCAAAAGAAACGTAAGCAGATAAATAGTAAAATCATGCAGTAGATGCAAGAGCTCCAGGATCTTAAAAGAGAAGCCCAGTCAAGTTTGAAGCCAGTATATACAGCATTAGATACACAGTTACAGGCCCAACTTAATGCTGTGCTACAGGAGAGAGCAGTTTACTCCATGCAATATTATAGACATCAGTGTTTTCGTTATGGGGATAGATCGGGCAGACTACTGGCAAGATTGGTAAAGGATTGGGGTAGCACTAAAGTGATGGCAGCAATTAGCAACAGAGTACGACAGAATGAGTCACAGAAAATACTACAGGTTTTTAGACAATTTTACAAGGGACTGTATACTCCAGATAGGGAGGATAGAGAAAAGGAGATTTTTTTTAGATGCAGTACCACTTCTGACCTTGACTGCTGCAGAGCAATTGGAGCTTAACAAGACTATTGAGGGAAGGGAAATTCAGAAAGTTATTAAAGCAGGAACTCCACATAAGACACCAGGACCTGATGGATATGGAGTTGAATTTTATAAAATCCTTGAGTCCCAGGTGACGCCTACTCTAGTAATTCTGTATGGGGAAATGTTAGATGTAGGACAGTTCCCAAGAGATATGCAGACAGCAACCATATCCGTTTTACCTAAGGCAGTTAAAGATATGGAGGACCCAGCTTCATATAGGCTGATATCTTTAATTAATTATGATATGAAGTTACTCGCCTCAGTCCTAGTCAATCGTTTACAGAATGTTCTCCCTCAGCTAATAGGATCACATCAATCGGGATTTGTGAAAGGGAGGGAATCTTTCCTAAATATCAGCAAAGTATTGCTAGGTATGGAAGCGTGCTTGCTTAAAGAAAGCCCCTTATTGTTAGTTAGCCTTGATGCCGAAAAGGCTTTCGATCGAGTTTCATGGACCTATATGTTTGAAGTGACGCACCGTTTTGGGTTTGGGGAAGCTTTCCTCGAATGGGTTAAAGCGCTTTATGCGGACCCGCTGGCTTGTATTTTGGTAGGGGGTAAGTGCTCCCAGCCTTTTTTGTTGGAGAGAGAGACACGACAGGGATGCCCCCTATCTCCCCTTTTGTTTGTTCTTCAGCTAGAGCCTTTGCTATTCACACTAATCGGGATGGAAGAGGTGAGAGTCATAGAATGGGAAAAGGGAGGAATAAAAGTCAGTGCATTTGCAGATGACATGCTTCTTTGTCTCCAAAACCTCCCACATTCTTTAAAGGAAGCTTTACGGCAAATTGAATTGTTTGGCTTATTTTCTGGCTTGAAAATTAATAAGGCCAAGTCCACTGCATTGGATGTGGGAGGTTGGGTTAGAGCACAGTGGCAAGGGAGTTTCCCGTTCGTATGGGCGGCAGGTCAAATTTGATACTTGGGCATCCAGATTCCAGAGAGGATGTCACAACTTTACAATATCAATGTCAAACCACAGATAGTAAAGACAATTGAACGGTTGACAAAATGGTGAGATCTTCCTATCAGTCTGAAGGAGCAAATAGCCCTTTTCAAGATGATGGAGCTGCCCTGTTAGATCTATCTACTGCGTAATGCTCCGCTGTGGATTGCGAGAAAAGATCTGATGACTCTGAAGAGTCATATTGGCAGATTTTTGTGGAGAGGGCAGAAGCCGCGTATAGCACTCTCTGTGTTGATGAGACCGGTGGAGGAAGGAGGGGCGGGTCTACTGTCAATTTGGGTGTACAACCTGGCATGCTTGGCCAGGCCACTGAGAGACTTAATAATGGGTTCAGTGGAGACATTACCAGTGGAGTTAGTGGATGAGATGTCAGGGACGCTACATAGGTCTTTCCTACTGCATCAGCCAAATGGTATGTTGCCTGCAGCATGGAGGGCATCGATATATCTGCGTTCTCTTCTCCAAGCATGGAGAGTCTTGTGCCAGAATAGACAACTAAGATGGAGAGAGACAGATTGCCTCCCCCTATTGGGGAATGGAGATTTTGCCCGGGCTTGTAGGGAGGAAATGGGCACAATATGGTGTGACATATATAGGGCACCTTAGAATGGAAAATAGCCCAGAGATTGATTCTTTTCAGTCATTACAGAAGAGATATCCATTGGGACCCTGAGAATTTTATTTTTATTTGCAAGCAAGGCATTATGTGAGAGACCCCCAGAGAGAGGTTCCTACACTTCTTCCTCCAGCAGGCATAATGGAACTGTTAGATGCAATTGAAGGGAAAATAATAATGCAAAGACTATGGGGGGGAGCTGTCTCCTGATCTGGACATAGGAACCTTAGAGAATCTGGTGAATAGATGGCAGCGGGACGGCTTACCGGAAATAACCATAGAGATACTACAGAGAGCATTTGGATCTGTGATGCATTTATCTGAATCAATACGGTTACAGGAAATACAATATAAATTTCTCTGGCGGACATACAAGTAGTGGCCAAAACATTAGGTATCTTTTTCTACAATTTATTATTAAATAATGTACTGTGGAGATGTCACACTTGCTTACTTATTTAATCAGCATGGTGATTAGTCACACCATGGGGTATGTTTACTAAACTGCGGTAACATTACATAATGCGCGTTATATAACGTTAACGATCGTTAAGTAACATTAGTAACGCGGCGCGGTAAAACACCGCGGAAGGTGGAGAGAGGGCGGAGAGAAGGGGTCAATGGGTGGAGTGTGGGCGGGGAGAGGCTCCTTTCACACTAACGCGCTGATCTGAAGAGCTGAATCCTAACGTGATTGAAAACCTGCCGTTAGATGCACATTTGCAGGGGAGATAAACCATTTAAGTGTCTGCAATGTATAGCATAGGCAGGGAAACCTACAAAAAGTGATGTGTGATACATGTGCGCAGAACAAAAGGGCACATAAACATTGAAAATGACCTCAACAAACCTGAAAAAAAACATAACCAAGCTGGCCAATAGTGATATTAATAGGAAACATCAAAACTCCCCCCCCCCCCGAGAAAGCTAAAAGAAAAAGATATTAATCGTGGAAGGGTCTATGCTCCATCCCCATACAAGATGAATAAGCCCACAGTGAAATTGCGCTGTGCAGGGTTTTCCTCTCCATCGCACAGGTTTCCTATGGCGTGCACATGTGCGGCAACATCAGGGCGGGGATGTCGGAACAGCAACTGGACAGATGCCGGAAAATAGGATACAGAGGGACGCAGGCGGCACCCATGCTGTGGTGCAGCTGGGCCACAGTGCGGACTAGGGTGATGCCTAGGTGGCCCATACGAATGCTGAAACAGCAGAGCAGCCAGACAGCAACTGCTGAAGGCCCAACATGGGCACCACTGTGTTTCCCACAGTGTCACAGGGGATAGTACCCAGCAGGTACCCCCAAGGGCACAGAACATTGACAGGCGGTGCTGGGGGGAAGCGTGGACACCTATGCAGGCACCCCTACCCCAGAACCCGCACCATAGGCAGCCACCTACCCGTATACTGGATGGCCTGAGACTGCGCTCCACCAGCACCACCAGCAGACGGGAATGTCAGCATGGTGGCAGAGGGTTACTGGTGGTGGAGGGGGCAGTGGCAGCTGCCCAGAGCAGACCATGGCCAATCCCTGTTCAGTTGGGTGCCATGCACTGCAACAGACAGGCCCTGCCGGACAAACAGTCATGGTATCACCCGGGAATGCACAGTGTGTTCAGAGTCAGAAGGTCACAGGTTCAAGTCCCAGCTGTGGTTCCTGCCAACCCAGTCCACATATTTTACCCACTACTGAAATGTGCTAATACAGACAGAACCTTTAATGCAGATGACGTAAACATGCCCAAAACACCTACATTTTACCCTACAGAGCACAGACACCATACACATGCGCATTACCTAGAGCAGAGACCCCCAAATGCAGTCCTGGAGGGCCAAACACCATTCAGGTTCCATGCTGCCTCTAATAAGGATGCCTGTGCTGTATTTCTATGCGTCGCCCCCATGGTATGCAGATGTATCTCATGCATATTCATGAGAGACAGCATGTAAACCCAAACCGTGTTTGGCATACCAGGACTGGAGTTGGGAAACTCTGCCGTAAAGCAGCAGCAAACAGGGGTAGACACACCCGCACCCACAGGCTCCAGTACCCAATGCCTCCTGGAGAGGCAGGACATTGGGCCCTGCGTGCATCTCCCAATACTAGCACTTGCATACCTTAGCAATGCCACCCTAAACCCGGGAATACGGTACACAGCTATCATGAGGTTGCTAGGATTACTGGCAGATAGCAATTCTGAAGTACAATTTCCTGATTGAGCTGCATCATAGCAAACTTTCTGATGTCTGTGGAGTGTGCTACAGGTCTTGTGTCTGACAGTGTTTACCACCCTGGGGAGTGACCCCAACAGTATTGCGTACCATAGCCATGCTTGCACTGTGCCGAGGACTGGAGTGGTGGCCAGGGCTGCCAAACACCTCTATAGTTGTACAATGCTGGCAAAGGTGTGGGAGTGTGTGTCTGTCTATCCAGTGTGTGGTAGCTGCAAACACCCTCCACAACCCACACTGCCAGCACTGTTGCCAGTATTGGCCTGCCAATGTGCATAATGAGGAGCAAGGTACCATGGGTATAGCCGGGACAAGGTGGCCTGGCCAGGATGCATCTGCACAGGGCAATGGCTGGGACATTGTAGTGCCTGGCTACCACCTGCATAGACAGGGTGGCCACAGCATGTCCTGCTGGGAGATCACTCTCGCCCTGACTGAGCAGTGACCACGGCATGGCTAGGTTCCCCCATAGTGCTCTTTAGTATTTCTCTTATGTGATATTTATGGGTTCCCTTTTGGGGCCCAATCACTGACCTATCTGCTTGGTGTGTATGCTGATATCCCAGTTCTGGGTGCATGCATCTTCTCCGGGAACATGGACTAGCTAGCAGACTGTCTGCAGCTAGTATGTGCTGTGCTGGAGCACCTTGCAGGGTGCAGTGGCTGGAGGCTTGCTGCAGGAGACTATCAGATAGTGGTGGGGTGCAGCTGAGCATTTCTGGGCCATTTGTCTGTCTGTCTGCTATTGCTTTATAGATGTGTACAGAGCTGCATTGACTGCCCTGTAGGTTGTCTGTTCCCCAGCAGGACTAAGGTTGATGGTCCCCTCTACTGCTGCCATTGCAGGGAGGTAAAATGTGGATCTGTTGGTGGGAGACCCTGTTTCCCACTCTCAGCCCCTAGAAGGTGGTTTGGGTGGTGGTACATAATCTGCGCATGGGTCCATAAGGGCTAAACCTGACTGAGAAATACAGATGTATCCAAAGTGTGTCTGCAGGAACTACCTATCTCACACACTAGCACTGCTGGGGACCTGCAGCATGGCCTATTTCTGTCATGGACGGTGCTGTGGACCTGGTGCTGGGAGCCCCACCTCACCCTCAGGGTGAGCACAGTACCCGCATAATGTGACGGTGTGTAGCTACTCTGTGCCAGTAAAACACATGGCCAGTTCCCCCTACCAGGCCGAGGTGCTGTGGGGATGCATACCCCATCTTGTGTTCATCTGTAAACTGCTGATTTGCATGTGCAGTGCATCATGGGTACGGGTGGGTTGCCCCTATCCTGGTGATCACAGCAGACTGTGTGTGTGGTGACGTGCAGTCCTTCTGCAGCCAGCCAGGGGCTACTTAGCATCTCTAGAGCTGTAGCCCACTGGTTACTTCACTGCCTGTGGAGCCAGAGGTCATGGGTTCAAAGCCACAGTGGGGTTATTTGATAGGGCTGTCCAAAGCATTATCTATTTTTAATGTACATTAGTGCTGCCAGCAAAACCACCCACAGCGTACTGTACCTATAAGGTGCCTCAGAAGGCGCTTTATAGGGCGCCCTATACAGCGCTTTCTGAGGCACCTTATGGTTACCGTCCATATAAGGTGCCTTCTAAGGTATCCTATGGAGTGCCTTATAGGGTGCCTTATGCGGCACCTTAGGTTACAGCACATGAGGGTGTGTTTGCTGGCAGCATAATTAAAATACAAATAAACTGCCTCAGGAAACAACACTTACATATCAGAGCTGATGCCTCTGCCAGCCTTATGCATTAGGCACACTGGGGGATTGAACTCATGACCCCTGTATCAGCAGTCAGTGTATTAACCATTGTGCTACACCTCTGTTTTCATGTCTGGGCGCCTACTTAAGATTACCGCGCGTTAACACGCTTAGCGGCGCTTCGCTCGATAATGTGCGCAGCAGCGCACGTTATCGCGCGATACTCCCGTTTTGCTGCTTTAAGACTGAAATGCCCACTCCTTTTATGGCAGCCTGCACACTATCGCCGGGCGCACAATAAGACGGTTTAGTAAACATACCCCTTTATATTACACATTGGAGACCTTTTACTAAAGGGCATTAGCTCTCAGCCTAGATCAGGCGCATCCTTAAAGCATGCATTGGACATATGTTGACATTCTCGTGAGCCATGACAGTTGGTGCTACTAGATTTCGGAGCTAACTGTCCATGAGTCATTATGTATGCAAGTGGGAAGGTTAGGGATGGAGAGTGGGAAGGTTAAGCACTGCACAGGCAGCACACCCGCACAACCTGTATGGCAGTCAAGTGGAGCAGGTGTACTCAACGCCGCCTCCTATGTGTTTCCCTACCAAACGTCTAGATGTATCCTTGTCCTCAGCTGTTTTGTTGTCTGTCTTAACTAGATTATAAGCTCTGATTAGTAGGAACCATAGGAACATAAGATATGCCATACTGGGTCAGACCAAGGTCCATCAAGCCCAGTATCCTGTTTCCAACAGTGGCCAATCTAGATCATACGTACGTAGCAGTTTCCCCAAAAGACGCAGGTTCCACAATGCTTGTATTGGGTCAAGCATTAATATCCTGGGTCCCTTTTTAATAATAGTTTATGGACCTTTCCACTAGGAACTTGTCCAAACTTTATTTAAAACCCTGGGAAGGGAGGCTTAGACCTTGGAATCTTTCAGGATGCATGGTACCTGAGTGGCCTTATGCCAGCTCTACATGAGCATGTTCCTCAAAGACATTAATGGGGACTTAGCTGACCTGTCTGTTCTTTCCTCCTGAGAAACTGGAGCAGTTTCACACCCCAGTGGGCCATGGCAAGGACTGCTCAAAGTTCCTGGTCCAAGTGACCTATGATGCCTTTGGGATGACATCAAGAGTGGCTGCAGTAGGCATTGGGGCCCGGAGACTCGCCTGGCTACAGTCTGACTTGGAACAGTCAATTCAGAATAAGCTGGCAGAAGTACCATACCTCAAAACCCTTCGTCCTTGAGTCGATCCTTGGCCGAGGTCTCGATCCAGTTCCTCATCGACATAACCGTGATTGTCCCCAGCCAGTGTGCTCGGTGCCAGCTGTGGGGCCTCTGAGGGCCACATGCTGCAGTCAGCCCCGGGGCCCGCAAGCCATCCTTCCAACGACTCCTTGATGGACTACTCTGAGTGGGAGATGGAGGGCGAGGAGTTGCTCGACACCTGTCACCATCGTGACATCCCCTCGGACTCTGCCACTTCAGAGCCCAGGAGGCGGTCTCCGCCAGAGGATATGGCATTCCTTGACTTCATCAGGGACATGTCAAAAGCCTTAACATTTCTGATGGAATCGGAGGAGGATCCTCGGGCGGAGGAGCTAGAAATCCTCCAGTATGAGGCCCCTTCGAGGGAATTGCTTAAGGTGCCCCATCCCTCCCATCCTGGAATGGCTAATGCTCCATATTTGGGAGACACCGGCATTGGTGCCAGTGGTGATCAAGTGGCTTGACTCAATGTATCGAGTCTGCTGGGGTGTGAGCTTCCAGAAATCACAGTTGCCACACAACTCCATGGTGGTGGAGTTGGTCATGCATCGATTGAAGAGTCAGAAGATGCATTCCTCAGTGCCTCCCGTCAGAAAGGCACACACCTTGGATGCCCTCGGCAGAAAGTGTTACCATGGCTCGATGCTCATCGGCCCCATCCAGGCCTACCAGCTGTACATGGTCATGTACCTTAGAGACCTGGTCTGTCCGAGGAACCCTGCAGTAGTTCAAGAACCTGGCCAAGGCTGTCTGTAAGTGCTCCAAGTTTATGTCTTGAACAGCCTTTGACGGTTTCGATTCGGTGGCTTAAGTAGCAGTGGCAGGCATCAGCGCCCGACGCCAAGCTGGCTACAGTTGTCCGATCTCGAGCAATGGGTTCAGGACAAATTGGTTGATGTCCCATGCCAAGGAGAAAACCTCTTTGGCAAGCCCATGATCGACAAGGCTGCCGACCTGGAGACCGAGTTCATGACCAGGACCAGGCTCTCTAAAAAGACTGCTGCCCCACCCCGATGGAAGGGCTCAGGTTAAAAATCCTACTACCCGAAGAAAGGGGCTGCTTACAGAAACATTCCCACCTTTTCAAGCCTCCCCGGCTCCCCAGGGTCAGCAGGCCAAGGGACATGGGCATGGCCTCGTAAGCAGAAGGCTTCCAAACCTCAGGTGCTGGCCCTGGTCCAGCAAAGGGGAGAACTTTTGACTCTTTGGGCATAGCCTTTCCACCCCAAGGAGGTCAGCAGCCCACAGGGGGACATCTAGTCCACTATGCCCAAAGGTGGTCAGAGAGGGCTACCTCCTCCATCTGATTCTGACCCCTCCCCCTCACTTTCCAGGAGAACCCTTCCAGTCTCCCCTTCACCGGGACCTTCTATTGAAGAAACTCACAGGTCTTCTTGAGGACAAAGTGGTAGAATCTGTACCCCACCACCTCAAGGGCAAGGGGTTCTATTCCAGGTACTTCTCCATGCCAAAAAGGACAGGAGGCCTGAGGCCCATCCTCGACCTGTGCAACCTGAACAAGTTCCTGGTGAGGGAGAAGTTTAAGATGCTCTCCCTTGGAACCTTACCTCCAGCAGGGAGATTGGCTATGCTCCTTAGATCTGAAGGATGCTATACCCATATCCTCATTCACCCCAACCACAGGCAGTACCTGTGGTTCATGGTGGGGGAGGGGGGCACTACCAATAGAGGGTGCTGCCTTTCGGCTTGGCCTCTGACCCAAGAGTTTTCACAAAATACCTGGTAGTTGTCGCTGCCTTCCTCCTCCTCCAGGGGGTCTTTGTCTTTCCCTATTTGGATGACTGGCTCATAAAAGAATGCACAGCCTCAGAGGTGGAAGGTGGCATTCTTGGTCGCACTCACCTCCGCTTGCAGGGTTAGTGAGCTTCAGGCCTTAGTGGCAGAGGCGCCGTATATCAGGTTCTACAAGAACTGGGTGGTGCTGTGCACACACCCTAAATTTCTTCTGAAGGTGGTATTGCCCTTCCACCTTAACCATGAGGTGGTACTTCCCACCTTCTTCCCAAGACCTCACTCCAGTAAGGCAGAGACAGTCCTTCACACCCTGGACTGTTAGAGGGCCTTGTCCATCTACATCCAACATACTCAGGGCCACAGCAAAGCTGCTCAGCTTTTCAGATCATATGACCCCAGTAGACTGGGGTAGGCAGTGATCAAATGTACACTGTCTACCTAGGTGGCGGACTGTATCGCCCACGCCTATGAGCAGGCGGAGCTCCCACTGGAAGGCCAAATCATGGTGCATCATGTCAGAGTCATGGTGACCTCAGTGGCAAACCTGTGCTCTGTCCCAATGATGGACATCTGCCAGGTCGCCACCTGATCTTCAGTCCATACCTTCACAGTCCATTACTGCAATGAACAGGGAGTCCCAATAAGGCGGAGACAGTCCTTCACACCCTGGACTGTAAGAGGGGCCTATCCATCTACATCCAACATACTCAGGGCCACTGCAAAGTTGCTCAGCTTTTCAGATCATACGACCCCAGTAGACTGGGGTAGGCAGTAATCAAATGTACACTGTCTACCTAGGTGGCAGACTGTATCGCCTGTGCAGGCAGGGCTCCCACTGGAAGGTCGAATCATGGTGCATCATGTCAAGGCCATGGTGACCTCAGTGGCAAACCTGTGCTCCGTCCCAATGGTGGACATCTGCCAGGTCGCCACCTGGTCTTCAGTCCATACCTTCGCAGCCCATTACTGCAAGAATCCAAGAAGCCAGGATTTGATTCCCACTAACACACCTTGTGTGACTGATGGGAAAATTTTATAGAAGTTTTTCTTGTATGACAAATCCTTCATACAATGACCTCCTTGGGGTATGTTTACTAAAGTGCATTAAGGGAACAAGTGTCCCATTAATGCCTATTATTGGCACCCTTGCACCCTTAAGCTAACGAAAAGGGCCAATAATGCTGCAATAATGAGCATTACAGGGTCCTGCAACATTAAGGGAAAAGGAGGTAGAGAGTCGGCATTAAGGGGCAGAGAGTAGGTGTTGACAGTGGGTGCTCCCTTATCTCCAGTTGCGCAATTGCATGTTAGAACCCTCAGCACAGGGAATTCTAATGCCAAGTAAAACTTCAAGGAAAGGGGCTATTGAGGGGAGAGAGCCTATTCCAATGTCTGCAATGTAATCCTTACATAGGGGAAACAAAGACTGGTAGTAGTGCTCCATTAGCAGCAACTTGCAATAAAAGCCACCATAGAAGTAAACCCACAAAAAATATAAATTTTGTTTTGTCGAAGCCCACCGAGGGGAGGCTAGAACTGTTCCCCTAGCCCCCTCCAGACGGTAGACTGCTTTTATTTTAACAAAAATTCACCACAGTGTTATTAAAACGAGTACTTATCTTCTGAATCATAAGACTCCTCATTCTTTTTCAACATCATTGCTAATCGTTGAGGTGCAGCAGACGTGCACGTTTCGGGTGTGCGCCCTGCTTCAAATGCTCTCAAAACCATTCAAAAGTGCAACGAAGAAACGCCGTCATTGCAGCCGTGGGTAATCAATTGTCAATGGCTCTGACTAATCGTAACTTTATATGGAAGAAGGCCAACCGGAAACGGGGAAAGCCTCACTGTCAGAGGCATCCCCGCTGCCCATTGGTCCAAAAACTTGGATAGAACGATCAGCCGACGAGAACACGTCATAAGATGGTAATCCAATCGATGTCCCTATTCAGACCACGGGGGTGAATCGTATGCAACTCAAAAATCCACCTCTGTTCTAAACGTTGCAGTTTTTGTTCACGGTCACCCCTCCGTGGATCAGAGGGAACATGATCAATAATAGTCCACTTCAGATCCTCAAAGCTATGGGACTCCGCCACACAATGTTCCACTAACGGAGCTGTCAAAACGCTATTTCTTATCCGAGATGCATGTTCGGCCAAACGTAGGCGCATAGAACGAATAGTACGCCCTACATATAAGAGACCGCAAGGACATGTCAATAAATAGACCACATGTGTGGTGAGGCAAGTCGTCTTCCATCGTCGAACATAGCTTTGGCAAGTTACAGGATGTTGCCAAGACACCCCTGAAGATGTCCCCTCACAATAGCGACACTCATTGCAGGGTAAGTGGCCCCCCTCTTGTCCAGATGGAATAGGTCGATCCATGGCCAAAGTTGTTTTTACCAACTGGTTATTCAAATTACTTCCCCGAGTAAATGTCAGTCGCAAGGGTTGTTGGAAACAATCGTGTAGAGTCAACATCCGCCAATGAGAACGTAAGATTTTTGCTATTGCTGAACTCCTTTCATTGTATGGCAGCACTCCAACCAACGGATTCTCATCTGATGTTCTAGTCAAGGAATATTGGGGATCCAATAGCCATTCTCGATGTGTATATTTAGCTCTACGATAAGCTTGAGAGACCATCTGGGAAGGGTATCCCCGAGCCAACAATCGATGAGTTAATTCAAACGAATGTGTCTTAAATTCCCCAATGGAGTGACAAAGACGACGCAGACATAAAAACTGTCCATAAGGGAGACCCCGTTTAAGGGGAACAGGGTGGTAACTATGATAATGGAGCAAACTGTTTCTCTGCACTGGCTTACGATACAGTGTAGATCTCAATGTACCATCCTCCACCATAACCATCATATCCAAAAATTCGATCTTATCCGTAGCAACATGCGCTGTGAAAGTGATGTTAGATTTCAACTGGTTTAACCAGTCAATGAAAACCTGGAGAGTAGACTGATCTGACGTCCAGATGAAAAAAATATCATCTAAAAATCTTCTCCAAAGTTTCACATACTGATATAGTAAGGAACTTTGAATAAGCGTCTCTTCCAATTTGCCCATATATAGGGTAGCTATAGACGGGGCCATAGTTGCCCCCATGGCTATACCGGAGATTTGCTTATAAAAATTCCCTTCAACCAAAAAAATAATTCTGGGTCAATACCACTCGTGCTAGATTTACCAGAAATGATCGTGGAAGTCGACTAGGGGCTGCCTGAAATGAATGCTCCAGTAAGTCCAGTGCTTCAACTTGGTCAATATTAGTATATAAAGCGGTGACGTCCAAAGTCACCAAATAAGCTCCCAAAGGGACACGGAATTCAGAGATGACCTGTAGAAAGTGAGTGGAATCCCTCAGAAAAGATGGTACTGCTCTAGCCTCAATTTTCAAAAACGTGTCACAAAATATAGAAAGGGGTTCCAAAATAGAACCGCGACAAGAGACTATAGGTCTTCCCGGAGGGGACGCTAAAGATTTGTGAATTTTGGGCACGAGGTATAGCGTAGGAACTTTGGGATGAGCTGTAACCAAAAACTTTTTCTCAGACTGTACATTCCTAGAGCTGAAGGAGGGCTAGGACTTACAGAGATTTATTACACCTATATAGCTACTATCATAGGCCTCCAAGCCTACCTGACAGTCTCATAGGATCCAAATATGCAAAAAGTGTTGAAATATGAAAATAAATGTCCAGAATCTGTCTCCATCCGATGATTAGAAGGAATAAGTGAGAATCCACAGGAATGCACAGGAAAGGAAGTAACATAATTTTCATGCCTGGAACAGTCCAGGTTCTGCTGTGACTGGCAGACACAGATTCTTATGCTTTGCTGTGCGTTCTGCCCACAATTTGGGTCTGCAAACATGCAATTCACCATCATGCCCTTCTGAGAGCTTGGCTTTATTGACTCTGCTGCAGCCCATTGCAGGGGGTCAGACATGTTCACCCTGCAGATGTCTGTTACTTGATTGGCAGTGTAGCTTAATGGTCACACACTTGCTTGGGGACCAAGTTTCCAGGCCCATAAACACTCCTTGTCTGCCTGGTTGGAATGTTTTACTGAGGCCTTTTATGTATGGCACATCCTTCATAGAATGACCACAACTCCTTGTGACTTTGGGCAGGTCATTTAACCCTCCATTGCCTCAGCAGACTGCAGGTCTCACAGTCCCTGTTTTTAATAAATTACCAAGTTTTTGGTACAATGTATACCACTTTGACTACACTGATAAAGCGGTATGATAAAAGGCAGTTAAACACATACAGATATAACCTACTTGTAAAACATGATTCAAGTATTACATCATGACTGTGACTGTGCAACTTTGGCTCCATCAAATTTCTGCATTACATGCAGCCATATCCTATCCCTTGGATGGCTTCCTGCAGGGAGCATCACATGTCCTTATGTGCCCCATTTGGCCAGTATCAGCGACTCCTGTTCAGTTACTGTATGCACATTTTGTCTTCAAAGTGTACACATGCCACCTTAACGCCCGTTGTCTTGATAGTGCACTTTAAGCCCTTACTGCAGAAACGCTTCCTATCCACCCTGAACCTTTTTCACACGGAAAACCCCTTATTGCTGCCATTAACTCTTGATATCCCCTGCTACCTTAATGCCCTTTACTAAACATACCTTCTTGTGTCCTTGGGCAACTCACTAAACCCTCCATTGTTTCAGAGGAATCCAAGTTATCAATGTCCCTGTTTTTTTATGTACATTACCAAGTTTTAGTTACAATGTAACCCGCTTTGCCTAAAATGATAAAGTGGTACAACAACCAGTTTTAGAAATTCATATATAACATAAATAGAACACATGATTCGACTATTTCATCATAACTGCACTTGTATATCTTTGCATTACATGCAGCCACATCCTACCTCTAGGATGGCCACCTGCAGGGATCATCATGCTGCCTTACTTGTTCCATATGGCCAGCATGAGTGACTCTTGTCCACTTGTATGTACATTTATCAGGAGAGTTGTGTGGTGGTTGGGATCTGTGAGACCCTCATAGCTGGTACTGGGGCTTCCCTGTGGCAGAGCTACTTTTTTTTCCCCACACACTAAGGGGGATGTTTACTAAAGTGCGGTAATCGTGATTAACGCGCGTAAAGTACGTTTAACGATCGTTAGCACGTCCGAACGCACGTTCTGACGCGCTAACGATCGTTAAACGTACTTTACGCGCGTTAACCGCAGTTAACGATCGTAAACCTCCGCAGCGCGTTAAAACAGCGCAGAAGGTGGAGAGTGGGCGGAGAGAAGGGGTCAATGGGCGGAGAGTGGGCGGGGAGAGGCTCCCCTCATACTAACGCGCTGAATTTCTGAGCTCAATTCCAACGCGAATGAAAACCTGTCGTTAAAGGCATTTAAAGGGAAGAGAAACCATTTCCGTCAGCAATGTACAGAAAAACCGGGGAAACCCACAAAACGTGAGCAGTGTGATACATGTGCACAGAACAAAATTTCACATAAAAAGTTAAAAATGACCACAAGAAACATTTTAAAAAGCATAATGCAGCTGGGCAACAGTGATAGCAATGGGAAACAAGGAACAACACTCCCTGGAAAGTACCAAATAACAAAGGAATGATGTGTGTAAGGGTCTACGCTCCGCAGACCCTTTCAAAGATCATGTCATTGTAATGGAGCTGTCCTGGGAGTGTTGTGTAATGTTGCCCAATGATATCATTGTTGCCAAGCTTGGTTATGGGTGTGTGCCCCTTTTCTGAGGTCTCCTCTGAGGTTTATGTGCACCTTTGTCTGCATACAAGGTAAATGAGGCCACAGTAAACCTGTTGCAGAGCAGGGTATCTGACTCGTCAGGCCGGTTTAACTAACTCCAGGGACTGCAGTCTCTGTGGCCACAGTGTGGTGCAACAGACACAGCCAGTGCCTGTGAGACCAGAGGGTCACAGGTTCAAATCCTAGCTGGGGCTCCTGCCAACCCAGTCCCCATAGTTTTACCCACCACTAAACAGTGATAGTAAAGACACTCCTTTATTGCAGAGAACATACGCATGGCCTATATTTTACCACACCAAACACAGACAGCAGAAACAGGCACATTACCTAAAGCAGAGTCCCGCAAATGCAGTCCTGGAGGGCCCCACACCATTCTGGCTTCATGCTGCCTCTAATAAAGATGCCTGTGCTGCATAGCTATGCACCACCCCCATGGTATGCAGATGTAGCTCATGCATATTTATGAGGGACAGCATGAAAACCCGAACAGTGTTTGGAACACCAGGACTGGAGTCGGGGAACTCTGCCGTAAAGCAGCAGCCAACAGGGCCACACACCCACCCACAGGCCCCATTGGCCAATGCCTCCTGGAGAGGCAAGACATTGGGCCCTGCCTGTATCTCCCAATACTAGCAGTTGCATACCTTAGCAATGCCACCCTACACCTGGGTATATGGTACAGAGCTATCAAACGTTCCCTATGATAACTGGCAGATATCAATTCCTACGTTAAGCACATTTTGCTCATTGAGCTCCACCATAACAATCATTCTGATGTCTGCGGTGTTTGCTGCAGGTCTGGTCTCTGACAGTGTTCGCCACCCTGGGGAGTGACCCCCCAACAGCCTTGTGTACCATATCCATGCCTGTACTATGCCCATGTCTGGTGTGGTGGGTATGGCTGCTGACCACCTCTATAGTAGCACAATGCTGGCATAGGTGTGGGGGTGGCTGGCTGTCTATCCAGTGTGTGGTGGCTGCAAACACCTTCCACAGTCCACACTGCCAGCAATGTTGCCAGTATTGGGCTGCCAATGTGCATAATGAGGAGCAAGGTACCATGGGTATAGGCCGGACAGGGTGGCCTGGCCAGGGTGCATCTGCACAGGGCATAGGGCAGTGACAGGCACATTGTAGTGCCCGGCCACCACCTACACAGACAGGGTGACCTCAGTATATCCTGCTGAGAGATCACTCTCACCCTGACTGTGCAGTGACCACAGCATGGCTAGGCACTCCCATGGTGCTATCTAGTATTTTTCTCATGTGATAAATATGGGTTTCCTTTTGGGGCCCAGTCACTGATGTATCTGCTTGCTGTGTATGCTGACATCCCAGTTCTGGGTGCAGGCATCTCCACTGGGCACTAGCAGACTGTTTGCAGCTGGTAGGTGTTGTGATGGAGTGGCTTGCAGGGTGCAGTGGCTGATGGCTGATGGCTTGCACCAGGGGAATATCAGATAGTGGTGGGGTGCAGCATACCATATCCAGGCCTCATGTCTGTTTGCTATTGTGTTATGGCTGTGTACAGAGCTGCATTGACTGCCCTGTGGGGTGTCTGTTCCTCAGCAGGACTAGGGTTTATGTTCCCCTCTACTGCCACCTTTGCAGGGAGGTAGAATGTGGATCTTTTGATGGGAGACTCTGTTTGATGCCCTCGGCCCGGGGGGGGGGAAGGGTGTGCGCGCATGGGGCTACACCTGACTGAAACAGACAGAGATGTCCAAGGTGGTCCTGCAGAAACTACCTATCTCACACAGTAACACTGCTTTGGACCTGCGCCATGGCCTCTTTCAGCCATGGACGGTGCTGTGGACCTAGTGCTGGGTGCCTCACTGCACCCTCAGGGTGAGCACAGTACCCGCACAATGTGACGGTGTGTAGCTACTCTGTGCCAGTACAACACACGGTCAGTACCCACTATCAGGCCGAGGTGCTGTGGGGGTGCACATGGTCAGTTCCCCCTGCCAGGCCGAGGTGCTGTGGGGGTGCATTCCCCATGGTGTGTATCTGTGGACAGCTGATTTGCATGTGCAGTGCATCATGGGGGTGACTGGCACATTCCAACCCTGTGAAACCGCAGCACCTGCTCACAGGCTCTGATAAACCATGGGCCATCACACGTACATCTGGTAGCATAATGCATAGCTGCAAGACACCCTACAGAGTCTGTAATATAAAATGCCCACACTGGTAAAAACACACATACCCACGCACGTAAGCACACACGTACCCACGCACGATTCTACGCGCGGGGCTACGCACGTACCAACGCACGCAGCCTCGCACGCACCAACGTGTGTTTCTGACACCCATACTCAACATAACGAAAAACAAGCCTCCTCATTCCCTCTGTAATGTACAGGGTGATGCCTGGGACAGCCTTCTGCGTTAGACACACTGGGGACTCAAACCCATGCTGCCTGTAACAGCGGTCAGTACCGTAACCATTGTGCTACAGCTCTGTGTCTGTACATCGTCTTACGATTAACGTGCAGTAATGCGCCACCGCGCCCGGTAACGCTCGTTAATTTTGTGAACGCGCGTTAGTGGTGACGATGTACCGCCCATGTCCTTATTTGGGGTTTTTGTTACTACCGCGGCTCCTAACGCGAATTGCACTAACGCGGTTTAGTAAACATACCCCTAAATCTGCATTTGTGAGATCACATCAGGTACATCGAGACTGCACACCCATGCCACACTCTTCTACCACCATCCTTTTCAGTCCATCCATCAGCATCTATTGGTTATGCACAGTCATGTATTATCTTGCCTGCTGCTACACCGTACAGGAACTTATTCATCATATCGACGTATCATTCATGCCTCTCCTGTGACTGATCTGCACGTGAGCACACCTGCTCCGTCATCCTTTTGATACACACATCATGGCGATCCTGGCTCCGCAGGGGGGACACGTCTTCCCCATCCTAGGCAGCACACTGACATTAAAGCATATTTTGTGGGCACCCCTCACTCAATCAGTACACCTGCTTCCCACATGCTTGTCCCACTTTCTGACTGCCATGTAGGAAGCCCATGGATCTGTCAGGTCCATCAGTTCCTACCTTTCCTTCCATCCATCAGCTTCAATGTGACGTTTGCTGGGGCTTCCTTATCCTGAGTTACGGTGACAGCTGTTTTCGGGCGTTAGGATGCCCGCTTGTCACCTTAATGCCCGATGCCCTGTTTGCGCATGATAAGTGGAGCCTAGCACCTTTACTGCCTATTTCTTGCCCCGGCCTTTAATGCACTGAACACCCCTTAGTGCTGTCGTTAATGCTCGATAGCAAAGGCTCCCTTAACGTTCTTTACTAAACATATCCCTTAGTGTGTAAATCAGTGTCTAATAAAGGCCCTGCCCTGTGGAAACAGTTGCTGCAGGCTCATGCGTGCTAGCTGCTTAGCGCACTTCATTAAAAGGGCCCTATATTAATAGCAATAACTATGCTTGTTTTCCTCTTTCTTCCTTTGGATTTTATGTAACATACATTTAGGATTTTGATGTCTTATTGCAAAGTTCTTTGGAATCCTGTTTGGGTGAAAAATGAATTAGTAAACAATTATTTGCTACTTACCTGAGAAATAATTAATGTGGTATTTTTAAAAGACATGTCATTTAAAGGCCGCACAATACCATTCAAAACCTTTCCTAGAAAACAGACACAGAAAACATTCCACTTTTAATTCAGAAGTGCAAAATCCTTTGTAATGGTAAATGATGATTTCTGGTATTCAAACTTCATACTTGTATCAACCTATTTATATGCATTTAAAAAAATCATCTTATATATCCTGAGTGATAGCTTTATATTAAGTTAGAATACTTTTAAATGAAAGCATTTCTAATAGGAAATAGTGGTTTCCACTACTTCTAGAACATTTTGCATCTGTTCCCAAAATGAAATTACATTCAGATTTCTAGTTTTCTTACAGGAATTGAAAGATTATGATCCCACAATGTTTCATGGATGTTTCTCCAGTGAAACCAATACCACATTCTTCCACAAGACAGTAAAACTCCTTAAAGAAATCTGACAAGTTATCAGAAAGGAAGAATAGGAGACGAGCGGTCAGGGATTGGGGTGTACATAAAAACATTTCTGGTTTTGTTTGGCTTTATATTTTATTATCGTTTAATTTTATTTTTCTCCTCTTTGTTGTTTTATTTCATTTTTTGTCATTTTATAGTGTGATAAGGCATGCAAGGATGATTGTGCAGACAGACCTAAATCAGCAGACCAGCTGAACCCAAGTCCAAAACTCCAAAAAAAAATCTTTATTTAAAACAAGGAAATATAAAGCAAATCCTGGCTTATTTTTGCAGGCTTCGAACACTTTGACAACAATATTAGGCATTTGAGGGTAGTTTTATAAATCTTTTTCATGTGCAAATTGTCTGTTATAGAATTGGGTCACTCCTACATTTCAGCTTGATGCAAACAGACTCGTACTTGAACAGTAAGCATGCTTGAGGAGGAGTTAAGGCAGAATATGGGCAGAGTTGGGATTTAAAAGTATATTTTATAAAATACAGTATGTATGTAAAGTGCATGCTAACATTTATGCTTTCAGTATTTCATAATCACTTATGCATCTTTATGTACCTTTTGTAAATAGGCTTAAAGGAGACACCAACTCCATATCCAAACCTTATATGGTGTTGGCATGTTCTTGAGACCTTCCAACTCCTAGGTTGATCATCTGTGCTTCACTCTTCCTCCTCTGGGACCCACTTTCTTTTCTAGCATCCCTGCAGGGGAGGTCCAAGCACTGGGTGGATTAGGTGTCCTCATAGTGTGATGAAAATATGGGGACAATGGCAGTGCTATTGTGACATTCATCAGCAGCCTGGCCTAAAGCAAAGTTTGAAGGGGGGTGAGGCACAGCAGGTCTTGAACACATGAAGTCCCATGCCATCTCCTCTCACTCTACTTTTAGTGCTATTCTGTCAGAGGATGGCAGAGATGACATTGCTCCAACAGCGGAGGAAGGAAGGAATGGAAAAGGGAAGAAACTGGATATATGGGATAAGGCAATGGAAGGGACGACATTGGGCACTTTGGGAGAGGGAGGGTAGGAAAGAGAAGTGATGGTGCTGAATGCTTGGTGGGTAGTGAAGGTAAGGAAAGAGGCTGGACACCTGGGAGTAAGAAAGGAGAGATGCTGCACTATGAGGGGGGGGGGGAGTAAGGAAGGGGAAATAGCCTTGAGATGTCCAGAGGAAGAGCTGAAGATTCACCTAGGGTGTCTTATACCCTCCGGCTAGCCCTCGTTCCTCAACTATGTTGCAACAACTGCAGCCAACACTATGGTGAATCAAGGAACTCTACTATATAGTTCCTTCATAGCAGTTAAGCAATTTTGTCCTATGCTAAATTGTTTTAGTATGCTGCACCTAAGCAGTGCTTGTTAAAATGCAAAAAATGTAACTAAATTTTGTTGAGTCCCTATCCACTACTACTACTTCTGATCATTCAAGAACATAAGAACATAAGGAATGCCATACTGGTCAGAACAAGGTCCATCAAGCCCAGTATCCTGTTCCCAACAGTGGCCAATCCAGGTAACAAATACCTGGCAGGTTCCCAAAAAGGTACACAGGTTCCACAATGCTTGTCCTGGGGCAAGCAGTGAATTTCCCAGGTCCTCTTTAATAATGGTTTATGGACCTTTCCTCCAGGAATTTGTCCAAACCTTTTTTAAATATAGCTACACTAACAGCCTCCACTACATCCTCCGGTAACAAATTCCAGAGTTTTATTACTCGTTGAGTGAAGAATTATTTTCTCTTATTAGTCTTAAATGGGTTACATTTGTAGCTTCATTGTGTGTCCACTAGTCTTTCTACTTTTTGATGGCATAAACAACTGATCTAAGTATACCCGTTCTACTCCATTCATTAATTTAATTTGTATTGCATTACAAGGAGGGAACCACTTCCTAAAACGCCTAAGAACCTAGAAGTACTTAAGAACAAGAAGAGATATTTCAACTGGTTAGATACCTAAGCAGGTTACCCAAGCAAACCTGAAAAGTGCCCTCCCCTTCTAATGGTAAAAATACCAATGTTTGCAGCATGCATTCTATTAGATATTTTGCAGATGGGTAAGATGGGAGGCAAGGGAAAGACAGGGCCAGCATAGCATGTGCAAGATTTTGATCTATGATCACTCTGGGATTATGGAACTTTCTGCCAGCCAAGGTAATGACTTTGTTAGACACCTCCCTCTTTACAAACAGTTGAGGACATACAGTATTTGTTTCAATAAGCTTTTGCAATAGCAGGATAACATTAGACAGCGATAGTGTCTATTTAATCCTTCCATCATATTACCTTTATTTGGAAGATATTATAATCTCTTGTGGGACTAATTTTATTGTATATCAGTGTTTTTATTTTTGATTTTATGTTATGTGGATTATTTAATTTTATTGGATTTTTTGTGCAGCTTGTCTTGTTACATTTTGCTGTGCATGTACTTGGTAATTTGCTTAGCTTTCTTGATAGCATAGAAAAGAAATAATCTTGGGGGCGGAGCCTGATGTCCAGCGGGTAAGACGCTTCGCGCTGAAGCTCCCGAGAGGCCTACTCAGAATCCTGACTTAATACCTACATAAACTTAATATTTTGCTCCGAACTTACCGGGGTACCTCGGGGGGGATGGCGGCCCATAAACCAGCGCGCTTGGACTTCGGGTCTCCTTCTTCTTCACACGGAAAACGCTCCAAAACAGAGGTGTCTTCCCCACAGAAGATGGTTCCACTTCGGGAAAACCCCGAAATGCACCAGGAGATCTTAGAGGAAATACGCGGCGTGAAGGAACTGGTGCAGTCCAACGGAGAAGCGCTTCGAGCCATGCGAGAAGACTTCGGTGTGCTCCAGGACCGACTTGAAAGTCTTTCATTACGGCAGGACAACATGGCGGGGGTCCTCGACTCGCACGCGGTGCGCTTGGTCAAACTGGACAAGGCTGAGCGCCAGATACAGAATCTTCAAAAAGAGTTAGAAGATAGCAATAATCGAGCCCGTCGCAACAATGTGAGGCTCATTGGAATACCGGAGGGGGCGGAAGCAGGAGATATAAGAGAATTCCTGCTCAAAACTCTTCCCTCCTTGCTGAAGATCACTTTTCATAGAGATCTGGAAATTGATCGAGCACATCGTGTTCCTACCCATATGGCGCTCAATCGAACGACCCCCCCGGCCTATTATCTTTCGATTACTACGATATCAACAAGTGGAACAAATTCTAAACGCTGCCCGGGCGAATCATCATCTGGAGTTTGAAAGTCATAGAGTCTCCTTCTTCCCTGATTTGGCAAAGCCCACAGTTGACCGTCGGAAGAGGCTCCTTGCTTTTCGCCCTTGACTTCAACAGCTACAGGCTCGCTTTGGCCTGTTGTATCCAGCGAAGCTCCGAGTGACTCTCCACAACCAAACTAGGACATTCGAAGATCCTGATCTACTATCAACATTTTTAGACTCCAAAGAAGCAGAGCAGATGCGCTAATCCAACAACTTGGACTTATTATCTGCCGGCTCTGACCGCCATTTTGAAGGGCCCGACGCGGTGGTCATAGCCAAGCACAGAGACTGCCTGGACTTTTCTTTCTTTCTCTATATGACTCTCTTGGTCTCCTATCCCTCCATGATGTGTGCCTCGGTTGGATTCGGAGCACGCACAGTTATACAGGTTATATGTTTTCAATTTCGGCCTTCTCTGGGGTTTCTCCCCGCAGACACATGGTCGCCAGTAATTTCTGGGGTTTTGCTTCTTCTCTACCGCACCGCGGTTTTTCTTTTTTAAAGTGGGGCGCTTCATTGTATTACATTAGCTTATTTTCTATCATATTATGTGTACAGCCAGATACAGTTAATTTGAGGGACATTGTGAAATTATGTGCGTTATCATGCTCAGAATTTTTAACCTTTCTGAATGGCCTTATGTAAGATCTTATCACTTAACGTAAAAGGCATCAATAGCCCAATCAAAAGAAAGAAAATCCTTAGCTATCTTAACCATGAGCATGCTGATTTAGTGTTTCTTCAGGAAACGCATCTAAACTCCGCTGAAACACTGAAACTCAATGCTAAGCCTTACATGGTGGCTGCCTATTCTCCCGCCGTTTCCAAACGGTGTGGGGTAGCCATTCTGGTTAAGAAGTCTTTGCAAGCTACTGTAATGGATACTAGCTCTGATAAGGAGGGTAGATGGGCCCGTGCACACCTTAAGGTTGGAGATAGTGAATTCACGTGTATTTGTATTTATGCCCCGAATGTGGATAACCCTGCTTACTATGCAAGTATTGCGCAGTTGGCACAGGCCTCTGCCAATACTCCATTAATACTTGGTGGCGATTTCAATCAAGTACTAGACCCTTTGATAGATAGACAACCGCCTAGAACGAGTAGTCCACCCAAGAGTCTTGCTACCCTTACAGCTCTGATGCAAGATCTTGCGCTAGTAGATATATGGAGGCTGCTTCACCCCTCTGACTTAGAGTTCACCTTTTTCTCTGCCCCCCATCACTCACAATCTAGAATAGATTTCTTTCTCATTTCCAAAGCACTGATTTCTCAAGTGGACACGGCTAGGACTCATCCTCTCCATATTTCAGATCATGCTGCCATATCTTTTTCATTACATGTCACTACTGGAATCATGTCTGTCTCTATAGTAAATATGAACAAATACCTCGTATGTTTGCTTCTTCCGTTCAGACCCCTCATCATCTGTCTAAATGGAAGATGCTCAATGACTATGTTCACAATGCTAAATGCTCTCATCTGACTGTTTAAATTTGTATAAATCTCTGTCATGTGATCATTCTGTATCGCAGATACTATTTATGTTCGTTTTGATGTAAGATCACTGTTGTTTGGCAGCGCTCACATGCTGATACTATCGATTTAGAGAAGAAGCATGGGGGTGGGGGGTAATAGGGTTTGCTTTTCCTTATTGTATACTTGTTTTGTCTCCTTTGGTGTGTTGTTTCTTTTGTTTGTTGCAAAATGAAAATAAAAGTTAAAAAAAAAAAGAAAAGAAATAATCTTAAATACATAAATAAAAATCTAATTTTGAAATCCCTAAATGTGTTGTACAGCATAAGCTTTGCATATGTTAAGAAGGTGCATATTCATGGGTATAGAAGTACTCATAGTGCTATCAATCCTTGAATTTTCAAAGGGAAGCTGTATGAGATGTTTCCCTTTGAAAATTAACAACCCCCAGGTTTACAAGTCCTGCATAAAATTGAGCAAAATGACTTCCTTAAGTGCATATATCCTATTACAGTGGTTCCCAAATCTCTTCTAGATAAACCCCCAGCCAGTCAGGTTTTCAGGATATCTGCAGTGACTATATAAGGGATAAGATTTGCATGAAGTTCTTTCACTGCATGCAAATCCATTTGATGCATATTTACTGCAGATATCCTGCAAATATGACTACCTGAGGATCCCCAGGACAGGTTTAGGAACACATTTCAATACATCAAAGCATCTTATGAATTGAAAATACTTTCCTCTAGAACGTTCATCCCAATATTCTAGAATGTAACATAAGAGAAAAAAAATCACAGAAAAGATAATGGCATAGTCTTCCAATGGAACTGATTGAGGAAACATTTAGTAATATGCAGTAAGCAGTTATGGTGTGGATTAATGTACAATAACTATGAGTGTGTCTCTGCAGTACATTTACTGTTCCCATGCTTTGAGTTAGCATAAAGTAATTCATTGTTAATTGCATGCCCTGCTGCATGGTGGGAAATGGATGGGCTAGCCCTGGGTTTTACCTTGCATTTAGTGCATGGTAACTTACCGCATGTCATTACTGTTTCTGATAGTGTGCATTTGCTTACTGCCTCCTAAACAGGTAAACGTATTTTCTGTGCAGTAACTGTATGGAAAGATGTTGGGAATTCCCTCGAGTTACCACACAGGTTCTGCACTTACCACATGGTAATTTGGGCACTTACCAGACTTTATTAAAAAGGGCTCCTTAGTATCAAAATCTAGGAAAGCATGGAATCAACCAGAGGATTTTGGGAGATATGAAGGTAAAATGAGAGAGTGGATGACATCTGGACTATTGCAGCAAGAAGGGGAAATGAACAGACTGAATGGTCCTTGCAACCATAATCCATCTTTATATTGTGGTTCATCACCACCACAGATACATATCAAATTTATATAGGCAAAGTACCATATTTGTCCCATGTACCCTTGTTATATTGAATACTAAATAATCCATGGGGAGATTTTAAAAACTCAGCAACTCGGTAATTTTAAAGAAGTCTTCAATGGGCCTTACCATCGATAGTTGGTAAAATCATGCTCTTTAAAGTGGAATTCATGGACTCCTCCAGAGCTGTGCCCTGTAACAAATAGGAAGCATGTTCAATGAATTACACTGATAGTTAAAAACAAAGCATCATAGAAGCTCAATTGGTTCAACCATCCCTCATACAATAGCACCAGAACAGGTTCAAACAGAAAATGGACTAGGGCTTAAGGGGAGGAATTTTGTAAGGGGGTGCATGCTTTAACACTAGAAACCCCAAAGTGTGTCAATTGACGCAAATGCATCTTCGAAGTTGTATACCAGCGCCACTGCTAGAACCATGTCAGTCATGTTCCATGACTTTGTTAGCAAGGTCAAGATGTTCAAATATGTGCATCGAAAATTAATGACAGATGCACCACCTAGCAGGAAAATGAATTTATACCTAGAAGCTGCAAAGTACGTCAATTGACGCACTCAATTGTTTTGCATGCATCAATTGACGTACTTTGGGGCTTCTAGGTATAAATTCATGTTCCCACTAGGTGGCACATCTCAATCACTGTTTACAGTTTTACTCTGACATTACAAACAATAAACACACGATGACATCATGTAATGACGTCACATACTGCACGTATTTAACAAAGAAGTAACTTCACATTCATTCACATCTGCATTTCATGCTAAACGCAGTCGTCGTGATAATGCGTCAATTGACGCACTTTGGGGTTTCTAGGTAAAATTCCTTTTGGGGCTTCTAGTGTTAAGAGGTAAGGCATGTACCTTCTTTGGTGGTATTTTAGTTATTTATATGCAAAGATGACTTATAAAATACCAACTGGCATAAAAATACATGGGGGATATTTAAGGAGATATAATGGTTAGCAGACCTGCCAACTGTATTAATCCCCTTATGCAGTATATTCAGCGGCACTAACAAAGGTGCCACCGCTGCACACCCTGATGGTAACTGGTTACTGGGGCATGCCAGGGTGGCACCCATCGATAACCAGGCAGCAACGATACTGAGCCACTGCCTGGCTATTGACATGTAGCGACAGTCAGGTGCAGCAAAGTCTGGCTTAACCTTTTGCCACAGAAGTTAACCAGGCAGAGGATGAATATCACCGCTACCCCATTAGCTTCCTGGCAATCCAGGCAACCCGGACTTTCAATGCTGGGGCTTAGATATGGCCCTGGCATTGAATATCCAAGTTTAAAATTCAGCAGCGGCTGATGATGGTGCAGAGTTTGGGTGCAGCATGGGCAGGTACACGTATAAGTGAGAAGATTATAAAATACTTTTAATTCTACACACGTATTTGAAAAATACAAGTGTGAACATGTACATCAACTCGTGAATTTTATAAAGAAAAGTAGACGTCCACTTATCTTTATAAACTAGCACCTACATAGACATTTATGCAGGTACCTGTTATGAAATTATTCCTAGAACAGGTTACTTAAATATACTTGGATCAATTTTCAAAAGAAGTTATACATTTATTAGCAGACAGTAAACCTAAACTTCCCTTTATTTTCAGCCACTATATGACTAGCATCGAGCTGAAAACAAATCTAGCCACCTCACTATTATCTATATAGTGGAGGAGCAGAGCGAAACTAGCAACCAAAGATTTTATCCATATAACAGCGATAAAATATCCCTTTAGTTTAGGCCTCCAAATAGCATCCTAAATTAAATGGATAACAATGGTGAAAGTCCTTGCACTGATTTTGTTTTTAGCATCACCGAGTGTACATATGGTGACTGAATTTATTTCTTAGGTGAAAGGCCATGACTGGCATTCAAAGTTAAATGATGACCACTGCCACTGAAAATCACCTCTCTTCTGCATCATAAACATGATACTGTTTCCTATCATCTATTTTCAGATGTTTCCCCATTTTCTGTGGAAACGTCTTTGGAAATTGGACTATAATGTATGTAGGCTCCTGAATTATTACTACAATCAGCTACATTAATAATCTTTGTGCTGTAACATTCTTTAATACCATGATTAGACAGTCGAGTGTTTATGGTCTCTGTCTAACAAGCAAACAAGGATAAAACAGGACGATGAGGGGACACGGACAATATTAATTTGCATCCACATAATAGATTAATAAATGAAGTAATGTTTGTATATTTTATTAAAATATTTTGCTATGGATTTTTTGTGGTTTAATTTCCTCTTTCCCCTCCATCCTTGACTGTAACTCTGGCCTATATCTTAAATATCAGAGTAAATATTGGCTAAAGATTACTCATTAGTTCTGGAAATAGTAGGCTGAGAGCAGTTTCCTTAGTCACCATAGCTGAGATGTATGTGCACACGTTCAGCCCACATAGAGGGCCAATTTAGAACTGGCTGTAGTCTGTAGAGGTGTAAAGAGTAGCAATTGGAGAAAGAGTGAGCACACTTAACACTTTCCTTTTTCTAGTGGCAGTAACCACACATCACAGCAGAAGAGGCATAAATGTGCACATGCATCGCCAACTAGATTTACACACATATTTTGCATTTTGACTCCAGGAATGCCCTCTTAAAGTATGTTTAAAAGTACACATAGGATCACAGCCTACACATACTTTTATATGTATGGCTCAGGAAGGTATTCTTTGAATATTAACCAGAGGGAAAGGGCAAGCTCCCGCCTTTTCTCAGAAGTTCAAGATCAGTTATTTTAAGGTACAGTATGCATTTTCTTGTCCCCAGAGGGCTTACAACCTGTGTTTGTACCTGAGGCAATGGAGGGATGAGGGACTTGCTCACGATCATAAGGAGCGACATATGTACTCTCAGTAGCAGAACACTTGTAGCTATTATTTCCACGGGCACTCAAGTAAAATAGGGCATGTGCATTTCAAAATGGCATGGATGAAAACATGCTGTTTTCGTGCCCTGACCTAAACAGTTTCTCAGATCTGCTTTTTTAAAAAAATCCAGTCAGATTATGTGCACTATGGAATCTTGTGCATAATCTTTAGCTGATTAGAGGAAGCAATATTCAGTTTGGCCAATTTAATTGGGCAAACAATTTTGAAAATTGTTCTTCACATGGCCGGGGAATATTGTTTCTGTGGCCATTTAGACTGGCAAAAGAATCATGAAGCCAGCTTCTTGCAAAATACTCAGTCAGCCTTCATTATTGTGCAGATTTTAAGAATATAGTAGGGTTGTACAGGCAAAAATAATCCATTTCATTTAGTTTCCCCATGTTTTCAGAGTTTTTTCATTTTGTTTCTTTTTTATACATTTTAATTTTATTTTTATAAATTTTCTTTTCAGGTCAATTTATTTAATTAAAGAAGTAACCGTGGCGGCTGCCTAAATGAAAAACTTAACTGAAAGGTTACTAGAGGTTTCAGACAAATAAAAGAAATCCAACTGGACTGGTCTCAAAACAGTGGCCTGTGGGTTAAAAGGCAGGCATTTTGTGGAAAAGCTATCATAGGAACCAGTCTAAGCAGCCTGCTCATAACACTTGTATTGATAGTAATCTTCCTTCCTGTTTCCTGACTGGCCCAAGGTTTGTCTGGTCTGGAAGTCTATGGAAAACACTAACTGGAATTTTTGCACTGTGAATCTATTGACTCCTATTGTAGAGATTTACTCCAAAGATTTTTCTTTTGCCATGTTCTTGGGCCAGAAATTCCCAGAAACCATGTCTTAGTACACTATCAGAGACATTTATCAAGCCTAATCCAGATCCTGGTTGTCCAATTAGTAATGATCAACCAAGGTCCAGTAATTTGGGAATCAGCTGCTCCAAATACTTAACAGGAGTGATACCCTCCGCAACCTCTGGGATCCCAGGGATCCTGATGTGCTGGCTAGAATTGTTGCTCTCCTCCATGACCTTCTCCAACACCTATATCATCTTAAGGTGGGACTGCATGCTCAGTAGTTCATCAGACTGGCATTCTGTTGTCTCGAGGTGCATAGTGTCAGATGATTGTTCTGACCTCAGCTCCATGATCGCAGCTTTCTTTCCCCAAGATGTTGCAATTCTCAACGAGTATGTTATTTCTTTCACTTACAGGATTTCCTGTAGTAAAGCCTGTATCAAAGCCTCACCTGTCTTATGAGCCGCCATCTCGAAAGAAGATGGAGAATCATGCTTGGGCAGATGCAGCCGAGTAGTCTAATTTATCTGGCGTGCTCATGATGTTAACCTTGGTGTCTTTAGATGCAGCTTGTGGAAGACAGCAATCAAATTAAAAAGACTATAGAGGGATTACGGGATGGCTAAAGTTTGAGCTTCCATACTCATTGGTGCCCTTCCCTCCCACCCCCTGCCTCAGGTACAAACTTAGATTGTAAGTCTTGTTGAGTCAGGAAAATACTTTCTGTACCTGAGTGTAACTCGTTTTGAATTACTACTGAAAGGCAAGAGCTAAATATAAGTACTAGTTGCATGAGATAAGTTTGGAGTCATTTATTAGCACTAAACCCAATGACTTACATTGCAGTACTTGCCCTGATAATTCAGTAGACCGAGATAACACCTGAAGAAAAATGAAATTGATTAGGTGAAGCCCAGTAATGCTTCTGCCACATCAAGATTAGTCTTACTACTTATTTCTATAGTATTACTAGACATATATAGCTCTATACAGATATCCATATGAGACAGTCCATTCTATGTAGAATTTACAGTCTTGTCAAGACAAGCATATAGACAAAGAAGAGACTTCAGGAATTTCATTTATTTCAGATAGTGGTTAAAATGAGCAAAGGTTATGAACAAGATGATATAGATTTTTAGTATGTGTTTGAATAAGGCTAGAGAAGGAGCATGAAGGACTAACTTGGGAAGTCCACTCCAAGCTTATGGTGCAGCAGAGTGGAAATCATGGAACTGGAGCTGATGATAAAGCAGCCAAACACACAGGAGATGTATCTGATGTTTACAATGGGGAAAGTCTTTCTAATCTAGTAGTACTATGTGATCACTGAATGGTGTGTTAGAGCAGTGATAGAGATCATTTATTCAAAAGATGAGGGTGCTAGACTTCAAGAAAAGTAACTACAATGTGAGAGTATCTCAAGCAGTCCTTGCTTGGATGGGAAAAGCTATGGAAAGTAAAAGAGTGGTGGGAAAAACTGAAAGGAGACACACTGGGCGTCCCGGCCCTCTGTGCACCCGGTCGGAACCGGATGCAAAGAGTTAGCCAGGATTCTAATCCCGCGAGGCACATCTAGCCCCGTTTGTAATACAAAGTTTTGATACCAATGTTAAAATCTCATACAAGGGCATCTATGTGTTCTGAAGTAATGTCTTTACCAGTTTGTTGATAAGGAGTCATGTAGATCTTTGTCAACATTTTTCATATTACCGATGCTATAACTGACTTCCTGTAAGGAATATTAAATCATGATCAGAAAGGCATCCAAATGTTATATTGGATATATACTAATAAATAGATGGGCCAATATACATATAATGGTTGGCCACAAATATCCAGATTCAGCAGCGACCACATAGCAGTTGTATAGAGTCCCCCTATCCAGATAGATAACCAAATAAAGTGAGGATATCCATAGGACAGCTAACTTGTTAACTCGGAACTCCAACCAAGCTTCATTTTGCTTTCTATAAAGCAGCCATCAGCTCTGATTAATCTTTTCCTATCAAAAAAATCCAGTACAGTCAAAATTTATAAAACGGAGGAATCCCCATGGCCTTCCATTACCCCCCTCCTCTCCTCGCCCAACACATCTTACCTCATTTTGTAGGGTCCAGAAGTCTACATGGAGTAGTAGTTATCCAGTCATTTCATCCCAGCTGCTATGGTATGTCAAAATTGTTCTAGCTGGAACTAAGATTGGTGCCATGTTGAAACACCTCTTTAAACAGCAAAATGGTAACAGCATCAGGTTGACTGGCACCATCTTCAAATAGGAAGAGTAGGAAACAATAATTTGAGATCACTCCTGTCCCATTTAGACTTCTGGATGCCACAGATGGGGTAATATGTCTCCTGAGGGATAGAGTAAGCAATGTTCCCATAAAATTGTGCAGTCGTCCTCAGTTCTTCCCAATCTGCAGCACCTCCCCCTATCTGCAGCAGTGAGGGTGGGAGGACTATTGCGCAGCTGTACAGGAACATGGGAAAGGCTAGGCGAGCCTTTGATTATTTTAATTTGGGCAATGCTGCATTTTGCAGTGCTAAAGGGAGACCCCACTCCCTTCATTTTGTTTGTTTTGTTGTTTATTTCAAAAGGACACTGGTTTGCTGTGAGTCCAGTGCCATTTTGAAGCACCTCTATGAATAAACAAAAAAAAACCCAAATGAAAACACTTTAATGAGTCAATATTCAAAAGGACTGATCTGTGTAGCCACTGCTGTTATATGGGAACATGCTATCCATGAAATATCAGCAGCAATATCTGTATAGGTGCTGCTGAAATTATTTACAGACCACCTTGGAAGTATCTAGATAGCGCCCAGGTGGAGCGAGGGTAGAGTGTGGACATTCTGGTGACATTCAGCCACTGTTATTCAGTTTAATTTGGATAATGGACTGAATATTGCTGCTGTCCATAGGGAGCAGTGGTGGTCAGTGTTCTCCATGTTTATTCAACACCACTTACTATCCGGGCATCAGCACTGAATAGATGTGGAAAATTTAAAAGTTGTGGTTGTTGTTTAAAAAAAAGGCAACTGTGCTGTTTGAATATGGATCTGCAAGTGCACAATTCTAATGAATCCCAACATGTATATGGAATTCACTCTTATGGTCAGGTTGATGCCAAGCTAATGTCAAGAAATGTCTGTTCTTATAGTCATTCTTATAACTGTAAACTTCCTGCCTGTGACTTTCAATTTAAAAGGTTAAAGAAGTCTTCTTTAGAAATACAGAGGGCCTGTAGACTCTTTCTGCTTACTTCAGCAACCTTTCCAATAAGATATTTTGACTACAAAAAGAAATAATATTCAAATTATGTTAGATTGCAGAGTTCTTATGCTGTATCTTATGCTAATTCAGCAAAATTGTATATATAAATGTAGAATTTATCTAGAGTGGGAGGGAAATTCAGCTGTGGTAGCTAACACAATTCTAGCAGCTGACTGACGCTGCAGAAACATAAACCTGGATATTCAGTGTCGGAGTCATATCCTGCCCTGGGATTGAATATCTAGGTTGCCTGGATTGACAGGAAGCTAAGCAAACAGTGGCGATATTCAGCCACTGTTTTTTTTTTTAATTTTGCAAGGTTTATATACTGCTTTTCACAATAGTTAAGGCAGTTTGCATTGAACAACTGATGAGAGATTACATTGAACCAATTCAACTTATGTACTGGTAACAACTTAAAACTTATGTACAGTTAAGTAAATATTTCTTAACATTACTCAGCATTTACATGATGGTGAACCTATGTATAGCGTAGGGTAAAAACGTTCGGTGTTCAATTTGTTGCTGTCCATGGGTGGTGTTGGATCTTGATGGAGGGGGGGGGGTTTAGGGAGAGGGGGCCAGTATTTGATAAACAGGTGGGTTTTCAGGTCCGTAATGATTTGTAATGAGTTTGGGAGTGTGTTCCATGCTGATGGTGCATACAGTTCAAAGGATCATGCACATGCTTGTTGGAATGACTTTGTTTTGCATGAGGGATAAGTAAGATGTTCTTGGTGGATTGTCGTCTTGTGTGGTTGTGTTGAGGGTTGTGGAGCAGTGTCCGTAGGTATGATGCAGGGTTGCTGTTGATTGCTTTGTGAATTAGCAGGAGCATTTTGTATCTGATCTGGCTGGATAATGGAAGTCAGTGTAGCAGTTTCAGAGTGGGTGTTATGTGGTCAAATCTTGAATTACCATAAGGGTGTGTGCTGTGGTGTGCAGGGCTGTTTGGAGCGGGAGTAGATTGGAATACGGAAGACCTTGGTAAATGGAGTTGCAGTAGTCCATATGCGGAAGGATTAGGGGTTGGCATGCAGAACAGAAGTCTGGTGGTTCGAGGAGGGGGCACAGTCACTAGAAGGTTCTGATTTTGTAGTAGACTGCATTCCCGGTGTTTTGCATTTGTGATTTGAAGGAGAGGTGTTGATCTAGCGTAATTCCTAAATACTTGATTTCGGGTTGTACCTTTATTTTGATGTTTAGGGTGATGGAATTCGGTGGAGCGAAGCTGATTACTTTTGTGATGAAAAGTGTTTCGATTTTTTTGTAGTTGATGCCACTGCCTGGTTAGCTTCCAATGTGAAAGTTAGGCCAGCCTTTGCTACGCCATACTTTCATGCTTCGTCATAATTGGGCAGCGGCTCACTATTGCCACTGCCCGGTTATGGCTTGACCCCAGTGCTAACCAGTTAGGATCGGGGCATGCAATGGAAGCACCCGGGGATATTCAGCAACACTGTGTTAGTGCCGCTGAATATCCCGGATGAAGAGATTAACATGGTTAGCAGTCGGGCCCAGTGTTCTTAATTTAAAAAAAACCTCAAATAATTTTGTATTTTCGTGGCTATGATGTTGTATAATGCAAATATCTTTCTATGAATTACAAAATCTTTAGAATTCAGTGATATAAACAGGGGGCCAATATTCCAAAGATTTTTCTGGGAAATTTTGAGAGTAACCTGGATAAACTTTGCTTTTTCATCCCATCCCACCCCTTTTTAATGTTTAAATTTTAGTTGGACAAAATTTAGCAACCCAGCAAGGGTGGAAAGATTCTAGGAGCAAACTTCTAGTTCAAATAGTCAGTGCTAAACGTCAGCATTGTTTAGCTAAACTTATCTGGACAACTTTGGTCATGATGGAAGGCTCTCTCCACTTTAATCAGATATCATTTTCTGGTTACCTGTCTGGGTATTTAGTGGTACTGAAGTGAACTGCTGCTGAATATAAACAGAAAAAACTATCTGGTTATTTTAGCTAATGGCCATGGTGCTGAATATTGGTCCCATACGATATTTTGCCCAGCTAAAAAAACTGGAGAAATGAATTTTCAAAAACACCAAAACATTTTTTAGCATTCCTTCTTTCTAAAAGTATATTGCTACATTATGATTAGCTAAGAGCATTTTTTAATAATTATAATGTTCCAGGCCTGGGAAATTTCACCAACTAGACTACCAGCTTTCATATTTAATAGTGAAATAAATTTCACTTTTAGCCTTTTGAATGATTAATACAGTTTGATTATACCTACCAGGTTCATATCAACAATAGAGCTGCCTGAGTTAACGGCTGACATTTTTATATAGTATGTTTTTATTTCAGTCATGTTGCCTTCTTTTAGAATGATCACAGGTGCTTTAGTGGCTGTCAATTCCGTCCTCAATGGCTGACTTGTTGGGTAATATTTTGAAATCTGTAGGCATTAAAGAAACAGCAATGTGGTAAGCAAAAGAACATGCCAAGCTTTTATACTTCATTGAAAGTAAAAACAAAGAAAAGAATATACATCAAAGACAAACATACAAAGAAGTGATCTGATGAACAGCCAGAAGTATCAGAATGAGAATCAAACTGTGACATTTCTTGAAGAAGATTCATCAAGCAGTTTCCCCAGTGCAATCAGAACCTGCTAAATGGGGCTGCGGTACTGTGGCGCATGTTTACTAAAGTCTGCTACCTGGTAGCATGGGGCTTAGCACAGTTTGTGTTGCGCTAAAAAGTAGCAGGAGTCCCCGAGCTAACCGGATAGCACATGAGGCAGGGACTGGACGAGGCAGGAGAAGAATGGATGCATTGGTGGTAAGTCACAGCTGGAGTGGGCCATTAATAGCTTGTACTAACCGTGTTTGCTGCCCTTAGCATGGGTGCACTTAATGCCACCTCAGTGGTTCAGAGCCAGCAGCGGTTAGCTGCTGGCTCTGAACCTTAGACCCAGATCTTCAATGCTGAGGCGATATCAGGGTCAGCAGCAGAACCCGGAAGCTAGCCAAGCAGCAGGGATATTCAGTGGTACTAACATGGTTAATGCTGCTGAATACCCGTGCACGCTTACCAATTAGCATCGGGACTTATTGAAAGAGCTCCGAGCTGGCACCTGGCCATAACTGGGCAGCAGAGATATTGAGCCTCTGTCCGGTTATGGAAAGTGGCCAAAGTAAGGCGCAGCAAAGGCTGACCTAACTTCTGTCATGGAAGCTAATGGGGCATCGACTGAATATTGCCGCTGCCCGGTTAGATTCCTGCCAATCTGGGCAACCCGAATATTCAGTGCTGGGGCTGGATATGACCCTGGTATTGAATATTCAGATTTAAGTTTCAGCGGCAGTGGTTAGCTGCAATAGGACAACTAGCCACCATCGCTCAATATCTCTCTTAACCTTTTTAGCATACATTTACAACATAAGCCAACGTTTTCTTCTTTCCTGTGACATTTAATGAGAAATTCCTCAAAATAACACAGCGAATATTCTGATTCCCCTAGCAGTACATCCCTAGCAAAAGTTGACTGCTAGAACTAATAAGATACTTAAGAGAATATGAATAAATTTAAGAGAATACGAATAAAGTACGTCCCATGTGAAAAGCATGCTCGCCAGGCAGACAAGGGGTAATTCAGGTGTGTAAAGTGTGAACCCACAGAAAGTCTGCCTCCTTTTATGCGTGCTGCACACGGGCGCTCCTGGGAAGAATGGGAGCAGAGCTGCTGTGTATGGGCACATTTTATAAAATAAGTACATACATAGAATACCTGCCCACATTTACACCAACCTCGGAGCAGCTATACATGAGTATATGTGAATTTGCTTGCTATTGAGCATGTTTCCAGGTGTTTATTATATAAATGAACTAATAGGTAGCTATGTCGCCTTTATCAAATAGGCTTGGGGGGGGGGTAGGGTTATTTGATAACAGACCATTTATGTAGAACGTCCAAAAGGTACGTATTTTAAGGCAAATGAAATAGGCACAATGAAGCAGCTTCAGATGGGCAAATATTCACAGGCGCAGAGCTAGAACTGCTCTGAAGATGGTGTATATTTCTGCATGCTTTCTATGCTTGTATTAGGTATTTTATAAAACACACAGTTCTGCTCAAACTGCACCCTGAGGAACACCTATCAATAGACAGCAAAAAAGTGGGTGCATTTATTACATGTGCATACATCTCGGACCTTCTCTGAGCCCTTTTCTGCATGTAAAAGAGACTTTCATTGTGGAAAAAGCTTTGCCTCGTTGCGGATGATACCAAAATCTACAATAGAGTAGACACCCAGGAAGGTGTAGATAATATGAGGAGGAATCTAGCTAAGCTTGAAGAATGGTCTAGAATTTAGCAGCTGGGATTTAATGTTAAAAAATTCAAGGTCATGCATTTGGGCTGCAGCAATCCAAGGGAGCAATATAGGATAGGGGTGAAATACTTTTGTCCACTAAAGAAGAGCAGAAACTCCGTGTGGTTGTGTCTGATGATCTTAAAGTAGCTAAACAGGTAGAAAATGCGACGGCAAAAGCTAGAAGGATGATTGGGTACATACGGAGAGGAATGGATAGCAGAAAAAAGGAGGTGATAGTGCCTCTGTATAAGTCTTTGGTGCAACCTTATTTGGAGTATTGTGTGCAATTCTGGAGACTGCACCTTCAAAAAGGATATAAACAAGATGGAGTCGGTACAGAGGGTGGCTACTAAAATGGTTAGTGGTCTTCATTATAAAGCATGTGAGGACAGACTTAAGGATCTTAATATGCACACCTTAGAGGAAAGGCGGGATAGAGGTGATATGATTGAGACATTTAAATCCCTCCATGACATAAATCCACATGGGGAGAGCCTCTTTCGATTGAAAGCAAGTTCTGTTATGAGGGGACATGGGATGAGGGTGAAAGGGGATAGATTCAGGAGTGATATGTGGAAATATTTCTTTATGGAAAGAGTGGTGGATCCATGGATTAGTCTCCCAGTGGAGGTGGTAGAGATGAGGACAGTATCTGAATTCAAAAAAGCATGGGACAAACATAGAGGATCTCTAAAGGAAATAAGGGGACTCTTGTAATTGTTGATATGGAAGGACAGACTAGATAGGCCATGCGGTCTTTTTTTTGCTGTCATTTTTCTCTGTTTCTATATTTCTAAAGTTTCCCCTGAAATAGATACAACTTTTGGACTTTTCACATTGGCACCCTGATATAGAACTACTTCCTATACAACTTGAAAGCTTTGGAGTCGTGTTTTTGGTGACTTGCCCCATCTGAAGTCTGATGGATCTTGGGGTTATCGGTGCCCTGTGGGGAAGAGACTAGAGTCGAGGTACTCAAATCCAGTCCTGGAGGGCCACAAACCAGTCAGGTTTTCGGGATATCCCTGATGAATATGCATGAGATATATTTGCATGCCCTGCCTCCATTGTTTTTGAATCTATCTCATGCATATTCATTAGAGATATCCCGAAAACCTGACTGGTTTGCGGCCCTCCAGGACTGGATTTGAGTACCTCTGGACTAGAGCATATGTTGCTGTAATTAGAAAATGGGAAGACAAATGAGCCAACGGGAAACAAACATGAAATCACTTACGTCTGGCATCGCAGTTTTTAAATCATCAGTCGTTTGCCAAGGAAAATAAGGAAACTGCAAGAAGACAAAGAAAAAGGATGTCATATATTTTAAAAATCATATATTTTCAAAAAGAATTCAGGCTTGAATTATACCAGTACATTTGCCTAGTCAGTCTATGGAGGAGGTGGAAAGAGTTCACGGAAGTGCAGGAGGAAGGTTTTGGGATAAAAAATTGAAAGCCAGAACTTTCAGGGTAACATTTTTTTTCCATTTCAAAATATCTTTATTATAAAATAAACAGGAATTACAATCAAGTCCACATCAAGAAGAAAGCCAGTAAAACCATTAAATTACAATAATCTTCAGACATAATTTTTTTTAAAAAAAGCGGTATATAAACAGGGCCCATGAGTTATACTATAATATCCCTATTTTACTTAGAAAGGAAGACAAAACATTGACCAGATTCTTTACTAAGCAAGAACACGTCCAACTGATCTGGATCCATAAATACATATTTAGTCTGCTCATAAATCAAAATACTTACAAGGATATTTTAACAAAAAAGAGGCACCTATTGCCAAGGACCGAGATTTTAACAAAAGAAAAGCTTTCCTACGTTTCTGAGTAAGTCTACAAACATCAGGAAAATTTTGAATTGGGCTGCCACTAAAAGCCTGATCTTTCTTAGCAAAATACAATTGCATAATCAAATTTTTATCCATCAAAGATAGAAAGGAAACAATTAAGGTAGCGCGCTGAGTAATCTCATCATTAGAAAATTCCAGAAAAGCAGAAACATCCAGAGACTGAGATAAAGGATTTCCTCCGTCCTTGACAATAGGAGAAGAGGCCTTCGTAGTAGGTAATATGGGAACATAATATATAGAAGAGAATTTCATGGCATTAAAATCTTCAATCAATAGAACCTCCTTAAAATACTTATGCAATAATATAGTTGGAGAAAGATAGTGAGTACAAGGAAAATTCAGAAAATGTAAATTTTTTACAAGAACAGCATTTTCCAGTGATTCTATTTGATGAGGCATAATAACATTATCACGTATAGAAGAAGACACTGCTGCCTGAGCCACAGTGACCTGACCCTCTAGTTTATTGAAACAAGATTTACATTTAGTAATAGATTCATCCTGAACAGACAACTTCTGGACTACTTCCTTAGAAAACTGTGAAACGCGGGAAAGAGATGCACTCAAAGATACTTCAATGCGTGCAAGCACTTCCCACACATCCCGCAGTGAAACATCCGCAGGGGAAATAACTGTTGAAGTAGAAACAGGGAAGTCCAGTACAGACGGAAGAGAAGACTTGTTAGGAGTATCCACATCTATCAACAAAGATGGCAGTCAGGGGCGGCCCAAGGGGGGTGCGGGGCCATGTTTGGAGACTCGGTGCGGGGCCTCATTTGCATAAGTGGCCTTATTTGCATAAATATTTACATAATGTTACCATACACTAACTTTTAGTAAATATGCCTCTTAATGAGTGTATGGATAAAGAAAGACTAAAAGATTTCTACATTACTATAATCCAGTGCCAACCGCCAAGCACATTAGGAACTATTACAAACGCTGCCCATTTAGAACCCATAGCAAACCCACCGTATCATAACAGCACTACCAGGACTCCCAAAGCACCAGATCCTACCTATCAAAAGGCAACACTGCAAATATTAAACCAATACATTTCAGAGAATACTGGGGAAAGAGAACAAGTGGCAATGTCAAATAGGAATTACATAAACAGAATACCTCAGCTCAGTTACACATGCAGAACATAGACCATCACCAAACAAGGAATCACAATTTAGAAACAGGAAGGCAATAATTAAACTGGGAACCCCAAAAGCCAAACTTGGAATGTACAACAACACTGTAGAAATAAAACTATAAATTAATTTTCTCTTGTACCAAACAAAGCGCAGACGTTAATGATACACATTTCCCAGAGCTTTCATATTCCAGTTAATAAATTCAAAATAAAGAGATATCTTTCTACCTTTTGTGCATTTTTTTTCAGTTGCAATTGCTCCAGCCAATTTCTTCTGGTTTCTTCATGTTTTCTGCTAACTGTCCATCGTCTGCTGTCCATTTGTTCTTTCTTCTCTCTTCTAGTTTTTTTCCATTCTCTCTCTCTACATCTGCTTTAACATACTAATCTTTCTCCTTTTGCTCTTTCCTCATTCCTATTTCATTCACACAAATTTTACCCCTCCATCCTCAATCCCCACTTACTCTCCCAATACCCGGCCAATTGTAGATTTTTCATCCCTCCCACACAAAATATTTTTCCCCTCTCCATTTTACTCTCCCAGCCCCATCCCATTCTAATCCTCCCCCAACATCAGCTCCCTTCTAGTTCCAGTCTCACCCAGCATCCATTCCCTTCTAGTCCCTGCATCAGCCCATTTCCAGTCCTAGCCCCCCATCAACCCATTTCCAGTCCTAGCTCTCCCATCCATTTTCAGTCCGAGTCCCTTTATCAGCTCATTTCCAATCCTAGCCCCCCATCAGCCCATTTCTAGTCATTTCCTAGCCCCACCATCAGCCCATGTCAAATCCTAGCTCCCCTCCACTCAGCCCAATTCCAGTCCAAGCCCCCCCCCCATGAGCCTACTTCCAGTTCTAGCCCCTCCATGAGTCCATTTCTATTCAAGCCCCCACCACAGCCCATTTCCAATCTTAGCTCCCCCCAACAACCCATTTCCAGTCCTATCCTAGCTGCTCCATCAGCCCATTTTCAGTCCTAGCTCCCTTCCCTCACAGACCATTTCCATTCCAAGCTCCCTCCCCATCAGCTATTTGCAGTTCAAGCCTCCCCTTCCACTCAGCCCATTTCCAGTCATAGCAACCCCCCAACCCATTACCAGTCCTAGCCCCCCATCAACCCACTTCCAGTCCTAACCCCCATCACCCCATTTTCAGTTTAAGCCCCCCCTATAACCCATTACCAGTCCTAACCCCCCATCAGCCCATTTCCAGTCAGCCCCCCATAGCCCATTGCCAGTCCTACCCCCCCCCAGCAGCCCACAGCCCATTACCAGTCCTAACCACATCAGCCCACCTCAAGTCCTAACCCCTCCCCATCAGCCCATTTCCTGTCCTAGCCCCCCTATAGCCCATTATCAGTCCTAACCCCCCCATAGCCCATTAGCAGTCCTAACCCCCATCACCTCATTTCCAGACAGCCCCCATCAGCCCACAGCCCATTACCAGTGTTAACCCCCCCATAGCCCATTACCAGTCCTAACCCCCCAAAAGCCCATTACCTGTCCTAACCCCATCAGCCCACCTCAAGTCCTAACCCCTCCCCATCAGCCCATTTCCTGTCCTAGCCCCCCCATAGCCCATTATCAGTCCTAAACCCCCCCCACAGCCCATTACCAGTCCTAACCCCTCCCCCTCAGCCCCTTTCCTGTCCTAGTACCCCCCATAGCCCATTATCAGTCCTAACCCCCCCCATAGCCCATTACCAGTCCTAAAAAAAAAAGCTGGCTCTGGCTGCTGCCGCTGCCGCCACAGCAGCGGCAGAATGGAGTGTCCCGCGGGGCCCCCTCTGCCCGCTGAGCCCCTTTGCAAGGGCTTTCAGATTCGCGAAGGGAGAGCGTCTCCCTCGCGTCTCTGTTAAGCCCGCAGGGGCTAATGGGAAATTTCCCATCTGCCCCTTTAGACGCGAGGGGCTGATGGGAAATTTCCCATTAGCCCCTGCGGGCTTAACAGAGACGCGAGGGAGACACTCTCCCTTCACGAATCTGAAAGCCCTTGCAGAGGGGCTCAGCGGGCAGAGGGGGCCCCGCGGGACACTCCATTCTGCCGCTGCTGTGGCGGCAGCGGCAGCAGCCAGAGCCAGCTTTTTTTTTTTTTTTAATGTAATTAAAAAAAAAAGCAGAATGTTCTTTGCGCGGGGCCCCCTGAAACGCGGGGCCCTGTGCAAAAAACATTCTTGCTCAATGGACGGGCCGGCCCTGATGGCAGTTCTAACTCAGCCAAGAGGGGCTCTCCCCCAGGATTCCCAACACTAGGGGACAGCACACCTACTGCAACCTCTTCCTGATCGGGTAGGGCAGACCCTTGCGCATTTAAGGAGAAGTCAGAAACAGTACTCATGGAACCCAGGGAAACATCTTGCTCCACAGAGGGCCTCTGTAGATGATGATGATCCATAGGTTCCACGATTTTAATAGCCTTAGCACCAGAAGCAACAAACACCTTCTTCCTCCGTGGGCTCTCCACGTACTCCTCACCACTCCTCAGTACTCCGAGGGGCTCCAAAGGGGTGGGACAAGCACCTTTGTTCATGCCCCTTCAGGTACATGACCATGGGTGCGCACCCGCGGGTCACGTTCTGCGGTGGGCCGATGCTTTAATACAGCCCAGGGAGGGCGGGATTTCAGGCTCCTCCTCCTGCTGCTCTCCCGCCATCTCAGCGGTAGGCCGATACTTTAATATAGCCCAGGGAGGGCAGGACTGCAGGCTCCTCCTCCTGCCGCAAGCACACGGGCCCCGGTAACCTCACCAGCTCTCCGGCGTCTCAGTGATGGGCTTATGCTTTAATACAGCCCAGGGAGGGCGGGACTTCAGGCTCCTCCTCCTGCCGCGAGCACACAGGCCCCGGTAACCTCACCAGCTCTCCTGGCATCTCAGCAGTGGGCCGATGCTTTAATCCAGCCCAGGATGGGCGGGACTGCAGGCTTCTCCTCCTGCCATGAGCACACAGGCCCCGGTAACCTCACCAGCTCTCCTGGCGTCTCAGCGGTGGGCCGATGCTTTAATACAGCCCAGGGAGGGTGGGACTGTAGGCTCCTCCTCCTGCCGCGAGCACACAGGCCCCAGTAACCTCACCAGCTCTCTCCTCAGGGTAGCATTTTTAGAAAAGTTCCTCATTTGATGTGCAGGACTCAAGAGGCAGGCAGAGTCCCAGGATCTCAATGCATGAATGAGACAATAGTGCAGAGAAGAGGAATTTAGATTTGTTAGGAAGCGGACAACATCATGGGGAAGAGGGAGCTTATTCCAAAAAGAGGAGTTCCACCTTAACCAGGGTGAAACCAGACTTCTGGCATTAACATTTACAAAGGAGATAGATAAGCTTTTGAACTAGAACTTGGAGGAAAGAGTCATCAGGAGTCCATGATTCTGAATGATGTATCTTTGAAAGAAACCTTCTAAATAGAGAAGGACAGACATAGGAGGACAGAGGAGTAGTGGTGCCATGCAGATCAGGCACAGGAGAGGCAAGCACAAAGAGCCGCAATGCAGAAAAGGGTACCAGTGCAGGACATGGGGTTGCAGTCTGCACAAGGCGGCAGGACCCTACACAGCTGATAGAGGCAGATATTTGAGTTGACAGATGGTTGGCAACTGAGGTGAGGATGTTATGGTCTGGCAGCACAGATCTGCAGAGATGTGACTGTGACAGGCATGAAAATTATTTGAGTAGGACATGCAGAAAAAAATGAGAACAAAGTGGAATTAAACCCATGCCCCTTGTCTAAGGAGTCAACATACTAACCAGTGGGCTACACCTCCATGGCTTTTTGCACAGCAATGGCTGGAAACAGAAAGACTGCAGGTCAACGCACAAAATGTCTGCTGTGTGTGCCAGGATAGGGTAACCCACACCAGTACCCATGATGCAATGCACATGCAGAATAGCAGTCTACTGCTGATCACCGAATGGAGAATGCACCTCTCCAGCACCTCAGCTTCGTATGAGGAACTGACAGTGTGTTCTATTGGCACAGAGCAGCTACAGACCATGACACTGCGCAGGTGCTGTGTTCACCCTGAGGGTGAGGATGGGTGCACAGCATCAGGTCCGCAGTACCTGTAATGCTAGAGGTAGAGTCTGCTGTAGATCTCCATTGCTGTCTGTGTGTGGTTAATGTTTTCTGCAGTGGAACATAGAGTCACCCTGTGTCCATCTGTATGCCTTAGTTACATCCACCCAGAATAATGCATACCCATTGTTACAATGCGGCTGCCATAGCCACCTATTATTAGGGCAGAGAGGTGCCTAGACTCGCATGGGGTTCATATAGCAATGCCTATTACACCACCCTCTCAGGGTCAAAGTGGTTTGCAACATCTGTCCCTTGCCCACAATAAACATATTTGTAATTGAGGCAGTGAAGGGACCAGCAATCACAGCCCGAGGGCCAGGAGGGAGAGTGGGGGCTAGACCAGATTTGTGCCTGCTACTAAGGCACTGGCAGACCACCAGTAGCACTAGGGAACCTGAATTACCTCCACAAAGGTCTGACATTCACCAGCAGAGGGCACAGTCAGACTATACCTGTTGCAGCCATGCACATAGTAGCTGCAGTCAGTCTGCTAGCCAGTCTATATTGCATGTTCACAGAAACCTTTTGGTGGTGGTGAGAATCGAGGAGGAATGTAACACATTCTATCTACCCTTTTGATGTCTAGGACATCTGTACTTTGCCCACTCACAATCTTAAATGACAGAGGTGTAAGGCAGGGGTCTCCAAATCCAGCCCTGGAGGGCCACAAACCAGTCAGGTTGGCAGGATATCTCTAATGCATATATATCTCATGCATATTCATTGGGGATATCCCAAAAACCTGACTGGATTGCAGACCTCCAGGACTGGATTTGAGTAGCTCTGGTTGTAAGCACTGTGGGCCCAGTGAGGAGTATGAAGCCACAAAACAATGGATAGACCAGAGCTATTCAATTCCAGTCCTGGTGGCCCGCAACCCTGCAGGTTTTTGGGATATCCCTAATGATATGCATGAGATATATATGCATTAGAGATAGCCTGCCAACCTGACTGGTGTTTGGCCCTCCAGGGCTGGATTTGGAGACCCCTGCCTTACTCCTCTATCATTTAAGATTGTAAGTGGGCAAGGTGCAGATGTCCAAGACATCAAAAAGGTTAGAATTTGTCACATTCCTCCTTGCTTCTCACCACCACCAAAATATTGTCTATTAGACAACTTTTTGGTGGTGTTGAGAATCTAGGAGGAATGTGACACATTCTATCTACCCTTTTGATGTCTAGAACATCTGTACCTTGCCCACTCACAATCTTAAATGACAGAGGTGTAAGGCAGGAGTCTCCAAATCCAGCCCTGGAGTGTCACAAACCAGTCAGGTTGGCAGGCTCTCTCTAATGCATATATATCTCATGCATATCATTAGGGATATCCCAAAAACCTGCAGGGTTGCGGGCCACCAGGACTGGAATTGAGTAGCTCTGGGATAGACATACACACACTCCTATTGCAGCAATGTGCAGAGATGAGGTGATTGGCAGCCCTGCCCGCCATACTGGTCCCGATCATAGTGCAGGCATTGCTAAAGTGTGCAGGAGCTAGTAGTAGTGCTCTGGTGATAACTTCTGCTCAGTGCTGGGGCCAACAGCCTGACTCTCCATGAAGCTTTGGATAGTGGAGTCTGTGTGTGGGTGTTTGTACCCCCATGTTGATGTTATCTATCTGCAATGTTGGGTAAAATATGGGACATGCTCTACAGGATCCAAAGCTGGGACCGTAACCTGTGACTCTCTGCTCCAGGACACACAGGCTGTGTGTACTGCACCACACTGTTGCTGCAGAAGCACAGCAGTCCCTGGGGCTACCTTTCCTTTTCATCAGACAGACCTTTTCTGTTGCACTCCACACCACATACTGGAACAGGGAATGGCCTAGGTCCACTGCAGGCAGGTGCCACTGCCCCTTCCAGCACCAGCACACCCCCCCCCCCTGCCATGGCGACATGCCCATATGCTGTCGGTGCTGGTGGTGCGCAGTCCCAGGCCATCCACTGTGCAGGTAGGCGGGTGTCTAGGGTGCTGGGTCTGGGGTGGGGAGGCATACATGGAGATCCACACATCCCCCCATCGCCGCCTACCAATGTTATGTCCCTTCCACATGGGGGAGAGATGGCTGGGGGGATATGAAGTTAGTGCTCTAGCAACTATTGGCTAGGGTGGACCAGGTAGATGTAGGTAGATTGCGTTGTGACAGCAAACTGTGGACAGGCTAGGGCATGCAACTCAGGTACGGTGTACCCAGTTTGCACTACTGGGTGTATATATGTTTCAGACAACATGTGGTCACACCCTGCAATGCCTTACTAGGGTACCTGCTGGGTAATGTCCCCTGGATGGGACATTGTGGAACACAGACTACTGGGCATGTTTGGCCTTGGTCAGCTGCTGTCTTGCTGAATTCATGTTTCTGTGTTCCTATGTGCCACCTAGGCATCTGACTAGTCCACCCTGTGCCCCAGCTGCCTCCACTGCATGTCCCGCCTGCAGCCTTCTATGCCCAATTTGCACCATCACCATAGTGCCCTTTCATACTTGGGCACTATGCTGTTGCTGCAAATGAAGCACTACTATCACTTTTTCCTGGGCTCCCTGCCTGTGCTGTACATTGCTGATACTGAAATGGTTTCTCTCTCCTGCAAATATGCATCTAGCGACATTACAGATGCTACATTACCGCACCTTAGTAAACATACCCCTTTGATTTTCATGCTTTGAACACATGCAAAGAGAGTGGTCATTAGAGAAAGACATCATGCTTGGCAAGGCTGAAAGTCTTCCGGAAGAAGCTGAAAACAACTCTCTACATGGAACATTTTGGAGACATTACATAACAAATGATCATAAGCCCTCACCCCTAGATAGGAAGGGAGGAAGAAATCACTAACTCCCCCACTTATCCTAGCTCTACCCCCCTGCCCATGCTACCAATATTCTTTTGTACTAAAATATAAATAGCTCATTCTGTAAATAGTTGAACCAATCTCGTGCATGCCCCCTCTCCCATTGTTGTATGTAAAAACTTCATGTTAAACTGTAAACCTCTTTGATTTTAAGAGAAGGCGGTAGAGAAAACCCGCCAAATAAATAAAAAATAAATAATAACAGCAGCTATGGATGCCACTCTATCAACAATTAACCGCCTGACTGAAGACCGAACAGAGTTTAGGACAACTATCCAGAGGGTTTCCAGGAGCCGGCATCGACTCAACAGTACTTAACAACAGCAGTATTTATCTGGTTGCAGCACCCACTATTTGGATGTGCTGCTAACCGGGATATTCAGCAGCACTATACAGATGGAGCCATTGAATATTACAGCTATCTTGGCACTGTCTGGATAATGTCAGGATAGTCCATGAGTGGAGTTGTGGCGATACTCAGCACTACTATATGGATTACTATCCAGATAATGTAGAACAAAAAAAAAAGCTGTCCTAAGACTCTCTGGATAACAACAGCTCTGGAGATTCAGTGCTAGCCACAATCTGGATACCACATATGCAATATGTGTCTCAATTCCCTTCTATATTCCTCTTCCTCAGGATTTGCACCTACCTTTGCAGCTAATAAATCATGATAATTTCCTCCAGATAAGAAATCGGCGGTCTGTAGGTACGACATGGCATTCTTTGACACACTAATACAGAGCTTCGAGTTACAGTCTTGTGGGAGAGATATGGGTTGTGATGAGGAGCCAGATAACATAGTCCCATCAAGCGTTTTGGCTGTTACCTGCAGAAATATCAAGTTGAAATTAGAAGTTTAGCTCAAAGCTCTGAATACTATCAATTTCCACATGGTTATAAGGAGCCAATTCATAAAATGTTCAGAAAACAAAATTGCTCTTTTCCTAAGCAAAATCATAAAATGCAAGCAAATATTTGTTTCATAAGAAATGGTGATGCAGAGAATTATGGCCTTCACAAGACATTGCTTTTCACTTGCTAGTCCAATAACTTCATCATGTGAAGGGAAATTTTATATCATGAAGTTTAGGACTGTAGATAATACTGTATATTTTTGCTACATTTGGTACAGTACATTTGCTATATACTACCTTTCATAAAATAGCAAAAGTATTTTACAGTCATTATATTTTGAAGAAGATAAAGGTAACTCCATGAAATGACAAGAAAGAACTAGAAGTACTAGACTGAAAAGGTAGAAGACATACAGGATAGATAAATTGAGAGAACAGAAAGTTGATATAGACATGCTAATCTACCTCAGCGGCCCCCGCCAGTACACCAATTCTTAAATGCCAGAGTAAATAAATGAGTCTTGAGAGCAACTCTGAATTTATTATAAGAAGATTCAGATTGTATTGAATGAGGAGACTTGTTCCAAAGAATGAGTACACAGAAAGAGAAGAAAGCTGCAGGTCTAGTGGGCTCAAATCTTGCGCAGGAAAACAAGGGACAAGAAAGTCGGTTCTCATGAACAGAACCAAGTAAATGGCCAGGAATATTAGGTATGATCAGGAATTATTTTTTAAAAGCTATTTATTTAAAATTCTTTACAAAACAACCTTATCCCCTTCAAAATACTCTCCATTACAATTGATACATTTGTCCCACCGGTGCTTCCACTGTTCGAAACATTTTTTGTAGTCATCTTTAGAAACAGCTGACAGCTCCTCCCTCTTTTTTTTCTTGACTTCTTCAATGTTGTCAAATCGGTGTCCTTTCATGCCCCTTTTCATGCATGGAAATAAGAAAAAGTCGCACGGAGCCAGGTCAGGCGAGTAAGGTGCGTGGGGCAGCAGAACCATGCCATTTTTAGCCAAAAACTGTCTAACAGAGATGGCTGTGTGTGCAGGTGCATTGTCGTGGTGGAAGAACCAGCAGTCTCCTGTCTGCCACAAATCGGGTCTTTTTTGACGAACACTGTTGCGCAATCTTCTTAATAAAAAGTTTGATTGACGGTCTGACCTGGGGGAACAAACTCTGAATGAACTACCCCCTTGGCATCAAAAAAGCAAATCAGCATTGTTTTGATGTTTGATTTGACGACATTTTTTTTGGACGGGGTGACGATGACTTCTTCCATTGGCTTGACTGTTGCTTTGTTTCTGGGTCGTAACCATAGCACCATGACTCATCACCTGTAATGACCTTTGACAGAAAATCTGGATCAGTTTCAAGCTGTTGTTTCAAAACACGACATGTTTCAACTCGATGTTCCTTTTGATTGTCAGTCAGAACCCGAGGAACAAACTTGGCAGCAACCCTTTTCATTCTCAAATCTTCCATTAAAATTCGCTGAACCGAGCTCCAAGATAACCCACTAATCTCTGACAGTTGATCAATTGTCTGTCGACGGTCTGTGAGCACAAGCTCTCTAATTTTTTTAAATATTTTCGTCGATTCGGACAGTTGATGGACGCCCAGAATGAGGTTTGTCATCAATCGACATGTCGCCATTTTTAAACCGAGCAAACCACTGGTACACGACTTTTTCCCATAGCGTCATCTTGATAAGCTGTTTTCAACATTAAAACAGTTTCAGCAGCATTTTTACCGAGTAGAAAACAAAATTTCACAGCTGCACTTTGTTCACTTAAACTTGTCATCATAAAAAAACGAAACAAGAACAAAACAGCGCTAGCAAAAACAATCACTGCAGATGAACAGAACAAGCCAGGTTGACAACACAGGCGGCACTGAACTGACAATGAGTTGCACTATACCAGGGCTTCTCAATTCCAGTCCTGGTGGCCCACAACCCTGCAGGTTTTTGGGATATCCCTAATGATATGCAGGAGATATATATGCATTAGAGATAGCCTGCCAACCTGACTGGTGTTTGGCCCTCCAGGGCTGGATTTGGAGACCCCTGCCTTACACCTCTGTCATTTAAGATTGTAAGTGGGCAAGGTACAGATGTCCAAGACATCAAAAAGGTTAGAATTTGTCACATTCCTCCTTGCTTCTCACCACCACCAAAATATTGTCTATTAGACAACTTTTTGGTGGTGTTGAGAATCTAGGAGGAATGTGACACATTCTATCTACCCTTTTGATGTCTAGAACATCTGTACCTTGCCCACTCACAATCTTAAATGACAGAGGTGTAAGGCAGGAGTCTCCAAATCCAGCCCTGGAGGGCCACAAACCAGTCAGGTTGGCAGGCTCTCTCTAATGCATATATATCTCATGCATATCATTAGGGATATCCCAAAAACCTGCAGGGTTGCGGGCCACCAGGACTGGAATTGAGAAGCTCTGCACTATACACACCTAGCGGCAGAAGTGCGTACTACACAAGCTCCGCCCACGGCAATGTTATTCCTGTTCTTTTGGGGTACCCCCTCGTATGATGGGGGGTAATTTACTATGGAAATCAGAGAATAACTATACGTTTCAGCAACTACATGCATGAGCAGCATTGACATTTTTGGATTGTTTGGTCATCGATTTCTGAAGGAAATTAGAACGTGTGTCTGCCAGTCAAAGCAGACCCATCACTGTACCTGGCATCAAAACGAACTGGTGCAAGTGGGCCTCAAACAGCACTTACTAAGCTAGAGTGCCATTCAGTAGGCTACATCTCTACACCATCCTGTATAGCACTGCTTTGTAACAAAGAGACAGCAGGTCCTTACCTGCAATGGGGAACAACCAGGACGTGGCAGGACATTGTGAGACCATGGTACAGCACACCAAGGGCCTGCCGACAGCGGCACATATGAAATGCAGCACTGCAGCAAACATTCCTACATATTTGTTTGCTGTGCCACCTATGCAGGGCATGCAGTCCCCTGTGAGTTGTCACATACACTGAGAAAGTTACACCAGCACACACACATACTTCAACCCACATTACTAGACACATGTGGTCCATTACAGACCATCCTGTGCTCCCCAGGGGGAACATGCATATGTTTCTCATCATCAGAGACAACAGGGGGGTATTGGGCTATGCCCCAGTGATCACAGTCATCACTAAGCATGCAATGTCTGCTGTGTGTGCAGGTATAGGTTAGCCCCTCCAACACCCAGGGCGGTATATCAAATGGAATAAACATAAACATAACTGCACATGTAGAACAGTATTCTGCAGCTGATCACCAAATGGAGAATGTGATGATCCATCAGATCAGCTCAGTAATACACACTGACAATGTATGCTACAAGCACATAACAGCTGCAAACTGTGCTACTGACCGATTTTAACAGTCACCCTGAAGGTGAGGAGGAGCACCCAGCACCTGGTCCCCAGACCATGCCCCTGCTAGAGATGAACTCTGTCAACCTTGCTGTAGATCCATATCACTGCTAGTGTATGATGCTAGTTCCTTGGTTTTCTGCACAAGTATAGCATACTGGAGTTGCCTGTCACATCTGCAACCTGTGTCCTGCTCCTGTTGGCCAGGGACTCTTCAAGAACATCTCATGTAAGTGCCTAGGATTGTAGCAGCTGTTTCTATGGAAGCCAAATACAGTGGGATTTGCCCAGGCTGGTTTGTGAGCAGGCCAAGGACAGGTGGTATTATAAACAACTGGACCTACCAGCCACTTCATCAAGCACAGTCAGTCTGCAGCTGAGGACAACCACAGGACTGTCTCAACCATACACATACCAACTATGCTCAGTCTGCTGGTCAGCACACACTGCATGTGCATGGAGCGACCAGGTACACCGTGTCTTGGAACATACAGCATTCGGCTCAGTGATTCGGCTCCCAGGAAAGGGAGAGTATCCACAATGCTGTAGCTTGATACTTTATAGCACTATGGATACAAAGCCATGGCACGGTCAATGCATGAAATGCTGTAAGCACCTAGGCCACACACATGGCAGGTGGGCACTAAGAAGTCTCAGCCATTGACCCTACCTCCAAAACATGCACATTCTTCAATATCGCCCCTTCCAAAGATTAGGGGTGGTTTACAAAGAACAGAACATTTTACATAGAACGGTGGTATAACTTTTTACATCATAAACTTTGTAATTACATAACAATTTACATTTTGCTTAGAACAAGAAGCTAATAAACTATGTACATATTCTCCAGGACCAAGCAGGAAGTCAGTCCTCACATATGGGTGACATCAACGTCGATGGAGCCCTTGCGGAGCATTTCCCCAGCTTTCTAAGAAAGCCTTTGGGAATGCAGGCACGCATGCGTGGTCCCCTTCCTGCCTAAAGGTGCCATCTTGCTCAGTCTCTCTTTTTCCGTGAAGCCCGTCGGACGTGTGTCCTAGTTCTCCCAAAAAATAGTTAGATTTTTTTGCGATTCCTTCGCTATTTTTATCTGGTTCGACGCCGGTTCCCCTTCCCACCGGGTTCGGTACACCGGTATCGAGCCTGTTCTTCTTTTTTCAATTTTTGCCCTTCGTGGCTGGCGTTTGCACCCTTTTTTCTCTTTCCCTGGAAGGCCGGTCCTTTGACCTCGCAGGGGCTCTTTTTTCCCCGATGGCTTCCAGTGGTTTCATGAAGTGTGATCGGTGCAAGAAACTAATGTCTGTCACTGACACACACGACTGCTGCCTTCGGTGCCTCGGTCCTGACCACGATCCTAAGATCTGTGGACCATGTGGAAAAATGTCCACCAAGATGCTTCAAAGTCGTCAGCACCAAAAGGAAAGGCTTTTCTCCGACTCGGCCTCCGGCCGGGCCCGGACTTCGTCTGAGGCCTCGACATCTCGGGAGTCTGATCCCGAGCACCGTCGGGGCGCCTCGGACAGGGGGTCCCCCGACCGAGAACAAAAGAGGAGGAAGCGGCTTGTGAGGGCAGCGTCGGAGGAGGTCCCTGGCTCCTCGAGGGCTAGGTCTCAGACCCCCGACCGCCGTCCCAGGCCCATGGAACAGGAGAAGCCACCAAATGTACCTCGCATGGAGCCGGAGTCTGCTGGACATGTAAGTCCTGTAGTCCTCGTGGACTCTCCTCCCAGAGAGCCGACGTCGGGCCCGGCGCCACCAGGGGCCCGAGTCGGTGGCTGCTGAGTCTCCTGATCTGGGTCTCAGGCTGACAGCCTTGGAGTGCAGATTGTCTGCCTTCCTGGATCAGCAGCAGGTGCTGATGGCCAGCCAGACTGGTGCATCTGCCCTGACCACCGGAACAGCGATGTCGAAGTCGACCCCAGAGACCGAGCCGATACTCGAGACCATAAAGGCTCGAGGTCGACCTCGGTCGCGGTCACCCTTGACCTCTCGCCCGGGACCGAGGGCATCGACGCCGGTGCCTTCGGCATCAGGGCGGGTGCTGCTGGGCCCCGCGCGGTCGGAGCCCGATTCCTCATCAGACGGGTCCACCTGGGAGACGGAGGACGAGGAGTCCCGATACTTTCCAGACTCGGTGCGTCCCGTCGGTCTCACCACAGTCTGAGCCCCGGAGTAGATCCCCTCTGGAGGATACCCGGTTCTCGGAGTTCGTTTGGGATATGGCCACTGCGTTGGCTATCCCTGCAGACCCCGAGGAGGAGCCTCGAGCCGAAGAGCTCGAGGCCCTCCAGTATGACTCTCCTCCGAAGGAGGCCTTTACTGTACTGGTTCCTCCAATGCTGGAACGGCTCCTCTTCCGGATGTGGGAGGCACCAGCCTCGGCGCCAGTTCTGAGCAAGTGGGTTGATTCCATTTATTGACTCCAGAAGAGCCCTGGTTTTCAGAAGGCGCAGCTACCACACCATTCCATGGTTGTGGAATCGGCCAAGCATCATCTGAAAAGTCAGAAGATGCACTCCGCGGTGCCCCCTGGCAGGGAGGCCCGGAACCTGGATGGTTTTGGTAGAAAGTGCTTCCAGGGTTCGATGCTTGCTTGCCGTGTCCAGTCTTACTAGCTGTACATGGGCATGTACTTGCGAGATCTGGCAAAGGAGCTTGCCGGGTACTCTGCTGGTCTCTCCAGGGAACCCTTGCAGAGGTTCAAGTCCTTGTCCTCGGGGATATGGGAATGCTCTAAGTTTATGTCTTGCACTGCCTACGATGGCTTCGAGGCTTTGGCTCGTGTTGCGGCAGCCGGCATCGTGGCTCAAAGCCAGGCATGGCTGCAGTCATCGGACCTCGAGCCTTGGGTTCAGGACAAGTTGGTCGATGTCCCTTGCCGAGGTGAAAACCTTTTTGGCAAGCCCATGGCCGAGAAGGCCGCGCAGCTCGAAACCGAGCACCTCACGAGGACGAGGCTGTCTAGAAAGACTTCTGCTCCTTCTCAGAAAAAGAAGGGCTCGGGTAAAAAGCCCTTTTACCCGAGGAAGGGCACTGCCTACAAACAGTTCCCACATTACCAGGCCTCTCCGGCTCCCCCACAGGGTCAGCAGGCCAAGGGGCAGGGAAATGAGCCCCGTAGGCAGAGAGCCCCCAAGCCTCCGGCTCCTGCTCCCACTCAGCAGGGTGGGGGGTTTTGACTCCTTAGGCATAGCCTCTCCATCCCTGCTCTCCCAACCCTGCACAGGAGGTCGACTTAACCCTGTTTGCCCACAGGTGGCCACCCATCACTGGGGACAGTTGGATTTTAAGCATAGTCCACAAGGGCTATATACTTCACTTCCAGCAGTTGCCCCCTCCATACTTCCCAGGGGACCCTCTAAGACCTCCCCTCCACACAGCCCTTCTCCTTCAGGAGCTTCAAGGTCTGTTGCGAGACAAGGCGGTGGAGCCTGTGCCTCCCCACCTCCAAGGTCAGGGGTTCTACTCAAGGTACTTCCTCGTACCCAAAAGAACCAGTGGCCTCAGGTCTATTCTCGACCTCAGAAATCTCAACAAGTTCCTAGAGAAAGAAAAGTTCAAGATGCTTACTCTTGGAACACTTCTGCCCTACCTCCAGCAGGGAGTTTGGCTATGCTCCTTAGATCTAAAGGATGCATACACTCACATCCTCATTCATCCAGACCACAGAAAGTACCTCAGGTTCATTGTGGGAGGAAACCATTATCAGTACAGGGTGCTGCCTTTCGGCCTCACCTCCACCCCCAGGGTCTTTACCAAATGCCTAGCAGTAGTGGCGGCCTACCTGAGAAATCAGAGTATCTTTGTCTTCCCCTATCTGGACGACTGGCTCATCAGGGGTCAGACGTGCCAGGAGGCCAGGCAAGCCACCCTCCGAACTCTCTCTCTCTTCTTCAACACCTGGGGTTTGTCATAAACTTCGCAAAGTCCACTTTGCTCCCCTCCCAAAACTTGGAGTTCATAGGGGCAAGGCTAGACTCTCTGCTGGCAAAGGCTTTCTTGCCAGTAGACAGAGCCCAAAGACTAATAGACTTGGCGAGCCAGTTTCTCCACAGGCCATTGGTTTCCGCCAGACACTGCCTGCGACTTCTGGGCCACATGGCTTCCACAGTACATGTGACTCCCAATGCCCGGCTCCATATGCGGCCTGCACAATGGTGCCTCAGGACTCAGTGGACTCAAGCCACTGGGAGCCTCAGAGACAGAGTACGGGTGTACAGACCATTCCTGAACTCCCTACACTGGTGGCTACACCCCCCCCCAATCTACTGCAGGGGGTGCCTTTTCAGATTCCTGCCTTCACAGTGGTGTTAACCACAGATGCCTCCCTGCAGGGCTGGGGAGCACATTGTCTAGACAAGTGCACCCAAGGCCTCTGGACTTCTTGGGAAGCCTCACAACAGATCAATCTGCTGGAGCTTCAAGTTATTCGCTTAGCCCTCAAGACTTTCTCACAGACCCTGGCTCGTCAGTCTGTCCTGATACAAACAGACAACCAAGTAGCCATGTTTTATGTGAACAAGCAGGGCGGCACTGGGTCCAGGCTCCTTTGTCAGGAGGCACAGGACCTTTGCCTGTTTGCTCTCAAGCATCACATGTTTCTCAAGGCTGTTTACCTACCGGGCCAGGAAAACTACCTGGCAGACAGGTTGAGCAGAATTCTGAAGCCCCACGAATGGCAGCGCCATCCTTTGGGGGTTCAGAAAATCTTTCTGAGATGGGGACTTCCATCCATAGATCTGTTTGCCAGTCCTCTGAACAAACAGCTGCCAAGGTTCTGCTCCAGACTACCGCATCCTCTAAGGATAGCAGCAGATGCTTTTCTGATTTCCTGGTCCCAGGGCCTCCTGTATGCGTTTCCTCCCACGCCTCTGCTGGCCCGAACCTTGTTCAAGATTCTCCAGGACAAGGCCTCGGTCCTGCTGGTAGACCCCAGATGGCCGAGGCAGCCTTGGTTCCCACTTCTGCTTCAACTGGCAGTGGACACCCCACTGCCTCTGGGGTTGCAGCCCAACCTTCTCTCTCAGGATCAAATCTCAAGTCTCTCAATTTGATGGCATGGAGGCTGCAAGGGTAGTTTTGGCTCCCTGGAACCTTCCCCAGGAAGTTGAGGAGGTCGTCCTAGCCTCTAGGAAGCAGTCCACTAAGAAAACCTATGCCCTGAAATGGAAAAGGTTTTCTCTGTGGTGTCAGCTACGCACTGAATATCCTTTCTCCTGTGCTGTACCAGTGGTACTTCAGTACCTGCTGCATTTATCCAATCAGGGGCTTAAGTCAAATTCTGTTCGGGTCCACCTCTCAGCTCTAGCAGCTCACCACTCACTGGTGGAAGGACACTGTCTGTCGGTTCACCCCTTGGTGTCCCGGTTCCTCAGAGGTTTGCTCCTTCTCAAACCTCCTGTCCGTCCTCCAGCTCCTGAGTGGGAATTGAATGTGGTCTTGCAGCAGCTGACTCGCCCACCTTTTGAGCCGATGGCTACTTGTCCTCTTCGCTTCCTGTCCTGGAAGACACTCTTCCTGGTAGCCCTAACCTCGGCCAGGAGAGTGAGTGAGCTTCAGGCCCTGGTATGTGACAGGCCTTATACTCGCTTCTATGGGAAAAGGGTAGTCCTTAGGTCTCACCCTAAATTCCTTCCTAAGGTTGTCTCCTCTTTCCACCTCAACCAGGAGGTGGTTCTTCCGACATTCTTCCCTCTGCCTCATGCAAGCCAGGCTGAAGCAGTTCTGCATACCCTGGACTGTAGGAGGGCCTTGTCCTTCTCCCTTGACCGTACGCAGGGGCATAGAAGGGCAGCTCAGCTCTTCATATCCTTTGACCCTAATAATTTGGGGTTAGCTGTGTCCAAGCATACCTTGTCCATCTGGGTGGCTGACTGTATCACCTGGGCTTACAGGGCGGCTGACCTTCCTTTGCAGGGTCGGGCCACGGCCCATTGTGTCAGGGCAATGGCTGCCTCAGTAGCTCATCTCCGCTCTGTACCGTTGGCAGACATCTGCAGGGCTGCTACTTGGTCCTCAAGCCAGACTTTTGCGGCCCACTACTGTCTGGAAAGGGAGTCCCATAGGGACAGTGCTTTTGGCCAGGCAGTACTCCAGAATCTCTTTGAGGTTTAGGCAACTCGTGCCCTCCAGCCCTCCGTTGGGCTACCGGTGGAGGTTCTTTCTGTGAAAAGCCTTTCTTTGTTGCTGGGACTAGAGGGAGTCCTCTTGTTCAGCCTGGGTTCCTGGTAGCCCAGAGCTAGGGAGTCACCCATATGTGAGGACTGACTTCCTGCTTGGTCCTGGAGAAAGAGTAGTTACTCATCTGTAACAGGTGTTCTCCAGGAGCAGCAGGAATCAGTCCTCACAACCTTCCCTCCTCTCCTGGGAGTTGCAGTTGTACATAGCTAAAAAAACAGCACACAAAAACAAAACGAACTATGTCATTGGACTTAGCAAGATGGCACCTTTAGGCGGGAAGGGGACCGCGCATGTGTGCCTGCATTCCCAAAGGCTTTATTAGAAAGCTGGGGAAATGCTCCGCAAGGGCTCCATCGACATCGATGTCACCCATATGTGAGGACTGATTCCTGCTGCTCCTGGAGAACACCTGTTACAGGTGAGTAACTATTTCTAATTCTGATGATTTTCTTTAAGTTTGAGGATGCGGAATGTGCGTGTCTCTCAGAGGGTTTATTGTGATATAGCTTGTGAGGGGGGGTGTCTATGTTTGTGTTTTCATAGTGTGCAAGGAAGAGGTAAGTTTTGAGCTCTCTCCTAAATGTTGGAGGTCATAGTATTCTCTCCGCAGTATCATTTCTCCTCCCTACATGCACATAACCACACACTATATTCGTGTGGGGGGCATCCTGATCCAAAGCCCAAGCGATAAACATGGTTAACTAGACCAGTGCCATGGGCCAATGGTCATTGTGGGCAGCTTGCAGGCCGTTCCATACCTCCCTGCCATCGTGGCACACCCACCAGTTCAATGCTTCTGGTGGCCTCCCTGATGTTGCAGCCATGCAGCTGTGCATACCTTGCCACTCTTGCCCCCCTCCACTGGAGAATGTGGGAATGAGTCCCACTATGTCCAACTTCAGTGGGAAGGGATAAACTTGTGCTTCACTGTCCCAGTTGCTGACATGTTCGTCATCAGATAGATTTTGGCAGATGTTATGTTGTACTGGGGACACAGTGCTGGGACAAACGTTCTGTCTGCTGCAGGCAAGTGCTACTGTACCTGCCGGCACTATCCTCCCCACCATGCTGACATAGCTGCTTTATGGCAGTGGGGGTAGGGTGCACTGCAGGCCCATCCACTGTGCAGGTTAGGCAGGCACCTAGGAGGGCAGATTTTGATTACGGCAGCACCGGCACACATGCCTGACTGTGCTGTCCCCATCCCCAGCTGCTGCCTCCGCCTCCCCAGCTGCTGCTGATTCTGTCTCAGGGGTGAGACAGACAGCCACAACAGCAGTATTTTGTAAGGCGGCTGCTTCTTGCAGCCCTCTTTAGAGCTACTGCAGCTGCCAGTCAATCCCTCCCAGGATGACTTCAGCAGCATAAGTGGGGAAGGTGGATAGGATCTCTGCCTCGAGTGTAAGGGACCCTCTGGCTACCTTGAGGTTGCATGTCACTTTATCCACAGGAGCAGCATGTCTGTGTGTTGCCATTGTCACTGTGGGGTCATGACGGACATCCCAGCTGTGCCCCCTGGGCAGTTGCCTGGTCATCCTTGCATACCAGCATCCCCCACATAGTACCTTCTTTGCCCCTTTGCTACATCAGCATAGTGCCCTTTCATAGTTGGCCACTATGCTATTGCTGCTAATGGAGCACTACTATCACTGTCTTTGGTTTCCCTGTATGTGGATCACATTGCAGACATTGGAATAGGCTCTCTCCCCTCAAAATGTACCCTTCCACAAGGTTTTATTTGTCATTAGGGTTCCCAGCACTGAGTACTCTAACGCATGATTGTACAACTGTAATTAAGGGAACACCAACTGTCAACATCCACTATCCACCCCATTAATGCCCCATTAATGCCCATTAACAGGCATTAATGGCACACTTGCTCCCTTAACGCTCTTTAGTAAATATACCCCATAGTCAAAGTTATTCAGCTTTTTTTTTGCATGTTTTTAATATTGCTCAATTTTAAAAACTACAAGTTGACATTTTGATGTGTGTGGGAAAGAAAAGAAAGCAAAAAACAGTGAGACAGAGCTGAATGATAAAATCTTCCATTATCTGACAGAAATAAATGCAATTCTGATCAATTTGATTGGATAATAACTATACCTGGACATGTACTTATCTATTTCAATACTGCTCATTGTATAACTATGCAGAAACTTTTCAGCTTCCATGATATGCCAACTGAGCACATGCTCTGCATTATGAGGTATTCACACCAGTTGTGTATTTCATACTGCTAGCTTTCGTAACTGCAATTGCTAACTGAATGGTTTGATATTGACCCCTGATTGAGGTGGTGCATGCCAAAACATAGTCATGTCAGGCCTGAATAAATTTTGATGCAATTATCATTGCTCTCCAGACTCCTTACTTCCCTACTGCGACTTTTGTTTATTAGGGGAGGGGGGATATTCTGTGGCAGTCGCTAGTACTTGCGAATATCACCGCTGCTCACTTAGCTTCATGGTTGAAGCTAGGTGAGTATTTGCCTCAACTGACTTTACCCACGGGTCAGTACTGACCATTGACTCAATATCTCTGCTGTCCGGGTAGCGATGGATGCCACCTCTGTTCTGCCTCGGAATGCCCATGACATACTCCAATGCTAACTGCATAGCATCGAGGCGTGTAGCGGTGGCACCCGTGGCTAGTCAGAATATCCCCCTTAGCGCCATTTACACGGTTTACAAGGCCTGTAAACTGTGAATATGCCTTTGATTATCAGGCCCTAAGTAAATAACCACTTGCCTTTTTGTGAAGTTTTGCTGTTTTTCTTCCATGCAGGATTGTAAACAGTATGCAGTATTTATAACCTAAGTATCATTTGTCACAAGCACAACGCCAAAACCACTAGTCTTCTGGTTGTTGAGCCAAAACCACTAGTCTTCTGGTTGTTGAGGGCGTGGTGGTTGAGAACCTTCTTCTATCAGCTGTTATACTTATGCTTTAAGTAGAAGGATTGTAGTCATGTTAAACCAAGGGTAAGGCTTATGACAGAAAAATAATTTATTTTGAACACAATAGAACAGAACAGGTTCCTGGTACCATTTACAGAATTTTAAATTATAGGATTTTTGCTTAAGGTTCAGCAGGTTGGTGGCAAAACAAACAGAACTCAGCATTGGCGGGGGGGCGGAGCCTGATGTCCAGCGGGTAGGACGCTTTGCGTTGAAGCTCCGGAGAGGCCTACTTAGAATCCTGACTTAATACCTATACAAACTTACTATTTTGCTCCGAGCTGACCGGGGTACCTCGGGGGGGATGGCGGCCCATAAACCAGCGCGCTTGGACTTCGGGTCTCCTTCCTTTTCTCACGGAAAACGCTCCAAAACAGAGGTGTCCTCTCCACAGAAGATGGTCCCATTTCGTGAAAACCCCGCAATGCACCTGGAGATTTTGGAGGAAATACGCGGCGTGAAGGAATTGGTGCAGTCCAATGGAGAAGCGCTTCGAGCCATGCGAGAAGACTTTGGAGTGCTCCAGGACCGACTTGAAAGTCTTTCCTTACGGCAGGACAACATGGCGGGGGTCCTCGACTCGCACGAGGCGCGCTTGGGCAAACTGGATAAGGCTGAGCGCCAGATACAGAATCTTCAAAAGGAGTTAGAAGATAGTAATAATCGAGCCCGTCGCAACAATGTGAGGCTCCTCGGAATACCGGAGGGGGTGGAAGCAGGAGATATAAGAGAATTCTTGCTCAAAACTCTTCCCTCCTTGCTGAAGATCACTTTTCACAGAGAACTGGAAATCGATCGAGCACACCGTGTTCCTGCCCACATGGCGCCCAACCGTACGACCCCCCGGCCTATTATCTTTAGCTTGCTACGCTATCAACAAGTGGAACAAATTTTACATGTTGCCCGAGCGAATCATCATTTGGAATTTGAAGGTCGTAAGATCTCCTTCTTTCCTGATTTGGCAAAGCCTACCGTTGACCGTCGGAAGAAACTCCTTGCTTTTCGCCCTCGACTTCAACAGCTACAGGCTCGCTTTGGCCTGTTGTATCCGGCAAAGCTCCGAGTGACTCTCCACAACCAAACCAGGACGTTCGAAGATCCTGATCTACTATCAACATTTTTAGACTCCAAAGAAGCAGAGCAGATGCGCTAATCCCGAGTCTTGGACTCTTATCTGCCGGCTCTGTCCGCCATTTTGAAGAGCCCGATGTGGCGATCATAGCCAAGCACAGAAATAGCCTGGACTTTCTTTCTTTCTCCATATGACTTTTGTTCTTTTGGTCTCCTATCCCTTCATGATATGTGCCTCGGTCGGATTCGGAGCACGCACAGTCCTACAGGTTATGTGTTTTTTCAATCTCGGCCTTCTCTGGGGTTTCTCCCCGCAGACACATGGTCGCCAGTAATTTTGGGGTTTTGCTTCTCCTCTACCGTACTGCGGTTTTCTTTGTTAATGTGGGGCGCTTCATTGTATTATATTAGCTTACTTTCTGTGTCATGTGTACAGCCAGATACAGTCAGTTTGAGGGACATAGTGAAATTATGTGTGCTTTCATGCTCAGAATTTTTAAATTTTCTGCATGGCCTTATATAAAATCTTATCATTCACCGTCAACGGCATTAATGGTCCACTCAAAGGACAGAAAATCCTTAGCTGTCTTAGCCATGAGTATGTTGATTTAGTGTTTCTTCAGGAAACGCATTTAAACTCTGCTGAAATACTGCAACTCAATGCTAAGCCTCATATGGTAGCTGTCTATTCTCCCACCGTTTACAAATGGTACGGGATAACCCTTCTGGTTAAGAAGTATTTGCACGCTACAGTACCTGATATTAGCGCTGACAAGGAGGGTGGATGGGCCTGTGTATACCTAGAGGTTGGAGATAGTGAATTCACGTGTATTTGCATTATGCCCCGAATGTGGACAACCCTGCTTACTATGCCAGTATTGCGCAGTTGGCCTTGGCCTCTCCTAGTGCTCCATTAATACTTGGTGGCGATTTTACTCAGTGTTCCCTCAATCTGTTCTTCTCAAACACGGTGCTCGTTGGTTGGAAGCTCCAGTACCGAGTTGACCTGTGTGGCTAGATATAGAAGCGGGCCTTTGTAACCGATTCCTCTTACCCTTCTCCCTGGTATGACTCTCCCATTAGACTCCCACTATCCACCAATGCTTTTAGACACTTTAGGTGCCTTTAATACTCTTATGTAATTTTTAGACTCCCGACTCTGGTCAGTGCAATTTCAGCATTGCCTTCGGAGCACTAGAATGCTCCCGCCATCGGCATTCCCTACATAAGGTTGATTGGAGACTTTCCGATCTCTCGATAGTTCACCGGGTGTAGCATCCAATTTTATTAAACCTTATGTAATGCTATACCTAGAGATACCCCTATAGCGTAGAAAGTGTGGGAGAGAGAATCACATGTGACTTTGACCTCGGAGCAATGGAGCCTTATCCGGAGTAGAGGGACACGGGTTCCCGATCCGCCTCACTCACTCAGAACCTCCTCTTTCTAGCCCACCGGTGTTTTTTTACACTCCTCACAGATTAGATACATGGAACACTACTCAGGGCATTGGATGCTGGACACGTCCTGCGGCCATTGGTTCATTGCTTCATGTTATGCATGAATATTCCGCACTACAGTATCACTGGCGTCGGGTCTGGGGTCGTATTTAGTCTATCTTGCACTCTAAGGAGCCCCCTTTCTTGGAGGATAGTGGGACTTCGTCTAGTTGCGGGGATCCCCTCTCTCCCAAAAATGGCTTATCTCCTTTCGAACTTTATGCTTGGCATTGCTATTTCCCTAATTAAGTAATACTGAAAACTAGCTCCCACTTGAGCCCCAATGAATGGTGGAATCATGTCTGTCCTTACAGTAAATATGAGCAAATACCTCGACTGTTTCGCTTCCTCCATTCAGACTCCTTTTCATTGGTCTCAATGGATGATGCTCAATGACTATACTTGTTTTGTCTCTTTTGGTATGTTGTTTCTTTTGTTTGTTGCAAAATGAAAATAAATGTTTAAAAAAAAAAGAACTCAGCATTGGCTTTTAAAGTCCTCTTCACTGCAGAAGCTTAGCCTTTTCACATATAACAAGATGCCACTTTTTCCTAATTGTCCTTTGTCAATCAGAGCAATAGAAAAACAAACTTTACTTCTTCTATGGCAAATTTATCTTCACTCAGCCATAATTCTCACTGGGCTGCACTTCCAGGTGAAGAACCAAACTTAGGTTATGAAATAAGCATTCACAGTGTCCTCAAGACTCTTATAGCAGGCTTTTCTTATAAACAGGAGCAAAGCACAAATTCTTATAGCAGGCTTTTTCATATAAGACAGGAGCAAAGCACAAACACTTCTAGCAGCCAATTAACTTTCTCTCCGTTGTAGAGTTTCAACACAGCTGACACAGAAGCATGAATCACAGCCTTACTTCACTAGCTTATGCTGCAGTAAATTCCTCCTTTTAAAACACACACAGGAATTTACTTTCTCACTGCTTAGCTCTGAGGTTATTACAGCAAGAGGAACAGTTCTTTCAAGGCTGGCTCTTTTCAACCCTTCAAGTCTAGAGCTTGGCATAAAGACAATCCATCAACATATCTTCTTCTGTCCCTAGCTCTGACACTGGTTCACCCAATTGAATAGGTTCTGATGCACCCACTGGATCCACGTGCCCTGCTGACAACCCCTCTGGTGGTCTGAAAGCTTCTCTCTTTCCTGGCTCCCACCTTTGTTGCAAACATGATTCAGGGAAATCACCTTTCTCAGCAATGGGTAGCTCAGCCTGTCTCCAGAAGTTTATTTATTTATTTTATTTAACATTTCTTCTATACCGCGCTATTATAATCAGTGCGGTGTACATCGAACAAAACATACTACAATGCATACAAGCAACATTGAGTTTACATAGAACAGGAAAAGAAACATAGGACAACCGGGGTAACTATTCACAGGGTAACTATTTACAGGTTAGATTAGTATTGTCACCAATACTCTAAGCTAATTTGGTATCAACTTCATTTTGTGGACAGGCGTAAAATTAGTGGGTGGGCAAGAGTATAGGCTAACCATTTTCTGGTTGTAATATGGTGCTATGGTAGCTGTGACATGAGAGAAGTTTACCCGATGTGTGGGTGTCAGGGTAGCATATTGTGAATAGGTGGTGTTTCAAAGCTTTACGGAATAGGATTAAGCTTTTGATGCCACGGATTTCATGAGGAAGGGCATTCCAATTTAGGGGAGCGAATATGGAGAAAGCCCTGTTGGATGTGGTCTTAGTACATGACGTCATCATCCTGGGGACTATTAAGGTGTTCATTGCTGTGGATCTCCTGTCTCTGTTTTCCAGGGTGCTGTGGATTAGTTTGCTAATCGGTGTAGGTGGATAGTTATTCAGGGCTTTGAAAGTAAGGACTAATGACTTATATTGGAGTCTGGCGAGTAACGGTAGCCAATGCAGATTTTTCATGATTGGTGTTATGTGGTCAGTTCTTGATGATCCAGAGAGAACTCTTGCAGCTGCATTCATTGCCAGGCGGAGCGGATTTAAAGTTGATTGAGGCAGGCCGTGGAGGGCGATGTTCGCAAAGTCCAGGTGTGGGAGGACTAATGCCTGAAAGGTTGTCCGGTAGTCATTGGATTCCAGTAGGGGGCGGAGGTGACGTAATGTTCTGATCTTGTGATATATAGACTTTGTAACGTTCTTCACATGTGTAGTCATATCTAGGTGCTGGTCCAATGTGATGCCCAGATATCTGATTGTAGGTTTGGACTTCAATTCTACATCGTTGACAAGTAGTGATGGGGGGGGGTATGAATTTACGGTTCTTTGTAACAAAAAGGACATCAGTTTTACTATGATTGATCCGAAGGTTTTGTGTCAGCAGCCAATCAGCTACCTGCTCTGGCTTCTCCAGCATTCCATCATCCTTGCTGCTCTGAAGTCTGTTCTCTGCTGCTTCCTCGGCTCCTTCTCCAATCGCTACTGCTCCTGCTACTCTCTCCATAGTTTAACCAAGGAGTGGAGGAGTAGCCTAGTGGTTAGAACACTGGCTTGGTAACCAAGCAACCAGGGTTCAATTCCCACTAGCACTCCTTGTGGCCTTGGGCAAGTCACTTAACCCTCCATTGCCTCGGAAGAAAGGCCTGGCAATCTACTTCCGGTGACACTGCCAAGAAAACCCAGGAGCTTCTGGGTCGCCAGGAGTCAGGACTGACTTGAAGGCACACATTGCATTATACTCACTGGGATCCAACCCCACCTCTTTCTGTCCCAGGTGTTTGTAATCCCCCTGCCTTCTGACATCAGAATAATCAGTACAGTTACTAGAGTGAGGGATTTTGTCCTTGTGCTTGCAATCTATCCCTCTTACACTGTCAAGCATTTCCTGGAACTTGTTCCAGCTGGGGTTTTTCTGCCTTTGAACTGTGGATCTGGCCTTTTGACCCTGCACACCTAGCAGAGGCCCCTTGATTAAGGTGAATTCCTTATGCTGTTCACCTCCCCCATGCTCAAAATGGTTGACTTTGCCACACACTGCATGTTCTCACTGACTTTCATTGGGAAGACACAGAAATCTGTTGGTTCTACTCTAACCAAACTATGTAAGTCAAAACTCTCTATTTGAAGGAGAAACTGTAGGGTCCCTTTTACTAAAGTGTAGTAAATTTTTGCACTTACATTATGATAGGAGCAAAACCTAATACACGGTAAATGCAAACATCATGCAGTATGTGTAGGTGTGCCCAGCATGCCCTCTGCACTTACCATACAGGAAAGTCCCTTACTGCACATTAATTCATTTGCAGTTACCATGGGTGCATGTAATGCCTTTTCTTGAGGTGGTATCAAATGCATCCACTCACATTGGGGTATGTTTACTAAACTGCAGAAATGTCATTCGCATTAGGTTCCACGGTAAAGGTACAGATGCCCATATAAAGGCGTGGGCGGTGCATCGTTACAGCAAGCCATATCAGCTAACACATGTTACAAGGCGCCTTATAAGGCACCTTACAAGGCACATTACAAGGCGCCTTGTAAGGTGCATTATAAGGTGCCTTGTAAGGTTCCTCATAAGGCACCCCATAGGGCTCCTTACGCTAAACGCCATATTAGGCACCCCTGGACAAGGCACTGTAGAAGGCACCCTGGGCTATGGAACCATAGGTTAAGGTGGCCTAACAAGGTTACGGTGCCCTAGGTTAGTGTGCCCTAAGGGCTGCAAGGTGCCGCAAGATGACATGCATGACTGTGAGGAACCGAGACAGATGTAGCCCTAACACTAGATAGAGCACTCAGGAAAGGCAATGAACAGGTGAGTGAAGGAGGGAGAGCTGGGAGCCGCTGGACCTGCCATATCTGTGGGCATCCCATGTGGCTGCCAGTACTGATGACAAACATGGTAGGGGCAACCGTACCACAGCACAGGGTGTTGGCAATGCAAAGTACTGGAAAGACAGTTGGTGGCAGACGATGGGAATACGTGTCCCCCAGTGGAGGCGGAGGTGGCAGGATAGTTACAATGATGGGTGGACAGAAGAGTGGTGGTGGTGCCATGCAGATCAGGCACAGGCGAGGCAAGCATGATGAGGCACAATGCAGGAAAGGGTAGCAGTGCAGTACATGGGGTGGCAGCCTGCACAGGCAGACAGGACTCTACACAGCTGACAGATGCAGATGGACGGACCGAAGGAATGTTGGCAGTTGTGACGAGGGTATTATGGGCTGGCAGCACAGATCTGCAAAATTTGACTGTTACAGGCATGCACACTATTTGAGTAGGACAGGCATGAGAGGAGGGAACAATGAGGAATTCAACGCATTGACACCACCGAGAATGGCATTGTATTAACCAGTAGGCTTTACCTCCGTGGTATATGTCACAGCAATGGCTGGATACAGAAGAACTGCAGGTCACCGTACAAACTGTCTGCTCTGAGTGCCAGGATAGGGTAACCCCACCAGTACCCATAATGCAGTGCACATGCTGAATAGCTGTCTACAGCTGATCAGCAAATGGGGTCTGCACCTCTCCGGTACCTCAGCTTGGAAAGACGAACTGATAGTGCGTGATACTGGCACAGTGTAGCTACAGACCATGCCATTGTGCAGGTTCTGTGTTCACCTAAGGGGTGCCCAGCACTAGGTCTGCAGTACATGTGGTGCTAGAGATAGGTCCTGCTGTACATCCCCATCACTACCAGTATGTGACAGGTGTTCCTTGCAGTGCAGCCGAAGGTAATTCAGTGTCCATCTTTATCCGGCAGTCACATGTGGCCCTCTAGGACCAGACACCACCCAGAATAGTGTGTACCCCGTGTTAGGGTCTGGCTGACATGGTCACCTGTTATCAGGGCAGAGGGGATTCTAGACCTGAATGAGGTTTATGCAGCAGTGCCTTTATAACAGGGGTGTCCAACCCTGTCCTGGAGGGCTGCAATCCTGGCAGTTTTTTGGGATAGCCCTAATGAATATGCATGAGATATATATGCATTAGAGAAATCCTGTAAACCTGACTGGTTTGTGGCCCTCCAGGACTGGATTTGGAGACCCCTGCCTTACACCTCTGTCATTTGAGATTGTGAGTGGGCAAGGTACAGATGTCCTAGACATCAAAAGGGTAGACAGAATTTGTCACATTCCTCCTCGATTCTCACCACCACCAAAAGGTTGTCCTGGAGGGCCACAAACCAGTCAGGTTGGCAGGATATCTCTAATGCATATATATCTCATGCATGTTCATTAGGGCTATCCCAAAAACCTGCCAGGATTGTGGCCCTCCAGGACAGGGTTGGACACCCCTGCTTTATAAGATCAAAGTAGTGTACACTATATACCCCAAAGGGCCCACATCACACTTTTTGTAGGTAACAGACAAGTGCCCCAGCCCCGGTGAAGCAACCTCCATCTTGCTGGTATAAGACAGCCCTCTAGGGTTGTGGGCCAGAGCCATACCTGTGACTGGGGCAGTGGCAGACCAGCAACAATGTTGGGGTCAGGTTTGGTAAACCCTAACTGCCTCACACCACTGTCTGCCAGTCACCAGCAGACAGCACCTTTTAAGGGTTCCAACCATGCACAGTCTAACTGCAGACAGTCCCCTAATCAGTCCATAGTACATGCTCACAGAGGAACCAAATGCATCAAGCAGGCATCTCAGTGATTGGGGGCCCAAGACTGGGAACACAAAAGTATTACTAGAGGCAGATAATATTGTGGGCTATGTGGGAACCTAGACATGCCATGGTCACTGCTCGGTTAGAGTGAGTGCCCTCCCAGCATGACATGCTGTGGCCACCCTGTCCATGCAGGCAGTGGTCGGGCACTACAGTGTCCCAGCCATTGCCCCACACCCTGTGAAGATGCATCCTGGCCAATCCACCCTGTCCGGGCCATATCCACAACACCTTGCTCTCATTATGCACATATTCGGCTAATGCTGGTAACCATGGAACATTTTGGGCCCAGAGAGGGGTGGGCAGCCACAGAACAATGGATAGACATACACACACACACACTCCTATTTCAGCATTGTGCAAAGATAGGGGTGGTTGGCAACCCTGCCCGCCACACTGTTCCTGATCACAGTGCCAACATTGCTAAACTGTGCAGGAGGTAGTAGTAGTGCTCTGGTGATAACTGCAGCTCAATGCTGGGGCCAACAGCCTGACTCTCCATGCATCTTTGGATTGTGGAGCCTGTGTGAGTGGGTGTTTGTACCCCTTTTCGCTGCTGCTTTGGGCTTTGCACATGTTGCTGTTGTATCCGCATTGTAGGGTAAAATATAGGGACATGCTCTGCAGGAACCACAGCTGGGACTTAGAACCTGTGACCCTCTTCTTCTGGACACACTGGCTGGGTGTACTGCACCACATATTGCCACAGATGCATGGTAGTCCCTGGGGCTACCTGTACTTTTCCTCAGCCAGACCTTTTATGTTGCACTGCACACCATGTACTGGTACAGGGCATGCCCTAGGACAACTGCAGGCAGGTGCCACTGCCCCCTCCAGCACATGCACACACACCCCTGCCATGATGACATGACCATAAGCTATCGGTGCTGGTAGTGCGCAGTCCCAGGTCATCCACTACGTGGGTAGGTGGTCGCCTAGGGAGCGGGGTCTGGGGCATGGGGTAACGTCCAACTAGGAGCAAGGAGCCACGTCAAGCCAAGCACACAGTCAGAGAACGTGGTACAAACCAAGAGTAGGGGTATGTATCAAAATTTTATTAACATTGCCAACACATATTGCCAACCCGACACAGGCCATGTTTCGTCAGAACTTCTTCAGGGGTAAAGGCAAACTAAAAACAAACAAACAATTCAATAAATAAAAATATAAACATCATACATTTAAATAAACATACCAATCAAATTAAAACCAAAGATAAAACTAAATAAATAGCATCTAAAAACCATAATGTTGGAACTCTATTTAAAAACAATATGAACTTGAAAAAATAATAACATTGCACACGAAGATGGTAAGAAAAATAGATACAACATTTCAAAAACAAGGAGAATATATATCGGACAAACATGAACAAAAAATTGTATACATAAAAAATATACCTTGCCGGTAAAGCAATAAGCACCCTTCACTAGAATCTATAAATATATAAAAAAGGGCATATAAAAAGGGAGAGAAGGAGTGAGTCTAATGTAAGCCAGATTCATCAATCAATCATCCAAATAACATTTTAAACAATAGAAATGAAGCATGCTTAATAGCCTGTTCTTAAAGCTTCAAAAAAGGTGGGGGAAGGGAGAAGCATAGTGAATTAAATAGGATCATCACCATATAGAAACCATTGTAAAATGTATACCCCACGTAAACAAACGCACCACCATTGTGATGAACATCCTAAAACCATGTGTTTCTTTTAAAAAAAAGTCATCAAGTGAACGAAGAGAACAAAAACCGCATAAACAAGATATTACTACCAGCAGTGTTTCTATTAGCACCATACAGTATACTGAAAAACAACAGAAACAACCATTGAACCTTAAATACCACCAAATAAATAAAATATAATCTAAAACATCATCTAAGTGAATCAAATCAAACTCACAGTGTTAAAAACTTTACAGGTATCGTTACTGCGGAAAAACTCTCGAAACCGAGGAGAGCTGCCGGGCACCACACTGCTATCACGCTTCAGTGAAGGATCACCTCTTTCCAAAAAACGCCGGCGCATGTGCAAAGAAAACCTTATACCGAACTATAGATGATGTCATAGGGAAAATTCTAACCCTTAGAACAGTAAAGGTGGTAAAACAGGATAAAGTATCTCTACCGCAAACCCTTAGAAATCAAAGGGATCGCTGGCAGTCACAGCGGGGCTCTTCATGTCCGTAGAAAAATAAAAGTATCAAGAAAGGGGGAGGGGGGGGCCCAAAACCACACATGGTGCTGCACATCGTAATGGTGTACTAAAACTTAAAAACTGTCCCAGAATAAATAGATAAAACAAGCAATAAATAATAAATATATTAAAAATCAAAACCACATATATGTATAGGGAGAAGCGTAAAAATATAATAAAATAGTCTACATCATCAAGACGATCGTGATCATAAAAAAGAATTGAGCTAAAACCTATATACCCATCATATAGGCAAGAGGATTAAAGATGATAGACAACCAGAACCACACATAGTGCTCTCTCCCTTTTTATATGCCCCTTTTTATATATTTATAGATTCTAGTGAAGGGTGCTTATTGCTTTACCGGCAAGGTATATTTTTTATGTACACAATTTTTTGTTCATGTTTGTCCGATATATATTCTCCTTGTTTTTGAAATGTTGCATCTATTTTTCTTACCATCTTCGTGTGCAATGTTATTATTTTTTTAGGTTCATATTGTTTTTAAATAGCGTTCCAACATTTTGGTTTTTAGATGCTATTTATTTAGTTGTATCTTTGGTTTTAATTTGATTTGTATGTTTATTTAAATGTATGATGTTTATATTTTCATTTATTGAATTGTTTGTTTGTTTTTAGTTTGCCTTTACCCCTGAAGAAGTTCTGACGAAACACGGCCTGTGTCGGGTTGGTAATAGTGGCCTTTCATACTTGGGCACTATGCTGTTGCTGAAAATGGAGCACTACTATCACGTTTCTTGGGCTCCCTGCCTATGATGTACATTGCTGACACTGAAATGCTTCCTCTCTCCTGCAAATGTGCATCTAACGGCAGGTTTTCATTTGCGGTAGGATTCAGCCCTTCAGTTCAGCGCGTTAGTGTGCAGGGTGCCTCTCCCCACCCACTCCCCGCCCACTGACCCTTCTCTCCGCCCTCTCTCCACCCTCTGCGGTGTTTACCGCGGCCAGGAACGTTAACGCTCGTTAGGTAACGTTAACGTGCATTAACGTTACATACCGCATGTTAACGTTACCTAACGAGCGTTAACGTTACCTAACACGCGGTCTTTAACGTTACCGCAGTTTAGTAAACATACCCCGTTTTATCATTGACAGTTAGTATGTGGCAATTATCACAGTTCAAGACCATTCTCTGCCCATAAACCACCTGGGCCCCACCCCGTCATGTTAAGTAGGTGATTTGTGTTTTAGCATGGAGGAGTAGCCTAGTGGTTATCACAATAGCCTGATAAGCAAGGAGACCAGTTTTCAAATACTAATGATATTCCTTGTGGCCTTGGACAAGTCACTTAACCCTCCATTGCCTTGGGTATAAAAGCTTAGATATTAAGTCCTCCAGGAATAGGAAAATATCTACTGTACCCGATTGTAACTCAAGTTGAACTGCTACTGGAAAGGTGTGAACTAAATAGATAAAACTTCATGACTTAGTGATACTTCCTGATGACACAGCTTCGGTTGCTGCCCTTTCTCATGGCGGCTACCAATTCTCCCACACTCCTCGTGCCAATGGCCATGGTGGTGGTGTTAGGTTTCCAATTTATCCTTCTTACCAATTTCAATCCCTCCTCCTACTTCAGTCTTTTCTCTCCTTTTAAGTCTACTCCATCTGTCTTTTTAATCCCCTACCTCTCCAAATCGCTATTATCTATAGACCCCCTGACAAGTCCACTTCTACCTTACTCACTGATTTTGACTCTTCGCTCTCTTTATTCCTGGATTCTTCCTCCCTATTCCTTATTCTTGGTGACTTTAATTTTCATATTGATGACCCTTCTGATCCCTACGCATCTAAGCTCCTTTCCCTTGCCTTCTCTTTCAACCTCCAACTTTGCTCTTCTGCGCTCACTCATTAGCTTGATCACAGCCTTGACCGAACTTTCTATTCTAATTGTTTACCTTCAAATTTCCGCACCTCAGTTTTTCCCTTATCTGACCACCACCTGTTAAGTTTCACTCTTCGTCACTCCCCACTTCAATCTCACCCAATCTCCTCCTATCTTTTTAGGAATCTTCAAGTTGTTCACTGATCTATCAATGACTGTCTCTTCTCTTCTTTTTACAACTTTGTCCTCTAAGGGGTAAGTGTACTAAACCGTCTTAACATTGCAGAGGTGGTATTATCACGCGATAAGTGACGTTATCGCACGATAATGTAACATTATCGCGGTAACGTCACTTATCGCGCGATAACGCAGCAGAGGCGTTAAGACACACTAACGCCGTGAAATCTGGGCCTGAAGGGTGGAGTAAGGCTTCCCAGAGGGCGGAGAGAAGGGGTCAATGGGTGGAGAGTGGGCGGGGAGAGGCTCCATGAAAACTAACGCTATGAAATCAGGGTCTGAAAATGAACGCCAGTGAAAACCTCACGGTAGAGGCACATTTGCAGGAGAGAGAAACCATTTCAATCAGTAATGTGCAGCAAATGCAGGGAAACCCAGAAAAAGTGATAGTTGTGATACATGTGCAGGGACCAAAAAGGGAAATAAACATATAAAAGGACCAGAACCACATCTAAAATCCCAATAACCAAGCTGGCCAATAGTGATATTAATGATAAACATAAAGCAACAATACTGACAAAGCGTATAAATTAAGAAATCATGTTTGGAAGGGTCTATGCTCTGTGCCCCTTCCAAAGTACCCCCAACATGTATTTGTATATAGTTTTTTGTACATAGTTTACAAGCCAGTTTGTTGTTTTGCACTATTTCATACTGTTAACCATTACTTTTATTGTTACAAAATGTTCGATGTAAAACTAAGCTTATGCTTTGTAGATTGTTGTTTTATTGTGAACCGCAACTGAACTCTGGAAGTTGCGGGTTATAAATATATGTTAAATAAATAAATAAATAAAATAAAGTGAATGATCCCTCATTGAAATAGTGCTGATCAGGGTTTCTGTCGTTTAGATTGGGCAGGTTTGTTATGGCATGCACATGTGCAGCAACAGCAGAGTGGGCACGTAGGAAAAGGCAACTGTATTGATGCTGTAAATGGGATACAGGGGGCTGCAGGCGGCACATGCTGTGGTTCAGCTGGGGTACAGTGCGGGCTAGGCAGATGCCTAGGTGGCACATAGAAATGCCGAAACTGTAAAGCAGCAAGACAGCAACTGACAAGGGTCCAACATGGGCACAAGTATGTGTCCCACAGTGTCACATGGGATATTACCCAGCAGGTACCCCCAAGGGCACATAACATTGGCTGGCGGTGCCGGGGGGGAAGTGCGCATGTCCATGTAGGCACCACTACCCCAGAACCCGCACCATAGGCAGCTGTCTTCCGGCATACTGGATGGCCTGGGACTGCGCACCACCAGCACCACCGGCATAATGGCATGGCAGCATGGTGGCGGAGGGGTGCTGGTGGCGGAGGGGGCAGTGGCATCTGCCCACAGCAGACCATGGCCTAGCCCAGTTTAGGTGGGTGCCGTGCACTGAAACAGACAGGGTCTGTCTGATGAACAGTCATGGTATCCCCAGGGAATGATATGTCCCTGGAAAAGAGATGGCTGAGGGGAGATATGATAGAAGTCTATAAATTAATGAACTGAGTGGAACGGGTAAATGTAGATCGATTGTTTACGTTATCAGAATATAGAAAGACTAGGGAACATGCAATGAAGCTACAGGATAAACTATTTAAGACTAACAAAAGAAAATATTTTTTCACTCAACGTGTAATCAAACTCTGGAATTTGTTACTGGAGGATGTGGTAAAGGCTGTTAGTGTAGCTGGGTTTAAAAAAGGTTTGGACAAGTTCCTGGAGGAAAGGTCCATAAACCATTATTAAGAAGGGACACAGAATATCAATGCTTGACCCAGTACAAGCATTGTGGAACCTGTGTCTTTTGGGGAAACTGCTAGGTACGTATGACCTAGATTGGCCACTGTTGGAAACAGGATACTGTGTTTGATGGACCTTGGTCTGACCCCGTATGGCATATCTTATGTTCTTATGTTCTTATGTCCCTGTGGCAACAGTGTGGTGCAGTACACACAGCCAGTGTGTTCAGAAGCAGAAGATCACAAGTTCAAGTCCCAGCTGTGTCTCCTGCCAACCCTGTCCCTATAGTTTACCCAGTACTAAACTGTGGTAATAAAGATGGAACCTTTATTGCAGATAAAATAAACATGCCTGAAACGCCTATATTTTACCCTACAGAGCACAGACATCATAAACATGTGCAATCCCTAGAGCAGAGTTTCCCAACTGCAGTCCTGGAGGGCCAAACATCACTCAGGTTTCATGCTGTCCCTAATAAATATGCCTGTGCTGAATTTGTATGCGCCACCCACATTGTATGCAAATGTATCTCATGCATATTCATTAGGGACAGCATGAAAACCTGAACAGTGTTTGGCCCACCAGGACCGGAGTTGGGAACCTCTGCCCTAGAGCAGCGGCCAACAGGGGCATAAACACCCATACCCACAGGCTTCACTGTCCAAAGCCTCATGGAGAGTCAGGCTGTTAGGCCCTGCACGCAGCAGCATCTCCCAATACTAGCACTTGCATACCTTAGCAATGCCGCCCTAAACTTGGGAATACGTTACACATATATCAAAAGGTTGCTATGATTAATGGCAGATAATAATTCCTACGTTAATCACAATTTGCTGATAGAGCTGCATCATAGCAACCTTTCTGATATCTGTGGAGTGTGTTTCAGTTTTGGTTTCTGACAGTGTTTGCCACCCCAGGGAGTGACCCCAACAGTATTGCGTACCATAGCCATGCCTGCACTGTGCCCAGGACTTTTGTGGTGGCCAGGGCTGCCAAAAGCCTCTATATTTGCTCAATGCTGGCATAGGTGTGGGAGTGTGTGTCTGTCTATCCAGTGTGTTGTGGCTGCTTACACCTTACTCAGCCCACACTGCTTGCACTGTTTCCAGTGTTAGCCTGCCAATGTGCATAATAAGGAGCAAGATACTGTGGGTATGTATTATTTATTTATTTATTTACAGTCTTTTTTATACCGCGCTCTTTAAAATCAGCTTGGTTTACAGATAACAGTAGCTTTGTCCAGAAACGGGTAACGTCCATACTGGACTTACAGATAACTGGGTATTCAACTTGGATTAACTGGGGGAACTATATACAAGTATTGGACTAAGGTATTTTATTGGCCTGGACAGGGTGTCCTGAGCAGGATGCATTTGCACAGGGCATAGGGCAATAGCAGGGACATTGTAGTGCCCGGCCACCACCTGCACGGACAGGGTGGCCACAGCATGTCCTGCTGGGAGGCCACTGTTATCCTGACTGAGCAGTGACCACGGCATGGCTAGGTTCCCCCATAGTGCTATATAGCATTTCTTTTAAGTGATATTTATGGGTTCTCTTTTTTTGGGGCCCAATCACTGACTACCTGCTTGGTGTGTGTGCTCACATCCCGGTTTTGGGTGCACACATCTCCTCCAGGAACATGGACTAGCTAGCAGACTCTCTGCAGTTATTATGTGTATGGCTCGAACACCTTGCAGGGTGCAGCAGCTGAAGAATGTTAGATAGTGGTTGGGGGGGGGGGGGCAGCTGAGCATTTCCAGGCCTATTGTCTGTCTGCCATTGCCTTATGGGTGTATACAGATCTGTATTGACTGCCCTGTAGGGTGCCTATTTCCCAGCAGGACTGGGGTTGATGGTCCCCTTTACTGCCACCATTGCAGGGATGTAGAATGTAGATCTGTTGGTGGGAGATCCTGTCCCCCACCCTGAGCCACGGAGAGCGGGTTGGGTAGTGCTACATAATCCGCCTATGGGTCCAAAAATCCCCACTTCACTTAAATCATGTGACCATGGCACCCACACAAGATATGCACTATTCTGGGTGCATCATAGTCCACAAGGGCTAGACATGACTGGGAAATATGGATAGACACAGGTATATCCTAGGTGTGTCTGCAAGGGCTACCCATCACACACTGGCACTGACAGCACTCTCTAGCCGATCTCAGCTAAGCCAGGTGTTGCGGACCTGGTGCTGGGCGCCCCATCTCGCCCTCAGGGTGAGCACAGTACCCCCACAATTTGTCGGTCTGTAGCTACTCTGTGCCAGTAACACACACTGTCAGTTCCCCCTACTAGGCCGAGGTGCTCTGGGGATACATACCCCATCTTGTGATCATCTGTAGACTGCTGATCTGCATGTGCAGTGCATCATGGGTATGGGTGGGTTTACCCTATCCTGGTAACCACAGCAGACAGTTTGTGTGGTGGCCTGCAGTCTTTCTGTAGCCAGCCAGGGATTTGTTAGTAGCTATAGAGATGTAGCCCACTGGTTACTTTACTGACTGTGGAGGCAGAGGTCATGGGTTGAATTCTGCAGTGGGGTTATGTAAGAAGGCTGTCTGAGGCATTTCCTTTTTTAATTTAAATGAGTGCTGCCAGCAAAAACACCCTCACAGTGCTGTAACCTTAAGGCGCCCTATAGGGTGTCCTATAAGGCGCCCTATAAAGCGCCGTATAAGGCGCCCTATAGGGAACATTATAAGGTGCCTTGGCGGACAGTGCACTTTATAATGTGCCCTTTGGAGTGCCTTATAGGGCGCCTTTTGCGGCACCTTAGGTTATGGCACTGTGAGGGTGTTTTTGCTGGCAGCACTAATTTAAATTTAAAAAGTAAATGCCTCAGACGGCACTGGTTTAAATTAAAGAGTTATGCCTCAGACAGCCTTCTTACATAACCCCACTGCAGAATCAAACCCATGACCTCTGCCTCTATAGTTATTGCCTTAACCAATGGGCTACATCTTTATTCCTTCTGAGATTATGCTGGCATTAATTTAGGATTAACGCGTGTTAACGTGCCACGGTGCTCACTATCGCGTGATACCGATTCTTGCTACCTTAGGACCAGAACGCCCACTCCTTATATGGCATTCTTCACATTATCGCTGGAGCTAGCACTGGGAACATTAAGACGGTTTAGTAAACATACCCCTAAGTCTATTGATGAGGCCATAGTTTCCTATAATACCGCTCTCTTCTCTACTCTGGATACTCTTGCTCTGCCCATAGCACATCCTGTGAGGTGCACTTCACCCCAGCCCTGGCTGTCTTCAACTACCTGCTACCTATGCTCCTGTGCCTGCTCAGCTGAATGCACTTAGCTCAAATCCCACTCGCTTTCTGACTTCCTTCACTTCAAATTCATGCTTACTTCTTTCTGGTCCGCCACTGCTCTCACTAAGCAAAACTATTTTATCCATCTGACTGTCTTGCCTCTAACCCCTGCCATCTCTTCTCTACTGTCAGTTCTCTTCTTAAGGCACCACCGCCTCCAATCCCTCCTTTTCTCTCTCCCCAAACCCTAGCAGACTAATTCCATAACAAATTCCATAAGATTATTCAATTCCCTACTACAGTAACTCTTCTTCACTCCCTCTTCCCCCTCTCCAATGCCAACTTTCCCCCTCATCGTCTACCATCCTTTCATCCTTTTCCAAAATCTCTGAAGAGAAAACCTCCCTTCTTCTTTCCTCCTCTAAACTCACTGTTCTTCTGATCCTGTCCCCACCCATCTCCTCAACTCCATCTCCTCCTCCATTCCATCTCGCATATTCTCAACCTTTCACTCTCCACTGCAACCTTCCCTGCAGCCTTCAAGCATGCTGTGATCACTCCTCTCCTCAAAAAACCTTCATTTGACCCTATTTGTCCTTCTAATTATCAACTCATCTCCCTTCTCCCATTCATTTCCAAACTTCTTAAATGTGCAGTTCTCTGCCACTGCCTCAAATTTCTCTCCTTTCATGCCTTCCTTGATCCGCTCCAGTCTGGATTTTGTCCATTTCTTTCTACTGAAACGTCTTTTGCCAAAGTCTCCACTGACTTACAGTATTCCTGGTTAAGTTCAAAGGCCTTTAGTCCTCGTTCTTCTTGACCTTTCTGCTGTTTTTTATACTATTGACCACCTCCTCCTCAACACATTACCCTCTCTTGGTTTTAGGACCTCTGTGCTGTCTTGGTTCTCTTCTTCTCTGTCCAATCTCTTTTTCAGTGTTTGTTCTGGTGGTTCCTCCTCTACTGCCATCCCTCTTTCAGTTGGTGTTCCCCAATGGTCTGTTCTAGGCCCTCTCCTTTTCTCTCTCTATGCCCAGTCTCTTGATGCCCTCATCTCTTCCCATGGCTTTCAGTATCTTTTTTATGCTGACTCTCAAATCTATCTATCTTCACCTTAGAATTTCTCTTATGCTCCAAGCTCATATTTCTGCCTGCTTATTTGACATTGCTGCCTAGATGTCTCACAGCCATCTGAAATTGAACATGTCTAAAACCAAACTTCTTATCTTTCCCCCTAAACCCTCCTCCCCCTTCCTCCTTTCTTTATCACGGTTGACAATACTTTTCTTCTTCCTGGTTCCTCAGTCTGTAACTTTGGGGCCATCTTTGACTCCTCCCTTTCCTTCTCTACACATATCTAACAGATTGCTAAAACCTGTAATTTCTTTCTCTATAAAATTATCTGTTTCCCACTCTTTAGTTACCTCTTTTCTTGACTATCACATCCTCCTCCTTGCTGTTCTCTCTCAGAGTCATCTCTCTTCTTCAATCTATTCAGAACTCTGCCGCACAGCTAATCTTCCAGCAGTCCTGATCAGGGGCGGCCCAAGGGGGGTGCGGGGCCATGTGCGGAGACTCGGTGCGGGGCCTCATTTGCATAAGTGGCCTTATTTGCATAAATATTTGCATAATGCTAACATACACTAACCTTTAGTAAACATGTCTCTTAATGAGTGTATGGATAAAGACAGACTAAAAGATTTCTACATTACTATAATCCAGTGCCAACCGCCAGGCACATTAGGAACTACTACAAACACTGCCCATTTAGAACCAATAGCAAACCCGCCGTATCCTAACAGCACTACCAGGACTCACAAAGCACCATACCCTACCTATCAAAAGGCAACATTGCAAATATTAAACCAATACATTTCAGAGAACAACAATACATGACCTACTGGGGAAAGAGAACAAGTGGCAATGTCAAATAGGAATTACATAAACAGAATACCTCAGCTCAGTTACACATGCAGAACATAGACCATCACCAAACAAGGAATCACAATTTAGAAACAGGAAGGCAATAATTAAACTGGGAACCCCAAAAGCCAAACTTGGAATGTACAACAACACTGTAGAAATAAAACTATAAATTAATTTCCTCTTGTACCAAACAAAGCGCAGACGTTAATGATGCACATTTCCCAGAGCTTTCATATTCGAGTTAATAAATTCAAAATAAAGAGATATCTTTCTACCTTTTGTGCATTTTTTTTCAGTTGCAATTGCTCCAGCCACTTTCTTCTGGTTTCTTCATGTTTTCTGCTAACTCTCCATCATCTGCTGTCCATTTGTCCTTTCTTCTCTCTTCTAGTTTTTTTTTCCATTCTCTCTCTCTACATCTGCTTTAACATACTAATCTTTCTCCTTTTGCTCTTTCCTCATTCCTATTTCATCCACTCAAATTTTACCCCTCCATCCTCAATCCCCACTTACTCTCCCAATACCCGGCCAATTGTAGATTTTTTATCCCTCCCACACAAAATATTTTTCCCTCTCCATTTTACTCTCCCAGCCCCATCCCATTCTAATCCTCCCCCAACATCAGCTCCCTTCTAGTTCCAGCCTCACCCAGCATCCATTCCCTTCTAGTCCCTGCATCAGCCCATTTCCAGTCCTAGCCCCCCATCAGCCCATTTCCAGTCCTAGCAACCCCCAACCCAATACCAGTCCTAGCCCCCCCCATCAACCCACTTCCAGTCCTAACCCCATCAACCCATTTCCAGTCAGCCCCCCATAGCCCATTGCCAGTCCTAACCCCCCATCAGCCCACAGCCCATTACCAGTCCTAACCCCATCAGCCCACCTCAAGTCCTAACCCCTCCCCATCAGCCCATTTCCTGTCCTAGCCCCCCATAGCCCACCAGACAGCCCCCATCAGCCAACCAGTCTTAACCCCCCCATAGCCCATCACCAGTTCTAGCCCCCCCAACAGCCCACAGCCCAGTACCAGTCCTAACCCCATCAGCCCACCTCAAGTCCTAACCGCTCCCCATCAGCCCATTTCCTGTCCCAGCCCCCCCATAGCCCATTATCAGTCCTAACCCCCCCCCCCGCATTGCCCATTACCAGTCATAACCCCCCATCTGCCCACAGCCACTTACCCGTCCTAACCCCTTCAGCCCACATCAAGTGTTAACCCCCCCCATCAGCCCATTTCGTCCTAATCCCCATCACCCAATTTTCAGTTTAAGCCTCCCCATACCCCATTACCAGTCCTAACCTCCCCATCAGCCCACTCCCAGTCCTAATCCCATCAGCCCATATAAAGACTTAGCTCCCCCATAGCCCATCACCACTCATAACCCCCCCAGCCCATCATATCCCATCACCACTACTAACCCCCCCATTCCATCAGCACTCCTAAACCCCCCCAGCCCCCCTTATCCCATCACCACTCATAACCCCCCCAGCCCCCCATAGCCCATCAGCACTCCTAACCCCCCCCGCCCATCAGCACTCCTACCCCCCCCAGCCCATCAGCACTCCTAACACCCCCCCCCCCCCAGCCCAGCCCAGCCCAGGGAATTTTTTTTTTTTAAAAAGCTGTCTTCTCCCGCTGCCGGGGCGCCACGGCAGAATCGAGTGTGCTGCGGGGCCCCCCCTGCCCAGCAGAGCCTGCCATCCCCTGTATCCGCTCTCTCGTACAGCTGCCTGCAGTCTCACGTGCCGGCTTTCAGAGCGCGAAGGGACTAGTTTCCCTTTCGCGGCTCTGTTAAGCCCGCGGGGGCTGATGGGAACTTCCCATCTGCCCCCGCGGGCTTAACAGAGCAGCGAGGGAGAAACTCTCCCCTCGCGCTCTGAAAGCCGGCGCGTGAGACTGCAGGCAGCTGTACGAGAGAGCGGATACAGGGGAGGGCAGGCTCTGCTGGGCAGGGGGGGCCCCGCGGCACACTCGATTCTGCCGCGGCGGCCCCGGCAGCGGGAGAAGACAGCTTTTTTTTTTTTTTTTTAAATTTTACTTTAGGATCAGAATGTTTTTTGCGCGGGGCCCCCTGAAACGCGGGGCCCTGTGCAAAAAACATTCTCGCTCAATGGACGGGCCGGCCCTGGTCCTGATACACTTATATAACCCCTCTTCTGAAATCACGTCACTGACTCCCCTTCCATTTCTGTATCCATTTGAAACTTCTCCTTCTAATCTATAAATGCATTCACTCTCCTGCCCCTCATTACCTTCCCTCTCTTTCCTCTCTCCCTACACCTCTCCTCGTGAATTCCGCTCCTCCTCTGGCTTTCTTCTCTCTGCCCTTTTCTTCTACTGCCAACTCCAGACTCTGATCTTTTCACCTTGCTGCTCCTTATGTCTGGAACAAATTTCCTGTTTCTTTACATCGTCTCATCTCTCTCCTTCTTCAAATCCACGCTAAAGGCTTACCTCTTTGCGGCTGCTTTTAGATCCTAATCTCTTGTTCCCCTTGTTTCTCCTCTTGCTGTTCAACCCCTTAGTTCTCTTGTATGGTGCTGTCTGTTTTAACTAGATTGTAAGCTCTACAAGCAGGGACTGTCTTCTATGTGTGTTTGTACAGTGCTGCATATGCCTTGTAGCGCTATACAAATGACTAATAGTAGTAGGAGTGGTAGCTGTTAGTGTGCTTTAATATGGATTCTTTACTCTAATGGGCTCAGTAATTCTGTGGTCCTTTAAATGAAGATGGAACTTGTTATGCTGTGATCTGAGAAGCAAGAATTTTCAGAAGAAGATGAAAGCTCTCTTGTTCAAGTAAGCTTTTGGCATTCAGGAGGGAGATTTTACAAGGAAGCTGTGGAAAGATCAGTGGCCCCTACACACGCAGATCTGAATTGTCCTGGATTTGTGTGCATGTATGGGTACATCTGCATGCCCTTTGGTCAGGTGGGATTCTGTAAGCCCGTGCAGAAGTGCTCTCTGTGCCGATCCAAGGAGGGGGCATGTGTGGGGACGTGGCATGAGTGCAACATAGGCAGTCTTGAAGGACGCATGTACATTATTGAATACTATGATGCAGGGCCGTACCAAGGGCTGTGCAAGTGATGTGGCTGCACAGTGTGCAAGCAGAGAAGGGGATGCTAATATCATCACTGGGCTTCCTGGAAGCTCAAAAAGAGTGAGTTACTGAAAATGGCTGGGTGGAGGGGAGCATTAGATTTGTTAATCGCACAGGGTGCATTTCTAGCTTGCTATGATGTATGTATGTTCTGTGCTGATTAAGGCAACACCAACAATACCTTCTCTAAGAAAGTGTAATCGAGGTGCCTAGAGGATGGTGTGTCAGTACGCAGCTATTTTATAAAGTGGGGCATGCATGCGCATCATTTAATAAAACAGAGTGACTATGCGCATTTCGGGACACGCGTTGTGTACATGGGCTTTACAAAATTAACTTCTCAGTGAGTAAAGTAGCATTAGGATTTCTGACTGCTATTTTTATGCTCTTTATATATATATATATATATATATATATATATACACATATATATTGTGAGACTATGCCCCTCTTAGGCACCCGCCTAGACCTAGGGCATAGCCTGAGGTTGTAAAAGAAATACTCTGTAGTCGTGTCCAAAGTGTAAATTAAAGTTGGGCTTTATTCCCCTTCCCTTGAGGATTGCCTTTTGAATACTTCAAACAAGGATAACATAAATTAACTGTTGCTTCACAGATAAAGAAAAAGTTTCTTCCAAACAATAGTTATGCTTCTTCTTGCTTCTTTTTAACAAAGAGATTCTATCTCATCTGCAATGCATAAAGCACATTCCATCGGTTCTGGAATGACTTCTGGGGTTGAGCTTTCCCACTGCATAACCTCAGGACCTGGTCCTGTATACGGGCACTAAGTTTCTGTGTCACTGCTTTCAGAAGCTTGCCCTCATGAGACCTCAGCTTCTGGGAGATGAGACTGCTTTGTGCTGTCAGAGATACAAGGTGCTGTACTTGGGATTTCTTCCCACCACCTATGCCAAAGGGGTTTTCTAGCTCTCTGTAAGCTTGGCTTTTTATACAAGGACCCACTTCTTTTTCTTTATAGAAGCCAGGGTACTTATCTTCCTTCTTGGTGAAGATTGTTTCCAGCCCTTCCTCCTCCAGCCAAGGCTTCCTCTCTGAACTGCACATTGCCTTTCTCCGTGAGTACCGGTCACCGGGTTTAGCTGAGTAGAACTCACTTCCTGTTCTCAGTGAGCTTCCCTGGACGTGACCTTTGCTCTCTGCCTGCTTGGCTGTTTTCCTCTGCACGAGGACCCCTCTGGCTTGGAAGTCCTTAGCACTGTTCCTCCTAGCCCTCTCGGGTTTAACAGCCTGCTTCTCTACAGCCCTGGTTCTCCAAGACAGCGTGTCTCTCTGTGTTTGCTCCGGAGTCCTTGTCTCTGCTCCTCTCTGAAACTGACTCCCTTGCCTCCTCTCCCTAATCTGCCCTTGTGGGATTTCCCACCTGGTTTTATTTCCCTGCTTGTTAGACGTATAACGTGACTCTTCCCCCAGATGAGCCTGATTGGAACTCTGAATTTTTACTGCGTCACTAATGGCATGAGGAAAGTTTGTTTCTCCATTCCCTGCTCCCCTGCATTGTGAATGTATCAACTGCCCCTATGACTGTGAGGTAAGCTCTTCTTTTACATTTCCCTTTAATATTTCAGGCTCAGTGCTGTCTACCTCATGACAATATATATTTATTTTATGTTTCTAGTTTACATATGTATTCTTTATATTCATTCAGCAGCCACCATCACAGGATAGACTCCATCTCCGGAGCCCAGCCAGCCAAAGTAGGCCAACAATGATGTGTGTCCCTCTAATGTCTACTGGGCTATGATCTTTTACCAATGTATGACTGATAACATCTAAAATCTCAGAAAAAGATGTTAATTGGAAACTTGAAATGAACCTGAGGTCTCAGACTATTGATGGCACTATTATGCAGACAATGTCCTTATTATGCATGCACGGCGTTTTTCTTTAAGCCAGCAGGCTCTATGTTACACGCCCAGCAAAGCAAGAGTTTACCATAAGCATACTGAGAAAGACGTGCTTGTTCAGATAAGCAGTAGCACGCTTTTATTAAAAAAAAAAAACCCTGAAGAAACCCGTTGGTTGTGAAACGTGACACGGAGCCGAATGGAGGCGCCGGGGAACAAAGAAGACAGCATAAGATAAGCACAGCCGTTTTGATATGTCAAAAAATTGGGAAAAAAATAATGGAAATGAGATCTTGACAGAACAGAGGTCATTGATGCATACTTGGCACGTAATAAGGACATTGTCTGCATAATAGTGCCATCAATAGTCTGAGACCTCAGGTTCGTTTCAAGTTTCAAATTAACATCTTTTTCTGAGATTTTAGATGTTATCAGTCATACACTGGTAAAAAATCATAGCCCAGCAGACATTAGAGGGACACACATCATTGTTGGCACAAAAACTAACCCTCTGCAAACTTGACCTAATATACAAGTGGATACACACAGCCAAAGTAGGCCGGCTTGCATGTGGCCGATAACCCCCCCTTCCCCCCTCCTCCCCCCCCCCCCCCTGTTAACTAGAACTCCAGCTTTAAAAACGTCTGTAAGTTCAGGTCACACATGTCGGGTGGGCCTGTGCCAAAGGGACCTTAGGTGTGGCCCTTAAGAGTGGCCCAAGATCAAAAATCACTAACACACACTCATTCTTCACCTCTGCAGTCAGCTAATTAAATGCTGCTAATTAACTCTTCAGACTACCAGCAGACTGAGCCAGAGAACCAGTAACTAGACATCAACCAATGGAAATTGTACGCCAGCACATGAGGTAAGAAACAAACAATCAACCTACGAGCTGTTTCACACTTGAATACTGATTTTCTTGCTAGCTGTACACAAACCTCTACTGCTATGCATTTCTTACATTTCACTACTGATCATGAACACCTCCTCATTCTCCTCTCGTGGGAGTCTTATACCTACCAAATGCTACCATTCTCATTATACTATTGCCAATTTGGCACCTAAAACAAAAAGCAGGGGACTGTGTACACTTATTAGAATTAAGCCTGATAAATTCTCAGGAGCACTGTCCCATGAACCTTCAACAAGCCATCCCCAACTGAGATGTGTCCTCTTCAGTGCTCATTCTGCCCACAACAAGGTCTCCTTGCTATCTGACTATCTCAGAGATCAAGACCTCGATATAATGTGCATCACAGAGTCTTTGTTCACTGACACAGACAGTGTCCTGATGAACCAGCTCCTACTACCAAAATATAACCTCTTCAACTGCCCAAGAATCAACTGCAGAGATGGAGGTATCTTTATCTTAGCAAAGGAGCACTTACAGTTCCACATTAATAACATGATCACACGACAGGGCCTGGACAGGATCACAATTTCAAACAAGCACTTAGGGCCTGATTCCATTCTCGATGACGATCTCCTTTGTACGTCTGGGCTGACCCGGACATACAAAGGAGATAGTGATTCTGATCCCGTGGGGCACGTCTAGCCCTGCGGGATCAAAATCACGAACAGCACTGTACTTGCAAGCCAGGACCGCGATTCAGTCCTGGCCTGCATGTACAGTGAAGCTCGACTAACTCAGTCAGTGCATTTAAATGGAGCCGTGGAGCCATGACATCATGTTGCCATGGCACCGCAGCTCCATTTAAATGCCGCGATGCCGGCTGCCGATGAAAAAGTTAATTCCCCGCAGCCCGACCCCCAATCTGGCCTCTTAAGGCCAGGGTCTGGTTGTGGGGATTTAACTTTTGCCCCCCCCCAGCCCCTTCTGTGCCCCGGAGCCAGCGAAATGCCAGGGAAAACTCCAGGGGTAGAATAACTTTCCCGGCCATTTTTCCGGCCCTGGACGTAAGAAGCCAACATTAGAATTGGCCCTGTACTTCCAGGGCTGGCGACCATTCACTGCCCGCCCACTCTTTGCCCCCGGGCTGCCTCTTCCCCGCCCCTGACTAACTTCCCCACATACCTAGTGGGGAGGTTAGTCGGGGTCCTGCAGACACCACGAATAGCGGGGATGGACATCCCATTGGGACATCCATCCCCACTATTCATGGTTCAGAATGACCCCCTGAGTACTTGTCACCTAAAACTAATTACTCCAATACAATCTACTGAGATGTACATCATACCATGTCCTGCACTCCCTCATCCCCTGTAGAAATCTGGGACCTTACCTCTATGTTGGCCATACACCCTCCCGACACCTATTTTCTTCCCCCACCCTCCCACTCCCCCAAAAATTGCCACTGCATCCTTTGCTCCTGCTCCCTACCCCTGGCCACAACCTACTCTCTCCTCACAAGGTCGGTAGACCTCTATTACTTCTCATCCCCTACTCCAAAATGCTGCTCTTTAAGTTGAGACTATTATTATGTTCTGTTACTATGCATGATTATATTTTTATGTTTCATTGTTCCATGTAAATCCTAAAGTTGCCTCAGTGTTATATTCTTTTATTTTCCCAAGTTTCATCGATCTGTGTAGTCCCTAACGTTAGCCTCAATGTTAAGTTCTGTTTAACCGGTTACTTGTAAACCTCCTTGACCTTAAAATAAGGCAGTATATAAAACCTTGAAGAAGAAGAATAACATTTTATTTTTATGTGTGTTTTATTGTACTCCACTGAGGATATTACTTTGCACTGAGAAGGAGGATCAAAAATGTTGTTAAATATATAAAGAAAAAATAAACTTACATTCAGTGAATACGTCACAGAGTTTGTTTCCACTTTTGGAGGTCTTAGCAAAGAATATGTTATTCTCTCATTTTCATTGATAGGGATATCCTCTATAGAGGGGTGAGAAGGAAAAGAAGGGTTATATGAAAAAAAAATCCTTAATGCTAGAAAATAGAAACCTACCTGAAAAAAACCCCAAAGGGGTATGTTTACTAAACGGCACTAACGACGCAGCTGCGACGTTATCGCATGATACATGACGTTATCGTATGATAATGGTGCATTACCGTGTGACAACGCCACGTATCGCGTGATAACGTCTCCGGCGGCGTTAAGGTGCGCAGAGGGTGGAGTAAGGCTCCCCAGAGGGCGGAGTACGGCTCCCCAGGGGCGGAGATAAGGGGTCAGTGGGCGGAGAGTGGGTGGGGAGAGGCTCCATGCACACCAATGCCATGAAATGAAGGTCTGAAAATTAGCGCCAGTGAAAACCTCACACTAGAGGCACATTTGCAGGAGAGAGAAACCATTTCAGTCAGCAATGTACAGAAAAGCCAGGGACACCAAGAAAAGTGATAGTAGTGATACATGTGCAGCAGCAGCATAGTGGCCAAGTACAAAGGGCATGATGGCGAGGCTGCAAATGGGGTACAGGGGCTGAAGGCAGGACATGCAGTGGGGCAGCTGGGGCACAGGGTGGACTAGGCAGATGCCTAGGTGGCACATAGGAACACAGAAACTGCAAATCAGCAAGCCAACAACTGACCAAGGTCAAACATGCCCACGAGTGTGTGTCCCACAGTGCCCCAGGGGACATCACCCAGCAGGTACCCCAAAGGGCACATAACAGTGACAGACAGTGCTGGGAGAAGCGCAGATGTCTATGTAGGCACCACTACCCCAGATCCCACACCATAGGCATCCGCCTACCGGCACAATGGATGGCCTGGGACTGCGCACCACCAGCACCACTGGCATAAAGGCATGTTAGCATGGTGGCGGAGGGGTGCTGGTAGTGGAGGGGGCAGTGGCATCTGCCCACAACACACCAATGCCAAGCCCTGTTCAGGTGGGTGCCGTGCACTGTAACAGACAAGGTCTGTCTGACGAACAATCATTGTGTCCCCAGGGAATGATGTGCCTCTGTGACAACAGTTTGGTTCAGTACACACAGCCAGTATATTTAGGGGCAGAAGGCCACAGGTTCAAGTCCCAGCTGTGGCCCCTGCAGACCAGGTCCCCACATTTTACCCAGTACTAAACCGTGGTAATAAAGACGGAATCTTTATTGCTGATAAAAGAAACACGCCATAAATGCCTATACTGTACCCTACAGAGCACAGACACCATAAACATGTGCAATCGCTAGAGCAGAGTTTCCCAACTCCAGTCCTGGAGGGCCAAACACCATTCAGGTTGTCAGGTTGTCCCTAATAAATATCCATGAGATGTATTTACATGCCCGCCCCCATTGTATGCAAATGTAACCCTGCATATTCATTAGGGACAGCATGAAAACTTCAACCGTGTTTGGCCCACCAGGACTGGAGTTGGGAACCTCTGCCCTAGAGCAGCGGCCAACAGGGGCACAAACACCCACACCCACAGGCTCCACTATCCAGCGGCTCATGGAGAGTCAGGCTGTTGGGCCCTGTGCGGAGCAGAATCTAGCAATACTAGCACCTGCATACCTTAGAAATGCTGTCTTAAACGTGGAAACACGTTCCACATATATCAAAAGGTTGCTATGAATAATGTCAGATAACAAATCCTACGTTAAACACAATTTGTTGACAGAGATTCATCATAGCAACCTTTCTGATATCTGTGGAGTGTGTTTCAGGTTTTGTTTCTGACACTGTTTAACACCCCGGGGAATGACTCTAACAGTATTGAGTACCATAGCAATGCCTGCACTGTGCCCAGGACTGGTGTGGCGGCCAGGGCTGCCAACCACCTCTATATTTGCACAATGCTGAAATAGGTGTGGGAGTGTGCGTATGTCTATCCAGTGTTAATGTGGCTGCCTACACCTTACTGAGCCCACAATGCTTGCACTGTTTCCAGTGTTAGCCTGCCAATGTGCATAATGAGGAGCAAGGTACTGTGGGTATGGCACAGACATGGCAGCCTGAGCAGGATGCATCTGCACAGTGCATAGGGCAATGGCTGAGACATTGTAGTGCACGGCCACCACCTGCACGGACAGGGTGGCCACAGTATGTCATGCTGGGAGGTCACTGTCACCCTGACTGTGCAGTGACCATGGCATGGCTAGGTTCTCCCATAGTGTTATGCAACATTTTTCTCAAGTGATATTCATGGGTTCCCTTTTCTGGGGCTGAATCATTGACACACCTGCTTGGTGTATGTGCTCACATCCTGTTTTTGGGTACACACAGTTTCTCCAAGAGCATACACTATGTACTAGCTAGCAGACTGTCTGCATTTAGCATGTGTATGGCTGGAACATCTTGCCGGGTGCAGCAAGTGGAGACTGACTGTGCTCTCTGCTGGTAAATATCAGATAGTGGTGGGGGCAGCTGAGCTTTTCCAGAGATGTAGAATGTGGATCTGTTGGTGGGGGTTCCTGTCCCCCACCCTGACCCATAGAGAGTGGGTTGTGTGGTGCTACATAATCCGCTTTGGGGTCCAAAGACCACCCTTCACTTATAACATGTGACCATGGCACTCACACAGGATATGCACTATTCTGGGTGCATCATAGTCCACAAGGGCTAGACGTGACTGGGAAATACAGATGTACACAGGTGTATCCTAAGTGTGTCTGCAGGGACTACCCATCACACACTGGCACTGATGGGGACCTGCAGTGCAGCCTACCACAGCCAAGCCAGGTACTGTGGACCTGGTGCTGGGCGCCCCACCTCACCCTCAGGGCAACATCCCCTACCCAAACAATAAGACTACTATCTCCGCCAACTAAACGCACACCCATCCTACCCTCACACACAAATCTATCATATCACGTTACTAAATACCTTCATGTTAAATGTTACCTCAATTGTACTGTCTAAATACTGTTAAGTAACTGTACTGTCTAAATGTTTACACGTACCCTAATGTTAAATGTAACCCTCCAATTGTGATGTGATGTGACCACCTTGATTGAAGGAAAAGGTGGCATACAAATCTGTCTAAATAAATAAATAAATATAAGTTGCGTTATTTGTGCACAAAGGGCACATTAGTCTTTCTGCATCAGCCCGTTCAATTGTGAGCCCTTTGGGGACCGAGTAATACCCACTGTACTTCTGAAAAGCTGTGAGCATAATTCAGTTCTCTGTCCTTACCTGAAAGTGTGTCCATCTGGCTGCTAAGCTGATAAATCTTATCTGCGCATATTTTACAAATCTGTACAAAAAAACAGAATGTGTATTTTGATTTCTGAAAACACAGAATAAGCATTTCAAAGATTTTTTTCTCGCTCTGCCCCCGCCCAAAAGAAAAATGAGCGTCTACACGCTCCTTAGAACATTGGGTTGACCCTCATATGCTGCACATCTGCAGATGATGAGATCCTATTTGGGTCCCTACAGACAGTTTGGGAACCACTGAGCTATATGTTTAAATTTAGGCCTGTAAAAACATACAGCACAAGCTGTAGTGACTGCAACACATGTCTATTCAATGCTGCTGAACATTTTTTTTTAAGTGCCTTCAAATCAATGCTGACTCCTGGGTTTTCTTGGCAAGGTATGAGTGGAAGTAGATTGTCAGGCCCCTTCTTCTGAGGAAATAGGTAGGTAGATTGACTTGCCCAAGGCCACAAGAAGTGCCAGCGGAAACTGAACCCATATCTCTTGGGTAGTAGGCTGTTGCTCTAACCACCAGGCTGCTGCTCCACTCTGCTGCTGGTTATATGTATTAATTTAAGTAGAGCGGAAAAGCAGCCTAGTTGTTAGAGCTGCTTAGCAACTTGGTAACCAGAGAAACTAGGGCTTAATTCCCACTGGCACTCTGTGGCCTCAAGCAAGTCATTGGCCCTCCACTGCCTCAGGTAGATTGTAAGACCTCTAGGGACAGGGAACTACCTTAGTACCTGAATAGAAGTCACCTTGACCTACTACTAGGAAGGTGGGAGGTAAATATCAATAATAATAATAATAAGCAGTGTCAGTATTTAAATTAATTTGGTAATTGTCACTACTGAAAATTGGGCCCTATGTTTTTTTAAAAGGCGTTTCAGTCAGGCCATTCAGCTGATCCTGAAAGGATAATCTGCCTTGGAAGTTTGGAATTAAGCAGCCCACCAGCCCTTTTCTTTAGTAATTATATATATGTATATTTATATATCATGGAAGGCTATTGCTGATGAGATCCAGAAGAAGCATTTCTTTCTCTATAGATCTTCTGTCTCATACCCTGCAGTATCGTAAATATACAGATGTGGACTGCCACACCAATGAAAGTTCAAGTAGTTCACAGAAGTGAAGCTTGAGACTTAAAAAATAAGTGTAAGGGGTATGTTTACTAAACGGCGCTAACGGTGCAGTGGTGGTATTATCGCACGATAAGTGACGTTATCGTGCGATAACGGGGCTGCGGCGTTAAGGCACCCTAATGCTGTGAAATCCGGCTCTGAAGGGCGGAGTAAGGCTTCCCAGAGGGCGGAGAGAAGGGGTCAATGGGTGGAGAGTGGGAGGGGAGAGGCTCCAGGCACACTAATGCTGTGGAATCTGGGTCTGAACACTAACGCCAGTGAAACCCTCGCGTTAAGGCACATTTGCAGGAAAGAGAAACCATTTACGTCAGCAATGTACTGCAAAGCCAGAGAAACCCCAAAACGTGATAGTAGTGATACATGTGCACAGAACAAAAAGGCAAATAAACATTGAAAATGACCTGAACCACATTTAAAATCCCAATAACCCAGCTGGCCAATAGTGATATTAATGATAAACATAAAGAAATACTACTGAGAAAGCATAAAAAAGAAGATATCATGTTTGGAAGGGTCTATGCTCTGTCCCCCTTCAAGGTGAATGATCCCACATTGAAATAGCGCTGATCAGGGTTTCTGTCGTTTAGATTGGGCAGGTTTGTTATGGCATGCACATGTGCCGCAACAGCAGGGTGGGAATGTAGGAAAGGGCAACTTTACAGATGATGGAAATGGGATACAGAGAGCTGCAGACGGCACATGCTGTGGTGGTGCAGCTTGGGAACAGTGCGGACAAGGCAGAATCCTAGGTGGCACATAGGAATGCTGAAACTGTAAAGCAGCCAGACAACAACTGATGAGGGTCCAACATGGGCACGAGTGTGTGTCCCACAGTGTCACAGGGGAGATAACCAAGCAGGTACACCTGAGGGCACATAACATTGGAAGGCGGTACGGGGGGGCGGGGGGGGGGGGGAGCGCGCATGTCCATATAGGCATCCCTACCTGAGAACCCACACCATAGGCAGCTGCCTACCAGCATACTGTATGGCCTGGAACTGCACCACCAGCACCACCGGCATAATGGCATGGCAGCATTGTGGCAGAGGGGTGCTGGTGGCAGAGGGGGCAGTGGCATCTGCCCACAGCAGACCATGGCCTAGCCCTGTTTAGGTGGGTGCCATGCACTGAAACAGACAGGGTCTGTCTGATGAACAGTCATGGTATCCCCAGGGAATGAGCTGTCCCTGTGGCAACAGTGTGGTGCAGTACACACAGCCAGTGTGTTCAGGAGCAGAAGGTCATAAATTCAAGTCCCAGGTGTGGCTTCTGCCAACCCTTTCCCCATGTTTTACCCAGTACTAAACAGTGGTAATGAATACAGAACCTTTATTGCAGATAAAATAAACATGCCTTAAATGCCTATATTTTACCCTACAGAGCACAGACACCATAAACATGTGCAATCCCTAGAGCAGAGTTTCCCAACTGCAGTCCTGGAGGGCCAAACACCATTCAGGTTTCATCCTGTCTCTAATAAATATGCCTGTGCTGCATTAGTATGCACCGCCCCCATTGTATGTTCCCCACCCTGAGCCACAGAGAGTGGGTTGGATGGTGGAACATAATCCACCTATTCGTCCAAACACCACCCCCCCTTCACTTACATCATGTGACCATGGCACCCACACAGGATATGCACTATTCTGGGTACACCATAGTTCACAAGGACTAGACATGACCGGGAAATACAGATGGACAGAGATGTATCTGCAAGAACTACCTATCACACACTGGCACTGATGGGGACCTGAGGCATAGCCTATCTCAACCAACCCAGGTGCTGCGGACCTGGTGCTGGACACCCCACCTCACCCTCAGGGTAAGTACAGTACCCCCACAATGTGACGGTCTGTAGCTACTCTGTGCCAGTAACACACACGGTCAGTTCCCCCTACCAGGCCGAGGTACCGTGGGGGTGCATACCCCATCTTATGATCATCTGTAGACTGCTGATCTGCATGTGCAGTGCATCATGGGTACGGGTGGGTTAACCCTCTCCTGGTAACCACAGCAGACAGTTTGTGTGGTGACCTGCAGTCCTTCTGTAGCCAGCCAGGGGTTTGTTAGCAGCTATAGAGATGTAGCCCACAGGTTACTTTGCTGACTGTGGAGGTAGAAGTCATGGGTTTGATCCCACAGTGGTGTTATTTGATAGGACTGTCTGAGACATTTTCTGTTTTAATTTAAATTAGTACTGCCAGCAAAAACATCCTCACAGTGCTGTAACCTATGAGGCACCTATGAGGCAGTGCTGTAACCTATGAGGCACAAATCTGTACAAAAAGAGCCCTATAAGCGCCCTATAAAGCGCCCTATAAGGCGCCTTATAAGGCGCCCTATTGGGAACATAAGAACATAAGATTTGCCATACTGGGTCAGACCAAGGTCCATCAAGCCCAGTATTCTGTTTCCAACAGTGGCCAATCTAGGTCATAAGTACCTAGCAGTTTCCCCAAGAGACACAAGTTCCACAATGCTTGTACTTGGTCAAGCATTGATATCTTCGGTCACTTCTTAATAATGGTTTATGGACCTTTCCTCCAGGAACTTGTCCAAACCTTTTTTAAACCCAGCTACACTAACAGCCTTTACTACATCCTCCGATAACAAATTCCAGAGTTTGATTACACGTTGAGTGAAAAAATATTTTCTTTTATTAGTCTTAAATAAATAGTTTACCCTGTAGCTTCATTGCATGTCCCCTAGTCTTTCTATATTCTGATAACGTAAACAATCGATCTACGTTTACCCGTTCCACTCCGTTCATTAATTTATAGACTTCTATCATATCTCCCCTCAGCCGTCTCTTTTCCAGGTTAAAGAGCCCTAACCTTTTTAGCCTTTCCTCATAGGAGTATCCTTCCATCCCCTTTACCATTTTGGTGGCTCTTCTCTGAACCTTTTCTAAAATCGCTATATCCTTTTTAAGATACGGCGACCAGAACTGCACACAATATTCAAGGTGTGGTCTCACCATGGAACGATATAGAGGCATTATAATATCTTTTGTTTTATTTTCTATTCCTTTCCTTATCATACCTAGCATTCTATTTGCTCTCTTGGCCGCCGCTGCACACTGCGCCGAGGGTTTTAACATGGTATCCACAATGACGCCTAAATCTTTTTCCTGGGTGGTGGTTCCTAATGTGGAACCTTGCATCGTGTAACCATAGTTTGGGTTGTTCTTCCCTAGGTGCATAACCTTGCACTTGTCCACATTAAATTTCATCTGCCATTTTGATGCCCAGTCTTCCAATTTATCAAGATCCTCTTGCAATTTTTCACAATCCTCTTGGGTTTTAAACAACTTTAAATAGTTTTGTGTCATCTGCAAATTTGATAACCTCACTCGTTATTCCATTTTCCAGGTCATTTATGAATATGTCAAAAAGCAGTGGACCCAGCACAGATCCCTGGGGTACACCACTATTCACCTTTCTCCATTGGGAAAATTGGCCATTTAGCCCTACCCTCTGCTTTCTATCTTTTAACCAGTTCCTGATCCAAAATAGTACACTGCCTCCTATCCCATGACTCTTTAGTTTTGCCAAAAGTCTCTGATGAGGGACCTTGTCAAAGGCTTTCTGAAAGTCCAGATACACAATATCAACTGACTCACCTTTGTCCACCTGTTTATTTACTCCTTCAAAAAAACATAACAGATTAGTAAGACAAGATCTTCCTTGTCTAAAGCCATGTTGGCTGTCTCCCATTAGGTCGTGACTATCTACATGCTGAGTAATTTTATTCTTTATGATGGTTTCTACCATTTTTCCCGGTACTGACGTCAGGCTCACCGGTCTGTAGTTTCCCGGATCACCCCTGGAACCCTTTTTAAAAATTGGTGTTACATTGGCGATCCTCCAATCTTCAGGTATTAGAGATGATTTTAATGATAGTTCACAGATTACTGATAGCAGGTCTGCAATCTCATATTTCAGTTCTTTCAGCACCCTTGGATGTATACTATCCGGCCCAGGTGATTTGCTACTCTTCAGTTTATCAAATAGCTGTAAGACATCTTCCCGATGTATCGATATTTTCTTCAATTCTTCCGCACCTTTAAATACCACTTCAGTCATGGGTAACCTCCCTACATCTTCCTCAGTAAAGACCGAAGCAGAGAATTCATTCAGTCTCTCCGCTATCGCCTTGTCGCCTCTTAGTGCTCCTTTAACCCCTTTATCATCTAATGGACCAACTGACTCTCTCACAGGTTTTTTGCTACGAATGTACTTGAAAAGGTCTTTATTTCACGTTTTTGCTTCCGCAGCAAGCTTCTTCTCAAATTCTCTCTTTGCCTGCCTTATCAATGCCTTGCATTTGACTTGCCAGTGCTTGTGCTGTTTCCAGGTTTTGTCGTTTGGCTCTTTTTTCCATTTCCTGAAAGATGCTTTTTTGGTAACAACAGCCTCTCTGACCTCACCTTTAAACCATGCTGGCAGTTTTTTGGACTTCCTTCCACTTTTCTTAAAGCGTGGAATACAGCTGGTCTGGGCTTCCAAGATAGTATTTTTCAACAACACCAAGCTTGATGTACGTCTTTAACCTTTGCAACTGCTCCTTTTAGTTTTTTCTTAACTGTTTTCCTCATTTTATCATAGCTCCCTTTCGAAAGTTAAAGGGTAGTACTGTGGATTTCCTTACTATCCCTCCTCCACTAATTAAATCAAAGGCGATCATGCTATGATCACTATTGCGAAGTGGCCCCAACACTCTTATCTCTTGCACTAGATCTGGTGTTCCACTAAGGACTAGGTCTAATATGGCTTCCCCTCTGGTCGGTTCATGAACCAGCTGCTCCAAGAAGCAGTCATTTATTTCATCTAGGAACTTTATCTCCCTAGCATGTCCTGCCGTGACACTGACCCAGTCGATACCGGGGTAATTGAAATCACCCATTATTATTACTGAACTGTAACTTTTGTTAGCTTCCTTGATTTCTTTGAGCATTTCATCATCCATTTGGTCATTCTGGCCAGGTGCTCGGTAGTACACCCCTACTGCCATTGCCTTCCCCCTTTTATATGGAATTTCAATCCATACAGATTCTACAGCAGATTTCGTTTCCTGCAAAACTTTAATCCTTTCTGAGTCAATGCCCTCTCTAACATAGAGCGCAACCCCTCCACCAATTTGATCAGCTCTATCATTACGATATAGTTTGTACCCAGGTATCACAGTGTCCCACTGGTTGTCCTCCTTCCACCATGTCTCTGATATTCCAATCATATCTAACTTTTCATTTAGTGCTATATATTCTAACTCTCCCATCTTATTCTTTAGACTTCTAGCATTTGCATACAAGCATTTTAGAGAATGTATTTTATTCATGTTAATTTGGCTATTGTTAGACATGGGTAAATTGGGATCTTTAAGCTCTGTCTGCTCCATACTTGAGGGCATTTGGGCTACTTTACTCTTTGTGGAACCTCTCTGCTTTTGGTAGTATCCTTCAAGGATACATTCTTCCGAACCATCCGCTCTTGGGCGACTGTCGGCTTTCCCCTAATATCTAGTTTAAAAGCTGCTCTATCTCCTTTTTAAAGGTTAATGCCAGCAGCCTGGTTCCATCCCGGTTAAGGTGAAGCCCATCCCTTCGGAAGAGCCCCTCCTTTCCCCAGAATGTTCCCCAGTTCCTAACAAATCCAAAACCCTCATCTCTGCACCATTGTCTCATCCACGCATTGAGACTCTGGAGCTCTGCCTGCCTTTTGGGTCCTGCGCGCGGAACAGGAAGCATTTCAGAGAATGCTACCCTGGAAGTTCTGGATTTCAACTTCCTACCTAAAAGCCTAAATTTTGCCTCCAGAACCTCCCTACCACATTTTCCTACATCATTGGTACCGACATGTACCAAGACAGCAGACTCCTCCCCAGCACTATCTAAGACCTTATCTAGGTGGCGCGTGAGGTCCGCTACCTTCGCACCAGGCAGGCATGTTACCAGGCGATCCTCACGTCCACCAGCTACCCAGCTATCTACATGCCTAATGATCGAATCACCAACTCCGGGGAAGATCATTAGAACGGAGGGATCAGCGGAGGCAGCAGCCATGATCGGTGGCTGTGGGCGGGAGCTTCCCCTCAATTCCAACAACCGCCAATCAGCCCTGCTTAACAGCATTCAAACCGCCGCTCCGGGGAAGATCATTAGAACGGAGGGATCAGCGGAGGCAGCAGCCATGATCGGTGGCTGTGGGCGGGAGCTTCCCCTCAATTCCAACAACCGCCAATCAGCCCTGCTTAACAGCATTCAAACCGCCACTCCGGAGGCGCGCCTTCGCCTTGCGGGCCTGCGCCGGAGGGCCTCGCAAGAGGGCCCTTTGGCGTGGCCCTTAGGTGTTGGACCAAGCGGGACCAGAGAAACGGCTGTATTTATGATTGGTTTACTTTGCTGGTATGCCTGTTTTAGGTTATATGTTAAATGTTATATGATGTGTGTATTCTTTCCCCTTTGTTATGTGCCCCCAGTGATAACTGCTTGATGTAATGAAAAAGCGGTGTTTGTTTCCCTTCCTTTGTATATCCTTTGTCTTGTATTGTACCGCTTTGATTGAAGGAAAAGGCGGAATACAAAACTTGTCAAATAAATAAATAAATAAACTATAACCGCTGTCCTAACCCTTCCCTCATGGGCACATGGCCCTGGAGAAACATCCTCGGTGCGAGAGGGTTTTACATCACCTGGAGGACAGGTCCTAGTTACAGGATCACTTCCTGCCACACCAGGGTGATGCTCTCCTGTCACGTGACCTCTCTCCTCCATGGCAACAGGGGTGCTGCCAGACTGGAGGTGGGACTTCAGGACTATATCCCTGTAGGTCTCGTCTATGTACCTTTCTGTCTGTCTTATGTTTTCCAAGTCTGCTACTTTAGCCTCTAGAGAACGGACTCATTCCCTGAGAGCAAAGAGCTCCTTGCACCTAGTGCACACGTAAGACCTCTCACCAACTGGGAGAAAATCATACATGTGACACTCAATGCAAAAGACTGGAAAGCCCCCATCCCGCTGCTGGACTGCTGTCTGCATCTTAGTTTTAAGTTTGTGTCTAGATCTTTAAGTTCTTACTTACTAGGGGTTGCTATGGGTATTTATACCAATAAAACTGTACCTAATACGTTTAATATACCTTGTTCACCTGAAGCTTAATTAATCTCAGGTCCTTAGTGTATGACTGATTTGGGTAATGAGCTTCACCTGAAAGCACCTCCTGTCTTTTAAGATGTATAAGTACCTATAAAGCTATGATTATACCAGGGGTGGGTGGGTGTGGGGAGGGAGGGAGGGAAATAACACTTATTAAAAGAGGGCTGCTACACAGTACCCTGTCTTGTGCTGCTGAGGTAAGCTAAATTCTGATTTGATTTAAATCATAGCTCTTAGCTGCTGCTAGGCTCTAACTTCTTATGAAATTTAAACTACAAGCTCTCTGCTGGATTCTAAATTTAACCAGAAAGCTCTCTTCTGTGTTTTAAAACTAAAAGTACTTTTCTGATGCTAGGCCCTGAGTGACTATGAAATGTACACTACAAGCTGTCTGCTGGGTTCCAAATGTAACCAGAAAGCTCTCTTCTGTGTGTTAAATTTAAACTAAAAGTACTTTGCTGTTACTTGGCCCTGAGTGTCTATTAACATTATAAGATGCCTTGGCAGACAGTGCACTTTATTATGTGCCCTCTGGAGTGCCTTATAGGATGCCTTATGCGGCACCTTAGGTTACGGTACTGTGAGGGTGTGTTTGCTGGCTGCACTAATTTATATTAAAAAAGAAAATGCCTCAGACAGCACTGATTTAAAGTATAGGGTAATACCTCAGACAGCCTTACTCATTAAGCCCACTGGAGGATCAAACTTATGACCCCTGTTTCATCAGTTTATGTATTAATCATTGTGCTACACCTCTGTTGCTGTGTTTGTAGGTTAGCACGCCTAATTAAGGCTAACGCACGTTAACGTGCCTAGGCTCCTTCTGTCCCGCGATAATGGACTTTATCGCCCGATACCCTGAAATGCTACCTTAAGACCGGAATGCCCACTACCTTATATAGCATTCGTCACAGTAAGACTGCAACTAACGCCAGTAACATTAAGACGGTTTAGTAAACATACCGCTGAGTCTTTTTAATGCTGTCCATGATGACCAAATGCCATACGAGAATGGTCTCAATGCCCCAGTTACGAAGGCAGGACAGACTCTTGTTAAGAAGGCAGAAAGGCTGCAAAAGAGAGAGAAGGCCAGACTACCTTGCAGGGGTGGGAAAGGAGGCCATCTTTATGCTGGAAAAACAGAGACTAAGGGCCTCTTTTTCTAAAACCCGTTAGCTGGTTAAAAGGCATTTCAACACATGACCACAGGTAGTCTGAAACACTAATGCTAGTGTCTGCCTTCACACGCTAAAATGCACATCAATCGTTGATCATGGGATGGGACAGGGAATGGGTAGAGAGTGAGCATGAAGAGCATATTGGCATTAGCACCAGACGAATTGCCATTCAGCGACAAGGTGGTTCTTAACGTGTGTTTGGGAGTCATTAAGTAAACCCGAGGTAGTAGAGCGCACTTTAGTAAAACCCTTTGCATGTTAGCTGCCGGGGACATACTGAACACACCTCTGACAGCTAATGTGTGACCTTTGCTATTAACACATGTGAGATTCCTTAGCGGACTTTAGTAAAAGGGGTCCTAAGAAAGGGAGGGGAGATAAGTTGTGGGGAGGAGAGACAGTGAGAAATTGAGGCCATGCAATTGAAATGCTTCTTATTTTAGACCAGTGTCATTGCAGTATAGTTTTTTTTTTAATGTGACACAAAATACCTTTGTATAGAGCTATGCCGTGTAGATTATATAAAGGACAAAATCTTCTGGGAATGAAATTCAGTTGACTTTTATACTGATGTCTGCCATAATTTCAGTTTCTGCTTAACTTAATCTGGCTCTGGAACAATCCTTTCCATGACTGCTTTATCTCTTTTGAGCATTGCCCTCTTGGCTACTTTTCTCATAAGAAAGTCTGAAAGTCTTACCTTATCTGCCAGTTTGAAGAGAATGTCCTGGTGCGTGAGGCATGCAAAATATAAGTTGGCTATCCAGCTGGGCAGAACAAAAGAACATGCAAGAGAATGATTGTCACTGATTTTGTTGCAAATGACTGCAAGAGGAGGCGTCTCCCCCCGCTCCATAAAGACAAAAGCAAGAGTAGAGTTCAAAAATATCTTTTGATTCCAGAGACTTTGGGACCCTTTCACTAAAGTGCAGTACATTTTGAGGTTGCAGTACAGTAACTGCAAAGACTGTGGGGCAGCTACAGGGGGACATTCCCAGCATCTTCTCACACAGTTATCACAAAGAAAACATCTTTAATGCACTTTAAGCACATCTGCAGGCTCTGCATCGACGACAGCGTACTTAAGTTGCCGTGTGCTAATTGCGACATAGAATCCATGTTCCATGTCCATTCCCTGCCAATCACACAGCCCATTTCCTGCACCATTCCACAATATGCAGTTAACACCAGAATTAGCATGCATCATCATATCAATTTGGTAAGTGTCATCATGGTGGTGTGCAGGGCCGGCACAACCATTAAGCAAACTAGGCGGCTGCCTACTGCACCAACGGTTCAGAGTCAGTCTATTGCCACCACTGCCGCTACTCTCCGGGACCTGCAGTGACAGAAATGGTCCACTTGGCCCCACGATCCTATACTACAGCGGCAGCAAGAGCGCAGCAAACGTCATACTTGTTGTAAAGAAATTTACCGCAACTCCTCCCGCTGCCTTGTTGCCTGTAAAGTCCTGTTCTGTAGCAGCTGAAGGCCCAGAAAATATCTCCTACTGTGGGGCTGAAGTCTCGCAATACCCAGGACTTTGGCTCGGCAGGCAGGATCTGCTTCTTCGACTGCCACGGTCATTGCTGCCCTCAGGAAATTTGCTTGTTTGCCCATCATTTGATCTTATGCCTCTGGTTCCCTTGATGTTTATAATTATACTTTTGTTCCTAAATATTGTGGCTCTTTGATGTGTTATTTGAATCGTTCCTTAATTATTGGTCTGGTTACTTGATCAAGACAAACAACTGAGTCTGCTTTTCAATTTTCTCTTGTTATTTATTAGTTATACTATCTTCATCCATCTCTCATTGATCCCACTCAATTAAAGTAGTATTTAACTTGATGTTGGAGAACAAGGTTGAAAGGTTAGAAAACTCCTTGAAATCCTTAAATCTTCGATTTGTGAATTTTCCTTATTGTAATACGATTTCTGCTACAGAAATGTTAAAGAATTATTTTCTTAATGTATTGCATCTGGAAGCTGATCGGCTATTATGTTGTTGTTTCCATTAAAAACTATTGAAGGAGGTAGCCTGATTCAACCTCCAGATAGGGATTTAACTGCTCTCTTGGAGACCTCAGTTCAGAATTCACTAACAGGGGTACTGTGATGGCTGCCTTCCAAGGTCTCTTGGATAAAGAAAGAGATTTTTTCCGCTTTCTTTAAGGAGAGATGGACACCTTTTCATGGTCATGCCATATATATATCCTGATGTGTCCGCTAGGATTCAGCAAATCTGGAAGGGGTTTCTCCAGTCGAAGCCTAGGGCTTTGTCACTGGGAATGACTTTCTTCTTGAAATATCATAGGAGGTGTTTAGTTAAATATTTGGGTATAGAGTATGCATTTTTTGAACCTTTGCAATTGCAAGCGCTGATTCAGTCCCATGAAAGGCCTAGTAATGAGTAGCTTCATTTCATTTTATTGCCTGCGCTTTCCTAAATAGGTGTCTGCTGGAATGGGTAATTTAGTATAGGGTAGGTTGAAGTGGTGGAGAGGTTTTTTTTTCTTTTTCTTTAAATACCTCTCTGTTTTGTTGCATGGTTTGTTATGTTATGTTATAAAGTCTTGTATTTTGCTTTTGTATGTGTTACTATCCGATACTCTATTCCCGAGGATGCTCAATGTGTTAGAGTAATATATTTTTCTTTATTTGTTTCTTTTGGCAAACTCTAAAGTAGTGTTTAAGGCTTCCCAGGAGGAAACAGAGGGAGGGGATGCTAGTTATTACACAGCAGATGTGGACTTTCCAAGTGCACCTTTTTAAATGGCCTATACTGTATGTCTACAATCTCCCATAAAATAGACCAACATTTCTGTTACATCGACTCAAATATTTCATATGGAAAGGCTAAGACCTCTAGCCCAATGTATCCTTTAGAAGCAGATTTACAGTAGGAGAAGGGTTATTGCTACTGTCAAATACCCTGTTGTGTCAATAATGTAGCATGATGTTTCATGGTCTATGGTAAAATGTTAGCACATTTAGGGGCATGCTTACCAAGTCCTGTGACGGTAAAGCTTGTACAGACCACATTACCAGAGCTAACTGCAGAGTGGCATGTAAATCCATCCCTATGCAGTTACTGTGCTGTAGTGTGATGAATCTGCTAGCGGTGCAACTAACGCCACCTATTGACATGGCATTAGTTGCACCTGTGCCGCCTGTGCTGAGTGCAGGTTGCATGGACCACAAATGCCCATACTGCCCACACTGGCTGCATCACGCCAGTAACACCCCCATTCCACCCACTTGCCACCCCAATATGCACTGCTAGGGTAGTTAGGAGTTTTTAGCGCGGAGCCCTGTGCTACTTTTTAGCATGGCCCTTGAATGTGCACTAAACCCTGCACTTGCAGACAGCACGGTTTAGTAAACATGCTCCTTGGCAGTTTGTTTATTGAAGTGTGGCAAGGTTTGCAGTTACCCTAGGGTAATTGCCAAATTTAATCCACGATAATTGCAAGATATAAGCATTAACTGTTGGAGACATGTACAGTATTTCCCCTTTCAGTTAGCACGTGGAAAATGTCTTAAGAGCACATTAATTGTATGGCAGTTGCCTGCTTCTACTGAAATGGCGTTTATATCTCTGCGTTATCTGTTGTGTTAACGTCCATCCACTTCAATTAATGTAGAACACAGTAGCAAGAATAATCTCTGGCACAAAGGACACCCACATAACTCTAACCTTAAAACAGCTGGATTGGCTCCCAGTACTGTTGTTGTTGTTAAGTGCCGTCGAGTCGGAGTCGACTCATGGCGACCCTCTGGATAGCTCTCCTAAATTGTGTTCGGTCTTCAGTCAGGCGGCTCATTGCTGACAGACTGGTACCCGTAGCTGCTGTTATTGTATCGATCCATCTCATTGCTGGCCTTCCTCTTTTGCGTTGACCTTCTATCTTGCCAAGCATGATGTCTTTCTCTAATGATCTCTCTCTCCGCATGATGTGTCCAAAGTATGAAAGCCGAAGTCTTGTCATCTGAGCTTCTAAAGAAAGCTTAGGTTTGATCTCCTCTAGTACCGACTGGTTTGTTCTTCGGGCAGTCCATGGTATACACAGTATTCGCTGCCAGCACCATAATTCAAAGGCATCAATTTTCTTCCTGTCTATCTTTTTCACTGTCCAGCTTTCACATCCATATGATGTTATTGAAAATACCATGGCTTGAACAAGTCAAATCTTTGTATGGAGAGAGACATCTCTGCTCTTGAGAATCTTATCTAGGTCTTTCATAGCCATTTTGCCAAGGGCAATGCGTCGTCTGATGTCTTGACTGCTTGTTGCTTCTTTATTGATAGTTGATCCAAGTAGGTTAAAGTTGTTCATGATTTCAATTTCTTCTTCTTCAACGATGAACCTATTGATTATGCCAGTTGTCATGATCTTTGTCTTCTTTACATTAAGGTGCAGGCCCATTTTGAGACTATGTTCTTTGATTTTGAGAAGCAAATGTTTCAGATCATCTTCACTTTCAGCCAGTAATGTGGTATCATCAGCATAGGGAAGGTTGTTGATGAGTCTTCCACCAATCTTCACTCCTCTGTTGTCTTCATACAATCCTGCTTCTCTGATGATTTGTTCTGCATATAAATTAAACAGGTAGGGGGAAAGTATGCAGCCTTGTCTTACACCGTTGCTTATTTTAAACCATTCTGTTTCTCCTTGTTCCGTTCGAACTGTTGCTTCTTGATCAATGTACAGATTGTGCAAGAGTACGATCAGGTGTTCTGGTATACCCATGCTTCTTAATGTGGCCCAGAGTTTTTCATGGTTTACACAGTCAAAAGCTTTGCTATAGTCTATAAAGCACAAATAGATATCCTTTTGGTATTCTTTAGTTTTTTCAAGGATCCATCGCACATCCGCAATGATGTCTCTCATTTCTCGCCCTTTCCTGAACCCTGCTTGCACTTCAGGTAGTTCTTGTTCCAGGTATGGTTGTAGTCTCTTTTGAATAATCTTCAGTAGAATCTTGCTGGCATGTGGGATCAGAGCGATTGTGCGATAATTTCCACAGTCAGTTGGATCACCTTTCTTTAGTATTGGTATAAACACAGATCTTTTCCAGTCAGTTGGCCATGATGCTGTCTTCCATATTTCTTGGCAGAGCCTTGTAAGTACGGTAACAGCTGCATCAGATTGCTGTAATACTTCTATGGGAATGCTATCAATGCCTGGTGCTTTGTTCTTTGATAAAGCTTTCAATGCTGCTTCAACTTCTTCTTTCATCACCAATGGTTCCCGATCATAAGGTACAGGAAACGGCTGTTGGTCCACTTGATCTTTATCATATAAAAACTCTGTATATTCCTTCCATCTTTTCTTGATCTTCTCAGCATCATTCAACATAGAACCTTGAGCATCTTGTAACATTCCAATTCGAGGCTGGAACTTTTTCTTTAACTCTCGTAGCTTTAGGAAAGCCAATCTTGTTCTTCCTCTAATAGTTTCTGCTTCTATTTCCTTGCATGCGTCATTGTAGTACTTTTCCTTGTCCTGTCTTGCTGCACGTTGGAAATCTCTGTTGAGTTCTGTGATTGTCTTTCTTTCTCCTCTGGCTTTAGCTTCTCTGCGCTTCTGGGCAATTTTCAGAGTTTCTTCTGTCATCCATTTTGGCCGCTTTTTCTTTTTCGCCTTTTGTAGAGACTTCTCGCTTTCTTCCAACACAACCTTCTTGATGTCATTCCATAACTCTTCTGGAGCGCTATCATTTGTATCTAAAGCAGCAAATCGATTTTGCAGGCAGTCTTTAAATTCCAGTGGTATATTCTCAAAGTCATATTTTGCTGCATTCATGAGTGGTTTGCTCTTTTTCAACTTTAGCTTGAGTTTGCATACTAGTAATTGATGATCTGTACCACAGTCAGCTCCAGGTTTTGTCTTTGTTGATGTTATAGAGCTTTTCCATCGTTGACTTCCACAGATGTAGTCAATTTGATTTTTATACAATCCATTGGGTGAAGTCCATGTGTACAGTCGCCGCTTGTGTTGCTGGAAGAAGGTGTTTGAGATGAATAGATCGTTGGTCTTGCAGAATTCTATCAGTCTTTCTCCAGCTTTATTTCTGTTGCCAAGTCCATATTTTCCAACTACTTTGTCTTCTACTTTGTTGCCAACTTTTGCGTTCCAGTCACCCATGATTATCAGGATATCCTGTTTGCATGTTCTGTCAATTTCAGCTTGTACTTGTTCATAGAACTCTTCAATTTCATTCTCTTCTGCAGCTGTTGTTGGGGCATATACTTGAATTATAGTTGTGTTGATAGGCATTCCTCGTAGACGAATAGAGATTAAGCATTTGCTGACTGCATTGTATTTCATTACAGTTCTTGCAAGTTTCTTCTTTATTATAAATGCAACACCATTTCTTCTTTGTCTTTCATTTCCAGCATAGTAGACCATGTGATCATCTGATGCAAAGTGCCCGATGCCAGTCCATTTCAGTTCGCTGACACCCAACAGATCAAGTTGTACACGTTCCATTTCATTCTTGACCACCTCCAACTTCCCTTGGTTCATGCTTCGTACGTTCCATGTTCCAATGTGTAAGACATCTTTACAGCTTCTGACTCTCATTTCATGCGCAGCTACATCAGCAGTCAGACGTCCTGAGGGCTTTGATCCAACCACATCATAAATGCTGGCTTTACTCTGAAAAGTCTTCAGCTCTTCCCCAGTAGCTAGTTGAGTGCTTTCCGACCTGGGGGTCTCATATTCCAGCACTACAGCACAATTTGTTTTGTTTTAACTATCCATTGGGTTTTCATGGCAAGATACAGAAGTAGATTGCCGGGCCTTTCTTCCGCGCAGTTTAAGTTTGGTGTTGTTGCCGTTGTCGCAGAAATGTGATCCTCCGCCGTCAACACTATCCCATTCTGCTGCTGCCCAGATGGGTGGTTTGTCTTGGTCTGGCACCTCAGATGAGACCTGTCCATCTTGGGAGACCCTGTCAGTAGTTAAACTACCGATAGTTTAGCTCTCAGCATCACTGATGCACACAAGCCCTCACAGCACGAGATCTTCAAGATAATCCACCAGCTGGCACCAGTCACCCTACAGCCACTGATAGAAAGCGATCCAGAAATACGAAATCGACAAGCATCCACCAAAAACCTACTACTTATACCAAAGGCCAAGACAAAGGCAAACAACTAACATGCAATAGGGTGCTCTCCCTCTATGCACCAACACTTTCGAACTCCCTCCCCGATAATATAAGAGCTATCAGAGATCTGCAGGATTTCCCGGAAGCAATAAAGACACTCCTATTCTCGGAACAATATGCCAATATTATCTGACTAATATCTTCTAGTCTGACTATATACTCCCCTGTCCCCATCCAAAGCACCGATCCTAGCTCCCTACCCCCCTACTAAGACTCTAGTATGGTCCTCTCACAATGTAACTACTAAGGGTCTAACATGATACTACTGTATAGTATTATTGCTCAATATTATACCTAAGTTCTCATAGGTTATATGTGTAATTCTCCAAGTTAATTGTCCCTGTTCATTGTAAAGTTGTTGTTGTAATGTAAACCACCTCAAATGGAAGATATAACAGTATAAAAGACCTGTTAAATAAATAAAAAAAATAAATTATCCCCCCATTCCCTAACCCCTTCCATATAGACTGTTTAACATGGGAATTATCATGGGCTATTACGGTGTTACATTAACTGTTAGTGCAGGTCCACGCTGTTATGGCATGGTAATTTCTGCATTAAACAGCTAGCATGGCTTGCTAAATAGGACAATACATAAAACACCTTCACCATCTCCTCTCTGAAAGTGAAGAGCAGCCAAATTGCCTCTGAGTGAGCCTTCTCACATTATGCACCAATCATTTGGAATGCACTCCCTGAGAAAATATGAGCTATTCCCAACCTAAAGGAATTCAGCAAGAATCTTAAGACTCACCTCTTCCATGAGTACTTTGGTAGCAAAAATTAAAATATGTTCATCTCATCACACATGCACATCACCACTTAAGGAGAGATGTTAATGCCTGTTGAACTATTTCTTACCGTTATATATACCTGTTAATCTTTACTCTATGTAACATTAGAAGTTAATCATTTTGTGTGTTCGATGTAATAGTATAAAGGTAAAGTGGTCTATAAAAATAGCTAAATAGATAAATGTTCTTGATTGTGACATATAATCCATCTAAACAGTTAACTATTGTTTTGGTTCTCCAGTTCTTATGATAAATTTCTTTACATGTCGTGCATACATTTTTATTTCTTTATTTGGAGGTGACATTATTGGCTTATTTTGGTAATACTTTTAGTGCTTACCTATCTGTAGTCATTTCAATTGTACCGGGCGTGGCGAGGCAGCTGTCAACATACATTGCCAAGTAATAATCAGACATCATTTCTGTAATTAATTCAATGCTTGAGTCTGTAACTTCCATTTGAAACGTCCCAGAATCACTTTTGTAAATGAAAAATGCAATAGAGATTTTGGTTAATGAGAATATTACATCAGAACCAAATACACATGGATTTTTCTTACGCTCTATCTTGACCATTTCTACATTTATGTTATATCCAAAACTGGCACCGAGCTAACCAGTGCAATTTCCCCTCCGAAGCCACAGCCAGAATCATTTATATGGGTGACCAGCTGGAAAATGGGGACTCCTCTTCAATGATCTGTCCATGCATGGAACTGGGAGAGCAGGAGCTTGTTCCCACCCCAGTGGCATGGTGCTTTGACATTCCTATGGCCAGCTCTCCAGGTAGCAGCTGCATTGTTTTCCCAACAGAGCAGCTGTGCATAAGCCTATTGGAATTTTAAATGTGCATTTGGCCATTTGCATCTTCACCTTTTACATTATTGAAGCACAATAGTTTGAGCAATTTTTTTAACTTGGTACATCCTCACTTAACAAGTTTTAGCATACAGCTGAATATCCAGAACTTATAGGAAGGTCATTTATGCAGTTGAAGTTGTAGACTCAAATTTAGCCAGTTAACGCTGATTGCACATTAACTAATAATGCAGAATTCTAAAAACAAGTTACAGTCTGCAGTAACAGCATCTGTTAACTGCTTGATAAACACCCAATGCAGAACTTCATACCGGATCAGGAAAGGGTCAAGGATTGCACCTCAGAGGTAACATCAGGGGTTTGCAGGCCAAAAGGTTTTGTTTGGATTGGTTTCCTATGCAGTTTGCTGGATTTTTCTTTTTTTTAAATTGGTTTGGGGGGAAATGTTGCTAATAATGTACTATTGCTCAGTTTGCGCACACTGTTGAGTGATAGTGATGTGCTATTCATGACAGGCAGGAAGTGATGACATTTGGGGTATGTTTACTAAAGGGCATTAACGAAGCAGGCATTGTCCAGTGTTAATAGCAGTGATAGGGGGTTTTCCGTGTGAAAAAGGCTCTGGGCAGGTAGGAGGCATTCCAGCATTAAGGGCGCAATAGACCCCTTAACATGCACTAACAGGACATCGGGCATTAAGGTGCCAGGTGTGACCTTAATGCTGGAAAAGGGAGCACCACCATGGAAAGCAATGTAAAGGGGAGGGATGGAAGGACAGTGGGAGCTGATGGGCCTGACATATCCATGGGTACCCTATGTGGCAGTCAATAACTGGGATGAGCATGTGGGAGGCAGCTGTAATGAAGCACTGGTGTGCAGCAATGGAAAATGCTACGATGGCATTGAATGGCAGAGGATGTGGATGACATGTCCCCCTGTGGATCCCGAAGCAACACGATGTGTGCAGCAACTGGAGGAAAGAGCAGGAGTAGTGATGCGCAGGAGAGACATGCGTGCAAATGTGACATGCGGAAAAGAGTATATGTGTGGGCCATGGTGTAGCAGCTTGCAGGAGAATAGATGACAGCACATACAGTAGCTGACAGAAGCTGATAGATGGGCTAACAGAGGGATGGTGGTAGATGAGAGGCTGCAATGGACTGGCAGCCCTGATGGTCCTGAGTTGCCATCATAAATGCAGGTGTAGTACGTGGAAGACACGTGTGCAAGTACCACATGGAAGGCCTGATACCACCCATGTTGGTCACACACCTGTAGCGGCCACCCATCCACCATAAAACTCTCCAGAAAAATGTGCATACAACAACTGGCCAGGTGTTGCTCAAACTGGCCAAATGGGGAATGTAGATACTATGTATATAGTGTGGTAAGGAGGGTGCAGCGCAGCCTGGAAATAAAAGAGAAAGAAGAACTTTTTCTTCTTTTCGGGGGATGGGTGCACCAGAACACATACACCACAGAGAAATCCCTGAGAGAAACCAAGAGGGTAGAGCTAGGTTTAAGCCACTCCCAGACAACCCTAGGTAAGAGTAGGAGGTGCAAGTGGGTGGAGTCAGGAAGGGAGTTGCCCTGCTCAACGTTTAAGTTTGAGAAAACAAACAAAGTTGAGAGGAGCAGCCAGGAGAAGTAGCAGCCAAGGGATAAGTAGTCAAGAGAGAAGCCGCCAAGGCAGAAGCAGCCACAAAGAGAGTAGCAGCAGAGGCAAGAGCAGCCAGCACTGCAGCCAAGGAAGCTACAGAGAAGGTTCCAGGCAGAGGACCAAACAGACTGGCAAGAGAGAGAGAGAGAGAAGGTTGGTTTCAGGAAGGCTAAGGCATGAGAGCTTAGACTCCTCTGAGGATGGGTCTGTCTGCAGGCAGCAGAAGCCCCAGGAAAGGAAGTGGAGGTCTTATCCCGATTCCCTGTCTAGCTCAGAGGCAGAGAGAGTCCCAAGCCATAGAAGCCCCAGCCAGGAAGGTGCTGCAACAAGACTCCAAGGTAGGAGAAGGAAAGCAGTAAAGCCAGAAACCTGTATTTCTTGCTCTGACTCTGAACAGGAGAAGCCTGTTGAAGTCCTGTCTAGAGGAGGAGGGACAATTCAGTGGAATAGGCTGTTTAACCTATTAAAGGACATTAAGCATAAAGTGCCCGAGCGCTTTCAAACTTTGCCAAGATACAGCTCAGCAGAAAGCATGGAGGTAGAAGGTAAAGAAAGTGACCTAACTTCAGTGTGTTCTGAGATGGACTGTAATATGTGCATTAAGGCTAAGTAATGAAAACCAGAGAGCGGTGAACTTTGCTTTAACTGTAAATACATGTGCCTTTATGATTACGGAAGTGAAAAGCATCATAAAGGGAAAAGAAAGTCTGTGTAAATAATTATACTACAACACTGGTTGTGGAACTTTGCTTTAATGGGAGAAGATTATCCTTTATTTTCTTTGACTTGAGTGTACAACTGCTTTAAAGATTTGTTACCCGCTTGCCACGGAAGCTAATAAAATTCCTGTGTGCTTTAAGACAACCACTTGGTTCATTCATCTCTATACACAACTACAACCCTTTGTAAAGAGGAATTCAAGATGGCTTCCCGTCCCTACTAGGCGACCGCCTAGGAGGGGCGCGAGCGCCACAATAGTTATGTTGCAATTTTCCTTACTATGACATAATTGTATAAAGTTAAATTTCAACACCCCCCGCATGCTCCCTACCCTTGTTGTATGTAAGCTTTGTAGTTCCATTGTAAACTGCTTTGATTTAATGAGAAAGCGGTATAAAAATCCAGTTAAGTAAATAAATAAATGTAAGAACGTGAGTTGAACCCTGCAGGTGGCCATCCAAAGGGTAGGATGTGTACACATGTAATGCTTTTGATGTGATGTAACCAAAGCAGAACAGTCACAATCAGGATGTAATACCTCAATCAGGTATCACAAGTATGTGATATATGTATGCATGTGACTGCCCTCTTTAAGAAATTAATGAACGGAGTGCAGCGTGTAAACATACATTGATTGTTCATGCCATCCAAAAGCAGAAAGACTAAGGGGCATGTTTACTAAACTGCGGTAATGTGATTCGCGTTAGGATCCGCGGTAGAGGCAGAAATCCCAAATAAGGACATGGGCGGTACATCGTTACCGATAATGCGCGTTACAAGGCATCATAAATTAACGAGCATTACAAAGTGCCATGTAAAGCACCACGCAAGGTGCCCTGTACGGTGCCCATAGGGCATTTGATAAGGGGCTAGCAAGGTGTCAAGAGCTGTAGCACAATGGTTAATGCACTGACTGATGGTGCAGGGGATGTGAATTCAATCCCCCTGTGGGTCCAATGAGTAAAGCTGGCTGAGACATAAGCTTTTACTTTAAATCAGTGCTGTCTGAAGCATATTGTTGTGTAAAGTTAATTAGTGCTGCCAGCAAACACACCCTCACAGGGCCATAACCTAAGGTGCCGCATAAAGCGCACGATAAGGTACTCCAGAGGGCACATTATAAAGTGCACTGTCGGCCTAGGCACATCTACTGTTGCCTATAGGGCACTTCACAGGGCGCCTTATGAGGCACTTTGAGGTTACAGCACTGTGAGGGTGTTTTTGCTGGCAGCATTACTTTAAATTATAAAAGGAAATGCTTCAGACAGTCCTACCAAGCAACACCACAGTGGGATCAAACCCATAACTTCTGGCTTTACAGGCAGTGAAGTTACCAGTGGGCTACAGCTCTATAGCTGCTACTACATGCCTGGCTGGCTACAGAGGGACTGCAGGTCACCAGACAAGCCGTCTACTGTGGTTACCAGGATAGGGTTGAACCACCCATACCCATGATGCACTGCACTGCACTGCACATGCAGATCATCAGTCTACAGATGATCACAAGATGTGGAATGCACCCCCCCAGCACCTCGGCCTGGTAGGGGGTACTAACCATGTGCACCCCCACAGCACCTCAGCCTGGTAGGGGGTACCAACTGTGTGTGTTACTGGCATAGAGTAGCTACAGACCGTCACAGTGTCCTGTGCTCACCCTGAGGGTGAGGTGGGGTGCCCAGCACCATTTCCGCAGCACCTGGCTTTGCTGAGATAGGCTGTGCTGCAGGTCTCAATCAGTGGCAGTGTGTGATAGGTGGTCCTTGCAGACACCTAGGATATGCCTGTGTTTCACATCTAGCCCTTGTGGACTATGATGCACCCAGAATAGTGCATACCCTGTGTGGGTACCATGGTCACATGATATAGGTGAAGGGGGTGTTTGGACCCACAGGTGGATTAAGTACCCTCCCCAATCCACCCTACCCGCTGTGGCTCAGGGTTGGGGACGGAATCTCCCACCAACAGATCCACAATGTACCCCCCTGCATTGGTGACAGTAGAGGGGACTATCAACCACCGTCCAGCTGGGGGACGGACACCCTACAGGGCAGTCAATGCAGATGTGTACGCATCCATAAATAGGGCAATAGAAGACAGACAGTCGCCCTGGAAATGCACAGCTGCCCCCCACCACCATCTGACATTCTCCAACAGCAAGCACAGTGAGTCATCAGCCACTGCACCCTACAAGGTGTTCCAGCCACACACATACTAACTGCAAACAGTCTGCTAGCTAGTCCATAGTGCTTGTTCCTGGAGGTGATGTGTGCACCCAAACCTGGGATATGAGCACACTCATCAAGCAGATACATCAGCGATTGAGCCCCAGATAACAGAACCCATATATATCACTTACAAAAACACTGTATAGCACTATGGGAGAAACCAGCCATGCTGTGTTCACTGCACAGTCAGGGTGAGAGTGACCTCCCAGCAGGACATGCTGTGGCCACCCTGTCCGTGCAGGTGGTGGCCGGGCACGACAATGTCCCAGCCATTGCCCTATGCTCTGTACAGATGAATCCAGGCCAGGCCACCCTATCCAGGCTATTCCCATGGTACCTTGCTTCTCATTATGCACATTGGCAGGCCAATACAGGCAACAGTGCTAGCAGTGTGGGCTGTGGAGGGTGTTTGCAGCCACCACACACTGGATAGACAGACACATACTCCCCACATCTATGCCAGCATTGTGAAACTATAGAGGTGCTTGGCAGCCCTGGCCACCGCACCAGTCCTGGGCACAGTGCAGGCATGGCTATGGTACGCAATACTGTTGGGGTCACTCCCCAGGGTGGTAAACACTGTCAGACACAATACCTGTAGCACACACCACAGACATCAAAAAGGTTGCTATGATGCATCTCACTCAGAAATTTGTACTTAACTTTGGAATTTCTATCTGCCAATAATCATAGCAACCTTTTGATAGCTGTGTACCGTATTCCCGGGTTTAGGGTGGCATTCCTAGGATATGCAAGTGCTAGTATTGGGAGATGCACGCAGGGCCCAACATCCTGCCTCTCCTGGAGGCTTCAGTTAATGGGGCCTGTGGGTGCGGGTGTTTATGCCCCTGTTGGCCGCTGCTCTAGGGCAGGGGTTCCCAACTCCAGTCCTGGTGGGCCACACACGGTTCGGGTTTTCATGCTGTCCCTCATGAATATGCATGGCAGATATCTGCATACCATGGGGGCGGCACATAGAAATGCAGCACAGGCATCTTTCTTAGTGACAGCATGGGACCTGACTGATTTTTGGTCCTCCAGGACTGCATTTGGGAGACTCTGCTGTAGGTGATGCGCCTGTTTGGGGTGTCTGTGCTCTGTAGGGTAAAATGTAGGTGTCCCAGGCATGTTTATGTTCTCTGCAATAAAGGTTCTGTCTTTCTTACCACGGTTTATTACTGGGTAAAATATGGGGACATGGTTGGCAGGAACCACAGCTGGGACTTGAACCTGTGACCTTCTGCTCCTGAGCACACTGGCTGTGCGTACTGCACCATGGTGTTGCCACACGGACAGTTCTATTCCCTGGAGATACCATGACTGTTTGTGAGATGGAGCCTGTCTGTTGCAGTGCACGGCACCCACCTAAACAGGGCTAGGCCATGGTCTGCTGCAGCCAGCTGCCACTGCCCCCTCCGGCACCAGCACCCCTCCGCCGCCATGCTGCCATGCCCTTCTGTGGTGGTGCTGGTGGTGCGCAGTCTCAGGCCATCCAGTGTGCAGGTAGGCAGCTGCCTATGGTGCGGTTCTGGGGTAGGGGTGCCTGCATAGCTGTCCACGCTTCCCCCCAACACCACCTGCCACTGTTCTGTGCCCTTGGGGGTACCTGCTGGGTACTATTCCCTGTGACACTGTGGGAAACACAGTCGTGCCCATGTTGGGCCTTCATCAGTTGCTGTCTGGCTGCTCTGCTGTTTCAGCATTCTTATGGGCCACCTAGGCATCACCCTAGTCCGCACTGTGGCCCTGCTGCACCACAGCATGTGCCGCCTGCGGCCCTCTGTATCCCCTTTTCCAGCATCTGTCCAGTTGCCCGTTCCAACATGCCCACCCTGCTGTGCGAAACATGTGCGCGCCATAGGACACCTGTCCAATAACAAGGGACAGCCCTGATCAGCGCTATTTCACTGTGGGATCATTCACCTTTTCGGGGGACAGGGCATAGACCCTTCCACAATTGCTATCATTTTGTGGGAGCTTTATCGGTAGTGTTTTTTGCTGTTTCCCAATATTATCTCTATTGGCCAGCTTGTTTATGTTTTTTGTCCAGTTGGTTGAAGTCATTTTCATGGTTTATGTGCCCTTGTGTTCTGTGCACATGTATCACACTTATCACTTTTTGTTGGTTTCCCTGCCTATGCTTTACATTACTCACACTCAAATGGTTTCTCTCCCATGAAATGTGCATCTAACGGCAGGTTTTCAATCGCGTTAGGATTCAGCCCTTCAGATCCTCGCGTTAGTGTGACTGGAGCCTCTCCCCGCCCACTCTCTGCCCATTGACCCCTTCTCTCTGCCATCTCTCCACCTTCCATGGTGTTTACCGCGCCGCGGGACGCCAACGATCGTAAACGTTACATAATGCGCGTGTTAACGCGCGTTATGTAACGTTTACGATCGGTAACGTTACATAACGCACGGTAACGTTACATAGCGCGCGATTTGTAACGTTACCGCAGTTTAGTAAACATGCCCCTAAGAGACATGCAATGAAGCTGAAGTGTAACCCATGTAAGATTGATAAGTGTCAATAATTTGGCACTCACTGTGTAACATAAGAACATAAGATATGCCATACTGGGTCAGACCAAGGTCCATCAAGCCCATTATCCTGTTTCCAACAGTGGCCAATCTAGGTCATACATACCTAGCAGTTTCCCAAAAGACACAGGTTCCACAATGCTTGTACTGGATCAAGCATTGGTATCCTGGGTCCCTTCTTAATAATGGTTTATGGACCTTTCCTCCAGGAACTTGTCCAAACCTTTTTTAAACCTAGCTATACTAACAGCCTTTACTACATCCTCCGGTAACAAATTCCAGAGTTTGATTACACGTTGAGTGAAAAAATATTTTCTTTTATTAGTCTTAAATAGTTTACCCTGTAGCTTCATTGCATGTCCCCTAGTCTTTCTATATTCTGATAACGTAAACAATCGATCTACGTTTACCCGTTCCACTCCGCTCATTAATTTATAGACTTCTATCATATCACCCCTCAGCCGTCTCTTTTCCAGGTTAAAGAGCCCTAACCTTTTTAGCCTTTCTTCATAGGAGTATCCTTCCATCCCCTTTACCATTTTGGTTGCTCTTCTCTGAACCTTTTCTAATAACGCTATATCCTTTTTAAGATACGGCGACCAGAATTGCACACAATATTCAAGGTGCGGTCTCACCATGGAACAATATAGAGGCATTATAATATCCTTTGTTTTATTTTCCATTCCTTTCCTTATGATACCTAGCATTCTATTTGCTCTCTTGGCCGCCGCTGCACACTGGGCTGAGGGTTTTAACATGTTATCCACAATGACGCCTAAATCTTTTTCCTGGGTGGAGGCTCCTAATGTGGAACCTTGCATCGTGTAACCATAGTTTGGATTGTTCTTCCCTAGGTGCATAACTTTGCACTTGTCCACATTAAATTTCTTCTGCCATTTTGATGCCCAGTCTTCTAATTTATTAAGATCCTCTTGCAATTTTCCACAATCCTCTTGGGTTTTAATAACCTTAAATAGTTTTGTGTCATCTGCAAATTTGATAACCTCACTCATTATTCCCTTTTCCAGGTCATTTATGAATATGTCAAAAAGCACCCGACCCAGCACAGATCCCTGGGGTACACCACTATTCACCCTTCTCCATTGGGAAAATTGGCCATTTAGCCCTACCCTCTACTTTCTATCTTTTAACCAGTTCCTGATCCTCAATAGTACACTGCCTCCTATCCCATGTCTCTTTAGTTTTGCCAAAGGTCTTTGATGAGGGACCTTGTCAAAGGCTTTCTGACAATCCAAATACACTATATCAGTGATGGCTAACCTTTTTGAGCCCGAGTGCCCAAACTGCCGCACAAAACCAAAGAATTTCCTCAAAGTGCCAGCACGTCAATTAAACCTTAACAACAAGATTTTAGTATCTAAAAACTCTTTATAAAGTTGCCTGAACTATGTAACATCATTTGTAAAGGTTGGAATCTTTGTATTGTCAGAGAATCAATTTGATTCTCTCTCTACATCTGCTTTAACATAATAATCTTTCTCCTTTTGCTCTTTCCTCATTCCTATTTCATCCACTCAAATTTTACCCCTCCATCTTCAATCCCCACTTAGTCTCCCAATACCCGGCCAATTGTATATTTTTCTTCCCTCCCACACAAAATATTTTTCCCCTCTCCATTTCATTCTCCCAGCCCCATCCCCTTCTAATCTCCCCCAACATCAGCTCCCTTTTAGTTCCAGCCCCACCCAGTATCCGCTCCCTTCTAGTCCCCTCATCAGTCCATTTCCAGTCCTAGCTCCCCCATCCATTTCCAGTCCTATTCGAGTCCCTTCATCAGCTCATTTCCAATACCAGCCTCCCATCAGCCCATTTCTAGTCCTTTCCTAGCCCCACCATCAGCCCATGTTAAATCCTAGCTCCCCTCCACTCAGCCCATTTCTAATCCAAGCCCCCCATGAGCCTACTTCCAGTTCTAGCCCCTCCATGAGTCCATTTCAATCCAAGCCCCCACCACAGCCCATTTCCAATCTTAGCTCCTCCAACACCCAATTCTCAGTTCTATCCTAGCCCATCCATCAGCCCAGTTCCTGTCCTAGATCCCTCCCCTAAGAGCCCATTCCAAGCCCCCCTTCCCATCAGTTATTTGCAGTTCAAGCCCCCTTCCACTCAGCCCATTTCCATTCCAAGTCCCCCTCCCCATTAGCTATTTGCAGTTCAAGCCCCCCACTTCCCCTCAGCCTATTTCCATTCCAAGCCCCGTCCCCATCAGCTATTTGCAGTTCAAGCCCCCCACTTCCCCTCAGCCCATTTCCATTCCAAGCCCCATCCCCAACAGCTATTTGCAGTTCAAGCCCCCTTCCACTCAGCCCATTTCCAGTCCTAGCAACCCCCCCAACCCATTACCAGTCCTAGCCCCCCATAGCCCACTCCCAGTCCTAATCCCACCAGCCCATTTCCAGTCCTAATCCCCCATCACCCAATTTTCAGTTTAAGCCCCCCATAGCCCATTACCAGTCCTAACCTCCCCATCAGCCCACTCCCAGTCCTAATCCCCCATCACTCAATTTTTAGTTTAAGCCCTCCCATAGCCCATTACCAGTCCTAACCCCCCATCAACCCACTTCCAGTCCTAATCCCACCAGCCCATTTCCAGTCCTAATCCCCCATCACCCAATTTTTAGTTTAAGCCCCCCCAGCGCCCATCACCACTCCTAACCCCCCCAGCCCAGTGCCCATCACCACTCCTAACCCCCCCAGCCCAGCGCCCATCACCACTCCTAACCCACCCAGCCAGCCCAGTGCCCATCACCACTCCTAAACCCCCCCCCCAGCCCAGCCCATCACTACTCCTAACACTCCCCCCAGCCCAGCCCATCACTACTCCTAACCCCCCCAGCCCAGCCCAGCCCATAACCACTCCTAACCCCCCCCAGCCCAGCCCAGACCAGCCCATCACCACTCCTAACCCTGCCCCGCCCAGCCCAGTACATCACCACTCCTAACCCCCCCTCCAGCTCATCACCACTCCTAACCCCCCCAGCCCAGCCCAGCCCAGCCCATCACCACTCCTAACCCCCCCCAGCCCAGCCCATCACCACTCCTAACCCCCCCCCCAGCCCAGCCCAGCCCAGGGAAAATTAAAAAAAAAAGAAAACTTGTCTGCTGCCGCTGTCGGGGCCGCCGCGGCAGAATCGAGCGTGCCGCGGGGCCCCCCTGTATCCGGCAGAGCCTGCCCTCCCCGTAGCAGCTCTCTCTTTGGAGCTGCAGTCAGACGTGACGGCTTGCAGAGCGCGAGGGATGAGTTTCTCCCTCGCTGCTCTGTTAAGCCCGCGGGGGCTGATGGGAAGTTCCCATCAGCCCCCGCGGGTTTAACAGAGTCGCGAAAGGGAAACTCTTCCCTTCGCGCTCTGCAAGCCGGCGCGTCTGACTGCAGCTCCAAAGAGAGAGCTGCTACGGGGAGGGAAGGCTCTGCCAAGTACAGGGGGACCCCGCGGCACGCTCGATTCTGCCGCGGCGGCCCCGACAGCGGCAGCAGACAGGTTTTTTTTTTTTCAGTTTTACTTAATTGCGGACCTTCCCGCGTGCCAGCTGCAAGGCCTTCGCGTGCCACAGCTGGCACGCGTGCCATAGGTTCGCCATCGCTGCACTATATCAACCAACTCACCTTTGTTCACCTGTATATTCACACCTTCAAAACAACATAACAGATTAGTAAGACAAGATCTTCCTTGTTTAAAGCCATGTTGGCTGTCTCCCATTAGGCCATGACTATCTACATGCTGAGTAATTTTGTTCTTTATGATGGTTTCTACCATTTTTCCCGGTACTGACATCTGGCTCACCAGTCTGTAGTTTCCCGGATCACCCCTGGAACCCTTTTTAAAAATTGGTGTTACATTGGCGAGCCTCCAATCTTCAGGTATTACAGATGATTTTAATGAAAAATCACAGATTACTAATAGCAGGTCTGCATTCATATTTCACTTCTTTCAACACCCTTGGATGTATACCGTCCGGCCCAGGTGCTTTGCTACTCTTCAGTTTATCAAATAGTTGTAATACATATTCCCGATGTATTGATATTTCCTTCAATTCTTACGCACCTTTAAATAACACTTCAGTCATGGGTAACATCCTTACAGCTTCCTCAGTAAAGACCGAAACAAAGAATTCATTCAGTCTCTCCACTATTGCCTTGTTGCCTCTTAGTGCCCCTTTAACCCCTCTATCATGTAATGGACCAACTGACTCTCACAGGTTTTTTGCTACGAATGTACTTGAAAAAGTCTTTATTTCGCGTTTTTGCTTCCGCAGCAAACTTCTTCTCAAATTCTCCCTTTGCCTGCCTTATCAGTGCCTTGCATTTGACTTGCCAGTGCTGGTGCTGTTTCCAGGTTTCGTCGTTTGGCTCTTTTTTCCATTTCCTGAAAGATGCTTTTTTGGCAACAGCCGCCTCTCTGACCTCACCTTTAAACCATGCTGGCAGTTTTTTGGACTTCCTTCCACTTTTCTTAAAGCATGGAATACAGCTGATCTGGGCTTCCAAGATAGTATTTTTAAACAACACCCAAGCTTGATGTAAGTCTTTAACCTTTGCAACAGCTCCTTTTAGTTTTTTCTTAACGGTTTTCCTCATTTTATCATAGTCTCCTTTTCGAAAGTTAAAAGGTAGTACTGTGGATTTCCTTACTATCCCTCCTCCACTAAATAAATCAAAGGCGATCATGCTATGATCACTATTGCCAAGTGGCCCCAACACTCTTATCTCTTGCACTAGATCTGGTGTTCCACTAAGGACTAGGTCTAATATGGCTTCCCCTCTGGTCGGTTCATGAACCAGCTGCTCCAAGAAGCAGTCATTTATTTCATCTAGGAACTTTATCTCTCTAGCATGTCCTGCCGTGACACTGACCCAGTCGATTCCGGGGTAATTGAAATCACCCATTATTATTACTGCACTATAACTTTTGTTAGCTTCCTTGATTTCTTTGAGCATTTCATCATCCATTTGTTCATTCTGGCCAGGCGGTCGATAATACACCCCCACTGCCATCGCCTTCCTCTTTTTACATGGAATTTCAATCCATAGAGATTCTACAGCAAATTTTGTTTCCTGCAAAACTTTAATCCTTTCTGACTCAATGCCCTCTCTAACATAGAGCGCAACCCCTCCACCAATTTGATCAGCTCTATCATTACGATATAGTTTGTACCCAGGTATCACAGTGTCCCACTGGTTGTCTTCCTTCCACCATGTCTCTGATATCCCAATCATATCAAACCTCTCGTTTAGTGCTATATATTCTAACTCTCCCATCTTGTTTTTTAGACTTCTAGCATTTGCATATAAGCATTTTAGAGAATGTATTTTATTCATATTAATTTGACTATTGGTAGACATGGGTAATTTGGGATCTTTAAGCTCTGTCTGCTCCATACTCGAGGGCTTTTGGGCTACTTTACTCTTTTTTGGAACCTCTCTGCTTTTGGTAGTATCCTTCAAGGATACATTCTTCTGAACCATGCGCTCTTGGGCGACTGTCGGCTTTCCCCTATTATCTAGTTTAAAAGCTGCTCTATCTCCTTTTTAAAGGTTAATGCCAGCAGCCTGGTTCCATCCCAGTTAAGGTGAAGCCCATCCCTTCGGAAGAGCCCCTCCTTTCCCCAGAATGTTCCCCAGTTCCTAACAAATCCAAAACCATCATCTCTGCACCATTGTCTCATCCATGCATTGAGACTCTGGAGCTCTGCCTGCCTTTTGGATCCTGCGTGTGGAACAGGAAGCATTTTGGAGAATGCTACCCTGGAAGTTCTGGATTTCAACTTCCTACCTAAAAGCCTAAATTTAGCCTCCAGAACTTCCCTACCACAATTTCCTATGTCATTGGTACCGACATGTACCGAGACAGCAGACTCCTCCCCAGCACTATCTAAGACCTTATCTAGGTGGCACGTGAGGTCCTCTACCTTCGCACCAGGCAGGCATGTTACCAGGCGATTCTCACGTCTTTAGCAAAACACGCTGGGTTCACAGACTCTGGAAGCCAGTACCAGAGGATATAATAACAGTTGTTAATATAGCTGGGTATAAAGAAGTTCTGGACCATTTCCTGGAGGCAAGGTCCATAAACCATTATTAAAGAGGACATGGGAAATCCATTGCTTGCCCCAATACAGGCATTATGGAACATGTGTGTCTGTTTGGGAAACTACCTGTGACCTGGATTGGCCAGTGTGGAAAACATGATTCTGGGCCAGATCAACCTTATTGTGACCTAGTATAGCATTTGCAATGTACTGTGATAAGAAAAACCATACTGAGCCTATGGAAATAGAAAAAACTAAGAATTTTACCTTTAAAAAAAGTGACATCCTTACAGAGCAGAAGTTTCAGCGTTTCCCTAGAGAGAGCAAGCACAGGGAATCTGAACTTAGGCTGCCACACCCAAGCTGTGCTGACATAGTTGCAGGCTTTGAGGATGATTGCATGCACCTGTTTAGAGAAAGAGAGACACAGCCTGAGAGGCAGAGATATAAACCACAGCTAGAGCTGAGGGAAGGAAGGAGGATGACACCCACAGCCAGAGCTGACGAGAAGAGAAGGCAGTGGAGAGAGCCTGGGTGGAGAGAAACCAGGGGAAGAGTGCTCAGAGAGAGTGAGCAGGAGAAGCTCCAAACCCCAGTTCCTGTTGAAGGGATTCAGAGAGTTCATAGGAGGAAGCCTAGGACTCAGCCCGAGAGTTCACAGAGCCCAGCCTGGAACAGGAGTCCATGGCAGAGCTACAAAAAGGAACTCAGGCAAGTGAGACACGGACTGCTTCCCAGAAGCTGGAGGGGGAATGGTGAGCACAGCCAAGAGGAAGTGACCAGAGCCTCAGAGATAACTTACCCTTATCAGGGAGAGCTATACTCTAGAGAAACGCAGGGTTCTTCAGAGAGGGTTTACTCTGTAACGTCTGTTGAAACTTCAGAGCAGGGCACTGCATTTCCAGAGCTAGAAGAAATGCAGGTGGACCTCATTGAGCAAGATTCTGTGCAGCCAGAGGAACTCATAGACTGTACGTTGTGTAAAGCTGATAGTGTTGAGTCTATTAGCTAAGGATTATCTGAGATGATAAAAGTCTCCTGGAAAACTGAGTAAGGAAGCCTAGCCTTAAGCTGAAGGTAGGAGTCTGCTCTTGATAAGAGAAGAATACTTATAGCTTCTATTTTTGACTGTTGAATCAAGACAAAGGTAAAAGAAGTTATTTTAATTTGGCTGAATGAAGAAGCTCTGTTTTGCTTTATCTGTTATTTTGAAGCACATGCATAGAAGTAAAGACTGTGAAAGCTCATATAGCCCAGTTTGTAAATGACCTGGAGCCAATACCTGAAAAGTATCCTATTACATCATGCTTGAACTTTGTTTGCGTTGTGGGGAAATAAACCTTGTCTTTTTGCATACACTCTCGGTTCATAATTACACTTCCTATAGAAGGCTAGAACAACGATTCCCAGCATCCTCCACTGGAGAAAAAGTCTGTTCAACCTCTTACAAGGGAAGTAAGTGGCATCCCTATCCCTCCAAGCCCTAGGCGGAGGGCTGGGGCATGACAAGTGGCGTAGTTTTTGGATTTTCGCATGAATAAGGATTTACAAACTTCAGGATATATGCCCAAAGGATTTCCACACCAAACTGCTGAGCTGTACTGGGTGCTGCAGAGGGAAAATCGCTGGCAGGGTCGGCCAGAACGACGAAAGGCCAATGAACCACACCCTTTTTAAGGCCAGAATCAACGCCTATTCTCAGGTAATGCGTATTTAGGCGTGGGAAAACCTGGATATAAGTAAAAGGGGTGGAAGCTGCAAGCAGTCAAGTTAAAAAGGACTAGCTGAGTTTGTGGTGGTACCGCACTTGGTGTGTTTTGTTTGTTTTGCTTTCCTCCTGCAGAAATTAAGAAGATGGATCCAAAAGACATACTGCAATTCCAAAAGCAGCGAGAGATGGCGCAACAGGCTCAGGAACAGGCGGCAGCCGCTTTGCAGGTGCAACAGAAGCCAGTACTGGATTTAATGGAGGCGATGCTCGCTAACCAGAAGGCAGCAGCTGGAGCATTACCAACCTTATCGGATCCAGGAAGGACACATAATGCCTGTATGGTAGGGCCACAGACATATGGAACCTTTTCCTTGGGACAACTTACAGAAAAAGATGATATTGATGATTTCTTAGAAGCTTTTGAAAGAATTGCTCATACTGTAGGGTGGCCAATGGAACAGTGGGCCGTATGACTAGCCACATCTCTCACAGGAGAGGCGTTAGCAGCCTACAGGGCCATGCCCGTAGCACTGGCTACGGACTATGTAGAGCTAAAAAGGGCTATCCTGATCGCTTAGGTTTAACTCCGATGGTCTACCATCGAATGTTGAGAGATACGCGGTTAAGAGCCAGTGAGACACCTAAGGCTCTGTGCCAAAGGGTCAAAGGCCTAACTTGGAAATGGTTAGCTCCAGAAGGTAAAACCATGGAGATGGTAATGGATACTATTGTGTTAGAGCAATTTATGGCTGTGATCCCTAAGGAAATTCAATCCTTTCTGATCTTGCAAAACTGCCGAACAACAAAAGAAGCAACCCTGCTGACCGAGTGATATTTAGAGGCAGAATTGGCTGGTCAAGCAAAAGGGGGCATTTTAAAAATGGCAGCAGAGGCTGGTTTTGAACAATCAGTAAGGAGCCCAAGGCAAAGTGTAAAATGTATGAAAACTGATCTGCCTATGCTAGAGAACAAGTGGGCAAAGAAAAAATGTTTTCAATGTGGAAAGGTAGGACACATACAGAAAGAATGTAAAGCACAAACAGCATTGATAAGTGCTAATGCCAAACAGCTAAGAGAGGGATTTCTTTTGAAGGTTGAGGTTCAGGGCATTGTTACTAACGCTCTACTAGACTCCGGTGCTGACCAGAGTATGATCTCTCGGAGACTCTGGCAGGCGATAGAAGCCCAGGGCGAGTCAGGCCTGAGTCAACCAGAGGGAAGGGTAAGGATTAGATGTATCCACAGAGCATCCTCCCTTTATCCCATGTACAAGTTGTTAATAAAGGGGTTAGGGGAACAGAGGGAAGTCCTGGTAGCTGTAGTCCCGAGATTGCCCCATAACCTAGTGTTAGGTAGGGATTGGCCACAGTTCAAAAGAGGATTGGAGAAGGGCCTACATCCAAAAGTAGGTCTGGTGTCTACTCGATCCCAGTCAGAGGCCCCAGATAAAAAGTATGAGCATCCAGTTGAATCCCTAGGTGAATTGCCATCCCATGATGACCTAATAACTTCCCCTTCTAATGGGAGTAAGAAGGGAAAAGCTGAGAAGCGGCGGGAAAGACAGCGTAGGTCCCGAGGGAAAGCTGAGATGGAAAATGGACAAGGGTTACCTTGGATCCCAGTTGAATTGAGGGAAAAATTCCCATCCTTTCCCAAGGAGCAGCAAGCAGATCCCGCGCTTACACGAGCGTTTTAATATGCCCAGGTTGGGAGGGATGTCCTTCCAAGATTCCTTTTGGATAAGGGAATATTGTACAGAGAGAGTCTGGATCCCCAGGCAGGGACGGTCAGGAGGCAGCTAGTAGTGCCCACTACTTTTAAGACAGTGGTCTTGAGGCTGGCACATGACCACCCTGTAAGAGGTCATAAAGGAATACAGGGGACTTTAGACCATATTCTGGCCCATTTTTATTGGCCGGGGGTTTTCAAGGAAACAGCCCAATTTTGTGAATCCTGCCCTTCATGTCAGCGGGTCACCAATGTCCGACCACCCGGGGTGCCCATGATCCCGACACCAGTAATATCAGAACCCATCCGAAAAATCACAATGGATATAGTAGGACCTCTAGTGAAGACACCCCGAGGCTTTCAGTGTATATTAGTGATAGTGGATCAGGCCACCAGGTTCCTGTGGGCCATTCCCTTACGGAACATTTCTGCGAAAACGATAGCCTTAGAGGTAATAAAGTTATTTTGTGAGGTGGGATTTCCCCAGGAGGTCCTGACAGACCGGGGTACCAATTTTATGTCAAGGTATTTGGCCCAAGTGTGGGACGCTTTCGGGGTACAACATATAAAGACATCCGCCTATCACCCCCAGTCCAATGGACTAGTAGAAAGGTTAAATCAAACGTTGAAGCAAATGCTGAGGCGAGGATTGGATGGAAACATGTCCGAGTGGGATGTTATGCTCCCCTTTGTGCTATACGCTTGCCGAGAGCGGATGCAGGCATCTTTAGGGGCATCCCCATATGAATTAATGTACGGACGTACCCCACGGGGAATTTTAGAAATATTACGGGAACAATGGATCGAACCCGAGATAGAAGTGATGGAAGTACCCCATTTTCTGCGTGATTTGAGGGGGCGCTTGCACAGGACCTCCCAAGTGGCCGAAGAAAACTTACAGGCCAGTCAGATTCGTCAAAAGAAATATTATGATCAGGGTATGAAACCACGCCAAATAGCCCTAGGGGAGAAAGTTATGGTAATGGTGGCAGGCGCCACGCCAAAATTCGAGGTTCAGTGGAAAGGACCATATAGAGTGGTCAAACAGGTGGGTCTGGTATTGTACACTGTAGAGACTGATAGGGACCACCAGCAGGTTTACCACGTAAATGTCCTTAGGCCTTGCCGTGAACGAACAGCGATAGCCAATCTCTCCAAAGTGGTACATAAGGCAGGAAGATTGCATCAGAATACCGACGCCCTAGCGAGGATTACAAACTGTACGGGTGAAATGCCGCCAGCCCGTAATATCTTAAGGGGGGGGGGATATGTGATAAGGAAAACCATACTGAGCCTATGGAAATAGGAAAAACTAAGAAGTTTACCTTTAAGAAAAGTGACATCCTTACAGAGCAGAAGTTTCAGCGTTTCCCTAGAGAGAGCAAGCACAGGGAATCTGAACTTAGGCTGCCACACCCAAGCTCTGCTGACGTAGTTGCAGGCTTGGAGGATGATTGCATGCACCTGTTTAGAGAAAGAGAGACACAGCCTGAGAGGCAGAGATATAAACCACAGCTAGAGCTGAGGGAAGGAAGGAGGATCACACCCACAGCCAGAACTGACGAGAAGAGAAGGCAGTGGAGAGAGCCTGGGTGGAGAGAAACCAGGGGAAGAGTGCTCAGAGAGAGTGAGCAGGAGAAGCTCCAAACCCCAGTTCCTGTTGAAGGGATTCAGAGAGTTCATAGGAGGAAGCCTAGAACTCAGCCCAAGAGTTCACAGAGCCCAGCCTGGAACAGGAGTCCATGGCAGAGCTACAAAAAAGGAACTCAGGCAAGTGAGACAGGGACTGCTTCCCAGAAGCTGGAGGGGGAATGGTGAGCACAACCAAGAGGAAGTGACCAGAGCCTCACGGATAACTTACCCTTACCAGGGAGAGCTGTACTCCAGAGAAACGCAGGGTTCTTCAGAGAGGGTTTACTCTGGAACGTCCGTTGAAGCTTCAGAGCAGGGCACTTCATTTCCAGAGCTAGAAGAAATGCAGGTGGACCTCATTGAGCAAGATTCTGTGCAGCCAGAGGAACTCATGGACTGTACGTGTGTAAAGCTGATAGTGTTGAGTCTATTAGCTAAGGATTATCTGAGATGATAAAAGTCTCCTGGAAAACTGAGTAAGGAAGCCTAGCCTTAAGCTGAAGGTAGGAGCCTGCTCTTGATAAGAGGAGAATACTTATAGCTTCTATTTTTGACTGTTGAATCAAGACAAAGGTAAAAGAAGTTATTTTACTTTGGCTGAATGAAGAAGCTCTGTTTTGCTTTATCTGTTATTTTGAAGCACATGCATAGAAGTAAAGACTGTGAAAGCTCATATAGCCCAGTTTGTAAATGACCTGGAGCCAATACCTGAAAAGTATCCTATTACATCATGCTTGAACTTTGTTTGCGTTGTGGGGAAATAAACCTTGTGTTTTTGCATACACTCTCGGTTCATAATTACACTTCCTATAGAAGGCTAGAACTACGATTCCCAGCATCCTCCACTGGAGAAAAAGTCTGTTCAACCTCTTACAAGGGAAGTAAGTGGCATCCCTATCCCTCCAAGCCCTAGGCGGATGGCTGGGGCATGACAGTACACATGTTCACATACTGCTGTATCAATGCAATCAAAGTGGGGTACCCTGTACCCAAACTTGGTTAATGTGTAATGAACAACAGGGGCTGTGTGAACCTGCAGTCTGCTGAGGCAGTGGAGTATTACGTGACCAGGCCAAGGTCAAAAGGAGTTGTGGACATCCTCTGAAGGCTGGGCCATTCATGGAAAGCTGCAGTTAAACCAGTCACACAAGGATTGGCAGTGGGTTTGAATCTTCATATCATAGCTCCTAAGCCAGTGTCATGACCATTAGGCTATGGCTCCAGTCAGGGGGCAGACTTCTGCAGTGTGAGCATATCTGGCCCCCTGCAATGGACCTCTGCATGGACAATACAGGCATCTGCAGATGAAAGCATGATGGTGAACATCATGTCTGTATATCGAAAGTGTGGCCTGAACACCCAACAAAGCATAAAATGTGTGACAGCCAATCACAGCAGCACCCGGACTGTCCTGGGTATGAAAATAAACTGAGTAGTACACAGTCATAAAGGGAATTGAGCTCATCTCCCTTGTATATGGAGACAATACCCTAACCATTAGGTTACACCTCTACACCATGCTACATAGCAATGGCTGTAATCAGAGAGACTGCAGATCCCTGCCTGCAATGTCTGCTGTGTGTGGTGGGATAGGTTAGCCTCCTCCACTCCATTACCCATGCTGCACTGCACATGCAGAACAGCATTCTGCAGCTATTCAACAACTGGTGGATGTAGTGATCCAGTACATAAGCTCGCTGGTATACACTGACAATGCTTGCTATAAGCACATAATAGCTGCAAACTGTGCTACTGACTAGTTCCAGTGGTCACCCTGAAGGTGCAGAGGGGCGCACAGCACCTGGTCCCCAGAGTTTGCCCTGTTAGAGACAGATTCTGCTGGTCTTGCTGTAGATCAAGATTGATGTCAGTGTGTGGTATGTTATGTCTGAAGTGGGTGATGCTGGACAGTTATGTTTTTACACAGCTACAGTATGCTGGAGCTACCTGTTACATTTGTGTCTTGTTCCTGTTGACCTGATGCTATCCTAGAGCATCTCATGTCAGCATGCAAGGTTGTGATAGTTGTTGCTACTGAAGCAGAATACAATGATGTGTATCTGGACATGCATAGGCCATAGTAGACATGGCAAGAACTGCTCCTGTCCTAACCATTTTGAGCTAACATTCCACTACAGTAGGCACAGTAGTTCTGCATCTGAGGCCCACTATAGGGCAGTCTCAGCCATGCACAAACACACTGCATGTGTATAGAGTGACCATGGCCACCCTGGCTTGTGCCAAACAGCATGCACACCCAGCATGCAGCCCAGTGATTAAGTTCCCACTGAAAGAAGGAACACCCACATCACTGCAGTCCATCTATATATAGCACTATGTGGCTACCTAGCCGTGACATGGTCATAGTGAGAGTGCCCTCTCAGCATGACAGGATGTAGAACCACAGGCCACACATGTGGCAGATGGGGACTTCGATGTCCTAGCCATTGACCCCACCTCCAAAGCATATATATCCTGGGCTAAGCAATGACTTTCAGGCCATACCCACAATCCTCTGCTCTTCATCATGAAATGTCAAGACAAATGCTGGGAACAGCTTATGCATTGTGGGCCACTGTGAATTGCAGAAGGCCATAGTACTCTGGAGAGACACTCACACACAAACACCCACACCTTACAGCAATCTGCAAAAATGGTGTTGGTTGGCATTCCTGCCTGCTCCTTACCTGCTCAAGCATTCATAGCATGCACTCATTATTCAGGCACTTTTAGTGCTCTCTGCAATGAACATACACTCTGTATGCTGGTGATATCAGCCTGCAATACCATTCAGTCATGGGTAGTGTAGTCTGTCTGTACAGCTGATGGGTGTGTTGTCCCTAGTTATACAGGTCATTATGGGTTGCACCTGCTGGTGGTATATCTGCAGTGGGAGATGAAGTTTAACCACAGGGATATGCTAGATGTGAGCCACAACCAGGCCTTGAAACTGCAAACTTGCTGTATGATACACACTGCCTTGTGTGTTGAGCCACAGCGCACCCTTATTGGTGTAGCAACCCAAGGGGGTAGATGTGGGCATTGTCAGGGATGATGCAGCCATGTGGAGGGTCCTGACCATGTCTAATGGGATCTCTGCAGGCCCTCGGCCATACCTGTCTGACAATGTGTGTTTGACGGGTGTGAGAGGGAGACGTATTGTTCATTCTATATGCTGCACTGACTGCCTATTCTGCTGGTGGAACTGACATTTCGTTGGAACACATAAAATATGTCCACTCAGGGGGACAGTCCATCTAACAAGCACACACACACATCACATGGCATGGCATGGTGGGACAGGCTGAATGAACATGGTCCCCCATACCTCATGTGTGTTTCTGGTGATGTCACATCTTAAAGACAGATGTTGCTGACATGGATGCACTGGTGCATCAAACGGCTGTTCATGATTGGGCTTGCACATCTGGAGGGGTCGCCGGTTCACACAGAGCACCTTGCTCTCTGAATGCAGGACTAAAACTTGTGTCCACGCTATACGTAGGTATCATCCATCTTGCAACTGCACCCTAATCTTGGTTGGTCTCCCTTGGAGTCATCTTTCTCCCCATCCATCAATTCAGAGCTCTGCTGCATAGCTCATCATTCTCCCAGTCCCAACACAGTCGTATCACCCATCTCCTGATATTGCATCACTGACTCCCATCTCAAACATCTTCAGCTAGCCTATAACTGCATCCCCTGTACTGTCCCTCCACACCTTTCATCTATTCTCTATCCCTACAACTCTTCCCATGGGGTTCTCACTTCCTCGCCCTACCCCCTCTCTATGCCCTGTTCTTCTACTGCCATCCCCTGACTTCCCTTCTTTCACCTTGCTGCTCCTTATGCCTGGTGCAAGTATCCTCTATCCTTACATCATATTTTCTTTCTCTTCCTCGTCATATATATGCAAAAGGCATACTTCTTTGGGGCGCTGTTGGATCCTCCTCTCTTGCTTCCCTGGTGTCTCTTCCCCCTATTGCACCCTTCTATTAAACTGCCTGTCATGACTTCATAGTAAGCTCTTCAGGCAGGGACTGTCTTCCTTTGTGTTTGTCCAGCACTGCATATGCCTTGTAGCACTTCATGACAAATGTATCATGGTAGTAGTAGTGTTCTCATAAGAACATAAAAAACATAAGAACATAAAAAATGTCATACTGGGTCAGACCAAGGTCCATCAAGCCCACTATCCTGTTTCCAACAGTGGCCAATCCAGGTCACAAGTACCTGGCAGGTTCCCAAAAAGGTACATAGGTTACACAATGCTTGCCCTGGGGTAAGCAGTGGATTTCCTGGGTCCTCTTTAATAATGGTTTATCAACCATTTCTCCAGAAACTTTTCCAAAACTACACTAACAGCTTTTACTACATCTTCCGGTAATGAATTCCAGATTTTGATTGTGCATTGAGTGAAAAAATATTTTCTCTTATTATTCTTAAAAGGGTTGTATTGTAGCTATATTGCGTAACCCCTTTTGATGGAGTAAACAACCTCTCTATGTTTACCCGATCTACTCCATTCATTAATTTATAGACCTCTATCATATCTCCCTTCAGCCATCGCTTTTCCGAGTTGAAGAGCCCTAACCTTTTAAGCCTTTCCTCATAAGGGTATCCTTTCATCCCCTTTACCATTTTTGTGGCTCTTCTCTGTACCTTCTCTAATTCTGCTATTTCCTTTTTAAGATATGGTGACCAGAATTGCACACAATATTCAAGGTGCGGTCGCTCCATGAAACAATACAGAAGCATTATAATATCCTTTGTTTTATTCTCCATTCCTTTACTTATGATTCCTAGCATTCTATTTGCTTTCGTGGCCACCACTGCACACTGGGCAGAAGGTTTCAACGTATTATCCACAATGACGCCTAAATCCTTTTCTTGGGTGGTGGTTCCTAATGTGGAACTTTGCATCATGTAGCCCTAGTTTGGGTTGTTTTTTCCTATAGGTGCATAACTTTACACTTGTCCACATTAAATTTCATCTGCCATTTGGCTGACCAGTCTTCCATTTTATCAAGATCCTCTTGCAATTTTTCAAAATCCTATTGTGTTTTAATAGCTTTGAATGATTTTGGGTCATTTGCAAATTTGATCACCTTACTCGTTATTCCCATTTTCAGGTCATTTATTAATATGTTAACAAGCAGCGAGCCCAGCTTAGATCCCTGGGGTACTCCACTATTCTATAAATTAATGAATGGAGTGGAACAGTAAACGTAGATCGATTGTTTGTGTCATCAGAATATAGAAAGACTAGGGGGCATGCAATGAAGCTACAGGGTAAACTATTTAAGACTAATACGAGAAAATATTTTTTCACTCAATGTGTAATCAAACTCTGGAATTTGTTACCGGAGGATATAGTAAAAGCTGTTAGTGTAGCTGGGTTTAAAAAAGGTTTGGACAAGTTCCTGGAGGAAAGGTCCATAAACCATTATTGAAAGGGACCCAGGATATCACTGCTTGACCCAATACAAGCTTTGTGGAACCTGTGTCTTTTGGGGAGACTGCTAGGCACTTATGACCTAGACTGGCCACTGTTGGAAACAGAATACTGGGCTTGATGGACCTTGGTCTGACCCAGTATGGTATGGCATATCTTATGTTCTTTTGTTCTAAGAGTGTGCCTTGTAATATTGCATGCAGTTTACTTACACCTATGGATGTATATCTGCCATGTTAGCAAGGATTACAATCACTTGAAAGAACATTGGCAATGTGAACATTTCCTATTTCTTTTCATGTCTTTTTCAAATGAAAATAGAAGGAAAAAACACAAGGGTTATGTTTACTATAGAGTGTTAAGGAAGCAAGTGTGCCATTAATGTCTGTAACTGGCACCCTTGTACCCTTAACACAGTGAGGCAGGTGCATTAATGAGCATTAAAGGCTCCTGCAGCATTAAGGGACCAGGAGGTGGAGAGTGGGCGTTAACAGGGTAGAGAGTGGGCATTGGCAGCTGTTGCTCCTTTAATGCCTGTTGCACAACGGATAATAAAGCCCTTTAACGCTGGGACCCTGATACCTAGTAAAACCTTGCTGAAAGGGTGTACTTCAATGGGAGAGAGACTATTCTAATGTCTGCAATGTGATCTACACACAGGAGAACCCAAGACAGTGGTAGTAGTGCTCCATTACCAGCAACAGCATAGTGACCAACTATGAAAGGCCACTATGTTGACACTGCAAATGGGGCAAAGAAGGTACATGTAGGTGATACAGTGGGGGTTACTGGTGTGAAAGGGTGAGCAAGCAGCTGCTCAGGGGGCACAGCTGTGATGGACAGCATGACCCCACAGTGGCAGCACACAGACATGCTGCTGCTGTTGAAAAGGTCATTTGCAACCATGGGGTGGGCCAAGAGGCCCTGATACCATAAGGAGATAATCCAGCTGGCACCCAACCCCGCTGCTGCAAAAGCCGTCTCAGGAGGGACAGAGTGACAGCAGTGGTGGAAGTACCCCTAAAGAGGGCTGCCGAAAAAGCAGCCACCCAAAAAGGTACTGTGCTCATGTCTTTGCTTCCCCCACAAAGGATTGAATTGGCGGTAGTATTTATAGTGCAGAGTTTCTCAGAGGTTGGTTAGGTGCTTCCTATATAGCCCTGATGGATACCCTATAGTGAATTGAACTATTAATTTGTTGTCAATTTCAAACAGATCTTTAGGAAGAAAAAGGGGTGTTTCCCCTCAGGATGAAGTCATAGTGACTGCTCTGTTTTTTTACTGAGGCAATTAGTGTGTATTGCAAGGTCCAGTAAACATAGTGTCAGCTTATGCAGTCAGGAACTGAATGGTTTTTAGATTTTCTCCTAGCAAAGGAAAATGCTGTATGCAGCGTACTAGTTGATTTTTGTTGTAATATGCTTGATAATAATGGAAAAATAGTGAAAGGCCAATTAGATAAAGTTAGTAACTGTACTTTAATTTCAAGTGAAAGTTATGTAAATTCCTTTTCAGCTTTCACTGATTCTTGTTCCTTCATTCTGGAATTCAGTATTCAGGCCTTTGCAAGGTGTGTTAGCATTTTTGTTTGGTATTTTGGGATGTTTCATTTTAGAAGTATTACTCCTCTATGTACTGACAATTGTTTCTCTATGTCAGCACTAGTTTCATTCCACCTTTTTACCTTTCACAGCTTTCTAAATCAGAAGTCAGTAGGATCACTGACCCCTGCAATAATGTTATGGATTGGCCCAGAATCCAGTTGTATTTCCACTTCAATGGCAATATATGAGTTTCCTTATTTTAGAAATGATTCTTTCCAGAATCAGAGGAAGGACTGAAAGCATGTATATTAGTATGGGGTGCCATACACTATTAGACTAACTAAAACTGAGAAAGAGTTAATTCTGTTCAGAACCTTGCTTAGAAATAAAACTTCATATATTAGCTTACTAGGTGAAGGTTTACATAAATAAAGACAGGGCACATTGTACCCCAGCCTCTCTGTCTCAGAGATACCAGATAGCAGTCTCAGGGTTATTTAGCTAAAATACTTTCAGGGTTAGTAATTAGTAGATATCAAGAGGTATTAGCAGTAAACAATTATGTCAATTAGGTCATTCTATATCTTGGATTCCTGTATGTCTCCTTATAATGGCCATGTAACAGTAAATAATTATGTCTTGGACTCCATTTATGGCTCCACATTGACCCACACTGAATAAGTTGACCTACAATAAGATACATACATGACGTATAATGATAAAGTGAAATTATGCTGTATCATCTAAACAAGCCTTATAAATAAAGTGAACCATGGCTAAGAAGTTAGAGTAAACAGGGAGAACGTGCTTCTCTCAGTTTCTCTCCACAAAGCTTTGGTGTATTTTTATATAGAACTGTGTTGTATTTATTGACTATTTGATAACCTTCCCATTGTTTGTGAATGTAGTTCTCTGTAGCTTCAAGAGCCCAGTGAGGTTACTGGTGAGGAGAGAGTTAAGTAAGCTCTTCAACATTGGTAAGAGGAAGGGAAAGGTAGAAAGCAACATGGCAATTGTTTTTAATATTTTTCACATCATGAAGGTAGATGGAAGAGGATGAGGGATGGAAGGCCTTTTTGTAAACTAGTCCCATGGCTCTTCTACATTTCAATAGTACTCAGCCAGTTAGTAGCAAGTTCAGAAGCCTTTTTCACATGTACATACCAGTATATATGTATAAAGTACCTCTTATAAAATCCCCCCCCCATAACAGTATATATGATAACTAGAGCACATGTATCCATTTGACTTAGGTATTAATGTTCAGGAGCAGATTTTGGGTGGATCCTGGGCAAGGTCACTATTTACAGGTGCATGCATTGGGACATGCTTACTAAAGTTTGCTAGCAGGGGATTAGCATGCAAAATTGACACCATGCTAAAAAGGTTGCTCGGGACCCCATGCAGTACATGTTGGGGCGGAGACTGGGCAGGATACGGGGCATTCCTACTGTGCACAGATGATGTGAGCATTTATAGCCTATGCCAGCGATGGCGAACCTATGGCACGCGTGCCAGCTGTGGCACGCGAAGGCCTTGCAGCTGGCACGCGGGAAGGTCCGCATTTAAAAGGTCCCAAATTTAAAAAAAAAAAAAACCAAACAAACCGGCTGCTTCTGCCGCGGCAGCCTCAAGAGCTCTGCCGCGGCAGCCTCAAGAGCTCTGCCGCGGGGCCCCCCCCCTGCCCGGCAGAGCCTCCCTGCATCATCTACCTTCAAGTCGCAAAACGCAGTCTTCTTTCAGAGCCGCGAGAGTTTCCTTTCTCGCGAACAGAGCCGCGAGAAAGGAAACTCTCGCGGCTCTGAAAGAAGCCCGCGTTTTGCGACTTGAAGGTAGATGATGCAGGGAGGCTCTGCCGGGCAGGGGGGGGCCCCGCGGCAGAGCTCTTGAGGCTGCCGCGGCAGAGCTCTTGAGGCTGCCGCGGCAGAAGCAGCCGCTTTGTTTGGGTTTTTTTTTTTAAATTTGGGCTGATAGGGGGGAAGGGGGTTTAGGACTGGTAATGGGCTATGGTGGGGAGGCTAAGACTGGAAATGGGCTGATGGGGGGGGTTAGGACTGGTAATTGGCCATGGGGGGGGGCTAAGACGGGAAAGGGGCTGATGGGGGGGGGTTAGGACTGGTAATTGGCCATGGGGGGGGGCTAAGACTGTAAAGGGGCAGATGGGGGGGGTTTAGGACTGGTAAATGGCCAGGGGGGGGTATGACTGTTAAATTTCCAAGGGGGGGGGAGGACTGGTAATTGGCCAGGGGGGGGGGTTAGGACTGGTAATTGGCCGGGGTTAGGACTGGTAATTGGCCATGGGGGGGGCTAAGACTGGAAATGGGCTGATGGGGGGGGGTTAGGACTAGTAATGGGCCATGGGGGGTGCTAAGGCTGGAAGTGGGCTGGTGATGGTGATGGTGATGGTGATTTGGGGGGGGGGGTAGGACTAGTAATTGGCAATGGGGGGGGCTAAGACTGGAAATTGGCTGATGGGGGGGTTAGGACTGGTAATGGGCTGATGGGGGGTTAGGACTGGTAATGGGCTATGGGGGGGGCTAAGACTGGAAATGGGCTGAGTGGAAGGAGGGCTTGAACTGCAAATAGCTGATGGGATTGGGGCTTGGAATGGAAATGGGTTGTGAGGGGGAGGGAGCTAGGACTGGAAATGGGTGAGGGGGGGCTAGGACAGGAAATGGGCTGATGGAGGGGCTAGAATAGGACTGGAAATTGGCTGTTGGGGGGGTGCTAAGATTGGAAATGGGCTGTGGTGGGGGTTTGGATTGAAATGGACTCATGAAGGGGCTAGAACTGGAAGTAGGCTCATGGGGGGCTTGGATTGGAAATGGGCTGAGTGGAGGGGAGCTAGGATTTGACATGGGCTGATGGTGGGGCTAGGACAGGACTAGAAATGGGCTCATGGGGGGCTGGGTTTGGAAATGAGCTGATGGAGGGACTCGGATGGGACTGCAAATAGATGGGGGAGCTAGGACTGGAAATGGGCTTATGGGGGGTTAGGACTGGAAGTGGGTTGATGAGGGGGGGCTAGGACTGGTATTGGGTTGGGAGGTTGCTAGGACTGGAAATGGGTTGGGGGGCTGCTAGGACTGGAAATGGGCTGATGCAGGGACTAGAAGGGAATGGATGCTGGGTGAGGCTGGAACTAGAAGGGAGCTGGTGTTGGGGGAGGATTAGAATGGGATGGGGCTGGGAGAGTAAAATGGAGAGGGGAAAAATATTTTGTGTGGGAGGGATAAAAAATCTACAATTGGCCGGGTATTGGGAGAATAAGTGGGGATTGAGGATGGAGGGGTAAATTTTGAGTAGATGAAATAGGAATGAGGAAAGAGCAAAAGGAGAAAGATTAGTATGTTAAAGCAGATGTAGAGAGAGAATGGAAAAAAAAAACCAAGAATACAGAAGAAAGGACAAATGGACAGCAGATGGAGAGTTAGGAGAAGACACGAAGAAACCAGAAGAAAGTGGCTGGAGCAATTGCAACTGAAAAAAAATGCACAAAAGGTAGAAAAATATCTCTTTATTTTGAATTTATTAACTGGAATATGTCAGCTCTGGGAAATGTGCATCATTAATTTTTGCGCTTTGTTTAGTACAAGAGGAAATTAATTTATAGTTTTATTTCTACAGTGTTGTTGTATATTCCAAGTTTGGCTTTTGGGGTTCCCAGTTTAATTATTGTCTTCCTGTTTTTAAATTGTGATTCCTTGTTTGGTGATGGTCTGTTCTGCATGTGTAACTGAGCTGAGGTATTCTGTTTATATAATTCCTATTTGACATTGCCACTTGTTCTTTCCCCAGTAGGTCATGTATTGTTGTTCTCTGAAATGTATTGGTTTAATATTTGCAGTGTTGCCTTTTGATAGTTAGGGTATGGTGCTTTGTGAGTCCTGGTAGTACTGTTAGGATACGGCGGGTTTGCTATGGGTTCTAAATGGGCAGCGTTTGTAGTAGTTCCTAATGTGCCTGGCGGTTGGTACTGGATTATAGTAATGTAGAAACCTTTTAGTCTTTCTTTATCCATATACTCATTAAGAGGCATGTTTACTAAAAGTTAGTGTATGGTAACATTATGCAAATATTTATGCAAATGAGGCACCTTATGCAAATGAGGCTTTAATGGACGTGCTGGCACTTTGAGGAAATTCTTTGGTTTTGTGCGGCAGTTTGGGCACTCGGGCTCAAAAAGGTTAGCCATCACTGGCCTATGCTATCTGAACTCAGCAAAAATACCACGGGTGCAACTAATGAAATCTCAATGGGTGGCATTAGTTGCTCCTGAGGCCATTTTACCACAGTGAAATAGATGAATGCAGGAGGAGAGATAGTAACACAGCCCATACCTACATTACCAGCGTGGCTTAGTAAACATGCCCCATTGTTTGAAAATATGCTCATACGCACATACCTTTAGGCCTGTTTCTGAGCAACTTGTTCCCGTGTTTTCTGCTGTAACTGGACTAATATTTTATAGACATCTAGGATCCTATGGGGTATGTTTACTAAACGGCGCTAATGTGCGCCGTGAAATGTTACCGTGCGCAATTGTGCCTTTGCGCACGGTAATGGCGCATTAGCGTTCGATAGGGTACCTTATCAGGTGCTAATGCGCGACGTGGCGTTAATGTGTGGTGAGGGAGGGGAAAGGCAACGGGAGGGCGGAGGAAGGCCCATATAAGGCACCCCAAGGGCGGAGAGAAGAGGTCAAGGGGAGGAGAGTGGGAAGGGAGAGGCTCCCTGCACACTAACGCTGTCAAATTCCAGGCTGAACATTACCGCAAGTGAAACCCTCGCGGTAGAGAGCATTTAAAGGGAAAAGAAACCATTTACGTCAGCAATGTGCCTCAAAACCAGGGAAACCTACCAAAAGTGATAAGTGTGATACATGTGCACACAACAAAAGGGCAAATAAACATTGAAAATGACCCCAAATAAATATAAAAAAACCCATAACCAAGCTGGGCAACAGTGATCTCAATGGGAAACATCAAAAACCACTCCATAGAAAGCTCCAAAAACAAGATATGAACCATGGAAAGGTCTACGCTCTGTCCCCATACAAGGTGAATGATCCCACAGAAATAGCACTGATCAGGGTTTCCCTCTGCATTGGACAGGTGTCCTATGGCATGCACATGTTCCGCAACAGCAGGGCGGGCATGTCAGAATGGGAAACTGGACAGATGCCTGAAAAGGGGCCACAGAGGGCTGCAGGCGGCACATGATGTGGTGCAGCTGGGCCACAGTGTGGACCAGGGTGATGCCAAGGTGGCCCATAGGAATGCTGAAACTGTACAGCAGCCAGACAGCAACTGATGAGGGCCCAACATGGGCACGAGTGTGTCCCCCACAGTGTCACAGGGGATAGTACCCAGCAGGTACCCCCAATGGCACAGAACAGTGGCAGGCGGTGCTTGGGGGACGTGCGGACAGATATGCAGGCACCCCTACCCCAGAACCCACACCATAGGCAGCCGCCTACCCGCACACAGGATGGTCTGAGACTGCATACCACCAGCAGAAGGACATGTCAGCAAAGTGGCAGAGGGGTACCGGTGTTGGAGGGGGGCAGTGGCATCTGCCCACAGCAGTCCAGGCCAGTCCTGTGTAGGTGGGTGCCGTCCATTGCAACAGACAGGCTCTGTTGGATGTACAGGCATGGACTCCCCAGGGAACCTACCACACCTGTGGCAACACAGTGGTGCAGTGCACACAGACAGTGTGTCCAAGAGCAGAAGGTCACAGATTCAAGTCCCAGCTGTGGCTCCTGCCAACCCAGTCCCCATATTTTACCCATGAAGAAAACATGGTAGTAAAGACTGAACCTTTATTGCTGAGAACATAAGCATGGGTCAAACACCTATATTTTACCCTACACAGCACAAACACCATAAAAATGCGCATTACCTACGGCAGAATCCCCCAAATGCAGTCCTGGATTGCCACAAACCCTTCAGGGTTTATGCTGTCTGCAATCTAAGGATGGAGCGGTACCGGTGGTGGAGGTGGCAGCGGCTGGTGCCCACAGCAGACCATGGCCTAGCCCTGTCCAGGTGGGTGCCGTGCGCTGCAACAAACAGGCCCTGTCGGATGTACAGTCATGGACTCCCCAGGGAATGCAGCATATCTGTGGCAACACAGTGGTGCAGTGCACACAGACAGTGTGTGCAAGAACAGAAGGCCACAGGTTCAAATCCTAGCTGCGTCTCCTGCCAACCTAGTCCCCATAATTTTCTCACTAAAAAAACATGGTAGTAAAGACTGAACCTTTACTGCTGAGAACATAAGCGTGGGTGAAATGCTCATATTTTACATTAAACAGCACACACCACATAAACATGTGCATTACCTACAGCAGAGTCTCCCAAATGCAGTCCTGGAGGGTCACAAATCACTCAGGTTGTATGCTGTCCCCAAGAAAGATGCCTGTGCTGCAATTCCAGGTACCGCCCCCCATGGTATGCAGATGTATCTTATGCATATTCATCAGGGACAGCATGAAAACCCGAACAGTGTTTGGCCCACCAGGACTGGAGTTGGGAACCTCTGCCCTAGAGCAGCGAGCAACAGGGGCAGAAACACCTGCACCCGCAGGCTCCATTATCCAAAGACTAATGCAGAGGCAGGATGTTGGGCCCTGTGTGCATCTCCCAATACTAGCACGTGCATACCTTAGCAATGCCACCCTAAACCCGGGGATACGGTACACAGATATTAAAAGGTTGCTATGATTACTGGCAGATAGCAATTCCTAAGTTAAGCACAATCAGCTCATTGAGCTGTATCATACCAACCTCTCTGATGTCTGTGGAATGTGCTACAGGTCTTGTGTCTGACAGAGTCCACCACCCTGGGGAATGACTCCTACAGTATTGCCTACCATAGCCATGCCTGCACTGTGCCCAGTACTGGTACGGTGGCCAGGGCTGCCAAATACCTCTACAGTTGCTCAATGCTGGCATAGGTGTGGGGAGTGTGTGTCTGTCTATCCAGTGTATGGTGGCTGCCAACACCCTCCTCAGTCCACACTGCTAGCACTGTTGCCGGTATTGTCCTGCCAATGTGCATAATGAGGAGCAAGGTACCATGGGAATAGCCTGGACAGGGTGGCCTGCCTGGATGCATCAGCACAGGGCATAGGGTAATGGCTTGGACATTGTAGTGCCCGGCCACCACCTGCACGGACAGGGTGGCCACAGCATGTCCTGCTGGGAAGTCACTCTCACCCTGACTGAGCAATGACCACGGCATGGCTAGGCTCCCCCATAGTGCTATGTTGTATTTCTTTTCAGTGCAATATATGGGTTCCTCTCTTTGGGCCTACTCACTTATCTGCTTGGTGGGTGTGCTCACATCTCTTCCAGGACCATGCCCTGTGGACTACCTAAAAGAGTGTCTGCAGTTATATGTGTATGGTTGGAGCACTGTGCAGGCTGCTGTGGCTGGTGAATCAGTGTGCCTGATGCTGGTGAATGTCAGATGGTGTTGGGAGGGCAGTTGAGCAGTTCCAGGTCTACTGTCTTCCTGCCATTGCCTTAGTGATGTGTACAGCTCTGCATTGGCTGCCCTGTAGGGTGTCTGCTCTTCAGCAGGACTGGGGTTGGTTGGTTCCCCCCTCCCCTGCCACCATTGCAGGGTGGTAGACTGTGGATCTGTTGGTACAGGAATCCTATCTCCCACTGTGAGCCGTGGAGGGTGGGGTGGGGGTACATGATCTGTGCATGGCACCAACACAGAATATGCACTATTCTGTGCGTGCACGCACGCCCCCCCCCCATGGCCTCATTCAGCCATGGAAGGTGCTGTGGACCTGGTGCTGGCCACCCCACCTTGCCCTCAGGGTGGGTACAATACCCACACACTGTGACGGTCTGTAGCTACTCTGTGCCACTAACACACACTGTAGGCACCCCCTACCAGGATGAGGTGCTGTGGGGTGCATACCCAATCTTGTGAGCATCTATTGACTGCTGATTTGCATGTGCTGTGCATCATGGGTACAGGTGGGGGACCCTATCCTTGTACCCACAGCAGAATGGGTGTATGGTGATGTGCAGTCCTCCTGTAGTCAGACAGGGGCTTGTTGGCAGCTGTATAGCTATAGCACACTGGTTTCTTCACTGCCTTTGGAGCCAGAGGTCATGGGTTCAAACCCCCAGTGGGTTATTTGATGGGGCTGTTAGAGGCATTGTTCATTTTTTTTTTATTTATGAATTTTCAACGAAATACAATATCACAGAAAGGAAAATCATTAAGACTTAACACAAGATATATAAAAGAAAATTACACTACAGATATAGTCCACATTAAGGGAAAAAGCAAAGATAATACAATAAAAAGCATTGTTCATTTTTAATGTACATTAGTGCTGCCAGCAAATCCATTACCCTTTACGTGTACATCTTGCTTTTTGGGGCATATTATATTTCTTTTAATTAGTGCTGCCAGCAAACACACCCTCAGAGTGGCGTACACTACGGTGCCTTCTGCGGTGTTCTATCAGGACATTATAGGGTGCCTTGGCGGACAGTGCACTTTATAATATGCCCTATGGAGTGCCTTCTAGGGTGCCTTATGCGGCACCTTAGGTTATGCCACTGTGAGGGTGTGTTTGCTGGCAGCACTAATTAAAATAAAATTAATATGCCTCACAAAACACTTCTTACACGTAAGAGGCACTGTCTGAGCCAGCCTTACTCATTAGGCACACTGGGGGCTCGAACTCATTGCCCCTGTACCATCAGTCAGTGTCTTAACCATTGTGCTACACTGCTGTTTCTCCTTGCATGTCAGCGCACCTACTGAACATTTTCATGCGTTACAATGCACAGTGCTGCCATCAAACACAGTGCTATGACCTTGCCGTGCCTCATAGGGCACCCTATATGGCTCCCTATAGGCCATCCTTTATGCACCATTGTAGGGTGCCGTGGCGGACAGTGTACTTTAATATTTAATATTTAAGGTTTTGTGCTCATCTTCCTAGACATCGCCGCGGCGTTCGACTCCGTGAGTCATGAAATTCTCCTCGGAAGACTGAAAGAGAAGGGCGTCTGCAACAACGCACTAGGATGGTGTAAGTCTTATCTGGACGGTAGATGGCAATATGTGAAGTCTGGATCAGAAGAGTCAATACACTTCCATCAAAAGCAAGGGGTACCTCAAGGCTCCTCGTTATCCTCCTTACTTTTCAATATCTTCATGCAGCCCATCTGCAATATCATAAGATCATTCAACGTGAACTGCATGATATATGCAGATGACATTCTCTTATACATGCCTTTCTCCACAACCCACATGGATCTGACCCCACTCACAGATTGTTTCAATGCAGTTTCAACCTGGCTCCAGACACAGAACCTACGCATTCAACATAAAAAAACAGAGGTCCTATTCATCACCAGAGACTCCAACTTTACTTCCCCGTCCCACGTCAGTGTCAAGGAAGCTGATTAGCAAACTAAAGATGCAATAAAATACCTGGGAGTTACTCTGGACCAACGTCTAGATATGAAACGCCACATAAGCAACATAGTCAAAACAGTCTATTTCAAAATCCGTTCACTCAAGCACCTACGCTCTCTGCTGGACCCAGACAATTTCCGAACCATATATCAAGCGCTGATCCTGCTGCATTTTGACTTTGCTAATGCCATCTTACAAGGTCTCCCCCAATCCACACTGACCCCCTTACAGTTGGCCATGAATGCCGCAGCTAGGGTCCTCTACGGAGCTTCCAGAAACGACCACGTGACCCCTATTCTCAAACAGCTGCACTGGCTGCCGATCCATGGGAGGATCACCTTCAAATCCCTTCTATTAGCATTCAAGGCAATCCAAGGTATTTCATCCTCCTCACTCACGCATCTCATCCACATTGTCCCCCCCAACAGATCCAGAAGAACAACAGCTGTAAACTTACTAGCAACACCAAAGGCTTCGACAAAGTCCAACACGACAACCACAAACAGGGCATTCAGTTTTTATGTCCCCAAATGCTGGAACGCTCTTCCCCCTGACATCAGGGCCATTACCAATCTATATCAGTTCAGGAAGGCTCTCAAAACCCACCTTTTCCTCCAATACTTCCCAGACAGCAATTGAACCTAGATATCCCTCCCAAGAAATGACCCAATCCAGAATGGCCCTTACATGTATTATCTGCAGTGTAAATAGCTTATGTATATAGTTTACCCTGTTATCCAAGTTTGTACTCCTGTTCGATGTAAAACCTGACAGCTTGTCGTTATGGTCGTTATGTTATGATGTAAACCGCGCTGATTCTAAATAGCACGGTATATAAGAAACTGTAATAAATAAAATAAATAAATAAATATGTGCCCTCTAGGGTACCTTATGGGGTACCTTATGCAGCACCTTATGTTGCAGCGCTTTGAGAGTGCGTTTGCTAGCAGCAGTAATTGAAATAAAATTAAAATGCCTCATAATGCAATATTACACATAAATGGTAGTGCTTCAGCCAGCTTTATTCATTGGGCACAGTGGGGGATCGAACCCATGACCCCTGCACTATCAGTCAGTGTCTTCACCATTGTACTACAGCTCTGTTCCTTGGCTTGCACATCAGCGCGCCTGCTTATGCTTCCCGCGCGCTGATGTGCACGGCTCCATTTCTCGGGCGCTAATGTGCGGCGTGCACATTAGCGCACGGTAACGCTACTTGCTACGTTTTCGCTGGACCGCCCACTCCTTTTATGGCATCCTGCACACTAACGCCGGCCGCACATTACCAGCATTTAGTAAACATACCCCTATGAGTCTTCATAGAATAGGCCAAAAATAGTTTCCTACTTGACCTTCCCATGCAGAAACAAAACAAAAGGACAAAAATGGAGGCAGACAACAGCCACAAATGTAAAATATTCAGTCCAATGTTTTTATTGAAGGACCTGACTCAGCTGAGTTTTAGCAAAAACATAGATAAAATTGTATATATAAAAAAACAAATTATATTTAAAAACAACAATCCTAATACATAGAAAAATTGTATATTTATATTGAACAAACTATACAAGAAAACATCTATAATGAAGAGAATTTATTTATACTGTGCTCTTTAGAATCAGTGTGGTTTACATGGATACTAACAGGTACTTTTTATTCCCTTGTCCCCAAGGGGCTCACAATCTAAGGGGTATGTTTACTAAACGGCGCTAACGTGCGCTTTGTACCGTTAGCACATGATAAGGTACCTTATCGGACACTAATGCGCATCTTGCCAGCGCACGGGTACCTTATCGGGCGCTAATGCGCGACGCGGCGAAAACGAGCGATGAAGGCGGGCAGAGGCTCCCGGAGGGTAGAGGAAGGCTCCCCAGGGGCGGAGAGAAGGGGTCAATGGGTGGAGAGTGGGAGGGGAGAGGCTCCCCGCACACTAACGCTGTGAAATCCGAGGCAAAAACTAACGCCAGTGAAAACCTGGCGTTAGAGCTGATTTAAAGGGAAGAGAAACTATTTCTGTCAGCAATGTACAGCAAAACCAGGGAAACCCACAAAACGTGATAAGTGTGATACATGTTGTGCACGGAACAAAAGGGCAAATAAACAGTGAAAATGGCCCCAACAAAATATGAAAATACCATAACCAAGCTGGGCAATAGTGATAGTAATGGGAAACATCAAGATGAACTCCTGAGAAAGCTCCATAAAAAAGATTTGACGTCTGGAAGGGACTATGCTCCGTCCCCATACAAGGTGAATGATCCCACAGTGAAATAGCGCTGATCAGGTTTTCCCTCTCCATTGGACAGGTTTCCTATGGTGGGCACATGTTCCACAACAGCAGGGCGGGCATGTCGGAATGGGCAACTGGACAGATGCTGGGAAAGGGGACACAGAGGGCTGCAGGCGGCACATGCTGTGGTGCAGCTGGGGCACAGTGCGGACCAGGCAGATGCCTAGGTGGCACTTAGGAATGCTGAAATTATACAGCAGCCAGACAGCAACTGATGAGGGCACAACATGGGCACGAGTGTGTTTATCACCGTTTCACAGGGGATAGTACCCAGCAGGTACCTCCAAGGGCACAGAACATTGGCAGGCAGTGTTGGGGGGGAAGAGGGGACATCTATGCAGGCACCCCTACCCCAGAACACGCACCATAGGCAGCTGCCTACCTGCACACTGGATGGCCTGAGACTGCGCAACACCAGCACCACCAGCAGAAGGGCATGTCAGCATGGTGGCAGAGGGGTACTGGTGGTGGAGGGGGGCAGTGGCAGCTGCCCACAGCAGACCATGGCTTAGCCCTGTGTAGGTGGGTGCCATGAACTGCAACAGACAGGCTCTGTCTGACAAACAACCATGGTATCTCCAGGGACTGCACCATTTCTGTGAGCACAGTGTGGTGCGGTGAACACAGTCAGTGTGTTCAGGAGCAGAAGGTCACAGGTTCAAGTCACAGCTATGGTTCCTGCCAACCCAGTCCCCATGTTTTACCCACAAGTGAAACGTGCTACTACAGACAGAACCTTTATTGCAGACGACGTAAGCATGCCCAAAACACCTACGTTTTACCCAACAGAGCACAGACACCAGAAACAGGCGCATTGCCTAGAGCAGAGTATCCCAAATGCAGTCCTGGAGGGCCAAACACCATTCAGGTTTTATGCTGCCTCTAATAAAGATGCCTGTGCTGCATTTCTATGCGCCGCCCCCATGGTATGCAGATGTATTCCATGCATATTCATGAGGGACAGCATGAAAACCCGAACAGTGTTGCGCACACCAGGACCGGGTTTGGGAACCTCTGCTGTAAAGCAGCAGCCAACAGGGCCAGACAAACCCGCATCCACAGGCTCCATCATCCAATGCCTCCTGGAGAGGCAGGACATTGGGCCCTGCGTGCATCTCCCAATACCAGCACCTGCATACCTTAGCAATGCCACCCTAAACCTGGGAATATGGTACACATATATCAAAAGGTTGCTATGATTACTGGCAGATAGCAATCCCTAAGGTAAGCACAATATGCTCATTGATCTGTACCATACCAATATCTCTGATGTCTGTGGAGTGTGTTTCAGGTCTGGTGTCTGACAGTGTTCACCACCCTGGGGAGTGACCCCAATAGTATTGCATACCATAGCCATGCCTGCGCTGTGTCCAGGACTGTTGAGTTGGCCTGGACTGCAAAAACTCTCTATAGTAGCACAATGCTGGCATAGGTGTGGGAGTGTGTGTCTGTCCATCCAGTGTGTGGTGTTTTCAACACCTTACTCAGCCCACACTGTTTGCACTGTGTCCAGTGTTAGCTTGCCAATGTGCATAATGAGGAGCAAGATACTGTGGGTATAGGGCAATGGCTGGGACATTGTAGTGGCCGGCCATCATCTGCACGGACAGGGTTGCCACAGCATGTCCTGCTGGGAGGTCACTCTCACCCTGACTGAGCAGTTACCATGGCATGGCTAGGTCCCCCTTGCGTGGAGTCTCGGACATATGACCACATATTCTCTATGAACAGACGTAACAATATGTCTAATAGTTGAGATACTGGTTCAAAAAGCGACCCAATAGCTAAAACTATTGGGCGCCCGGGAGGATTATGCAAGGATTTGTGAATTTTTGGGTTAACATAGATGGTAGGGATGACAGGAGAAAGTACTATCAAAAAATCTTTCTCTTTTGAAGTAATCTTACCGAGTTCGAAAGCTGTAAGTACCAAACTATCTAGCGAGCTCTTTAAAGATTGCGTCGGATCATTATCTAGCCTACGATATTTAATATTTATTTATTTATTGATATTTTAGTTTTTTATGTATCATTATGTTCAGAGGTGCCTTATATGATTACATTAATATTTATTATTTATTTTATGATTTATGATTGTTTTTTTAATGATGTTTTTATATGTTGTTATAGCCAAAGCCCCTGATGAAGGCATAAACGAAACACGGCTTGTGTCGGGCCAGGCTTTATGAAATAAAGGTGGTATATTAATAGTTCCTTCCTTGCCTCCACGTTTTTTACTGGGTCTGTTTGGCACGTGGACTGTGCTCATCTGTTGGACAGTACCTACTCTGTGCCAGTAACACACACGCTCAGTACTCCCTACCAGGCTGAGGTGGTGTGGGGGTGCATACCCCATCCTGTGGTTATCTGTAGACTGCTGATTTGCATGTGCAGTGCATCATGGGTATGTGTGGTTTAGCCCTATCCTGCTAACCACAGCAGACAGTTCGTGTGGTGGGCTGCAGTCCAACTGTAGCCAGCCAGGGGTTTGTTAGCAGCTATGGAGATGTAGCCCATGAGTGACTGCACTGCCTGTGGGGCCAGAGGTCATGGGTTTGATCCCACAGTGGGGTTATGTGATAGGGCTGTCTGTGGCATTTTCTTTTATAATTTAAATTGGTGCTGCCAGCAACAACACCCTCAGTGCTGTAGCCTGAAGGTGCCTCCAAAGGGAACAGTATTAGGTGCCGTGTTGGACAGTGCACCTTATTATGTGTCCTCAGGAGTGCCACATAGGGTGCATGATGTTGCACCTTAGGTTATGCCAATGTGAGGGTGTGTTTGGTGGCAGCAGAAATTAAAAAGAAATCCAAATGCCTCACAAAGCACTGTTGATATTAAAGGGTCATGTCTCAGGCAGTCATATGCAAAAGCCGCAATGTGGCATTGAACCCATGTCCCCTGCACCATCAGTCAGTGTCTTCACCATTGTGCTACACTGCTGTTCCTCCTTGCATGTCAGCGCACCTACTTAAGATTTCCATGCGTTAAAATGCACAGTGCTGCCATCAAAAACAGTGCTATGACCTTGCCGTGCCTCATAGGGCACCCTATATGGCGCCCTATAGGCCACCCTTTATGCAACATTGTAGGGTGCCGTGGCGGACAGTGCACTTTAAAATGTGCCCTAGGGGGTACCTTATGGGGTGCCTTATGCAGCACCTTATGTTACAGCGCTTTGAGAGTGCATTTGCTAGCAGCAGTAATCAAGTTAAATTAAAATGCCTCATAATGCAATATTACACATAAAAGGTAGTGCCTCAGCCAGCCTTATTCATTGGGTACAGTGGGGGATTGAACCCATTACCCCTGCACCATCAGTCAGTGTCTTCACCATTGTACTACAGCTCTGTTCCTCTGCTTGCACATCAGCGCACCTGCTTATGCTTCCCGCGCGCTGATGCGCATGGCTCCATTTCTCAGGCGCTAATGTGCGTGGCGCACATTAGCGCACGGTGACGCGACTTGCTACGTTTTGGCCAGACCGCCCACTCCTTTTATGGCATCCTGCACACTACCGCCGCGAGCACGTTAGGAGAGTTTAGTAAACATACCCCTAAGTGTACCTGAGGCAATAGAGGGTTAAGTGGCTTGCCCAAGATGTGGCCATGGGAATAGAGACCATAGTCTCTCTGGCCTGAAGTTGCTTGTCCCCCATGTGGCAATTGAACCCCTGGCCTTCTGGCCTGAGGTAACCTGTCCCAACCACTGAGCCACTCCTCCCACTAAGAATAAATAAAATATAAAAATAAACTCATAAAAATCCTATGCTAATTTTTAAATTCTAAACAATACATTCATACACTTACAAATAAAGTTCCACTTATAGAATAAAAACATTAGGTTGGACTTTTTACATTTATGGCTGTTGTCTGCCTCTTTTTTTTACTTGGTTTTTTTTGTTTGTGCTGGTTATTTAGAGGTTTCCATCTTCTTGTTTTGGTATCCTTATATTTGAAACATAGGGGTATGTTTACTAAACCATCTTAACGTAGCAGTGGCGATGTTATCGCGCAATACGTAACATTATTGCACAATTATCGCGCAATAATGTCACGTATCGTGCGATAATGTCGGCAGCGGCGTTAAGGCACACTAACGCTGTGAAATCTGGGTCTGAAGGGTGGATTAAGGCCTCCCAGAGGGCGGAGATAGGGGTCAATGGGCGGAGAGTGGACAGGGAGAGGCTCCAGGCACACTAACGCTGTGAAATCCGTGTCTGAACACTAATGCCAGTGAAACACTCGCATTAGAGGCACATTTACAGGACAGAGAAACCATTTCAGTCAGCAATGTACAGCAAAGGCAGGGAAACCCAGAAAGTGATAGTAGTGATACATGTGCAGGAACCAAAAAGGCAAATAAACATATAAAATGACCAGAACACCATTTGAAATCCCAATAACCAAGCTGACCAATAGTGATATTAATGATAAACATAAAGCAACACTACTGACAAAGTGTAAAAAGGAAGATATGATGTTTGAAAGGGTCTATGCTCTGTCCCCCTACAAAGTGAATGATCCCACATTGAAATAGCGCTGATCAGGGTTCTTGTCATTTATATTGGGCAGGTTTGTTATGGCGTGCACATGTGCAGCAACAGCAGAGTGGGCAAATAGGAAAGGGCAACTGTACTGATGCTTTAAATGGGATACAGGGGCTGCAGGCGGCACATGCTGTGGTCCAGCTGGGGCACAGTGCGGACTAGGCAGATGCCTAGGTGGCACATAGGAATGCCGAAACTGTAAAGCAGCAAGACAGCAAGTGACGAGGGTCCAACATGGGCACGAGTGTGTGTCCCACAGTGTCACAGGGGATATTACCCAGCAGGTACCCGCAAGGGCACATAACATTGACAGCGGGTGCCGGGGGTAAGCGCGCATGTCCATGTAGGCACCCCTACCCGAGAACCCACACCATAGGCAGCTGCTTACCAGCACACTGGATGGCCTGGGACTGCGCACCACCAGCACCAACGGCATAAAGACATGTCAGCAAGGTGGCGGAGGGGTGCTGGTGGCTGAGGGGGCAGTGTCATCTGCCCACAGCAGACCACGGCCAAGCCCCGTTTAGGTGGGTGCCGTGCACTGCAACAGACAAGGTATGTCTGACAAACAGTCATGGTATCCCTAGGGAATGATCTGCCCCTGTGGCAGCAGTTTGGTGCAGTACACACAGCCAGCATGTTCAGGGGAAGAAGGTCACAAGTTCAAGTCCCAGCTGTGGCTCCTGCCAACCTTGTCCCCATATTTTACCCAGTACTAAACCATGGTAATAAAGACGGAACCTTTATTGCAGATACAATAAACATGCCTGAAACGCCTATATTTTACCCTACAGAGCACAGACACCATAAACATGTGCAATCCCTAGAGCAGAGTTTCCCAACTGCAGTCCTGGAGGGCCAAACACCATTCAGGTTTCATGCTGTCCCTAATAAATATGCCTGTGCTGCATTTGTATGCATTGCCCCCATTGTATGCTAATGTGTTCATGCATATTCATTAGGGACAGCATGAAAACCTGAACAGTGTTTGGCCCACCAGGACAGGAGTTAGGAACCTATGCCCTAGAGCAGCAGCCAATAGGGGCATAAACACCCACATCCACATGCTCCACAATCCAAAGCGTCATGGAGAGTCAGGCTGTTGGGCCCTGCGTGGAGCAGCATCTCCCAATACTGGCACCTGCATACCTTAGCAATGCCGTCCTAAACTTGGGAACATGTTCCACATATATCAAAAGGTTGCTATGATTAATGTCAGCTAACAAATCTTAAGTTAAACATGATTTGTTGATAGAGATTCATCATAGCAACCTTTCTGATATGTGTGGAGTGTGTTTCAGTTATTGCTTCTAAAGTGTTTACCACCCCGGGGAGTGCCCCAACAGTATTGCATACCATAGCAACGCCTGCACTGTGCCCAGGACTGGTGTGGCGGCCAGGGCTGCCGCAAACCTCTATATTTGCACAATGCTGGCATAGGTGTGGGAGTGTGTGTTTGTTTATCCAGTGTGTTGTGGATGCCTACACCTTACTGAGCCCACACTGCTGTTTCCAGTGTTAGCCTGCCAATGTGCATAATGAGGAGCAAGGTACTGTGGGTATGGCCTGGACAGGGTGGCATGGGCAGGATGCATCTGCACAGGGTATAGGGCAATGGCTGGGACATTGTAGTGCCCGACCACCACTTGCACGAACAGGGTGGCCACAGCATGTCATGCTGAGAGGTCACTCTCACCCTGACTGAGCCGTGACCACGGCATGGCTAGGTTCCCCCATAGTGCTATACAGTAGTTTTTCTTAGTGATGTTTGTGGGTTCTCCTTTTTGAGGCCCAATCACTGATATACCTGTTTGGTGTATGTGCTCACATCCTATTTTTGGGTGCACATGGTTTTTCCAGGTGCATGCACTATGTTCTAGCTAACAGACTGTCTGCAGTTAGCATGTGTATGGCTGGAATGCCTTGCAGGGTGCAGTGGGTGGAGATTGACTGTGCCCTCTGCTGGTGACTGTCAGATAGTGGTGGGGGGCAGCTGAGCTGCTCCAGCATTCTGCCTATCTGCCATTGCCTTATGTGATGTGTACAGATCTGCATTGACTGCCTTGTAGAGTGCCTGTTCCCCAGCAGGACTGGGGTTTATGGTCCCTTCTGCTGCCACCCTTGCAGAGATGTACAATGTGATCAGTTGGTGGGAGATCCTGTTCCCACCCCCCCATCCTGAGCCACAGAGGGTGGGTTGGGTGGTACTACATAATCTGCTTTTGAGTCCACACCCCCCCCTATAACATGTGACAATGGCACCCACACAAGATATGCACTATTCTGGGTGCATCACAGTCCACAAGGGCTAGACATGACTGGGAAATACAGATGGACACAGGTGTGTCTGCAAGGACTACCTATCACACACTAGCACTGATGGAGACCTGCAGCATAGCCTATCTCAACCAAGCCAGGTGCTGTGGACCTGGTGCTGGGCGCCTCATCTCACCCTCAGGGTGAGCACAGGACCCGCACAATGTCATGGTCTGTAGCAACTCTGTGCCAGTAACACACACGGTCAGTTCCCCCTACCAGGCCGAGGTGCTGTGGGGGTGCATACCCCATCTTGTGATCAGCTGAAGACTGCTGATCTGCATGTGCAGTGCATCATGGGTACGGGTGGGTTTACCCTATCATGGTAACCACAGCAGAGTTTGTGTGGTGACCTGCAGTCTTTCTGTAGCCAGCCAGCAGTGTGTTAGTAGCTATTGAAATATAGCCCACTGGTTACTTCAATGACTTTGAAGGCAGAGGTCATGGGTTTGATCACACAATGGTGTTGTTTAATAAGGCTGTCTGAGGCTTTTCCTTTTAATTTGAATCAGTGCTGCCAGCAAAATGCACCTTCACAGTGCTGTAACCTTAAGGTGCCACATAAAGTGCCCTATCGGACGCCCTATAAGGCACCCTATAAAGCGCCCTATAGGGCACATTAGAAGGCGCCTTGGCGGACATGTCACTTTATAATGTGCTCTATGGAGTGCATTATAGGGCACCTTATGTTATGGCACCGTGAGGGTGTTTTTTCTGGCAGCACTGATTTAACTTAAAAAAGGAAATGCCTCAGACAGCCCTGATTTAGTTTAAAAAGAATTGCCTCAGACAACCTTCTTACATAACACCACTGTGGGATCAAACCCATGACCTCTGCAGTAACCAGTGGGCTACATCTTTATAGCTTTAACACTGCGCTGGCATGAACCTAGGGTTGACGCGCGTTAACGTGCCACGGCAACCACTATCACGCGATACAGATTCTTGCTACCTTAGGACCAGAACGCCCACTCCTTATATGGCATTCTTCACATTATCGCTGCAACTAGTGCCGGTAACATTAAGATGGTTTAGTAAACATACCCCATAGGGTTGTTTAAACATTTAATGATGTCAAGAGGTTTATATTCGAAAGCATTTATGTGCAGGGCCTTCCTAAGGGTTTCTGCCACCCTAAGTAGATCCTCCCTGCTGCCTCTTGAGGATTGCAGCACCACCTGGCCGTTATGCCACTTGCCTTCCCCCCAGCATCCATCTTCTTGCTTGTGGAAGGAAGGGCGACATGGTGATCCCTCCATTGCGTCAGGCTTTAATGTGCCCATGCTGGCATGTTCATGGCCTGTTGCTCCTACCCCTCTCTGATGCATCTTTCTGTCGGAGGGGACAGGAGAGCACTAGCACGGGCACTTTAAAATCCAATGCAGCAGAGGGATCACTGTGTCGCCCTTCCTCCATCAGGTAAGAAGATGGGGGGGTGGGGTGGTGGAGGTGGCATAGGGGCTTGGGCCAAGTGATGCTGAACTGCCGCTTTGCTGGTGGAGGTGCCCAGTGTTGTCCACTAGGGCCTGTCACCATAGGTGACCACCTAATTCACCTAGTGGACAGGCCAGTCCTGTTGATGTGATTACCTGCAGCACCTGTCTCACAAATGCCATTTTGTGTTTTTGCATTACTGGTAGCTCTATAGATAAACTCAAGAACAAAAAAAGAAAAGAATGCAATAGAATGCAATAAAACGTCAGAAATGGAACTCACGTATAACCAGTCTCATGTTCTATGTTCCATTTCCCAGAAATGGTTAGAGATGCATTATGGATCTTCGTGTAATAACCAATATCTTCCTCGAAGTTTGCTGAACTTGGAGGCAAATTGAAATTCTCGACTATCATTCTGAAGGACATAACAGAAATAAATAATTTGAGAACCCAGCAAGGAACAGAAAATCATGTCTAAATTATTCTAAACGACAGCAGATTTTTTTGAATGAGCTGTATAGATTTAGGGACTAAATATCCCCAGATGCCACTGCTGCATGTCCGGATGCTAGCCGGCTAGCACTGGGGCATTCGGGGAGCAGAGTGGGGTGGCACTGTGGGTTAAATGGGCAGTGGCAATAGTTACCCTAACTGGCTAAAGTTAGGACAGTTTCACAGTCTTGTCATTGACTGGACTGCAAGATCTCAATGTTGACAACTGGATAGTCTATGCTGGGGCCTGGATACGGCTCAGGTATTGAATAGCTGGGGCAAATTTAAATCAGCAACTGCCAGCCGTTTAACTGTGTTGGCCACCACTGCTGAAAATCCTACCCCTTCCCCAGTTAGTTATACAGTATAGTGCCAGTATCCAGATAGTGGCTAGCGCTGAATATCCAATTACAATGGGAAGAGCCAGTGCCGTCCATACAGTAGTAATACCCAGCACTGCTATAGACAGACAGCTGCTATACTGAACTGCTCCCACTCTGTCCACGGACCACTCCAGCACTATCTGGATAATGCCAAGATAGTCGGGCAGGATATTTAGCAGGATTATCCCTAAAATGTCACTGAACCATTATAAAGAATAAAAATACTGAACATGTAGATAGTTGTTTTTTTTTTAATTGAAAAATTGTCCAGTTGATTACAATAGAAATGCCAAAGGAAACATAAGAAACCAGATGTACATTCATCATTAATAAAAGGCAATTCATACCATAAAGCAAACACAAAATCAAAATCATAGTCCACATCTTGGGGAACAGAGAATATCTTTACTAGAGACCAAACATTATATTGTAACACTCATTCCCACACTTCCATAAAAAGAAAAATCTAGAAAACAAAAACACATAATCCATCTATCCATAAAGCACTACTGGGGCCCAACCTCTCCCAACCCTTCAGAAAATCCTCTAGTTGGAGGGGGTCTATGAAAACATAACGGTCACCCTGAAGCTCAAGTAGACATTTGCAGGGAAATCTAAAAAAAAATGTTACTCCTAGCGCTAACACACAGACCTTTAATGAAAGGAAACCCTTACATCGCATTTGCCTGCTCCTGGCGACATCAGGGAAGACCAAGACTTTCTGACCACAAAAAGAAATCAATTTATTCCTGAAATACAATTTCATAATCATAGATTTATCATTATCAGATATCATTATCAGCGGAGGGGTTGCAGAAGGTGAGGGGTGCTGTAACAGGCACACAGTCCTAGATACTCCTGAAAGCATATACTGTGCCATAAGCTATATTATAGTGTCTGTGAGGTGTGGACATGTATCCAGATGTACTGTCAGTGTGTGGCATGCCATAGACCAAGACAGTGTCTGGGTGGAGGCAGCATGTTCCTGATATGGGCAGCAAAGTGAGGATTGTCCATGAGTGCTCTTGTGGAGCAGTCATAGGGGAGTGGAGGAGTGGAGGAGTGTCCTAGTGGTTGGGGCAAGGTAGTTCAGGCTGGAAGGTCAGGGGCTCAAATCCCACTAGAGGACAGCAACCTTGGGCCAGAAGGACTGGAGTTTCTACTCCCACAGGTGCTCCTTGTGGTCTTGGGCAAGCCAATTAATCCTCCATAGCCCATGTTCCCTCTAAAATAGTTATCTCCAAGTTATAATGCCTTGTTCAATGTAAACTGCCTTGATACCATGAAAGGTGGTATATAAGAAATGTTAAATAAATGATACGGCTAACTGCTGCAAATGACCCTTGATGCCCATGATGGGGCAGTTTACTGGCAAATACATGAATCCCCCCTGATGGCCAAATGGTGGGTGCAGGGCTGTACCATGGCCTTTTCAAGCAGAGAGTTTGCATTGTGTGTGGTGGGTGGATGTATGGCATCTTACTGGCCAAAAGCATTTGGTGTGTGTGATCCAAAGGTAGCAGTGACATGGGGTACATGAAACACCATTTGTGTGGGTGGGACTGGTGCCTCAGTCTGTGAAACTGCAAGACAATACACCCGACAGAGTGACATGATTGAAAGGGACAAGTTGAACCCATTTGCCCCATGTGGAGCAATTAATGATGGCAGAACAGTGCAGGGAGTGGCTATGCAACAATTGTCATGTGCCTGAATGTACGAGATATATCCTCTTTACATAAAGCTGGGAGGTCACAATGATGGCACAATAGAAAATGCATCTATAACAGTTGTTCCAGACATCTGCTGCATATACATCACTGACCAGCTGCAATGGGCCATGGCAGCACCACTAAAGCCATGCTTTCAGATGTCCATGATGGGAAATGCCATGTTGGGCTACCCAATGTGTAGTCAAAATGCATAGAAATGTAGAAGGATGATTGTTTCCAGGCCACAGCAAAGTCAGGACTGTGTGAGGTGGACAAGTGACCTGAGTAGCCCCAAACAAGTAAGAATCAAACCCTGGACCTTTGACTATGGAGACATTGCACCAACCAATAGGTTATGCCTCCACACATCTCTACACAGATGTGTAGAGCCTGCAGGTCTCTGATCAAACTGTTTGCTGTGTATGCCAGTAAAGCCTGGGCCCTAAACTACCCAAGAGGCACTTCTCATTCAAAACAGTGGTCTGAAGCTGAAGAACCAATGGAGAATGCAATGATCCAACACATCAGCTCAGTAAGACGCACTGACTGAGTGTGCTACATGCACATAACAACTGAAGCTGTGCTGCAGAGAGGTTTCAGCTGTCACCCTGAGGATGAGGATGGGTGCCCAGCACTTGGTCCACTGAACCTGCACTGTTAGAGATGGTCTCTGCCGATCCATATCACTGCTAGTGTGTGATAGGTATTGTCTGCAGAATGTTATGCTTCTCTCATTGTTTCCTGCAGGCTGTAGGCAACAGGGACAGCAACAGCTTGGCCCTGTGTTCTGCCCATGTTGGACACTAACCCAACTATGTCAGTGCCAATATGCTGATGCCATGGATAGTCACTACTATGGACTACTGCTACTGCCCTGCCATGACACCAGTGAGTTGGTCATGAACCACCGTTGCCCCAACCATTGAAAACCAACAATTGACCATAGCACACACAGTAAGGCTGCCCTTCACTGGGCTGTATCAGCCATGCACCAACCAACTGCAGTTGGTCCACTGTCAGCATGTGCTTAGAGTGACCACAAGCACCCTGCTTTGGGATACTCAGCATTTTGCTTAGTGATTCGCATCACCAGAGAGAGAATTGCATCGAAACCAATGGAGCCAGACATTATAATAGCTCTCTGTGGTTACATAGCCGTGCTATGGTCACATTTTGGTCATAGTGAGAGTGCCATCTCAGCATGACATGCTGTGGCCACCCAGACAATGCACATGGCAGACGGGCAAAATGATGTTGCAGCCATCGACTCAACTATTGCAGCAGACACATCCAGGCCAATCTGCACTGTTTCAGGCAATTCCCACATCCTCTGCTTCATGTTATTCACATTTTCAAATAAAGGCTGGGAACAACTCTGACAGTGATGAGCCAAAATGAAGTGCAGAAAGCCATAGGACAAAGGGGACACACACACACTCTCACTCTCTCTCTCTCATTGGCACACTGTGCAAAAGTGGGGATGGTTGGCATTCCTGCTTGCCACTTCTGTCTCAATGTCAGCTCAAGGACTGATAATATGGGCTCTGTGTGCAGGCGCTATTAGCGTACCTTGGCCTCACCGCACATTGTTACCACCCAGTCAGTGTTCTATTAGCCTCCAACCACTGTGGATAGTGGAGTCTGTCAGTGCTGCTGGTGGGTATTTCCATCCTTGCTGGCCACTTCCTTGGGGGTTGCTCATGCTGCAGCTGTACTTGCACTGTCAGCTAAACCTTGGCCACAGGAGCATGCAATACAGAAACCTCAGCAGGGACCTGAACCTGCAACCCTCCACACATATACACACCAACCATGTGTGTTGTACCACAGTGCTACCATATGGGGATAACAGCCCAAGTTAGTGACATGCTTCTCTTTGGCTGGCCTTTGGCAGATGCTGCAATGCACATGGCACACAGGACTAGGACAAGGCTTCTGTCTGCTGCATGCTGGTGCTGCTGCCCATGCAACCACCACCACCACCACCACCATCCCATGCAGACATGCCCACACACTGTCAGTGGTGGTGATGTGTCATCCCAGCATGTTAAACATGCAGGTTAGACAGGTGCCTTGGATGCAAGGCCAGGATGGGAGGGGGGGTCAGAGACACACATGGATGGTCACACAGAACTCCCCCACTGGTTGCCAGTTGACTATGCAGGGGCCCCATCACCACCTGCCACGGATACATCTTGGGGGGAGGATGGCAGCCACTGCTGTGGTATTTCCCTGGGCACCTGCATTTTCCAGTTACCTGGAGGGCTACAGCTGCAGGCATTATTGGCCTCTTTCTCGACAGCTGGGTTCAGCAGCACCATGGGGGAGGGGCCCACCAGGATCTCTGCCTAGAGGTCCATGTCCCTTGGACCGCCCCATGTGGCAGATCTCCTTTCCACAGCTGCTATATATTTGTGTTTCGCCAAAGTCACTGTGTGATCATGATGAACATCACAGATGGTGTGGATGGGGTATGCCCTTATGTGCGGAGGTTTATTTATTTATTAATTTGTTTGTTACAGTTTTCTATACCACCCCTTCCAGAGATCAGGGGTGGTTTATAGTTAACTAACATGTTACATAAAACAGATTTTAGAACTTTTTACATTGTAACTTTTAACTTTTACATTTTAACTTTTAGAAATATAACATTTGAACATTCTGAGGTCTTAACAAATTCAAACTATATACAGGCAGGTTTTAAGGAGGTGTTGAGTGGCTTGTAGGTAGGGATTCACCTCTGCGTATGGTTAGAGGAGTGTTGATCAGTATTATGCGAGAGGTTAGTTTGCATGTGGATTTCGGTGGTGTTTGAGTTTGTGTTATGTGTTCCATAATGTGCGGTGAAGAGGTATGTTGTGAGTGATTTTTTAAATGTCTGGAGATCTTTGATTGAACGGATTGATAGTGGTAGGGCATTCCAGAGGGAGGGGGCGGTGTATGTGAATGCCCTAGACTATCTTGTGGCTTGTTTTGTTTTCCTGATTGTGTTGGGGATTTCGAGGGAAAGAAGTGCATTTTCTCTTCTTATTCTTGTGTCTGGAGGGGTTTGAATGAGTGTTGTGAGTATGGATGGTGCTATGTTGTTAATTAGTTTAAAGGTTGTCATGAGTATTTTGAATTTTATTCGACTTGTTATTGGGAGCCAGTGTAGGTCGAACAGAATGGGTGTGATATGGTCAGTTAGTGGAGCTTTACAAATAATTCTCGCTGTGATGTTTTGAGCTCTTTGGAGGATGTGTATGTTTTTTGCGGGGAGACCTTGTAACAGGCTGTTACAGTAGTCGAAGTGTGGTGTGACAATTGCTTGGACTATTGATCTGTAATCAGTTGCTTCAAGGAATGGTCGGATGTGTTGGATTGTCTTTAGTTTGTAGAATACAGTTTTTGCTGTTTGTTATAAGTGGGGGAGCATGCTGAGGGTTTGGTCTAGGGTTATACCAAGGTATTTGACCTCGTTCTTGATTGGGAGGGTTGCGGAATTTAGGGGGATGCTTTGGGGAAGGGTGTGATTTTGATTTTTTGTAATGTACATGGCTTCCATTTTTTTGAAATTGATGTTGAGGTTGTTAGCGTGTAGCTATGATTCGATTTCAGTAATGCATTCAGATAGATTGTTAAAGGTGGGGTTATCTGTATCTATGGGGAGGGATAACATGATATCATCCACGTAGATATAGTAGGTGATATTGAATTTTTTAAATATGTCGGTGATTGGTTGTAAGTAAAGGTTAATAGTAGGGCTGAGAGGGCGGACCCTTGGGGGATTCCTTGGCCTTGTGAGAAAGTGACCGGGGGTTCATTTCCTAGTTGGATGCATAGCCTACGGTTCGAGATGTTGGACATGAACCATTGTAGGAAAGTTCCTCCTATTCCAATTTGTGTTAGTCTGGTGATGAGGTTGTTGTGATTGATATTATCAAATGCTGAGGTGATGTCTAGGAAGACTAATAGGAATATACATTTAGGGTTATCTAGGCCTCGGATGAGATGGTCAAGTAAGTTACAATGGTTAGGCCCCTTCAACCTGGAGGACAGATGGCTAAGGGGAAATATGCTGGGGGTCTATGCATGGATAAACGTTGATTGGTTGTTTACACCATCAAAATGTGGGTGAACAAGGGGACAGGCAATGCCGCTACAGTGCAACGCATTTTGGACTGATAGGCGCATTTAGTTTGTCAGGCAACACATAGGCAATCTCGGGCACTCCGATCATATTTATTAATTTGCTTTTATATACTGCACTCTTAAAGAATTCATTCTTAAAGAGTGAGGTATATAAAAGTAAATAAATAAATGAATAAATAAATGAAGATGTCATAAAGGCTCCTCTTGTAACTGTGCTTAGAAAAGGTTTGGTTAGGTTCCAGGGGAATGGTTGTTGCACCATTATGCAGGGGGCACTGTGGATCCACAGCTTGCCCCACTACAGGCATCATTGAACATGGGTACATTTTAAGGACCCAGCTAGGTACTTGTAAGCATAATCGGCCACTGTAGGACAGAGGATTTAGGGCTTGACGGACCATGGTCTAACCCAGTATGGCATATCTGCGGATCCTCTGTTCTTATGCCGCTATGTGCCACCTGGGTAACTCCCTGGTTCTCAATGTCCACCTGCACCTACCACTGCATCACCAATGTGCCACCCCCTTTGCTCCATTGACAGCATCAGTATGATGCCCTTTTCTACTTGTGCACCATGCTGTTGCTGCTAATGGAGTACTACTATCACTGACTTGGGCTCCCTTGTCATTTCATCACACTGCTCACATTTAAATAGGCTTTTTCCCCTCTGCAGACACCCTTTCTACAAGGTTTTACATTGCGGTAAGGTTATAGGCATTAAGGGGTTCTTAGGGGTGTTAACACAAGAGGTGTTAAAGTAACATGTGGTGTTACCGCCCCTTCTCTGCCTGCACTCTGCCCCTTCACACCCACTCTCCGCCTCCTGTTCCCTTTACGCTGCAGAAGACTTTTACACACAGAAACTCTGCATTTTTGCAGCATTAAGGGGACATGTGTGCTGTTACCATATGTAAATAGCACACTTGCTCCCTTACCGCCGCTTAGCAAACATACCCCCAAGAGCGAAGTACAATACATGGGCATCACTCTGGACCAATATTTAAGCTTCACATCACACATAAACAAAACTACAAGAGCAATCTACAGAACCTCCACCGCCTTCTAAGAGATTTCAGAACAGTATTCCAGGACTATTACAATAACATTCTCCAAGGTCTACCCAAACACACTGTTCCCCAGCACCAGCTAGCATAGCACACAGCTGCAAGGATCATAACAGGAGCAGAGATCAGACCACATCATACCTATACTGAAGCAAATACACTGGCTCCCATTAATATGTTGAATAACATGCAAAATAATTACAATTATATTCAAAATACTCCACAATATATTGGCAACTTGTCTGGGATCTATAATTCACAAAGTTACCATGAACAGGGAAACAAGGAAATGTATGCAGGACATGCGAGCCTTAGCAACCGAGCTAACAAAATGCAACCAAGGGACGCAGAAAAGATCCCTCTCATTATAGCCTCTGGATCTCTGGAATGAGCTCTCCACAGAGTTAAGAAACATTACGGAGCTCTCAAATTTCCACAAGAAGCTAAAAACTCACCTATGCAAAGACCACTTTAAGGACTGACACACAACCATCACATAAGCACAGTAGCAGCACAACACTACACTCATAACTGCATATATGCTTATATAAAATGATGTTACCTGTAGTTATAAAGTTCATAATGCAAAAATAAGCTCATTTCATGTAAAGTTAAAGTTCTCAGTTGCATTTAAACTGCTTGGATTTCTTGAGTAAGCTTTATATTAAAAATAAAAAACAAAAAACAATTAAATAACTAAATAAATGTCACTGCCCTCGCTCGGTCCTCAGAATTCCCCCATGCTGGCTAGCCTAGGAGGGGATAAACTGGGTATGCGCCACTGACTAGCCTGGTCAGAAGGATTAACAAGGTTTGCAGGTTGGCATTTAACCCATGAGTAGAGCAGTAGTTTAGTGGTTAGTGCACTGGCTTGATAGCCAAGAGACCAGCATTTAACTCCCACTAGTGCTCCTTGTGCCGTTAGGCAAATCACTTAACCCTCCATTACTTTAGAAGAAAGGCCTGGCAATCTACTTCTGATCACACTGTTAAGAAAACCCATGAGCTTTTGGGTCCACACTGATTCAGTGGCATAGGTTACATTTTTGCAGGTCTGCAAACTGTGTTAAATCTTTTGAATATGTCTCATATACAGCAGTATCACTTAAATGGAGAGGGTCACTGAATATCTGCAATAAAATCATCTTCTCATCTTTGTGTGATGACCAGGCAACTGAAATATTACCCCTACAGAAACTACAGAGGAGGGAAGCTGTGTCTGCCTTATTAAGAATAATCAAAGAGAAATTTGAGTAAATCGATATTTACAGCTGATATCTCCAAGAATGTTACTGAATACTGTATGGGCCCAATTCTGTCCCGGACGTCGATCCCCTCTGTATGTCCAGTCTGAACCTGACATACAGAGGGGATCGCGATTCTGATCCCATGGGGCGCATTTAGCCCCGTGGGATCAGAATCACAAACAGTCCTGCATTGCAGGCCAGGACTGCGATTCAGTCTGGCCTGCACATGCAGGACCGACTCCGGCTAACTCAGTCAAGGCTTTTCAATGAAGCCGTGGCACCATGGCATTATGTTACCATGGCATCGCGGCTCCATTGAAGAGCCGCGATGGCGGCTGCCATGAAATAAAGAGTATTCCCCACAGCCTGACCCCCGATCTGGCCTCTTAATGCCAGGGTCAGGCTGCGGGGAATATTCCCTGGCTCCCCCTGCCCCATCCGTGCCCCGGGCACACACCTTAAGAATGTCCAGGGAAGTTATTCCACATCGTAGATGGAATAACTTCACTGCACATGTCGCGGGCCCTGGATGTACAGGGCTGGCGACCACCCGGACTCTACCCCTTCCTCGCCCCTGTCTATATTCCCTGCACAACCGGCGGGGAAGTTAGTCGTGGCGGGGAGAAGGCACGAATAGCAGAGATGGACGTCCCATCGGGCCATCTATCCCCGCTATTCATGGCACAGAATAACTCCCTATGTGTTCAGAGTTTTGGGAGGAAAGATAACATGTCATTTGATCTAATGCACTGTTAATACTATATCTTATTAAGAACATTCTAATGACTTCTTACCCTGTTAACTGGTAGTTGGTATTTCCTGATGTATATTCTGAGCCTCTTATATCAGAGATCAATGTGTTTTCTTCATTAATGTGCTTATTCATATATCTTCTTATCATGTCCCAGACTGCAGGGGGCAGAGTCCAGTTTAATATCTGCTGGTGGTGACTTCAGAACTAGAGATTTAAATTAATCTTATCGCTTAATAGACTCTCTTATCCACATGGCAGGTAACTACATTTATTAAAAGTGAGATAATGAAAAGGAAAGACATCCTTCATTCCAGATTTATGGGGTCATTTTGAAAGCCCAATTCATGATCCGCATCTGAAAACGCCGAAATCTTAAAATGCCCATTCAGACATTGAAATCATATGGACAGCCCCTGAGCCATTTTAGAAAGCCCAGAATATTCATGTGTCTGGTGCAATCACGTCCAAGACACGTGGAGCATGTCTGGGCAGACTAAAAATGATATACATGATTAGACCAGTACAGCATATCTCAGTTCACCATCAAATATGTCCATGGTTGTAGCTGTCAAGGAAGGAAACCTTTATTTCTCACAACATATGCCCAATTGCCCAGTTGGGCATTTGTTGTGAGAAATAAAGGTTTCCTTCCAATACCCCACATTTTGCATTGGACTTCCTCTGTTCACGTGGTTTCGTGCTTTTTTGGTGGACTTCATGGTTGTAGCTGTTCCACGAATAGAACTTTGAAAATTGCTCATTTTTGGCAAATCAACAACCGTAAGGTGAAGAGTAAAATGTCCCCCTCTGCTCCTTCAATATTTTTCGTTTCTTCCAAAAAACATGTACAGGTTGAAAAGATGAAAAGTGCTCATACGCAATGTGAGACAATGGCACATTTCCCCATTTGCAGAATCACGCATGTGGGAGGTGCATGTGTCTATGTCATGGGAGGGGTGCGTGCATGTGTGTGTGAGTGCATGTCTTGGTGGTTGTTGACGGTGTGTGCGAGTGTGTCATGGAGAATGTTTGTGGATGTTTGCTGTGTCATGGGGACTATTAGTGAAGTGGGTGCATGCATGTGTGTGTTTCATGGGGAGTGCCAGAGCTACGTGCATGTCATGGACAGTGTTGGGTGCTGCATGTGTGTGTGTATGTGATGGGTAGTGCCTATGTGTATCTCTCCTTCTCTCATGACCCCTCTCCCAGGCTTCCTCCAGTACCTCTCTCATACCACCTCCCATATGCCTTCTCCTAACCCTCCTCCTCTCCAAGCTTCCCAAGTCTCTCTCTCTCTCTCTTTCCCCCTTTCATTTAGTGATTCTTTTACTCATGGATTCTTCCCTCTGGGTGCAACTTCTAAAAAACACCTTGGGATTTCACAGTTCCTTCACCACGATTGGTTCTCTGCTGAGCCCTGCAGTGAAGGACGTTCAAGCTGATCTCCCAGTTTGAAGCCACATTTTCTCTGGACAAGCATAAACATATTTGTTAAACATGCATATGGATAGACAATTTCCCTGCCCCCTGAAGCCCTGAACCCTCAACAATAGGCCTTATGCTTATATTTATGTAAAATGCACCTTAAAAAGCATGGCTGCAGCATGGCCTGCACATCCTCATTTGTGAAATGGCAGGCCAGGATGTGTAAAGGGGGAGATATATACATGCACATTCTGAAACTGGATGGCAGGCAGGTCTATGTGCTCAGAATAGCAAACATCCATATTGGATATTGTCATGGAGTAGACAGCATAAAAGGTGAAGTGTTAAAGGCTAGTGCAGAGAATGAGGCTATTGGCCAGGAGATAGAGGGCAATAAGCCTGAAACACTAACTAACAATACACAGGAAAAGTTTACCTGTCAGAAGATAGAAAGCAGTAAGCCTGAAACACTAGGAAACATTACACGGGAGAAGCTCACTTGTCAGAAGCCAGATAGCACTGAGCCTGAGATAGTGAAGGACAGTGTGGGGGAAGGGCTTACCTGGCAAGAGTTAAAAAACACAGACCATGAAGCATTAGAAAATAAAATTGAAGAGCAGCTTACCTGGCAGCCTCAGGGGCAGTTGCTGCAGGCCCAGAGCAGTGAGGCAGGAAAGGGGAAAGCAAACATTCCACAGAGTCTGTGTGACGTAGTGAGAATTGGAACTGCCAATCAGGCCCACCTGAGCTCAGAGGCACGTTCCACGTTGAGTGAGTTGGGAGATAAAAACAGCTGTGAAATATCACAGCGGGGGAGCAGGCATGGGAGGCAGTTGAAGGAGCATTAGCAGCAGACTGAGGCCGTGCTTGGAGGTGAAGCATTGAGTGCTGAGACTGAGGCAGTGCTTGGAGGTGAAGCATTGAGTGCTGAGCTGGTAGTTGGAGTATTGAAGCCTGAGCAAGCGTTTGCAGCTGAAACAGAGAATGGGAAGCAGCAGGAGGAATACTGGCAGAATAAGCTGGAGCGAGATAGAGGTGAGACCAGAGCTTAAGTGCCAGGTGGAGAGCAGAGCTCAAGGGACCTCTGATTGCTGTTTCATACAAGCTGGGAGTGAAAATCCCAAGCAATTATCATCAGATACAGTACGTGAGGGAACCACTGCTGGTGGGAAGCAGGCTGACCAATCCCAGAGTCTTAAGCCAAGCTGCAGCCAGGTCTCCACAGCCAGAGAGGGCCTCCTAACAAAGCAAGCTGCTCAGCTAGCAGGGAGCAGAGATCCCATATGGAGGAGCACCCAGGGAAGAGGGAGTGAGAAGCCATTAGCTAGGATTCCTAAACAGCCTTCCCTCACAGAAAGATACCGGGCAGAGAGAAAACCTTGGTTGGAGGCAGACGGATTGGAACTGATCTTTGGCAGAATAGAAGATCATCCCTCTGCTTATGGAAAAGGGAGGAAAAGGAATCCTGGGTCTAAAAGCCATGCAAACAGCCAACAAAAGGTCTCTCATATAGCCAAGCCAGGGGAAGAAATCCCCAGACTAGCTCCTAATACCAGGGTCTCGCAAAGGCAGCTCTCAAGAGTGATTACTGAAGTGTATCCCAGGCAAGATACGTCAGGGGAAGAAGAGGTACCTGATGATTGGGAGAGTCTGTGTTAAAGTTCAGCAAGAAGTAGTATTGCTGAGGATAGTGCACAGAGAAATACCAGACTGTATCACTGAGAGAGATATTGTGCACCTTGTAATTAACTGAACTGTTTTGCTGAAAGAAAGCAACATTTTCATTTCTGGTTTAAAACCCCTTTTTGTGTCTGGTGAATTCAACCGTGCATTTTTGTTGTCCCAATTGCTGTAACATCCTAAAAGGGAAGGGGAATAAAACCCATCTTTTCATTCGGACCACAACTACAAGAGTCCTTATTATTCTTCCACAACACACTGCTACCCGGCTCTAGGCAACCGCCTAGGACCGGCAAGTAGTCACAATATACGTCCAGCCCCACTGTCTGCCCTCAATCTATTCTACCTCCTGGCCCTGCTGCATGCACAGAGCTGCTGTGCGTGCTGCAGGAGATGGGGGTGGAGAGTGGGCAGAGCGTGGGCAGGCCCTAGACATACAGGGCCGATTCTGGTGATTGCCTGTACATCCGGGGTTCGTTGGGGAGACGCCCTGCTTATTCCACCTCTGAGGTAGAATAAGCATGGGGCACCCCTCTGATCCTGCCCAGCAGCCCCCCCCCCCCCCCCTCAGCTCAGCAGTCCCCACCCAGAACAGTGAGTCCCTGCTGCCTAATCTGGGCCCTGGTTTCCCCCATCGGGGCTCGGTCAGCGCGCTGACAGGGAAAGAACTGCGGTGGTCACACTGGCAAGCAGGGTGGATATCCCTGCCAGTATGCAGGGGCACGCCAGGTTGTCTAAGGGCCCAATCCTACACCTGAGAGAATGTCTGTCTCCTGCAGAGCAGAATCGGCTCCCAATGGACCCATTCTACTTGGGGCCGGACGTGCCCCTTCTGGGATCGTGCTCATATTGTAATTTCTTTGTATGATATAGATGTGCCTTATTGGATGGTCATAATGTATGATAGTTTTATATTTTTGAGTATATTATGTGATATGCTTTATATGGTGGTTTATAATGATAACTGAAAAAAAAATGTTTGTGGTTGGAGTGTGGATTTTGTGAGAGGTTTTTTGCTTTCCTTCTGCAGTGTGGTATTTTGTTTTGGGTTGAGTCAGTATCCTCTTTTTGGTGTTAAGTTTCTGAAATCGGACAAAAACCTGCACGTCCAACCCATTCTTTATTTTATTGTATTTTCTTTAGTAGTATTTAACACATTCCTTTTCAGTAGTAGATCAAAGTGAGTTACAATCAGGTACTGTAGGTATTTCCCCATCCCCAGATGGCTGAGTCTGCACTTCCCCATTTAGTCTTTCAAATGGCGGACACATGTCTTTCAGGGTGGAAACAGGCCAGTTTTACAAGGCACTTAACATGTGCCCACCTTCTCTGCTGACCATTCCACTAAATCTCAGACATTCTGAATTTTCACCTATATGACCTTTCTATAATGTGCCTTTTAGTGTAAGGGGACCTAAAGTTTCATGTAATCAGAGTAATGTGATCAAGATAATGCTTCACAGACATTCTAGAATATTTCAGATGTTAAACAGTTCCACTGGCCACTCTCGCCTGACAGCAAGACAGGCACCATCCGCCAATCACAACCTGAATGCACTCTGTACTGGGTGAAATCAAATTATTGGCATTCAAAAGTAACATTTCTCATTTCATTTTACAAATGAAAGAGAAGGGAAACAAATGTGATTGAATTTGTTTTTCCTTGTTTAGTTTAAATCAAAACCCACATGGAGTTCCTCTTTGAAAAGCAGCTCACTGACTTGTGACTTCAACATTCCACCTAGTTTAAAAATTGTGCCAATTATCTGTAAATGTTTTACAAATAAAGCTTCCTGTGTACCATAAACTATGCTAAATTGCTTTAACTCACCATCATCCAGCCCTCCTTGAGTGACTGTTGCTGTAATTTCAGACTCATTGCTGCGAGATGGCATGAGTACAGTGAACAGGAACACCAGTTGGACAATCTTCAACATCTTCTTGTCCCCTTCTCTTGCCTTTATGACCTGCTTATAGTAGCAGTCGTTAGAACAGTAACATTTGGTTTTCGTGTCATTATGTTAACATTCTGTGTTTTGCATTTCAACTTTTTTGTATACCATTTTCATCCATAGAGCAACAGTCCACAACAAAAAAGAAGAAAAGCAGGGATCTGAGTTGATTCTCTGTTACATGACATGATTGGGAATAAGGAAGAAGAAAAGCAGGGATCAACAGAATAACCACTGACAATCTTGATATCACAATGGATATAGAGGCCAATTCGGTGATGTGTGCCCCAGGCCATCTGGACGGCCTAGGGATGCACCCAATTCTGCTCCTGTGGGGGTTAGACAGCCCCGTGGGAGAAGAATCATGGCATAAGGCTGGGACATCCAGAACCTACCCTGATTCAGGCACCCCGAACATCCCGACACTTACCCGGCTAGCCCAGCCAGGCTCCTGCATGAGCCATGGTGCCATGGCACCGCAGCTCCATGCAGGACCCGTGATCCCCAGCAGACCCCGAAAATATGCTTTCCCTGCAGCCTGACCGCAATTGGGTCTGCCATGGCCAGGGTCAGGATGCAGGGTACCTCCTGAGCCACTTCCCCTTGCTTTGCAGGCCCGAGTCTCCAATCTTCCTCCATTCAGGGGGATTTATTCCACCTCCGAGGTGGGATAAGTCCTCCTTGCAAATGGCCAACCCCGGACATAGAGGGCCAACCTCAGAATTGACCCTGTACGTCTGGAGTCAGGTTCCCACCAACTGCCTGTGCTCGTTCCAGCTTCAGCTCACCCCCTCCTACCTATGAACAGAGCTCCCCGCACATCTTGCCTGTATGTGCCGGGTGCTCTATTGACTGCATCAGTGCCCCAGCGTTTAGTGAATCGGACGTCCAGATCTACTAAACTCTGGTCGGAATCTACACCATAACCTATAATGCACGGTTATACAACTTTCTTAAGTTACTTATTAGAACAGATGTGCATGCCCCTGACGCAGGCAGATTGTGCCAAAACATGCTGGGACGGGTGTATTAAAGATTCTCAATAGTATTCTGTTGACCCCTGTTGTTCTTCATTTTTATTCTCACCCATAATCCTGTTACAGAGCATCAGCACAGACAGAATCATGCTAAATGAAGACGTCAAATCCTTTTTTTCAAATTTGAATATCCTTTGTGATATGTAGAACATGGAATAGAACTTGTCATTTTAAACTTTCTGAATGAATAGTCAAATAAAAAGTGATGTAACACAATAGCTGCCAGCAAATAAAGAACATTTCATGTCATTCATCGAGTCTGTCAGCTTAAGTTCTGTTCATTAGTCTTCCTTTTCCTTACTACACATTATTGGGTTGCAGAGTTCCCAGCTGCCTTAAGGAGATCCCTACTTTTCTTTTTTGCAGTTCGTGGGCTTGTTCATTTTATTCAATTCTATAAACATCAGTTTTGCTCCCTGTCCCCCTTAAAGCAGTCTACTATTCCAGGCAGGTGATTGTATGCATTACCATGCATAAATCAGTCTACCAATGGGCTGGTTATCTGAGGACTGCCTCCCCATGTCATCCAGGACTTCATTCCTCTCATGAATCTGCATCTGAAATCCTTTGCACAGCTCTTATTATATGCCATCCCTTAGATGTCCCATCAAGACAGATTAGAACCTGTAGATCATAGAATACAATAATTTATGTGTAGACTTAAAAAATCTAGGAGCAGAGAGCCTATTGCAGTGGGGAGATTCTGCTACCGTGTTGCCTCTGGGTGAGTGCGCACAAGTGTGTGTGTGATGGGCAGTGCCAGGAGCTGTGTGTGTGTGTGTGTCATAGGCATCAGGAAAGAGGAGGTGATAGTGCCTCTGTTTAAGTCCTTGGTGAGATCTCATTTGAAGTATTGTGTGCAATTCTGGAGTCCACACCTTCAAAAGGATATAAACAGGATAGTCTGCAGAGGGTGGCTACCAAATGGTCAGTGGGCTTTATCGTAACTCATACTGAGGGCAGATTTAAAGATCTTAGTATGTATACTTTTAGAGGAAAGGTGAGAGAAAGGAAATAGGATAGAGACATTTAAATATCTCCATAGCATAAATGCACAGGAGAGCCTCTTCCGATTGAAAAAAAGCTCTGCAATCAGGGGGCATAGGATGAAGGTGAAAGGAGATAGACTCAGGAGTAATATGCGGAAATATTTTTTTCCTTGTCCTCCCTCCAGTCCAATCCTGTACTTCTGGGGGTAGTGCCCCTCTTCCAGGAGCTTGGAGACTGAGTATATCATCTCTTTGTTGACTCTAGTGTACATATACTTCTGGCACCTTCCACCAGCTCCAGTATGCTCAGTCTCCAAGCAGCTGGAGGGAGCAGTGAGCCTGAGTGTAGGGCTTACTGGAGAGACAACTAAGGAAAGAATAGGGGTTTCCCTTTCTTTTGCTTTTCTTTTACAATTATCTTATGCTTATTTTACTTGTAGCTTACCTCCCTTCTTGTGCTTTAGAGTTCTTTAGCCAGCAGAAGGACTCTTCTGAAATCCAGAGGGGAAACCCCCTCAACCCCCCCCCCCCCCCTGCATTGCCTTTAGGCCTGGGAGATGGAGTAGGCTCCGGGGGCCTAACAGAGCACAGATTCAAAGGCTTGGTGGTGCACGGGTGGCTGCTGAACCCGTAAGCGGGTGAGGAGCCATGTGCAGGGAGCACAGGTACCTTTGGAGCAGGGCCATGCAGAGCGCTCCATCCCGCCTCACCACTGAAACCCTACAACTGGCTGAGCGTGAGGGTGGGATTGCGACACGATTGCCGGTATCATCAAAAGCAGCACAGTTAAAGAAGAGGAGTCCTCCAAGCGGCAAGAAAGTGTGCTTAGATGCTCTGACATGTGGTGGCAGGCTGCGTGGTGGGGGGAAGGACTCACGGCTGCCGACCGCATGATGAGAGCAGCCTGGCAGTGCGTGAGAAATGCAGGTAGCAGTTTCAGGTTGTTTTGCTTCTTCCTGGCCCAGGCTTCTCTTTCTTCACAGCTTCTCCTCCCATTTTCACTTTAGCAGATGTTTTGGGATGTTTTCTTCCCAGGAGGCTTCTGGGGGGCCGTGGGATATATATATAAAAAAAGCCCCAGAAGTATCAGGGTCTCTTTTACCTTTATTTTACATTTATTGTACTTCTGTGGTTAATTGGTCAGTTGTTCGGCTGGTGTTCCTTGGTCTCCCATCCCCTCGGGCTGATAGTGGAACATCGGGGGAAAGGGCAGCCCTGTATAGTGCCATGCCGGCAAGACTGCAATGTCTGGTGTGTGGAACCTGGAGGGGAGCGGTCTCAGACGGGGGCTTTGGCACGGTTGAGCCAACGAGGCCACTTTGGTGGAACACAACATGCAAGCGAGCACAAGCCAAGAGCAGATGTTCCCCTTGCCCCAGAGTCCAGGGACACCACTGAGGTGGAGGCCAGGGTAGGGGTTCCTGCTTCTCCATGGCTATATATATATCAGTCTGTTGCATGCCCAGAACACTGCAACATAATGTCAGTGCACTCTAAGATAGTATAAAAGCAGATAGAAAGTGGTAGGTCTGTCATGACATACCTTGCATTACAACATACATGACTGTAGAAGACATCCTTAGCTATGAATGCATTGGTCATCTCTGAAAACAGTCTGTATAATGCTAAGTATGGACCAATCAGAAGAGGTTCTTCATAGCAAAATGTCAAAACATATCCCTATCACTAATAAGGGACCCTCAGAATAGGAGCATTCAATAGTGCAAACATCACTTATACATGCCCAAAGCACCATCTTCACTCCCTACAAATGTGCACGTTTTTAGAGACCAATGATGGTTCTTCTGGGCATGTCTTTGCAAGACTGTTGCACAGGTGTAGGATGTGTGACCTGTCTGCATTCCAAGGCACCTTTTCCATAAGCCTGCAGTAAAATAGACTTACCTCCTTCTAGGAGGTCTCTGCAGCAGTGGTGCTGGATCTGGTGGTCCCTGGATGGCTTATTCTTTATTGTATGTTTTACTATATCACCCTTTGTCAGATAGGACACCAGAGCGGCTTTAGGAACTGCAATCATGTGCCAGGAGATAGGAGACAGCTCAGATTCCAAAGGTCAACATGCTACTGGTCCACTGGTTCTCAGACCCCCATCACTCACAGTTACCAGGGTCCCTAATGCTCTCAAAAGCAATGGAAAACATGTACGTTTTTAAATCCGGCCTGGACTTCGTATATTAGAGCTCAGAGTGCAGGAGCAGGGCAGGGGAAAAGCATTAAAAAATGAATCAGGCCATCTTACAGACTCCGGCTGAAAGCAGGCAACTGAAGGTGTAACCAAAAGTTACTCTTGCTCAAGATGGAGTGCAGAAGCTGGCTGCTAAGGGACAGTCAAGGCAGCGAGATAGACAGGGATCCTGGACTGAAAAACGCTATGGGCCAGAACCAAGAACTTGATTCGTAAACTAAAACACACAATAATTCAGCCATAAATCGGTCTTCTTTCTTTAACCTAGAGATTTCTACACAAATAGGACAGCTACACAGCTTCCAAGATGCTTCTGTGCATGCTACAGCTACATAAACATCACATCATACTACGTCTATTACCTTCAATTCACTGTATGTCAGTTGTCCCAAGAATACCAGACATAAGAGCAGGGGTGGTTGTTCTTCAAGAAAGCAGGATCACAAGATGTTTCTCACTATGCTCACGGAATAGGAATAAGGTCCAAGGGAAGACTTACCCGCCCACCTGTGGAGCAGCAACCAGCTTCAAATCACAAGCTCATAAGTCAGAGCACAGAAAAAGCAGCAAGTTAAATTCATAGCAAAGTAAACAAACTCAAGAAAGAATAAAGGAGTTGCATAAGCATTTAATAAGGAAAACAAAATTAATTTACAAAGTACACAGAAAATAAATAATGCTGCTTGTGTTAAATATTGCATTCCTGAGCCAGTTTGAAAATTAAACAAGAGTACTCTGATGCCCTAAAGCTTTGTTAAGATTGGGTGACTGCTGAGTGCATTAGAACTTTTAAAATTGTACATGAATTCATGGCTTAAAATGCATTACAATATTTTAGCATGCAGTTACTTTTCTTAAGGTGCATTAATGAGCCGAGGGACATATTTATTAAAGTGCAGTTAGCATGGGACCACAGTAACATTACCTTGTGCGAAACTGCAGGTTTGGCCAAAATTCCACATTAATCACCTTTCTCCCCCCCCCCCCCCCCCAGACATGAAGACATGATGTGGTCACGTTACCTTGCAGAAGTGCGGTCGCATGTATCGCGGCCCATTTAATCCAGCTGTTGGCGGCATCCCATGCCGCTGTGGCAAGAGCCATAGGCGCATGCTGAAGGAGCTCTCCAAAGAAGCAGGTCCTGCTCCTTGGGACGACTCTGTGGCAGCCTCTGCCATGTCTGTTTAAACCATCTTCTACACCCTCCGACCACTCATTCCCACCTCCACTGGTTGTGCGGGTAAGTTCCTAATGCGTCTCATTGCTGTGGGACTTGCCTTGCAACTATTCTATCTTTATGACTTCCATTCCTGTACATTGGAGTTGGCACCCCCCTGCCTCCTCCTCTTTCCTTCCCCCATTCTAGTCACACAGCACATATGGCTGCTAATCTTCTCCTGTGTCCTACTACTGCATTTTTCATACCATTCTCAGCATTCCACTTCCGCATGCTAACTTCTTCTCCACTTGGCACTCCTAATTTCCAGTCCCTCAGATCAAAATCTGTATTGGTCCAAGATCTGCTTATGCTCCATTCCCTAGAGGCCCTTTTCATCACTGAGACTGCTTTTGAGGCGGGGAGGATCCTATTCTTCATCGCTGCCTCCCTCCAGGGTTCTCAACTTTCTCCACCTCTCGGGTGGGCTGGAATGGGAAGGGGGGGGTGTTATTCTCTACCACCAATCCCTCTCCTTAGCTAGGGTTCAGTCCCCAGCCCTCCATTACCCCGAAGCCCTTCTTTTTCGGTTAGGATCCTCCCCTCTGCTTTACTTTCTCCTGCTTTATTGCCCTCCCTCCCTTCATCCATCTCAATGGAATTCTCTTTTGTTTACTCTTTCTGAGGCCTCTCTTCTCTACCCTAACTTAGTGATTCTTAGTGACTTTAATATTCATACTGATTCCCCTTCCAGGCTTAGGGATGCTACTTTTCTTACTCACCTCAGCGACCTATCCTTATACCAGCATGTTCACTGTCCTACTCATGTTGCCGGTCACATGTTGGGCCTGATCATTGATCCTCTCTGGTGCCTTCAGCTCTCACTATCCTTCCTTCTGTTTTCTCTACCCTCTCACTGCCATGGACGGATCATTTGTGCCTATTCTTCTCACTTTCTCTGTTTTATGTCCTATCCCCCTTCAATCCTCCAGCTGGTGGTTCTACCCAGTTGTCCTGCCAGATTATTCCTCTCGTCCTTCAACAATTCCCACCCTCAGATGCCATTTTCCCCACTGACTTTGCATCTCTCTCCTTTGACCTTCAGGCCCAGACCAGGGATTCTGTCCTGTTATCTGCATTGGATCATGTTGCTCCCCTTTGCTCGGTTCCTGCCTCATGAGTCTCCACCTGTAGCCTCTGGTAGCACTTTGGTCTTCATCTTCATCACAGCTATCTTCGTCGCACCCATCTCCTGATTCTCTCCTTTACTTTTGCTCTTGTCATCTCTGTCTATCATTCTCTGATTCACTCCGCAAAGCGCTCCTGTTATTCAAATCTAATTCACTCCTCCACCAACTCTTCACGCCAGCTATACACTGTTCTCCAGTCACTTTCCACCCCTCATACCATCATTTCAGTAACTCCCCTCACTCTTTCTATGGCCCCCAGTCTTGCCAGTTTTGCTTCCTTCTTTGTTGACAAAGTTCAGTGTCTCTGATCCACCTTCACCTCCTGCCCCCTCCCCTTTTCCCAAACTCTCCTGTGGCTATTGCCTGTTCCTCCCCTTCAGCAGTATCCTCCTTGTCTCATACTTGGTCATCCTTCTGTCACGTATCTTCCTCTGAATTATCTAAGGTCATCTCTTCTGCGCACAAGACCACATGCCCTTCTGAACCCATCCCCCCAGCTGGATATCAGAACCCTCCCTTACTCTTCTTCCCTTGATACTCACCATTTGTAACACTGATCTCTCTTCAGGGACCTTTCCTTCCTCCTGGAAACATGCCACTGTTCATCCTCTTCTTAAGGTAGACAAAGGTAGATTGTGAGCCTTTTGGGGACAAGGAAAATTATATATATGCATAAATACAGTACTTTAATGTACACTGCTTTGACTCATAGAAAAGAGGCATATAAGCCTAGCTAAATAAAATAAAAATAAAGCAATAAATAAGAAGCCCACCCTTGATCCAATTGTTCTAGCACATTGGCATCTTAAACCTCCCTGTTCTTTCTAAACTTTTGGAGAAACTGGTCTTTACACAACTATCCTCCCATTTTGAGTCTACTCACGGACTTCACCCCCGCGAATCTGGATTCATGCCTGGACACAGCACAGAAACCATATTGACATTTTTTCTAAACGAGCTTCAAGTTGCACATGATCATGGTGATATCTCTCTTGCCGTCTCTCTGGATTTGTCCTCAACTTTTGACTTGGTTGATCACCCTACTCTTTTGGCTCAACTTTATTATCTCGGTATCCAGGGCACTGCCTTGCACTGGTTCCACACTTTTCTCTCATCTAGATCATTCTCTGTTTGGTCGGGTTTCGCCACTTTTCCTGTCACTTCTCTCCCCTGTGGTGTCCCTCAAGGCTCTATCTTGGCTTCCCTTCTTTTCAATGTTCTTCTGGCCCCAGTGACCCTCCTGGTTCAACACTACAGTATTGTCAGATATAACTACGCCAATGATATTCTTCTTCTGCACTGCACAAGTCCTTCTGCTCCTAATATTGCTCTTCTGGACTCTTGTCTTTCCCATGTCTCTTCTTGGCTGCATGCTAATTTTCTTCACCTCAACCCTTCTAAGACATCAGGTGTTTGGTTCAGTGGCCCTTGCCCGTCATTGGCTCCCCTCCTATCACAATCTTCTATTCCCATTGTTCCCTCCCTTCGGTACCCTAGTGTCACCCTGGACTTTGCTCTGTCATTTTACAAACACCTCTCATCACTCATTCGTCACTTTTTTTATTCCCTTCATCAAATTTGAATGGTCTGCCCTTTCCTTCAGTCTCTGGTCATGCTCCTTAGTCTCTTGTATCATGCATAAGAACATAAGAACATAAGATATGCCATACTGGGTCAGAACAAGGTCCATCAAGCCCAGTATCCTGTTTTCAACAGTGGCCAATATAGGTGATACGTACCTAGCAGTTTCCCCAATAGACACAGGTTCCACAATGCTTGTACTGGGTCAAGCATTGATATCCTGGGTCCCTTCTTAATAATGGTTTATGGACCTTTCCTCCAGGAACTTGTCCAAACTTTTTTTAAACCCAGCTACACTAACAGACTTTACTACTCCCCTTGTTTACATTTAATATACCTTGTTCACCTGAAGCTTAATTAATCTCAGGTCCTTAGTGTATGACTGATTTGGGTAACGAGCTTCACCTGAGAGCACCTCCTGTCTTTTAAGATGTGTAAGTAGCTATAAAGCTATGATTATCCCAGGGGTGGGTGGGTGTTGGGGAGGGAGGGAAATAACACTTATTAAAAGAGGGATGCTACACAGTACCCTGCCTTGTGCTGCCGAGGTAAGCTATATTCTGATTTGATTTAAATTATAGTCCTTTGCTGCTGCTAGGCTCTAACTTATTATGAAATTTAAACTACAAGCTCTCTGCTGGGTTCTAAATTTAACCAGAAAGCTTTCTTCTGTGGTTTAAATCTAAACTAAAAGTGCTTTGCTGATGCTAGGCCCTGAGTGACTATTAAATTTAAACTACAAGCTCTCTGCTGGATATGAAATGTAACCAGAAAGTTCTCTTCTGTGTTTTAAATTTAAACTTAAACAGCTGCTACTAGGCCCTGACTGATTTAACAATAAATAGTGGGTTCACAGATTAATTAGCTTTAATACAAAGAATTCCTTTCAGAAAATTCCCAGAAGTATATATTCACTATTGCAGATCTCTCTCCAGAAGCAACAGTCCCCTTTTCTAGTCCTTCAAGACTGAGGATCACAGAGCTCTGGTTGAGCTATTTATGCCTGTGCTGCTGAGGTAAGCTGTGACCAACTTCCTGGATAATTAACAGCCCTTGCTTGGATAGAAGGAGTCTTTCAAAATGGTCTTTTGACCTGCCACTTGGTGTTAACACCTATTGAAAAGGTTTCACAAGTCTCTTGTCCCCTAGGTAGAAGGCCTCTTTGTAAAGGTCTCTAGAAAACTTTATTTGTTGCTCAAAGAGTACTGACCCTGTTTTGCCTTTTGTGCTAAGCTATATTCTGATTTGATTTAAATTATAGCTCTTTGCTGCTCCTAGGCTCTAACTTATTATGAAATTTAAATTACAAGCTCTCTGCTGGGTTCTAAATTTAACCAGAAAGCTCTCGTCTGTGTTTTAAATTTAAACTAAAAGTTCTTTGCTGATGCTAGGACCTGAGCGACTATTAAATTTAAACGTTTTCTTTTCACTCCACCCCTTCTTCTCCTCTGTTTGACTGATTTTCTTTCCTGTCCTATCCATTTTTGACATTCGTTTTTCCGTTTCTCATTTCCACAGCATTTGTTATGAATGTAAACTGCCTTGCTACTATTTTGCTTAAGGTGGTATTTCAAATGTTCAAATAAAGATAATGAAAAGACAGGTACACTACCAAAAAACTGCCTCCAGTTTTGCAACTGATTCCTATAGACTTTGGGGTGCTGAATCCAGGAAAAATAGCCAAAATGTTCCATCACGTCACGTTTTCTTGCAAAATTAGATTTCTTACCCATATAAGGAATGTTCACATAATTTCTTTTTAGCCGACTGCAGTTTATTTTCTTGGCCCAAAATAGAGGTTGTAATGGTTAACTAACTAGAAACACTCCCTCATGATATTTTAGAGTGTTTTGTATTCATTTTATACATTAACAGGACAATTGGGAGGCGGGGGGCTAAATCCAATACTCGCGCTGGCGCATGTTCTTTCCTGTTCGCCTCGCCTCGTTCGCTCGCTCAAACACGGTGGTTGCGACATGAACGTTCCTGTCAAATTTCAGTTTCTTGCAAGTTCATTATTACCTTTTGTTTGCTCAGTCGTAATCCAGCTTTATTCCGAAGTGGTTCACTACAGTTGTAGTTTGCAGTGCTGTGTATTTTTGATGGCTCACAGAGCCAGAGGTTGCGTCAACTCTCTGGACAGTTTTTGTTTTATTTGTGGGGAATATACCGTGAAAAAGTGGCAGAGGAACATTTCTGCATTTATTAAAAAAGTATATTTCGCCTATTTCGGTTTGAAGTTAGGCGATCAAGACAAACCGTGGGCTCCTCACAAAGTGTGCAAGACATGTGAGGAAGATCTACGCTTATGGATGAAAGGTAAAAAACAAGCATTTCGTTTCGGAATACCTATGATGTGGCGTGAACAAAGAGACCACAGCAGTGACTGCTATTTTTGCTCTTGCATTGTGAAGGGATACAACTTAAAAAATAAGAACGTAATAAGTTACCCCAACCTTCCCTCAGCAATTAGGCCTATGCCTCATAGCAACGAAGTACCTGTGCCTGAACCACCAAAATCTTTGGATCATATTTGTGTGGACGGTTCTGATCATGATGAGACTCATCAGATGGCTTTTCCTGATGAGTCCAGTACTTCCGAGTTTGAAACTGAACCAGATCTGAAACCTGAACTTTTCTCTCAAGCTGAATTGAATGATTTAGTCCAGGATTTAGGACTCCCAAAAGATGCTGCCCAACTGCTAGGTTCTCGGCTTAAACAGAAAAATCTATTGTCACCAGGAACAACTTTTTATTGGTACCGCAACCGCGAGACACAATTTTTGAAGTATTTCAGCAAAGAGGAAGATTTGGTATTTTGCAACGATATATACGGAGTGATGGAAAAGTTTAAACTCAAGTATGATCCTGCTGAATGGCGGCTGTTCATTGATTCGTCAAAAGACAGCATAAAAGGTGTTCTTCTTCATAATGGCAACACATTCGCTTCAGTTCCTATTGCTCACTCTGTTATTCTCCAAGAAAAATACGAGAATTTGGCCCTGATTCTTCAGAAGATTCGTTATGATGAGCATAAGTGGATGATTTGTGGAGACTTTAAAATTCTATCCATGCTATTAGGGCAGCAATCCGGTTTCACCAAATATCCCTGCTTCCTTTGCTTGTGGGATAGCTGGGCCCGCGACCCTACACTGGGGGAAAAAAGACTGGCCAATTCGGGAGTATTTGAGACCCGGTGAGAAAAATGTTCTTCATGAGAGCTTGGTACCTTGTGATAAAATTCTATTACCACCTCTCCACATTAAGTTGGGTCTCATTAAGCAATTCATCAAGTCCCTTCCAAAAGATGGTGAGTGCTTTCGGTACTTTTGCTCAAAGTTCCCCCGACTTTCTGAAGCAAAGCTAAAGGAAGGAGTGTTTGTTGGCCCTGATATAAGGAAACTCATTTCAGATGGAGCATTCGCTGAAACGATATCTGAGAAGGAAAAAGAAGCCTGGGATTCCTTCAAGGATGTTGTTCTCAAATTCTTGGTGAACAGGCGGGATGAGAACTATAAGGATATTGTTGCCAGGATGCTCAATGCCTTCAAAGAACAAGGCTGTAACATGAGCCTGAAAGTCCATTTCTTGCACTCCCATGTGAACAACTTTCCTGAAAACTTGGGGGGCGTACAGTGAAGAACCAGGTGAAAGGTTTCACCAGGACATCAAGGACGCAGAGAGAAGGTACCAAGGAAGATGGAACACCACTATGATGGCTGATTTCTGCTGGTTGCTGCTGCGGGAAACCCCAGATGAAAAATACGCCAAGCAGCGCACCAAGAGAAGCATTCGGGGGAAGAAGAAACGGGCCCACCAGGAGATTGATTGACCCAAGAATGACTTTAAAATCTAAACTGTGTTGACAAATATCGTGTTTTTACTAAACTTTGAAATAAAAATTTGCTAGTTATTACCACAGTGTCGGATCTCATATATTAGAATTTTATTTTCACACCATCGGGTGTTTGTCTTCATGTATTGCAATGGTGCGGTTTGCGTTTTCTATTCTTACATACATACCTGTACAAATTTTTTGCACATTTCTTTGCTTTGCTTTGTGTCTAACCTCGCTCTTATATGCTCAATGTTTGTGCACATGTATGTGGCTGTTTTAAGTGCAGACAATTTTGCTACCATCACAGTGTGTTTTGTTGACATTACTCTATTCTTATGTGCTGCCTTGTTACAATTTTCTTTATTCTTATTTGAATAACTACTAAACAATTAGTATAAAGAATTCATCCAAGAAACTTTTATCTCGATCGCACTCAATCTGAAACGTTCACCTCAAACTGCTAACCCAATGTAGCAAAAAATCTGTACGTGATGGAGCAAATTGGTTACCAGATTTGGATTCAGCGCACCAAAAAACGTAAAAATCAATCGAAACATTAGAGGCAGTTTAAAAATTTTTTTTTAGTGTACCTGTGTAATGGGTGTTGATTGAACGTAGCAGCTAGCATGGCTATTATTAGCTCACGCTAACAGTGATTGTTGCAGTTAGCATGGAAGTACTTACTACAACCTCAATGACTTGTGTTAAATGCATCTGTATTAAGTGGCACTGATGGCTAGTATGGCAGAGTCCGCCAAGCCACACTAATTGCGTGGGAACATGCTGGAAATGCCCCTTACTATGTATCTGATCCAGTCCCAAACTAATTTTTGGCTCTTAGCGTGCACTTTAGTAAACATCCCTCTGAATAAATGCACATCCCTAGAACTAACAGGTATCGATTTCTGTCAAGTTGGAGAAAGTTTTCTTTTATTCAAATGGTCAGCTAAGCTCTGGAATTTGTCAGAGAATGGAGTCAAGGCCATTAGCATTCTGGGTTTATAAAGGGATCAGATACGTTCTTACAAGAAAAAGCCATAAAAGGTTTTAGCCAGATAAACTTTGGAAAAGCACCACCTATCCCATGGGAGTGAGCAACCAGGGACAATTCTACTTTTTAGGAACTTGGCAGCTATTGATGACCTGGACTAGCTACTGCTGGAGACGGTTCATGGCACGTCATCTGCTCTCATGCGGCACTTGGCTGTGATTTTAGAAATGCCACTGCTTACACATGTCTGTGCGTGGCATGCCCAGTTTTGAAGGGGAGAGGGTGTCCTGCATGTTGTTAGAGCAGGCCTGAAAATTATGTATTTTCTAATGTGCAATGACAACAGCATCCTTTAAAATATTTGCCCATCGGTGTCTGTATCTGTTCCAAGTCATGTGCCAATGCTTGTTTGGATTTAGGCTGTGGAGGAGTGATGGAAGGGGCTCTTACGCTTACTTCTGGCTCCTTAATGCTTGTTTGGATTTAGGCTGTGGAGGAGTGATGGAAGGGGCTCTTGCACTTACCTCTGGCTCCTTAATGCTTATTTAGACTTAGGCTTTGGGGGAGTGATCGAAGGGGCTCTTGCACTTACCTCTGGCTCCTTAAAGCTTATTTAGACTTAGGCTGTGGAGGAGTGATGGAAGGGGCTCTTGCACTTACCTCTGGCTCCTTAATGTTTATTTAGACTTAGGCTTTGGAGTAGTGATGGAAAGGGCTCTTGCGCTTACCAATGGCTCCTTAATGCTTATTTAGACTTAGGCTTTGGAGGAGTGATGGAAGGTGCTCTGGTGCTTACCTCTGGCTCCCTAATGCTTATTTAGACTTAGGCTGTGGAGGAGTGATGGAAGGGACTCTTGCACTTACCTCTGGCTTCTTAATGCCTATTTAAACTTAGGCTTTGGGGAATTGATGTATGGTGCTCTTGCGCTTACCTCTGGCTCCTTAATGCTTATTTAGACTTAGGCTGCCAATGAGTGATGGAAGGGACTCTTGCACTTACTTCTGGCTCCTTAATGCTTATTTAGACTTAGGCTGTGGAGGAGTTATGGAAGGGGCTCTTGCACTTACTTCTGGCTCCTTAATGCTTATTTAGACTTAGGCTGTGGAGGAGTGATGGAAGGGGCTCTTGCACTTACCACTGACTCCTTAATGCTTATTTAGACTTAGGCTGTGGAGGAGTGATGGAAGGGGCTCTTGTACTTACCTCTGGCTCCTTAATGCTTATTTAGACTTAGGCTGTGGAGGAGTGATGGAAGGGGCTCTTGTGCTTACCTCTGGCTCCTTAATGCCTTTTTAGACTTAGGCTGTGGAGGAGTGATGGAAGGGGCTCTTGTACTTACCTCTGGCTCCTTAATGCTTATTTAGACTTAGGCTTTGGGGGAGTGATGGAAGGGGCTCTTGTTCTTACCTCTGGCTCCTTAAAACTTATTTAGACTTAGGCTGTGGAGGAATGATGGAAGGGGCTCTTGCACTTACCTCTGGCTCCTTAATGCTTATTTAGACTTAGGCTTTGGGGGAGTGATGGAAGGGGCTCTTGCACTTACCTCTGTCTCCTTAGTGCTTATTTAGACTTAGGCTGTGGGGGGAGTGATGAAAGGGGATCTTGTGCTTACCTCTGGCTCCTTAATGCTTATTTAGACTTAGGCTATGGAGGAGTGATGGAAGGGGCTCTTGCACTTACGTCTGGCTCCTTAATGCTTATTTAGACTTAGGCTGTGGAGTAGTGATGGATGGGGCTCTTGTGTTTACCTCTGGCTCCTTAATGCTTATTTAGAGTTAGGCTGTGTAGGAGTGATGGAAAGGGCTCTTGCACTTACCTCTGGCTCCTTAATGCTTATTTAGACTTAGGCTTTGGGGGAGTGATGGATGGGGCTCTTGTGTTTACCTCTGGTTCCTTAATGCTTATTTAGACTTAGGCTTTGATGGAGTGAAGGAAGGGGCTCTTGTGCTTACCTCTGGCTCCTTAATGCTTATTTAGACTTAGGCTGTGGAGGAGTGATGGAAGGGGCTCTTGCACTTATCTCTGGCTCCTTAATGCTTGTTTGGATTTAGACTGTGGAGGAGTGATGGAAGGGGCTCTTACACTTACCTCTGGTTCCTTAATGCTTGTTTGGAGTCTGGCTTTCGCGGAGTGATGGAAGGGGCTCTTGTGTTTACGTCTGGCTCCTTAATGCTTATTCAGACTTAGGCTGTGGAGGAATGATGGAAGGTGCTCTTGCGTATACCTCTGGCTCCTTAATGCTTATTTAGACATAGGCTTTGGAGGAGTGATGGAAGGTGGTCTTGCGTATACCTCTGGCTCCTTAATGCTTATTTAGACTTAGGCTGTGGAGGAGTGACGGAAGGGGCTCTTGTATTTACCTCTGGCTCCTTAATGCTTATTTAGACTTAGGCTGTCGAGGAGTGATGGAAGGGGCTCTTGCACTTACCACTGACTCCTTAATGCTTATTTAGACTTAGGCTGTGGAGGAGTGATGGAAGGGGCTCTTGCGCTTACCTCTGGCTCCTTAATGCTTTTTTAGACTTAGGCTGTGGAGGAGTGATGGAAGGGGCTCTTGCAATTACCACTGGCTCCCTAATGCTTATTTAGACTTAGACTGTGGAGGAATGATGGAAGGGGCTCTTGTGCTTACCTCTGGCTCCTTAATGATTATTTAGACTTAGGCTGTGGAGGAGTGATGGATGGGGCTCTTGCGCTTACCTCTGGCTCCTTAATGCTTATTTAGACTTAGGCTTTGGGGGAGTGATGAAAGGGGCTCTTGTGTTTACCTCTGGCTCCTTAATGCTTATTTAGACTTAGGCTGTGGAGGAGTGATGGAAGGGGCTCTTGCACTTACCTCTGGCTCCTTAATGCTTTTTTAGACTTAGGCTGTGGAGGAGTGATGGAAGGGGCTCTTGCAATTACCACTGGCTCCCTAATGCTTATTTAGACTTAGACTGTGGAGGAATGATGGAAGGGGCTCTTGTGCTTACCTCTGGCTCCTTAATGATTATTTAGACTTAGGCTGTGGAGGAGTGATGGATGGGGCTCTTGCGCTTACCTCTGGCTCCTTAATGCTTATTTAGACTTAGGCTTTGGGGGAGTGATGAAAGGGGCTCTTGTGTTTACCTCTGGCTCCTTAATGCTTATTTAGACTTAGGCTGTGGAGGAGTGATGGAAGGGGCTCTTGCACTTACCTCTGGCTCCTTAATGCTTATTTAGACTGAGGCTTTGTGGGAGTGATGAAAAGGGCTCTTGTTTTTACCTCTGGCTCCTTAATGCTTATTTAGGGGTATGTTTACTAAAGTGCATTAGTGCAAATCGTGTTAGGAGCCGCGTTAATGAAAGGAAAGCCAAAAAAGGACATGGGCGGGACATCGTAACCACTAACGCGCGTTCCAAAAACTAACGAGCGTTACAAGGCGCCATAGCGCGTTAAGCGTATGAAGGCGTACAGACACAAAGCACTGAAACAGAGCTGTAGCACAATGGTTAGTGTACTGACCGCTCTTACAGGCAGCATGGGTTCGAGTCCCCAGTGTGCCTAACGCAGTAGGCTGGGCCAGGCATCACCCTGTACATTACATAGGGAATGAGGAGGCCTGTTTTTCTTTACGTTGAGTAGTGGTGTCAGAAACACACCATCGGAGTGTGCCTAGTCACGTACGTTGGTGCGTGTGAGGCTACGTGCGTAGCTACGTGCATTGGTGCGTGTGTACAATCGTGCGTGGGTACGTGTGTTTTTACCAGCATGGGCACCTAATAGTACAGACTCTTTAGGGTGTCCTGCACCTATGCATTATGCTAACAGATGTACGTGTGATGGCCTATGGTGTATCTGAGCCTGTGAGCAGGTGCTGCATTTACCCAGGGTAAATCAGCCGTCCACAGATACACACCATGCAAATCAGCCGTCCACAGATACACACCATGGGGAATGTACCCCCACAGCACCTCGGCCTGGTAGGGGGGAAGTGATCATGTGCACCCCCACAGTACCGCGGCCTGGTAGGGGGTACTGACCGTGTGTTGTACTGGCACAGAGTAGCCACACACCGTCACATTGTGCGGGTACTGTGCTCACCCTGAGGGTGCAGTGAGGCGCCCAGCACCAGGTCCACAGCACCGTCCATGGTGCAGGTCCAAAGCAGTGTGAATGTGTGAGATAGGTAGTTTCTGCAGAAACACCTTGGACATCTCTGTCTGTTTCTGTCAGGTGTAGCCCCCATGGACTCCTAGGTGGCCCATGCACCACCATCCCTCTCTCCCAGGGCTGAGGGCGGCAAAAGATCCACAGTCTACCTCCCTGCAAAGGTGGCAGTAGAGGGGAACATCAACCCCAGTCCTGCTGAGGAACAGACACCCCACAGGGCAGTTTGGTGGCAGTAGAGGGGAACATCAACCCCAGTCCTGCTGAGGAACAGACACCCCACAGGGCAGTCTATGCAGCTCTGTACACATCCATAAGCACAATAACAGACAGACATTAGGCCTGGATATGGTATGCTGCACCCCCACCACTATCTGACGTTCCCCTGGTGCAAGCCATCAGCCACTGCACCCTGCAAGCCACTCCAACACAACACATACCAGCTGCAAACAGTCTGCTAGTGCCCAGTGGAGATGCCTGCACCCAGAACTGGGATGTCAGCATACACAGCAAGCAGATAAATCAGTGACTGGGCCCCAAAAGGAAACCCACATCTATCACATGAGAGAAATACTATATTGCACTATGGGGGTGCCTAGCCATGCTGTGGTCACTGTACAGTCAGTGTGAGAGTGATCTCTCAGCGGGACATACTGAGGTCACCCTGTCTGTGTAGGTGGTGACCGGGCACTACAATGTGCCTGTCACTGCCCTATGCCCTGTGCAGATGCACCCTGGCCAGGCCACCCTGTCCGGCCTATACCCATGGTACCTTGCTCCTCATTATGCACATTGGCAGCTCAATACTGGCAACATTGCTGGCAGTGTGGGCTGTGGAAGGTGTTTGCAGCCACCACACACTGGATTGACAGACAGCCACCCCCACACCTATGCCAGCATTGTGCAACAATAGAGGTGTTCAGCAGCCATACCCACCACACCAGTCCTGGGCACAGTTCAGGCATGGATATGGTACGCAAGACTGTTGGGGGTCACTCCCCAGGGTGGTAAGCACTGTCAGAGACCAGACCTGCAGCACACACCGCAGACATCAGAATGCTTGTTTTGGTGGAGCTCACTGAGCAAACTGTGCTTAACGTAGGAATTGATGTCTGCCAGTTATCACAGGAAACGTTTGATAGCTGTGTACCATATACCCAGATGTAGGGTGGCATTGCTAAGGTATGCAACTGCTAGTATTGGGAGATACAGGCAGGGCCCAATGTCCTTCTTCTCCAGGAGGCATTGGCCAATGGGGCCTGTGGGTGTGTGTGTGGGTGTGTCTGGCCCTGTTGGCTGCTGCTTTACAGCAGAGCTCCCCAACTCCGGTCCTGGTGTTCCAAACACTGGGTTTTCATGCTGTCCCTCATAAATATGCATGAGCTACATCTGCATACCATGGGGGTGGTGCATAGATATGCAGCACAGGCATCTTTATTAGAGGCAGCATGGGACCTGAATGGTGTGGGGCCCTCCAGGACTGCATTTGCGAGACTCTGCTCTGGGTAATGCGCCTGTTTCTGGTGTCTGTGTTTGGTGTGGTAAAATATAGGTGTATGAACCATGCGTCTGTTCTATGCAATAAAGGGGTGTCTTTACTATCACTGTTTAGTGGTGGGTAAAACTATGGAGACTGGGTTGGCAGGAGCCCCAGTTGGGATTTGAACCTGTGACCCTCTGGTTTTACAGGCCCTGGCTGTGTCTGTTGCACCACACTGTGGCCACAGAGACAGTGTAGTCCCTGGAGTTAGTTAAACCGGCCTGACGAGTCAGAAACCCTGCTCTGCACAGGTTTACTGTGGGCTCATTTACCTTGTATGGAGACAAAGGTGCACATAAACCTCAGAAAAGACCTCAGAAAAGGGGCACACACCCATAACCAAGCTGGGCAACAATGATATCATTGGGCAACATTACACAACACTCCCAGGACAACTCCATTACAATGAACTGCTCTTTGAAAGGGTCTGCGGAGCGTAGACCCTTCCAAACATCATTTTTTTTTGGTGCTTTCCAGGGAGTGTTGTTACTTGTTTCCCAGTGCTATCACTGTTGCCCAGCTGAATTATGCTTTTTACAATGTTTCTTGTGGTCATTTTTAACGTTTTATGTGTATTTTGGTCCGTGCACATGTATCACACTGCTCACGTTTTGTGGGTTTCCCTGGTTTTGCTGTACATTGCTGACGGAAATGGTTTCTCTTCCCTTTAATATGCCTCTAACGACAGGTTTTCATTCGCGTTGGAATTGAGCTCAGGAATTCAGTGCGTTAGTGTGAGGGGAGCCTCTCCCCGCCCACTCTCCACCCATTGACCCCCTTCTCTCCGCCCACTATCCACCTTCTGCGCTGTTTTAACGCGCCGCGGAGGTTTACGATCGTTAACTGCGGTTAACGCGCGTAAAGTACGTTTAACGATCGTTCGCACGTCAGAACGCGCGTTCGGATGTGTGAACGATCGTTAAACGTACTTTACGCGCGTTATTCACGATTACCGCACTTTAGTAAACATCCCCCTTAGACTTAGGGTCATGTTTACAAAGCCGCGGTAGCGATTTGCGATCGTTATCAGAGCCGCGGCCCCATTGAAATCAATGGGCCGCGGCTCCGATAACGATCGTGAACCGCTACTGCGGCTTTTTAAACAGTCTTTGACAGAGTGATGGAAGGGGCTCTTGTGTTTACTTCTGGCTCCTTAATGCTTATTTAGACTTAGGCTGTGGAGGAGTGATGGAAGGGGCTCTTGCCCTTACTTCTGGCTCCTTAATGCTTATTTAGACTTAGGCTGTGGAGGAGTGATGGATGGGGCTCTTGCACTTACCTCTCGCTCCTTAATGCTTATTTAGACTTAGGCTGTGGAGGAGTGATGGAAGGGGCTCTTGCGCTTACCTCTGGCTCCTTAATGCTTGTTTGGACTTTTACTTGGCGGAGTGATGGAAGGGGCTCTTGCGCTTACCTCTGGGGCTTTTTTTAGATGTCCTGTTTTGTAAATTCCATCAGCCTACATTTGCAAATAGCAGTATGTACATACCTAGGCTGCAAATCTCTTCTTGCTTGTATAAATGTTACTAATTTCAACATCTCATGTGATGTGATCGTCTTTTTGAACATATTTCAAAATGATCAGTGGTCTTTGTCATAAGGCATTTGAGGACAGACTTAAAGATCTCAATATGCATTCTTTGGAGGAAAGGGGATAGACTCAAGTAATTTGTGGAAATATTTCTTTACGGAAAGAGTAGTAGATGCATGGACTAGTCTCCCAGTGGAGATGCTAGAGATGAGAATTGTACCCGAATCCAGGAAAGCATAGGACAGACACAGAGTATCTCTAAGGGAAAAAAAATAACTGTAAAGCTTAGTAGTTAGTATGCAAGCACAGACTGGATTAGTCATATGATCTTTGTCTGCACCATTTCTGTGTTTCTATTATTTTTCTAAAATGGCCATTTCTATGCTGTCAACTATACATGCATTTCCCATTAAGCTTACTGGTATTTTACAAAAGACTGCAAATTGTGAATATCCACACTCGGTGGCCCTTTGTCTACCTAGATAACCTAGGTAAAATATATTTATAAGAGCAATCCACAAACAAATTCCAACAATGACAAATCTGTTTTAGGCATTATAAACTTACCTGTTAATGGTAGTCAACAAATATATAACTCTTCAAGTCATGGATTTCATAGGCATTATAGGAATAGCTCCAGTGACGATCACTCTGATTGCTCCAGCATTATCTTTATACTACTTGGGCGCAGGGCCGGCACGTCCATTGAGCAAGAATGTTTTTTGCACAGGGCCCCGCGTTTCAGGGGGCCCCGCGCAAAAAACATCTTGCATCCCAGATTCCCAGCTAAGTTTAAAAAAAAAAACCCAGAAACCGGCTGCTGCTGCCGCTGCCGCCGTGACAGCGGCAGAATGGAGAGGGGCCCATTTACAGTCCTTACCACCCCCCCCCCCCATCAGCCCAGCTAAGTTAAAAAAAAAAAAAAAAACCAGAAACCGGCTGCTGCTGCTGCTGCCGCCGTGGCAGCGGCAGAATGGAGAATCCCGCGTGGCCCCCCTGTCCTGAAGTCTTCTATGCGGCCTCCGTCGGCTGTCAGAGCTGCGCGAAGAGAGAGAGCTTCTCCTCTCGCAGCTCTGTTAATCACGCCGCGGGGCGGGATTAACAGAGCCGCGAGAAAGGGAAACTCTCCCTTCGCGCGGCTCTGAAAAGCCCGCGCTGAGGCCGCTTAAAAGACTGCTGGACAGGGGGGCCCCGCGGGATTCTCCATTCTGCCGCTGCCATGGCGGCAGCGGCAGCAGCAGCCGGTTTCTGGTTTTTTTTTTTTTAAACTTAGCTGGGCTGATGGGGAGGGTGGGGAGGGGTAAGGACTGTAAATGGGCTGATTGGGGGGGGGTAAGGACTGTAAATGGGCTGATGGGGAGGGAGGGGGGGTAAGGATTTTAAATGGGCTGATGGGGAGGGAGGGAGGGAGGGGGGGTAAGGACTGTAAATGGGCTGATGGGGAGGGAGGGGGGGTAAGGACTGTAAATGGGCAGATGGTGAGGTAAGGAGTGAAAAATGGCTGAAGTGGAGCGGGGTAAGGACGAAAAAAGGGCTGATGGGGGGTATGGACTGTAATTGGGCTGATCGGGAGGGGGGTAAGGACTGTAAATGGGCTGATGGGGAGGGTAAGGACTGTAAATGGGCGGCTGGGGAGGGCGGGTAAGGACTGTAAATGGGCTGATGGGGAGGGAGGGAGGGAGGGGGGGTAAGGACTGTAAATGGGCTGATGGGGAGGGAGGGAGGGAGGGGGGTAAGGACTGTAAATGGGCTGATGGGGAGGGAGGGAGGGGGGGTAAGGACTGTAAATGGGCTGATGGGGAGGGAGGGAGGGGGGTAAGGACTGTAAATGGGCTGATGGGGAGGGAGGAAGGGGGGGTAAGGACTGTAAATGGGCTGATGGGGGGGGTAAGGACTGTAATTGGGCTGTTGGGGAGGGAGGATGGGGGGGTAAGGACTGTAAATGGGCTGATGGGGGGTAAGGACTGTAAATGGGCTGATAGGGAGGGGGGTAAGGACTGTAAATGGGCTGATGGGGGGGGTAAGGACTGTAAATGGGCTGATGGGGGGGGGTAAGGACTGTAAATGGGCGGATGGGGTGGGGTAAGGACTGGAAATGGGCTGATGGGGAGGGAGGGAGGGAGGGCGGTAAGGACTGTAAATGGCTGATGGGGAGGGAGGTAGGGGGGGTAGGGACTGTAAATGGGCTGATGGGGAGGGAGGGAGGGAGGGGGGGTAAGGACTGTAAATGGGCTGATGGGGAGGGAGGGAGGGGGGGGTAAGGACGGTAAATGGGCTTATGGGGGGGGATGGAGGGGGGGTAATGAATGTAAATGGGCAGATGGGGGGAGGGAGGGGGGGTAAGGACTGTAAATGGGCTGAGGGGGAGGGAGGAAGGGGGGGGTAAGGACTGTAAATGGGCTGAGGGGGGTTAGGACGGTAGATGGGGTGATGGGGAGGGGGGGAGGGGGGGTAGGGAGTGTAAATGGGCTGATGGGGGGAGGGAGGGGGGGGGGTAAGGACTGTAAATGGGCTGATGGGGAGGGAGGGGGGTAAGGACTGTAAATGGGCTGTGGGGGGGGGTAGGACTGGTAATGGGCTATAGGGGATACGGACTGGAAGTGGGCTGATTGGGGGGTTAAGACTGGTAAAGGGCTATGGGGGGTTAGGACAGGTAATAGACTATGGAGGGGCTAAGACTGGAAATGGGCTGATGGGGGAAGTTATGACAGGTAATGGGCTATGGGGAGCTACGACTACAAGTGGGCTGATGGGGGGATTAGGACTGGAAACGGGCTATGGGGCGGTGGGCTAAGACTGGAAATGGGCTGTGGGGGGCGTTAGGACTGGTAATGGGCTGTGGGGGGCATTAGGACTGGTAATGGGCTATGGGGGGGTTACAACAGGTAATGGGCTATGGGGAGGTACGACTACAAGTGGGCTGATGGGGGGATTAGGACAGGTAATGGGCTGATGGGGGGTTACAACAGGTAATGGGCTATGGGGGGGCTAGGACTACAAGTAGGCTGTTAGGGGGTTAGGACTGGTAATGGGCTGTGGGGGGCGTTAGGACTGGTAATGGGCTGTGGGGGCGTTAGGACTGGTAATGGGCTGGGGGGGTTAGAACTGGTACTGGGCTATGGGGGGGTCTTACAACAGGTAATGGGCTATGGGGAGCTACGACTACAAGTGGGCTGATGGGGGGCTAGGACTGGTAATGGGCTATAGGGGATTCGGACTGGAAGTGGGCTGATGGGGGGTTAAGACTGGGAATGGGCTATGGGGGGTTAGGACAGGTAATAGACTATGGAGGGGCTAAGACTGGAAATGGGCTGATGGGGGAAGTTATGACAGGTAATGGGCTATGGGGGGCTACGACTACAAGTGGGCTGATGGGGGGATTAGGACTGGAAACGGGCTATGGGGCGGTGGGCTAAGACTGGAAATGGGCTGTGGGGGGTGTTAGGACTGGTAATGGGCTGTGGGGGGCATTAGGACTGGTAATGGGCTGTGGGGGGCATTAGGACTGGTAATGGGCTATGGGGGGGTTACAACAGGTAATGGGCTATGGGGAGGTACGACTACAAGTGGGCTGATGGGGGGATTAGGACAGGTAATGGGCTATGGGGGGGTTAGGACAGGTAATGGGCTGATGGGGGGTTACAACAGGTAATGGGCTATGGGGAGGTACGACTACAAGTGGGCTGATGGGATTAGGACAGGTAATGGGCTATGGGGGGGTTAGGACAGGTAATGGGCTGATGGGGGGTTACAACAGGTAATGGGCTATGGGGGGGCTAAGACTACAAGTAGGCTGATAGGGGTTTAGGGCTGGTAATGGGCTGTGGGGGGCGTTAGGACTGGTAATGGGCTGTGGGGGCGTTAGGACTGGTAATGGGCTGTGGGGGCGTTAGGATTGGAAATGGACTGATGGGGGACTAGGACTGGAAATGGGCTGATGCAGGGACAAGAAGGGAGCAGATGCTGGGTGGGGCTGGAACTAGAAAGGAGCTGATGTTGGGGGAGGATTAGAATGGGATAGAGCTGGGAGAGTGAAATGGAGAGGGAAAAATATTTTGCGTGGGAGGGAAGACATATCTACTACAATTGGCCGGATATTGGGAGAGTAAGTGGGGATTGAGGATGGAGGGATAAAATTTGAGTGGATGAAATAGGAATGAGGAAAGAGCAAAAGGAGAAAGATTAGTATGTTAAAGCAGATGTAGAGAGAGAATGGAAAAAAAAAACAAGAAGACAGAAGAAAGGACAAATGGACAGCAGATGGAGAGTTAGCAGAAGACACGAAGAAACCAGAAGAAAGTGGCTGGAACAATTGCAACTGAAAAAAATGCACAAAAGGTAGAAAAATATCTCTTTATTTTGAATTTATTAACTGGAATATGTCAGCTCTGGGAAATGTGCATCATTAATTTTTGCGCTTTGTTTAGTACAAGAGGAAATTAATTTATAGTTTTATTTCTACAGTGTTGTTGTATATTCCAAGTTTGGCTTTTGGGTTCCCAGTTTAATTATTGTCTTCCTGTTTCTAAATTGTGATTCCTTGTTTGGTGATGGTCTATGTTCTGCATGTGTAACTGAGCTGAGGTATTCTGTTTATGTAATTCCTATTTGACATTGCCACTTGTTCTTTCCCCAGTAGGTCATGTATTATTGTTCTCTGAAATGTATTGGTTTAATATTTGCAGTGTTGTCTTTTGATAGTTAGGGTATGGTGCTTTGTGAGTCCTGGTAGTGCTGTTAGGAGACGGCTGGTTTGCTATTGGGTCTAAATGGGCAGTGTTTGTAGTAGTTCCTAATGTGCCTGGCGGTTGGTACTGGATTATAGAATGTAGAAACCTTTTAGTCTTTCTTTATCCATATACTCATTAAGAGGCATGTTTACTAAAAGTTAGTAGTGTATGGTAATATTATGCAAATATTTATGCAAATGAGGCACCTTATGCAAATGAGGCCCCGCACCGAGTCTCCGCACATGGCCCCGCACCCCCCTTGGGCCGCCCCTGCTTGGGCGGAGAGGTACACCCACCAATGCATATTTCAGCAGTATAGAAACATGGCGGCAGAAAAAAGATCATATGGCCTATCTAGTCTGCCCTTCCATATCAACTACTATAGTCCATTTTTTTCCTTTATTGATGTTCTGTGTTTGTCCTATACTTTCTTGAATTCAGATAGGGCCCAATTTCGTCCCATACATACATCTCTTTTGTAAGTCCGGGCTGAGCCAGACGTACAAAGGAGATTGCGATTCTGATCCCGCGGGGCACGTCTAGCCCCTCGGGATCAAAATCACGAATAGGCAAGTACATGCAGGCCGGGACTGTGATTTAGTCCGGGCCTGCACATACATTCTTGCCCAACTAACTCAGTCAGGGCTTTTAAATGGAGCCACAGCACCATGGTGTCATGTTGCTATGGCGCCACAGCTCCATTTCAAAGCTGCGATGCCGGCCACCTCAAAATAGTTAATTCCCCACAGCATGACCTCCGTCCAGCCTCCTAAGACCAGGGTTGGGCTGTGGGGAATTAACTCTTGCCCCCCAGCCCCATCCACACCCTGGAGCTGAATAAAAGAAATGCCCAGGGATGTTACTGAACCCAGAGGGTGGAATAACTTCCCCGGACTTTTTTCCAGCCCTGGATGTACAGGGCTAGCATTAGAATTGGCCCTGTATGTCCAGGGATGACGACCGCCCACTGCCTGCCCACTCTCTGCCCTTGTGTCGCCCTTTCCTGTCCCCATCTAACTTCCACGCACAACCAGCAGGGAAGTTAGACAGGAGGGGAAAGCCGTCACTCTTCTGTAAATAAATATTTCCACATATTGCTCCTGAGTCTGTCCCCTTTCACCCTCATCCTATATCACATCATTGCAGAGCTTATTTTCTATTCAAAGAGGCTCTCCTCATGTGCATTTATGCCACGGAAGTATTTTAACATCTCATATCGCCTCAATTCTGCCTTTACTCTAAAGTACACATATTGAAATCTTTCAGTCTATCCCCATATAATTTATAACTAAGACCACTGACCATTTTGGTAGCCATCCTCTGTTTATATCCTTTTGAAGATGTGATTTCCAAAATTGCATGTTGTTAAGTGCCGTCGAGTCGGAGTCGACTCATGGCGACCCTCTGGATAGCTATCCTAAATTGTGTTCGGTCTTCAGTCAGGCGGCTCATTGATGACAGACTGGTACCCATAGCTGCTGTTATTGTAGCGATCCATCTCATTGCTGGCCTTCCTCTTTTGCGTTGACCTTCTATCTTGCCAAGCATGATGTCTTTCTCTAATGATCTCTCTCTTCGCATGATGTGTCCGAAGTACTCCAAATGATGTCTCACCAAAGACTTATACAGAGGCACTATCACCTCCTTTTTTCTGCTGGTCATTCTTCTCCCTATGCACCAAAGCGTCTTCTGGCTTTCGCCATCGCTGTTTCTACCTGTTTAGCCACTTTAAGATTTATTTATTTATTTTTATTTATTTATTTTATTTAACAGTTTCTTATATACCGCCCCTTCCAGAGATCAGGGGCGGTTCACATCGAACAAAAATCAATATACTTCTGTATATTTTACATGGAACTTGTGTTAACTATGTACACGTTTAGTACAAGATTATCAAAAACAATCATGCCCAGGTCCCGTTATTCTTTCATGGACAGAAGTATTTTACCCCTTATACTGTACTATTCCCTTGGATTGTTGCAGCCCAAATGCATGACTCTGCATTCTTTAGCATTAAATCTCAGCTGCCGAATTCTCTGTCATTCTTCAGTCTTACCTAGATCCCTCCTTGTGTTACCTACTCCTTCCTAGGTGTCTACTCTATTGCAGATTTTAGTATCATCCACAAAGAGGCAAACCTCAAGCCGTGGAGCCACTAGAACTTCCCCAAATTCCTTCAGTACTCTCAGACGTATCCCATCTGGCCCCATTACTTTGTCTATTTTGAGTTTAGCTAGTTCCTCATGAACATAGTCTTCTGAAAATCATTCAAGATCCCCTTCTCTTCTGTTTTGTGCTTGTTTTCTGAGCCCCTCATCTGTGAACACAGAACAAAGATATTTGCTAAGCAATTCTGCTTCATCCTCATCAGCTCCTACATATTTCTCCCCTTCACCCTTAAGTCAGACAATACCACTTCTGCACTTCCTCCTTTTGCTAACATATCTGAAAAATGGCTTGTCCCCCCCATTTTATTGCATTGGCTACCTCATTGTGTTTTTCTATCTTTGCTTTCCTGACTACTTTCCTAACTTCACTAAGTTTTTCCAAATATTGATGCTTGCCTTCCTCTTTCTGTGATCTCTTGTGTTTCATGGAGGCTGCTCTCTTTTTCTTCACCTTTTCAATTACTTCTTTTGAGAGCCATAGTGGCCTTCTTTTCCTTTTATATTTATTTACATTTATAACAAAAAGGTTTGTTACCATTAAAATTTCCCTTTTCATTTCCCCTCATTATTTTAGTGGCTATACATATAGGGGTATGTTTACTAAACCGGGCTAACGGTTAACCCGGGCTATCTGCAACTAGGTCCCATTGAATAATATGGGACCTAGTGGCAGATAGCCCGGGTTAACCGTTAGCCCGATTTAGTAAACATACCCCATAGTCTTGGTGGGTCATTTTAGTCCTCCTAAAAAAAGAATCTATATTATTATTATGTAATTTGGCCCTGTTTTATGTACTACACTTAGGGCAGTAATACATGCACAAAAATGATTAATATTTTTTTGGGATTTCATTCAGTGACCCAAAACAGTTTTCCATGCCAACCCCTTCTCCAAGCTTCAGCAACAGCATCATCCCCCTTCTCCAAGTCCCAGCAAAAGTCCTCTTCTTCCAGCTCCCTACATCAGCAACAGCCCCTCTCTCCCAGCACCCTGTATTGACACCACCCCCTCCACCAACACCTGCACACTGTGGCAAGAGCTTGTGCTTTTTGCTCCCACTGATCTCTGCTGCTTGGTCAGTTCTTCAGATGGCACCACATGGGAGGATTGGAAACGTGATGACTGGACGTGCTTGTTCTCAGGTTTCAAACAATTTCCAGTGCCGGCGACCAAGCAGCAGAGAGCAGAGGAAACAAAAGCAGGATCTCCTACCACAGGACTCTGCAGCAGTGGCCGGCTCCATTGATGTCAGCCAGCCATAACTACAGCTGCTGGATGAGAACATCAGGGTGCTGAAGAAGGGGTGCTTTTTTTTGGAGTTTATTGGTTATAACCCAAAACTCCAAATTCATCTTTAGGTGGTTTATTGGAATTTTTTTTTAGTAATAACCAATAAGCAGAAGCCTTATTTATAATCTGCACATGTCCTTTGTGACTCTGACCATGGATAAAATCATGCATGCGCATATCATTGCATGTACTTTTACACTTGTCGCAATTATAGGACCCATTTTATGTCCATATATTGCCATATGTATGCAAAAAAGACTTATGCCACTGTGATGATCAAGGTCTATCATGAATGCATTTTAGTTGAAGGAGGGCCACAGGTAGCAGCAGAGTGCATCTCTGCATTTGTGTGGTTACCAAACCATAACTAGATGCGTCATAGCTGGAAGGCATCTCTTTCATTTAAATCTAACATAAAAGCCCTCTTAATTCAGGTGAACTCTGAGAGTGAATCAGGTCGTTTTTAGGTAATAAAGAAAATGCCATGGTGAAATTTGCCTGTTTTTGGGGCACGAAGGATCAAAAGTTGTTACCAATTGTACAGACTAAATAAAATCATCATCTATGAAGGAAGCACATCCTGAAGTTCATTAACATCATAAAACCAATCAATTTTGGGGGTCATCAAGAACAATTTTGGGGGTCATCAAGAACAATTTTGGGGGTCATCAAGAACAACCGAGAATCATGATGCTTTCAAAACACAATTAGCAAGACATCGCTCATCCGTATCTTCTAACATGAAAAAATATTACGCAGGCAGATTACAGCGTTCCCTCAACAAACCTCACGAGCTCTTCCACATCGTGAAAACCCTAACAAAGGAACCCTCTCAGAGCGCCCCACCCCTCCTAGATCCTCAGAAATATGCCAACTACTTACGAAGCAAAAGTAATCAGCTTGATCCAACCTCTACTCCCCCCACTTCAGCCAACACTCCCTACACTGTCCCTCCACCCTCACCTAGCCAATTCTCGGGTGAGACTCAAAACACTCTCTCTTCCTTCTCCACTCCAAATGACAGAATCATTCAAGATACCATCTTAAAAATAAATCCCACAACAGCACCCTCCGACCCCTGTCCAGCTTCCTGGATAAAGTCACTACGAGCTGATCTCAGCCCATTTCTAGCAAAAATAATAGATGCATCGTTCTCTGCAGGAACATTCCCCCACACCCTGAAGCAGACCTCCATCAGACCCCTCCTAAAAAACAGCAGGTTGGACCCCTCTTTGATGGAATCTTATAGACCCATCTCCAGCATTCCCCTCCTTTCGAAAGTCATCGAAAAGATCACTCAACGTCAACTACAAGACCATCTTGACTGCAATGCACCCTTACACCCATGTCAGCACGGATTTCGTGAATCACACGGTGTGGAAACCCTACTGACTTCCTTGTTCAACACTCTTACCATAGGCCTAAACAATGTCAGACAAGGTTTTGCCTTGATCTTCATGGACATTGCAGCGGCGTTTGACACTGTTGATCATGAAGTTCTCCTATCGCGTCTTAGAAAGAAGGGAGTTCACGGATCCGCCCTCTCTTGGTGTTCCTCATACCTCAGAGACCGTTGGCAACATGTTCGTTCTGGATCTTCAACCTCCGACCCCTTCCAGCAAACCAAAGGTGTGCCACAAGGCTCCTCCCTTTCCGCCCTACTTTTCAATGTTTATATGCAGCCTATCTGTGACCTCATCCAATCATTCAACATCAACTGCCTGGTCTATGCTGATGATGTCCTTATGTATATGCCATTCTCAACAGAGCTCCTTGACCTCTCCCCACTAATCGAGTGCTTCGACGCGGTTACAGACTGGTTAAAATCACAGATGCTTAAGATAAACTTTAAAAAGACAGAAGTCCTCTTCGTGACGAGAAACCCTGCATTCACCTCACCAAGGTCCATCAAAGTGCGTGACGCCGAGCTCATCTGCAAGTCTACAGTCAGATACCTAGGGGTTACCCTCGATCAACAGCTCAATATGAAGGCCCACATCAACAACGTAGCGAAATCCGTCTATCATAAAATCCGGACCCTTCGTCATTTGCGTCAGCTGCTTGAACCAGATGACTTTCGATCAGTCTTTCAGGCCCTAATAATGCCCCATCTGGACTACGCCAATGCCATTCTACATGGCCTACCAAAGAGTACGATTAACCCCTTACAATTGGCCATGAACTCGGCTGCAAGAATTCTCTATGGAGCCTCCAAGCGAACCCACATCACTCCAATACTGAAACAGCTACATTGGCTTCCTATGCACTCCAGGATCTCTTTCAAGATCCTTACCATGACTCACAAAGCGATCAATAATAACTCCGCATCTTCTATCACCGACCTGATATCAACTACACCCCCTAATCGCGCAAGGAGATCGACTGCCTCCAATTCTCTTGTATTACCCAAGGCAATCACGAAGTGCTCTCAAGCCACCAGATCCAGAGCCTTCTCTTACTTCGCACCATCATGTTGGAATGCCCTACCAACAGAAATCAGAACCATCAGTGACCTCTCCCAGTTCAGGAAGGCACTGAAGCATCACCTGTTCTTGCAGCACTACAATATTTCAGACACTGCCTCACACCAACCTACCTCTACACCCCATGTCAACACGTTAAACCCATGCTCTCCATAGTCTTAACGCGAAGAGCTGCAATCTCACCTTGCTTCTTCCCTCATCAAGAAATATATAGCTGCGCCTAGTTGTTCTGTACATAGTTGCTTTTTGTACATAGTTATTATGTTCCTCTGTTTATGAAACCTGTTGAATGTAAACCTGTTTAATGTATACCCAGCTGTTCATTGTAAGCACCGATCAATATTTGGCAAGTGTAGTTTCTGTTCATTGTAAACCGCGCTGATGTCGAATAGTGCGGTATAAAAGAAACTGTAAATAAATAAATAAATAAAGAAATCTGTTAACATTTTCATCTATGGGAAACAATGTTTTATCCACTGCAACCAGGGCCAGCCCTAGAGTTTGTTCAAGGTGTTGGTGCCCTTAGCAAATCTCAAGCTTTACACCCCCTCTGGCTGTCAAAATCTATTATTTAGCTTTGAATGCCCCATTTTTGCTGCCCACCAGAGGTTGCTGCTCTAGGCAATGCCTAGTTTGCCTAGTGGTTGGGCCAGCCCTCATTGCAATCCATGAGCCCAGTCATTCTTTATATGACAAACAAGTTAAAACACATTTTTTTAAAATTATTGATCAAAATAAGCACAATGTTAGTTACAAAACTGAGGTACTGTCCCTAGCTAAGATTTCTCCTCCCTCCAAGCACTGCAGATGATGTTAGAAGATCTCTAAAGGAAAAGAAGGTACTTTAGTATTTGATATGGAAGGGCAGACTAGATAGGCCATGTGGCCTTTTTCTGTCGTCATGTTTCCATGTTTCTGTGAAACAAGCGTGATATGTTACTGACACCTTTTTGACACATGCACAATATTGTAGATGTCACAGGTTAGCAAATTTTCTCCTCATTTCACACATCAGCCTGCAAGGCTACTTTTACTAACACCATAAAGGTCTTAATTTTAGGACTGGGAAAGCCAGGCTGAGATCTTTGCTGTCTCATAGCAGCATTGGGAGAAAATTAAATTCATGTAAAGAGTTAGTAGCATGATAGGTGTATGGATGGGCAAAAAAAGTGTTTGGTTCATGATCATTTAAAATAAAATTTTCCTGATTTCTGTGCATTTTGTTTAGTTTATTTCATGGGGGTTTTTTTAGGTGCACATTGCATGCATGCAAGAACTTCTTTAAGCACACAGCGATGGTGTGCATGTTAATTCATAAGCATATTCTCTGGATTTACATTTAGTTCAGTCCTCTGCAGTAGTAGCTCAGGGTCAGTTATATTCGAGTACAGTAAGTACTTCCCTGTCTTCAGAGGACTTACGGTCTAATGGGCTGATGAAGAAACCTTACGCTAGAATCATGTGCTGAAGCTCACTGCATGGTTTCCTAATACAAGCCTAACGCAAACGTTTTGTTCTCTAATACTGGAACCAAATAGCCTGCAAAGAAGCTGTGCATCAAAAGTCTGTGCTAACCAAAGAGAGCAAGCTAGATGTATGTGCATACAAGTCTGTGCTAGCAGGCACCTATATCTTGTGCACATGTGCTGGAATGCTATCTGGCTCATAATCAATACTATTCAGTGCAGAACCTCTTTATATGCCAGATAGCATTCCAGCACATGCACAGACATTGGTCCTGCACACTTCATCCTCTGCTCCTCATCCTTTGCCAATTTGTGTGCCTTTCACCCACTCCCATTCAGCAAAGCCCAAAACAAATCATGGGCCTATACAAGCAAGACAAAGAGGAGAACCAGGCAGAAATACTTCACTAGCGCTGACTGCAAACCAATGAGCTAACACCTTACACCTCCTCAGACCTTGAGTTAAGATCCCAGCATCAAGCTCAGCCTTCTTGGTCTTCTGTGCACTTCTCTGTATTTGTGCTGAAGAGCTAATTGCGTCATTACCATGGATTTAAATGTGGGAGTATTTAGCTATGCACTGGGCCGTTCACTGCTGTCTGCTCACCGCATTATGCACAAAACTCCTTTCAGTATTGGTAGTGCACAAAATTGTACACAAAAGCTATCTTGCCATGACAAAATCCACAAGATCCCATCTTCCCCCCCCCCCCTACCTCTGCTACCCTTTCTTCCTTCTCTATGATCTCTGAGGAGGAAACCACCCACCTTCTTTCCTCATCCAAGCTCACTACCTGCTTCTCTGTAGTCCCTTTTATCTCGCATATTCTCAACCTATCACTCTCCACTGCAACTTTCCCTGCAGCCTTCAAGCATCCTGTAGTCATTCCCCTCGTCAAAAAACCTTCACTAGACCCTACCTGTCCTTCTCACTATCGACCCATCTCCCTCCTCCTCTTCACTTCTAAACTACTTGAACGTGCAGTTCACCACCGTTGCCTCAACTTTCTCTCCTCTCAAGTCTTTCTGGATCCTCTACAATCTGGTTTTCATCCTTTACATTCTTCCAAAACGGCTCTTGCCAAAGTCTCCAGTGACCTCTTCCTGGCTAAATCCAAGGGCCTTTACTCAGTTCTCATCCTTCTTGACCTTTCTGCTGCTTTTGACACTGTTGACCACAATCTTCTTCTTGATACCTTGTCCTCACTTGGTTTTAAGGGCTCTGTGCTATCCTGGTTCTCTTCTTATCTCTCCCATCGCTCCTTCAGTGTTTGTTCTGGTGGATCCTCCTCTATTGCAATCCCGCTCTTAGTTGGTGTCTTGAGTCCACTCCTTTTCTGTCTCTATACCCAGTCCTTTGGTGTGCTCTTCTCTTCCCAAGCTTTTCAATACCATCTTTACATTGATGATTCCCAGATCTTACCTCTCTATACCTGAAATCTCTCTAGCAATCCAGGCCAGGATCTCTGCCTGCCTTTCTAATATTGCAGCTTGGATGTCTCACCGTCACTTGAAATTGAACACGGCCAAAACTGAGCTTCTTATTTTTCCCCCTAAACCCTGCTCTTCCCTTCCTCCTTTCTCAGTCTCTGTGGATAGTTCTCTACTCCTCCCTGTCTCCTCAGCTCACAACCTTGGGGTCGTCTTTGACTCCTCTCTCTTCTCCACAAACATCCAATGATAGCTAAAGCCTGCCTTTTCTTTCGCTATAACTAAATCACCAATCCCTGGTTTGGTAAATATAAAATCCAATCTATACAGAGAACCAAACCTAAAAATAAACCCCTTACTTAAAACTTCATTTTTTTGTCGGAAGAGGCTGGGGAATGGAATGGAAGCCCAGTCACACCAGACAACCCGTTCCCTTTTAATTATGTAAGCGAAAATGCTGTACTTAGCTTTAGAAATATTCAGTGAAGTTTGTGCACACCAAAAAACTCTGTTTCTTATAAGCAGTCAGATAGCAACCACGACATACATTTCGGGCCCTAGGCCCTGTTTCAAGTGTTCATGCTTCTTCCAATGTACCGCTAAGACAAACATTCAAATTCTCCATACCCCACTGATTAATAAAGGGGAAAGTTGTTTTCATTGGCTAACACTAGCTGCTCATCAATTGGAAGCTCCAATCAACTAAACGGGAGACCCCATCGTCATCGGGGAATCCCTTAGTATCATGGATGACGTCAAAGCAGGCTAAACCACTCAACCTCTTTGTTTAACCCTAGAGGATGGACAGCTTGTAATTCATAAATGAGTTGCTGTTCACGTCTTTGCAATGCAAGAAGTCTGTTACCTCCCCGAGGGTTCGGGGGTATAAAATCTAATACCGTCCAAGTGAAATCCGAGTGAAATTGATGGTGTAGTAACTCACAGTGCTCAACTAAAGGTGCTGATAATACCATCTGCCGAATCCGAGTCGGATCTTAATCTTCCGAGAAGTCCTGCCTATATATATCAAGGGGCAAGTGCATTGTAAGGCATAGACTACATGGGTTGAATCACACGATGTCAGTCATCTACGTTGATAAAATGCCCCCGTATTAGGATGAATCCATTCCAATCCAGTCTATGCCGTTTTGCACCAACTACAGGTGGCACATGTAGTATGCCCCCTGTTAGCAGGATCAAACATTAAAGGACGATCAGGAGATGTAGCTGAATGGACCAAACGATCCCTTAAGTTCGGCCCCCTGGAAAAAGCAATCCGGAGCGGTTTCCGAAAACATGGGTGCAAACTCAAGACTGCCCAATGTTTCCGAAGTATAGCTACTATTGACGAACTAAGAGTAGTATATGGTAATGTTCCAATAATAAAATCCTGATCATCAGATCGTGACTGTGGCGGTACGGAACAGTCCCCCAAAAGCCATTCTCGATGGGTATATAGAGCACGTTTGTAGGCAATCGTAACAACCTTCTCTGGGTACCCTCGCTGTAACAAGCGATTTGTCAGGTCAGAGGCATGAAATTTAAAGTCCGATGTTGTGGAACAGAGCCGACGCAGTCGAAGGAATTGACCATAGGGCAAATTTCTCCGCATAGGGCCCAGATGACAACTATGGTACATAAGTAAGCTGTTTCGTTGAACGCTCTTCCTATATAAGGTCGTACGAAATGTGCCCTGATCTTTAATAATCAGTATATCCAAAAACTCTATTTGTTTTAAATCATAATGGGCAGTGAATTTAAGATTAGGCTTCAAAGTGTTAAGCCAAACCAAAAAATCTTGAAGATTTGATAACGTATCAAACCATAAGACCATGCAATAGAGTAGACACCCAGGAAGGTGTAGATAACATGAGGAGGGATCTAGCTAAGCTTGAAGAATGGTCTAGAATTTGGCAACTGGGATTTAATGTTAAAAAATGTAAGGTCATGCATTTGGGCTGCAGCAATCCAAGGGAGCAATACAGTATAGGAGGTGAAGTACTTTTGTCCACTAAAGAAGAGCGGGACCTAGGCGTAGTTGTGTCCGATGATCTTAAAGTAGCTAAACAGATAGAAAAGGTGACGGCAAAAGCTAGAAGGATGCTTGGGTGCATACGGAGAGGAATGGCTAGCAGAAAAAAGGAGGTGATAATGCCTCTGTATAAGTCTTTGGTGCGACCTCTTTTGGAGTATGGTGTGCAATTCTGGAGACCGCACCTTCAAAAGGATATGAACAGGATGGAGTCGGTGCAGAGGGTTGCTACTAAGATGATTAGTGGCCTTCATTATAAAGCATATGAGGACAGACTTAAGGATCTTAATATGTACACCTTAGAGGAAAGGCGGGATAGAGGTGATATGATTGAGATGTTTAAATACCTCCGTGGCATAAATGTTCAGGGAGAGAGCCTCTTTCAATTGAAAGCAAGTTCTGCGACGAGGGGACATGGGATGAGGGTGAAGGGAGATAGATTCAGGAGTGATATGCGGAAATATTTCTTTACGGAAAGAGTAGTGGATCCGTGGAATAGTCTCCCAGTGGAGGTGGTAGAGATGAGGACAGTAACTGAATTCAAAAAAGCATGGGACCAACACAGAGGATCTCTAAAGGTAAAAAGTGGACTGTTGTAGTTGTTATGGAAGGACAGACTAGATGGGCCTTGTGGTCTTTTTCTGTCATCATGTTTCTATGTTTCTATAAGAAAAACACATCATCTAGGAACCGTCTCCAAAAACGTACTGGTTTAAAAAACTCAGAAGGGTACAAACTGACTTCTTCAAACTGAGCCATGTACAGCGTAGCTATTGAAGGAGCCACCGAAGCTCCCATTGCGATCCTGTAGATCTGGTGGTAAAATTGCCCTTCGGAGAGGAAATAGTTCCTAGTTAATACCATGCAAAGTAATTCACACAAAAATGCCCGGGGCAACCTTTGAGGAGCAAACTGAAACAAAGTGTCCATTAACTCCAAAACCTCTGCCTGATCTATGTTCGTATATAAAGCTTCAACATCAAGGGTCACCAAATAAAAGTGCCATGATGATATAGGCTCTTTGGCTAATTGTTGCAAAAAATGTGAGGAATCTTTTATGAAAGATTTTACTAACATAGCTTCCTTTTGCAAAAAGACATCACAGAACTGTGACAGGGGCTCCAATAAAGAGCCTCTACAAGACACAATAGGCCTACCTGGGGGAGCGGTTAAGGACTTATGGACGTTCGGTACCATGTACATAATGGGCCGAACCGGTGTGTCCAGCTTCAGAAAGCTGTATTCACGCTTTGTCAACCAGCCCAAAGACAGAACTTCATCCAAAAGGACTTTAATCTCTTGCTGAAGGGGAACAGTTGGATCCGTAGAAAGCAAACAATAAGTGTGACGATCAAGTAAATGTTCTCGTAGTACTTGCAAATAAGCCCCTGTAGATTGCACCACCACCGCCCCGCCTTTATCAGCCCTCCTAATAACAATATTAGGGTCATGTTGTAAATTCTTTAATGCTTGCCATTCAGACCTATTTTAATTAGATTTGTTATAATGTTTCTTATTTTCCAATTTTTGCAAATCCCGGAAAACCAAATTCTGATAAGTCAATATAGTTGGATCCGGTGCACCTGGGGGAAGCCATTTTGACACTGGCGTTTTAACAGAATCATCGGGACCCATTAGTTTATCTGCAAAAAATTGTGTTATATATAGTTTACGAAAAAACGTATGTAAGCTGAATCGAGTTTGAAAAGGATCATGATGTACCGTCGGGACAAAAGTTAATCCAAGGTTTAATAATTGGAGTTGTGTTTCTGAAAGTGATATCAAAGAGAGGTTTATAACAATTGAGTTTTTGCTTTTTGTCGAGTCAAAGGAGGATCCCAATCGGGTGCGGATTGCCCTCGTCGGGGAGGTCGACCGCGATTCGGACCCCGCCGAAAATTTTGAGTGTGTGAGCTGCCAGACGTTGATGGAGTCTCCGAGCCACTACTAAGGTCCTCAGATTCATCAGAGGTATCAAAAGTAACCCTCTTCTTATGATAATCATCATTAGTTTTATACATCCAATAATAAACCTTATTGTCATCATAATCTGCTTTATCACGTAAAAATTTGCTCATTTTATAAGATTTCAAATACTCAAAAAAACCTTTAATTTGATGATCAATATCATCCATTTTTGCTGAAAATGCAACCTCGTCAAGACTAGATTTTAAAGTAGTCTTAGTTTCCTCAATCTGTTTCTGCAGTGTGTCTTCCTCCTTGATTGTCCGTTCAAGAATTAATGCAATTAGATCAAAACTACATTTATTAGAAATTTGGTTCCACTTAGTTATAAAATCTGAATCAGAGGTAAACATTTTCGGAGCTCTGGTCATTCGAAGGCCCCGAGGAATAATCCGAGTCTTTAAATACTGAGAAATTGAAGCCCCGTGTAGTTGTGCTCGAGTTAAACGTTTTCTTAATGCCTTAAGGTCAGCAATTGTTTGATTCTGTGCTGTAGAAGCCTGTCCTTCTGAAAAGTCAAACACGGAGGGACGTTTACGCAATGCTTCTAATTCCTCCTTATGTACCTCCTTATGTACCATAGTTGTCCTTCTTCTAATTCCTCCTTATGTACCATAGTTGTCATCCGGGCCCTATGCGGAGAAATTTGCCCTATGGTCAATTCCTTCGACTGCGTCAGCTCTGTTCCACAACATCGGACTTTAAATTTCATGCCTCTGACCTGACAAATCACTTGTTACAGCGAGGGTACCCAGAGAAGGTTGTTACAATTGCCTACAAACGTGCTCTATATACCCATCGAGAATGGCTTTTGGGGGACTGTTCCGTACCGCCACAGTCACGATCTGATGATCAGGATTTTATTATTGGAACATTACCATATACTACTCTTAGTTCGTCAATAGTAGCTATAGTTCGGAAACATTGGGCAGTTTTGAGTTTGCACCCATGTTTTCGGAAACCGCTCCGGATTGCTTTTTCCAGGGGGCCGAACTTAAGGGATCGTTTGGTCCATTCAGCTACATCTCCTGATCATCCTTTAATGTTTGATCCTGCTAACAGGGGGCATACTACATGTGCCACCTGTAGTTGGTGCAAAACGGCACAGACTGGATTGGAATAGATTTATCCTAATACGGGGGCAATTTATCAACGTAGATGGCTGACATCGTGTGATTCAACCCATGTAGTCTATGCCTTACAATGCACTTGCCCCTTGATATATATAGGCAGGACTTCTCGGAAGATTAAGATCCGACTGAGTGAACATGCCTCTCGGATTCGGCAGAAGGTATTATCAGCACCTTTAGTTGAGCACTGTGAGTTACTACACCATCAATTTCACTCGGATTTCACGGTATTAGATTTTATACCCCCCGAACCCTCGGGGAGGTAACAGACTTCTTGCGTTGCAAAGACGTGAACAGCAACTCGTTTATGAATTACAAGCTGTCCATCCTCTAGGGTTAAACAAAGAGGTTGAGTGGTTTAGCCTGCTTTGACGTCATCCATGATACTAAGGGATTCCCCGATGATGATGGGGTCTCCCGTTTAGTTGATTGGAGCTTCCAATTGATGAGCAGCTAGTGTTAGCCAATGAAAACAACTTTCCCCTTTATTAATCAGTGGGGTATGGAGGATTTGAATGTTTGTCTTAGCGGTACATTGGAAGAAGCATGAACACTTGAAACAGGGCCTAGGGCCCGAAACGTACGTCGTGGTTGCTATCTGACCGCTTATAAGAAACAGAGTTTTTTGGTGTGCACAAACTTCACTGAATATTTCTAAAGCTAAGTACAGCGTTTTCGCTTACATAATTAAAAGGGAACGGGTTGTCTGGTGTGACTGGGCTTCCATTCCAGTCGCCCCCAGCCTCTTCCGACAAAAAAATGAAGTTTTAAGTAAGGTGTTTATTTTTAGGTTTGGTTCTCTGTATAGATTGGATTTTCTTTCGCTATAGCATCAACAAAATTCACCCATTCCTTTATGAACACATTACTAAGACACTTATCCATGCCTTAGTCACCTCCTGTCTAGGCTATTGTAACCTACTCCTTGCTGTCTCCTCTGAATCATCTTTTCCCCTTCAATCTGTTCAACATTCTGCTGCACGGCTAATCTTCCACCAGCCTCATCAAGCTCATATTGCCGCTCTTCTCAAGTCACTTCATTGGCTCCCTATCCATTTCTGTATCCAGTTCAAACTTCTCCTGCTGACCTATAAGTGCATTCACTCTGCAGCTCCTCACTACCTCTCCTCTTATTTCTCCCTACACCCCTCCTCGGGTACTCCGCTCTCCTGGCAAATCGCTTCTATCTGTGACCTTCTCTTCTACTGCTAACTTCGCTCCTTTCATCTTGCTGCTCCTTATGCCTGGAACAAACTACCTGAGTTTGTATGTCAAGCATTCTTTGACCCTTTGCAAATCCAGGCTGAAAACTCACCTCTTCACTGCCGCTTTCGGATCTTAACTCATCTGGTCACCTTTGTGTTTCTTTACCTTCTTTACCATTCCTCCCCCCCCCCCCCCCCCACCACCAGCTGTATCCCATGTCTACAGCTACTGTGTTGTCTGTCTTGACTAGCTTGTAAGCTCTGATGAGCAAGGACCGTCTTTTACATGTGTCTTTTCAGCGCTGTGTACATCTTGTAGTGCTACACAAATGTGCAGTAGTAGTGGTAGTAGTAACCTATGTGCAAAACTTAGTGTACTTTACTGCATTGACCCTTAATTTCGTTATTTGAGGCATTGGAGGGTTTAAGTGGCTTGTGCACTTTTCATTTTTAGAAACCCAAACCAACCAAATCTGTGCTCATGAATGCACACCCCTATCACATGGTTTATAGGTTGGGTCGCCACTTTACCCAGAACACCCCTAAAGAAATGAAGTCCTGTTTTTACCTCACTGGAGTCATAGTTGTGATTTTCCTAAGAAAGTAGAGTTACATATCCCTTCATGCTGTGTAGCAAATCCAGAATTGGATTGGCCCATTTGAATTGACCTTGGTGTGGTGGCACGCCCACTTATGGGAGATCATCTATTTGATCAACTCTCCTGTGAATCACGCAGTTAAGACCACCAGATTTAGCTTACTTTTATTGGTCTTTGGCAGTATTATTCACTATTACAACATGTAGACATCATCATTAACATTACGATTTTGAAAATTCCATAGCCATTAATAGTCAAGTGCTAACTTAATTGACCTTAATGTCTTTTCCTGAAAGAACATTAAATTATTCCTTATGGGCTAGTTGTAGTAGAAGTGGGAGTTCTGGTAGAATGCATTCAACATTTTCCCACACTCTGTGCCCTTCCCATGGGCAAACTCTGGAATCACGGACTATATTCAACATCTGTGCTGATCTGTATGAAACCCTGAGGAAAATAAGACAAGAAAACAGTAACATTAGGTTGTATTCCATATATTCAGTAATGTTCTATAATAGCCTTCCAAATCACTTCCTTTTTCTTTTTATATTAGTCTTATATTATCTCTGAAGAAAGAGGCTGATAAGATCTTGAAAGCTCACATACTGCAACATCTTTTTGTTACTCCTTTAAAAAAAGCTCGGTTTTTACCATGGCCACTATTGTCATGGACCTGATTGTCTTGCCCATGGATTACTATTTTTATTTTATTTATTTATTTATTTATTTATATTCTCTTATATACCGCACTATTCTGCATCAGTGCGGTTTACATTGAACAACTGAAATTACATTGAACAGGGCATTATAACTTGGAGATAACTATTTTACAGGGATGCTTTCTCTCCAGTTAAGTTATTGAAATATTTAGGGGTTCATTTATCAAGCAACAAGTTTCGCAGTTGGTCACTTGTTTTTTTAAGTTTAAAATGGGCCACAAGTTAATGCCTATTATTAAATGAGAAATTATTCAGAAGTGGTACAAACTTTTGTTTCCCTGTTTTTAGTTTATGGCAGTGGTCTTTGGGTTTGATAGAAGAAACATTATCATTGTCTACAAATAATAGCGAATACTGTGGCAAGGGTCATCCTAGGGGTTCCCAGACTGACCTTAGCCATCCCATTCTTAAGCTCATAATGGTTGTCTATTAAAGCTTAAGTACAACTGAAGATTCTTCAGTTGACCGTAGACAATAATGACGCACAATATTTTCTCTTGAAGTTGGAATGGTGCTTATCTGGGAGAGTAAGATCAAGTGTGGGTGCTCAGTTGGTGGTACCATCTTTGTGGCATGTGAAAAGGTGAATATTTGTGATAGGGACCTTTTTAGTGTGTGCCTTCTCCCTAAAGAACAAACCCTAAGTAGATTTGAGGCAGGAGCTAGATTAGGGGGAATTCTGGAAGAAACCTAATACATGGTTCTTTCCGTAGTTACGCTAGTAGTTGTTGAATATTATGAGGTTACTGTAGTATAATGTTTGCCTATTGATGTTATTATGGGGCATGAAGGTGGCTTTGTTTATTTTATTGCATTTGGCCTTTTTGTATTGTATTTTTGTTTATTCAGTTGTACATCACTTTGGATGACTCTCGTGAACTGCGAAGAAGGCCTATAAAATAAATATAAGACTATCTCCTTTCCTTCTGGCATTTTCTTTCTCTCCTCACCTTCCATTCTTTCTAATTCCATGAAGATATGCAGATACAAAAATGGTGAACAAAATGTTTTCTGAATCTTACCTGATGAATTCTCAAAGCAGGATTAATCATCTTAAAGAGGGGAAGGTTTGGAAAAATGAACCCTTGCTTCAGTTCCCCTATAAAATAAATAAAGCAGCATTCTTAGAAAACCTTTGCAGACAGTGCTTCCTACATTAATGTGTTTTTGTAATATTTAGTTCACAGGTGAATCTAACCTAATTTTGTATCTGAAGCAATGCAGGGTTAAGTGACTTGCTCAAGGTCAGGAGCAGCAGCATGTGAACCTTGGCCTCTCTGGTTGGCAACCTACTGCTCTAACTACTAGGCTACTCCTCCACTTGCCACTGCACGTTCAAAAAGTATTCAGTACTTGCCACTCTGATGTTATAAACTTAAGCTTAAACCTAATCTACTATCCTGGGGTTTTCTATGCCCTTAAGTGTGTAATAGCAGAATCTGCGGGATCCACTAACATATCATGGGAGAAATGGTTTCATCCATGTCAGAAAAGTTCTGGGATGAGTGCACTATACCTATAAGAGGAAACTCCATGGTCTGTCCTGGTGGTTCAGTGGTAATGATGTGTACTGCCTTGTGAAAGCTCAGCTTCGGTTCCCAAACCCAAATTCTGGCTGGGACTTGAGATGGTGCAGAGGAAGGTATTCATGAAAGAATTATGGTACCACAGACCAGTAGAAAGCATTTCCACTTAAACTGGTAGGGCAAAGAGACAGGGGAAACTGACAGCCCCCTTTCCAAAACAAAACTCGTCTATATTTTACAGGTCAGAGCAGTATTTTACAAATCACTCCTTGTACCATTTTTATGTATTACTTTGGCAATACATATGGTCATGTCAAGAAAGCAGCTCAAGTGCAGGGCCAGGTCAGCAGGGCGAGGGGATGCAGGAGCTTCCCCACAACCCAACCCTGCCTTTGGAAGATGAAATTGGTGGTCAGACTGCGGGGAAAGGAAGGTGTTGTGGGCGATTGGGGATTGCGGCTCCTTAATGGAGCCATGGTGCTGTGACAATGCAGCTCCATTAAGGAGCCTGGCTACATTAGCCGGGCAAGTGGCTGGACATCTGGGAGCCTGAATTGGGCCCCCCACCCCTTCCCGGATATCCAGCCACTGTGCTACAATTCTGCTCCTGCGGGGGCAGAATCGGGTGCATCTCCAGGCCGTCCAAAGTTTTGGACATCCGGACATGCACCTACTGGATTGGCCTCGCTGCCAGGAATTCTGAAATTAGGAGGGTCTTTTTATACCTGGCATCTAGTCAAAGTGCATTTTAATGCACCTAAATTAAGCCTATTTGAATTTTATAAGGAGGCATTTATTTATCGGCACCAACAACATGCATAAAAGACATTTAGATGCATAAATGGCCTGTTATAAAATACCAACCAGTATAAAAGTACAGACATTGTTTGTATGGTGTGTACTTTCACTGTGCGTATGCACATAGTGGCGTTTGGATGGAGTATGCACATAGATAAAATATGCTAATTTGTGTGTTTACTTGCAAAATATAGGCAAGGTCATTACCCTAGCTCTAGGGCTAATGTATGTAATTGTGCCTTAATTTAAAGTGCAACCTCTGTCCCTTCTGCTAGCATTTTATAAAGAGCATTGTATAAAGTGCCTACTTATATAAATAAATTCAGCAAGAAAAACAGGTGAGCATCTCATCATGCTTAGGGGCTAGCGTTAATCATCTGTAATCACAGAATTGATAATCTAGGCGATTGAACCCTTATTAAGGAACCAATTACTATCTGAGAGATGACATCGTACATTATTTAATGCTAGGCCTCATCCAAGAGTGATTCTATTACAGTATAGAATAGTGGATGGATGGGCCATGCAGCATTTCACAATGTTTTTTTCTCCTGATGTAGGTCATACCAAATGAAAGGCAAATAAAAAAGGACAATCTCTGCAGATAAATCACTCAAAACCACAGGAAGCGGAGGATGAACGAGCCTTATGTACAAAGTTTGTTTATTTAGCCCGACTTGGCCAGGTTTCAGCAATGAAGCCTTCTTCAGGGGTCACACTTACGGAATGTGCAAGCACTTACAAGAAAGGCCTTTTACTTTAAATAATGGATGTTCCGATGTATGACCTAACATTACACATATGTAAATCTCCCCTCCTCAACAGTATCCTTTTTATCACTTTTCTATTTCCTGCCTCCCCTTCCCCGATTCCATATCATATTACATCACTTACTAATAAAATGGGGCACAAGTTTGTTTTCAACAAGCGTCTGCAGAAATTTCTGTAACTTTGAGTACTGTAACAAAAATAAAACAGCATTTTAAGTTCATTTTCTACAGATTCCATCATCAGGCAACTCATTTTAACTTCATATGAAATCAGCTTTGTGACTGTCCAAATTATATTTGAGAGATTTTTTTTCCCTCAAGTCAACCTATGGTTATATAGAATCCATTTTGGTTCAGGCTATATTCAAAGAGGTCAACATTCTAAACTAAGAAAATTGACATAGTATTCCATTTTTAGCTTATAGTATTTTCTTACTGAGAGTAAACATGGTAACAAAATAGTCAGTGCTATTTCACTATGGGCTTTATCATGCAAATGTAATCACATATTGTTAAGGAATAATGTTTGTGTGAAAAAAGAATTTGTGTCATTATTTTCAAGTGTTATTTAAGATGGTGTTCATACTTAATGAGTCGCTTCATATAAGTCTGCGTTGCAGATGCTCATTAGCAATGAATTTGCAAAAACAGAAATCCTCAAAACCCTGTGAAAAATAGCATGTATAAAATAGCTTTTTGCAGAGATATGCACAGGACAAATATTTTTAATTCATTTGACTTTTTGCCAATTTTGGACATTTTAGAGCCTGTTTCATATAATCATGTTAATATACATTAATTCATAGTTTAATGCATGTTAAATGAATTTGGTGCACACCCACATTTGTAAGGAATCCAACAACACTGAATGGATACTATTGGACGCACATTCGTAGGGCACACCATCCGAGAAAATAGAGTAGTGATCTCTCACTTAAGAAGGGGCATCTTTATGAAAACATGGTAATAATTACCACGCGCTAAATCTCACATTAAATAGTTAGTGCAGGATCACGGTAACTGCTACCATGAGCTAAAACATATGGCAGTGGTAAAAATCCCATACTAACTGCTTAGCGCAGGATGCGGCGGGAACCCGGTGGGTTTTGAGTGGAGAGGGACTTTGACTGCGCATCATAGTTAGTGCGGGCATCAGTAGTGCATGCTAACCATGATTGTTGCAGTTATGGATGCTCTTATCACCACTTCAAAGGGTAGGGTTGAGTACGCCCGCAGTAAGTGTGGCTTCTGCTTTAGATGACCTGCACTAAATGCAAGGTGCCAAAAATTAGTTCACTTTAGTAAACATGCCCTGATGTACGCTATTTTAATGTGTGTAGTGGCCTTAATAAAAAATTTTCTTAGCACAATGGCCTCAGATTTTGAAAAGTATGTTAAGATTTTGGAAAAATACAATGAAGGACTTGTAGGGAATCTATTTAACAGGCATAAATTAGGGTAATTGTTAGACATGTACTGTACAACGTATTCTTTGGTGAACCATGAGTTGATGTTATCCAGTCTTGGTCTTGCCTTTCTGCATGCATGGAAAAGTATCTCTGCTTTTCCTATGGAAATTAGAACCACACCATCTCCATACATGCGATGGCATTAAATCAGGACTGACTCAACTGACCCTTTTGACATAGAACCTTATGGTCACACTCAGCAATTATTTCTCTAGAAAGATTAATTTAGTCTGTAACTTCCATCTTCATTCCTTTTATCTCTTCCCCACCTGCCACTTACCTTGGGGTCTTCAGGTATGATCTTTACAATTACTCTAAAAGGAAGATAAAACCCATCATAAGATTGTAAGTTGCCACTGTTTTTCACAGGTCAAAATATATCAATACTGTACAACATTGCAAAGAGCCACATTATCTATCTATTTTGTTAATTTACATTAACGGTTGGGTGCTTGAATTCAGATTTGATCACCGACAATTTTACAGTATCTGAGCAATGAGTGATAAGAGCTCTCAAAATCCAAAAACTCAAGGGAGTTAATTGCACAAGCTCTGTGGGTTTTTACAGTACTAGGCTCTTTGGGTACATATCAATACAGTAACTATCTCTGAATAGCGTGCATTGTATCCAGTGCATGGGGGTACTAATATTTAATCTACGTGCATCGTTGCTTCTTATCAAAGGGAATCAATGCATACTGTTTCTATTTTGGAATTAACGGCTGTAAACCACAGTATATGCCCTAGAAACACCTGTGTATTTTGCTTTTCCTATGTGTGTGGACAACTGACTGCTTATGTGAAGTGGCACTTTAGAAAGGGTGTTCAAGTGCAGTCTGGGACATATAGGGCAGAATGTGCAGAAAAACACCAGGGATATCTATGTTTCAGCCCGATTTTAGAAACATAGATGCCCCCGACGTGGACGTCCCCCCCTGCTGATGTCCATATAGATGTCCCTGCTATGAAACTGTGGGGCGGGGACGTCCATCTCAAGCAAAGTTGCATACATAGACATCTAGCAGCATGGCAAAGCAAAAACATGAGCCCCCGTTCCCCTTCAGTGTTTGTTGTCAAATTGTAAAATAAAGAGGAAATGGGTGTACGTCCTTACAACTCCCTACAAATGTTTCCTGACAAAACAAGTACTTTTCAGATGCCTATTTGTGCCTGGAGCAGGAATAATCTTTGACATGGCTCGGGACATCCAGGATGTTTCTGAACTCCTGTGAGGATGTCCAGCTTCTTGGGAATGCCCCAGCTACGTATATACTCCATTCTGGCTTGGAAGTCCTCACGCTGGGAACATTCACTTCTTAAATTGCTCAGATTAATTTTATATGTGAAGGAAGATTCTGCACGGAGCCCATTTTACAAAAGGCCTGCTGAACATTGAGGATTTTGTAAACATGTGCAGGGCTATGGGAACGCATGAGTATTTCCCTAAACATGCAGTGGGGGCTGACCATCTCTGAAAAAGGCACAGCCAGTATTGGAGCTATTACAGAAGCTGCACTCTCTAACTTGCCAGATGCATGACTTGGTGCTTATGTGTGCAAAGGCTAATTCAGCATCCTATGTTTGTGAGCACCGGCGTTTACAGATGCAGGCACTATATTCCAGAAAAATGGTGCTGACCGAGGAGCACATTTCTTAAAATCATATTTTACATTTTTGAGGTTCTTTAGAAGACCAGTGGGTTAAGAGCATTACCCTCAATAACTCCTAAAAAGCTCTGGCAGAAATTATCTGCTTGCCAACACTTGTATGTAACTCAGAGAAGATGCAAAAAATGCCAAAGAAAAGTTTGAAATATACGGATGCTTCCATGTAAAATCAAAAGTACACTTATATTTATTTTGCAACACTCGGAACACACCCCTTAGAATCTATGCATCCAGTGACATTTACACACATAAATAGTGTTTTATAAAATGGATCTTTACATGTGTGAAGGACACATCATGCGAAGAGAGAGATCATTAGAGAAAGACACAATGCTTGGCAAGATCGAAGGTCAACGCAAAAGAGGAAGGCCAGCAATGAGATGGATCAATACAATAACAGCAGCTATGGATGCCAGTCTGTCAACAATGAGCCACCTGACTGAAGGCCGAACACAGTTTAGGACAACTATTCAAAGGGTCACCATGAGTTAACAGCACTTAGCTACATGTGTGAACGCTGCTATTTACCTGTACAAATGCCTTGCAACTGTTCTAAAAGACCTTCCAGGTCTCTCAGTGATGACTGCATTAATAATTCTCATTATGTGGATGAGGAGGGGAGTAACATATAAGTTAAATAGTGCAATTTTATTGATGAGAACGTTCGGGCCAGGTGATCATTGTCAGTTTCAAAGAGCTCCGACTGGGCAGAAGCCGTGTTAAAATTTCCTCAAAGAAGCATTTAAAAGAAAGCTTAAAAAATACATAAAACTTCACAAATTGCATTTTTTATTGTTCACATATAACCTTTAAGAGACATGACAAATTCCTCACTTAAATCTGCATGGAGAGTAATCCTTAATTAGCAGTTCAAGCCTTAGTGATAATAACATGAGCTTATCACTAGGGGTCAAGGACACGATTTTGAAACCAGGACTATAGAGCATAGAAGCAACTGGGTATAGCACCTGCTTACCTTAGACACCAGAGATCCTCGGCAATACTGGGGGTGGGATCAAGAAGTGCAAGGTAGAGGATTTTGTGGGGGAGGGGTTTTTCTTGCCTCAGGGGGCACCGGGGGGAGGGGTCTGTGCTACAGGATTGGGGTATGTGGGTAAATAGGGAACAGTAATTTTAGCATACATTTTTCCTCCTATATGTAGCTTTTGATTCTCCACGAATAAGCAGGAAATCAGCCCTCACATATGGGTGATGTCAGCACTGATGGAGCCCATGAGGAGCATTTCCCTAGCTTTCAAAGAAAGTCTTTGGAACATGCTAGCACATATGTGTGGTCTCCTTCCCACCCAATGATGCCATCTTGCTCAGTCTTCTTTTTTCCATGGAGCCCAACAGACATTGGTCCAATTTCCCCGTAAAAAATCTTGAGAATATCCTGAAAAATTCAACTTTCCCGGTTTGCATACAATTTCTCTTCCCACCTTGAGCTGGCGCTGTTGTTGGCTCCTTCACCATTTTTTTTATCGAGGCTTACCTCGACCAGTGTTCGCGCCCTTCTTTGCCCGGGAGTTGTCGACCCTGGCCAGGTGTCCACCTACTATGTCTCCCGGTGGGTTTAAAAAATGTCACCGCTGCAGCCCAACTATGTCCATCAGAGACACCCATGACTGCTGCCTATGCTGCCTGGGACTGGACCATGACAGCACTTCCTGAAACCTGTGCCAGGCCATGACACCCAAAACCAATAAAGAAGAGGTCAGAGTTGCAGGGGAGGATGTTCCCCAAGTCTGACTCAGCACTGGCTTTCCTGATGCCAAGCTCCAAGCCCTGCATGTCCCAAGAGGGTCAAACATCCTCAGAGTCCTGCAGCAGCAGCAGCTTTGAGAAGACCTCATATCCCGAGCGGAAAAAGAAAAAATCTTGAAAGTCTGTCTAGGTTTCATCAGAGAAACCCTGCAAGACCACCCAGAGGGATTCTGACAATTCCAAGAAATGGCCCACCAAAGTTCCCAAAAAGGATGCCTCGCTGATGGAGAACATGTGAGGATCCTCGAGGCCATAGTCCTCATCATGGATGCACTCACAAGAGTGTTTGTGCCAGGCCTGAGATCCTCAGTGCCCTCATTGAAAGCTGCGGAGCCTTCTGGTTTGGAATCCAGAATGGGGGGCCATGGAGCAGAACATTACTGCCATCCTGGCTATGCAACAGACGATGATGGCAGGTTCATCTACATCATCCGCCCCGATGACTGGACCCCTGTCTGCGAGGGAGTCCCCTGTCATCAAGCTGAGCTCCGAGTGCCATTGGCCTTGGGTAAGTCCTCGGCCATGGTCGAGGTCCCAGTCCCGCTCCTCGGGAATCCGGTCCTCCCCAGCCAGTTTCCAGGACTCAGACTCCAGGTCCTCAGGAAGGCCCTGGCACTTTGGTGTGGGCCTCGAGGCATAGAGTTGTAGGGCCTCAGAATCACCACCCCTCGACTGAGTGGGAGACCGATGATGAGCCCTCCCTGGAAACCAGACAGCACCGAGACATCCCCTTGGACCAGTCTCCCCTGGCACCCCAGCACCATTCTCCTCTGGAGGACGTGGCCTTCCATGACTTTGTCAGAGTTATGGCCAGAGCCCTCTTGGTGCAAACTGAGGCAGAGGGGAACCTGCGCACTGAGGAACTGGAGATCCTCCAGTTTGAGTCTCCTCTTAAGGAAGCCCTTAGGGGTACTGCTCTAGCCGATCCTCAAGTGGCTGCTACTATGGATGTGGGAGACTCCAGCATTGGTGCTGGTGGTAAACCGGCACCTCAACGCCATATACCGTATCAGGAAGGGGCCGGGGTTCCACAGCCCCAACTAACTCCATGGTTGTTGAGTCAACCATGCAAAAGCTCAAAAGCCAGAAGACCTACTCTTATTTTCCCCCTGGTAGGGATGCTCGAGCCCTGAACACCCTTGGGCACAAGTGCTACCAGGGCTCAATGTTGGGGTGCCAAATCTAGGCCTATGAGTTAGGCATGTATTTAAAGGCCCTGACCCAGAAGTTATTGGGGTTCTCAGTAGGGCTCAGAGGGCAAAGTTCCTCTCCAGGGCGGCCTAAAACGGATCCGAGTCGGCGGCTTGAATGGCAGCAGCCAGCATTGGGGCTCAATGGCAAGCCTGATTACAGTCCTTGGACCTTGAACAGTGGGTTCAGGATAAGCTGCTCGACATCCCCGGCACCAGTGAGAATTTGTTCAGCAAACCCATGGCCAACAAGGTGGCCAAGATAGAGACTGAGGTGGTTTCACGCCAGAGGCTCTCAAAAAGACCTCTTTTCCCCACAAAAAACCCTCGAGAAAAAGGGACACTTCCAATAGAGTCACCGATACCCATCCTTCTCTAGCCAACAGGATTCTCACCATAAGAGATTCACACCATAAGTGTGAATATCATTCTGTTATTACAAATGTAAATAGTAATACTGTTATTACAAATGTAAATAGTTAATACTGTTACCCAAGTTGAGCTACCTGTTATATGTAACACGGTGTTAACCCCCACCGTAAAATACCTCATGTTCTATGTAAACCGCACTGATGTTGAAGAGTGCGGTATATAAGCGATTTAAATAAATAAATAAAATAAATAAAAAGAGGCAGGGCCAAGGAGCTCAGAGGCCCAAGGTTCAGAAACCCCAGTCCCTGGCTCCAGCCCTATCAAGGGGGAGCTTTTGACTCCCAGGGCAAGGCCTCCCCTCCCCTGGGAGATCTTCACCAGCCCACAGGGGGGTTGCCTGGAACTCTTTGCCCATAGGTGGGCCCAGATCACCTCAGACCAGTGGTTGCTGAAGGTGGTGAAAGAGGAATACTTCCTTCACTTATAACAAATATCACTCAGGTTCTTCCTAGGAGAACTAGTTTGACCTCTCCTCCACCAGACCCTTCTGCTATCGGAGCTTGCAGATTTGCTCAGGGACAACGTAGTAGAGTATGTAACCAAGCATCTATGGGGAAAGGGCTTAAAGTACTTCCTCATCCCCAAAAGAACGGGGGTCTCAGGCTCATTCTAGACCTGCAAAACTTGAACAAGTTTCTGGTCAGAGAGAAGTTCATGATGCTATACCTTGGAACACTGATGCCCTATCTCCACCAGGAAGATTGGCTGTGCAAATTGGACCTAAAGGATGTGTACACCCACATCTTAATCCACCCCTCCCACAAGCAGTAACTATAGTTTGTAGTGAGAAGAGAGCACTACCCGTACAGAATGCTGGCCTTGAGCCTGGCCTACTCACCAAGCATCTTTACCAAGTGTTTGACAGTGGTCTCCGGCCACTTGTGCCTGCAAGGGGCTTTTGTCTTCCCCTATCTGGATGACTGGCTAATCAGAGGCAGTATGTCCGCAGAGGTTAGGCAGGCTGCAGAGCGTACATCCCTCTTGCTGCAGCATCTGGGGTTCATCATCAACTACCCCAAGTCCTATCTTGCTCAAAGTCAAGGTCTGGAGTTCATAGGGGCACAGCTGGGCACGCTACAGGTCAAGGTTATCCTCCCAAGGGAAAGGGTGGACCGCCTTATACAACTAGCAGGTGAGATGCCGCACTGCCGGTCAGTACCGGCTCACCTCCTCCTCTGCCTATTGGGTCACATGGCCTCAACGGTCCACATCACACCACTAGTCTGCCTGTACATGCCCGCCTATCCATGGGTGCTTCCGCTCACAGTGGACTCAAGCCATGGGCAGACTACGGAACAGAATCAGAGTCACTCGCCAGCTGGCGGAGCCTTGCACCTGGTGGCAAAAACTGTATCACCGCCAGGTGGGAATGCCATTCCAGGCACCTGCACAGCAGGGGACTCTGACAACAGATGCCTCCCTCCTGGGGTAGGGGGGCGCATTGTGTGGACCACCGCACCCAAGGCAGCTGGTCCCAGGAGGAGTCACTCTTACAGATCAATCTCCTCATACTCAGGACAATCTTCCTGGCTCTGTGAGCGTTCCGCCACTGCCTGTGGCGCCAACCTGATCCAGACGGACAACCAGGTGGCCATGTTTTATATCAACAAACATGTGGACAGAGGTTTGTACTCCCTCTGCCAGGAGGTGGTGGCCCTTCTCTCCTATACAGTGTGCAATGGCATGCTCCTGTGAGCGGTATATCTACCAGACAGGACAACTGCTTTACAGACAGGCTGAACAGAGTCCTTCACCCACACAAGTGGCATTTGAACCCCCAGGGTAATGAAGCTGCTCTTCTACTGCTGGGGCAGACCCGTGATAGACCTTTTTGCCTCCTCAGACAATGCACCACTACTGCGCTAAAGCTCACACCAGCCATACCCGGGGAGAGTTACAGCAGATGCCTTCCTAATCCCGTGGTCAGAAGGCCTGCTATATGTATTCTCACTGGCCCCCCTTCCCCCCAGTCACCAAGACCTTCTTCAAGGTCCAGAGCGAGGGGGCCTCAGTTATTCTGATTGCACTCCGGTGGCCTAGGCAGCCCTGGTTCCCTCTGCTGCTATCCCTATCAGTGGCCCTCCTAGTCCCACGGAGGAGGGCTCCCTTCTGCACCCCAACCTGGAGTTGCTAATGCTGTGAGCGTGGCTGCTGAATGGGTAGTACTGGCCCCCTTCAATCTTCCAGGGGAGGTCGAGAAGATCTTACTGGCCTCTTGAAAACCCTCCACTAGGTGGGCCTATACCTTTAAGTGGAGACTGTTCTCCATCTGGTGTGTGGAGAGGAAGAAGAATCCCTTCTCCTGTCACATGCAATTGGTCCTTCAGTACCTACTGCACCTGTCACACACTGGACTGAAATCCAACTTGGTGAGGGTGCATCTGAGTGCCAAGCTGCGCACCATCGCCCTATCAAGGGAAACTCCCTCTCTAGCCATCCCCTAGTCTTCAGGTTCCTCCGGGTCTTCTGTTGTCCCAGCAGCAGCGGAATGGGACCTCCAACGTGGTGCTCTCTCAGCTCATTAAACCATCATTCGAGCCCCTAGTCACTTGCCATCTGAGATATCTGTCTTGGAAAATGGCCTTCCTGGTGGCACCCACTTCTGCTGGAAAGGTGAGTGAACTCCAGTCCCTGGCGGCGGATCTACCAAATGTAAGAACAGTGTGGTGCTCTGCACACACCCCAAATTCCTCCTGAATGTGGTATCTCCTTTCCACCTCAACCAAGAGGTGGTCCTCCCCACCTTCTTTCTTTCACACCAGCAGGGAGGAGCTAATACTTCATACACTAGATTGCAAGTGGGCCCTGTCCTTCTACTTACAGCATATGCAGGGCCATCAGAAAGCTCCTCAACTTTTCATGTCTTATGACCCCAAGAGACTGGGGCTCCCTGTTACTAAGCGAACTCTATCCACTTGGGTGGCAGACTGTATTGCCCTCACCTTTGAGCGAGTTGGCCTCTCCCTTGAGCACAGGGTCACAGCGCATTGCATGTGGGCGATAGCCATGTCAGTGGCCAACCTCCACTCAGTGCCAGTGACAAAGATTTGCAAGGCAACCACATGGCCTTCAATTCATATATTTGCAGCTCACTACTGCCTGGAAAGTGAATCCCACAGGCACAGTGTCTTTGGCCAGGCAATATTCCGTAATATTCTCAGGGTGTAGGCAACTCCTGCCCTCCGATTCTTCTGTGTTCAATCTACCAGAATGATAGTTCACTGGACAATAGGGTCTTGCAGATTCTCTCAATGGGGATTAACCTTCTGCACCTCACAGCTACCCAATTGATCGCCATTGGTACTGTCTTGGTTTGGTTCTCGTCAGCCTGGAGTTAGGGAGTCCCATATATGAGGACTGAATTCCTGCTTGTTCTAGAGAAAGCGTAGTTACTAATCTGTAACAGGTGTTCTCTGGGAACATCAGGAATCAGTCCTCACAATCCTCCATCCTCACCTGGGAGTCGCTTCCCTATCTTGTTTTAGTTTTTAATGCTCTCCTAGCTATGTCATCTGACTGAGCAAGATGGCACCCTTGGCTGGGAAAGGAACCACCCATGTATGGTAGTATGTCCCAAATGCTTTCATTGAAAGCTTGGGAAATGTTCCGTGTGGATTCTGTTTGTGCCGACGTCACCCATAAGTGAGGAGTCATTCCCGCTAGTCCAGGAAAACACCTGTTACAGGTGAGTACTTATGCTATATCATTGCTCTCTTTGGACAGGGGGAGACTCACAAGTCCTCCGGAGGTGTAGCTAATTGCATTCCACATCATCAGCTGTGTCTTAAATGTATATTTGTGATCATTTCTCCAAGTCAATTGCATGGCTGCTTTCCCCAACGTACTGGGAAAGTCCCTCAGTTGTTAGCAGGGAGATTTTGCACCAACAAGGGTAGCTTTATAAGACGGTGCCTACATTTGCATATGCAAGTAGGTGCCTGAAAGTGACAATTTAGTCATTTACATCCGTAAATAGCCTCTATGTGCCTTCATTTTATGGCTTGTACTTTCACTGTGAGTGTGGATAGGGGTAGAGTCTGAGCAGTGCATGGCGGAGCATGCAAGTACTGTATGTGCATTCACCATAGAATACTACAATTTACATACATACTTGCAAAATGCAAGCACAGTCATTTATACCAGCTCTAGGGTTGGTGGGAATTAAGGTATGTTTTCAGTCACTTATGTTTGTGCTTTACTGTATATAGGAAAGAGAGTGAATAGACACAGTTTGTCCTAAAGTAGGTGCCTAGTTAAAAGATTACTCTCAATGTGCCTTAATTTTGACTTTTAATATTCATTAAGCACACAGCATTAGTGTACCTTAGCAAAGAGGTCCTTTAATGCAACACATCTGCATGCTAAAAAAACCTTTGCCTAGCATCATGACCAGCAGACCAAGCAACAAAGACCCTTTGTGAGGGATTTTGCAAGGGAAAATTTAATCACTGTTTAAAATAAGCAAATAGTTATCAATCTGTCATGCATTTGCTGCTGGCTATCGTGGACGATCAAGGAAAGATGTCCTTTTACTGACATGGTAGTTAAATAGCAAGAAGATTGTATTTGGAAGCAGCGGCAATTGTTCACAAGCTGTGCTCATAAGCAAAGAGAGATCAGACAGAACAATTTACATCCAGCAAGCGGACTTACGTTGTAATTATAACTGAATGTTTGGGACTTGCTGAATTAAAGGGTGTAAGGGTATCTGTTCTTTCCTTTCCCAGCACTTATCCTTGGGACGTCCTCTAAGGGTAAGTGCTGGGAAAGGAAAGAACAGATACCCTTACAAAGGGGTCTTTTACTAAAGGGTGTTAGCTGACAGTACAGTTGTCATTAATGTGGGACAATTCCCGTGTTAATTCTGTAATCCGAGTTAGGGTTTTAAGTGGGTGGGGTAGGTGATATTAGTGCGGGATCACCTAACGCTAACTCAGTAGGTGGAATTAGGTACACCTGTGCTAATGTGGTATACGCTAAGGGACAGGGCTGTACATTAACTACCAGGGAAATCTGTTCCACGCACCCCAACAGTTAACAAAGTGGTGTTGCACCTAAAGCACTATAGTTTTGGCGCTTTTGGCACATTAGGTATAACACTCTAGTGCCTGTTAGCAAAAGGGCCCCTATGTTTCTGCCTTTGCTAAAAAAGGCATCACAGTTTTTATTTTATTGCTATGGTGAAGTGATAACTAATTAGCAAAAGTAGGCAATATATTGAAAATAGGCAACATTTTCTTCAAATTAGAAATGGGTGGTCACCTTTAGGAGGCAAGCATACCATTGTAAGGATTATTATTCTCTCTGCATTACAAACAGTGAATACAGAAGTTGAGTAATTACCTGTTCTCGGTTAAAGAACCGGTTACATTCAGCATGGAGTTTGCCTCTGAAATAGACACGTCAGCGCTGATGCTGGCATCCTACATGGAAAAACACCAGGAAGAGTCATCTCAGTACAGCCATTGTCAAACACCTAACATCCTAGTTCTAATCAATTTTAAATAAATATTTGTTCTGAGGAGCCAGGAAGACTCATGACTCATGTCGGCATAGAAGTAAGAAAAATAACTAAACCTCAGCCAGCCTAGTCCAAATTTTGTAAAAATCCATGAATTTACTCAAGATTTGAGGGAATCCACTAATCTGTGAAACCTAAAGTGGAATTGAAGAGCATCCACTGGCCCATTTCTGTGGATCTAGCTGGGATTTTACAAGTAAGTGGCCTATCTCCCATCAAAACACAGCTTGTGAACCAATTTGATGACCTCTGGATTTTGCAAGCATTCATCAAACTGGTTTGCGAATACATTTTAGAGAACATCACATGTCCCTACACATGGGCTGTATACAGAATCCTGCTCTTCCTTGCCCTACTCCTTTGAAAACAGAAAAAATGAATATAATATCAAATTTGGGATTAGCCTCAGTGAATATGCCCATCACAGTACGAGTACCCATACGTTGCAATTCCTTTCCATTTAGGAATAAACATAAGAACATAAGATATGCCATACTGGGTCAGACCAAGGTCCATCAAGCCCAGTATCCTGTTTCCAACAGTGGCCAATCTAGGTCATACGTACCTAGCAGTTTCCCCAAAAGACACAGGTTCTGCAATGCTTGTACTAGGTCAAGCATTGATATCCTGGGTCCCTTCTTAATAATGGTTTATGGACCTTTCCTCCAGGAACTTGTCCAAACCTTTTTTAAACCCAGCTACACTAACAGCCTTTATTACATCCTCCGGTAACAAATTCCAGAGTTTGATTACACGTTGAGTGAAAAAATATTTTCTTTTATTAGTCTTAAATAGTTTACCCTGTAGCTTCATTGCATGTCCCTTAGTCTTCCTATATTCTGATAATGTAAACAGTCGATCTACGTTTACCCGTTCCACTCCGTTCATTAATTTATAGACATCTATCATATCTCCCCTCAGCCGTCTCTTTTCCAGGTTAAAGAGCCCTAACCTTTTTAGCCTTTCTTCATAGGAGTATCCTTCCATCCCCTTTACCATTTTGGTGGCTCTTCTCTGAACCTTTTCTAATAACGCTATATCCTTTTTAAGATACGGCGACCAGAATCGCACACAATATTCAAGGTGCGGTCTCAACATGGAACGGTATAGAGGCATTATAATATCTTTTGTTTTATTTTCCATTCCTTTCCTTATGATACCTAGCATTCTATTTGCTCTCTTGGCTACCACTGCACACTGGGCTGAGGGTTTTAACATGTTATCCACAATGACGCCTAAATCTTTTTCCTGAGTGGTGGTTCCTAATCGTGTAACCATAGTTTGGGTTGTTCTTCCCTAGGTGCATAACTTTGCACTTGTCCACATTAAATTTCATCTGCCATTTTGATGCCCAGTCTTCCAATTTATCAAGATCCTCTTGCAATTTTCCACAATCCTCTTGGGTTTTAACAACTTTAAATAGTTTTGTGTCATCTGCAAATTTGATAACCTCACTCATTATTCCACTTTCCAGGTCATTTATGAATATGTCAAAAAGCAGCGGACAGAGCACAGATCCCTGGGTACACCACTATTCACCTTCTCCATTGGGAAAATTGGCCATTTAGCCCAACCCTCTGCTTTCTATCTTTTAACCAGTTCCTGATCCACAATAGTACACTGCCTTTTTTAAGCTGTCATAGAGGGCACACAAAATCATCAATGCTCCCTTTTCAAAACTGTATTTCCAGAAGTAAATTTTGGGGCATGTTTACTAAGCTGTGCTATCTGTTAACATGGCTGATAGCATGCACTACCGGCACAGCAATGTTCTGAGCTATCTGCAGGTCCCCACAGTGACTGCAAGAGTGAATGGAATATGGGCAGAGAGTGGGCGAATCTGCAACATGCAGTTACTGTGAGGGTCAACAGTGTAGGTCACTGTCCAAGTTGTAAACAGCATGGGTGCAGTTAGCATCACCTAAATGGGTGGCCATGTTCTTTGTAATTTCAGTGCTGTACGTGTCCCCAATAAATAGCCCACAGCATTTGCAGCAAGCATGGCACAATTTACACTATAATGGTGCCTTATGTAAGAAACAGAAAAAGAAATAGCGTCCTTTAACTTCTAAAGCCAAGATGATTTTTCTCCTGTACAACAGCAAGCCATTTTTTTTTCAAATAATGTTATTTCTTTATGTTTTATTATTGCCCTGGTGTAGTATGTCGTATTAGCTTACGTTGGTGTCTTACTGAATCTAGCAACATCTATTTACACTACTAATGGAATAAAATAATTAGAAATAATACCACAATGAATATGCATGAGAGAGATTTGCATACAATGTAGGCAGTTCATGCAAACCTCTCTCATGCATATTCATTGTGGTTATTCTGAAAACCTGACTGGCCAGGTGTGTCTCAAGGACTGGGATGAGATCTCCTGCTATAAGGATAATTTTCAAAAGAATTTCCATTAGTAAAACAGTGATTTATCTGTAGAAACATAGAACTGTGACAGCAGAAAAAGACCATATGGCCTCTCTAGTCTGCCCTTCCATATCGACTACTATAATAGTCCCCTTTTTCCCTTTAGATATCCTCTGTGTTTGTCCCATGCTTTTTTGAATTCAGATACTGTCCTCAACTCTATTACCTCCAATGGGAGACTAATCCACACATCTACCACTCTTTCTGTAAAGAAATATTGCCACATATTACTCCTGAATCTATCCCCTTTCACCCTCATCCCATGTCCCCTCGTAGCAGAGCTTTCTTTCAATCGAAAGAGGCTCTCCCCCTGTGCATTTATGCCACGGAGGTATTTAAATGCCTCTATCATATCTCCTCTATCCCTCTTAAGTGACTTCTGGATAGATTTTTTAAAATTAAATTCAGATATAGCATGAAATGAATTTCCAGTGGAGACAGAAATTTGATGACTTATTTAGCTTTCTTCCAATCACTGAAATCCTATTTGTTTAGGACATTTTTGATAAATAATTAAAGATAACATCCTACATCTTTGATGGTCTAGTAAATAACTAATAAGCTGAAATAACTTATCCCTCTTGAAAAATTTAATAAGAAATTAAAGAGAATGCTATTTTTGTCTAGATTATATTAACCGTTACGATTAGAAATAAGCTAAAATATTTTCTTATTTTTATAATTCATTGTTAATATTTAAATTGCTGTAATGAAATTTTCCGGAAACTAAGAGGCATGTTTACTGCATGCTACCTAGTAGCACAGGGTTTAGCATTTCTTGTTTGGTTGGCCCCCTAGTTGTGGGATATTGTCTCTGGGGGGTTTTTTTGCTTCTTATTCAGAGCTACTGGTACCCTCTATACCTAGAGCAGTGATATTCAGGCTCTATACATATGGCTGTGATAGCTTAACATAAGCATCTTAACTATATGGCTAGCAGCTATTATTATTGCTATTCCTATAGCTGAAAGAAACACCCTGACTCCTTCCTGGCATTATACAGCTGCTGTTAAACAGAGAAGTAATTTGGAATATCCAGCCCGTTCTTTTTTTTTTTTGTTTGTTTTGATGCCAGGATATTGTGGAAGATTCAGGCTTTTAAATAGGAGAGCGATACTGAATAAAAAAGTCTAATGCAAAACACGACGGGTCTGATATTTTTCTGCTATGGCACATAGCCATCTCCGCTGACCTTTAACCCCGGATATTCAATGCTGGGGTCATATGCAGCCCCATTTTTGAATATCCGGAGTCATCACACAGCTCACAAACCTGCAGAAGCTAACCTGGCAGCGGCGACATTGAGCTGCTGCCCACTTAGCTCCAACGGGTAAAGATAGGCCAGTACCCGCAGGTGCTAACCGGGCAGTGGTGCAATATCAGCGTTGCCCAGTTAGCAACTAGTGCCGCCCCCAGAACACCCCTGAATGCCCCTGACACGACCCAATTCTAAGCGGTTATCATCGGGGCGCGTAGCGGAGATAATAGGGGACATTTAGCGGTGCTAACCATGTTAGTGCTGCTGAATATCCCTCTAAGCGGCATTTACGCAGTTTACAGGTCTATAAACCTTGTAAATGCTTTTGACTATCAGGTCTGACATCATTTAAAAGAAATATTTATTTTGTGACTGTGTCGCTCGATCTCATTGCTCTACACTGATACCTTTTGTCATAATGTACTCTGATACTTACAATGTTGGCAGTGACCACAGGCTTCTTGGGCAATGTTGGTTCCTTGGTGAACACCTCAGTGTCACCAGTGAATTCCAAAGTCATATTCTTTTCTTTCAGCGTGAACACTGGAGCCTTGCTGGCTATTAATTTGACTTTTACTGGAGGTAAGTTATCAGGCATCTGCAAGAGCAGTAAAGACAAAGACATGAGTGCTGAGAGTCTGGGGTGGGGAAGCAGCGCAATGCCACCCCAAAGCTGATCACTCCTGGGGGCCGCAGTAAATCCATCTGCAATCAAGAACATGAGGGAACAGAAACAGTGAGCCTGATTTAAAAAAAAAAAAAAAAAAAGAAGAGCTGAGGTCCTAAATTTAGGCCCCTAAGTTAGGCACTTAAATTTGTGTTCTGTTTTCAGCCACACTTACAAGCCTAATTTTTCAGCTGAAAAAGCATCCTATTTTAGGAGTTTAAAATGTAAGCTCCTAAAGTTAGATCTGCTATTCATTTGCCTAATTTAGGCATCTAGTGCTGAAAATCAGTGCTAAGCTGTTAACTTCTTTTCCCCACCTTAAATCTGCTCCTGTTGCACAGCCACATTTTATGCTCCTAAATTTAGGAGTTTAGTGAAATTTTAAGAAAATATTTAAGTACTCAACCCTAGTAAATGCTCAAAGAGGACAATTTCAGAGAATAAGTCTCAAAGTTAAGAGCATAAATCCTTTGAATTTCGGGTCCAACACGCCTAATAGAAACATTTTAAGGAATACAAGTTACAGTATTAAATGTACCTTCTGGGTCCGCACTATTCTTTAAATTATATTGGGGATAAAGGGAACTTGAGCTTGGGGGAGGTTTATTAAAAGATAGGCAAGCATGAAAATTCCATTATATATTAGATATTACAAAGTCTGTCCAAAGAGAAACTAAACTTGCTAAAGAGGGTGCCAGCGAGCCAACACAGCAGACTCACAATAATGGTGATGTGTAGTGATGACCTTGAGTTTTAGCCTCCCACTTGCTCGATCACACCACGTGAACCAGTTTTGGACTGCATGCAGTAGAGTGAACTGATCTCATGTTCCTTTTGCTAGTTCCGAAACGTCTTAACAGGCGACCTTTCAAAATGGATTTCAACTTCAGGAACAAAAAGGAAGCCTGCAGGGGCCAAATATGGAGAGCAGGGAGGCTGTGGGACTAGAGATGTTGGGTGATTTGCCAAAAAAATCACACTGTTTTCTCCTCTGTCCAGAGACGTGGGACAAATTTTGCAGCGACCTGATGCATTTGAGGTTTTTCAGTCACAATTGTGTGGCATGAACTTTTACTGATACTTATTCCTTCAGTAACTTCATGGACAGTTAGGCAATGATTTTCAAGAATCAAAGCACACATTTTCTATTTTTTATTGTTATTTTTAACTTTGTAACCTGCATAGACTGTTTTGTCACTTTTGTGATATATCAAATAAATAAAACCATAACCATAACCATGAGACGAGTTCACTTTACTGCATGTAGTCTATAACTAATTCATGTGGCGTGATCGAGCAAGTGGGAGGCTAAAACTCAAGGTCACAACTATATATCACCATTATCACGAATCTGCTGTGTTGACTCACTGGCGCTCTCTTTAGCAAATTTGGTTTATTTTTGGACAGACCTCGTATGTATTCGGTAGGTTGCTTGAAAATGGATTGGCAAAGATGTGATAAAGAAAATCTGGATTCTCTTGATGGAGCCATGTAATCTTTCAATCCCATCAGCCAGTCCATTTCCCTGTCTCGAAAGAGTAGCCTAATGGTTTTTAGAACATTATATTTTAATCCATTGAAAAAGACGATGTGCTCTATTGTATAACAAGTATAAGCACTCATGTGATGCTGCAGAGCCAAAGCTGTTCCAGCTGAAATGTTTTCAGCTCTACAGGGCTGATCTGTACATTCACTCTTGCAATGCCTCAGCAACAAGCTGAGAACATCTAATCAGGGGAGCAGTCATTAGTGTGTTGTGAGGAGGACTGGGGCTGTCCATCTGTCCATTCTGACCTATGGAGTGCCAGTGACTTCTCTCTGGGCATATCAGTTGTTGCAGGAACATCGGTGGATGAACCTGCTGCCATGGAAGGACCTTCTTACTGGCATCAAATCGGCAGAGAGCTACTTCTCCTCAGAGCAGTCGATGTGTTGTGATGAGAATTGGGGCTGTCCTCCTGACTGACCTGTGGAGTGCCAATGACTTCTCTCTGGGTGTGTGCATTGAAGCCCGCGGGTCATGATCCAAAGGTATGCGGCCAAAGGGGAAGTGGAAAACAAGGGGGGTTGGAAGAGGGGAGGCTGGGACCACAGGTATGGTTGTAGGTCCCATAGATAAGCATCTCATCCCCCTAGTTGCAAGTCAGTCTTCACTGGATGGAGTTTTGTTAAGCTCAGGATGCTGGACACCACCTCCTCCTTCTTTGCCCCCACTGTCTTCTACTGTTTTGAATGCTTTGCCACCTTCTCTAACTGGTGAGTTAAGCCTTTGGTGCCTATTCCCACTCCAGTCTTGGACAATGCCCTCTCTGTAATAGTGTCTCCTAAAATCTCGCCTGAAGGGGAAATAACTTTAAAAGATTTATTAGAGGCCATTAAGAGCACTGATGTAAAATTGTCCTCAACAGTGGTTTCCTTATATAACTTTATCCAGGAGACTGTGATCAAGTTGGCTGATATTCTAAAGTTATGGGATTGGAGACTTCCTTGACATAGTTGGATACCTAGGTACAAGCCTCCAATGCTGTGAATATATCACGTTAAGATTCTTTAGTTACTCATGCCAGACTGAAGGCACTTGAGAATTCCTTTTGTGCCCGTAATCTACGGTTCCTGAATTTTCCGCAAATGCATCTGTTCTTCCATGAAATCTTGTTAAAAAATATTTTGTTGAGATTCTTAAATTTGTTGATCCTGTCAAGTTAATCAAGTTTATTATATTCCCCCAAGGGCTCGGGTGCCTACTGTTGAGGAAGGGGCTATTGATTCTCTTTGAGCTATTGTTGAGAATTTGACAGACTTTCTTGAAGATTCCTCTGATGTGATACCTTACTGGTCACATTTAGTTCAGAAGCTGTCAAATGTAAAATCCTCAGACTTTTCTTTCAATGTAAAGATGCTTTGTTTTCTGGGCAAAAGTTAAATGTGTTCCCAGATGTCACGCAGGCTACTCATTTGGGAAGAAGGCAGTTTCTTCAATTGAAACCCAAGGTTCTGGTTTCCCCTGCAGGTGCAGACTTTTGTTTTTACTGATGTACCCCACTTAAAGAAATTTCTTATGGATAGGGGATAATGGGATTTTGTTGAAGCTGGTGTGGATAACAAGTATAGTGTTCCTTCCAAAGTGGCCTTTTAGTTCTTTTATTTCCTTTCTATTATTTTCCTAATATATGTGCTGACACAGTTCCCATGATGTGGGCTTCATCAGATGTTGGGTTTAAAGGACATCCACAAAATGAATATGCAGGAGAAAAACTTGCATAAAATGGAAGCAGTGTATGCTAATCTACCTCATGTATATTCATTGTAGATATCCTGACAACCCAGCTGGCTGGGTGCGCTCCAAGGGCTGGATTGGGAAACCATGGTGCATAAAGATAGCTGAAAGAAGTCCAGACAACTATCAAATCTCAGCCTTATTTATCTTAACATTCAGTGTGCATAGATGTTCTCACAACTCCCCACTCTAACATTAAATCTTTGAAGAGTTTTCCTGCAAACCTTTGGAAATGTTTGTATTAAGTATTATTTGCAGAAGAAAGGTGGATTAGATTCTAATATATTCTATTTTGAAGCCTGCAGATTTCTCGTAGGAGGGTCTTTTTCAGTGGCAGTTCCACTTCTGTGGAATTCTGCCACAGGCTAGTAGGCTGGTGATAGATATTCTAACTTTTCACAAACAGGAAAACACCAGGCAGGTTTTTTGGAGTTCATAAAGGGCTAGGTTGAGAAGAGTGAGTTTAGTGAGCATGGATGGTCAGTGATGTAGTCAAGGAATAATGGGAAGAGATATCATTAAATTAAGTATTTCACGGCTGCTCTATTCGATTTTAAGTCGTCTTTAGCTTTGTGAACTTAGCATCTGCAAAATTCTATAAATGAATGAATGACTACGACTGAAGAAGTGACCCAATGGAGTAAGCAGTGGGCTGAGAATCAGAAAAAACAGGGTTCAAATCCTGTTGATCCTCCTTGGGCACATCACTTAACCTTTCATTGCCATAGATACAAACTTGGACCCCTATTGATTATTTTTTCCCATAGGCATAGAGTGGGGAGAAAAGAGTAAATAGGCCACTAAGTTGCACGTCCTGTAGTGGTAGGGAAATACCTACTATACTTGAATGTATTGAAATGGTGTGAACTACATCCAAACTAAATAAGGATTACTTAGGAGAACTTATGATGATTTACGGATATACAGTATTTATACAGGGGTCATTCTGAAACACAAATAAGCCGCTTGGATGTGCGGGATAGACTGTTTTCTCACAAAAATGCGTAGAATTGTATTCTGAACCTTCACGGCCCTGCACGATCACGGCACTTAACAGGGATCTCGAACGTGGGCAGGAGGTGGCGGAATGGGGGCATGGCCTGGCACGGAGACGTATAAAGCGTATTCCAGAGAGAACCATGTACATCTGCAGTTATTCCCACAGACATCCACGTTATACCTGCAGAAACGCGGAGTAAGGGTAGGATTTAGAAATATTTCTGCTCCGCACTGCAATGCAGCCCATATTGGTGAATAGATGTGAAACCTATGCTGCAAACTGGTGTGTCTGCCGTCTAGAAGACCACAGCATGCAGTGTTATTGAACAGAAAGCAGAGGAGAGGGAGGGTGTAAGTCAAAGTAAATAAACGAACACCCCCACAAATGTATGGCAGAAGAGCACTGGTGTGCATTCTGGCTGTGCTGGCATTTGCTGTGTGTGCTAAAGGGGCCAAGCTTGGGTTCTCTAACAATGCCCCAAGTCCTGGAAATGCGACTGGTGAGGACTCCATGCAAAAATGCAATTCCAGCTATTAGTGCTAGGTGCAGCACCCGGCCAGCCAGAGTGTTGCGCTCCACACAGTGGGCAATATGCTCTATTCTATGTGTACATTCCCCTGAGGCAGACAGGGTCAGATGTGATTCCTATTCGAACACAATAGTGGGGATGTATTATACCAGTGGCTATATTCCGCGCACAGGTCACTGTTGCAGTTTGTTACAAATGTGGGCCTATGATATGCAATGCGCATACGAGGTTTGGCCCTTGAGACTGATATACTCGAAGATCTGTTTGGGCCTAAAGCAACTCTGCATCTGTTTGTGGTCCACTTGCATAGGTATGACGTATGTAGGTATGCATGCAGAAATGTAGTAATCAGGTGTGATGCTGGGTTGGAGGTACTGATTTCTATGGTTTCCTTTCCATCTTTTAAGTTACTCGGTGCAGGGCATCCTTTTGGCAGATGTCTGTTTCTGTGGGACTGCAAGTGAGTGTGCGTGTGCGTGTGCGTGTGTGTGTGTGGTTGGAGGGCTGCAGAGGGAGATCTAGATTGCTGATCCACATATCTGGTGGGGGGGGGGGGGGACAGGAATGGCTGGCAGGTACCTGGACCACAGGAATCACTACAGTGACACCAGGTGCCAATGTGAACAGGCAAAAGTGAGCAGAATAGTTCCACAACAGCGTACCTGTCCAAACATTTCCCTGTCACTGATAGGGGGACCTCAGACAGAGGGCATGCAACAGTGCAATACACAGTACGACATGCCCTTGTGCACCATCATTGGCCTCCACAAATGTGCACAGATGTAGACAGCGACGACGGAGTCTCTGGGCATGTCTGTGTGGTGCTTGCACTGCCGACTGCTGTCATTCAGAAGGCCCTTTATTAGTGAAAGGGAAATGTTTGGACAGTTCGCTATTGGTTATCATTAAGTGGTGAAAGTTAGTTAGGCACCTGAAAGGCTGACCTCACTTTCACCACCCACAGAAGCTAACTGGACAGCAGATGGACACTTCTGTGCTATCAGCCAACCCAGACATTCAATGCCAGGTGCCAGATATTGTCCCAGGCACTGAATATCCAGGTCTGTGGTTCAGTGGTTTAGCAGTGCTAGTCACTACCGCTGAATATCAGGCCCATATCGTTAAAAAACTGCAATTAAAAAATGATAGTTTTCATGATACACTTTGACCATTTCTATTTCAGCTGCAAGTTCTCGTGGGCTTTGAGTACACTGCATTTCTTAAGCCAGACTACAACAAAGCTGCAGAGCATTTCATTCTTACAGATAGATAAAAGAAAGGAAAATAAAACAACTTACATCAGGCAGTTCTTTTACCACGGCAGCAATCTGTACCAAAAAAACAAATCACAAGTTTTTTAGATTGGAATAAATTGTGTTAAAACACGCACAGACTGCTTAGTGAACTTTAATAAAAGGTCCCCTAAAAGTGATTAAAGAAACATCTGATTTCAGGTTTTGAAGGGATAGTGGAATTGCTGTCACACTGACCTCTCTAATTCTACATCTCGCAGTCAAATTCCCATACCTGCCAAAATGCTTTAGGGCTCTCTGTTTTGCACTACTACACGCTATTGCGCAGCATTTTTATTTCCAACCTAATCTCATACCAGCGGCCATGTGAAAACCGAGCTTGCCAATTATAATCTTCCTCGACCCTCTCTTAAAAACTTTCATGAAATCTGGGTGACAAATATGTGTGACCAAGTCAACTATACCAGAAATGGCTGCAAACAGGCTAAATGCTTATTCGGATCCAGTTTTAACTATATGGGTCAACATTTAGCAACCTTAGTCACATTTTTCTTTTTTTAATTCTGACCACCGCAGCTAAACTAAATCTGGAAATTCATCGCCGGTATCCATATAATAGTCGATGACTAACCAAATTCGGTGGCGAAAATGCCAGCGTTATTCCTTTAGTGCTGATTTTCATCATCACTATATAGATAACTGTGTGGATAGCCATTTAAGATAGTTTTTTTGCTCTCCGCACACCTATCTGCACTGAGAATTGGTGCAATGCAGATAATTGGTGCTCTGCCCCCGCCCCCATCACCCTGGACTGCTCTGGCACTATCTGGATAGTGTCAAGGTGGTGAGAGATAATATTCAGTAGGAGCAGGAGGAATCTGGTTAGTGTCACTGAATGTCACTCTCACCAGCACTTAACCAGCCAGCAGGTGTTGCTAACTGGATAAAGGGTTTTGAAAACGAACTCCATTTAATTTTATACTAACTGATAATGATTCGTCAGTGTTGTTACTTAAACTGCAAGTATAAAATGGCTGGTGAAATGGCAGTTTATACACACTAATGCTTCACATCGTTTACCTGTTCTAGAAGCAATTCACTTACCTGCGTATTATTCATAGTGAGCCTCAAGACCTCGGCTTCATATAAGGCCAGTGAAAGAGAATTCAAGACATACTCAGAGATCCCAATGTGCATCATAGAATCACCCAGCTCTACAAGGGAGAAAGGAGTCGGGGCAAAAGGAGGCTCTTTGTGGTCTTTAATTGCATACATCGTTCCCTGAATAGGAAAGAAGTTTAAAGCAGGTTATGCATCTGGTCATTAGTCATACTACAATCAACCTATTTAATGAAAAATTAAATAATTTATAGAGGAATGCAGTACCTAACTGGTTGCCAAAAGGTTTTACACAAAGGAACATTTTGTTTCATTTTATGTTTGCTTTTTATTTTACTTTTTTAAAATCTTTTGTTTCCTTGTGTTTACATTTGGTGCATGAATATATTTAGCATGCACTAAATTTCAGCACACAGTAAAACATTTTAGGCGTATGTTTACTAAAAGGCGTTAAGGGAGCCAGTGTGCTGTTAACGCCTGTTATCGGCGCCCTTGCGCCTTTAACGCAGTGAAAACAACTATTTCAGTGTCTGCAATGTGAAGCACTGACAAAGGAGCCTTAGATAATGATAGTAGCACTCCATTAGCAGCAACAGCATGGTGCCCAAATATGAAAGGGCACTATGCTTATGGTGCAAATGAGTTGGCACGTTGGTCATGCAGTGGAGGTTGCTGGTGTACAGGGCGACTAGGCAGCTGCCCAGGTGGCACATAAGATCCTAAGATATGCCATACTAGGTCAGACCAAGGTCCAACAAACCCAGTATCCTGTGTCCAACAGTGGCCAATCTAGGTCACAAGAACCTAGCAGTTTCCCCCAAAAGACACATAGGTTCCACAATTCCCATATTGGGGCAAGCAGTGGATTTTCCGGGCCCCCTTGAATAATGGTTTATTGACCTTTCCTCTAGGAACCTGTCCAAACCTTTTTTAAATCCAGCAACATGAACATCTTTTACTACATCCTCTGGTAATGAATTCCAGAGTTAGCTTATGCGTTGAGTGACAAACTATATTCTCTTATTAGTGTTAAATGGGTTACACTGTAGCATCATTGCCTGTCCCCTAGTCTTCCCACATTTTGATGGCATAAACAATCGAGCTATATTTATCTGTTCCACTCCATTCAGTAATTTATAGACCTCTATCATATCTCCCCTTAGCCGTCTCTTCTCCAGGTTGAAGAGCCCTAATCTTTTCAGCCTCTCCTCATAGGGGTATCCTTCCATTCACATTACCATCTGTGATGTCCGTCATGATCCCACAGTGACAGTGGTGGCACCCGGACATACAGCTGCTGCAGAAAGGTGATGTGCCACATGTGGCAGTCTTAGCGACCTGGCACCCTAGGCAGAGATCCCGGCTGGCCCCTGCCCCCTCCCACTGCTGCCAATGAACCCAGCTGTGGAGGAAGAGGCCGATAACACCAGCAGCTGTAGCCCACCAGGCAGCTGCAAAATGCAGGTGTCCGGGGAACTATCACAGCAGTGGCTGTCTTCCTTCCCCTGAGACAGGTGGTGATGGGTCCCTGCAGAGGCAGATGGTGGGGGGGGGGGGCTGCGTGGCTGTCCAGGTGTGCCTCTGCCCCCCCCCCCAATCTGGACCTTGCATTCTAGGTGCCCACCAAACCCGCATGTTGGACAGGCTGTGGGACTGCGCACTACCACCACCACCACCACTGACAGAACACAGGCATGTCATCATGGTGTAGGGGTGGGTGTGGTGAAGGCAGTGGCAGCAGCCTGCAGCAGACCAAAGCCATGTTCTGCTCCTGTGTGCCTGTGTGCTACTCAGGTCATTTCTCTGTCTAACTGTCTTGGTTCTGCTGTGACTAGTACACACTCATTCTTCTACTTTTTTATGTGTTCTGCCCACATTTTGGGTTGGCAAACATGCTATTCCCATCCTGACCTTCTGAGAGCATGGCTTTATTGGCTCTGCTGCAGCCCATTGCAGTGGGTCAGACATGTTTACCCTGCAGATCTCAGGCCCCTGCTTGGAGATATGGTGTGATGGTCATGGTAATGGATTGGGGGCCAAGATACCACGGTTTGTGGCATTTCGGAATGTGTTACTGTCACATTATTATGTCTGCCACAACCTTCATGGACTGACAACACCTCCTTGTGACCTTGAGCAGATCACTTAACCCACCAATGGCTCTAAAGGGTTATCATCAGACTTTACCAATTGACGGTAAGATGTACCCCAATGTGACTGCACTGCTACAGCGGTATACTAACAGGCAGTTACACATATACAGCTGTAACCTACTTGGCCAACATGAGTCATGTGTGACATCATAACTGTGATTGTACAGCTTTGGCTCCATTACATCTCTGCAGTACATGCGGACACATCCTACCCCTCGGATAGCTACCTGCTGGTATCACCTCATGTCTATATGTGCCCCATTTGCCCAATTTGAATGACACCTGTGCAGCTGTTATCTGCATGTTTGTCTGAGGTGTTGTATGGTGGATGTGTGGCTAGGACAGGTGTGAGTCCCACATGTCTGGTATCAGGCCTTCCAAGTGGCACTGGTGCACATTTTCACGCCAGTACAAATACTTTGGGGATGACACCTATGGCTTATCAAGGCTGCCAGCCCCATACCACCCTTTCCTCAGCCGCCATCCTTCCTTCAGCCCATCCATCCGCCTCTGTTGGCTGTGTGCAGTCACGTTTTCTCGTGCAGGCTGATACACCATAGCCTACACTGGTACTGTTTTCTACATTTTGGCTCTTCTCACACACCTCTCCTGTGCCTGATCTGTACATCACCACTCCTACTCTGACCTCCTGTCGCTGCACACATCCTGCCACTTCTGACTCCGCTGGGGGACACGTCTTCCCCATCCTATGCCATACACTGACATTGCACCATTTTGCATTGGTACCCTCCTGTGCAATGATACAGCTGCCTCCAACAGGCTTGAAACACTTTACTGGCTGCCACATAGGGAGCCCACGGATCTGGCAGATCCATCAGCCCACCTGTCCTTCCATCCATCACCTTCAGATTGACTTTTCTTTATCCAGCTTTAGGGTTACAGCCATTTTCATACATTAAGGTGCATGTTTGACACCTTAACGTCTGAAGTCCCATTAACACACTTTAATTGGCCCATAGCATCCTTAACACTGGAACACCTCCCTTTTCACATGTAAAACCCCTTATTGCTGCTGTTAACACTCGCTAATGCCTGCTTCCTTAATGCCCTCTAATAAACATACCCCTTAGTGTTCATGAAGAGAGCTTATTCTCTGTAAGAAATCCCTACCATTCCTATCTCCCAGAATACATGAAACTTCTGCCGCCTACCCCTTTGCAGTATCCCAGGCAGACCTCTGCATCACTCCAGATACATCATAACAAGTTTCATAAAACTTCCTCTAGAACTAAGAGAATCAAAAGTATAGCATGCATATGAATGTCACCACCATGAACGTCCTTTGACTCTTGCGTCTTACAACCAGGGACTGAATATCACTTACAGGGATGGTGAAACAAAAATTCAAGCATTTTAAACATTGTCATTTTCAATCCAGTGTAACACAAAATAACTACATGGGCTATATAGTAATGTAGTAGGGATGTAATTTTCAAATATTTTCACTGATCACAAATACTTATTCTTTCATGATCAACAGTGAGTATTGTAGATGGTCAAGCATCCAGTTGTGTTACCAGTACACGCATGTTAGGAACTTGCAGGCTTCACATTTCTAAACTGGGTGTGATGGTTTGAAAGACAGAAAGGTTCTCCAGGTTGAATGAACTATACATGTTATGATTCGTCATAATATCGGAGCATTAACAGCATCAGGTCTTACCGAATCTACACTGTGCTCAGCAACACCTCACCTCTTATGTTAGGTCCTCACATTATTTATTGGTCCTAAAACCAAGCATTCTAACGGAGAGCTGAAAGAGAAGCTGACCGAAATGTACTGATAAGAGAATGCTTTCTTAGATTTGCCTAGCTCATCGGCCCGTTATCACCCTTACCTTGATATCCACCTCCATGTACTTGTCTGTGAACAATGGAGGATTCACTAGCTGATAGTTTACTTTCACATGTCTGTCTATGTTATAATAGGCTAGGAGGAGATAAAACAACATATGTTATAACAGAATAATAATTTTTTGAACAAGAAAATACAAGCTGATCTGTTTTCACGTTTGACTGATCAGTGAAAGCTCTCAAACTGCTAGGCTCACCAGGGAACGTGCTGAGCGTGTCCTCCCACTTCTTGGTCTCTGCCATCAGAGCTGGGCATAACTGGTATCAATAGGAAAGATAAAATATTATAAATAAATTATCACATGTGCAGATTTCCCATTATGATTTCACCTGAACCATATAAAAAAAGTATACCGGAGACAAAATTGCTGGTCAATATATATCTGTATATATAGATATAGATACACATATACAATATATATAATAATGGCTTAGGTATTATCTTGTATATGTATATATATATATATATATATATATATATATTAATACCTAAGCCATTATTATTCACCACTTTATGTTGTTATATCTGTAAACAAAATATGACCATCTTTTCTTTTTTTCATTCAAGAGCTTGAGCCACTGATTCCTAATAGCATAGCTTCCGCCTCCTCCTTTTTAAATTTGTACCCTTGATGGCATTCATCATAGTCATTTGATCCTGTCCTTTCATGCACTAGATTAAATTAATATGCAGCAAGAAAACCAAGTCCTTCTATTACTAGACCACTTTACTAAAGGCTAGAGGACATTCACTGCCGCTGCACACATGGAAATAAAGGGTTTGGGCACTTAGCGTGTCTTAACTTCATTAACATGCGCTAAAACCTTTAGTAAACATGCCAGTTATTTCCATACATTTACGTGCAGTAACTGCAAAGCTACCTCATTTACTGTTAGGCGCGTGCCCGGCATTTTCCATAGACATATTGCAGAGAAAATACACTTACTGCATGTTAACGATACTGCATACTGAATGACAGCTAGTAAGGTGGTCGTAACTGCTCTATATAATCTGCTATATCAATGGTTAATGTTCCATTCTATGTAGGAATATGGGGTATGTTTACTATTTGGCAGTAACAGCTTCCGTGCGATATCCTATGTTTACTAAGATGCGTTAGGCTTCTGCGGCTAACACCCACTCTCTACCCACATCCCAGCAGCTACACTGGAAAAAGGTGCATGGTAGCTACATTACTCTAGCAAAAGCTGTCTTTGTGATGCAATGATCCCAGGTTCACGCCGTGAAGACAGCTATCGCACCTTAGTAGACATACCCCTAAGCATTATGCCGCTGCAGTAATTGTTCGCACACAGGGTTAGCGTGGGCCTGCTCTATTTCCCATGTTAACCGCTTAGCATGCTTTGCTAAGAGATCCCCCCAAAACTGGATTTTCAATTATGTGACGGCGCATACTGGGTTGGTAAGAAATGTGCTAGCCTGTTTAAAGTCAAATTTCCCTCTCTCTTTGCTGCCAGCATTTGGCCTTAAAAGAATGGGCAGAGGACAGTAATGCCCAAAATGGTCAGGTTTTGTTTCGGAATAGTTTAAACTCCTAAGCATCTGAGTAGTGATTTAAGAGATTCTTTTAGCTAGCAGGGGAAGCAAAATCATTTTTCATATCAAAAGACAAAATAAGTAAACAGGGGCTGTGCTGTCAGTATTAGGTACACCTAGAGATTTGGAACAAAAAATAATTCAATAAATCCATAATATATCTTTTTAATTTCATTTTTATTTTATTTTAATAGATTCCACTGTATTGTCTAATCTGGCCTGGGCATGACATCATAGTCTACAGTTTGCTTTGACATTCCTGATCTTCTATAGACCTGACTTTGTCCTAAAATCACTTTAGTGCCACCGTGTACCACAGAATGCAATTTGTACCTGTGTGTTCAGGCTCGTGAGGATGAACTCGTCCAGCTTGCCCTGGAAATTCTTGTAAATCTTTCTGCCAGGAAGCAAGTAGGAGAGAAAATTCATTAATATCTACATATTATTAGGGCAGTCTGGGGTAATGAGCTTTAAAATGGTCACGATCTAGAAATATGGGCCATATATGATGGAATACTTAGCACAAACAGAACTAGCACACCATACTTTCCAGCCTTCACATCGATACCTTGGCGGAGATCATAGACCATACCTTGGCAGTGGTCATGGGCCATACCTTAGTGATTTTTATGGGCCATACCTTGGTGGAGATCATAGACCATACCTTGACAGTGGTCATGGGCCATACCTTGGTGATCTTTATGGGCCGTACCTTGGCAGAGATCATAGACCATACCTTGGCAGTGGTCATGGGTCATACCTTGGTGATTTTTATGGGCCATACCTTGGCGGAGGTCATAGACCATACCTTGGCAGAAGTCATGGGCCACATCTTGGCAGTGGTTATAGGCCATACCTTGGCAGATGTCATGAGCCATAACTTGGTGGTGGTCATGGGCCATACCTTGGCGGAGGTCATAGACCATACCTTGGCAGAGGTCATGGGCCATACCTTGGCAGTGGTTATGGGCCATACCTTGGCAGAGGTCATGGGCCATACCTTGGTGGTGGATTAATTATTAGGAGGCAAAATGTAAGTAAATCAACAGCAAATGGCATACATATCCCTAAAGCGAAAAGACTGTTTTGGTCATTGAATTTTGCTATTGAAAATAAAATGATGTGCTAGAATAGGACATCAGATGTGGTATGAAATCTTTCACCATCTGCTCCAAACATTTAGAAACATGTGGGTCAATTTTCATAAGAGTTTATGCTATGCTGGCATCTGGCAACTGCACAAATCTTTTCATAAAGTTATATGAATAGTATGGAATGAATGTTAGCCTCAATGGCCCCATAGTATCTGTATAACTTAGGAGTGAAGGGAGCGCGGAGAGAGGCAACATTAAAATTATCCTTCTAGCAACGAATATTGCCACTAATGGCAGGTGGTCAGTGCTGAATACAGATGTTTACTGCCCCTGACTCTATACGGCAATGCAGAATATGTATATGTCTTTTTAAAGGCCAAGACTGCTGATGAATGGGGCTGACCAAAACCAACCCTTTCTGTGATATTCATTCCATGCTTCAGTCCAATTTGTAACAGTCAAGAGAAATATAAAAATGGCATATCATTAAAACACTCAACAGCATCTTAGCATACTGACTATTTTAGTCAACTCAGGCTTCTTGAGATTTAGAAATATTTCAACAAGAAAATGAAAGGAGAGGGAGTCATGTGGGCTTATGTATTGAAGGTTATCTCCCATTGGGAGGGAAAGATTGGACCTGTTTTCAAAACTGGACCTTGTGCCTGTGAGAAAAATACCCAGCGCGTAGCCATTTTAGTGATTCGGTTATACAATATATTCAGCCGCTATTCTGAAAGTACATGCATCAGAACATGTACAGTGATGGAACTTGGGTGCACATGGGCAGAGCACAAATTTATGCAAGTAAGTTATAAAATGCTATGATTTATGATCCTGCTTGAAAAATCTAGGAGCAGGCATTTACATTTGCCATTGACCAAGCATAACTGCTTGCGCCTAGTTTGACGCACTTTTTTAACCACTTATGCCGCTATTTTATAAAGTAAAGTAAGCACATACCTCGCTTTATAAACCAGAAATATGCAAGTGGCACACACACAACATGACGTAACCCCTATAAAATTAGCCTCCATGTGGGTTACTTATAGTACTCAAAACTGCCTTTTTAAAAAATAAATATGCTTTTGTTTTGTCCAATTGCATTTTGGTGGAGAATAGCAATTTAAAATTGGTCTAACTTAATATAAAGTTGTAAAGCAATTCCTCTGATACCCACTCCATTGCTCCTCTCAACTTGACTTCGACCTTCTTGATGTCGGACTGACAGCTGTCCAAGGACAACAATGGCAACCCTACATCGTTCTTTGAAATCTTGAAAACCACTGTGATAGACACTTCAGATAATTCCAAAACGGTTTTTTCTTTGGCTTTGCTATAGAAAAAGGGACATGGATTCATATTAGATAAACATGGAACATCCAATTATAAGTAGTGTAGGAAGCTGTGAATAGGAACAGAAATGCAGTAGGCCAGATAGGGCATGCTATTATTTTCTGATATGAAAATAGTACTAGATTTCCCATTATGCACTGGAGGCACAGCACAGAGGGCCTGCAACATTTTTATGGCCTACAAAAGAGGGAAAACATTTAAAAGGCTGAAAAAATAAGGACATAAAAATTATGAGACAGATATGCAAAGCAACTAAAACTACAAAACTACAATTCAAAAACATAATTCCAAACTTTCTAAGCATTTCTTTTATTCGGCTTCTCTTTTCAGCAAAATCTTTAATGATGTCCTTAAAGTCCATATTTCAGAGTGATAGTGCCTACGGCCTCCATGCCAAAATCCAGCCCTGAATGAAGATAATATGCGCTACTGAATTTGTGAAAACTAGCATGCACCATACAGTTAGACGGCATGAGCTAATCTGAAAAACCTACTAAATAAAGTGAGAGAATTTAATTAAACAAAAGTCAACAAAGACCTTTTATGAAGTTAACAAATGTTTAAAGACGTTGTTTCCTTCCTCGGGCTGGGTGATCCTTTCAACCTATGCATCATTAACCATTTATTAGCACTTTGTATCAACTTTGTTGGTTTTCTTTTGACTAGTTTTAATAGACAGTGGAGACAGGTGCTGTCACTGCTCATTTACTCTCTGAATTCTAGTTTGATGATTCCGCGGTACTTACATTAGTGAGTGATCCACTTTCCAGTTGCTATGAATGGTTGCTTTACTATTTTTGATGGCCATCTGAAGTCCGACTCCGGGTACAAGGGTCAGTGAACTATCAATAACTGTGCAGTCTACTATTTTTATACTGCAGAAAAAAATAAAAATATATGTCATGCAATAAAAACATAATCCATAACAGAACCCATTCAACAATGCCATATCGATAATATTTGCAGACTGTCTGGCTAACCCAAATATTCTCCACAAGATGCATGTCCTTAAAACGTAATAACATTTCTTAGTTAAATATGGGGGCAATTTTCAAATTGTCCACATTGGGACAAAGTCTGTGGTGATTTTTTTTTTATCTTTGGTGGTACCAATTTTCAAGAATAAGTGTGATATAAAAATTCAGTCTACGTGCAAACGTTCCGCCCCCAAACTAAATATCGGAATATCTCTATTAAAGGTGGATAGAAGCACCTTCTTTGTTAAGCAAGGAACACACTTCTAGCCATTTCAAAGTTTGAACATCTTCGAACATTGCCCTTCCTTGATCTTCTGAGAGTTACGTAAACTTAGGGGCATTTTAACTAAAATGTGGCAGGTTACCATGCTTTAAGCCTTGAAACTCAACAGGGGCTGGCACCAGAGCCACGCTAACAAATGGAGGCATGCCTGCAATGACTCTATGTAGTTAGTGTGAGTTTCATGCCGCCCCTGCATTTGTGGTTTGCCACTATTACCACTCTTGTACTTAATACCAACCACTGAAGTGGCGGTAAGTGCAGCAGTGCTAAGTGCAATATTGTTAATTAGCATGCATTATAGACACCCATGTCAACCGAAATGCGCACACTCCACCCCTCAACCACCCACTCTCCATCCCAGCCCACACTAAATGGTTACCGTGGGATTCTTAGCTTGGCCACATATTTGGTAACAGTTACTCCATCACACTCGTTGCGTGCTAAAACCTACACTAACCATTACCATGTTTTTGAAGGTCTAAGATTAAACAAATTCGACTTGATGTTAATTTATGGAAGCTAATCCCAAAATAAATCCCAGAATCTGTTAAAGTGCTATAATTCATATGAACTTAATATCCTGGAACAGAAATTGTGGAGATTGGGCTTGCCCCACATTTCCAGCACCAACATCTCCTAATGTGCAAACATAGTTAAGAACATAAGAACATAAGATTTGCCATACTGGGTCAGACCAAGGTCCATCAAGCCCAGTATTCTGTTTCCAACAGTGGCCAATCTAGGTCATACGTACCTAGCAGTTTCCCCAAGAGACACAGGTTTCAAAATGCTTGTATTGAGTCAAGCACTGATATCCTGGGTCCCTTTTTAATAATGGTTTATGGACCTTTCCTCCAGGAACTTGTCCAAACCTTTTTTAAACATAGCTACACTAACAGCCTTTACTACATCCTCCGGTAACAAATTCAAGAGTTTGATTACATGTTGAGTGAAAAAATATTTTCTCTTATTTGTCTTAAATAGTTTACCCTGTAGCTTCACTGCATGTGCCCTAGTCTTTCTATATTCTGATGCGCACCTGTATATAGCAGCATGTATATACCCCACCTCTGTAAAAGTCACTCTCCCCACCTGACGTGATTCTTACCTGTAAATAGTTCCCCCTGCATTATCCAAGTTCTAGCACCCGTTTCATTATAAATACAGAGCAGGTTAGCCTGCACTGTATAAGTTAATGTTGTATGTAAACCGTACTGATGTTAAATAGCGTGGTATAAGAGACATTGAATAAATAAAATAATGTAAACAATCCATTCATTAATTTATAGACTTCTATCATATCTCCTCTCAGCCATCTCTTTTCCAGGTTAAAGAGCCCTAACCTTTTTAGCCTTTCTTCATAAGGGTATCCTTCCATGACCTTTACCATTTTGGTGGCTCTTCTCTGAATCTTTTCTAATAATGCTATATCCTTTTTAAGACACAGAGACCAGAATTGCAAACAATATTCAAGGTATGGTCACACCATTGAAAGATACAGAGGCATTATAATATCCTTTGTTTTATTTTCCATTCCTTTCCTTATGATACCTAGCATTCTATTTGCTCTCTTGGCTGCCGCTGCACACTGGGCGGAGGGTTTTAACATGTTATCCACAATGACGCCTAAATCTTTTTCCTGGGTGTTGGTTCCTAATATGGAACCTTGCATCATGTAACCATAGTTTGGGTTGTTCTTCCCTAGGTGCATAACTTTGCACTTGTCCACGTTAAATTTCATCTGCCATTTTGATGCCAAGACTTCCAATTTATCAAGATCCTCTTGCAATTTTCCACAATCCTTATGGGTTTTAACAACTTTAAATAGTTTTGTGTCAACTGCAAATTTGATAACCACACTCATTATTCCCTTTTTCTAGTTCATTCATGAATATGTCAAAAAGCAGCGGACCCAGAACAGATTCCTGGGGTACAAAACTATTCACCTTTCTGCTTTGGGAAAATTGACCATATAGCCCTACCCTCTGCTTTCTATCTTTCAACCAGTTCCTGATCCACAATAGTACACTGCCTCCTATCCCATGACTCTTTAGTTTTGCCAAAAGTCTCTGATGAGGGACCTTGTCAAAGGCTTTCTGAAAGTCCAAATACACTATATAAACTGACTCACCTTTGTCTATCTGCTTATTCACACCTTCAAAAATACATAACAGATTAGTAAGACAAGATCTTCCTTGTCTAAAGCGATGTTGGCTGTCTCCCATTAAACCATGACTATCTACAGGCCTGTAGTTTCCCGGATCACCCCTGGAACCCTTTTTTAAAAATTGGCGTTATGTTGGCCATCCTCCAATCTTCAGGTATTACAGATGATTTTAATGATAGTTCACTGATTACTAATAGCAGGTCTGCAATCTCATATTTCAGTTCTTTCAACGCCCTTGGATGTATATCATCCAGCCCAGGTGATTTGCTACTCTTCAGTTTATCTAATAGTTGTAATATATCTTCCCGATGTATCGATATTTCCTTCAATTCTTCCACACCTTGAAATACCACTTCATTCATGGGTAACATCCCTACATCTTCCTCAGTAAACTTATGCTTTATTAACTTAAATGACTTTATCTTGACTGTTAAAGAAACCAGAAAGTACAGTTCCTGTTGATTTTTGCATTTATGATGTCATGGTTCATCTTTGTTCCCCAATTACTGCCTCATTATGATGTCAACCATTCTGATCAAGCATATGACGTTATTTTAAAAAGTACTTTTAAAAGTATGTGCCTATGGAAAAATAGATCTTTACTGAAAACTTCTATCACATCATAGCATTTCGTATGACCATTATTATTCTCTTATATATCATAGTAAAAGTGCACAACACATTTTTTTCTTCTATGCTTGGTGAGGTTTAAATTATAGAAAAATATGACAATTTTCCTTTCTCTGAACTAATTAAAATGTCAAGGTTTTAGGAAGATTCCCATGGCGGCAAATAGTCACTGCGGGTTGTAGGCGGGCAGAGGGCGCCAGGGAGGAAGGGGTTAAGGGAGGCAGGGGGCGGAGGGGCACAAGGCGTGTATGCGTTTGATCTACCCTTATTATGTGAAGGAGTGCTGCCATCGTGTGGACAAAAGGAATACTGCATCTGTTTTTTGTTTCATGGAAATTGTAAAGATGATTGCAGAGAAATGTGGATAGTCTCCCTGGATGATTAAAGGCGGATGACAAATGGCGATCTCCAAAAAACCGTCAAGCAGACGTCTGCTTGACGGTTTTTTGGAGATCGCCATTTATGCAGCCGGTGCTTGGCTCCAGCTTCTGCATAGAGCTCCTGCTCTGCACCTTTTCGCAGTTTCTTGTTTGAGGCCATTGTCAGCGTGTGGAACGTGGACTTGAGCTCCCTGAGGAAGCCACAAGGCGAAACATCAGATGTCGGGGCTCCCTGCTCCTCCGTTGGATTTATCATCTTCACTTCCTTTTTGCCATATTGAACAGACTGTTCTGCTGACTTTTGTCTTCTACTTTTGTCAGATAAGTGATTTTTTTCTGTCTTGGAGCACATTTTTGCTGGAGTGTTGTTATCTATTCTCTCACTATCCATTGACCGGCTGCCCCAGCCTTTGGTTTGTTTACACCCTGGCTGGTTGGAGGTTTTTTAACCGCTGATGTAATCTGAGTCTTTTCTTTTGTATCACTGAATACTGTTTGATTTGACTCTACCCCTGTGTTATTAGAGGGGTTGCTGAGGTCTTTTTTTCCTCCTGCCTCAGGTGGTTTTTTATGGCTGATGTGTGGCTGTGTTTGATGGTTTTATGCCCAGATTTTGTTTTGTTTTGTTTGGTTTTGTCTTAATTTTGGTTTAATAGAGATTTTCTCTGCCCAGTTTGGAGTTATCGATTGATAGTTTATGCATATATTCAGCAGAACTCTCTGTGTCAATGGTGCCACTGTGGTTGCCAGCTGCGCCACGTATCTGCTTAAACAGGCTATGAACTAAGCTGTGCCAAGCAGTTCATACAGGAAGTAGCGTGCACTAATGCCCATGTTAACTGCTTAATGCAGAATGGGGCAGGGAATGCATAGGCAATGGGTGGGGATCAGGCGTACAATAAATACAGAAGCATTTACCAGGCAGATAGCACAGATCAGTTAACACCACCCTCGATAGGTGTGGTTAACATAGTGTTATCTGCAATGCATTTCATCTGTGGCATGTGTATATTTCTGATAAAATAATAGCAATGCCCACAATAGTTAAAGCAGATGTTTCACGAGGGGTTAGCCAAGATGGCAGACACATGTTTGCCAGTGCTGTATCGGCTCCTACGTTTGCTTATTTCCCCTTTTGTGCTTCCTTCAAAATGCCCCACAAGCGTAAGGCCAAGTTTTGGGAGCTTCCGAAGAGCACGACTGTGACTAAGGGTCCTCTTGATGCTTTCGTGAGGCCCACTGTTGCAGAGGGAACTCCGGAGTTAGGAACAGCAAGAGCGGAAGGAGCTGCAGGTTACTCTAAACCCAGAGACATGATTCCCTCCAGTGCAGCCCACACACTTTGGCATGGGAGCAGCAGAGGCTCTCTTAGCGAAGGTTGAATGAGACCATATGCCTGGCTCCGTGGGGGGCTCTATGGTGGAAGATATCATGATCGCGGTGTCGCTGTAGTGGTTGAGAGCTCGGCTACTGCAGGGGGGGGGGGGCCTCATTGCCTGCGGATTCGGAGAAAGGTGTGCTTACCCACTTGTTGTCTGCTATGGGAATGCAGGAGGTTAAGCCAATGATGTCTCTTCTTGTTTGTCCGGTAGCTGTCACTTCGGACTCTCTTTGGGAAGGCTTGCAAGCTTTGGAACTTTCTTTTTCATCCCACTTTGGCGCCCTCCAAAGTGCTCTTGTTTCCATCGTTCAGGCTGCAGGCCAGCAGAAGCAGGAGGTGACCCGCTTAAGCTCTAAGGTAACCCATTTGGAAGCTAAAGTAGAGGACTCTGCAACCGTTTCAGGTACTGTTGTTAAAGAATTGTCTAATATCCATGGGAAGATTGAAATGTAGGAGAACTCTGTTAGGAAGAGGAATCTACGTTTGTCCCTGCTGTTTCACTGAAGGAGATGGAATTATTTATCTCTTAGACTAACTCTATATTGAAAATTCCTCAGGAGTCAGTTCCTCCTTTGGCAAGAATTTTTTATTTGCCAACTTCCAAGCATAAGGACCATGAAGCTTCTTCACCTGCCCATTCACCTCCAATAGACTCTCCAAATCTGACTGGGTTCCTAGAGACTTCAGATCCGGAATTTGTTCCGAGAGCTACTCTGTTGTTGATTCTGGTGCTTGAACCTGATAGTGATTTTCTTTTGAAACTTTACTTTAAAGCTAGGCATGAGCCCTTTATGGGGCGGGGGTGGGGGTGGTGCAATTAGGATGTTTCTTTTGTTGCATACTCAGGTGTTGCAGTTGGGGAGGGGGGTATTCTTCCTGCAGTACCTGTGTGGATGTTTGATTAAATATCAGGGAATTTGTTATACTTTCTTTGAGCCCGCACACCTAATTCAGTTTATTGCAGGCAAGAGTGTGGCTCCGACTCAGCAGCTTATTGCTCCTGCAACTACCCCCTTCGGGTGAGGTGGGGGTTTGGTTCGTGTATAGTAAGATTCTGCGCTAGTTTGTATCTTATTTCCTGGGAAGTTTTCGTTTGAATTTGTCCTGGCCTTCACCTCAGCTTGGGGGCTAGTGAATCTATTTATTTTTCTTTTATGTAATTGTTTATGAAGGTTGTTTTGCCTTCTTTATTTTCTTGTTGTATTCTTTTCTGTAACAAGTTTTTGTGTCTTGTGTAATGTTAAAATGGCATAAATAAAAATTTAAAAAAAAAAAGATGTTTCACGCTCACTGCATGGTAATTGCAAAATCTCACTCTCAGTTAGTAAATTGGACACTAAGGCCTGCAATTTCAGTGCTCTCTGCATAACATTTTTTTGCTGCCCTGGGGCTGCCCCAGACCTACCTACCTTGCATTCAGTTAAAAGTTGTCTGGTTACCCCACAACAGGAGGATATCAGACAACTTTTAACCAGGTAAGCGTAACCATCCACACAAGTGCCTTTGAATAGCTAGCCCTATCTTGCCCTTAATTGCACATAATCGTAAAAGCTGGAATTCACTATTTCCCATAGGAGACAAATTACTCACTCGGTGATTTCGTATTTCAGTTTCCCTTGCATTTCCATTTCACCATTTATATTTGGGACTGAAAGAGCTTTTACATGATTTTCCAGACTCTTCTTGCCGACTTGGTTAACTATGAGAAAAATATAAGCAATGGAAAATATTCAGACTAGGGTGCTGACTATGTTTATGTTTATGCTTATTTTATTTGATTAACCGCCCTTAACAGGTGCATCAGAGCAGTGTACAATAAAAATATAACAAAGAAAAGGAACTGCATTACTACAGATGGGAAAGGAAGACCATTCATTTAGGGGGAGGCAGGGAGAGGAAGAAAGTCATAGTGAGTGAGGGAGAGAGAGTGTCAGAAAGCGGGAGATGAAATGCTTTTTGGAAAAGGAGTATTTTGAAGAGTGATTTAAATCTGGGAAGGGATTGCTCAAGATAGAGGGCAGGGTGTAGGGCGTTCCAGAGGGAGAGGCCAAGGAAGTAAAAGGCAGCATGGTGGGACATCTCCAGTGAGGGAGCAGGAGGCAAGTGAAGGCGGTTTGCATGGACTGAACGTAATACACGGTGTGGGGAGCGTAGGTGAATGATGTCATGAAGATACAGAGGAGCTTGAACTGAATACAGTAGTGCATCGAGATCCGGAGGTGTCGGATAAGCAGGGGAGTGATGTGTCGAAACGTGAGGCGTGCGCGAGTTGTGTTCTGTAAAAGATGCAATTGGTATGAGGGAAGACCAGCAAGAATCAGATTACAGTAGTCTAGGCGGGACATTATGAGGTCAAGAAGCAAGGTGGTCAAGGAGAAGACAGAGAGAAAAGGCCGAACAGCGTGAATTTGACAGAGGGAATGAAAGGAGCAACAAGTCAAGACAGAGACGTGCTCCTACAGTCTCAGGCTAGGCTTTCTAGAATGATGAATTTGCAAATGTAAAGTTTGAATTTTGGCCAGACTAGGTAAAAATTTCTTTACAGAAAAAAATGTGCAAGCTGTATAAAAATGCCCTATAAGCGTATTTTATCAAACAAGAAACATCAAAAAATAAGAATATAAGAAATGCCATAGTGGGTCAGACCAAGGTCCATCAAGCACAGAATCCTGTTTCCAACAGTGGCCAATCTAGGACACAAGTACCTTTGAGGTGGAATAAGCAGCACGTTCCCCCTAACCCCACAGGATGTACAGGGCTGTGACCTGAATCATCCCTGTATGTCCTACAGCCTCGGCCTGCCTCTGCTCCGCTCAGACCCCATCCCCCTGCTGGCTCTCCCCATACTGATGCTCTAGCCATGTGGGGAGGGTCTGAGGGGAAATAGGAGCAGGACAGCTTGTGGGCTACATGTCCTGCCGGGACAGGCAGGCCCATAAGTCACCTCTCTGAATCGGGCCCTTAGTAAACATGCCTCTAAATATGTGTTTCTGTATTATATTATATAAACAATGGGCTTCCTGACAGTGAGCATTAGCAAGCATCTTCTGCATCAATACATAATGTCACGCAGTGATACATATGCGTTTTTAATGACAGGCACTGAATACACGAGTGCACTTAACTTACCAGCATCCAGCCCTTTTTGGGACAACCTTAATTTTATTCCAGGATGGACATCAACAGAGAGGGCATGCTGCGTCAAGAGCAGGGCAAAACAGAAAATCTTCCACATCTTCTCTTCCTTCTCTGGGAGCTGTTAATAAATAAAACACATCTAAGAAAATGATATTAGAATTCTAACATCAGTCAGGCAACCATCAGGACCAGGTGCGGTGTTAATAAGAGAGGCAGTAATCACATATTTACAGAGAGATGGTATGTGTTAGAGCTAAATAACACTCTCGCATGCTATCGGGACCGAAATAAAGATGAAAAAATAACAATAAAGTGATATTTTTGGAATGGGCTAACTTACTGAACCCAGCACGTGCTATCTGCTGAATGGTCCGTTTTCTTCTTATAGGCTTTATGGCCGATTGCACATATAAGTATTAGTAAAAGTGGCCCTTAATAGGTTTCTTGACAAGTTTTTAGGAGCTAACATCCCTTTCCTCAGGTCAGAAGGTGATCAGGCAGTAGAATTTTATGGCTCCTGAAACCTATTTACCAAAGTGTGGTGAGACTTTGCCAACAAAAGGGGGTGTGCCCAGCATGTGCAGAGAAACAGCTACCATATTAATGCACATTACCACATATTACCACACCTCAAGAAGACTAGTTCAAATGTTCACACTAGCAGACTGCAGGACAAGTAAACAGTTTCCTGTTGCATGCATTAACCTCTATATAGCATTTCCCTCCTCAGGTTAGCTATTTATTTAACAGGTTTTTTTTTTAATATAGTTTTATCATTTCAGTTAAAGTGGTTTACTTTGTAACTTAAATTTGGTAATGTACATTAAACAGTGACATCGATAACTTGGACTTTTTCTGAGACAATGAAGAGTTAAGTCACTTGCCCAAGGCAGGTTAGGGGAAATTGAACGCTGCTTTCCTCGTTCTCCAGTCATTAGGCTACTCCTCCACTCTATTTGGCATATGGTTTAACAGAAGGTAATGAATTATCTCCAGGAACAAGCAGGAATGAGTCTTCACATATGGGTACGTCGGTACCGACGGAGCCTGCGCGGGAACGCTCCCCAGCGTCCAAAAAGAAAGCTTTAGGGAGCATCCCACACGCATGTGCGCTGCCTTCCCGCCTAAACACTTCCCTCTCATCAGTTTTCCGTTTTCCGCAGAGCTGGCAGGACGTATTCCTGTCACCGCAGAAAAATCTTCTTTTTATTCTTACTTTTTTGTGGTCGCGTCTGCCTTCCCTCGACGCCACCGGTATCGCCGGTGCTTTTCTTTTGTTTTTTTCTAAATAATTTCTTCTTTTCGACAGAAATTTTTTCCTGTTAGTGTCTGACAGTTTCTAGGCCACCAGGCCTCCATTTTTCTGTTATGGAAAAGCCAGCCACTACCCTTAAGAAATGCTCTAAGTGTGGTGGTACAAATATTTTTTCAGACACCCATACTTGGTGTCTAAAATGTTTGGGTCCTGACCATTGCTCACTGGAGTGTCTTTCCTGCTGGAGTTGAAACAGAAGAAATCTTCAGAATCGAGCACAGCTCGATACGCGGTTCACATCGCACTCAATGTCACCAGCTAGAATATCTCCACAGGAACAGGTAACCAAACAAAAGTCTGTAAAGACTAGCCTGTCCTCGAGTGGTAGATCTCCTTTCCAGTATCAAGATTGCTCCGGCCTTGCCCTCGAGGACATTTTTGGAAATAAAGCCCCGGCAGGAGTCTTCGGGCTCCAAAGCATTAACGGGGCTTCAGGTCGTTTCCGGGGTTCCTACCTCGGTGAACATACCTGGGCATGCTTGCTGGTTGTGGCCACTTTGAGGGGTTCCGACACCCCGGCATTGGCTATGGTGATGGATGAAACACTCCTCACCAATGAACGTAGTCTAGCACTCTCGGTTACTTTGCTACCACTAGAGTGGCTGCAGACCGTTCCTCCAGTATCGGTATCGCCTTCAGTACCGCTACCGGTATCGACATCGGCATTGGTGTCGGTACCGTCCATGCTTGCTTCAACAGACTCGATTCCTTCGATGCCGAGTCTGGAATCGATCCCTAGCATGGATGATTCGGTACCAACTCGTCTCGGTACCGACTTCGGATGGTACCAAAGACATCGCTTTAAGGAAAATCCGATGCTTCATCCTTTCAAGTCTTCCGATACCGATGACTGGGATGAGCCCATCGGTACCAAGGCTGAAACTTCAACAAGTCTAGCCTTTACCCCTCATTTTAGAGGGTCCTCCTCAGGGGAGATTTCTTTTCAAGCTTTTCTCCTTGATATGGCAAAGTTACTTGCAAATTTCTATACCTGGTGAAGAATCCTTACCAGGGGATTCAGAGACCCTGCAATCCCCCTGGTTGTCAAAGGAGCTAATCATGCTTCCTTTGCATCAGATCTTACAAGATCTACTTTTAAGGATGTGGGAAACTCCTTTAACGGTATCACCACATTCTGAGACACTTGAAACTAGGTACAAAGTGCCACCTTCTCCAGGTTTTCAAAAGATTCAACTTCCTCATCATTCTATTGTTGTAGAATCAGCAATGAGGCGTATTAAGAGTGCAAAGAAGCACTCCTCTTTCCACCAGGTCATGAGTCTAGGACTTTAGATGCCTTTGGCGTCGATGCTTCAGGCATCCATGCTTTCAGCAAGAATTATCTCCTATATTTTCTATATGGGATTATCTCTTGAAGAGGTCACAAACAGTTTAAAGCTTTTGAACCCTTTTCTTCAAGAGCATAAAAGAACAGACTATTTCTTACTAGTCAATCATGCTCAAAATATCTCTAGGTTCCTTAATCATGCTTCCCTGGACTGTTTTGAGTCTATTAGCAGAACTTCTGCTATAGCCATAGGAGCACGACGCATGGCCTGGCTCCAAGCTTCAGACTTGGACGGATGGGTACAGGAAAGGCTGGGAAATACTCCTTGTACTGGTGAAAATCTCTTTAACAAGGATGCTTTATTTCAAGCTAATCAGTTAAACACTGATGCTGTTACTGTCAGAGGATTGTCAAAACTTTCCTCTATCCCAGCTAATAAAAAATCTCCTAAAAAGCTTTATCCCCCTAAGGGAAAAAAGTTTTATCCATCTCCCACCCATTATGCAGATGTTTCCAAAGACAGGCAACATCAAACCAGGCTAAGAAAATCAAGACCTCAACAGCCTCAGCAAACCCAGCAGTCGCAGGGTTTCTGATATTTCTATTCTCTGTTTTCTGTGTGAGGTTTAGAACCTCTGAGCCTACTTCTTTTTAACAGAAGCATCCAAGGTTCATCTCATCCATGCTGAGATACCAGTCATACATTGACTCAATCCTCGACTCTGGGCATGAATCTCTTGCTACAAGGGAAATCCATCCTTTTAGCTCCAAGAGCTATTGAGGACCATCATACCCTAGAGATGACAGGTTTCTCCTTTTAAAAGAAAGGGAGGAGTAACAACTAACAACGAGGTGAGTTATACCCTTCACCTTGACAGTTTTTCTGTACGAGGATATCTTATACTTTTAACTGCAAGGGGACCCTACCTCTTCAAGGACTTACCAAATTGTAAGCCCTCTCAACTCTGTATTACTTTCTATCCCTCTTAGTCCAGACTTTCAGTCTCTAAGGGTACTACTAATCAACTGGAGGGCTTATTCTCTAAGCCCATAGGATTTTTCTTCAATACCTACTCCAGTAAGTAGTTTCCATACAGAGTTTTCTTCCCCTTTGTGGTTCATCTTCTTCTCTATGTATCTCAGATACTTCTTTAAGGCAGCTTATCAGACAGAAATTGAGTACTACCATTCCAATTTATGTCTGTCGGTCCTCTCCAACCTATAGGACCTAACTTTTTCTGTTGCCTTAATAACAGATAACTCCAAGACAGGTTCCAAAACCCATTTGGACAATTTATTGTTGCAGGCATCAGGCCTGTCTACTATTCTTAGCCATCTTCATTTCTTTTTGGCTCCAACAGAATAGATTAGGTTGCACACTGGCAATTAAACAGCCAGATCAAACCAACCTACAACATGCTCTCTGCAATTATATAAGGAAGCTCTGCAACTATAGGCCTTGCCAGAGAGCCTCAGAGCTACTCCTAGCAGGTAGTTTCCAGATGGTTTAAAGGGCTTCAGCTGGTAGACTCTGCACAGTCATGCTCCTACATGACTGTTTTTTTCCTACTCTTACCAACTTCCTTAAAAATTTCCTTTTAAGGAACACTATCCAGGGCTTTGACCACGCGAAGGCGTAGGAAATTACACAATTCCCTGGGTTGTTCCACATTTCACTGGAACTCCTAAAACAGGGATGCATTCTTTTCACTGCAGTCGGTCCTTAATTACTACTTTCCTTCTAATTCCCTATACTTCATTGTAGTTTATAATGGATAAAAAGATGCATGGAGGGGCAAACATGGTATCTCTTTATATTGTGTCTTTTTCTCCAGCTACTACCTGAAGTTATAGAAAGATCCAGACTTGCTGTCTTAAAACTAAGGATCTCCTCTACACTCCTTCGCGTAGGTCTCCAGATCTGGTTATTCAGGACCTAGATCATTTAAAGAAATCTAGTCCTCTCCTTGTAAGTGAAGAACATAATACCAGTTTCGACGAAACTTTCCCTATAGTTCTTCCATTTTTAACCAGGCAGAGATTCTCCATCAATATTCTCAAGTAGGTCTTAATCCTTCTTGTTATTGGGTCAATCTCTATACAATATCTGACTTTGAAAGATTTGTTTACTGTCCATATTAATGCTGTCCCAGCATATCATAAAAAGTAATGGACAACCAATTTCTCTGGTAAATTAGGAAATACCTTCTTTACCGTAACCTTATCGGTTACATCTGAAGCTCTCCATGTAAATTCATTATCATAAGTGACATCACTTATGAAAGATTTTTACTGATCTTCAAGAAGTGGGAGGCCCAATGCCTAATACAAATAACTTTCTCTTTCTTTTGGATAAAGGGGGTCTTAAAGACCTACCCCCTTTTTTCTGCAAAGGGTATTTCTACCTTTTCATCCAAACCAGTCAGATTTATCTCCACTCTTTCCTAGGGCCTCCTTATTCTGCTCCAAGGACAAAGAGTTCAAACTTGGACTTTACAGAAGCTTTACCTATTTCTCCAAAGCCCAACCCCATTAAACTCCCCCACTTTTATTCTGGGGTTAGTTCTAGCCATTAAGGCTTCTTATCTCTTCCTGTATTGCAAATTTTATTTTTCCTCTACTTCACAGTGAGGGAATTTCTTTGAGGATAATATACTGGCTCTCAGTTACAGACCCATATTAGCCTCATCAAATGCTTTTGCAATATTTTGAGTAAGATCCACATTAGAAAATTGGGATTCAATTTTTTCTAACAATTATGATCTATACAAGGGCTTCCCTCTGGATACCTTGTTTAGTCAAGCTGTTCCGCAGCACCCCTTTTTTCTTTTCTAATTCAACTCCTACCTTCCATCCCTTGGATGCCTGAGGTTTTGAGGGATAAGCATGGCCCATCTTTAGATTTGCAACATGCTGGGGCCTCCTCCAGGCATCTTAGCTTGGGAGTCCCCATATGTGAAGACTCATTCCTGCTTGTTCCTGGAGATAGCACAATTACTTACCTGTAACAGGTGATCTCTGGGAACAGCAGGAATAAGTCTTCACAACCCACCCACCTCCCCTAGGAGTTGCTCTCTCTCTCTCTTTCTAATTTGTCTACTTCCCTCCTTCGGTCTCAGCTACAAACCCAACTGATGAGAGGGAAGTGTTTAGGCGGGAAGGCAGCACGCATGCGTGTGGGATGCTGCCAAAAGCTTTCTTTTTGGACGCTGGGGAGCGTTCCCGCGCAGGCTCCATCGGTACCGACGTACCCATATGTGAAGACTTATTCCTGCTGTTCCCAGAGATCACCTGTTACAGGTAAGTAACTGTGCTTTATCTTGCATAGATAAGAACATAAGAATATAAGAACATAAGTTATGCCATACTGGGTCAGACCAAGGTCCATCAAGCCCAGTATCCTGTTTCCAATAGCTGCCAATCTAGGTTATAAGTACCTAGCAGTCTCCCCAAAAGATACAGGTTCCTCAATGGTTGTATTAGGTCAAGCATTGATATCCTGGGCCCCTTTTAATAATGGTTTATGGACCTTTCTTCCAGGAACTTGTCCAAACCTTTTTTAAACCCAGCTAAACTAACAGCCTTTACTACATCCTCCGGTAACACTTTCCGGAGTTTGATTACACGTTGAGAGAAAAAATATTTTCTCTTATTAGTTTTAAATAGGTTACCCTGTAGCTTCATTGCGTGCCCCCTAGTCTTTCTATATTCCGATGATGTAAACAATCGATCAATGCTTACCCGTTCCACTCCATTCATTAATTTATAGACCTCTATCATATCTCCCCACAGCAGTCTCTTGAAACCGTGTTAACTACCTAAAATACCTTAAAACCCATGCTAAACACTTAGGGCCTGATTTTCGAAAGACATTTACACAGTTTACTCCCAGTGGAGGAGTTGCCTAGTGATTAAAGCAACTTCATAGTACCCAGCAAATCAAGGATTCAATTCCTACTGGCACACCTTGGGCAAATCACTTTACTCTCCATTGCCTCAGAAGAAAAAGTCTGTCAATCTACTTCCAGTCATACCTTGCAAAGAAAACTCAGAGGCAGCTGGGTCACCAGGAGTCAGCACTAAAGAAAAAAATGTAAATGTCTTAAATGGGGATATTCAATGGTACTTACACAGTTAGTGCCATTGAATATTTATTAATTTAACAGGTTTTTATATACCACCTCTACTCCAAGGCGGTTTACATAGAACAACAGTATACAATCTCCCCGTCTATGCGCCCCGATGTTATCCAGTTAGCATCCGGGCATGTTGGGAGTGTTCTAGGATGGAGCAGAAGCAGCAAGAAGTGATAATGGGGCAACATGCAATATTGCATGCTGCCTGGTTAGCTACTGCGGCTTCCAGGGCGTGTGGCGATGCCTGGATATTTAATACCGGGGCCGCATATGACCCCCGGCATTGAATATCTGGGGTTAAGAGTCGGCAGGCAGAGCTATGCACCCTAGCAGCCTATCCAACTCAATATCGGGCCCTTAATGCATTTTCTTAACTAGGCTGGGCCAGTGCAAGAGAACTAGACACCCTCGGCAAGCGTTCAGCGTTATGTCTTCCTCCTCCCCCAGGATTTTAATATTTCAATTATGATCTTTGCTACACCACCCTTCCAACAACATTTCTGTGAAAGTGCATAATTGGACATCTTACTTGTAATTATTAATCTCTGCACTGTATATATATGTCTTTGCCTACTCCCCCTGAAGATGAAAGAATATAATGATGTGTCACTGAGTATCAGGATCTATTGGTTTGCTGTGACTGTTATTGCCCCCCAGCAGCAGATGTCCTCTGTCACTGCCTAGTCTTGCCTAAAGATTGGTCCAGCCCTGTAACTAGACCCTATAGTACATTAGAAAGTCCAGATATTAAAATCCTTTCTTATTAGCTCCAAAGTATCTCATCATTTTAACTTCAAAAGCCTTACGTACTTGAATTATTACATTTTTCTTTGAATAAACTGTGATTCCACTTGGGAGAAAAACAACCACAAAATCACTGCTAGAGACAAATTCCCCCCATAAAAATATATAACAACAAATATACGCTGGGTCAAAGAAATATCAAAATGCATAAAATCTTATCTCGCAGACCTACACATTTCACAGATCCAAATGTTATAAAAACCTTCCTTTGTTACCTTATGGAGCTCTCGATATCGTGCTCAGTACCAGGAGCCCTTTGATTTTTATCTCACTCCTTTCCTAGGATGAACTGAGCTTCAGAATTTCGGGCCTATAAAGGCTTCAGGGAAATTAGAGAAATAAGTCAGAGTATAATTAGTGTAATTGTTATTGCCATTAGATGTTGGGTGTGGAGAGAGAAAGAACAGAAACAGGAAGGAAGAAGTTTATGTTTTCATATACATGTTTGCTAGTTAGATCATGATAATGTTTAATGTAGAGGGTTTTTTTTTAATATTTTAAGAAGTAGCATAGTGGTTAAAGCACTGGCTTGGTAACCAAGCGACCAGAGTTGGATTCCCACTAGCATTCCTTGTGGCAACCCTCCATTGCCTTGGAAAAAAGTCCTGGCAATCTATTTCCGGTCACACAGCCAAGAAAACCCAGAACTTCTGGGTCACCAGAAATCAGCAGTGACTCAAAGGCAGACATTTCATAGTAAACCGATGTAATAGAAATATTAGTGCAATGAGGAGAATAATAAGGAGCGTCCTTGGGTTCAGCTAAGGGCCCTATAACATGTCTGAGCCCCTTCTGAGGAGTAGAATGTAGGAAGGAATCAAAAGAGGTGGGGGTGCAGATTGGTAGACAAGGAGAGGAGAATGCAGGCTGGGGCAAACCAGGAGCAGGATGGGCTGGCAAGCAGTTGGGGGAGGGCAGGATGGCAGGGAATGAGTTCAGTGGAAAGCAGCATCCATGCACTCCCGCTCCAGCTATTTTTGGTAGTGTTTACGGTGTTTGGGGGGGGCACCAGGAGTTTGAGGGGGCTGCATGTGGTGTTTGTGGTTGCAGCTGAGGGCAGGGTTAAGGCTGAGTCTCCTCCCAAAATCGGACAGGGAAAAGAAGTACAATATGAAACAAATGAAGTGGGGGAAGAGTTACTGGCTAGGGGTGACACTGCTGTACGTTAGGGGGGAGGGGGGCATGGCCTGGCATCACTGCAGACTATGTGAGGAGGGAGGGTGACCTTCCTCATGTTTCTTGAAGAACCTCGCTATGGTTCGGTCGGCACCAACTAGCTGAATGGCTGAGTGCGACTGGGGAGGTGAGTGGTGGTAGACATGATACAGTGGGGTGAAGGTCATGCTGGGGCTTTGTTCTGAAGCTCAACTCTCTTAGCATAGGAGCTTCTGACCTTCCCTTTGGAGATTCCTACTTGGAGAATTGTATATTTCCTGTTTTGCTGAGACAGCATCTGGAAAGCTCTTGAGTTATAATTTCCTGTCACTGTGCCCCTGATGAAGTCATTGTCGATGAAACATGATCATGTAGGGTGATCTGGGAGTTATATTAGAAGAATTAAAATTATATCTTGTTGACAATACTACAATGCTTCTTCGTAAACTGAATACACCTTGTTTTATGATTCCTGCGACATCTCTGTGAGTGTGTGTGCTGTTTTTGTACTGACATAGTGTGAGAGAGACCACATGTACCCTTTACCTTTAACCTTGTTCCAGTTGTTATAGAAAAATGCCTTATTAATTTTTGCGTCAAAGCTTACAGTATGTACAAAGTATACACAGTAACTTAAACCTGATTTTTTATCAAGAGTTTAAGCTCCATCATACTCACTGATCGCTTTAATATAATAAAGAATTCCTTCTTCTGAATGTAAAACCTTAGAGAAGGGATCCTTGTTTGGTTTTAGTGTTCTTATTTCACTAATTTCCTTGAAAAGAGAAGCCATTTTATTTAAATAAACAATGATCTGTTCTGTAACAGTAAAAAAAGGTGTTGTAGGCATCTGTGAAATAGATAACCTACAGAATCTAGGCTTGTATATGGAAACATTGGCACAAACCACCCCATTAACAGTTTCTTCTGTAATAGGTGACATTGATTTTCATAGTAGTATGGCATATGGAAGAGCAAGACCAATAGGTTACATGTTCCAAGGCAACATGATTTTACCTGGGGACGATCATGCCAAACAAATCTGATTGAGTTCTTTGACTGGGTGACCAGAGAACTAGATCAAGGACATGTGATGGATGTGATCTACCTGGATTTCAGCAAAACCTTTGATACTGTTCCTCATAGGAGGCTTATCAATAAACTGACCAGCCTGGAGATGGGTCCCAAGGTAGTCAACTGGATCAGAAATTGGTTGACTAACAGATGACAGAAGATGGTGGTAAATGGAACTCACTCAGATGAAAGAAAAGGGATTAGTGGTGTGCTCCAGGGGTAGGTCCTGGGACCAGTACTTTTCAATGTATTTGTGAGTGATATTGCTGAAGGATTGAATGGAAAAGTTTGTCTTTTTGCAGATGACACACAAATTTGCAACAGAGTGGACTCCCCTAAGGGAGTGGATAACATGAGGAAAGATCTGCAAAAGCTGGAAGAATGGTCTAATGCTTGGCAGTTAAGATTTAGTGTGAAGAAGTGCAGTGTTATGCACTTGGGATGTAGAAATCCAAGGGAATTGTATGAAATAAGGGGCAATAGGTTGGTGTGCACGAACTAGGAGAAGGACCTCAGAGTGATTGTTTCTGAGGATCTCAAAGTGGCGAAACAGTGTGACAAGGCAGTGGCAAAAGCCAGAAGGATGCTGGGTTGCATACAGAGAGAAATTACCGGCGGAAAGGAGGAGGTCCTAATGCCACTGTACAAGTCACTGGTGAGGCCTCACTTGGAATATTATGTTCAGTTTTGGAGACCATATCTCACAAAGGATATAAAAGGACTGGAAACAGTTCAGAGGAAGGCGACCAAAATGATTGGGAGCCTGCGCCAGAAGACGTATGAAAAGAGACTCCAAGACCTAAATATGTATACTCTAGAGGAGAGAAGGGACAGAAGAGATATGATACAGACCTTTAAATACTTAAGGAGTATTAATGAACAAACAAACCTTTTTCAAAGACGGGGAAGCTGTAATACTAGAGGACATAACATGAAGCTGCAAGGGGGTAAACTGAAAGGAAATGTCAGGAAATACTTTTTCACTGAAAGGGTGGTGTATGCTTGGAATGCCCTCCTGATGGAAGTAGCAGGGGCAAATATAGTGACAGAATTCAAAATGACGGGACAGACACAGTGGTTCCCTTTATAGAAACAGAATAAAGTCAAATTAAACTTAACTGTCTCTAACATCTCAACAAGTAGAGGTGATCTGTACAGAGCAGTGGGTACACCCCTAAACAAAAGCATGGGGAGGGGTGACCTGCACGGAGCGGTGGGTGCATCTACTCTTGCCACCTTGCTAGGTAGACTAGATCTGTCTTTATCTGCCATCATATACTATGTTACTAGGTATTTGCTACCACGTCTACTTGGATATGTCTACTTATCCAAGTCAGTTTTTGTTGTCATCTTCTTTGGCAATCTACCATCCTGGATAGATTAACATACAGATTTCATTACTTCGTCTAACACCTGTCTCTCCTGGTCTTGCTACAGTTACCAAACAGCTGCCAAAACATGTGATGTTGTTGCCTGAATTTCCAGCCATCCATAGCCCACTGGCATTGCTAAATGATATCCAGCAACCACCAGCATGTCAGGGCCCAGCCCACTTGTTTTCTGTGAGCTTGTTGCTTGCTGGTACTGACCTGATTGGCATATGGCAGCTTGTTGCCCCTGCTAGAATGTGTTCTCCATTTAACTTTCTTACAAATTTTGAACTGGCCTGCTGAAGGGAGCACAGGCCTTGAAAGGTATTTGCAAACGCGTGAAGTAAATTCAATAAAAGGTATTGTCTGGAAAATTTGTTTGTCTGCTATTTTGCTGCATATCCAGTTGAATCAAGAGAACAACTTTATCCTATGAGTGAACTTGGAACACAAACAATATCGATTTCAAATTGATTTTCTAGAAAAGGGACTGTACTATATAATTAAGTCTACTGGCTGAGGTTCAATAATTTCATTTCATTTTCTAGTGTTAAGGGATTCAGTATGAAAACAGGATCACCGACAAGTCATGGAGATGAAACATGGTTCTATACATATTGTAGAAATCACATGCAAAGAGTGATTCATTCTTAGATTTATGAATACATTTGTAAACATTGGGCGTGGTGAGCTAAGGATGACGAGTGTGCTTTCAGATCTTGACTCACCTGATCTCCTTTGTGGTTCCTTACCATTCCCCCTAGATGTATCCCATGTCTACAGTGCTGTGTTGTCTGTCTTGACTAGATTGTAAGCTGTGATGAGCAGGGACCGTCTTTTACATGTGTCTGTGCAGCGCTACATACGTCTTGTAGCACGATACAATGTTCAGCAGCAGTAGTGTTTTGGCCTGTTTATCTTCCATTGTTCATACATTGGTTGAACGCATAGCTCATCCTGTGCTAGGGGTGCGAGATCCCTATGACACCAGCTAGTCAATTGATTTCTAAAGGTAATTTTCACTGTCAATTTCCCTTTAAAAATTGTCTTGCAGGTCTTCAAATACATTTTATGATTTTTATTGTCCTTGTAATGAAACATTAAAGTATTCTCATTTCATTTTCAGCCATCTCTTTAGTGAAAAGGCAAAGTCCTTAGCTGGATCTATGGTTGCTTGACTCCAAACTAAAGAATTTTAAACCTAGCATTCATGCCTAGAAATCTACTCCACCCACATGATAACACAACAGTTCTGCAAAATTCCCCAGCCTGCCTTTCAGAAAAACAAAGGCGGAGCTACAATGTCTGGGACAACTAGTATGGCAGCTTTGAGTGAAGAAGTTTGAAAAACATTGGTTCTGAAACAGGCACTCTGTGTCAAAATGCCAGCTATATGTTGTGCGGAAGAGCGGTTTGGGGACAGGCTAATCACGCTGACTTGCCTTTAACTTCCAAAATTGTATGCTTTGAAATCCAAGCCAAGCCATTTCTACTTTTAATTCAATTTCCCCTTTTCATCTTTTAAGAGCTATTTTGCCCTCTAAGGTATGGAAAAATGGAAAGGAGCTTAGAATACGTAAAAACAAGCTCCATTAATCATTCAGCCTCATGTATTTGAGGACCCGATCAGAAGCCTAATATTCCATTGCTCCACAGCCCCACTAATGTCCTGAACAGCCGGGACAGCAAACATTCCACCTTATAGCTCTTAAGCTATCCATCTGGGGCAACAATGACAATAATATGCATTGGAGCTGGTCAGTGCAGTGTCACAGCATGATGCTACCTTCTAAAAAATTTTCACAAATGAGGATGACAGCTACCTCGTGTATGTGGCATGACTTATTGAGGACAGTACCCATTCAGAATCAGTACTTTTGTAATTAACTGAGGCAGGGACATAATGGGTGCAAATAGGAGTCATCTATTGGAATGAGTGACCCAGTGCTGATTTCTGTTCTTAGTAATGATAATAATCATAATAATTTAGATTTTTAGCAGCTTTTATCCCAAGGATTATAGGGTATTTTGCTATTTTAGCACTTAAGAAAAAAGGTAAGGATGGAAGGATTGAAAGCACATTTCAAGTACCCTATCGTACCGACACGCGTAGAGAGACAATAGAAAGCGATGACATTAGTATTATTATTGCTCCCAGAGAATCTGATATGCATCTGACTGCCGGTTTGTCTGTACCAAGCAGAGAGGTGGGTTGTGAAATGCAATTGATAATCAGTGGAATGAGGAAACTGACTAAGACGTCAACACCTCCACTGCTGTACAGATGCCAGGACAACCCTACTGACAGGGTGATCACACTGTCCTTCACATACAGAGGTGATTATTAGGTTATTACTCCCTACCAGCTAGAAAGTGAGAGGGTTATAATACCCCAAACACATTAAAGCTGGTTAAGAATTACCCTAGCCCCCTTTTGGTTCTTGTGGTCTGTTTTTTTGAAAAGATTAAGTGCCAAAACTATGGCGCATTAGGTGCAACACCATAGAGTGAACTGTCGGGGCTGTGGGTATTTCTCTGACAGTTAAGGCAGAAAACGTTCCCCAAACTTCACCTCACCCAATAAAATCTCACTACAAGATACAGAAATAGGAGTCAAGGATGAAGTTAGATACTTAGGAGTAGTTCTAGATAAGAATCTAAGCATGATTCCACACATAAAATCTGTCACAAAAAGTATACATTTTAAATTGAGAACTATTCAACACCTCAGACCACTCTTGGAAGACCACGACTTTAGGAATGTACTCCCATCTCTAATAACCCCACTCACTGATTATTGTAACAGTCTCCTCCAGGGACTCCCTAAAAAAACACACACACCAGCTCCAACTAGCACAAAACCTTGCAGCACGCATAGTGACAAACTCAAGACGCTCGGACCACATTACCCCTAAACTACATGACCTCCATTGGCTACCAATAACCTCAAGGGTGAGATGCAAATATATAATGATTATCTTCAAACATCACTACAAAATTGCATCTACAATCTTATCCACTCTTCTCACTACATCCAACAACTCAAGAGTCAGGAGAAACTGCTCACAAAACACATAGATATTTCCTTCACACATCCGCTATACAAAACAATGCACCAGCACCAGAGCCTTCTCATACGTGACCCCAATATTGTGGAACTCACTCCCTGACCAACTAAGAGCAACAAAAGACCTCATGCAATTCCGCAGAGACATAAAATCATACCTTTTCATTGAAGGCTTTAGTGACCCAGACAATCTCACTAATTCCCAAGAAATCTAAAGATCTAACAAATATTTCCATCATCTACCTCAATAGCCTTAAAATATGCAGTATCACTAAAAAACGAAAAGCTAACCTATGCAATTATATTGCACACAGTTATCTGTATATAGTTAGAACATGCTACATGTATATAGATCCAATGTTCAATGTAAAGGTTGTGGTGATGTTCTATGCAAACCGCCCCTGATCACAGGAAGAGGTGGTATATAAAAACTTGTTAAATAAATGAATAAAATAATTCACGTCACATTAGCTGGGGTGCACTTAACTCCACCTATTGAGGTGGTGATGATCACACAGAAGAGTTAGTGCAAGGTGTGCACCCATTGTTAACTGTCCTGAGCTCAGAATGCTCACTCTGCGCCCCTAACCCACCTACTCATGACCCTGATGCAGATTGCATAGTTAGCACAGAAACCATCCTGTACTATCATGGCACTGCACAAGTTGGCAACAAGTGTCCCAGGGTGCCTTCAGCACACTTCAGAATATGCCCTGCCATCTAGCACCTTGTCGTAAAAGACCCCCATAGTTTTGCAGGTACATTAGAAGGACATTTCTGCAAGAAAACTGCTGTTTTACCCATTGAAATGGCTTCAATAATCCTTCCTATGTATTTCTTACGTAGGCTGATTAATAAAGAATTACAGTAATAAAGCTTTGTAGTAATTAAAACATGGACTATTTTAACCCATTTATATTTGAGCCTAAGAAGGTCCTAAACACCTAAGAGACCAGAGATGCACATACATCTTCTATAATAACTGATTAATGTATTATCTGCAAGCACACTGAAATTCCATGCTTGTTTTTGCATAGAGAGGGTAGATCCTTTGGGGAAGGGGAAAAGATCTATTAATTGGCTAAAAAGTGAACCCTTGATTTGCTACCAAAACCTTGAAGCATTCACCATGGAAAATATCCAAACATTTGATTTTAATCAGTCACATGAGTGTTCATATTCCTATTTCTTTAAATAGACCTTTACTATAGTAGAGTAGTTTATAAGAAAAAATATACTGTTGGACTGGTCCTTCTGTTTGTATCAAATATTTCAGGCTTTATCTTCAATTATCTCCATAAATTCCTTCACCAGACAGTTTATGACATGCTATGACATGATGAGAATAACATCATCATTCTTTATTAGCATTTAGGAAATATGCACTCTTTATATCCACATTCATGAATCCGGAACCCGCATGCTAATGTCTGTTATTAACACCGTTTTTAGGAGGTAGCCTGTAACTAGTTCTGAATCACCGCCAGACTTCTTTTATGGCCTATTTGAACAATTCCAATTATACCCATAAAAAGAGCGATGATCCCTTAGGCACATCTGAAGAATGTCATGACAGGCTTTGTGTGGAGAATTGCCTCTCATGTGATGATTTAGTGTGAGGAGCCTGTGTCACCCACACATCCTGTCTTTTCAGAGTCCTAGCCGGACAATTTCCAGAAGGATTTGAGTGGGTAAATGGGAAGTTTAGCTAGGAAAAGCAGCCTGTCTCTTCAGGTAAAACTACTACACTACTACTGGTAGTAGTAGTAATAAATAATGGCACCTCATTCCTGATTTTCAAAGAAGAACCCTGAACGGGCTGTCTCAAAATTGCTTCATTAATAAAGTCCATGGATAATGGGGGTTATTTTAGAAGCCCTATTCATGCTTTAAAAAAAATGAAATTAATGTAATATTGCACAAGTATCCACTTGTTCATGGTAATAAGAGCACCAATTACAACTCATCTTGTCAGTAGCAAAAGGAAAAAAAAGCAGTCTCTCATTGGACCCCTATAGAAAGATGTGGTTATTCCGAAATGAAAACAAAGAACAACAAGTAAATAATGGACTTAGGCACTAATGCTCTGGACCCTTAACTATCTGTGCATCTGCCACCCCAAATACCACCAACCAAAAAGCCATGAGATCGCTGCAAAGACATCTGTTCTTTTCAATATTTTCCTCTCGCCCCTAGCTCTTATGATCCAACAGCTTGGCATTTCAACATAATTTTATGCAGATGACCTTCTTCTATTTCACATGGACCCATCTCTGCCGGATCTCTCCCCCTTGAATACATGCCTCACTCATGTTGCGGCCTGGTTGTCTACCAATCACCTTCTACTTAATTCTTCAAAAACTACCGCAACCTAGCTCACTGGTCCTACTACCACTCCTTCTGTTTCCCCTTTTCTCGATGGGTTACCTATTTGTCTCACGTCATCTTTTCACTATCTTGGAGTCACTTTGGATTCTTCATTCTCTGTCCATGATCACATCCAGCACTCATTTTTCTTTCTTTGTTGTATCAGCACAGTCCATTCCCTTCTGACCACTCCTGCCTTTACCACTCTTGTTGTCTTTCTCATTCCATCTAGACTTGACTGTTGTAATATAGTGCTTGACGGCCTCCCTCAATACTCTTTAAAGTGCCTTCAACTTATTCAGCACACTATGGCCAGATTAATTTTTCATGCATCCAGATTAGATCACATCACCCCCCTCCTCATCCGTTTACACTGGCTTCCTGTACCATCCCGTATTCATTACAAGATTCTCATCCAGGTCCATAAAACACTTAACTCTGGTTCCCCAGATTACTTAGCATCCTTCCTTATTCCGCTTGCCCCACAATGCTCTCTCCATGCAATTAATAAGAACCATCTTCTCCTACCATCTCTCTCTCTCTGGCAATCTACTCATCACCCAGCATTTTATTTCCTCGGATCCTTCCTTTGGAATAATCCTCTTCCTCATCCAACTTGAAACCCACCTTTTCTGCACAGATTTTGACTTCCCACTGGACTCCCTCAGTTGACGTCCTTATGTTTCCTAACCGCCCCCCTCCTCCTCCTCCTCTCTCACCACCCTCCTCCAGCTCCGTCTTGTCATGTTTCATTTTCTCATTTGTCTTATACATACTGGCATACCTTTCATTTACTGCTTCAGTTTTTATTGTATTCTTTATAACTGCTTTGCTGTACCCACATTAAGCAGTATATCAAATCATAAATAAACGAAATAAAATCTTCTTCAGATCCAAAAAAAGCACAAAGTTGCTCTGGAAAGAAAAAAAAACATACTTAACATTCAAATAGGAAACTCAACATTTGCAAGGATATTGCAATCAAAAAGTCGCTCCCAAAGATTGCGTCTTCTGTCTCATGGACAGGAACAAGTGTCTCCTCTCCTGGGTGCGATGACTAACATTTGGCAAAATCCTCAGAAATGGCATATCCATCTTCTTAAAATAAAGTAAAAGAATTCTGGACAGATCAGACTCAAAGACAAAGGGGTATGTTTACTAAACTGCGTTAGTGTGATTCGCGTTAGGAGCCACGTTAGAAGAAGAAATGCCAAAAAAGGACATGGGCGGTACATCGTTACCAATAACGTGTGCTAAGGCACGCTATAAGGCACCGCGCAGCAACGATCGTTACAGGGCGCGTTACTGCGCGTTAAGCATAAGAAGGCGCGCAGACACCCAATTACAGAAACAGAGCTGTAGCACAATGGTTACTACACAGACTGATAGTACAAAGGTCATGGGTTTAATTCCCCAGTGTGCCTAATGAATAAAGCTGGCTGAGGCATCATGTGTAACCCTTTGAAGGCCTACTATAATATTTTAATCCACATTCTGCAGCCGGGTTAAAGTTTGCATATGTCAGGAAAATTGTACCCGTCTTATTCAATATGTTCTTTTTTTTTTTAAACTTTTATTTTCATTTTGCAACAAACAAAAGAAACAACACACCAAAGGAGACAAAACAAGTATACAATAAAGAAAAGTAAACCCAATTACCCCCCACCCCCACGCTTCTTCTCTAGCTGATTATGTCAGCATGTGAACGCTTCCAAACAACAGTGATTATACATCAAAACAATCAAAAGAGTAGCTGTGATACAGAATAATCATGGGACAAAGATATATACAAATTTAGACAGTCAGATGAGAGCATTGAGCAGAATGTACATAGTCATTGAGCATCTTCCATTTAGACCGATGATGAGGAGTCTGAATGGGGGAGGCAAACATACGAGGTATTTGTTCATATTTACTGTAGAGACAGACATGATTCCACCATTCATTGGGGCTCAGATGAGAGCTATTTTTCCAGTATTTCGTAATTAGGGAAATAGCAATGCCAAGCATAAAGTCCAAAAGGAAGTAAGCCGTTTTTGGAAGAGAGGGGATCCCCGCAGCTGAGCGAAGTCCCACTATCCTCCAAGAAAGGGGCTCTTGAAAGTGCAAAATAGACTGGATACGACCCCAGACCCGACGCCAGTAATACTGTAGTGCGGGACATTCATACATAACATGAGGTAGTGAACCAATGGCCGCATGACATGTCCAACAACTATTGCCCTGAGTAGTGTTCCATTTGGCTAATCTGTCAGGAGTGTAAAAACACCGGTGGGCTAGAAAGAAGAGTGTCTGAGTGAGTGAGGCGGATCGGGAGACCCGTGTCACTCTACTCCAGACAAGGCTCCATTGCTCCGGGGTCAAAGTCACATGCAATTCTCTCTCCCATGCTTTCTGCGCTATAGGGGTATCTCTAGTTATAGCATTACATAAGGTTTTGTAAAAATTGGATGCTACACCCGGTGAACTACCGATAGATCGGATAGTCTCCAACCAACCTTGTGTAGGGGAGGCCGATGGCGGGAGCACCTTAGCACTCCGAAGGCAATGCTGAAGTTGCACCAACTGAAAGTAGTGTTTCGCTGGGAGACCAAATTCAATTTGCAATTCCCTAAAAGTTTTCCAGCGACCTTCATGGAACAACTGACTAGGAATCCAAATGCCCCTAGTGTACCAGGGGCTCCACGCCATCGGCTTATTTTGTATTCGAAATCGAGTATTGTACCAAAGTGGGAGCTTGTCTAACGGACAGAGTCGGGAGTCTAAAGATTGCATAAGATTATTAAAGGCACCTAAGGTGTCTAAAAGCATTGGTGGAAAGTGGGAGTCTGATGGGAGAGTCATACCAGGGAGAAAAGTAAGAGGAATCGGTTTGCAAAGGTCCTCTTCTATGTCTAGCCACACAGGTCTACTCGGTACTGGATCTTCCAGCCAACGAGCGCCTTGTTTGAGAAGAAAAGATTGATGATACTTCAGGAAATCAGGGAATCTGACACCCCCATTTTCCTTATCTGCTTGCAGCTTATGTTTCGCTATCCTAGGTGTCTTGTTTTGCCACAAGTATCTAGTCAGAAGGCCCTCTAAATCTTTATATATACGTCGAGGTAAGAGACAGGGCAACATTTCTAAGATATAATTCACTTTCGGAACAATCATCATTTTTATGGTTTCTAATCGACCCCACCAGGTAAGTGTTAAAGGAGTCCAGCGGTGAGTAAGCGCCCGGACTTTAGAGGTTAAGTCTTTGGCATTGAAGGAGATAGTGTCTTCCAAAGGAGAACAATAGTGAACCCCAAGGTATTTGACCATGCGAGGTTGCCATAAAAAGGGGAAGGGTTGCATATCTGCCTGATGGAGCAAAGGATTTAATGGAAAGGCTACCGACTTGGTCCAATTTATCTTATAACCGGACAGTTGTGAGTATTTACCAATTTGCTCTAGGACAGCCGGTACTGAGTCTATAGAGACAAAAAGCATAAGGTCATCAGCATACGCTGAAATTTTGATTTCCCTATGGGTGAAGGGGACTCCATGAATCTCCTCCGATTGCCGGATTAGTAAAGCCAAGGGTTCGAGTGCAAGATCGAAGAGAAGTGGAGACAGTGGGCATCCCTGGCGAGTGCCGCGTTGAAGGGGAAAAGGCTGAGACTTTAAAGCATTGGCACATATACTGGCTGTAGGCTGTGCGTACATGGTGCGAAGACAACGGAGAAAACCTTCCCCGAATCCGTACCAGCGGAGGACTGCAAACAGGAAGGGCCACTCTAAGCGATCAAAGGCCTTCTCAGCATCAAGTGAGAGACCAACAAATGGGCGATCAAGATTAACTGCGGTAGTCAGTACATGGCATAGAGTCCGAGCATTGTCAGCAGTTGATCTACCAGGAATGAAACCGCATTGATCTGGGTGTATTAAGGTAGGCATCCTATCAGAGAGCCGGGTAGAGAGAATGGTGGCAAATATTTTATAGTCCGCGTTTAGGAGGGAAATTGTACGATAATTAGCTGTTAGTTGCGGGTCTCTCCCCTCTTTCTCAAAAACTACTACATTTGCCATTGAAAAGGACCCAGAAGGAGAACCCTCCTCGGCCAGAGCAGAAAAATAAAGTTTCAAAGCTGGAGCTAAGTCAGCGTGAAAGGTTTTGTAGAATTCAGCAGGGAGACCGTCTGGGCCTGCGGCTCGACCTGAGGCACATTTCTTGATAGCAGAATGAATTTCTGAGACAGTAAAGGGTGTGTCCAAGGCCACTCTATCTTCGTCAGATAGGGTCGGTCTTTGTACCCCTGAAAGTAAGCGTTCAAATACATCTGGCTCAAAATCACATTCAGATTGATAAAGCCGAGTATAAAAATCACGAAAGAGTTCTAAGATTTCGGTATCTTTAGTGACCAAGCCCCCCCCCGACGGATTACGGAGGGCGGTAACACGCTTGGCTTCTTTTTGACCTTTTAGGGCATTTGCTAATAATTTGCCAGCACGATTATTTTCCCGATAATATAGCCCTTGTTGTGATTCAATATTTTTGACAGCAGCAGTGTACAAAAGCTGATTGTATTGAAAACGCAAGCGTTGTAAACGGAGTAAAATACATGGGTCAGTACGGGACGTGAGAAGACGCTCCCCAGCTTGTATCTGCTGCTCTAGAATCAGTAAATGCTGCTTTCTTTGTTTCCCCTGCCGAATTTGATAGCTAGTTATAGTTGCGCGGATAGACGCTTTAAAACCCTCCCACCAAGCCCAGCTCGCTGTGTCATGGGGTGAGTTAAAATGAAAATAATCTTGGATAGCGGCCTTTATATCAACCTGAAAATCTTTTTGACCCAGTAAGGATCTATCAAAAAACCAAGCTCGGGGAGGATCGTCCCGCGCAGTGACATGTAATGATAAAGATATGGCAGCATGATCTGAAATATGGAGAGGATGAATCCTAGTCGTGTCTACTTGAGAAATCATTGCTTTGGAAATGAGAAAGAAATCTATTCTAGATTGGGAGTGATGGGGGGCAGAAAAGAAAGTGAACTCTAAGTCAGAGGGGTGAAGCAGCCTCCATATATCTACCAGCGCAAGATCTTGCATCAGAGCTGTAAGGGTAGCAAGACTCTTGGGTGGACTACTCGTTCTAGGCGGCTGTCTATCTATCAGAGGGTCTAACACTTGATTAAAATCACCACCAAGTATTAATGGAGTATTGGCAGAGGCCTGTGCCAACTGCGCAATACTTGCATAGTAAGCAGGGTTGTCCACATTCGGGGCATAAATGCAAATACATGTAAATTCACTATCTCCCACCTTAAGATGTACTCGGGCCCATCTACCCTCCTTGTCAGCGCTAGTATCAATTACAGTAGCTTGCAAAGATTTCTTAACCAGAATGGCTACCCCGCACCGTTTGGAAACGGCGGGAGAATAGGCAGCCACCATGTAAGGCTTAACATTGAGTTTCAGTGTTTCAGCAGAGTTTAAGTGCGTTTCCTGAAGAAACGCTAAATCAGCATGCTCATGGCTAAGATAGCTAAGGATTTTCTTTCTTTTGATTGGACTATTAATGCCCTTTACGTTGAGTGATAATATTTTACATAAGGCCATTCAGACAAGTTAAAAATTCTGAGCATGATAGCGCACATAATTTCACAATGTCCCTCATATTGACTGTATCTGGCTGTACATATGGCATAAAAGAAAATAAGCTTAGATAATACAATGAAGCGCCCCACATTAAAAAAGAAAAACCGCAGCGCGGTAGAGAAGAAGCAGAACCCCAAAAATTACTGGCGACCATGTGTCTGCGGGGAGAAGCCCCAGAGAAGGCCGAAATTGAAAAAACACATAACCTGTAGGACTGTGCGTGCTCCGAATCCGACCGAGGCACACATCATGGAGGGATAGGAGACCAAAAAAACAAAAAAGTCATAGAAAGAAAGAAAGAAAGTCCAGGTAGTCTCTATGCTTGACTATGACCGCCGCATCGGGCCCTTCAAAATGGCGGACAGAGCCGGCAAATAAAAGTCCAAGTCGTTGGATTAGCGCATCTGCTCTGCTTCTTTGGAGTCTAAAAATGCTGATAGTAGATCAGGATCTTCGAATGTCCTGGTTTGGTTGTGGAGAGTCACTCGGAGCTTCGCGGGATACAACAGGCCAAAGCGAGCCTGTAGCTGTTGAAGTCGAGGGCGAAAAGCAAGGAGTTTCTTCCGTCGGTCAACGGTAGGCTTTGCCAAATCAGGGAAGAAGGAGACTTTGTGACCTTCAAATTCCAAATGATGGTTCGCCCGAGCAGCATTCAAAATTTGTTCCACTTGTTGATATCGTAGCAAGCGAAAGATAATAGGCCGGGGGGCCGTTCGGTTGAGCGCCATGTGGGTAGGAACACGGTGTGCACGATCGATTTCCAGTTCTTTATGAAAGGTGATCTTCAGCAAGGAGGGAAGAGTTTTGAGCAGGAATTCTCTCATATCTCCCGCTTCCACCCCCTCCGGTATTCCAATGAGCCTCACATTGTTGCGACGGGCTCGATTATTGCTATCTTCTAACTCCTTTTGAAGATTCTGTATCTGGCGCTCAGCCTTGTCCAGTGTGCCCAAGCGCACCGCGTGCGAGTCGAGGACCCCCGCCATATTGTCCTGCCGTAATGAGAGACTTTCAAGTCGGTCCTGGAGCACTCCAAAGTCTTCTCGCATGGCTCTAAGCGCTTCTCCATTGGACTGCACCAATTCCTTCAAGCCGCGTATTTCTTCTAAAATCTCCAGGTGCATTTCGGGGTTTTCTCGAAATGGAGCCATCTTCTGTGGGGAGGACACCTCTGTTTTGGAGCGTTTTCCGTGAGAAGAAGAAGGAGACCCGAAGTCCAAGCGCGCTGGTTTATGGGCCGCCATCCCCCCCGAGGTACCCCGGTCAGCCCGGAGCGAAATAGTAAGTTTGTATAGGTATTAAGTCAGGATTCTAAGTAGGCCTCTCGGGAGCTTCAGCGCGAAGCGTCTTACCCGCTGGACATCAGGCTCCGCCCCCCTTATTCAATATGTTCTAATAGTGACGTTCCCTCTGCCATGGTCATGTATTATATACCATTTGATAGGAATATATAGGCAGAAGATGAGATCCCGAAAGTACTGGGCTTGGCCTGGAAAGGGTTAAGTATTGGGCTATGAGGAAGTTTAGTTGTACTTTAATAGTGCTGCCAGCAAACACACCCTCACAGTGGCGTAACCTAAGGTGCCACATAAGGCACCCTAGAAGACACTCCATAGGGCACATTATAAAGTGCGCTGTCTGCCAAGGCACCCTATAATGTCTCCTATAGGACACCATATAAGGCACCTTATAAGACGCTTCATAGGGCGCCATATAAGGCGCCTTATGAGCCACCCTAAGGTGACAGTACCCTGAGGGTGGTTCTTCTGGCAGTACTAATATACAAGAAAAATAGACAATGCCTAAGACAGCCCTATCGATGAACCCCACTGTGGGCTGTGAACCCATGACCTCTGGCTCCATGGGCAGTGAAGTAACCAGTGGGCTAGAGCTGCTAATAAACACCCGGCTGGCTACAGGAGAACTGCACGGCCCCACACCCACATTCTGCTGTGGTTACCAGGGAGATTACACACCACTACCCAACCCACCCTCTGGGGCTCAGGGTGGGGAACAGGATCTCCCACCAACAGATCCACTTTCTACCCCCCTGCAATGGTGGCAGTAGAGGGGACCATCACCCCAGTCCTGCTAGGGATCAAACACCCTACAGGGCAGGCAATGCAGAGCAGTACACATCCATAACGCAATAGCAGACAGACGGCAGGTCTGGAAATGCTCAGCTGCCCCCCACCATTATCTGACATTCTCCAGCAGCAAGCCTCCAGATGCTGCACCCTGCACGGTGTTCCAGCAAGACACATACTAGCTGCAGACAGTCCACCAGCTAGTCCATAGTGCATGGTCCTGGAGAAGATGCATGTACTCAGAACGGGGATATCAGCATACACACCAAGCAGATAAGTCAGTGATTGGGCCCCAAAAGGAAACCCATAAACATCACATAAGAGAAACACTATATAGCACTATGGGGGAACCTAGCCATGCCATGGTCACTGCTCAGTCAGGGTGAGAGTGACCTCCCAGCAGGACATGCTATGGCCTCCCTGTCCGTGCAGGTGGTAGCGGGCACTACAATGTCCGGCCATTGCCCTATGCCCTGTGGAGATGCGGCCAGGCCATGCCACCCTATCCAGGCTATTCCCACGGTACCTTGCTCCTCATTATGCACATTGGCAGGCCAATACTGGCAACAGTGCTATCAGTGTGGGCTGTGGAGGGTATTGGCAGCCACCACACACTGGATAGACAGACACACACTCTCCACACCTATGCCAGCATTGTGTAACTATAGAGGTGTTGGGCAGCCCAGGCCACCACACCAGTCCTGGGCACAGTGCAGGCATGGATATGGTACGCAATATTGTAGGAGTCACTCCCCAGATTGGTAAACACTGTCAGACACAAGACCTGCAGCACACTCCAGAGACATCAGAAAGGTTGCTATGATGCAGCTCACTCCGAAAATTGTACTTAACCTAGGAATTGCTATCTGCCAGTAATCATAGCAACCTTTTGATAGATGTGTACCATATTCCCAGGTTTAGGGTGGCATTACTAAGGTATGCAAGTGCTAGTATTGGGAGATGCATGCAGAGCCCAAAGTCCTGCCTCTCCAGGAGGCTTTGGATAATGGGGCCTGTGGGTGCGGGTGTGTCTGCCCCTGTTGGCTGCTGCTTTACGGCAGAGGTTCCCAACTCCAGTCCTGCGGTGCAAAACACGGTTCGGGTTTTCATGCTGTCCCTCATGAATATGCATGAGATACATCTGCATACAATGGGGGTGGCGCATAGAAATGCAGCACAGGCATCTTTATCAGAGGCAGCATGGAACCTGAATGGTGTTTGGCCCTCCAGGATTGCATTTGAGAGGCTCTGCTCTAGGTAATGTGCATGTTTATGGTGTCTGTGCTCTGTAGGGTAAAATGTAGGTGTTTTGGGCATGTTTACATCATCTGCAAGAAAGGTTCTGTCTGTATTAGCACGTTATAGTAGTGGGTAAAATATGTGGACTGGGTTGGCGGAAACCACAGCTGGGATTTGAGCCTGTGACTTTCTGCTTCTGAATACACTGGTTTTGTGCACTGTACCACCATGTTATCACAGAGATGGTGCAATCCCTGGTGATACCATGACTATTGGTCAGACAGGGCCTGTCTGTTGCAGTGCATGGCACCCACCTACACAGGGCTAGGCCATGGTCTGCTCTGGGCAGCTGCCACTGCCCCCTCCATCACCAGTATCCCTCAGCCACCATGCTGACATGCCCTTCTGCTGGTGGAGCTGGTGGTGCGCAGTCTCAGGCCATCCAGTGTGCAGGTAGGCGGCTGACTATGGTGTGGGTTCTGGGGTAGGGGTGCCTGCATAGACGTCCACGCTCCCCCCCCAGCCCTGCCTGCTAATGTTCCGTGCCCTTGGGGGTAGCTGTTGGGTACTATCCCCTGTGACACTTTGGGAAACCCACTCGTGCCCATGTTGGACCTTCAGCAGTTGCTGTCTGGCTGCTCTGCTGTTTCAGTATTCGTATGGGCCACCTAGGCATCACCCTAGTCCGCACTGTGGCCCAGCTCCACCACAGCATGTGCCGCCTGCGGCCCTCTGTATCCCCTTCTCCGGCATCTGTCCAGTTGCCGTTCCGACATGCCCGCCCTGATGTTGCGGGACATGTGCACCTGTCCGATGGTGGGGAAAACCCTGAGCAGCGCTATGTCACTGTGGGCTCATTCACCTTGTATGGGGACGGAGTATAGACCCTTCCACGATTTATAACTGTTCTATGGGGCTTACTCAGGGGGGGGGGAGGGGTTGATGTTTCTCATTGATACCACTATTGCCCAGCTTGGTTATTGTTTTTTTCCAGTTTGTTGGGGTCATTTTCAGTGTTTCTGTGCCCTTTTGTTCTGTGCACATGTATCACACCTATCACTGTTTTTTGGTTTCCCTGCCTGGGCTGTACATTGCTGACACTGAAATGGTTTCTCTCCCCTGTAATGTGCCTTTAACGGCAGGTTTTCATTCGCATTGGAATTCAGCCCTGAAATTCAGCGCGTTAGTGTGAGGGGAGCCTCTCCCCGCCCACCCTCCGCCCATTGACCCCTTCTCTCTGCCCTCTCTCCACCTACCGCAGTTTAGTAAACATACCCCAAAGTTAAACAGTGTCTCTCTCTCCTTAATCTCAACTGCCGAAGTTTCCAAAAAATTACTCAAATTCTGAAGATCAATAGACTCCTTAAGTGTAATTTGTTGCATTTTTCCCAGTGGTAAGAAATATATTTTATTCACAGGTGGAAAGGTACTCTCTAGTATCTAGAATTTTCAGCAAATATTTCTTAAACGTTTCTAATGGTGTCATATTTACAACTTTGGGAAAGTTTAAGAGCCTCAAATTTAAACAGAGAAACTTATTTTCAAATTGTTCCAGCTTCTGATGTATTAGAACCTTGTCCTTCATCAATTGATCAATCACATCCTTAAAGTATTTAACCTTTTTCCCCATTGACAGTAAGCCAGTATATCCTGCTGTATGGATATCTGCCCTACTGTTTGAACCAAGGCAGAAATGTCCTAGGAACCAACGTTGCCCAAACTGAATGCAGCAATACCTCAGATGGAACTTCTGAACAATCTTTTACAGCAGCAAAAGGAGGACTTCTGGTTTGCCTTTTCCCTCCAGAATCAGGGCAGATAATAAAGCCCCCACAGCAAAGCCCACCTCTAAGGACTCTGAGATATTCCTTGCAACTCCCTGGGACCAGAAGCCAGTAATGTAGAATAAGAGGTGAGGTTCCCCGCTGTCACATCCATGCCATCTCCATTGGAACCGGACAATGAGCTGGCAAACATTTGGCTCAGATCAGACAGGTGCAGCTATGGCAACAAAGATGGAGCTTGCTCAAACCTGGGCATCTCCCCATCAGAAGCCTGCAAAGCCAGGCTTTCTTTCATGGCAATCACATTTCTAGAAGCCTTCAGGAGGTGAACCTCTATCTTCTGCTGTTCCCCAGCATGGATAGCAGCCTTGGCTGCTTTGGCCTGGCCTTTCCTCTGGCACTTAGGAGCTTTTTATATTATGAGCCATACTGCATGTAATGGAAATGTACATAGTTACTTCAGTTGAAAAAAGAAATATAAAAATATTAGCCGTAGATTTACTAAAGTGTGCTCTTGCATTATCTACTACTAATCACTTTTATCACACTACAAGGCATACGAAGCACTGTACATACAGATATAAGATGCAGTCCCTTCTCATCAGAGCTTACAATGTAATAAACCTACACAAGGGGTATCAGGAGTGGAGCAGTAGCCTAGTGATTAGTGCAACAGCCTAGTACTCAAACAATCAGGGTTCAATTTTTGCACACCTTGGGCAACTCACTTTGCCCTTCATTGCCTCAGAAGAAAGAGCTTAGCAATTTGCTTCTAGTCATACTTTGTCAAGAAAGCCCAGGGGCTGTTGGTCAGCATTGACATGACTACTACTACTATTCAGCACTTATAAATCTCCACGCACACAGCGCTGCACAGCTAACCTGCAAGAGGTAGTCAACATACAAGAGACAGTCCCTGCCCATCAGAGTCATGCTCATCGGAGCTTACAATCTAGTTAGGAGATAACATTAGTTAGAACAGTACAGAGCATTAGTCAGGTCTGCGCAAGGTACGGTATGATACAGTTTGGTCTATAGTTTGGTCATAAACGTTGGCGGCGTTAGGGTAAGATGAGGAAGGAGTCAGGATCTGAATGCAATGGTGAAGAGGTGGGTCTTCAACCTGGATTTGAAGAGGGCCAGGGAGGATACCTGGCGCACAGACGCAGGTAGGCTGTTCCAGGCTTATGGTGCAGCAAGGTGAAAGGAGTGCAGTCGGGAGTTCGCGGTGCAGGTGAAAGGCATTGATAGAAGTAATTTGTTAGCGGAGCGTAAATTTCGAGAGGGGACATAGGGAGAGATAAGAGATAAGAGGTATTGAGGGGCCATAGAGTGAATGCATTTATAGGTCAGTAGGAGAAGCTTGAACTGGATGTGGAATTGGACAGGGAGCCAGTGAAGCGACTTGAGGAGTAATGTGGGCATGGCGAGGCTGGCAGAAGATTAGTTGAGCAGCGTGATTTTGTATAGATTGAAGGGGAAGGAGGTGGCTCACGAGGAGACCAGCGAAGAGTAGGTTGCAGTAATCGAGACGAGCACATAACAGCAATTAAAAAAATAAGGATGTATTAATGTACATTGCTGCAGCACTCTTTGTGATTTTGAGCAAGTTGCTTAATCCTCCGTTGTCTCAGCACGAGACTTCAGTGCCAGTATGTAGCAAAAGACGTGTCTGAAAATGAGCTGTGTGCAAAACTTCAGCATAAAATTGAAAGGAGGGGAGCCAACACATGCGCAAACAACAGAAGCGCTAGAAGTGGCCGAATGTGCACGCGCGTAAACGTCAAATGCTCACATTATGTGCGCAGGACATGCAGGTTCTTTTGACTCTCACCCATAATAATTAGCACTATTTCACCCAAAAACAATTTTTAATGAAATCACAACAAAGAGACCTAATAGTAAATAGATAATGATATAACTCAGGGGTCTGCAACCTTTAAGACATAAAGAGCCACTTGGACCCGTTTCCGAAGGGAAAAAAAAAACTGGGAGCCGCAAAACCATTGCGACATTTAAAACAAATCTAACACTGCATATATTGTTTCTTACCTTAATGCTATATACGACCCCCTACTTTTCCTGTTAAAATATAGGTGTTTGGCCTATACTCGCCGTATAAGACTACCCCTCTTCCTTCGCACACCAAAAAAAATACGCCAGAAAATATCACAACAACAAGTAACAATATTTGATTTCAAAATTATGATGATTTTGTAGTCAAATCACTAATATGAAATAAAATTATTTTTTCTACCTTTGTTGTCTGACCAATTTATTCTTTGATCATGCTGGTCCCGATCTGAGGCTTCTGCTTTCCTGTCTTCTCTTAGCTCTCTTTCTGTGGTCTATGGTCCATCTGCAATTTCTTATCTCTTCTTTCGTTTTCTTCACTTCTTTCCATCAGCCTATTTCCAGTCCCAGTAACCCTCCCCAATATCAGCCCCTTTCCAGTCCTCACTCCCAGTACCTTCCAATGTCAACTTGCATTCCCATGATTGCCACTGGTGTCCATTTCCTTCCAATCCCCCTCCTTCCCCACTGACCAGTCCCTTCTAGTACAAATACCATGGCAGCCTTAGCCCCCAGTTATCTTCCAGGGCCAGCAGCTCTATCCTCCCCTCCCCACAATCAGCCCATGCCCATTCAAAGCCCCCCAATCAGCTCGCTTCCAGTGCTAATCCCCCCTCAACCCCATTACCAGTGCTAGCCTCCCCTAATCAGCCCAATGCCAGTCCTACCCCCCATCAGCTCATTACCAGTCCTAGCCTCCCCTAATCAGCTCATTTCCAGTGCTAGTCCCCTCAACCCCATTACCAGTGCTCCATCCCTCCATGTCAGCCCCCTCCATGTCAGCCCCCCTCCCTCCATCCATATCAGCTCCCTCCCTCCATGTCAGCCCCCTCCATCCCTCCATCCATATCAGCTCCCTCCCTCCATGTCAGCCCCCTCCATCCCTCCATGTCAGCCCCCCTCCCTCCATCCATATCAGCTCCCTCCCTCCATGTCAGCCCCCTCCATCCCTCCATGTCAGCCCCCCTCCCTCCATCCATATCAGCTCCCTCCCTCCATGTCAGCCCCTCCTCCCTCCATCCATCCATGTCAGCCCCCCTCCCTCCCTCCATGTCAGCCCCCCTCCCTCCCTCCCTCCCTCCCTCCATGTCAGCCCCCCTCCCTCCATCCATCCATATCAGCTCCCTCCCTCCATGTCAGCCCCCTCCATCCCTCCATGTCAGCCCCCCTCCCTCCCTCCCTCCCTCCCTCCATGTCAGCCCCTCCTCCCTCCATCCATCCATGTCAGCCCCCCACCCTCCATCCATATCTGCTCCCTCCCGCCATGTCAGCCCCCCACCCTCCATCCATCCATATCAGCTCCCTCCCTCCATGTCAGCCCCCCTCCCTCCATCCATATCTGCTCCCTCCCTCCATGTCAGCTCCCCTCCCTTCTTCTGCAGCCGCGGCTCCCTGCCTCTTACGGAACCGCGGCTGTGCTTTTAAAATCATCTCGGAGCCCTTCCTGTCTTGACGGGCTCCGTGCAGCATTGTCCCGCCTCCAAACTTCCTTTAGAGGCGGGACAATGCTGCACGGAGCCCGTCAAGACAGGAAGGGCTCCGAGATGATTTTAAAAGCACAGCCGCGGTTCCCTAAGAGGCAGGGAGCCGCGGCTGCAGAAGAAGGGAGGGAGCTTACAACACTATTGCTTGTCACTGGGCGGGCAGTGTGCTCCGGAGCCGCGGCAAAGGTGAGAAAGAGCTGCATGCGGCTCCGGAGCCGCGGGTTGCCGACCCCTGATATAACTGAATCCAAAAAACACACAAAGATACATGCAGAAAATTTTCACGTCAAAGGTAACTGTTCACCGATGCATACAGTAACCAGAAACAGTCTTTCCCCACACATGCAGGATTATTAAATCGCCTCTGACCAGTGTCAAGTAGAAGACCCTTCTGGCCCCATAGAGATCAGTGAAGCAGAGGAATTGGCTTCACAAGTTGACAGGCAGGCAAAGCACATGGCTCAGGGTTGCCAAGGGAAAGGTAAACAGAATGAGTCATGGGAGGAGAAAACACGCCCCTACTGCAATGGTTCCCCGGCATCAGGAGTTAAGGGAAAACACCTGGTTGGGGGAGGGGCAGAGCTGAGCCCTAAAAAGCAAAGAGATGAAAAGTACTCATTAGATTTAAGCAGTAGCACCAGGAGGAATGAGAAAGAAAGCACCGGGAGGAGCACAAGCACAGGCACCGGGAGGAGCACGAAGGAAGGCACCGGTAAGTGCACTAGCACTGGGACGAGGACAGGAAGTAAAGCAGCAGCCAAGAGGGCAGTAGCTGAAAGATTGCCTGAGAGGTTAGTTTGGAAGCATGCTGAAACTCCAGAGAGAGAGAGGTGCTGGCCTGACGACATTTGTATGTCCGAGGAGAAGGAGAAGCTAAAAGGCAGGAAAACACATCCAGTGTTTGGATTCTTTGCTGACCCAGCAGTGCTGAGAAGGTCCTCTTTTCAAAAGCCAAAAGGTAGGCTGCCCAAGTGGTATAGAGGGGAAACTAAGTGCCAGAGTTTTCCATGTGTGTGCCAAGATGTGCTGGACTCTCCTTATATAAAATCCAATATATACGGTAATTCTCAACCCTGCTCATTAGAGTGCTGTGAAGGGAAGCCTCGGGAAGAGAGAGGGCGAGTGTGCTTTGAAACACCATATGATAGGGTGAAAACTTACTCAGTTGATAGGGATTGTGAAGAGATGCAGACGGAGCCTGCTATTGAGGACATAGCAGGGGAACAAATGGACTGTACTTTAACTATAGCTGATCATATAATCTCACTCTGCTAACTAGGCTGTTTAGAAGGCTGTCTCAAACAGCAGAAGAAAAGCAGAGTGTGTCTTTTTGATATAAAAGAGACTGTTACCTTTGAGCTTGTGTTAAGCTGCATGTTTGAAGTTTTGAAGCAAAAGAAGCTGTTTTCCTGAGTTCCTGTATTTTCCTTTATGCCAGAAGTGTATGCTATTTTTGTTCTGTGTTTCAACTGCATTTAATCCGCCTGGAAGGGGAAATAAAAATCTTGTCCCTTTTGCCTAACCCACTCGACTACAATTGCTTCTTGTTTGGAAAGTAAGTGGAAACTTCAACTCCCATGAGGCAGTGCATGCATATAAGCCTTGCCATACTTTCTAAGTAAGGATGCCCAGGCTGACCAACCCTAGGTGCTACCGGCTCTGGGATGGTTACTGGTGACAAGTTGGCATAGTTTTTCGGATTTTTGCCTGAAATACAAGGACATTTAAAAGGAAGAGACACCAGGAGACACCAGTTCACTAAGGGAAAGGAAACTGCTATCCTGTGAACAGAAGACGGACGGAGATTCACTGGCAGATCGGCCAGGAGGACCAGGACTCCTTTCTCAATGCCTGAGTCTACACAGTGCCAAGGTAAAGGTAGCTGGGCATGGGTGTAGGTGGTTAAGAAGTGAGAAAGGGAGCTTCTGTTCTGCAGTTTTAGACAGGGTTAAAAAAAGAAAGATGTAGTGTGCCGCACTTGGTGGGCCCTTTTTCTTTTATCTGTCTCTGCAGGAACAACAGCCGTCGGGATGGATCCACAGGACGTGATGAGATGGATGTCCACCCAATGGGAGAAGCAGATGGAGCTGGTGTGTCTTACACAGGAGCAGAGTGCCGCAGCAATGTGTGCGCAGCAGAGGCCTCTTATTGAGCTGCTGGAGGCTTTGCTGAAAAAGCCAAAGGACACTGAAGGAGCTATTCCCTCGTATACAAAGGGGGTAGGACTATCCGACTGTAGCGCTCTAGCGTTTGGACAGTTAACCGCCAATGATAACCTCGATAATTTTATAGAGGCATTTGAGAGAATTGCAGAGGCAGTCAAATGGCCAGTAGAACAGTGGGCAGTGAGGTTTGCCATGTCCCTCACAGGAGAGGCTCTGGCCGCTTATAAGACCATGCCCGCTGCTCTAGCATCAGATTATGCAGAGGTTAAAAAAGCTGTTAAGGACAGGCTGGGGTTAACACCATTGTTTTATAAACGCACATTTAGAGAGGCTAAGCTAAAGCCTGATGAAACTCCAAAGGCTTTATTTCAGAGGTTAAAAGGGTTGGCATGGAAATGGCTTGCTCCAGAGAGAAGGACTCTCGAGTCGGTGATTGACACCATCATCCTGGAGCAATTCCTGGAAGCCGTACCATCTGAAGTTAAAACTTTCTTGATGCTCCAAAGTTGCCAAACCACTGAGGAAGCAGCCAACCTCACAGAACGCTACTTTGAGGCCGAGTTGGCTGGCACCTCAAGGGGGGGCATTCTGAAGGTGGCTGGGGTCGCTAACTTTGGGAGATCAGAAAGGAACCCAAGAGTTAAAATACCAAATGAAAATGCTGATGTACCCTTGGTAAAAGGGAAATGTTATAATTGTGGCAAAGTAGGGCATTTTCGTAAAGAATGTAAGGTGCGAACAGCACTGGTGTCTGGGAGTGAGAAACAGGTACATGAAGGGTTCCTGTTGAAAGTCAAAGTAGAAGGCATTGAAGCCCAGGCCCTGCTTGACTCGGGTGCAGACCAGAGCATGGTCTCGCAGAAGCTCTGGCAGGCCATCGAAGCCCGCCTGCGATCTGCACCGAGTCAAGCAGAAGGGCGTGTCAAAATACGATGTGTTCATGGGGCATATTCGTATTACCCCCTATATAGGCTATCTGTAAGAGGGCTGGGAACCGAAAAGGAGGTGCGGGTGGCCATAGTCCCAAGGCTCCTGCATGATATTATCCTAGGGAGAGATTGGCCCCCATTCTGCCAAGGGATGGAGAAGCGCCTTAATGTGAAGACAGGCCTAGTATCCACCCGGTCTCAGGCAGGAACCTCAGGGGTAAGGAGTGTCCCAGCAGAAGAGATAGAGGAACCGCCCCAGGATAGGGAGGAGTCCCCAGAGCGGGAAGATAGTTTAGAAGAGGAGGTATCAGATACATTTCCCATACACGAGGATCTAGTTAGTGCTCCTTCTAAGAAGGTTAGGAAAGAAAAGGCCGAGAGGCGCCAAGAGAGGCGGCGTAGGACCCAAGGGAGGACTGAGCTAGAAGCCAGAGAGGAGTTACCCTGGGTGCCCGCAGAGCTTGTTAGAAAATTTCCTTCCTTTCCAAGGAACAACAGGCTGATCCTGCTTTGAAGCGAGCATTCGAATATGCTCAAGAGGATAGAAATACCCTTCCCAGATTTCTCTTAGAGAAAGGCATGTTATATAGGGAAAGCAATAACCCACATACAGGGGCAGTGAGAAAACAGCTAGTGGTACCAACTACGTTCAAGGCAGTAGTTCTGCGGCTGGCCCACGATCACCCGGTACGCAGCCACAAGGGAATTCAGGGAACGTTGGACCAAATCCTGGCCCGTTTTTACTGGCCTGGGGTCTTTAAAGAGACTACCCAATACTGTGAATCATGTCCCACTTGTCAACGGGTTACCGCTACTAAGCCAAGGGCTGTGCCCATGATACCCACGCCTACCATATCAACTCCGAGTCGCCGAATGGCGATGGACATTGTGGGACCCCTGGTTAAGACACCGAGGGGCTTCCAATATATTTTAGTGATAGTAGACCAGACTACTCGTTTCCCCTGGACAATACCCTTACGAAGTACCTCGGCTAGAACGATAGCCTTGGAGTTAGTTAAATTGTTCTGCGAGATCGGATTTCCACAGAAAATGTTCACAGATCAGGGAAGTAATTTTATGTCAAAGCACCTAGCTATGGTGTGGGACGCCTTTGGGATACGTCATATACGGACTGCTGCATATCATCCCCAGTCCAACGGACTGGTAGAGAGGATGAACCAAACCATTAAACAGATGTTAAGGCGTGGCCTAAATGGGAAAATGTCCGAGTGGGACACTTTACTCCCATTTGTTCTATATGCATGTCGGGAGCGCGTACAGGCATCCTTGGGGGCATCGCCCTATGAATTGTTGTTTGGCAGGGCTCCCAGAGGAATTTTAGATATATTGCGTGAGCAATGGGTAGAGCCAGAAAAAGAGGAAATCGGGGTACCTCAGTTTCTCAGAGATCTGAGGAATCGCCTGAAAAGGATGTCTCAAGCGTCTGTAGAAAATTTGCAGCCTAGTCAACAGCGTCAAAAATGCTATTATGACTGAGGGACGAAACCTCGACAATTGACTAGAGGGGATAAGGTAATAATCCTGGTAGCTGATCCAGGGCCCAAGTTTGAGTCCTGTTGGAAAGGGCCATGTACGGTGGTAGAGAAGGTAGGTCCCGTTTCCTATAAGGTGGAAAATGATAGGGGACGCCGCCAAGTATACCACCTAAATGTTTTAAAACCTTGGCAGGAGAGGTCAGCAACAGCAAGGCTGGTCAGGGTAGAAAAACGCATGAGCAGCCAGTCAAGGATTACTTGCTGTCTGAATAAAAAGTCAGCAGCCCGTAATATCTTAAGGGGGGGATCTGTCATGTAGAAGACCCTTCTTGCCCCATAGAGTTCAGTGAAGCAGAGGAATTGGCTTCACAAGCTGACAGGCAGGCAGAGCACATGGCTCAGGGTTGCCAAGGGAAACATAAACAGAATGAGTCATGGGAGGAGAAAACACGCCCCTACTGCAATGGTTCCCCGGCATCAGGAGTTAAGGGAAAACACCTGGTTGGGGGAGGGGCGGAGCTGAGCCCTAAGAAGCAGAGAGATAAAAAGTGCTCATTAGATTTAAGCAGTAGCACCGGGAGGAACGAGAGAGAAAGCACAGGGAGGAGCACAAGCACAGGCACCGGGAGGAGCACGAAGGAAGGCACCGGGAAGTGCAAGAAGGAAGGCACCGGGAAGTGCACTAGCACTGGGACGAGGACAGGAAGTGAAGCAGCAGCCAAGAGGGCAGTAGCTGAAAGATTGCCTGAGAGGTTAGTTTGGAAGCACGCTGAAACTCCAGAGAGAGAGAGGTGCTGGCCTGACGACATTTGTATGTCCGAGGAGAAGGAGAAGCTAAAAGGCAGGAAAACACATCCAGTGTTTGGATTCTTTGCTGACCCAGCAGTGCTGAGAAGGTCCTCTTTTCAAAAGCCAAAAGGTAGGCTGCCCAAGTGGTATAGAGGGGAAACTAAGTGCCAGAGTTTTCCATGTGTGTGCCAAGATGTGCTGGACTCTCCTTATATAAAATCCCATATATACGGTAATTCTCAACCCTGCTCATTAGAGTGCTGTGAAGGGAAGCCTTCGGAAGAGAGAGGGCGAGTGTGCTTTGAAACACCGTATGATAGGATGAAAACTTACTCAGCTGATAGGGATTGTGAAGAGATGCAGACGGAGCCTGCTATTGAGGACATAGCAGGGGAACAAATGGACTGTACTTTAACTATAGCTGATCATATAATCTCACTCTGCTAACTAGGCTGTTTAGAAGGCTGTCTCAAACAGCAGAAGAAAAGCAGAGTGTGTCTTTTTGATATAAAAGAGACTGTTACCCTTGAGCTTGTGTTAAGCTGCATGTTTGAAGTTTTGAAGCGAAAGAAGCTGTTTTTCTGAGTTCCTGTATTTTCCTTTATGCCAGAAGTGTATGGCTATTTTTGTTCTGTGTTTCAACTGCATTTAATCCGCCCGGAAGGGGAAATAAAAATCTTGTCCCTTTTGCCTAACCCACTCGACTACAATTGCTTCTTGTTTGGAAAGTAAGTGGAAACTACAACTCCCATGAGGCAGTGCATGCATAAAAGACTTGCCATACTTTCTAAGTAAGGATGCCCAGGCTGACCAACCCTAGGTGCTACCGGCTCTGGAGTGGTTACTAGTGACACCAGGCATAGAGATATTGGCACTCCTGTTGGTTGTGTAATCCTCTATACATTTCTCTGCATTGGGCATAGACATTATTGGCATACCATTTTAATACATGAAGTTAATTTGCATATTATTTAAATATGCTTGGGTTGCTCTATGCACCTATTTTTCTTTTACTGTTTACGCATGAGTCAATCTGTTTTCTGCATTTGGTGCAGTGGAACTTGTGCGTAGAAGTTGCATTGTTGTTTTTGTTAAGTGCTGTCGATTCTGGGTTGACTCACGGCGATCCTCTGGATAGTTGTCGTAAAATGTGCTCAGTCTTCAGCCAGGCAGCTCTTTGTTGATAGAGTGACATCCATAGCTGCTGTTCTTTTTCTGATCCAACTCATTGCAGGCCTTCTTTTTTTGCATTGACCTTCTCCCTTGCCAAGCATGATGTCTTTCTCCAATGATCTCTCTCTTCGTATGATGTGTCCAAAGTATGAAAGTCAAGTCTTGTCATCTGAACTTCTAAAAGAAAGCTTATGTTTGATCTCTTCTAGTACTGACTAGTTTGTTCTTCGAGCAGTCCATGGTATACACAGTATTCGTCGCCAGCACTATATTCAAAGGCATCAATTTTCTTCCTATCAATTTTTCTGTCCAACTTTGACACCCATTTGATGTTATTGAAAATACCATGGCCTGAACAAGTCAAATCTTTGTATGGAGAGAAACATCTCTGCTCTGAGAATCTTGTCTAGGTCCTTCATAGCCATTCTGCCAAGAGCAATGCGTTTTAGGATTTCTTGACTGTTTGGCATTTCTTTATTGATACTTGACCCAAGTAGGTTAAAATTGTCAAGTATTTCAATTTTTTCTCCATTAGTGATGAACTTATTGATTTTTGACAGTTATCGGGATCTTTGTCTTCTTTACATTAAGGTGCAGGCCTATTTTAAGACTATGTTCCTTGATCTTGAGAAACAGATGTTTCAGATTGTCTTGTGGTATCATCAGCATATTGAAGGTTACTGATGTGTCTTCCACTAATCTTCACACCTCAATTGTGTTCATACAGTCCTGCTTCTCTGATGACTTTGCCTGCATATAAATTAAACAGGCAGAGGGAAAGTATGCAGCTTTGTCATACACCTTTGCTGATTTTAAACCATTCAGTATCTCCTTGTTTCGTTCAAACTTTTGCTTCTTGTTCAATGTATACTAGTGGCCAAAAAATGTATTGTTAAATAATGTACTGTGGATATGTCACACGTGCTTACTTATTTAATCAGCATGGTGATTAGTCACACTATGCGTCTGGCGTCCATTTTAGTTTACTGATACTCTGTAGTAGGTTTCTTGGATGAAGTTTTGAATTTTTACAACTAGGAAAAGATTGAAAGTTACATGTAAAATATACAATCAAGATGGGTAGAAAGTGCGATATTAATGACTTTGTAAAGGGACAAGTTGTCACACTCCATGCTGAAGGATATTCGCAATGTGCTATTGCAAAACATTTGCATATATCAAGGTGTGCAGTTCAGAATGTTCTGAAATCAGATGGCTGTACCCGTCATTCAAAATGTAGGTGCAGATGGATAACTACTGGACGAGATGACCGATTCCTCAAAAGCATTATTACATCTAGTCCACATACTTCATCTCAACGTGTGGCTAAGTTGGCTAATGATCGAAAGATAAGTGCCAAATCTGTCCAACAACGGCTTGTGGATGAATTCAAACTCGTGGCCAGAAGACCTGCCAAGAAGCCTATGATGACCAGGAAACAAATTGCTGCCTGCATACAGTTTTGTAGCAAGATGAAAGACAAATCTGCTGAATGGGGAGAGGGTAATGTTCACAGATGAAAGTACATTTCAACAAGTACGTGGGAGTAGTTACAACTACATCCATCGACCAGCAGGCGAGAGACTAAATCTAAAGTACACGATCAAGACTGTTAAACACCTACCATCGATCATGGTATGGGGTGGTATCTCGGTGAATGGACGATGTGGCCTGCACATCTTTGAGAATGTTGAAAGAGTAAATGCTGCAAAATACATATCTATGCTGAATAGTAAAGTTAAAATACACATGAATATTTCTGGCACAACTATATTTCAGCAGGACTCGGCACCGTGCCACACTGCAAAAACAGTCAAAAAATGGTTCGTGGACAACAAGATCAAACTGCTACCAAGTTGGCCATCAAAATCTCCGGATCTCAATGTAATTGAAAACTGTTGGAATCTTATGAAGAAAAAGGTGGCAGCACACCGTCCAACTTCAGAAGCAGATTTAAGGGACATACTCGAGCATGTATGAGTCAACGAAATCACTCCGGCATACTGTAAAACACTAGTTAACAGTATGCCTACAAGAATCCAGGCTGTGCTGAAAAATCATGGACACCCTATCAAATATTGACACATATATTGTTTCCTGAATAAAACTTTTAAAATGACATATATATCTTTGGTTCTTAAAGCTTTTGACCATGAAAGTGACAATAGCACGTACCTTTCTCATAAAATTCTGATATTTTGGATTCTGCCTTAATTTTTTGGCCACTACTGTAGAGGGTGTGTAAGAAAATGATCAGGTGTTCTGGTATACCCATGCTTCTTAATGTGGCCCAGAGTTTCTCATGGTTTGCACAGTCAAAAGCCTTGCTGTAGTCGATAAAACACATTCAGATATCCACGATGATGTCTCTCATTCCTCATTCTTTCCTGAACTCTGCTTGCACTTTAGGTAGTTCTCGTTCCAGATATGATTGCAGTCTCTGGTAAATAATGTTGAGTAGAATCTTGCTGCAAGTGGGATCAGAGCGATTGTGCGATAATTTCTACAGTCAGTTGGATCACCTTTCTTTAGTATTGGTATAAACACAGATCTTTTCTAGTCAGTTGGCCATGATGTTGTCTTCCAAATTTCCTGGCAGAGCCTTGTAAGTATGGTAACAGCTGCAACAGATTGCTGTAACACTTCAATGGGAATGGCATCAATGCCTGATGCTTTGTTCTTTGATAAGGCTTTCAATGCTGCTTTAACTTCTTCTTTCATCACCAATGTTCCGGATCATAAGGTACACGTTGAAACAGCTGTTGGTCCACTTGATCTTTATGGTATAATGACTGTATATTCTTTCCACTTTTTCTTGATCTTCTAAGCATCATTCAATATGGATCCCTGAGCATCTTGTAGCATTCCAATTCGAGGCTAGAATTTTTTTTAAACTCTTGTAGTTTTAGGAAAGCTGATCCTATTCTTCCTCTAATAGTCAATTTCCTTGCATGTGTCATTGTAGTACTTATCTTTGTCTTGTTATGCTGCACGTTGGAAATCGCTGTTGAGTTCTGCGAGTGCTTCTCTTTCTCCTCTGGTTTTAGTTTCTTGCGTTTCTGGGCAATTTTCAAAGTTTCTTCAGTAATCCATTTTGGCCAATTTTGCTTTTTCATGTTTTGTAGAGACTTCTCACTTTCTTCCAACACAGCCTTCTTGATGTCATCCCATGGCTCTTCTGGAGCTCTGTCATTTGTTTCTAAAGCAGAAAATCGGTTTTGAAGTAGTCTTTAAATTCTGATGGTATATTCTCAAGGTCATATTTTGCTACATTCATGAGTGGCTTGCTCTTTTTTAACTTTAGCTGAGTTTACATACTAGTAGTTGGTGATCTGTAAAACAGTCGGCTCCAGGTTTTGTCTTTACTGATGTTATAGAGCTTTTCCATTGTTGACGTCCACCCATGTAGTCAATTTGATTTTTGTACAGTCCATTGGGTGAAGTCCATGTGTACAGTCGTTGCTTGTGTTGCTGGAAGAAGGTGCTTGAGATGAATAGATCCTTGGTCTTGCAGAATTCTATCAGTCTTTCTCCAGCTTCATTTATGTTGCCAAGTCCATATTTCTATAGCCAAGTCCTTATATTCCAACCACTTTGCTGTTGTCTTTGTTGCCAATTTTTGCGTTCCAGTCACCCATGACTGTCAGGATATCCTGTTTGCATGTTCTGTCAATTTTAGCTTATACTTGTTCATAGAACATATCAACCTCATCTTCTTCTGCAGCTATTGTTGGGGCATATACCTGAATTATAGTTGTATTGATGAGCATTGCTCATAGATGAAAAGAAATTAAGCATCCACTGATTGCACTGTATTTCATTACAGTTCTTGCAAGTTTCTTCTTGATTATAAATGCAACACCATTTCTTCTTTGTCTTTCATTTCCAGCATAGTAGACCATGTGATCATCAGATGTAAAGTACCCAATGCCAGTCCATTTCAGTTTGCTAACACCCAACAGATCGAGTTGTACACATTGCATTTCATTCTTGAACACATCCAACTTCGTTTGGTTCATGCTTCATATGTTCCATGTCCCAATATATAAGACATCTTTGCAGCTTCTTACTCTCATTTCATGCACAGCTATGTCAGCAGTCAGACGTCCCGAGTGCTTTGATCCAACCACATCATAAATTCTGACTCTACTCTGAAAAGTCTTCAGCTCCTCCCCAGTAGCAAGTTCAGTGCCTTCCAACCTTGGGGTCTCATCTTCCAGCACTATAGTGCAATTCATTTCGTTGTGACTATCCATTGGGTTTTCCTAGAAAGATACAGAAATAGATTGCCAGACCTTTCTTCCGCGCAGGTAATTCTAGTGTTATTGCCATTGTCACAGAAGTGTGATCCTCCGCTCCTAACACTATACCATTCTGCTACTGCCCAGATGGGTGGTTTGTCTTGGTCTGGCACCTCAGCTGAGACCTGTCCATCTTTGGAGACCCTGCTAGTAGTTAAGCTAGCGACAGCTTTGCTCGCAGCAACACTGATGAGCACAAGCCCTCACAGCACAGCAAGCTGCAAACTGAGTGAGGTTATCTGTGCATAAAGGACACACTAGTCTTTCTACATTGGCCCATTAGATTGTAAGGCCTCTGGGGACAGGGAAATACCTACTGTATCTGAATGTATCTGACTTTGCTCTATCTAAACAGCCCATGAATTGTGCTGGAAGTCAGGATCTTACCACTGGAGGGTATATTTAGCACTTTTTCATTTGTTATGTATTTAATAAGGTGACTGACTTATCTTGACTCACCTGATCTCCTTTTTCTTTCCCCTTGGTTTATCCCTGCCTACACCTTCTGTGTTTGTCTTGACTAGATTGTAAGCTCTCATGAGCAGGGACTGTCTCTTACATGTCTGTGCAGCGCTGCGTATGACTTGTAGCGCTATACAAATGCTCAGTAGTAGTAGTAGTAGTAACAGAAAAGGGATTACAGAAAAAGATTTTCACTGAACTTGCAGCAATACAATCCAGCTGCTGTTCCTTTACAAGGGCAAGAAACCTAAGTTGCAGGACATCAGATAGTCCTGCTCATTTTATTCCAAACTTGACCCACTCACAGTGTAACAGTTTTAAGACTATGATCAGATTTCCCAATCAGTCTTATATTATAATGAAGAAAGACCCAGATCAATAGAATAAAATGCTTGGATTTTGGCTATCTGAATCAGCCTCCCACAAAAGAAAACATCTTAATCATCACTTAATCCCCGAGTCTGCTGATATAATACTTTCGCTGTCTTATTTCCTTGAATATATCAGTTACATTTGCACCTATAAATCTTGTGTGGTCCTTCCAGCTGTAGGAGAAATCTGAAAACACTGAGAAGAGAAAGGAAGAAGGACTCGAGGTAAACGTGATCCATCTAACCTGCTTTGTAAGAGTCAAAGCGTTTCTAGAAACTAAACATGCTCATGTATAAACTCCCCAGCTTTGAATCTGCAGATCTTCAAGTTCATTTTCAAAGTGAACCTCTTGTATGGGTACGTGTGTAAAATGTGGCAATACGTGTGCAAATGCTGGAGCTTAGATGCATAAAACCAGGAGCGACGCCATACTCTTTCTATAGATGAATTTAATGTTCAAAAAAATACCTGCAAGTGCAAATTTCGCTACTTACTTTTTCCTGGACAATTTTCAAAGTTTGCAAGTACAAAATTCATGCTTTAAAGCACCCATGAATTTGGCAAGGGCCTGCAGAGTTTTGAAAATTGCCCCTATTATGAGCTGGATTAGAGCACTTGTGAAACTTCTGAGCAGTAGTGAAAATCCTCCAGGCTTCAGCTCTGCCCTCCTGGAGCTCAGAAGCATGTTCATCTCCTCTTATAAATCCACGCAGGAGGTAAGTGAAAGACTATGCCGCTATCAGAATTTAAAAGTCCCAAATTGTCATGTGGTACTGCTGTGGTACTGCTGCTCACAAGTGTTAAACCTGTGTTAATTCATCCTCCGTGTTTGTGTGTGTGTGTGTTATAAATGGGACTTCTAGTCTTTGGTATCTAGAAATTATCGGGTCAAGATTCAAATACTGCTATCAGCATTTTTTAAGTACCGGCCATGACATTTCATTATTTTATGTGGATAATAAGAGGTGCTGAATATATAATAATAGTGACTGCCGCTTGCTCTAAGGGTCACAATGATATTCAGCTGCCATCCATAGAGCTATGTGGTTTCACTTAGGAGAGCCTTTTCGCTGCCCTGAATTGAGATGTTTTTCAGTATCTGGCCATATACATTTAGGTGTGTATTTTCCAGCTAACAACCCAATAAGTCCTTCAACCATCTGTTGTTGTGGTCCATGAAAAGGAGGGGAACAAGAGATAGTGAGTGAGGCTGGTCCAATGAAAAGGACTGCTCAAGCAGTCATGTTTTAAGCCCTACTTTAACATTTGGTAATGAATTTTCTAGCAGTAAGAAAGCCGGCAAAGTATTTCAGAGGGAAGGACAAGAGATGCAGTTTGTGTGCCGTTTTGCACTGATGAGTCCAAGGTGACACAAACATATTTAATTATATCCAGCAATAGTACTTGTACCACATTAATACTGATAAACATGATTTTCCTGTTTCCTCAAAGTATTCCTAATTAGGTGCCATTGTCCTATTGAGCAAGTTGTCTCGTGAGTAGCAGCAACTTCTGATAACAAATAGGGCCCAGCGAGCCCTCATGCCCTGCAGACCCTATGGGGCCCTGTTCCCCCTTCCACAATGGTTTTCACGGTAACAGGAAGTCCTACAGGAAGATGAGATGGGGCACCAGAAGGCCCGTGAGGACTTCTAAGCTCTGCACTGAATTTTGTTACCACTTGCTCCTGCTTTGGGACTGAGCCTTATAATAGAATAGCAGCCTAAGTGGGGGGCGGCGAAGGCAAGTCAGTAGAAAGCAAGATTTGAGCAAGGACAATTGGCTAAATTGAATGAATCCTTTCCCTCAGTTCCTAATGGGAACTAGGGTTGACAACTGGCTCCAGATGTGCCCGACAGGCTTGTTCCAGTCCTGGGTTTACCCCATTGAATGCAGGGACCTGTAGCCTTGCATTTCTTATGGAGTGCAATAGAGAAATCAGAGCTACATATCCCTGCCTGCAGAGAGGTAAACCCAGAACTGGATCAAGCTTATTGGGCGCATCTGGAGCCAGTTGGCAACCCTAATGGGAACAGACTATTGAAATCTAGCTCTGTTTGAAGCTGGCTTTAAATTAAACGGGCTGAAGCAATTATTTGGGAGTACCATCTATGAACATTTTCTGAAGGTAGCTAGTGGAATGATAATACCAATGATTATAAAGCAGCATCTTTATGTCTAGATCTCTCTTTACATATTTTATTATACCTGGGGAGATGGCATCTATAGGCACAAGGAGGTGTGGTTTTATTGTGCATGGTTTGGATCATGTAGCCAACATTATTTGCAATGTACACAAGCTGTGACCATAGCATGTGCGCTCAAAATATAGGAACCCAGGAGGAAACAGAGCCAATGGTCCATGAAGTAAGGCGACCAGATGCCCCAATTTTAGAGCTTTGCTCCTGATTACCACCTGTTTAGCAGCCTCTTGACCCTGATTCTAACAATGGGGACCAAGGAGGAAGAAAAAAATGATTTTCTATTTAGGGATTTGAATGTCAGTTTTTAGAATTTACATCCCTTATCTTTATATTTTGCCCATTACTGGGGAAATGCATCACTGCTTCTATTTCTCTTTGGATTTGCCTTTTGAGAATTGCTTTTATTTTGCGCTTACAAAGGGCTGAATTCAAGATGGTGCCCATAGGCTAGAGCAGACAGCAGATACCAGAGAACAGGGTTTGGAGGGAGTGTCCGAGATACCAAAGATTGGAGAGCCGGAAGAGGAACCGAGGAAGGCCACAGGTGCTCGGTGGCATGTCCTCAAAGAAATGCATGCACATGGCCCTAAAGTAAGAGGGAGCTTGCTCCTCTTTGGCCTGACTATTTGGAACCTTCAAAAATTGGCACCTTCGGCAATTGCCTGTGTTGCCAATGCCTAAATCTGGGCTTGCATATATATATACAGGGAGGCCCAAAAAAAGTGAGAACATCTTGTAGCATATAAGTTATTTAAAAATTAAAAAGACAGATGTAAACAATTGACAAATTAAAAAAAAAAAAAGATGGCGACCGGAAATTGTCGAAATAAAGACATTATATAGCTAAAAAAAGTTAAATAAGTAAACTATTTAAATAAAGCTTTTAATTTCCGAGATGTTCTCACTTTTTTGGGCCACCCTGTATATATATGTGTGTGTGTGTGTATGAAACAAAATTTTCTATTTTGAAGTATATTATCCAGTTACGTGTTTTTATAGGATCTTTCTGGGAGGGATGGAGTTGGGGTGATCATAACTGAATTATCAAAACTGAGAGAATAAACGGCTGAATCTTTGCTCAGGACATATAATACTCTTCAACTGGCCCCACTCATAGTTATCTCAAAATGATTTCCAATGTAAATAAAACACTTTAGAACCATATAAGGTAACAATTACATGACTTTCTTCTCTCCAAGTACTACACTAAACAAATTAACAAAAATAGTTCACTTATTGGGGATCAAGTTGGCAGCAGGCCGCTTGAGTTGCTCTGGGGGCTATTTCTAAAGGGGAAGAAAATGAAGGGGAAACAGGGCAAGCTTACCTCAACCCCAGTTACCTTGGGTCCGGTTGATACTTTTCTGTACCGTCGGCAGCAGCAGCTAGCACAAGCTCAGGTTCTCCTATGTGCAGTGATCGTATGCACCCCAACACCCGGTGACCTCGGAAGCAGCTGTGTCCTGAGCTGAGACCCGGAGGCTCTGGGGTGTCTGGCTCTCACGCGACTGGAGTCATTTCGTCCCTGCTGGGGTTGACTTTGGTGCTCGATGTGAGTGGAGGAAGTCCCTCGCGGGTCCATCTACTGTTTCGTCTGCTGCCTGAGATTGGAAGTTCTTCTACATTGACTGGAAGAGTTGGCGTTTCGCCTCCGAAGATTCTTGCAGCTGCAGCTATTACTATGGATGCTGACCAGAGTGCTTCAGATTTTTCCTTTGGGCTTAGCCGTCCAGAGCAGTTCACTTTGGAGAGTATTTGGCCTGCTATAAAACAACTTGATGAGGCCATTAGGCCGCAGTGAAGGCTTTTTAGTTAGAGGAGCGGCAACCCCCCCCCCCCCTCAGTGATTCCACCAGCTAGAGAGAGGTCCCCACAGAGTCATAAGCAGCACAAGAGGCCCTTTGAGCCATGGTCCAAAGGGACATGACCCAAAGGGGCTAGTCATGCCCCTTTGGAGCCCCTTCGGAGTACTGATGGAGGACCAATAGAGGTGGACGCTATGTGGTTCTCTTTGTGTTTGAGATATTCTCAATGGGGAAAAGGAAAGGGAAGATGGTGCCCAAGACTCCTGACCCCCAAAATGTCCCTGTTCAGAAATGTGTTTGTTTGCCTATAAAGTCTCGGCAGGTGGATGCTGGAGGTGAAGGGGTGGATATCTTATCCAGTGTGAGTCAGGACCTGAATAAGTTTCTAGAAGACTCATCTGATAATATTACCCATCGAGGTACTTTATTGGTCTCTTTCCTGTCCATAGCAGACAAGGTTAAGGTGTTAAAGCTGTTTTTTTAAGCATAAAGAGATTTTGTTTCGCGGTTTGAAGCTTAACGTGTTTCCTGATATTTCTAGAAGCACGCAGCTTCGCCGCAAGCAATTTCTTGCACTGAAACCTAGGGTTTTGGGGATTGGTGCTACCTTTTTCCTGTGTTTTCCATGCAAATATTTTGTAAATTTGCATGGAAACACATATTACTTTTATGATGTATCTCAATTAGAAAAATTCTTGGTTGATAAATAGGAGTAAAGGTGAATTGGAGTTTGTTTGTTATCTGCCCTTAGAAGAGGAAGGTGGGAGGTGAATTCATTCCTTCTCCCTTTTGTTCTGTTTTTTTTTCTTGATATTTTCTTTTTCTTTTTGCAACCTTCTGTATCTCCCATGATGAGGACTGCTGCTTATGATATATTACTATGTATTTGATTTTGAGCTGTTCCTGTTTGGGATTTCTTTGATATTGTAAGCATTCTTGTTTGTGATATTTAGTTTGTATATCGCAAAAAGCCTAGTAAAAAGAAAAAGAAAAAAAGAAAGACTAATGTAAATCTTCAGGAGTCTAGAAAAGATGATGTTCCAAGAAGAGGTCAATGGTGGCACACACTGGCATGAAATAAATGATCCTTCCTCCTTAACACTTCCTCCTTAACATTCAATATTGATGCGTTTCCAGGTTAAATTCAATTGCAATCTCTGAGACCAGAATTAAGAAGTGATCATAATCAGATTAAGAAAGATTATGATTCATTTGATAATGCCAGACATTATCATGGTTGATAATCAGCTTGTTTCAGAGGGACAACAATACTGAAGGGCTATTATGTTTTCAGGGTGAAATTTCATCCATGTCTTAATTCATATACTCCTTCTTGCAAAAGAAAATGAAGCGAGCCCTACGAAATCATTTTTTTCTACAAACTTTGGAAAAAGAAAAAAAAAAAGAAATCTCTGTTCACATGATAGCATTCACACCATGATGGTCAATTTTGTTTCGCTAGAACACCAAACAGAAAAGCTATGAGATGGGGACATATATACTATGCACAGATATTGGGCCCTGTACAATAAACCTCAGCATGTATGGTGAGGACTTCTTGCTGAAATAGCGTGCTGTATTTGTTCACGTTGCTGACACATAGAGTTAGTCCTAAGAGACATTTGCACAGGTTCACAAAAATGTACGAGACATTTCATGCGCAAATGAGGGATGTAACGAGCTTTACCTAAATAGCATGATGTGTTTATTCTTTTTTATACTTAGCAAGTGGTTGCTAAAAGCTGCTAGTTCCTATCTTCTAGGACTAGCTACCATGCAAAATAAGTCCTCAGATTCCGATTAACAAGCAGTCTGAAAGTAGGCATATGGAGGGCTGCAAATTTCAGTAGCCTGCCTCGGTAGGAGGTATATAGATACGCTTGTAACCTGTGTAGGATTTATGATATTTTTAAAGAGGAATAACCCAGATCATTTTTCTTTTATAACTGGCTCGAGTCTCATCTGCTTTTCGTATTTCTAATGCTTAGCACATGCTAAGTGTTAGTAAATATAGTAACACAGTAACAGAGGCCTGTAGATGTAAAATTGCATGCATAGAACTGAAAAAAACCTTTTCTACGTGATCAGTTTACCCATTTCCTCGAGAGCCTCTTTAATCCAGCTGCTGTGGAGGGCGCACTTTTAGAAACAGAGAAACATTAAGGCAGAAAAATGCCATATGACCCATCTAATCTGCCTTTCCATATCAACTACAATAGTCTCCTTTTCTCCTTTAAAGATCCTCTGTCTTTGTACTATGCTTTCTTTAATTCAGATACTGTCCTTGTCTCTATTACCTCTACTGGGTGACAAATCCATGCATCTACCACTCTTACTGTAAAGAAATATTTCCACATATTACTCCTGAACTTATCTCCTTTCACATTCATCCTATGTACCCTCATAGCAGAGCTTGCTTTCAAACAAAGGAGACTCTCCTCTTGTGCATTTATGCCATGGAGGTATCTAAACATCTATCATATCTCCTCTATTCTGCCTTTCCTCTAACATATACATATTACGATCTTTAAGTGTGTCTCCATATGCTTTATAACGCAGACCACTAACCATTTTAGTAGCTGCTTTCTGCACCGACTCCAGCCTGTTTATATCCTTTTGAAAGAGTGGGCTCCAGAATTGCACACTATACTTCAAATGAGGTCACACCAGAGATTTATACAGAGACGCTATCACATCCTTATTTAGGCTGGCCATTCCTCTCCCTATGCACCAAAGCATCCTTCTGGCTTTCAATGTCACCTTTTCTACCTGTTTAGCCACTTTAAGATCATCAGAAACAATCATTCCCAGGTCTCATTCTTTTGTGGACAGAAGTACTTTGCTTCCTACACTGTACCACACCCTTGGATTTTTGTAGCCAAAATGCATGACCCTGCATTTTTTCAGCATTAAATCTCAGCTGCCAAATTCTTGACCATTGTTCAAACTTATTAGATCCCTCCTTATGTTATCTATTCCTTCCTGGGTGTCTACTCTATTGCAAATTTTGGTATCATCTGGAAGAGGCAAACCTTACCCAACAGCTCTTCCGCAATATCACTTACAAAGATGTTAAAAAGAATCTGAGCAAGGACAGATCCCTGGGGCACACCACTGCAGGGCCGGCCCGTCCATTGAGCAAGAATGTTTTTTGCACAGGGCCCCGCTTTTCAGGGGGCCCTGCGCAAAGAACATTCTGCTTTTTTCAAAATTAAATTTTAAAAAAAAACGATGGCTGCTGCCGCTGCCGCCGCGGCAGCAGCAGAATGGACTGTCCCGCGGGGCCCCCTCTGCCCGGCTGAATCCCTCCCTCCCTCCCTCCATGACGGCTGAGCCCCTCCATGCCGGCTTTGAGAGTCGCGAAGGGAGAGTGTCTCCCTCACGTCTCTGTTAAGCCTGCAGGGGCAGATGGGAAATTTCCCATCAGCCTCTGCGGGCTTAACAGAGATGCGAGGGAGACACTCTCCCTTCGCGACTCTCAAAGCCGGCATGGAGGGGCTCAGCCATCGTGGAGGGAGGGAGGGAGGGATTCAGCCAGGCAGAGTGGGCCCCGCGGGACAGTCCATTCTGCCGCAGCGGCAGCGGTAGCAGCCAGCGGGTTTTTTTTAAATTTAATTTTACTTGAGCCGATGGGGGGGGGGGGGGTTAGGACTGGTAATGGGCTATGGGGGGGCTAGGACTGGAAATAGGCTGGGGGGGTTAAGACTGGAGGTGGGCTGATGGGGTTAGGACTGGTAATGGGCTGTGGGCGGTTGGGGGGGGTTAGAACTGGTACTGGGCTATGGGGGGGTTATGACTGGTAATGGGCTGTGGGCTGATGGGGGCTGGTAATGGGCTATGGGGGGGCTAGGACTGGAAATGGGTTGGGGGCTTAAGACTGGAGGTGGGCTGATGGGGTTAGGACTGGTAATGGACTGTGGGCTGATAGGGGGTTAGGACTGGTAATGGGCTATGGGGGGGGCTAGGACTGGTAATGGGCTATGGGGGGGCTAGGACAGGAAATAGGCTGATGGGGAGGGGTTAGGACTTGAGGTGGGCTGATGGGGTTAGGACTGGTAATGGGCTATGGGCTGTTGGGGGGTTAGAACTGGTCATGGGCTTTGGGGGGGTTAGGACTGGTAATGGGCTGTGGGCTGAAGGGGGCTGTCTCGTAATGGGCTATGGGGGGGCTAGGACTGGAACTGGGCTGGGGGCTTAAGACTGGAGGTGGGCTGATGGGGTTAGGACTGGTAATGGGCTGTGGGCTGATGGGGGGTTAGGACTGGTAATGGGCTATGGGGGGTTAGGACTGATAATGGGCTATGGGGGGGCTAGGACAGGAAATTGGCTGATGGGGAGGGGTTAGGACTTGAGGTGGGCTGATGGGGTTTGGACTGGTAATGGGCTGTGGGCTGTTGGGGGGTTAGAACTGGTAATGGGCTATGGGGGGGTTAAGACTGGTAATGGGCTGTGGGCTGATGGGGGCTGTCTGGTAATGGGCTATGGGGGGTTAGGACTGATAATTGGCTATGGGGGGGCTAGGACAGGAAATGGGCTAATGGGGACTTGTTAGGACTTGAGGTGTGCTGATGGGGTTAGGACTGGCAATAGGCTATGGGGGGCTGACTGGAAATGGGTTGATGGGGTTAGGACTGGAAGTGGGCTGATGGGGGGTTAGGACTGGTAATGGGTTATAGGGGGGGGCTTAAACTTAAAATGGGGTGATAGGGGGTTAGGACTGGAAGTGGGTTGATGGGGGGGCTAGGACTGGTATTGGGTTGGGGGGTTGCTAGGACTGGAAATGGGCTGATGGGTGGCTAGGACTGGAAATGGGCTGATGCAGGGACTAGAAGAGAATGGATGCTGGGTGAGGCTGGAACTAGAAAGGAGCTGATGTTGGGGGAGGATTAGAATGGGATGGGGCTGGAAGAGTAAAATGGAGAAGGGAAAAATATTTTGTGTGGGAGGGATAAAAAATCTACAATTGGCCGGGTATTGGGAGAGTAAGTGGAGATTGAGGATGGAGGGGTAAAATTTGAGTGGATGAAATAGGAATGAGGAAAGAGCAAAAGGAGAAATATTAGTATGTTAAAGCAGATGTAGAGAGAGAATGGAAAAAATCTAGAAGAGAGAAGAAAGGACAAATGGACAGCAGACGATGGAGAGTTAGCAGAAGACACGAAGAAACCAGAAGAAAGTGGCTGGAGCAATTGCAGCTGAAAAAAAATGCACAAAAGGTAGAAAAATATCTCTTTATTTTGAATTTATTAATTGGAATATGTCAGCTCTGGTAAATGTGCATCATTAACGTCTGCGCTTTGTTTAGTACAAGAGCAAATTAATGTATAGTTTTATTTCTACAGTGTTGTACATTCCAAGTTTGGCTTTTGGGATTCCCAGTTTAATTATTGTCTTCCTGTTTCTAAATTGTGATTACTTGTTTGGTGATGGTCTATGTTCTGCATGTGTAACTGAGCTGAGGTGTTCTGTTTATATAATTCCTATTTGACTTTGCCACTTGTTCTCTTTCCCTAGTAGGTCATGTATTCTTGTTCTCTGAAATGTATTGGTTTAATATTTGCAGTGTTGCCTTTTGATTGGTAGAGTATGGTGCTTTGTGAGTCCTGGTAGTGCTGTTAGGATACGGGGGGTTTGCTATGGGTTCTAAATGGGCAGTGTTTGTAGTAGTTCCTAATGTGTCTGGCAGTTGGCACTGGATTATAGTAATGTAGAAAACGTTTAGTCTTCTTTATCCATACACTCATTAAGAGGCACGTTTACTAAAAGTTAGTATATGGTAACATTATGCAAATATTTATGCAAATGAGGCCCCTTATGCAAATGAGGCCCCACACCGAGTCTCCGCACATGGCCCCGCACCCCCCTTGGGCCGCCCCTGCACCACTGGTAACATCCTTCTCCTCAGAGTGAGCTCCATTTACCAGTACCCTTTGTCACCTCCCGCTCAACTAATTTCTAACCCAGTCAGTCACTTTAGGATCCATTCCTAGAGTGCTCAATTTGTTTATTAGTTGCCTGTGAGGAACAGTGTCAAAGGCTTTACTGAAATCTAAGTACACCACATCTAGGGCTCCCCCTTGGTCCAACTCCCTGGTCACCCAGTCAAGGAAATCAATCAGATTTATCTGACAAGACCTGCCTCTGGTAAACCCATGCTGCCTCGTATCCTGCAATCCATTGGACTCCAGAAATCTTACTATTCTTTGTTTTAGCAGCATTTCCAATAATTTACTCACCACAGAGGTTAAACTAACTAGCCTGTAGTTTTCAGCCTCATCCTTACTTTGACTTTTGTGTAAAGGGGCCACATTTGCCTTTCTCCAGCCCTCTGGACCACTCCTGACTCTAAAGGAGCACTGAAAAGTCAGTCAGTGGAGCTGCTAGAACGTCCCCAAGTTCCTTCAGAATTCTTGGATATATCCTATCCAGTACCATTGCTTTGTCTACTTTAAGTTTAGCTAGTTCCTCACGAACACAGTCTTCTGAAAATTCTTCTAAGATCCCCTTCACTACTGTTCCTATTTGTTGGTGTTTTCTGCTCCTGGCCCTTCATCTGTGAGCATAGAAAAAAAATATTTGTTAAGCAATTCTGCTTTATCCTCCTCAGCTTCTATACATATTCCTCCCCTTCACCCTTGAGTCTAACAATACCACTTTTGCTCTTCCTCCTTGCACTAACGTATCTGAAAAATGTTTTATCCCCCCATTTTATTTCATTGGCTATTTCTTATTCTTTTTGTATCTTTGCTTTCCTGACTACTTTGCTAGCTTCTCTAAGTATTTTCAAGTATAGATGTTTGCCTTTCTCTTTCTGTGATCTCTTGTATTTTATGAAGGCCACACACGTTTTCTTCACCTTTTCAGCTACTTTTTTTGAAAACCATAGCGGCCTCCTTTTCCTTTTACATTTATTTACCTTTTTAACAAAAACACTGTTTTTCTATATCCCCCAAACATTCCCATCCCGCTAATAACTCTTGAGGTATTATCCCATCTTGGCAAATTTAGTTTTCCTAAAGTCTAAGTGCCCGATATTGAGTTAGCAGGGCTATGCACCGCTTTGGCATGTAGCCCTCCCCACCAACCTCTATCTCCAGATATTCACTGCCTGGGTCATATGTGGCCCAGGCTTCAAATATCCGGGATCGCCATACTGTTTCTCAGCCGCATTCAATAAATGAGTAGCAGCAATATTGTATGTTGCCCAGTTAACTCCTGCAGCTTTTTTTTCCATTTCAAATTTCTTTATTAATCATAAAGAAAAGAAATACAATAAAGTCCTCGTCAAGAGGGAGATCATTGAACATAAAAAAAAGGAAAACCCATAACAAGCAAAAACAAACAGGGAAAACATTCATCAAATCCCCTGCAAAGTTTCTATTAAACTAAAGCCCATTTAAACTTAAGCCCAGAAGCCCAAACAATCTAAAGGAAATTTCAAAGATTGGACCTTCCCAGAATAAAGGCCTCTAGTTGCTCCGGTTCTATAAAAATATACTTAACCCGGTGTAAAACAACAATACATTTACAAGGATGTTTCAGAAAAAAAAAAGCTCCATCTGCAGGCACCCATGGCTTCAATATCAAGAAGAACTTCCTATGTCTCCGCGTTACCTTGATAAATCAGGAAATATTTGAATTCTACTTCGACGAAACGCAGCGGTCTTCTTGCTAAAATACAACTTCATTACCAAATTCTTATCACTCATAGATAAAAATGTTATCATCAATGTTGCACAAAATTGCATCGAGAGCTGATTCTAAGAAAGCTGAAATATCTAATGACTCTGAGGAGGGAGGACATAACCAGCTTAAAGATAGGTGAGGGTTTTCCTCGCCTATCTTTTAGGTGCAGGTCACTAACCAGGCAGCATGCAATATTGCTGCTACCAGGTTATCGATTGTCACCGCCTTCGCATCTCCCCAGAATGCCCCGACATGACCTGATGCTAAGCGATTAGCATCAGGGCGTGTAAGGGAGAAAAGAGGGGATATTCAGCGGTACTAACCGTGTTAGTGCCGTTGAGAATCCCTGATAGTGGCATTTACACAGTTTACAGGGCTGTAAACTGTATAAATGCCTTTTGAATATTGGGCCCTAAGATCCTCGCTTTTGAATGGATTTTATCAGCTCTAGTCCTAATACTGAACCACACTATCTGGTGATCAATGGATGCAAGATAATCTTCCACTATGACATCATAGTAACATAGTAACATAGTAAATGACGGCAGATAAAGACCATTATGGTCCATCTAGTCTGCCCAGTAAGATGGCAAGAGTAGGTGCACCTGCATCAAAAACACTTTTCCCCTTGGTAAGCACCAAGTCCAGTATGGACCCTTCACATGCTGGTTCTGTTACCAGTTGACAGAATAGTTCTCCCTGTAGAGAATCCAGGATCTCCTTACTTCTAGATGACACTGCAGCAGGGATTTCCAATCAACATCCGACATATCAAAATCACCTATCAGTTGCATTTCCCCTTTCACCAGCCAATAAGCCTCCAGGGAAGAGAGCGAGTGCCCCATGGTACTCAGCTGATCTCAGAGCATCGCTTAGCCAACTTCGGAAACTAGAGAAACGCTGGCGCCGATCTCATTCTTCAAATGACCAGACAACATACAACCTTCATCTTGCTGCACACCGCAACGCAATCACCGATACGATGAAACAGTACTACGCTGATACCTTAAAGAGATCGCTTAACAAACCACACGACCTCTTCGACCTAGTAAAAACTTTATCGAAGGAACCATCCTCTGGACCCCCATTCGAGATACACCCACAAGATTATGCAACCTACATCCAATCCAAGATATGCCAGACCAACAAAACCTCTATTACAACTAACGCCACAGAGCAAGTCTACCAAACAGCCCTAACCATGTTCTCTACCCCCACCATGAGAGGGATTGAAGACACTATTGCGGCCCTTAATATCACCACTGCCCAGTCGGATCCATGCCCAGCCTTCTGGATCAAGGAGCTTCGCAGTCACTTCAGCCCAGTACTATCCAAAATAATGAACCTCTCCTTCTCAACTGGCTCTTTCCCTTCAGCCCTTAAACATACTTCTATCAGACCTCTGCTAAAGAACTGCAAGCTCGATCCCCAACAGGTAGAATCCTACAGACCTATATCCAGCATCCCACTACTTGCGAAGATCATAGAAAAGGAGGCTCAACGTCAATTGCAAGATCATATCGACTCCGCCGCACCGTTAGATCCTTGCCAACATGGCTTTAGGGAATTCCATGGAGTGGAGACCCTTCTTACCACTCTCTTCTGCAAGATAATCACCAGCATTGACGACATTCGTCAAGGATTTGCATTCATCTTTCTAGACATCGCTGCAGCATTTGATTCAGTAAACCACGAGCTTCTATTAAGACGACTGATTGACAAAGGCATAAATGGAAGAGCGCTTGAATGGTGCAGATCCTACCTGACCGAAAGATGGCAGCATGTTCGTTCCGGAGGGAAAAATTCTGAACCATTCCACCAAAGCCAGGGAGTCCCACAGGGTTCTTCCCTTTCTGCGCTCTTATTCAATATTTACATGCAACCAATCTGTAATATCATCCGGTCCTTCAATGTCGATTGCATGTTATACGCAGACGACGTCCTGCTTTACATTCCCTTCTCTACTGAGCATATGGACCTCTCTCCACTGACGAACTGTTTCAACGCAATATCTGAATGGCTTCTTTCTCAAAACCTCAGAATACAACATAAGAAAACGGAAGTACTCTTCATTACGAGGAACCCCAACTTTACCCCACCACAATATCTTAAGGTAAAAGAAGCTGAGCTGCAATCTAAATCCGCAATACGTTACCTGGGAGTCACTTTAGATCAGCATTTGGATTTGAAGGCCCATATAGGAAACATAGTCAAATCAGTATACTACAAGATCCGCACACTTAGGCATCTACGTTCCATGCTTGAACCAACTGATTTCCGGACAATTTTCCAGGCATTGATCATACCCCATTTTGACTATGCCAATGCCATCCTACAAGGTCTTCCCCAATCTACATTGAACCCGCTGCAACTAGCCATGAACGCTGCAGCAAGAGTCCTTCATGGAGCCTCCAGGAGCGACCACATAACGCCTCTACTGATACAGTTGCATTGGCTACCCATCCAGGCCAGAATAGTTTTCAAGACCTTGATAATCACCTATAAAGCTATTAACAATCTCTCACCTGCATCCTTAACCTCACTCATCCATATCACCTCACCAAATAGAGCAAGAAGATCCACGGCTATAAACTCCCTAAAAGTCCCGAAGGCAGTAACTATTTGCACCAATTCGACAGCCAACAGAGCTTTTAGTCTCAGTGCCCCAAGATGCTGGAATGCATTACCTCCTGAGATCCGGGCTATTAAGAACCTACCACAGTTTAGAAAAGCCCTCAAATGCCACCTCTTCAACAAATACCTTATAGAGCCTAACGACAACCCCTAGAGCCCAAAGTCTCCTGGCGATACCATTTCCATACAAATTATGGTATCTCAACAACACACCAAGTATGATACTCAAACACTTAGTGGTGGTTATGTTTCCGTGAAACTACTGTCATTATGATTCCATGTAATACATTTTGTAAATAGTTTTCCCCTGTTATCCAAGTTTTTATGCCCTGTTACCTGTAAAACTCATACGCGTTCAACTGTACTGAGCATTTTTGTTACATGTAAACCGCGCTGATGCTGAATAGTGCGGTATATAAGAGACTATAAATAAATAAATAAATTTCATGGCAATACTGCGTATTTCTTCTATTAAATCTCTGTCCACTTCTGCCTCTGAGGAAGATCTGTATAGCAACTTAAAATCAAATGAAAGCAGCCGCGGGAACATTTCTCCGTTCCCGCGGCTCTGCTTTCAAACTGCTGGGTCACTGTCTGCCTGCCTACCTTCAATCTTCCCGGGGCCGGTGTGGGGGGGGGGGGGGCCCAAGGTCATCTTCCGCTGCCCTTCTGCTTCTGTTGATGCTGGCTGCTTCAGCAACGGAAGCGGAAGGGCGGCGGAAGCGATGACCTTGGGCCCCCCACTCCGCCGGCTCCAGGAAGATTGAAGGCAGGCAGGCCGTGACCCAGCAGTTTGAAAGCAGAGCCACGGGAATGGAGAAATGTTCCCACGGTTGCTTTTATTTTAAAAGATAAATCAGTGAGGTGAGGGGGGGGGAGGAGGGAAGGGAGCAGACACAAGAGGGTGGCCTGGAAGGGAGCAGACACATGGGGGGTCTGGAGGGGATCAGATATGGGGGGCCTGGAAGGGAATAGACATGGGGGGCCTGGAGGGGAGCAGACATGGGTGGCCTGGAGGGGAGCAGACATGGGGGGCCTGGAAGAGAAGCAGACATGGGGGGAGCTGGAGGAGAGCAGACATGGGGGGGAGCTGGAAGGGAGCAGACAGGGGGGCCTGGAGGGGAGCAGATGGGAGGGAGCTAGAAAGGAGCAGGGCAGACATGGGGGGTGGGGGGGGATACTGGAAGGGAGCTGACGCCCGGGAATGGCACTGGAAGGCGGATGGACAGGGTAGAGGGGGAGCTGGAAGGGAGCTGACATGGGAGGGGGCACTGGGACTGGAAGTTTGTTGATACCTGGGATGGTATTTTAACTAGAAGGGGCTGGACGATGGGGAAGGAGGGGGACTGGAAGAGAACAGACACCAGTGGCGGTACTGGAAAAGCAAGGGGGTTGGTACTGGGAGGGGAGGCTGTAAAGGGGGCTGATACTAGGGAGAGTTACTGGGACTGAAAAAATGCTGATGGAAGAAAATGAAGAAAGCAAAAGGAGAGACAAGAAATGGCAGATGGATTATAGACCATAGAAAAAGAGCTAAGAGAAGACAGAGGAAAACGGAAACCTCAGATCGGGACCAGCATGATCAAAAATCATCAGACAACAAAGGTAGAAAAAATAATTTTATTTTCAATTTAGTGATTGGACTTTGTGCTATCTATATTTCACACAGTATGGGGAACTGCATCTCTTATCTGGTGTGGCACCGCATGCGGAGTCTGGTTTCCTGGGGTTTCATTTAAATTTTTGTCTACATATTTTTATTTTTGCTTTAGGTTGTGGTGACTTATTCTGTACTTGGTGAGGGTCTGTGTTCTGAGTGTGTGACCAAGGCCAGGTGTTCTGTTAACACGGAGTTTGTACATAAGGATCTGTACTGTAGTAATTTGACTTGTTCAGCTTTTCAAATAGGTGTATGGATGTTTTAGGGCCCATTGCAGTGTTTATAGTGCTGTTTTTTTCTTGGTAGGCCCCTTATTGTATGAATTTTGGAAGTGTATGCTGGTATGGTATGGTATGGTAGATTTGGCCTTGCAGATCTTAGTGACTTTAGTAGGGTTTTATATTAATTCCCAATATGCCTGGTACTGGAGAATGTTTCATGTCGGTGAGATGATCAGAATCAGCTTTTTTTTTTAAATATATATATTGAGTTCTGTGGGTGAATGTCCTACCTCTGCTCTGCACCCATTGTTGAGGAGGGGTGTTCTGTGAATGCAAAATGTATGTTCAAAAACAAAAACAAGAACCATAATGCAGTTTATAACAAAATACAAATTAATTATAATTTGGAGTTATAAACTGCTGTGGTTCTCGCTCTTTCTTTTAGTTCCTTGGTGTCTGAACATCTTGCATTTGTTCCACATTACCTAATTGGCTTTTTGATTTGGTTCGGTCCCTGAGTGGGGGGGCGTGCACCGGGGGGAGGCGCGCCGGGGGGGTCGCCATCTCATCCCTCGCCTCAGGCAGCAGATTGCCTTGAGCCGCCCCTGTATATACATACCAGTACTCACTAATTATAGATGCATAATGATGGCTGGATTTTCTTAGCTATATACAAAGAGTTGGGCTTAGGGAACTGGGATGTGTTAGACTACTGGAGTGGATGGGAGGGTGGAGTTATTGTAAGTGTTGTTTAAGATTATTTTTTACATATGGTGATGCTCCTCCTCCCCTTCTCCCTACTTCTTCCTTCCTGAATAAAGTATAGCCCTGTATAATTACATCCCAGTCATGGTGGTCCATGAATCATGTCTCTGTAACCACCACTAAATCCATATCAGCGTCCTCCATTTTAACACTATTAAAGCCATAGCACAAGGGCTGAAATATTGGTTCAACTTATTAAAACATGGAAATCTACAAAGATCAATTTTACTAGCTGCAGAAACCTAAGAGAACATTTAACCTTATGTGATCTACTAACTAAGCTAAATGCCACTTCATAGTAGATAATGCTTATGTAGATTTTAAGTAATTTTAGAAATCATTTTATTACATGTAAAGCTTGTTATATATGCAGAAAATTGATCTTATAAATTTGCATAGCGGTATATATACATAAAAAGTATCTCTCTTACACAATCCGAGTTTAGGCATCCCCAGGAACATAGCGTGGGCAGAGGTGGCATTACAATATGTGCATGTATTTTATAGGGTACACGGACACATTTACAGCTTCTTTGGAGAGAGTGTATATTTGTGTGGGAGAATTTGTGCACAACAGAGGATCATTTTAGTTACCTATAGAATAACAAATCTTCAGCAGGACTGGCCCTTCCACCAAATGACTTAGGCAATCACCTGGGTCAGCACAATTTTAAGGATAGCCTTCACAAGGTAGCACTAAAGAGGTAATGGCAACCAAGTCAGTCATCTCCCACAAAATTCTGCAGGATTAGTGCCAACTTCCCCCTCAGTGGTCTTCCCCCTCAAACCTTCAGGGTGCAGGTCCTTCTTTTATGGCAAGTCAGCGCTCAAAAAGAAAATGAAGCCATCATGGATCTTTGCGCTGAAGCTTGCTGGAAGCCCCCTGCTGGTCCCATCTCCTCTGATACGCACTTCCTGATGCCGTTGAGGGCAGGACTGACAGGAGCTTACAGCACGCTGCAGAGTGAATTGTGACTATCATTTTCTTTTTGAGTGCTGTCTTGTTATAAAGCAAGGAAGAAAGGAACTGCACCCCCAAAGGTTTGAGGTTTGAAGAGGGGAGGAAGAGAGAAAGATGATGTGGAACTATGGGGGAGGTTGGTGGCAAAGCCTTGAACCACCCAGAGGACGGCACATGCTGAAAGTCTAACTAGGGCAGCAGATAGGCTTGGCCTGGCCCTGATCTTCAGAATTGACTTAGGATTTCTCACTGGAATCTGGAGAATATTCCACTGTTCATTGTTATCCTAAATCTTTGACTTGGAAATGAAAAATGGTCAATAAATGCTTGGTGTTCATTGTCTTTGACACCTGACATCGGACAACTATGATTTGATGGCTTTTCTACTGTCACATACAATTGGTAACTTTATTAGATAGAGCCTTTGCTTCTTTCATAGATGCTTAAGAGTTACTAATTCCTTCACTGAGGTCCAGTGGCTTGGTGAATCGCTCCTTTCTGGCAGGGACTTTTCCACAGAAGACCAGGCTTACCATCACTCTGTCACAGATGACAATGATCCCCTGATTCAGACATTGCCATCTGAGAATCAGCAGATCTGTCATTTAGTTATAGGACCACAGACATTTTCACCAATAACATGGTTCTCCATATGTGGAATCTGTGCCTCTTCCTCTTGATATCTGGAGAATTAGCTTTCTCAGTAATGGCTGTGGTTAATAGTTTAGTCATTGATACCTCTGGTCATTGTTTCTGTAATCAAAGTCGGGGGTATTGATTCTATCAGTGTCCCATTTATGTTTTCTTTCCTCAGGCCCTATCCTCACTTATTGTCGACAGGCCACTTGAAAGTGTAAAGTAGAAAAGATGATGCTCAGGGCCTTCTGTTTGATCCTGCTATTCAGTCTAAATTGGTGTCATGCTGCTGACTCTGGGGTCCAAATCCGGGTGACTCAGAAATGGCTTGACTACGGTGAGTTAAAAGTTACAATTTACGAAAATAATTTTCAAAGCCATTTATCTGAGTAAATAGCAATTTACCTGAGTAAACTAGCCTGTCTGAAAATTACCCTCTTTGAACTAGCTAAAAGTATGCATAGACGTTTATGGCATTATACGTCTAGCTGGACTAGAGGAAGGTATTCCTAGGGGTGTATCTTTGGTGAAGTTGGAAAAAAATGGGCATATGAAGCATAATTTTATAATGCTGCTTAACGTTTGACAGTTATGCCCATAAATCATGCCTATGTTATAAAGGCAAGTTAAAGTATATGCATGTGCCAATATAAAATACACCATCCTCCCACTCCCCCCTCAAGATCCCCCACAAAATTTGTACCTGCTCCAGGGCATGCAAAACGTTCCTCTTATTTTATGTGCTTGTGCTCATATCTGTTAGACTGCACATTAAGTGCAAATTCCACCCAAACCTCGCCCTTGGGAATGTAACGAAGGTACGGTATATCAAGTGACTGATTAAAGATAATGCTTCCAACCATGTTGGATACACTTGGGTATATTGTCGTATATCATATAAACCTGGTCAATTTTATAAAAGGCCTTTTCTGTGTGTAAAGTATTGTTTTATGTGAAAGGAGACCTTATAAAATTGTTCCTAGAATGTACAATCAGATCTACAGTACATGTGGTGTTCGGACAGTAGCAGAACAGATTCAGAACAGCGAGACAAAAATCTTTAGCCCTTCGGAATTTATTTGTTGCAATATCCAGCATCGTCAGAACATAAGAACATAAGATATTCCATACCGGGTCAGATCAAAGGTCCATGGAGCCTAATATCCTCTTTCCACTCTAGGTCACAAATACCTGTCAGGTTCATTCACATTCTCCATTGAGAAGCAGGGATAAAAAATGAGATTTGCGTGCAACAAACAATTCCTTGTTCTTTTTTCCATAATTTCTCGTAGGGTGCTCTTCGGGGCTTAGGAATAAAGTATGTTACTTACTCATTCTTTGGAAACTGTGCAAGCAGAATGCATCAGCCCCAGCAAGGAAAAAGCCAGCCCAAAACTAGGAATTTGCAGGCTAACAAAATGTAGCTTAGTTTAGTTTCCCATGGCATTTATGGGATCTTTTTCTTTTTATTGATTGGTCTCTATTTTTTTGTTTTTGGGGCAGATGTCTTCATTGAGTAATAGGGTGCACATTAGATGATATGGGGAAAACCCAACATTTCAGAATGTTTACCTGTTTCAAGTTGTAAACATAAATGCCCACCTCTATCAAAAACAGAACACATAAAAGGACAACCCTCTCACTAAATCAATATATCACAAGATAAGAATGCTCTACCACCTACGCCATTCCTTAAAGTACATGACTATCGCACCGTGTTCCAAGCTCTTATCTTCCCACATTTTAACTTTTGTAATATCATCTATCAAGGGCTACCAAAATACATCCTGCAACCACTTCAATTAGCCCAGAATACTGCTGCATGTACCCTATGGAGACTCCAAGCCAGAGCACATCACTCCAATATTAAGGTATCTACATTGGTTACCGATTGTGATCCGCATAAAATATAAAGCCTTACTCATGATACCTGAAATAATCCGCAGTCTCTCTCTCATCTGTTATACACTTGACACTTGACAATAGGAAGAGAAGGCAAAGTATGTGTAACACACTCATGACCCCTGCAGCAAGAATAAAAAGCAGCCAAACATCCTGTAACCGGGCATTTTCATTATATACCCCAACCCTTTGGAACACACTGCTGCGAGCCAACATTGACCTCTCAAGCTTTCGCAGGACCCTAAAAAACAATTTATTCTGGCAGTACTATGAACATATACAATAGGATGTGAAGAACTGATTTGAGGGAACTATTATTAATGGCCCAACTTCACTATTAACCCTTTCACTCCATGTCCCCTCTACACAAATCTCAGTTACGTATCTAGTTTTACCCTGTTAAGTTATCCAAGAAAGCATTCCTTTTCTATGCACCTTTTCTTACTGTTTCCATGTTGTATGTAAACTGCTCTGACTGCGAAATAGAGCGGTATATAAAATCAGTTAAATAAATAAACTACAAACAAAAGGTTAAGTTCAGATCAGTGACAAAACTTCCACCCAAGCAGCCCCCGCAATGCCGGGAGGCCCGTGCAGAAAGAGTGCCCACATAGCAACGGTGGCAGTTGCTCCACTTTTGTAAGACCCAGGGCTGTTCCTCATGCCAAAGTCTTATCATAACAGTCACAACGCGAGACGTTGGTCCTCCAGGAACAGACGTTGGGCCCGCGGCAGATACAGTGGAGTAAATTTGCCGCTGCTGCCTCACAGGGAGGCCCGCATGATGAGAGGAAACACCACCACCACGACAATGGGGGGCCCTCAGCAAAGTTTTGCTTGGGGGCCCCTCATTGTAACTGATGGCACTGAGTCAGATATAGATTAGGGATGAGATCTTACAACAAGGGTAAGATAACTGTATTTTTTTAACTTCCAGATAAAGATAGGGGTCAGTATTAAGCTGGTGACCACATTGGCAGAAGTTAAATGCCAACACTGGTATTTAACTTAATCTGTACATTCAGTGATGCCACCTCTATAGGTAACACACATGAGTGGAGTGCAGGAGTAGCCTAATGGTCAGAGCACTAGCTTGAGAACACAGAAACCAGGGTTCAATTCCCACTAGCACTCCTTGTGGCCTTGGGCAAGTCACTTAACCCTCCATTGCCTCGGAAAAATCCAAGTTATCAATGTCCCTGTTTAATGTATGTTACCAAGTTTAAGTTTCAATGTAAGCCACTTTGATTGAAATGATAAAGCAGTATATAAAACCTGTTAAATAAATAACATATGTTCATTTTTTTAAATTTAGCTCTTGTCTTTCCAGGCAAGTGACATTAAAGTACTCTAAGTATTTCCCGTCCCCAGAAGACTAACGTTTTGGTGTGGCTGTGTTGCCATGGTTTGTTTAGGGCTGTTATTCGCCAGGCCTAAACTAAACATATAAATTATCTGTTTAATGGTTGAATATTGCCACTAGATAATTTTGGTCCATCCTCACTCCTCTCTTAACCCGGCCCATAAATAAATGGACAATGTGTGGTTAATTCTGCAATTTAGATGGCCTGCTGATATCAGTATTTTTTTTTAAATTACACAGATTAGTTAATTTTTGCATTTACCATCTGCCAGCAAATACATAATTCTCTTTGAAGACTGGCCCGATATTGAATTAAGGGGCCTGTTCACTAAAGGTTAACGCGTGTTAAGTAAAGTTGACGCATTTTAAGTGCTGTCACTGTCCGTGCACAAGCTTGACTTAACAGATGTTAACTTTTAGTAAACATGCCCCTTCTAAGTTTTAAATGATACATTTTTATGGTACTTTGTTGACTTAACTAACTTAAGCTCAATGAATGTATAATATCGTTATTTTTATTTCTTTTTTAGCAAATGCATAAAAGATAAAATGAGGGCTACCTCAGTCTAGTCTTCATAACTAGCAGCCAACTGGAAACCGTGCTTTAGCTACCCTTCACTAAATAGCTCTCTGCTTTCACAGTCCAAGAGATTGGGATGGCTAATCTGAAGACAATGCTGCAGAAGGAAATGATTCCAGACATACGCAACACAGCTAAAATTTTGGGGAAAGTCGAGTATAATATCACAGAGTGAGTATCCCATAGGGTAACTAAGAAGATAACAGAGTAGAAGCTTGGCGGGTGAAAGATCCTGAGAGAGAGATTTGATTTGGGGAACAGAAAAAGTGATGCCGTAGTTTCTTGCTAGAAAGCACTGGAAGAAGGGAAATTTCAGAAGGGTATAAAATACCTGATGGAGCAATATTGGACATCAGACTAGATGAGCCAATTAGATCTGCCATCATCTGCTAACTATGGGGTCAATTTTTAAAAAGAATTAGCCTAGTGGTTATGGCAACAGCCTATGACCAAAAAAACCCGAGTTCAAATCCAATTAACACTCGCTGTGGCCTTGGCTGCAAATTTAGATGGTAAGTACTCTGGGAGCACGGCAATACCTATGTGCTTGATTGTAATTTGCTTTGAGCTGCTACTGGAATGATGGGAGTTAAATAATACTACTGCTAATAGCTTTCCAAGGCAACATATAGACAATGCAATTGAAAAACACTAAGGGGTCTGTTTACTAAACGGCGCACTTGTACGGGGCGCACATGAGCGCTCTAAAAGAGGTATTTAAGTGCTCTTAAGCGCCCCGTACGAGTGCGCGGCACATTAACGGGTCCCGCAAGCGTGCGCCGACAACGCGCACATTTGCGGGACGGTAATGTGCGAAACAGGCGTGGAAAGGAGAAATGAGGGCGGAGGAAGGCCCCCTAGGGGCGGAGAGACGGGGTCAGTGGGCGGAATGTGGGAGGGGGGAGACTCGCCGCACAGGAGCGTGCCCGAATCTCCAAAGAAATATACCGCGAGTCCAACAGTCGCGTTAGAGGTGCTGGGAAGGAAAGGAAACCGTTTCCGTCAGCAATGTGCAGCACAATACTGGAAAGCCCAAATCCGTGAGCAGTGTGTCCCATGTGCACAGATCAACCTCGTTAATTGCACAGGGCACTAACCACACGGGCGCCGCGCACCTTCGCGCATCTGTCACTCACAGCTTCCCGACGGAACGCCCACTCCTTCTACGGCACCCGCTCTGCACCGCGGACCGCACACCACCGGCCTTTAGTAAACAGACCCCTAAGTGCTCTTAAGCGCCCCGTACGTACGAGTGCGCGGCACATTAACGGGTCCCGCCAGCGTGCGCCGACAACGCGCACATTTGCGGGACGGTAATGTGCGAAACAGGCGTGGAAAGGAGAAATGAGGGCGGAGGAAGGCCCCCTAGGGGCGGAGAGACGGGGTCAGTGGGCGGAATGTGGGAGGGGGGAGACTCGCCGCACAGGAGCGTGCCCGAATCTCCAAAGAAATATACCGCGAGTCCAACAGTCGCGTTAGAGGTGCTGGGAAGGGAAAGGAAACCGTTTCCGTCAGCAATGTGCAGCACAATACTGGAAAGCCCAAATCCGTGAGCAGTGTGTCCCATGTGCACAGATCAACCTCGTTAATTGCACAGGGCACTAACCACACGGGCGCCGCGCACCTTCGCGCATCTGTCACTCACAGCTTCCCGACGGAACGCCCACTCCTTCTACGGCACCCGCTCTGCACCGCGGACCGCACACCACCGGCCTTTAGTAAACAGACCCCTAAAAGTGCTTCAACGTTATCTAGAAAGAGCAGCGGTCCTCAGGACCAGGTTTTCAGGATAAGCACAATGAGAGAGAGCTGAGTATGCGGGGCCTATTTTCTAACATGAAATATGCCTTAACCTAGTCACACTTATGCCTCCCCTAGAGCAACTGGAACTGCCCACGCCTAGATTGGGTGAAAGCACACATAAGTCATAGCATTCTGTAACTTTTGTGTGGTGTGCGTGTGCTGTAGAGTCAATGCTGACTCCTGGCGAGCCAGCCTAAATTTAGGTCCCGCCTATGTTCCGCCCCTCTGCATACCCTAACTGAAGGTGCACGCGATGGGACTTACATGTGCCTACAGAATAGCAGTTGCCCCAAGCTCTTATTTATTTATTTATTTATTATTTATTACAGTTGCTTATATACCGCACTATTCGGTATCAGCGCGGTTTACAGTATAACAAAGTGACCAATACACACATTCTGTTTGGTTTTACATCGAACAGGAATATAAACTTGGATAACAGGGGCTGAACTATATACATGAACTATTTACATGAAATATGCTATATACATGAGGTAAAATTCCTATAACATTGTTGAATTGCACAATAAATGATATAACTTATATAACTGCCCATTCACACATACAAGTCCTTTAAAATAGGTACTTGTGTGCATGTCTAGTGTTTAATTGTCCATATATTCATAATGACTAGTATCGTCATTACCATTGTCCACTTATATTCAGTGCTATCATCTATCCCTGCTCTGTTGCTGAATATATGCATATTTTTAATGCCTTAGTATTAAAAAATATATGGTGACTACAGCCACCTCCAAGACTTGCCTGGATTCTTGCACGCACCTCTCGCACCGATCATATCACTCCCCTTCTTATTCAACTTCACTGGCTCCCCCTTACGTATCGGATACAGTTTAAGCTCCTTACTTTGGTTCACAAGGCACAGCACACTGGGATCCCTGTTTATCTTCACCTTCACTCCTCACACCACATTCTTCCCTCGATACACGCCAAGCAGCTCCACCTTCCCTCTGCTTCTGATCTGGAATCTACCCTTAACTTCACCTTTTTCTTCCTTGGCCCTGCACTCTGGAATGTGTTCCCTCAATCTCCGTCTGGAACTATCCTTCACCAAGTTCAAATCTAAACTCAAAACTCACTTATTCAAGCTGGCCTTTGATCTCCTATCACCCTGTGCATAACGATAGTTCCTCCCCCCTCCCTCATTCTCTTATCTCCCTTGTCTCTGCTGCCCTCCTCACCCTTGCCACCTCTGCTCTTCCTGTATAACTGTGATAACTTTCCTATCCTGATAATGGCAACCTATTTCTGTTTCCTGCTCTGTTTTATATTGTTTTGTCTGTACACTGCCCTGATGCTCTTGTGAAGATAAAGATAAAGAAGATAAAAGCTCCTGTGATTTTTAAGCCAGTTAGGAAGGCAGACGATTGGAAATTCTGTTTGGCTGTAACTTCATGTCTTGTTGGTTGGAGTACCCTATCTGTAAGTGTTGTACTGGTGGATCTGAATTTGTATGGTACTGTATTGTTCCTAGTATAGTGGTTCTCAAACCTGTCCTGATAGCTCCCCGGCCAGTCGGGTTTTCAGGAGATCCACAATAAATATGCATGATGTAGATCTGCATGCAGTGGAGGCCATGTATGCAAATCACTCTAACGCATATTCATAGCGGATATCCTGAAAACCAGACTGACTGGGGAGACCCCAGGACAGGTTTGGGAACCACTGTCCTAGTATATAGACTGTGCATCGTAAATAATGTTCACAGCCTCTGAGCTGGGAGAAGGTCCCCTATAGCTTCAGAATGAATTGTATTCTGCTCTCTGAATTACACAGGTGGTCACTGCAGTATCTGGTCTACAATGAAAAGAATGATAGGAAAACAATAGAAAGTTCCTTATCGTTCTTACAGTTTAGTCCTCCACCTCTGGGTTGTGTACCTCCTCCTGCAGCTTGGAGATTGGGCATGTCAAAATCGTGACATCACTGGATATAGCCTGCTGGTCTCTCCCATCAGCCCCCAGTGTGTCCAGTCTCCACGCAGCAGGAAAACGTAGTGAGCCTAGGTGCTGGGCTCACTTGAGGAACAAATAAGGAGCAGTTAGTCAGGATAACTTTTAGTTTCAATTGCCTTTATTTGGTTTAATCAGTTTTTCTCAGTATATATATTACTTTCATTTCTTTAAAAAAAAACAAAAAAACCCCTTCAGTCAGTTAGTTTATTTTAGTTTCCCTAGGTTAATTTAATGGGGATTGGTTATTGAGGCCTGTTTCTTTAAATTTACACAGCTCCCGCCTAGCTCCTCCGCCTTTCAATTTTTTCTTCGGTCAGGCATTCGCCGGCTCGGGTCTCTCTCCCTTGCCCCTACGGGAGAGAGCCCCTTGTCCTGTACCTGCATGCTGGCTGGCTGAGCGGCGGCGGCCTTCATTCAGGCGGGATACTCCTATCTCTCTTCGGGGGCCGGCAGAGCAGCTCTCGCCACCGCGGCCGCTCACTGCGGTGATGAGCAGCTGCGCGGCTGGAAGGCTTGCTGTCTTCACGGTGCCGGGAGCGGAGGCACATAGCCTCGGGGTAGGTAAGGCCTTCGGGCACAGATGGAGCCGTTGCAGCTGCTTCTGGCGGCAGTGTATTTTGGCGTCAAGCTAAGCTTGAGGGATTCGACGCCATTTTCTGTGCTCAGTGCTGCCTCATGGCTGGTGCGGCAGCGGCCTGTGCTTCACAGCAGTCTCCATTTTCTACAGCTCAGCGATTTCTTTGATTCTTCAAGGCTTTTTGTTTTTATTTGTTATTTTAGTAGCAAGAAATTCTAGAACTACCTTAGGAGTTTATTAACTGTTTTTGTTTTATAAAAAAAAAAAAAGAAAGAGGACAAAAGGAAAGGGAGAATAGCAGAAGGAGTGAGACTGTTTTATTTCCATCTGTGTATTTCTTTCTTGGGAGTTTTAGTTCATGGCACCGCGTCCACAGTGTGTGGTCTGTGGGTCACACAGGGGCACGGTCGCTGACACCAGCATCTGTTGGGGCTGCGCCTCTATATCTATATCTGTAGAACAGCAGATGGAGAGCACTGGTGCTCTGGAGACTCCAGGTCCTTCGGCTGCGGAAGGAGAAGAGCCACTCACGGTCACTCCACCTGGGGTCTCACAGGAGGCTCTGCCAGGTTTCTCGGGTGCGTTACCTACAATAGGTGCAGAGCCACAGCTCGGGGATTTCTGCCTGGATTTTGTATTAATTATGCATCAGGCATTTTGTTTGAGACGTCATGGGAAGTTGCTTGGGGCATCGCAGGTGTCGGTTACTATGTTGCTTTCCTGCTCAGGGGAGCCTGGTAGCCTTTCTCCGAAGCCCCCTAAGAGGTCAAGGACTCGTGAGCTTTCTCCCTCCGAGGTGGAGTGGCATGAGACAGAGGAGGCTGAGGGGGACCTTGAAACAGAGATGGACGAATTGGAGGAAGGAGAAATACCTGAACCTGAGGATCAGGCGAAAATTATTCGGGTCTTCCGGAGAGATGAGCTGATGGTGCTTATCACGGAATCCCTACAGACCCTGAATCTCGCTACGGCACAACCGGTGGATGAGGAGGAGGTAGAAGATCCCATCATTCAAGTGGTGAGGCAGGCACAAGTAGTCTTTCCCGTGCATCGGGTAGTAGATCGGATGATCCAGGAGGAGTGGGATCAGCCAGAGGCAGGTCTCCGAGGGGTCAGGACCATGAATAGGCTCTATCCCTTAGCGGATAAGGACAAGGAAAGGTTTCGTTCTCCACGGATTGATGCGACAGTCTCAGCAGTCACAAAAAAGACCACTATCCCGGGGAAGGTAGCGCAGCATTAAAGGATTCTCAAGATAGGAAAGTGGATGGTTTATTGAAGCAGTCATTTGAGGCTAATACCCTATCCTTACAGGCTTCCATTTGTGGGGCGTGGGTGGCGAGAGCCTGTCTCAGATGGTCTCAACACTTTACGTCAGTCTCCACAGACAGAGCAGGATCGTATAAGAGAGATAGATCGCCTAGAGTCTGGATTGGCGTATTTGGCAGATGTGCACTACGACCTGATCCGAGCACTAGCGAATAGTATGGCTTCATTGGTAGCCGCTCGGAGATCGCTGTGGTTGAAAAATTGAGCGGCTGATGGCTCGTCTAAGTCTCGCCTCAGTAAGCTCCCTTTTAAGGGGCGGTTGTTGTTTGGTGAATATCTTGACAAGTTGGTTAAGGATTTAGGAGACTCCAAAGGGGGTAGACTTCCAGAGGATAAACCTAAGCAAGGGAAGACTTTGCCAGCCTTTCGGGGTCAGTTTCAAGATTTTAGGAGATTTCGGACTTGTTTGGGTGGTTTTCACAGGGAGAGATTTGCTTCAAGAGCCCAGGGGTTTCGGGTGTTTTGTGGAGCAAATAGAGGTTTCACCGTGGCAGCCTCTTCGACATCCCGAAAACCACAATGAAAGGAGGTGGGTCGCGGTAGGGAGTCTTCCGATAGGATGCCGGCTTTGGGGATTTCTTCCTGCCTGGACCCAAATAACTACCGACCAGTGGGTGTAGGACATCATTCATGATGGTTACGCGTTGTAATTGGCAAGACCAGTGCTGGACTCCTTCGTGATGTCTCCCTGCAAAGGTCAATGGAAAATACTGGCGATTCGTCGTACGTTAGACCGGCTCTTACAGTTGGAAGCAGTCGTGCCAGTTCCAATGGCAGAGTATGGCATGGGTCGCTACTCTATTTATTTTGTGGTGCCAAAGAAAGACGTCTCTTTCCGTCCTATTCTGGACTTAAAAGGGGCAAATCGTCTTCGGGTGCCGCATTTCAGGATGGAAACGTTGCGGTTGGTCTTGGTGGCGGTGAGTCAAGGAGAGTACTTGACTTCCCTCAATCTCAAGTTTTTGCGGTTTGCTCTGCCTTGGGGACATTATCAATTCCAGGCATTGCCATTCGGTCTTGCGACGGTGCCACAAACCTTCACCAAGATCATGGTCATGGTAGCGGCGGCATTATGAAAAGAGGGAGTTCTAGAACACCCTTATCTCGATGATTGGTTGATCCAGGCAAAGTCACAGGCCGAGAGTATTCAGGTGACAGACAAGGTAGTGAAGTTTCTACAAAGTCTCGGATGGGTGGTCAATTTGACCAAAAGCCGATTGGTTCTGTCCCAGGACCTCGAATATCTGGGCATTCAGTTCAACACGTGGAAAGGGGCGGTGTTTTTGCCAACTCATTGGCGTCACGCCCTTCAGCAGTTAGTACACAAATTCAGGTCCGCGCCGGCACCCTCAGCATGGACTTACCTTCGTGTACTGGGGACTATGGCAGCGACATTGGAGGTAGTTCCATGGGCCAGGTTTCACATGCATCCATTACAGAGGGCATTACTTCGCCCTTGGTCCCATCAGTCTGACTCGCTGAACAAATGGCTCCCCTGCCCTCTCTGGGTCAGGCAGTCCCTTTGGTGGTGGTTGCTTCCAGGATCCCTCATGGCTGGAATGCCTCTGGAACAGCCGGAGTGGCTTCCTTTACTGACAGAAGCAAGCCTGGAAGGATGGGGAGCACATTGCGGTGGTCTCTTCATGCAAGGTACTTGGACGGTGCCGGAGAGCATGTGGTCCATCAACCGGCTAGAACTGAGAGCAGTTTGCTTGGCATTGCAAGCATTCGAGACTACAGTGATGGGTTGAGCGGTGCGAGTGCTGTCCGACAACTCTGCGACAGTGGTCTACATCAACCGTCAGGGCGGAATGGGAAGTGTGGCCAGGAAAGAGGAAGCAGAGGCTCTGTTTACTTAGGTGGCGCCTCAGCTGCCAGTGATCTCGGTGGCACACATTGCGGGAAAGGACAATGTGATGGCAGATTTTCTCAGCAGGGTCCACGTAGATGCCGGGGAATGGGAGTTGCACCCGGCTGTGTTTATGCAGATAGTTCGCAAATGGGGACTGTTGATAATGGATCTCATGGCGACTTTTCAGTCTGTGAAAATGGATCGTTTTTTCAGCAGATGGCGTGAGAGGATGTCGGAAGGAATCAATGCTCTGATACAATGGTGGCCGTCGGCGGGTCTCCTCTATGTTTTCCCTCCATGGGCACTCATAGGCCGAGTGGTTCAGCATATCGAAGCTCATTCGGGAAAGGTGTTGTTGGTGGCCCCGGACTGGCCGCGGTGCCCGTGGTATGCCAATCTCATTCGGTTACTCGACGGGACGCCTTGGAGATTACCAGTGTCTGAAAATCTGTTGCTACAGGGTCCTCTTTGAATGCCTCAGGTGGATCGGTTCTCGCTTATGGTATGGCCATTGAAAGGGCAAGGTTAAGGAAAAAAGGATACTCGGCAGCAGTCATCGTGACTCTACTTCGAGCAAGGAAGAAGTCCTCGTCACTGGCCTATGTGCGTATCTGGCATATTTTTGAGGATTGGTGCTCGCGGAGGCAAGTTCGTGCATCCGCAGTATCTGTTCCCGTGCTGTTGAGTTTTCTGCAAGACGGGTTTGATAAGGGTACAACAGCCAGTTCCTTGAGGGTGCAGCTAGCGGCCCTCTCTTGTTATAGAGGTAAAGTTCAGGGGGTGGCTCTAGGTGCGCATGCGGATATGTTACGTGTTCTTAAAGCATGGTTCCATCGTGGGATCTCAACTTGGTTTTAGGAGTATTAGCTAAAGAACCATTTGAGCCTTTACACCAGATGACAGTTAAGAATTTAACTTTAAAGACAATGTATTTGGTAGCCATCTGTTCAGCGCGCCAAATTTCAGAGTTACAGGCATTGTCATGTAGAGAACCGTTTTTGTCTAGAGAAAAGGTTGTCTTGCACACAGTTCCATCTTTATTGCCAAAGGTGGTGTTGCCATTTCACCTAAATCAGACTGTTTCTCTTTCAGCTCTCGATTCGATGGAGGGAAACGTATCAGACCTTAGTTTGCACCGGTTGGACGTAAAGAGTGTGTTGCGGCAATATTCAAAGGTTTCAGAATCTTTTCGCAAGTCAGACCGCCTCTTCGTCTTGTTCGGGGGTCCCCGCAAAACGGAGGCGGTGGTGAAGGCGTCCATTTCTAGATGGGTTTTAGAGGCGATTGCGTCAGCTTATCTTTTGCAAGGTTGGTCAGTCCCAGAGGGATTGCGGGCTCATTCTACCAGAGCGTAAGCGACTTCCTGGGTGGAACACAGTTTGATTCCACCAGTAGAAATCTGTAGAGCGGCCACCTGGTTGTCTCTTCATACTTTCAGTAAGCACTACTATCTGGATGTTCTAGCGGCTAATGATGCCTGTTTCAGGTCGGCCGTGTCAAGAGCCGTCTGGAAAGGTCCCTCCCAATGATTACTGCTCTGCTACATCCCAGAGGTGGAGGACTAAACTGTAGGAATGATAAGGAAATAAAAATTACACTTACCTGGTAATTGTTGTTCCTTAAGGAACTACAGTTTAGTCCTCATTCCCACTCGGGGATGCATTGCTTTCCAGTGGTTATTCAGTTGGGAGAAGGGCAAGACTACAGGTCAGTAGAGCTTTTTGATAGGTGTATAGTGGTCTCCATTCATCATATCTCTTTTCTGTCTTTTCTTCTCTCTCTTGTCCTTGGCTAGGCATGGAGGGAAGAACAGAAGGTGTAAAATGCAGTCCCCTTCTGTTGGGAAGGGGGGTTGGTTCTAATTACGTTGGGTTATGCGTTTAGGTTAAATATGAGGTTGAAGTTATTATGATAGCTACTTATTTGTTGCTCCTTTGAGTTTGCTTTGTCAATAGTTCACTAGTGGCTGATGGAAGAGACCAGCAGGCTATATCCAGTGATGTCATGATTTTGACATGCCCAGTCTCCAAGCTGCAGGAGGAGGTACACAACTCAGAGGTGGAGGACTAAACTGTAGTTCCTTAAGAAACATCAGGTAAGTGTAATTTCTATTTTTGGCTAATATTCAAAGGGTTTGACCAATTTTTGTACATAGCCTTTGAATATTACTCCCCACCTCTCCCCCCTCTCCCCCCCCCCCCCCCACAAACCATCAATCTTAAATTTTGTCAACTCATTTGGAGCACAAAATGGGGGCAGTTCAGAAGAGGTGACAATGAGGACATTCCCAGAGCATGGCAAAACTTTGATAGTAAGGATGTGTCTGTAAATCAACCTGATAAATATAAAGTTTCTGTGTGCAAAATTTATTTAGTGTGCATTCTTTACATGCATAGCATTTTCAGAACCAAAAACACCAAATGGAGTACAATCTTTGTTTGATATTCTGTTCTGTTTATCTTACTAAACCAGGTCATCAAAATAGCAAGTCTAAAGATATCTGAATAGCTTTAACCAATATATTCAGTGGAAGATTAAGCAAGTGGGTCATGCGCCCTGCTTTTTCTAAGGGGTAGATATTTGCTAGAGAAATACATGGTGAAGATTTGAAAATGCCATCTATGAGTTAACCAAAATATGCCTTTGAGAGTACCTCCTAAAGTAAGATCAGATGTGAAACAACATGCAGACATTTCACCTCATTGAAGCTGGACAATTCTGTCAACCAGTTACGTGGGTAAAATGTTTCTAGCTGTGTAAAATTGTCTCCTTAATTTTTAATAATGTTCTTTCTTGTTCCCTTGCTTTCTGCCTATTGTCTCATACTCAAATTCTAATTTTGCAGGATAAAGGTTGAGGAATTTAAGCTTCCACGAACCTCAGTTACTCCCAAAGCCCCTACCGATGTTCATATAACCATCAATGATTCCTACGCAGCTGTTAGTGCGAATTGGAAAGTGAAAAAGTTCATATTGTAAGTACTATCCCCAGACACTGTCACTTCATTGAAGGGAAGTAGAAAGGAACACATTCAGCTTGTTTCTAATATCGGTACAATTCAGATACAAAACACGGAGGCCATGTACTTATCTGTGGAAAAATGTGCAGTTTAGTGAATCATTTTTGCAGAATTTAGCTGCAGGATGCAAATGAGCTTTTGGCTTATTTAAATCTCATAGCTTAATTTTGCAAGAAATTATTTTTCAATCCCATGGGAGGGAACTTCAAGCATTTTCAGCTGTGGCAACCAGTGAACGGTTTCCACCAAAAATTTGCCTCTTTGGTGATGTTGTTAAATATTTGAAGACGCTGCTTAGCCCTGTGCCCAATGTTCATCATGTAAATGGACTTTAAATCCCTGGAGGTCCAATAACCTTGATAACTCCCCCAGCGCCAGTCCAGAACTTAATAGTTGTGTGCCTCTTCATAAGCCGCTGCCTCTCAAAAACAGTCATCTATAAATATTGGTATCCTCTCTTCCTCTTTCCAATCCCCAACTCCTTCCCCCAAGTAAAATAATGCAGAAGAGGCTGGAGGCAACTGACCTCTAGCAATACATCAAGATTTACACGATTATTTATAAAGTCATGCATACCACTACTCTTCTGTACCTATATTCTCTACTAATTCCTAATTCCATACGTCCACTCCATACCAACTGGGTAAATCAACTGTCTCCTTGACATCCCTATGGAAAATGCCTTTTCCTGCTATGACCCTTTCATCTGGAATTCCCTCCCTCAACATCTGAGGGGTGAAACAAATCACACCAGATTCCAATTCTCTATGAAACACATTTTCACACTAGATTTGTCCTGAAACTGCAGTGGACAAATTCTGGATTTCCTTCTCTCCTCTATTTCTCTCCTTTACTATCTCTTTCTGGAAGATGGTAATTTATTTTCTCAAGATATCTTTCTAATTGTAAACCACTTTGGAACATTCTTTTGGGTCTAAAAGCCACATCAACTTAAGCTAAACTAATCAAAAAACACCTGAACATACCGCTATGGGTCAATCTTCCAAATAAGGGAACACTCCATTGATATAATTTTCAAAGTGAAGGTGTGCACATTCTTTGAATTTGAGAATTATTTCAGGAAAAATATTTGTACATGTTTAGACCTACTAATTTGGGCAGATACATTTTCTGAGTATAAAATATGCATAATTCATGTATGTCGAAAGCTCAATCTCTGGACCTCTGTCCCTGCAGCAGACAACAGTACATGCAAAATGGCCCTATGCAATTTTTTAATAGCTTATTTCAGAAGATAACACTGTTTTACCACAAGAAATGGCTTTAAAAATTACTCTCCCTATACTGATTAGTTAGTTTGAATGCTCACAATAATAATTTATAAAGAAAATCCAACCACAAAAATTACTAGAAATAAGGGAAATCAAAAAAACTATAGTTAAATGTTGGAATGCTCGTTGTGCAGGGCGAAGGGAATCCCCTCCGAAAAACAAGCCACTCCTTTTAATCTTTTTAAAGTATGTGAAATCAAAATTCCAAAAACGTGGCAACCAAAAGCCAATATGCTAAGAATTTTAAATAACCCACAGGTTTATGAAATAGATTAAATACTCAGCTGGCAATCGGAGCAGGAGAATCCGCTGAAGGCAAAAATTGTTCGTCGATGAAATCAGTAGAGCAGACAAGATGCTCAAAACCATGAGGTCCATAAATCTATTGGATCAGCATGAATCTTAGATCCATTAGATCAGCGTGACACAGCACTGTGTTTCAGGTCAAAGACCCTGTCTCAAGCACTATATAATAAATTACCTCTTCAATAATTAAACATTGCAGACTTCAGTTTCTCTTGCTCGGCACAAGAACTTTCAGTTCCCTCAAAAGGGATAGCATCGGACGTCACCAAAAACATGCAGCCCTATATACCTGATGCAGAGCAGCTACAGAGAAGCAAAGAGGACAAAAGAAAAGGAACACCAAACTGATTATTATCTAAGAGTACTCCACCAGTCTATTTCAGAATTCAAACCATTAGGAAAGATGGTATTAAGAGAAAAAATCCAATGTTGTTCCAAAACTTGTAATTGTTGTTCTCGATCCCCCCCCCCCCCTCGGGGATCAAATGGAACATGGTCTATGACACACCACTTAAAGTCCAAAAAAGTATGTTGCAATTGAATGCAATGTGGAACCAATGGGGTTGAAAGTGTCTTGGTATTGATTCTAGACTTGGGCTCAGTTAAACGTTTTTTCACTGGTCAAGTTGTGCAACCTGCATATTGTAATCCACAGGGACATGTTAACAAATATATCACAAAAGTGGAAGCACAGGTAATATGCCACTTGGCAGTGAAAAAATGACCTGTTGAAATATGTTGCCATTGAAAACCAGTCTGTGATTGTTTACAAAATGTACAAAAAATAGAGTCACATATAAAATGACCTGGGTTCATGTGAGAGCTAGGAGGATGATCTTAATGAACAGTAGAATGAATAACAAAATCACGGATATTACTGCCATGCTGAAATGCAATCATCAAAAACTTTTGGAAGCAGAGGTGGAGAGCCAGTACATGCCAATGTTTTCGCTAAATGTTTACCACTTGAGAAGAACCAGTCATGTATGGCAGAACACCCACAATTTTATCAGTTGCACAATCAAATTTATGAGAGGAAGTTGGAACAAAATTAAATAGCCATTCACGATGTATATGTCTAGCTCTTTTTTATGCTGAAGTGATAACTCAGGAGGGATATCCCCTTTGTAGAAGATGCTGTTGAAGATCCTTAGAGTGGAAAACAAACTGGTCAGTAGTAGAGCAAATCCCATTTAGCCAAAGAAACTGTCCAAAAGATAAAGGGGATCGAGAACAACAATTACAAGTTTTGGAACAACGTTGGATTTTTTTCTCTTAATACCATCTTTCCTAATGGTTTGAATTCTGAAATAGAATGGTAGAGCACTCTTAGATAATAACCGGTTTGGTGTTCCTTTTCTTTTGTCCTCTTTGTTTCTCCATAGCTGCACTGCATCAGGTATATAGGGCTGCATGATTTTGGTGACGTCCGATGGGGAACTGAAAGTTCTTGTGCCAAGCAAGAGAAGCCGAAGTCTGCAACATTTACATTATTGAAGAGGCAATTTATTATATAGAGCTTGAGACAGGGTCTTTGACCCGAAACACAGTGTTGTGTCCCACTGATCTAACGGATCTAAGATTCATGCTGATCCAATAGATTTACGGACCTCATGGTTTTGAACATCTTGTCTCTATTGATTTCATTGACGAACAATTTTGGCTTTCAGCGGATTCTCCGGCTCTGATGGTCAGCTAAGTATTTAATATATTTCATAAACCTGTGGGTTATTTAAAATTCTTAGCATATTGGCTTTTGGTTGCCACGTTTTTGGAATTTTGATTTCACATACATGTTTTTTGGAGGGGATTCCCTTCCTCCTGCGCAACAAGCATTCCAACATTTAACTATAGTTTTTTTCCCCTTATTTTCTAGTAATTTGGGGGGTTGGATTTTCTTTATATCTTGGAATGATTCTGACCTGACATTGTGGATTTAGGTTGATTCATAATAATAATTTATCATGTACAGTGACCAACAGATTTTAGGAGCAACTTTCAAATAATACCGTATAATCTATAGAAGTGTGTAGAAAAACAATTTTTTGTTTTGTTTCATTTTTTTTTTGTTTGATAGAAGTTTGTTTCATTTTTTTATCTTTCATTTTTCTGTTTTTCTTTAATAGTGCACACTATGGAACCTTGGTGCGCATTATTACACAATAGGGTATGTTATTCACTTATGCACCATGGCTCTATTGCGTGCACCATTTTCCAGTAATGTGCTCTATGAATGCAAAAGAGAAAAGGGGAATGTCAATGATATTTCCCATTGTGTTTCATATCATTTTCAAATGAAATGAAGCAGGAAATGATGACATGTCCCATTTGTTTCAAACTAATACAAACCTAAAAATCCATAGGATCATGTTACCAGCAAGGGGGATGATAAGTTCCCTTTGAAAACTGATTTGGGAAAGTATTGCACAAATCTACATTTATGATTTGAGTGGATCCTTTCTCCATGAAAATTTGAATTTCAAAATGTATGTGTATGTGCACTCTCTGCTCCAAATCCCTCTTGCAGGAACATCATCCTTAGGTGCATCAACACTTATGTGCATATTTTTCATGCATTATCTTTTATAAAATTACCCTTGCATAAACGTATGTGTGATGACACTCTACATTTACATTGCGCGGGGATAGGCGTGTTCAGGAGATGAGCTGGGCCAGAGTGCGGGTGGATTAACCCAGTTTTGCACATAAGTTATAAAAAACACCCTTCGGTGTGTTTTTCAGCCTCATACACTAGTGCCTGCTCCTGAGCAAGGGTTTATGAGCAATGTTGGCATTGTAGACACAGCTTTGGCTGCTTTTGTGCTAGTATTAGACACAGAGATGACTATGAATATTTATAAAATAGGCACCTACTTGATCTCTCAGATGACCTTTTACAAAATAACCCATCTATGGATGTAATTTTATGAAATCATTTTCCTACATATGCAGTCACTTGCTGCATAAGCGGCTGCTTATGAACTTCCAACCAGAGTAAAAGTGCATCCTTCAACATGAGGGCATGCAGTTTGCCTGTAAGCGCGGACCAGAGTGGGGTTTGGGCAGAGCAGACATGCTTAGATTATAAAATACCATAATGTATGCATGTACTTAAACATCATGGCCACTTCCTCCAGGGCAAGCACAATGTCCATGCCTGCAGAAAAGAGTTGGGATTTCTGCCACTCATACAAGTATTTTATAAAGACAAGAAACCCCCCTTAAAATTACCCTTCACATGCATACATATATACGTTGATATAGACTGGGGAATATTCAAAAGCCCTGTTTCTGCACATAAAATCCTGTGAGCTTGTTAAAGTCTGAAAATGTAATACCTGCTTTAGAGTAGGCATTAAAGACCCGATTCTGGGACCCGGGTTGCCTATGGGGGATGGGAGGGGATAGGATTACGGCAGAGCAGGGGTGGGCTAGCCTGGCAGGATATCCAGGGCCACTTCAGGTCCGTGGGGATGCGCTGCTTCTTCCACTTCAAAGGTGGACTAAGCAGCAAAAACCAAGCAATTGGGCCTGGGGATCCCCGCTGCCCGATCCAGGCCAGCTTTGAGTCGGGCAGTGGGGAAAAGGGGGGCTGAGGATGCAGGAGTTGGGGGAGACTGCGTGGAGAATATCCCTGCAGGCGACAGGGGCATGTTGGGCCGTCCTCAGGCCTGATAACATTCCAGCGGTCCAAAATCAGGCCCAAATGGGCCAGTCTTGTTTGGGGCTGTCCGGATGGTCCATATGTGCCCCTACCTGAATCGGGCTTCACATGTTCAATGGGTCCATTGCAGCCTGAAATTTTCTTCCCTACCTTTTACCCACCTAAAACAAAACTCATGCAGTTTCTAGAGATGAATACAATCACGCCTTTAATCTCAATCTGTTTTGCCCCTGCAGCAGTGACCATGGGAAATTAACTCTAAACCTTTCAGAGGTGTCCATCAAGGCTCTGCTAAGAACATTCCGGGATGACTTTTGGCGGCCCTCTGTCTTACTTGCCAAGTGCCAGTCTACTATTGGCAAAGCTAAGGTTCATTTTTCTGGAGGAGCAAGGTAAACGTAGTGCCAAAGACTTTTACCCAAAAATAGCAGTTTTGCATACTCTGAGAAAATGAATAAAATGCATGTTGACAAGTTATTACCAAACTGCCATCTACAGACCCTTGGCTCGAGTTCTCTGTCATCCTCAGATCCTTGTACCAGTGAATATCAATTTGTTTCTAACTTTGTTAACCCTTCTGTCATTAGAAAATGTAATTCTCTCCCAGCTCTCTATGGGAAATTTGGCAATTTGCACAATCTGTCTACTGAATCAAACTTTATTCTGTTTTCCCTCTTAATTGTAAAACCTCCATTCTAATTTTGGATTTTTAAAGTTCGACTTTCTTATTTAACTGATAACATTTAATTGCCCTCTCTTCCAGGTTTGTGAGCCTGTCTTTTATTTCTGAGAGTCTTGAATTCAGTTCCACTATTTAGAAACTTCTGTTATTATTAAATTGCTTTCTCCAATTTAGGATACAAAATAATGACTAGAATTGCTGAAACCTCCTTGATGGAAGCTTGCATGTTTTATTTATTTCATACTACAGTCATAGCTTTTATTTTATATTTTTCTCAGATTTCCAGTCATGTCACTTCCTTTTTCCTCTATATCCTTTTTGCTAGTTCCTTGTATTGCTTTTTCTCCTTATTTTAGGATTAACCATACATTTTTTCTGGATGTACAAGCAGCTCTTACATCAATTTTTCCACCACTCTTCCAGCTTCTGCACAGAGCTAAGAACTTGCAGAAAGGTGTTCAGTATACACTGAACAATGTGCCACTAATTATACAGCAGTATGGTGCTAGTGGGTGCTTCCAAGAGCACAGAAGAACTCTGAAATTGAGTTCTTGGGGATGCAGAAGATGCAATTCTTGAGTCCTGAACTGAGAGGAAATGAGAAAAAATTGGAGACAGGCAGTTTATGAGCTATAGCTAAAAAGCAGCAATAGTTCAGAACAGAACTAATTACGAGGCTACTGGTGGAAACTGCTAAAAGCTCACACTGCAGAAAGGCAAAGTAGAAGAGAGAGAGAAGGACAACAAACTGTTTTAGCAAGGTTTGATAGGGAGAATATAGAAGTGCAATGCTTTCAAACCCTGAAAAGAACTAGACTTAAGTATTGTTACAGATTCTGGATTCTGGAATTAAGGACTCGGTTTTAGAAAGGCAAGTAATTAAATCTCAACTCCAAATCTAAGGAACTTCCAAGATTTAAGGAAGTAGACAGATGACCAATATGTTTTCTGTGTGAAGGATTCTGATTAGAAGCCGTAGGGAAGCATTCATGATGTACTTTATCTGTGCAGATAATCTATGCTGGAGGAGCAGGCAAACAAACTGGGAAAAGTTCTTGTAGAACCACCAGAAATACACCCTGGTTTACAGTTGTTTGAGGATTACCTTTTGAAGACCATAGGCTATAGTTTAGAACTTGGAGGGTCAAAATATCTGTATCTAAGGAATGCTATTGCTTATAATTGCACTTTGAATGAAGTTCTACAAGGAGATATAGCTAACAGTAGAAAGGTGTTAATAAAATATTCATAGTGAAGCATCTTCTCAAAGTTGTAAATAAAACCATATACTAGTATCCTGCCTGATCTACAGTATGAAAAGGAAAGCAATTGCTGAGTTCCTGACCCAGAGAGTTAACTAGAAGGCTCAGTCTGTGATAATGATATATATGGAAAACGTTTTGATGTTCATCATTATCATAGATACTGGGAGGAAGAAGTGATAAAAATACAATTGGGGCTGCTGACCTTATATTTTAACTGATAAACATTAATAAAACACCAAACACCAAACTAATACACTCACAGTCCTCTTTTCACCTGTCTTGGAACCTCTATTCTTCCTGTGCCTTTTCTACACTAGAGACTCAGTAGCATATTTGATTCAATCGGAAAAAGAACCAAGCAAACAGAAACTGCACAGCAAATACACCGATTGCGTGTACCCTCTATGAACCCTAATTAGAGAAAAACAAATACCTAAATTTGAAATTTGTGAACATCTAAAATAGGAAACTCTAAATATAATCCGTGGCCTGTATGAATAAACTGCCTTGGGCTCTATTTGTTTAGAGAGGAATTTTAGAAGGGACGTCCAAACACAATCTGAGATGTCTAAGCCGGAACGTCTGAAAAAAAGCAGGCACGTCCAGGTACAGACACAATTTCACAAATGTGAATGTGTCCGCTATGAATATCTGCGGGGATGTCTACCTAAGCATCCCCAAAACTGTACTTTAGAGCCTGGACATCTAGGATAGCTCAATGGTTAGAATAGTGGACCAGGAGAAAGACGACCAGGGTTCAAATCCCATCAGTATTATTGTGCAGAGAACTGGAGTTGATGGACTGTTATCTTCTCTGTATCCTCCTAGATGTTTCTCAGCCTAAATTAATACTTTTCAGAGTCCTGTTTGTGCCTGGAGCAGGTCTAAACATCCTCACACTGAGGATAGCTCCTAAAATGGCACTGGAGACTTCTCTGTTCTCATATTCAGACATTCAAAGCATGAATAGAGCTTCCAAAATGACCACCTTAATATTTATTTCCTTTGTAGTGCTCCTGTAGAAAAGCCAGTTGAAATTACTACTACTATTTCTTATCATTTCTATAGCGCTACAAGGCATACACAGCGCTGTACAGAGACATATAAGAGACAGTCCCTTCTCCTAAGAGCTTACAGTCTAGTCAAGACAGACAACACAACTGGGGACTAGGATATATCTAGAGGAATGCTAAGGAATCACATAGGAGGTGAACAGGAGACTAGGGGGATCAGGATTGAAAAGCAGTCTCAAGAAAGTGAGTTTTTAGTCCGGATTTGAACAGGGCCACAGATGGAGCCTGACGCACTGACTCGGGTAGTTTGCTCCAGGCATAAGGAGCAGCAAGGTAGAAAGATCAAAGTCTGGAGTTGGCAGTGGAAGAGAAGGGCACAGATAGATGGGATTTGCCAGAACAGCGGAGTTCCTAAGGGCGGGAGTAGGGAGAGATAAGAGAGGAAAGGTAGCGAGGAGCAGCCAGATGAAGGCCTTTATAAGTCAGTAGTAGAAGTTTGAACTGGATGTGGAGCACACATCGATCAGACCACTGCTAAAAAATAGTAAACTAGACCCCCAAAAGGTGGACTCCTACAGACCCATTTCAAGTACACCTTTTCTCGCAAAATTAATTGAAAAAGTGGTGCAAAGGCAGTTACAAGACCACATCGACTCTGCTGCTCCACTTGACCCATGCCAACATGTTTTCAGGGAGTCACATGGAGTGGAAACACTCCTCACCACCCTTTTCAATAATATAATCACTGGCATTGACAGCATTCGTCAGGGTTTTGCACTCATTTTCCTAGACATTGCCGCAGCCTTCGACTCAGTAAATCATGAGCTTCTTCTTGGACGACTAAAAGAGAAGGGCATCTGCGGAATAGCACTGGAATGGTGCAAATCATACTTGACCGATAGATGGCAGCAAGTACGATCAGGCGGAGCAACATCAGAACCGTTTCAATAAAACCGAGGAGTTCCCCAGGGATCCTCCCTATCGGCCTTGTTGTTCAACATATACATGCAACCCATTTGCAATATCATCAGGTCCTTCAATGTCAGTTGTATGGTATATGCTGATGATGTCCTGCTCTATATGCCATTCTACATATACCAAGTTGACCTCTCCCCTTTGACCAACTGCTTCAATGTCATATCTGATTGGCTCCTGTCACAAAACCTTCGGATTCAGCATAAGAAAATGGAGGTGCTCTTCATTACGAGAAACCCAAACTTCAGCACACCCAAATACTTGAAGGTGAAAGAGGCCGAACTTCACGCAAAACCCACAATTCGTTACCTGGGAGTTACACTGGATCAAAACCTTGACATGAAGGCACACATAGCTAACACTGTAAGAGCAATCTATTTCAAGATCCGTTCACTCAGACATCTACGCCCCTTGCTTGAACCGGAAGATTTTCGGACAATTTACCAGGCCCTGATAATACCACATCTGGATTATACCAATGCCATATTACAAGGGCTCCCACAATCCACCTTGAACCCCTTACAACTTGCCATGAATAGTGCAGCGAGGGTTCTCCAGGGGTCATCTAAAAGAGACCATGTGATGCCCCTTCTAAAGCAGTTACACTGGCTTCCTGTACAAGCCAGGATCTTATTCAAAACAGTGCTGCTGACATTCAAAGCGGTCAATAAGCTCTCTCCATCTTCACTTTCTGACCTTATCCAAGCAACAGCGCCTAATAGACCAATAAATATGCTATCATTGCTGAGAGAATTAACAAAATGCACTTCAATAACCGCAAACAGAGCCTTCAGTCTCTGCGCCCCAAGATTCTGGAACGCACTACCAACAAACATCAGGGCAATCACTAACCTAACCCAGTTTAGGTAGGCCCTTAAACACTTCCTTTTCATTAAATATTTCCCAGAGAACAATGAACCACATCCCCACTCAAATACTTACAACTGTCCCACCACACCCTGTAAGCCAGGCGTCCACACCATGTAAGGAGTCCTTGACCATCAAATCTCTTGCTATGTCTTATGTGACTTCATTGTGTAAATAGTTACCTTTTGTTATCCAAGTTGTTTCTCCTGTTAATTGTAAACTCAGACCTATGTACCCTGTCTGATTGTTATGTTCCATGTAAACCACGCTGATGCTGAATAGTGCGGTATAGAAGAACTTGTAAATAAAATAAATAAATAAATAAATGGATAGGAAGTCAATAAAGTGACTTGAGAAGCGGGGTGACATGAGCATAGCAACAATGGTGGACGGCCGACTATAGTGTAACTTCGGAAGGCAAGCAGTTATCTATTTCTTTATTTATTTAACATTTTTTATATACCGTCTTTCTACGAATCAAGACGGTTTACATATAACAATAAAGGCAGTATATTTCAACTGTTTACAAGGAACGAATAACTGGATACAGAGTAAGCAACATGAAGAACTAAATTATAATATACAGTTAATTGCAGTGAACAGTGATCAACTATTTACATATATACATATGTATGTGGACAGCTACGGATGGGAGCACTGTAAGGTTAATGGAATAAGGGCAGGGAGGTAAAAGTAAGAGGTTTGGTATTAGGGTGGGAGAGAGAAATGCTCAAGGAAAAGATGGGTCTTTAACTTTTTCCGGAATTCAATGTGGCTCACATAGTTGCGCAGCTCATGCGCAACTGTGTATACTTTAGTGGAAATACATTATTGAACCTTCATCATATTTAACTGTAGGAAGGGTGTGTTTTTTCCTTATAAGCTTCATTTCTTCACCTGTAAATGTTTCACTTCTCTTCATTGCCAAAGTACTCAAATTTAGCTTCATCTGTCCACAGCATTTTTTCCCAGAAGGATTGTGATTTCTCAAGGTGGATTTGGGCAAAGATCAGGTGTGCTTTTTTATGTCTGTCTTTGAGCAGTGGAGTCCTCCTTGGTCTTCACCCATGAAGTCCTTCTTTGTTTAGTGTGTGGGATATGGTGTGGGTTGAAACCGCCACTCCAGATTGCTCCAGGTCAGTCTTAAGCTCTTTGGATGTTGTACGTGGTATTTTTCTAACAGTTCACACTAATCTTTGAAGACTTCTTGGATTAATTTTTCTCTTCCCACCATGTCCTGGAGGTTCTTGATAGTTCCATGAGCAGAAAACCTCTTAATAACATTGCAAACTTTAAACACAGGAACCTCAAAATCTTTGGAGGTGGCCTTGTACCCCTTTGAAGTTTGATGATAATGACTTTTCTGATGGTCTCAAGCAGCTCTCTTGTCTTCACCATTGTGAAAATAGAACAGGGAGTGAATGTGACCATTTTAAACATTAGAGCCATCTTTCATTAGTTGATTCAAGTCTTGTGAGTACTGACAATTGATCACAATTGTATCTAATTTTACTGCAGTGGGAATGTGGTTCTTCTGTTCAAAATGATTTATAAGGGTGGCAATGTCCCAATATTTTTATACTATTTCCTTTTTTAATTGGTCTTGTTTTATTTGATTCTTTTATCTGTCAAATATGTGTGCATATATAGTCCAAAGCCATTTCATTGGCCACTTTTTTTAGGAGATATTGGACATTAAGGGGTTGAACTGCAAGAGTGCCAATAATCTTGAACAGAACTGTTATGAATCATTTGTGAATAGCAAGTGTATTTTTTTCAGCTAAAATCCTAATAATTCAGCTCTACCCTAAGCCACAACGACAATTTATTCTCTAGATACAGGTAATGAAACATAAAAATGGCTTGCTGAGTATTGTGAAGATGGATGACGGATAAAATAGTGGTAAAACTAACTAGCTCTGCTGTGAGAATGCACTCATATCTCTGCAGTATAATTCAACCCTGAAGTGCTTACATGTTTGGGGACTCATTAAAAATTGCTTTAAACTTTAAACAAAGCAGCTTAAATTACACCCTTTTTCTAATTAGTAGCCAGTGAAGAGTCAAAAGCAGAGGAGTACCATGGCCTCTTCTCTCAGCACCTTTTAAAATCTTAGCAGCTATATTCCAAATAGTTTGAAAACGACACATTTGATTTTTCATAAGCCCACAATAAAGTGCATTACAATAACCAGTGTCCAGTGCCCTATAAACCAGTAAGCCCAAAGCCGCCACGCAAATGCTGTTCTTGAGTTGTTCAGTAGTCAAAAAAATAGCTCAAATCCAAGAACATAACTCATTCCACAGTGAATTTGTAAGCATTTACATTAAACACGTATCAATACAAAATTCAACAACTTAACGTTTTTTTATCCAGCAATATTTTGACAGCCATATTTGTTTATAATAGTAAAGATGACTTGGGGGATTTGTCAGACCTAAAACGTGTCTATTTCCTCTTACCCAGCTGGCTTTATAACCTCTTCTCTAATTTCCTGGAGAAACCTATCCGAAATCATTTCAACACAAAGGTAAGCTAGCAGAAAAAGCCCTACTCCATTATTAGCAATGTGCTTTTACTGGAAAAAAGTTTATCCCCTAAATATGAGGACACATTTTTGATAGTACATGGACACTGGAGCTGAGATGTCGAAGTTGGTCCAGTGGTATTTTAGAAAAGGTTCTGCCAAACAAGGAGCCTTTTCTAAAATATGCATAAGGCTGTGCCAGGGGTGTCCAAATGTTTGCCAATACAGAGACCCAAAGGAGTCATTCTACAAATCTACACGTGGAAAAAATCAGCAAAGACAACTTGGCAACTTAGACGTGTAAGTTTGAACTTAGCAAACCTATACATTTAAATGTCGCCATCTAACTATAGAGGCTGCTACCTTTAATTCATTTCAATATGGAAGAGGAATTAAACAACAGATTAAGGAGGAGAAACCCCCTCTTAACCTTCCTGTACAGGGCTGGCTGGCTGAAACAAACACTTTTTTAAAACTTCTATGTGCCAGGGAGCAGATGTGAATCCCACTGCGGATCATTTTTGTCATACATGTGCATTCCCCACATGAAATGGGGAATACACAGATTTTTGACCAACCCAGGTCAGGCCTTCACCACATCCTTGATATGCTCTCTTGCAATTACTACAGATTATGGACATAGAGGTGGATATTTAGCTCTTTATAAAATCCTTGTTTACGTATGGATGCTTTTTCGGATGTAAAGGATGGATTTTCTCAAAGAAATTGCAAATGAGGCTTCTAAAAAAGCCCTTAGGCTCTTTAATGTGTGTCTTCCTTTCAGCCAGACTTAGGGGGTCATTACTGGCACGGGCTAAAGGCATGCTGGGACATACATTGCCAGCTAGCATGGGGCCAGGACAGTCAGCACAGGATAATTCCCGTGCTTACTGTGCAACCCATGTTAAGGACACGAGTGGGTGTGTTAGGGGCTGAGAGTGAACATGGTGAATTCTGCACAGCCGGTGCGTAAACCAGAAGTCAGCGGAGGGTGGTGGAAGTGGTAGGTTTTGCAAGAAAGAAACCATGCTGCAGACCTGGAGACAGTGGGTAAGTGTTGCATTGTGATTTTGAGACCATTGCTGCTAGTGCTGGCCTCAGAAAGGGGCAGCAGTGGTGTCAATGGGCAGCAGCAGGCACCTCTAGATGACCGGTGCTCTAGGCAACTGCCTCATTTACCTTATGGCAGCACTGGACCTGGTCGTGCCTAGTTAATGCATGTTTTCATGCACCGATTTTACAGTCAAAAGCATGTTTACTTGACTTTGCAGAATACTAGTCTAAGTGGCAGAGAACACACCCAAAATTAAGGCACCATCACTTACACCTGCCCTATTTTTATAATTGCACATGTAAATTATAGTATTCCATAATCAACATGCATGAATCAAACTTTTTTGACTGTGCACATCCCTAGCCAACACTATCTTAGCTAGGGTCTTCTAGCTGAAGGTCATTCTGTTATTTTGGTTAAAATAAATGGCATATTTATGCTCTGCTGCAAAAAGAAAAAAAACCCTCATCTAGCGCAGTGGTTCTCAAGTCAGTTCTCTTGGAAACCACAATGATATGCTTAAGAAAGATTTACATCTATTGTCTCCATTGTCTGTCTCGTGCATATTTATTGTGGATAACCCGGAACGCTTGACTGGTTGGGTGTGTCTTAAGGACTAGGTTGAGAACCATTGTTCTAGTTTAATGCATTCCAATGACCTCATTCACAGAGCACAGGGCCTCAATTGCCCCTTAAAATAGCATTTGAAAGTTGAATAACCTATTTCCGCCTAAGGGTTTAAGTATTAGTTTTGGATGGTTCAAGTGTTGGTCATTTTTATGAAGTGAAAATGGGTCGGTATTGCTATTGCTAAACAAATATGAACAGGCCGAAACAGAAATGTCAGTACACCTTTTGTGCCCAGATAATACAATGTATTCGCACAAGTACTGCTAGAATCAAATGCAGAGAAAAGATTGATGCATGTGTAACAGGCACAAAAAAGTGCGCGCACTCAGCAATGCCACGTGTATTAAAACGATGTAGCAAATGAGCTGCGCGTATTAAAATGAAATGCTAATAAGGTCTGCGCCCGATGCAGAAAATTGCACCGTTATTTCTATGCCTGGTCTGAGGTGACGTAAAATTCTTGCGCATGTAGGGAAAGACAGCTTCAGCGGGTGTGCCTTTGGTGTGCATATATCTTTCAGCATATAAGCGGACAATGCAGACAGACATGACAACCAGGAAGAACAGGGCAACTGATGAACTATAAGCAACAGATGAATAATAACGCATATAGCACTGAGCAAATTTCAAATGCAGAAATGGCCCCCTTGTTTGCACATTTCCCTGCTACCCCTGCTGCATTCACAACACTTTTATGTCTTTTCCTCCCTTTACATCACAGTTGTAATGCTTCGCATTTAAATTTTTCATGCCGATTTACGCGCCAAACTGCCCCAGTGCCGTGATGTCATCCCTATGTGTATAAAACTGTGCCGATGTGAGCACCTGGAATCCACACACATGTGTGACCCATCATCGGTAGCATTTTTTGCAGATGCGTTACCTCCCTTCCTTTCAACTTTATGACAAAGATTTTTGCGTATCTCATTGGCACACCCGACCCTTGTTGCTTATCGGTGTTGAAGTTTCACACTGCCGGTACGCTATGAAAATGCATATACAGCTAATAAATAACACACTAATTCAATGCTGGATTTCTGCATCGATATGGGAAAAATCACTTCTTATATGGAAAATCTGTAGAAAAAGGAGGAGGGGGAAGGGTTTCTAAGAAGGATGTGAGTGTGTGCATGGGAGGTTGATGACAGTGTGATATGTTTTCCTGTATTTTTTGTATATTTGTCATATACCGTGGTTCAAACCACTGAGTTAGAATGATGTGCAATACATAAATATGCTTTGGCCTGTGTGCATAAGGAAAATGTGATAAGTACTCAGAATTTTTCAGTACGATGATTTTTTTTTTTTAAATGCTACTGTGCTTTCAAATGCTTTTTTTTTTTGCAGTTATGTGCAAAAGTTTCAGATGTGCTCGACATCCTAAATCGAGAGCTGCGCACATTTATGGGTGAGTTGAACTTTCTTTAACAGTTCATTGCAGTCAAACACAATATTAGGGGGCCGATGGTCAAAAAACGCCAAGTTCAAAAGTTAGCTACTGGGGATGTGCTTTCATTTGAAAGGAAATGGAAAATGTTAGCATTTATTTAGTTAAATAATAACATTTGATATGCTTCTATTCATTGTTTCATTTGAAGAAAACAAATTAAATTTCATACATTTTTGTTTCACTTTATTTTACAAAAGAGGCCCATTCTCTCAACATTTAAAAATTGAAGGTTCCCTGGACCTTCCCCTATCCCCCTACCCTCTCCATCCCCTCTCCCTGTGTTTACCTTATCCTATCAATGGGTCTCCAGATATCCACATGGGGCAGGTTGTTCATGAGGAAGGAGTCAGTCCTACCCTGCAGGGCTCTATTTCATAATGGCACTAGTGACCAGTGCCACCCAATTTGTAGCCTTATAGTCATGTTTGCTACCCTCTTGACCTAGAACAGCCCCATCTGTGGCATCATAACTATTGTCAGCGTTGGTTATATTGAAAAGTTCCACAGTGCACAATATTGGCATGCCTTCACTTCTGGGCACACACTCTGTTGCTTTAACGGCAGCATGTACTGACAAATCACAGGAAGCTAAGAGAAAACGTTTCTTCTGTAGACCAGTGATGGAGGCTGCTAATCCTGTGCATTTGCTGACAATGTCCCAGATTTATAGAGAAGGACTGGGTTATCCAATTAAGCAACCTAATTCCTATTTTAAGCATCTGTTCACAAAAGAGAGGTATCTATGGGCTCTGAATCAGCAGATAGGAACTATCAGTACCGTGAGCTGCCATCGGCTAGTCATTGTTCTCAAAGAGAGTATTTGTTTACAATGCATTGGTGGTATTACTCATGGGCGGACTCTTAGCTCTACCTTGTCATTATGTGCAGGTTGATATAGAATGCAGGATCTTAGGGATGGACTTCCTCAGAACATGAGCCGGAAAGTTTAGAAGTCACTTAAACCTTTCATTCTTTAGGCTTCGCATAAAGATGATTGATTTTAATTCATTTGGTTTGTGTGCTGTACTATTTTGACATTTTTCACAGCTCTGCAGTTATTTTAATTTACCTTTCCTTTTCGTCCCTCCAGTCCAATTCCATACTTTTGGGTAATGCACTTCTTCCAGCAGCTTGGAAACTGAGCATGTCATCCTTTTGATGACATCAGTGTAGTAATGCAGCTGACACCGCCTACCAGCCCCAGTATGCTCAATCTCCAAGCAGCTGGAGGAGGTGGTGAGTCAGGGTGTTGAACTCACTGAAGGCACAACTAAGGAGAAAGTTGGGCTTAGGTTTTTTGTTTTGTTTTTTTCAGTTGTTTTCCCGTTATCTTTTGTTTGGTAAGTGGGGTAGTGAGGTAGAAATCCAGGCAGGGCTGAGAGCTGGAAGGGTTAAGTGAAAAGGATACACCCCTCTTGGTGAAGTCATACCCTGGTACAAGCTTGTCCCCTCCCTGATTCCTTTGTCCTGCTGTTCTCTCTGCTTGCTAGAGATAACTACTGTCCCTCTGCTTCGCTAGAGATAAGAGTAAAGTAGACTTTCTCCTATCGGGATTATACTGTAATAAAGTGACCAATCATGAAGAAATGCTGTAATAATCTGATATCAGGTCTATATAATCTCTCTGAGCCCTCTGGTGGGGGCCCAGAATTTGGAAAAACTATTTTCTCTGGGTCTGTGCACATTAAACCGTTGTCTCCTTCTGACTCCTTGGGTGTTTCTTTCTTCACTCGTTTATCTGCTACAATAGTAGCAAATAAATAAATAAAAAGGAGAATCAGTAAGAGAGGCCCAGTCAATGAGGGAGATCCTCTCTTCCCCCCTTCCCCCCAGATCCTGGTGGGGATGTTCCTTGAACATTTTTCCCTACCACCTTAGTACCTTACCTTTCATCCTCCTCCCCGCTCCTACCCTATCAAAAACCTATCACACAGCCACGAGATATCCCGGTATTTTACCGTTGTAAATAGTTGCTCACTGTTCTTGTAATTAGTTCTCATGTTACCTGTATATATCTCTGTTACTTTGCTCCATGTAAACAGTTGAGACATACTGCCTTTAATGTTTTATGTAAACCGTTTTGATTTGTAGAAAGACGGTATATAAATTCAGTTAAATAAATAAATAAAATAAATAAATAAATCCTCCAGTTGCAAAGGAGGGGGCTTTGATTTTTTTTTGGTCAAAGACCGTTCAGAGCCAATGGCGGCTCCCGAACCCGTTACCGGGTGAGGAGTCCCACAGTCAGCAAAAGCCGCAGGCAGCAGGCAGGCCTCTTCCTCATTGCCGAAGTCAGCGGATGCGACTGAGCGTGAGGCAGGTACTCGAACAAGGAGGGCTGTCAGCAGGTAAAGTTCGCCCGGCTGGGGAGAGCAGGGGACTGGAGAGCACAATCAGAGAAGCGACAGGACGGTCTCTGAGGGTTGCCTAGTGTGCGGCTCCAAATTGTGTGTGTGCGTGGCAGTTTTGCACGAGTGCAGGAAAAGTGCCATTAATTTTGGCAGTCCTGGTTATCACGCGGCAGTGGGGGTGGCGGAGTAGCTCTCCTTCACGGGTATTCAATTATTAAATTATTTTCTGCAGGCACAGCTTACATTTATTTTTGGTTTTGTTTAAAAAAATAATAATAATAAAGAAGAAGCAGAAGAACAGGAGCTGTAAAGGAGCACAAGAAAGCCCTGCCATTCTGTTAGAGGTGAACCTTTTAGTTATTTCTTTGTCTTCGTCCTTTTGCTTCCTTCTGAGCCAATTTTTCCTGTGAGGGTGGCAGAAGGGGGATGTACACAGACCATGGCTATGAGACTGCAGTGTTTGGTATGCAGGGCATTGCGAGGGTCTGTCTCAGATGCGGGAGTTTGCTGCGGGTGTGAGAAGGAGGCCCAGTCAGTGCAGCACTGAGCAGGAGAGTAGCCCCTCAGGGACCCAGGATGACACAGTGGAGAAGCAGCTTAAGGTTGCAGCGACCACGTCTCTACCACTAGAGTCGGCAAGCGAGTTCCAGCTCTCTCCAAGCCCTTCCACATCTCAGGGACGGAGGAGCCACTAGGTTTTTTCCCAAGAGTTTGTTCTGTTGATGCATAAGGTGCTCTGTATGTGCCAGCAAGGGGCAAGGACCCTCTCTTCGGTGCCGGAGCACAGCAGAAAGAGGACTGCGAGTGCAAGAGAGAGCAAGCCAGTTGCAGGGCCATCAAAGAGGGCTAGAACTTCTGAGGACTGGGTAGAGCAGTCTCCACTGTCAGAAGGTCTCGACAGAGAGGACCTGGAAATGGAGTTGGATGTGGAAGGCGAGAAACTTAAGGAAGGAGAGATTCCGCATGAAGAACAGGCACAGATCGTACGAGTGTTTCACCGGGAAGAGTTGCTGGCACTCATTGCAGAGTTCTTAAAGGCCCTCAATATGCCCGCGGGACTCCCGTTGGAAGATGAGGTGCTAGAGGACCTGCTATTCAAGGTGGTGTGGAAGACACAAAAGGTTTTTCCGGTTCATAGAGTAGTCAAGCAGATGATACAAAATGAGTGGGATCTGCCGGAAGCCAGTCTCCAAGAGATGTGGACCATGTTGCGCATGTATCAGCTTCTAGAGGAGGAGCGAGAATTGCTCCAGTCTCTGAAGGTGAACACGGTGGTTTCGGCAGTGACTAAAAAGACAATGATTTCAGTAGAGGGCAGTACGGCACTCAAGGATGTCCAAGAAAGGAAGTTGGACACCTTGCTGAAGCAAGCCTTTGATATTAATGCCCTCTCGTTGCAGGCTTCCATTTGTGGGGCCTGGGTGGCTAAGGCCTGCCTCCGCTGGTCACAATGAGTTCTGGAGCTGGGGGATGCAGCTATGAACCTGGCGGGAGAGGCGGCTAAATTGGAATCGGGAGCCCCATACCTCACGGATATCTGCTTTGATATCAATAGAGGCCTCTCTAAGAGTATGGCCTCAGTGGTTGCAGCACGCCGCTATCTCTGACTGTGGAATTGGGCAGTAGATAGTTCCTCCCAAGCCCGTCTCAGCAAACATCCACTTAGGGGAAGCTCATCTTCAGAGAGGACTTGGACAAATTGGTGAAGACTTGGGGGAATCCAAAGACAGACGTCTTCCTGAGGATAAGCAGAAGCAGAGTCAGAATGTGCCTCCAGTGCGGGGCCAGCCACGGGACTATGGATGGTTTCCTTCTATCTGTTTTGCCCTTTACCATAGAGAATGTTTTCCCTCATGAAGCCAGGGGTTTTGAGGGTTTCTAGGAGCTGGCAGGGACTTTAGTGTCCTCTCCTCCTCTGGACCCAAGAATGCACAATGAAGGGGCCCAGGTAGTGGTGCAGCCTGTGGGAGGTCAGTTGTGGGAGTTTTACCCTGCTTGGGTCCATATCATGTCTGACAAGTGGGTCTTGGAGGTCATTTGAGCTGGCTAAGTGCTAGAATTCACTCATCTGGTGGGCCAGTCCTTTGTGCAGTCACCCTGCAAATCATGAAGCAAGGCCAAGACAATAAAGGACACCCTGGCGAGGCTTTGCAGGCCATGGTGCCTGTTCCCCAGCAACAGTGTGGGTCCGGTCAGTACTCCATTAATTTTGTGGTACCCAAAAAGGAAGGCTCCTTCCAGCTGATTCTCAATCTCAAACACATGAACCGGTGTCTGCAGGTGCCGCGTTTCCATATGGAAACGTTGTGGTCAGTCATAGTGGCAATAAGAAGCAAAGAATTCTTGACATCTCTCAATCTCACAGAGGCATATTTGCATATTCCTGTCTGTTCAGACCATCAGCAGTTTCTCCACTTCATGGTGCTAATGGGGCATTTCAGTTTCGAGCATTGCCTTTAGGATTAGTGACGGCTACACGTACTTTCACCAAGGTCATGGTGGTTGTAGCAGCATCGCCCCACAAGGAGGGGGTCCTGGAACACCCATACCTTGACGACTGGCTAATTCAAGCAAAGTCCAGGGACGAGAGCGAATGAGCAATGACAAGAGTGGTAGAGTTCCTGCAAAGTCTTGGTTGGGTAATCAACATGGCCAAGAGTCAGTTGATTCCATCGCAGGAGCTCGAGTATCTGGGAGCGCGCTTCAACACTCACTTAGGGAAGGTGTTCCTCCTGCGGCATTGGGCTCAGGGACTGCATTAGTTGGTGCGCCAATTCCTGGGAATGTTGTAACCGACTGCCTGGCATTATCTACAAGTACTAGGAACTATGGCAGCGATGCTCAAGCTCGTGCCATGGGCCACAGCACACATGCGACCCTTGCAGAGAGCACTGCTCCACCGGTGGTCCCACCAGAGACACCCCTTATCACGGAAACTCCCCTGTCCACCAGGGACCAGGAGAGTGCTCAGGTAGTGGCTCCACCCAGAGAATTTGGAAGAGGGCATGTCCCTTGAAGCTCCTCAATGGATTCCTCTGATGACCGATGCCAGTCTGGCCAGCTGGGAGGCCCACTGCAAAAGGCATTTTGCTCAGGGGAAGTGGAGCACTCAGGAAGCCCTTTGGTTGATTAACAGATTAGAGATGTGGGTGGTGGTTCAAGCGCTACAGAGCATCGGTCCAGCTTTGTAGGGAAAGGCAGTCAGGGTCTTCTCAGACAATGCGATCATGGTAGCCTACATCAATCGCCAAGGAGGCATGGGCAGCATGTCCCTAGAAAAAGAGGCCGAGACGCTGATGTTTTGGGCAGAAAGCCATCTTCAAGCACTTGTCGGCGGCGCATGTGGTGGGAGTTGACAATGTGACGGCAGATTACCTCAGTCGGGTGCACGTGGATTCCAGCGAATTGGTGCACTGCCAGGAGATTTACTCACAAGAGGTGAGCAGATGGGACAATCCAATGATGGATCTAATGGTGGAATTTGGAATAGCCAAAGCTATTGGAGTGGAGTGGAGTGGCCTAGTGGTTGGGGCAAGGTACTTCGGGCCGGAAGGTCGGGGGTTCAAATCCCACTAGAGGACAGCAACCTTGGGCCGGAAGGACTGGGGTTTCTAGTCCCACAGGTGCTCCTTGTGGTCTTGGGCAAGCCACTTAACCCTCCATAGCCCTGTATGGGTAGCCAGCTTGAAACCCCTGATGGTTCACCCCAGAGCCTATTCAAATGTTGCCATACTCTTCTTGCCGGGTAAACCAATTCACTACTAACCACTCTACCAGGCAGGAGCCTATTTTCCTGGTGCAATACTGCCATCAAGGTCTGCGGAGCCACAAGAGCCTCTTCCAGCGCTCTTGGCGTATACACCTCAGTATTCCCTAGCCAGTCTCCAATATGCCGTGCCTGGCATGCCAGAGCATAAGTCCGAAGATCTGGGATTCCTATCCCTCCAGACTTCCATCTCCTTCTCAATCTATGTAAGGGGATACGAGCTCGCATACCTTTCCAAAGGAAATTCCTAATCTCGCGGTCAATAGCATTTAAATCACGCTTCAATAACCACACTGGGAGAGTTTGCAGCCAATAAAGCACCCGAGGCAGAATCGGCACAGATATTAGAGTTCTTTGCACTGGGGGAGGAGTCACCGCCTACAATTGCACAGCTGAAAAGACGATTAGATGACTATAGCAGTTTGCCTGATTATAGGGTGGAAGAAGCTTTGTGGGCACAAGAATTGAATATCTTGGTAGCTCCTGGTTCAATCCTTCAGGCCTTGAGTGGGATTGCGGGGCTGGTGAGGGGAGCTCGATGGCGGGAGATACAGTTTAAATGCATCCTACGGGCACATTTCTCTCCAAGACGGGCGTTACGATCCCATCTCACTGAGTTGGGCAGATGCCCAAAATGTCCATGCCCTTTGGCGGACTTAGGACATATGTGGTGGGGGTGTCCGATAGTTTGCCTATACTGGAAGAGGATAGCTGATTTTATGAGTAGGATTGTGTTACAGCGAGTCCGTTGGACAGCATCGCTTGTGATGTTAGATCAGCTTGGACCACTCCACCCGAAAGGGAGATGGGAACGCCTTTTGGTCAGGAAGGCATGTCTGGTGGGTAAAGGCCCGATACTTCATAGGTGGAGAGAAGCGTCAGGTCCCACTTATTGGGAATGGCGCAACAATTTCCACCAACTGATGCTTATGGAAAGGAGAGAGGCTAGAGGAAGTGCTCGACGTTGGGCCTTATTCCTGCTAATTTGGGAACCATATATTCAGATATTGAGGCCTCGTGTCCGAAATGAAGTGCTTCAATTGGGATGAGAAGGTTGTAGGATATTAATAATATAATTAATATGCATGTTCACTATGGGGGGTTGGTTGCTGAAGGGGGAGGCTGTGGGGTGGGAGGGAGGTTGGTGGGGAAAGGGGGGGAGAGGGGAATATTGTAAATTCTTTTTTCTTGCTGTATTTGTATGATTGATTTGCTGAGGAATCCAGGTCTGGGAGATCAGTAGAAATGCCATTTTTTGATGTATTTGTTGTTATTTTTTAAATATTGTTTTGCATGTTCTGTATTATTTGGTTTTCAATAAATAGAGTTTAACCCTCCATAGCCCATGTTCCCTGTAAAATAGTTCTCTGTGTGCTGTGCTTTCCTGTCTAATCAATGTGTTTATACCTCAAAAATTTCCTGTCATGATTTGACAATTTCCAATCTGTAATCAAACCGCTGCTGATCGCTGGAAGTAGCGGTATACAAATGTATACTAAATAAATAAATAAAAAAGCAAGCCGATTTTTCAGCAGAAGATGGGAACAGATGTCGGAGAGCCTCGATGCCCTGGTGCAGAAGTGGCCCACAGAGGGGCTATTCTGGTTTTCCCCTGTGGGTGTGCATAGGCTGAAGCTATCCTCAGTCTTTGGAGAATTGATGCCATCAGAGGGCCCCATCAGGACACTTCCCCTTCAGCACCTCCTCTTCAACAAACCCAAAAATGTTGCATATCCTGTATACTAAGGAGAAAAAATAGATAAAATCCTCACTAATGCTGACTGCTTAAGAATATACTGACTTTTTATTTCTCCCCAGACCTGTCATTAGCCTCTCCATGTGCATTGAATAGCTAATATCTTCATTACCACGGGATTTAAATGAACTGATGTATACACTTGACTTTACGTACAGCTCATGCGCAGGACTCATTTTACATAGAACACCCATTGTAGAGCACAAAACAGTTCATCAAACTCAAGTTAACCTGTGTGCAAAGTCTAGCTTATTTTTATTACATATGTCCCAGAGTGTCCTTCCCCATCAATCAAACCTAAACCCAACACTGTTGTGCTTCTTACACATCCTCAGTACATCAGAAATGGACAATATCTGGGTCGATTCTCATCAGTGTTTTACATATGCTTAGTTAAGTCATCTTCCAAGCCATTAGAACTTATTACTAATATGATAACCCTTTTTATTCTTTCATCTTATCATAAAATTGTTTTGCTTTTGGTTTGTCTCCTTACAGTTGAGGTCCACCCTGATCCTTATACTGACATGAAGTTCTTCCTAGTAGATGCCCCGAAAGTAACAGACAAGTACATTGACCTACATTTGAAGGTAATTAGTCATGAATCTTGTCTTGGGCTATGGATAGGCCATTCTGATCCTTGAGTACTACAAACAGATTTTGTTTTCAGGATAATTAAAAATATAGGGGGAGAATATTCAGTGGCAGTGGCTAGCACTGATAAAGTTGAATTTTAACATGGATATTCAATACTGGGCCATATCCCGCCACCGATATTGAATATCTGAGTTGGCTGGATAGTACAGAACTAACTGGGCAATGGCGATATTCAACCACTGCCTGTTTAGCTTCAGTGGTGAAAGTTAGGACTGAATATTGCCACTAGACATTTATCCCCGGATGTCTCCTCTAATCCACCTCTGGAGCACCCTCATGCTAGCCAGCTAGCATCAGGGCATTTACTGGTAGCACCCACAGATATTAAGCAGCACTAGCAGTGTTACTGTCACTGAATATCCCATTCACCATGATTAACATGGTTAGCAGGTGCGCTTACCACCTTTGAAAATTTCATCACACCCCCCCCCCCCCATAGTAATTATGGTAACATTTTACTTACCAGATAATGTCCTTTCCTTAAGTCCTGCTAGACCAGTCCAGACAAGTAGGTTGTGAACTCCTACTGGCAGATTGGTGGAGGCAAAGAACCAATGAAAAGCTCAGGTTTCAATGACATCACTTCCATGCCTCTATCCACCTCAGCTACCAGAAGTCAAAGCATGTGAGAGAACATGGCAAGCCTCACATAACCTCAATGCAGGCATCAGTGAGTAATCAACAGTAGAGAACTATGTACAGGAAAGCAGAAACAGAGGGCTGTTACTTGAAGATTAAACTGCAGAGCAAAGTATAGAAATCATAGCAGACCCAAGGGTATGCAGCAGAAGAACAGAGCAAATACAGTTTCAAGGGCGGGAAGAAGACACAGCAGCTCACAAAACCTTAGAGCCAAAGGCCATGTCCACCCTTGCATGGACATCTAAGCAGTAGTGCTTGACAAAAGTGGAAAGTGATGCCCATGTTGCCGCCTGACAAATGTTAGTGGGGGCTACTGAACTCTTCTCAATTCACGCTTGCGCTTGGACAGAATGGTCACACAAACTCTCTTGAACTGGTTGGTTCTGAAGCAGATACACAGAAGCAATCTTCCTACATCCAGCACCCCAATGTAAACTTAAATGTCATGTCACCTTTGCGCGGACCAGGAAACAGCACAAAAAGATGGTCGGGCTTAAGAAAAAAACACATAACCTCCCAGTACCAGAGAAGCACCCTCCAAACATCCACAAGGCAAAGATCCTTATCCTTCCCCCAACACTTCTCCTTAGAGGAGGAGGGCAGACAAACCATCTGGTTCACCTGAAAGGGAGAATTCACCTTAGACAAGAAGGAAGGAGTAGGCTGAATGTAAATGGCCTCCTCAGAAAAAGATAGGTAAGGATCTCAACAAAACAGAGCCTGCAGCTCAGAAATCCGCTTTGTGGAACAAATCACAGCCAAGAAACATAGAAACATAGAAACATGATGACAGAAAAAGACCACATGGCCTATCTAGTCTGTCCTTCCATATCAACAACTACTGCAGTCCACTTTTTACCTTTAGAGATCCTCTGTGTTGGTCCCATGCTTTTTTTAATTCAGTTACTGTCCTCTTCTCTACCACCTCCACTGGGAGACTATTCCACGGATCCACTACTCTTTCCGTAAAGAAATATTTCCGCATATCACTCCTGAATCTATCTCCCTTCACCCTTATCCCATGTCCACTCGTAGCAGAACTTGCTTTCAATTGAAAGAGGCTCTCTCCCTGAACATTTATGCCACAGATGTATTTAAACATCTCAATCATATCACTTCTATCCCGCCTTTCCTCTAAGGTGTACATATTAAGATCCTTAAGTCTGTCCTCATATGCTTTATAATGAAGCCCACTAATCATTTTAGTAGCCACCCTCTGCAGCGACTCCATCCTGTTCACATCCTTTTGAAGGTGCGGTCTCCAGAATTGCACACTATACTCCAAATGAGGTCGCACCAAAGACTTATACAGAGGCATTATCACCTCCTTTTTTCTGCTGGCCATTCCTCTCCGTATGCACCCAAGCATCCTTCTAGCTTTTGCCGTCACCTTTTCTACCTGTTTAGCTATTTTAAGATAATCAGACACAACCACACCTAGGTCCCGCTCTTCTTTAGTGGACAAAAGTACTTCACCTCCTATACTGTATTGCTCCCTTGGATTGCTGCAGCCCAAATGCATGACCTTACATTTTTTAACATTAAATCCCAGCTGCCAAATTCTAGACCATTCTTCAAGCTTAGCTAGATCCCTCCTCATGTTATCTACACCTTCCTGGGTGTCTACTCTATTGCAGATTTTGGTATCATCTGCAAAGAGGCAAATCTTACCCGACAGCCCTTCCACTATATCACTAACAAAGATGTTAAAAAGAATCGGACCAAGGACAGATTCATGGGGCACACCACTGGTAACATCCTTCTCCTCAGAGTGAGCTCCATTTACTTGTACTCTTTGTCGCCTCCCACCCAAACAATTTCTAACCCAAGCAGTAACTTTAGGGTCCATCCCTAGGGTGCTCAGTTGGTTTATAAGTCGCCTGTGAGGAACAGTGTCAAAGGTTTTACTGAAATCTAAATACACCACATCTAGAGCTCTCCCTCGGTCCAACTCCCTGGTCACCCAGTCAAAGAAATCAATCAGATTTGTCTGACAAGACCTGCCTCTGGTGAATCCATGCTTCCTCGGATCCTGTAATCCGCTGGACTCCAGAAACCTCACTATTTTCTCTTTCAGCAGTGTTTCCAATAATTTACTCACCACCGAAGTTAAACTAACCGGCCTGTAGTTTTCAACCACATCCGCCTTTGTGTAAAGGCACCACATGAGCCTCTCTCCAGTCCTTTGGCACCACTCCCGACTCCAACGAGGCATTGAAAAGGTCAGTCAGTCGAGTTGCTAGAACGTCCCCAAGTTCCCTCAGTATTCTAGGGTGTATCCCATCCGGTCCCATCACTTTGTCTACTTTAAGTTGAGCTAGTTTCTCACGAACACAGTCTTCTGAAAATTGTTCAAGATGTCCCTCGCTTCTGTTCCGATTTGTGGGTGTTTTCTGAGGTCCTGCTCCTGGTTCTTCATCTGTGAACACAGAACAAAAATATTTGTTAAGCAATTCCGCTTTATCCTTATCAGCTTCTACATATTCCCCCCCTGCACCCTTGAGTCTGACAATACCACTTTTGCCCTTCCTCTTCTCACTAATATATCTGAAAAATGTCTTATCCCCCCATTTTATTGCATTGGCTATTTCCTCCTCCTTTTGAATCTTTGCCTTCTTGACTACTTTGCTAGCTTCTCTAATTTTTTCCAAATACAGATGCCTGTCTTCCTCTCTCTCTGATCTCTTGTATTTCATGAAGGCCTCCCTTTTTTTTTCACTTTTTCAGCTACTTCCTTCGAAAACCATAGCGGTCTCGTTTTCCTTTTGCCTTTATTTACCATTTTAACAAAAATGTTGGTTGCCCTTAAAATACCCCCTTTTAGTTTTGCCCACTGTTTTTCTACATCCCCCAGCTGTTCCCATCCCACTAACGACTCCCTGAGGTATTGGCCCATCTTCGCAAAGTTAGTCTTCCTAAAGTCTAAGATCCTCACCTTGGAATGGATTCTAACAGCCCTAGTCCTAATACTGAACCACACCATCTGGTGATCACTGGATGCAAAATGATCTCCCACTACAACATCAGAAACACTTTCACCATTGGTAAGCACCAAGTCCAGTATGGCTCTTTCACGTGTGGGGTCTGTTACCAATTGCCTGAATAGTTCTCCCTGTAGAGAATCCAGGATCTCCTTACTTCTAGATGATACTGCAGCAGGAATGTGCCAATCAACATCTGGCATATTGAAATCTCCTATCAGTAGAACTTCCCCTTTCCTAGCAATGTTGCGTATGTCTTCAATTAACTCTCTGTCCACCTCTTCCTCTTGTGAGGGAGGTCTGTATATCACACCAATGCAAATAGATTTCTCTTTCCCTCTTTCTAGTTTAACCCACAATGTCTCCTCTCTCTCCCTTTTAAGTTCTGTAATTCCAAAGCTTTAATAGTAGTTTTTACATATAGTGCCAGTCCTCCTCCCCTTCTTCCTACCCTGTCCTTTCTGAATAAAGTATAGCCAGGTATAGTTACATCCCAATCATGGTTTTCTGTGAACCATGTTTCTGTAACTGCCACTAAATCCAAGTCAGCCACTCCCACCAAAGCTTCAACATCAGGGATCTTATTTCCCATGCTACGGGCATTTATAGACACTGCTTTCCATATGTTACCCCTGTTACCCATTTCCATAAAGGTATTTAATGTATCACCTACCTGGGGGCTTTCACTTACCTGGGGGCTTTCTTCACCCATCCCCAACGAATCTAGTTTAAAGCCCTCTTCAGTAGATTAGCCAGTCTACTACCGAAGATGCGTTGACCTTTCTTGGACAGATGGATGCCATCTCTGCTCTGCAGAGAAGACCTTCTTGAATGTCACATCCTCTCCCTGGCTTTCAATCCTCTCCCTGGCTTTCAATCTATTGTTTAGCTTTGAATGCCTTATTCTTTGCTGCCCTTCAGAAGCTGCCAACCTAGGTGGCCGCCTAGTTTGCTTGATGGTTGGCCTGGTCCTGTTTGGAAGCTATTTTACAAAGGCATAGAGGCACCTATATGCCTTATAGAATACTAGTGAAAATCCAGCAGCAATAGCACCCATATTAAAGGCGTAGACATTTCATCTGTTTGAGAGTGGATATGCCTGAGTGGACAAGTTAATGTGTAGATTAAGGTATTTTATGATCAACACACATACTTCATGACTCTCCCTGCACACCACTCAAACCAAGACCACACCTATAATAAAGTGCATGGTGCAACCGAAGCAAGTTAAAAATGCACCTGTGCGACTAACAAATCTGGTGCCCCCCTCCACCCATCCACGTGCAGTAACTCACTCTTTTTGAGCTTCCTGGAAGCCCAGTGATATTGGTTTCCCTTTCTGTGCTTGTGCCCTGTGTGGCCATACTGCTTGCACAGCCCTTGGTACAGCCCTGAGTGCACGCTTTCATGTCATCAAGCATACGTTTACATCTGCCACAGTTTTATAAGAAGAAAAAGGAAGTTGATGTTTCATGAGAAGCTTGACTTCTCTTTACAACATTTCCAACAAAAAGTAATGAGGTGATTTATTTTACACTTTTTAGACTTTTTTCCTGACTATATATTTTTGGATTATTATTTTGCTGGGCTACTGGTGATTTTTATTTACAATTTTATAAGAGCCATTTTATCTCCATATATTGCTACATATGCACTAAAATGACTTCATAAATTATCCCATAATGTTGTACAATTAACTACTCATAAAAGTACCCTTAACTGCATCCATGTCATTCAACAGGGGCATTGATGTGCATTATCAGCTTGATGCCCAATGCTGTGGCCAACTTTCTTTTTTTTTTTAAACTTTTATTTTCATTTTGCAACAAACAAAAGAAACAACACACCAAAGGAGACAAAACAAGTATACAATAAGGAAAAGCAAACCCCATTACCCCCCACCCCCATGCTTCTTCTCTAGCCGATTATGTCAGCATGTGAGCGCTTCCAAACAACAGTGATTGTACATCAAAACGATCAAAAGAGTATCTACGATACAGAATGATCATGGGACAGAGATATATACAAGTTTAGACAGTCAGATGAGAGCATTTAGCAGAATGTACATAGTCATTGAGCAACTTCCATTTAGACCGATGATGAGGAGTCTGAACGGGGGAAGCAAACATACGAGGTATTTGTTCATATTTACTGTAGAGACAGACATGATTCCACCATTCATTGGGGCTCAGATGGGAGCTATTTTTCCAGTATTTCGTAATTAGGGAAATAGCAATGCCAAGCATAAAGTCCAAAAGGAAGTAAGCCGTTTTTGGAAGAGAGGGGATCCCCGCAGCTGAGCGAAGTCCCACTATCCTCCAAGAAAGGGGCTCTTGAAAGTGCAAAATAGACTGAATACGACCCCAGACCCGACGCCAGTAATACTGTAGTGCGGGACAGTCATACATAACATGAGGTAGTGAACCAATGGCCGCATGGTATGTCCAACAACTATTGCCCTGAGTAGTGTTCCATTTGGCTAATCTGTCAGGAGTGTAAAAACACCGGTGGGCTAGAAAGAAGAGTGTCTGAGTGAGTGAGGCGGATCGGGAAACCCGTGTCACCACTTAACATATTTTCTACACCATCCACTAAATGTATCGAGGACACCATAGCATCTCTCAACACCTCCACCGCACAAACTGACCCATGTCCAGCTTTTTGGATCAAGGAGCTACGTGATGTGTTCAGCCCTGTCATTGCAAAAATAATGAAACTATCCTTCACTACATCATATTTCCCCACTTCACTTAAGCAGACTTCCATTAGACCACTATTGAAGAACCCCAAGCTTGATCCACAAAGAACTGACTCTTACCGACCAATAGCCAGCATCCCCCTCTTGGCCAAAATAATTGAGAAAGAAGCACAACGGCAAATTTAAGACCACATCGATGCTGCCTCCCCCTTAGATAGCTGCCAACACGGATTCAGAGAATATCATGGGGTAGAGACACTACTCACTGGTCTTTTCAATGAAATCATCACTGGAATTGACAACATCCGTCAAGGTTTTGTGCTCATATTTCTAGACATTGCCGCGGCGTTCGACTCCGTGAGTCACGAAATTCTCCTCGGAAGACTGAAGGAGAAGGGAGTCTGCAACAGTGCACTAGAATGGTGCAAATCTTACCTTGACGACAGATGGCAATATGTGAAATCAGGATCAGAGGAGTCAACACATTTCCATCAAAAGCAAGGAGTACCCCAGGGCTCATCGTTATCCTCATTACTTTTCAATATCTACATGCAGCCCATCTGCAATATCATAAGATCATTCAACGTGAATTGTTTGATATATGCAGACGATATCCTATTATACATGCCCTTCTCCACAACTCACATGGACCTGACCCCCCTCACAGACTGCTTCAACGCAGTTTCAACTTGGCTCCAAACACAGAACCTTCGCATCCAACATAAAAAAACGGAGGTGCTATTCATCACCAGAGACACCTACTTTACCCCCCCATCCCATGTCAGTGTCAATGAAGCTGATTTGAGAACCAAAGATGCAATAAAATATTTGGGAGTTACTTTGGATCAACATCTTAACTTGAAAAGCCACATAAGCAACATAGTCAAAGCCGTCTACTTCAAAATACGCTCTCTCAAGCACCTACGCTCCCTATTGGACCCAGATGACTTCCGAACCATATATCAAGCGCTGATACTGCCGCACTTTGATTTTGCAAATTCCATCTTACAAGGTCTCCCCCAATCCACATTAACCCCCTTACAGTTGGCCATGAACACCGCAGCTAGGATCCTTTACGGAGCATCCAGATATGACCACGTGACCCCCATTCTCAAACAGCTGCACTGGCTACCAATCAATGGGAGAATCACCTTCAAAACCCTTCTATTAGCTTTCAAAGCAATCAAAGGTATTTCAGCCTCCTCACTCACTCATCTTATCCACTTTGTCCCTCCCAACAGATCCAGAAGATCAACAGCTGTAAACTTGCTTGCAATACCAAAGGCTTCGACAAAGTACAACTTATCAACCACAAACAGGTCTTTCAGCTGTTACGTACCCAAATGCTGGAATGCTCTACCCCCTGACATTAGGGCCATAGCCAGCCTATATCAGTTCAGGAAGGCCCTAAAAACCCACTTGTTCCTCCAACACTTACCTGACAGCAATTGATCCTAGATATACCCTCCAGGAATTGACCCAATTTAGTTAGAAAAGACCTACATGCATTATCTGACTTTTATCTATCCTTCCAATGTAAATAGATTATGTATATAGTTGACCCTGTTTTCCATGTTTATACTCCTGTTCGATGTAAACCTGACAGCTTGTTGTGATGGTCGTTAAGTTATAATGTAAACCGCACTGATGCTAAATAGCGCGGTATATAAGAAACTGTAATAAATAAATAAATAAATAAATACTCCAGACAAGGCTCCATTGCTCCGGGGTCAAAGTCACATGCAATTCTCTCTCCCATGCTTTCTGCGCTATAGGGGTATCTCTAGTTATAGCATTACATAAGGTTTTATAAAAATTGGATGCTACACCCGGTGAACTACCGATAGATCGGATAGTCTCCGACCAACCTTGTGTAGGGGATGCCGATGGCGGGAGCACCTTAGCACTCCGAAGGCAATGCTGAAGTTGCACCAACTGAAAGTAGTGTTTCGCTGGGAGACCAAATTCAATTTGCAATTCACTAAAAGTTTTCCAGCGACCATCATGGAACAACTGGCTAGGAATCCAAATGCCCCTAGTGTACCAGGGGCTCCACGCCATCGGCTTATTTTGTATTCGAAATCGAGTATTGTACCAAAGCGGGAGCCTGTCTAACGGACAGAGTCGGGAGTCTAAAGATTGCATAAGAGTATTAAAGGCACCTAAAGTGTCTAAAAGCATTGGTGGATAGTGGGAGTCTGATGGGAGAGTCATACCAGGGAGAAAAGGAAGAGGAATCGGTTTGCAAAGGTCCTCTTCTATGTCTAGCCACACAGGTCTACTCGGTACTAGGTCTTCCAGCCAACGAGCGCCTTGTTTGAGAAGAAAAGATTGATGGTACTTCAGGAAATCTGGGAATCTGACACCCCCATTTTCCTTATCTGCTTGCAGCTTATGTTTCGCTATCCTAGGTGTCTTGTTTTGCCATAAGTATCTAGTCAGAAGGCCCTCTATATCTTTATATGTACGTCGAGGTAAGAGACAGGGCAACATTTCTAAAATATAATTCACTTTCGGAACAATCATCATTTTTATGGTTTCTAAGCGACCCCACCAGGTAAGTGTTAAAGGAGTCCAGCGGTGAGTAAGCGCCCGGACTTTAGAGGTTAAGTCTTTGGCATTGAAGGAGATAGTGTCTTCCAAAGGAGAACAATAGTGAACCCCGAGGTATTTGACCATGCGAGGTTGCCATAAAAAGGGGAAGGGTTGCATATCTGCCTGATGAAGCAAAGGATTTAATGGAAAGGCTACCGACTTGGTCCAATTTATCTTATAACCGGACAGTTGTGAGTATTTACCAATTTGCTCTAGGACAGCCGGTACTGAGTCTATAGAGACAAAAAGCATAAGGTCATCAGCATACGCTGAAATTTTGATTTCCCTATGGGAGAAGGGGACTCCATGAATCTCCTCCGATTGCCGGATTAGTAAAGCCAAGGGTTCGAGTGCAAGATCGAAAAGAAGTGGAGACAGTGGGCATCCCTGGCAAGTACCGCGTTGAAGGGGAAAAGGCTGAGACTTTAAAGCATTGGCACATATACTGGCTGTAGGCTGTGCATACATGGTGCGGAGACAACGGAGAAAACCTTCCCTGAATCCGTACCAGCGGAGGACTGCAAACAGGAAGGGCCACTCTAAACGATCAAAGGCCTTCTCAGCATCAAGTGAGAGGCCAACAAATGGGCGATCAAGATTAACTGCGGCAGTCAGTACATGACATAGAGTCCGAGCATTGTCAGCAGTTGATCTACCAGGAATGAAACCGCATTGATCTGGGTGTATTAAGGTAGACATCCTATCAGAGAGCCGGGTGGAGAGAATGGTGGCAAATATTTTATAGTCCGCGTTTAGGAGGGAAATTGGACGATAATTAGCTGTTAGTTGCGGGTCTCTCCCCTCTTTCTCAAAAACTACTACATTGGCCATTGAAAAGGACCCAGAAGGAGAACCCTCCTCGGCCAGAGCAGAAAAATAAAGGTTCAAAACTGGAGCTAAGTCAGCGTGAAAGGTTTTGTAGAATTCAGCAGGGAGGCCGTCTGGGCCTGCGGCTCGACCTGAGGCACATTTCTTGATAGCAGAATGAATTTCTGATAAAGTAAATGGTTTGTCCATGGCCACTCTATCTTCGTCAGATAGGGTCGGCCTTTGTACCCCTGAAAGTAAGCGTTCAAATACTTCTGGCTCAAAATCACATTCAGATTGATAAAGCCGAGTATAAAAATCACGAAAGAGTTCTAAGATTTCTGTATCTTTAGTGACCAAGCCCCCCCCCCCGACGGATTACGGAGGGCGGTAACACGCTTGGCTTCTTTTTGACCTTTTAGGGCATTTGCTAATAATTTGCCGGCACGGTTATTTTCCCGGTAATATATCCCTTGTTGTGATTCAATATTTTTAACAGCAGCAGTGTACAAAAGCTGATTGTATTGAAAACGCAAGCGTTGTAAACGGAGTAAAATACATGGGTCAGTACGGGACTGAGGAGACGCTCCCCAGCTTGTATCTGCTGCTCTAAAATCAGTAAGTGCTGCTTTCTTTGTTTCCCCTGCCGAATTTGATAGCTAGTTATAGTTGCGCGGATAGATGCTTTAAAACCCTCCCACCAAGCCCAGCTCGCTGTGTCATGGGGTGAGTTAAAATGAAAATAATCTTGGATAGCGGCCTTTATATCAACCTGAAAATCTTTTTGACCTAGTAGGGATCTATCAAAAAACCAAGCTCGGGGAGAATCGTCCCGCGCAGTGACATGTAATGATAAAGATATGGCAGCATGATCTGAAATATGGAGAGGATGAGTCCTAGCCGTGTCCACTTGAGAAATCAGTGCTTTGGAAATGAGAAAGAAATCTATTCTAGATTGGGAGTGATGGGGGGCAGAAAAAAAAAGTAAACTCTAAGTCGGAGGGGTGAAGCAGCCTCCATATATCTACCAGCGCAAGATCTTGCATCAGAGCTGTAAGGGTAGCAAGACTCTTGGGTGGACTACTCGTTCTAGGCGGCTGTCTATCTATCAAAGGGTCTAACACTTGATTAAAATCACCACCAAGTATTAATGGAGCATTGGCAGAGGCCTGTGCCAACTGCGCAATACTTGCATAGTAAGCAGGGTTGTCCACATTCGGGGCATAAATGCAAATACACGTGAATTCACTATCTCCAACCTTAAGGTGTACACGGGCCCATCTACCCTCCTTGTCAGCGCTAGTATCAATTATAGTAGCTTGCAAAGACTTCTTAACCAGAATGGCTACCCCGCACCGTTTGGAAACGGCGGGAGAATAGGCAGCCACCATGTAAGGCTTAGCATTGAGTTTCAGTGTTTCAGCAGAGTTTAGATGCGTTTCCTGAAGAAACACTAAATCAGCATGCTCATGGCTAAGATAGCTAAGGATTTTCTTTCTTTTGATTGGACTATTAATGCCTTTTACGTTGAGTGATAAGATTTTACATAAGGCCATTCAGAAAAGTTAAAAATTCTGAGCATGATAGCGCACATAATTTCACAATGTCCCTCATATTGACTGTATCTGGCTGTACACATGACATAAAAGAAAATAAGCTAATATAATACAATGAAGCGCCCCACATTAAAAAAGAAAAACCGCAGTGCGGTAGAGAAGAAGCAGAACCCCAGAAATTACTGGCGACCATGTGTCTGCGGGGAGAAACCCCAGAGAAGGCCGCAATTGAAAAAACACATAACCTGTAGGACTGTGCGTGCTCCGAATCCGACCGAGGCACACATCATGGAGGGATAGGAGACCAAAAAACAAAAAAGTCATATAGAGAAAGAAAGAAAGTCCAGGTAGTCTCTGTGCTTGACTATGACCGCCGCATCGGGCCCTTCAAAATGGCAGACAGAGCCGGCAAATAAAAGTCCAAGTTTTTGGATTAGCGCATCTGCTCTGCTTCTTTGGAGTCTAAAAATGTTGATAGTAGATCAGGATCTTCGAATGTCCTGGTTTGGTTGTGGAGAGTCACTCGGAGCTTCGCTGGATACAACAGGCCAAAGCGAGCCTGTAGCTGTTGAAGTCGAGGGCGAAAAGCAAGGAGTTTCTTCCAACGGTCAACGGTAGGCTTTGCCAAATCAGGGAAGAAGGAGACTTTGTGACCTTCAAATTCCAAATGATGATTCGCCCGGGCAGCATTTAAAATTTGTTCCACTTGTTGATATCGTAGCAAGCGAAAGATAATAGGCCGGGGGTCGTTCGGTTTGAGCGCCATGTGGGTAGGAACACGGTGTGCACGATCGATTTCCAGTTCTCTATGAAAAGTGATCTTCAGCAAGGAGGGAAGAGTTTTGAGCAGGAATTCTCTTATATCTCCTGCTTCCACCCCCTCCGGTATTCCAATGAGCCTCACATTGTTGCGACGGGCTCGATTATCGCTATCTTCTAACTCCTTTTGAAGATTCTGTATCTGGCGCTCAGCCTTGTCCAGTTTGCCCAAGCGCACCGCGTGCGAGTCGAGGACCCCCGCCATGTTGTCCTGCCGTAATGAGAGACTTTCAAGTCGGTCCTGGAGTACTCCAAAGTCTTCTCGCATGGCTCGGAGCGCTTCTCCATTGGACTGCACCAATTCCTTCACGCCGCGTATTTCCTCTAAAATCTCCAGGTGCATTTCGGGGTTTTCACGAAATGGAACCATCTTCTGTGGGGAGGACACCTCTGTTTTGGAGCGTTTTCCGTGAGAAGAAGAAGGAGACCCGAAGTCCAAGCGCGCTGGTTTATGGGCCGCCATCCCCCCCGAGGTACCCCGGTCAGCTCGGAGCGAAATAGTAAGTTTGTAGAGGTATTAAGTCAGGATTCTAAGTAGGCCTCTCGGGAGCTTCAGCGCGAAGCGTCTTACCCGCTGGACATCAGGCTCCGCCCCCTCTGTGGCCAACTTTCTGAGAATGCTGGTCACTCCCCACACATTATCACAGAGGTTTTGCACGTAATGCACCTTTAGAATTGGAGTTAGTTCACATTAACTACTACTACTATTACTACTGACCATTTGTATAGTGCTACAAGGCATACACAGCGCTGTACAGACACATGTAGGAGACGGTTCCTGCTCATCAGAGCTTACAATCTAGTCAAGACAGACATTACAACAGCTGAGGACAAGGATACATCTAGTGGAATGGTAAGGAAACACATAGGAGATTAAACGATCAGGATCCAAAAGCAGTCTCAAAGAGTTGAGTTTTCAGCCTGAATTTGAAAAGGGCCCGAAATGAAGCCTGCCTGCATACTCAGGTAGTTTGTTCCAGGCATAAGGAGCAGAAAGGTGAAAGGATCAAAGTCTGGAGTTGGAAGTAGAAGAGAAAAGCACAGACAAAAGCGATTTGTCAGAAGAGCAGAGTTCCTGCAGGGAGGGGCCCAGGGAGAGACAAGAGAGGAAAGGTAGTGAGGAACAGCAGAATAAGTGCACCTATAGGTCAGCAGGAGAAGTCCGAGCTGGATACAGAAATGGATATGGAGCCAATGAAGCGACCTGAGAAGAGGGGCTACATGAGCATATTGAGGCTGGTGGAAGATCAGCCACTCAGTTAAGCCCTGAACAGACTGAAGGAGAGAGAGATGACCCAGAGTGAGACCAGCAAGGAGGAGGCTGCAATAGTCTAGACAGGAGGTGACGAAAGAGTGGATAAGCGTTTCCGTAGTTTGTTCAGAGAGGAAGGGACAAACCCTGGCATTAAGGGTAACACCCTACCACTCTTTAGTAAATAGGCCACTAAGCAACATTACAGGGCTATGTAGTGATTAATTTCTGAAATTTTAATTGTGATTACACTAGACTTTCACCTTATTTTGTTTTGAATAATAAAATGCAATTATTTCCCGATACCCTAACAGCTCCAATCCAATGAATGAGATCATCCTCATATGACCTGATGGTGTCCATCTTTGTCTCTTTCTGTAGGGAGAAGTCTACCCAATCGGAAATCCAGTGAAGTATTCAGTTAATCCAGTGGCAGTTTCTCTTCCCGATGATAGAAGCTACATGCTATATGCTGGCCTCTCAAACTATTTTTTTTACACTTTAGCAACCAGCTATTTCATCGCTGGTGCCTTAGAAATTACCCTCACTAACAGTCAGGTGAGTTGTGCTGACACCAATAGCAGAAATCTGGGGGAAGGTGAATGGGTTATAAAGACAAGGTTTAAACAGTAATTTATAAATTTCTGCTCTCAGTGATATGTCACCACTGTGAAGGACATAATCATTTTATACTGCTGTTTTTATGTTGTTGGATTTTGTCTATTTGCTGCCATGTGGGTGGATATATTTATTTGCCATACTTTGCCTTGGGTATCTGGAAAGATGTGTCATAAATGTTATGAAGAAACAAATATGTAATTGTCATTTGGCAAAACTACAGTTATTATATGCTTTGGCTTTGCAATCATATCTTATCATGGAGTGAAAATAATTTTTCAAGCAATTGCAGAAAAATAATGAGTAAATATTCTTGACCAAGCTAGGGAAGAAGTACCATAATAGGGCCATGATATTGGCTCTACACCAACCTCTTCCAAAGAATAATGGAGCATTGAGCTCGGGTGAGAAAATGTCTGCCCGAAAAAACAATGGGATTGGGTTTCTGAGAAGAATGTAAGAAACTAGAATACAGAGAATGTGTCATTGACCTATCAGAGGCTAGCGGCATGCATGGAGACTTACCTTCATTTTAGGGGCTACAGATTCAGAGATAAGCTGATGGGGTTGTAACAGCCTGTGACTCTCCCACTCATCCCAAAATTGGGACCGGTCACATGCATTGGATAGGATGCTGAGGGAGGGGTGAAGAAGGATTGGGGGAATTGTAGCAGCTGGAGCAGTATTTAGGGAAGTGACCCCTCATGGTTGGTTAGCCCCAAGCAGTATGAGAGAGGAGACAGGGAGAAAGGGACCTTAGACGCCTGCAAAATGGGATTCACCACCATGGGTGGGGTAGGTCACATTTTCTTTGGTACTTGAAGTAAGACTTGGCCAGATAATACCACAGGCTGAGGAATGAATAGAAAATCCCATATTTTGGTGAAGAGATGGGACTTTACAATCTAGCCTTGTTGAAATCTGGAAGTCAATGTTCTGTTGATGGTTAATGTAATGGTAAAGTTGTGAAGGGTTGATAAAGCTGCAGGCAAAATGTTGCCACTACTCTTGTGCCTGTTAGGGTTATTTAGGAGTAAATTAGTCATGAAGAGGGTGATAGAGTGGCGGACGGAGCATGAATGCCAACATTAGGAGTTTGTGATCTCAGAAGATTCTCCTTTCCATGAACAGTGTTAGCAGCAGTACAAAAAATGGCTAAGAATCAATGCCTGGCTCTCATCATCAGTTGATTTCTTATATAGACATAGATAAAATTAGATTTAGATATAAAACAATTGATCATGTATAAAGAATTTCATTTATTTATTTAAAGCATTTCTTGCATTTCCTTTCAGTTCCCTGATGCGTTTTGGCTAAGAACAGAAGGGTATAAGCGTGTGTTTTCTGAGGTGGGCTAGTTTCATTTTATGAAAGGCTGAGTCCTTGTCTTTACAGCTTTGGCCATTCTCTTCTTCTTCCTCTCAGGCTTCTTGTTGCATTGCTTACCGATTTCTTGTCTTGTTTCACGAGTCTTAAGTTTCTGAGATATGTCTCACAGATATACATTAATCAGGATTTATTTTTTTCCTGGACTGAGGGACTGTGTGCGTCAGAATTAAAGTTTCATGTGCCAGATTAAATTTGTGGAGATAACCGAGATCACGTGTGCTCTTATCTGCCATGAGATGATGTTTACTATGGCTCAGGTTATAAGGTATCAGTCTAATTCTATGGTTCACACAGGGCACATTGTGAATGACTCTGGCACGGCCTCCTGCTCATTATTCTGTTATTGATCTATAAACCTACTGTTTTGCAAAGTAAACGCTGTATTTTATTTCGGAAATTTGTATTTCCAAATCAGCAACTCGGCTTCTTATCTACCAGCTTTTGAAAAATTCTGGCCCATTATCCTTTGATATCACACACACACGCGCACGCACACACACACACACAGACACACACACTTGAATAGTGAATTCACTACACTGTATCCTAACCTTTTTGTAAATAACACCTGTAAATAGAAATGTCAGCTCGCTGCCTATTCCCTGTAAAAAGTTAGAAACTTCTGATCAAGTTATACACCTTGTAAATAGTTTTAATAATTTACTGTTCTGTTATATGTAAAAAGTTAAAAAGTTCTTGTTCAATGTACTGTTATACGAACGTATACAAAACTGTTAAATTGTTCCATGTAAACCGCCCCTGATCTCTGGAAGGGGCGGTATAGAAGAAATAGATAAATAAATAAATAAATAAATAAAAAGATATGTACAGTATTGTAGAAAAATGGTAGAATTTTGTCTCCCTGATTTATCTATTATAAAATTGACCTCCCTCCCCTCCCAGAATGCTGTACATTATCCAGAGTCTTGGCCCCTGCAAATGACATTCACAGCTACTCAAGCACCCGTCGTGATTTTAACTCCGGGCAATCTGACCCTGCATGCATTCAGCTTCCTTAAGGCATCCACGATTCTGCCAGACTCGAACATCAAAGCCATGTTTTCACTGCACCTGGTAAGAATTTGGTTTTAAAAAGCATGCTGATTTCAAGCAAATGTCTTTATAGGCTGCCTTCCCAGCCCCCAAGGCCAGTTGGTTGGGATGAAACATAGTAAGGAAGCAAATTATGGCAGATAAAGATGAAATATCCAATCCGCCCACTTTGGATGATGCGCACAGAAATTACCATATGGAATGTAGCACCCAGCTCCCCTCCTCCCGTGTCCCTCGCCTAACCTACTAAAGTAGCGATCTTGCCTTTCAGGGTTAAACTGTTATGCCATGCAGGCTGCCCCCCAACACGTTCGCGTAGATTCGCCAGTTGTAACTGCCACTCATTAGCTATCTTCTACTACTTCGCCTGAGTTACAACCTGTCTTACAAAAAAATCATGTGATAAAATTCAACAATTCAATAAACAAAATAGTTTGGAGGTTAGAAAGTCCTTAATGTACGTCTATGACAACTCACATGCATTATGGTCTCATAAAATACCGACCAAAGTATGTGTGTTGACATGAAGGTGAATATTTTACCAATAGGCATAGCTGGGGACATGGTTTGGGCAGACAATGGGTGGAGTTCCCAAGAACACTCATTGATTATAAAATATCTTTATTTACGTGTAACCCTGCAAACTTTATATGCGTTAATTTACAATTGTAAATAGCCACAGCTGAATTTAAGGTGTGATCTCTATCACTTACGCTGGTATTTTATAAAGGCGCCTACTTGTCTTTATAAAACAGGTTTACAATAGGCATGTTTTGATGGCCATAACTGTGGTGCTCTGTTAAGAAATTACCCTCTTTTAGTGTTTGTGAGGGACGAATAGCAATAGAACTGATTTACGTCCTCTGTCTGATACATTGTACACCATGGGTCATGGAAGTGCAAGCTCATTCTTTCAGTGGCTAGGGGGATGGATGAGTTGTTCAATGCATCAGTGGTAAAATATGTGAGTGAAACAAAGAAAAGTGGGCCTGGACCACAAAGTTCAGCAGTGGCTATTTACTATTGTAAATTAACACACATAAAGTCATATTACATGCCCAAAAAGGCCCTTATGCCTAAAACTTTCTTGATAAAATTAACCCCTCACTATCTAACTAATCAGCCGCTTCAAATAGGCCATCTATAAGGCCACGAGGCCAGTCGCTTTGTTCAGAGCGAAGTTCATGTTTTTTAATAAAACTTTCTGTGGGTTACAATTCATGTGGAGGGAGGAGTGGCCTAGTGGTTGGGGCAAGGTACCACAGACCAGAAGGGCAGTGGTTCAAATCCCACTAGAGGACAGCAACCTTGGGCCGGAAGGACTGGGGTTTCTATTTCCACAGGTGCTCCTTGTGGTCTTGGGCAAGCCACTCAACCCTCCATTGCCCATGTTCTCTGTAAGTATTAGTGTATGTGTCTCATATCCCCTCGTGTTAAAATGTATACCCCAATTGTGTTGTGACCACTTTGATTGAAGGATAAGGTGGTATACAAAAACTGTCTAAATAAATAAATAAATGTGTCATACCATTTTGTGTATGCTTTTACCCACTGTAGGGGTAGGCATTCCCGAGGAAGGGATTCGAGCAGGGTTTTGAAAACTTGTGCGGGCGATTTTCCTGGAATAATTTTCAAAGTGGCAATATATGTGCCCTTTCACTTTGAAAATGCTGCATGGTTCATAGAGTAAAAAGTACATACGTACATTTTGCCACTGTGAGCAGTGATAAAATTAGTCCATAGATGATCTAACAGTGACAGGACAACACTACCAGCTGGCTAACTAATGTGCTAGCAATGGAGTTTGACCCACTAGAAGCCACACTGAGTCACCAGCTGCAGGGCTGGCCCAAGGATATCTGTCATGCTAGGTGAACCTTCAGTCATCTACCCTGCTGGCAGCTCAGAGTTCTATCTCCTCCCTATAGTACAGCATCTCCCCTTCCCTTCTCTTCCCTCCCCTACCCCTCTCTAGGTGTTCATCATCTCCTCTTTCCTTCCCTATCCCCTCCCCAAGGTGTCTAGTACCTCTTGCTAGAAAACCAGATATCTCAGCTGCGTTATTCATCTGTTTCCTGCAGAAGGCCAGTCTCAGCACAAATAACCTGCAAATATCACAACTGAACCTGACTAGCTCCCTTACCCTGAACAGGTGATGTATTCCTCTTCTAATTGTACATAGTGAGAGAGTCACCAAGAAAGCATGCTTAGCAATAATAAATGCATTTGTTTATTTAAATGGGTCTGACATTCAAAAGGGATTTTGTGATTAGTAACACCTGTTGCGCGCATAAACTCCACAGAGCCCAATATTCAACAGTGCTAAATATCCCCACAGATCACCTTGGCAACATCTGACTAGTGCCGAGTGGTCTTTGGATAGGGCTAGGGTGGTCCCAGCACCTATCTGGTTAGCAACGATTCTTAGGACTACTAACTTGATAGGTAGCTGCAGAAAGTTGGGAGAGTCATTGACCTATTCTAGCTTTATGTGGTTGTGCTATCCGGTCAGTGACTGAATTACACCTCTAACTAATGACTAAGGCTGGTGCTGAAATCAGATAGTCAGTGGAAGAGGATATCTTGCATCCAGTACTGAATATCCGGTTTCAATTCTGTCCTCGGTGGCCAGGCGCTTTACCAGTGCTGACTACTGTGGGCTGAATATTGGAACCAATGTTTTTATTCCATCTATCAATACCAGTTCTAGGCAAGCCACATCAAATACTAAGAACTCTAAATACAGTCAGGAATAAAATAACATCAGATTGCCATGAAGGTAGCCTGGGGATACACTTATTGATAGTTAGAGAAGGAAAGATTGAGAAGGTGTTCTAATAAGAGGTCTGTAGTTATGTATTAATCATTTGCTTTCTTTTAAAGGAGTCCATGTACTAGAAATTAGGGGCATTTTTACTAAGCTTTAGTAAGCGTGTGCATGTGGAAAAATGTCCATGCCCTATGGTTTCCCAGTCTACCTTCATGGTAATCTGATGTTATTTTATTCCTGACTGTCAGTAACCAGGGGCAGCCCAAGGGGGGTGTGGGGCCTCATTTGTATAAGGGGCCTCATTTGCATAAATATTTGCATAATGTTACCATACACTAACTTTTAGCAAACATGCCTCTTAATGAGTATATGGATAAAGAAATACTAAAATATTTCTACATTACTATAATCCAGTGCCAACCGCCAGGCACATTAGGAAGTATTACATACGCTGCCCATTTAGAACCCATAGCAAACCCGCCGTATCATAACAGCACTACCAGGACTCACAAAGCACCAGATCTTACCTATCAAAAGGCAACACTGCAAATATTAAACCAATACATTTCAGAAAATAACAATACATGACCTACCGGGGAAAGAGAACAAGTGCCAATGTCAAATAGGAATTACATAAACAGAATACCTCAGCTCAGTTACACGTGCAGAACATAGAACATCACCAAACAAGGAATCATAATTTAGAAACAGGAAGACAATTATTAAACTGGGAACCCCAAAAGCCAAACTTGGAATGTGCAACAACACTGTAGAAATAAAACTATAAATTAATTTCCTCTTATACTAAACAAAGCACAGACGTTAATGATGCACATTTCCCAGAGCTGACATATTCCAGTTAATAAATTCAAAATAAAGAGATATCTTTCTACCTTTCGTGCATTTTTTTCAGTTGCAATTGCTCCATTTACTTTCTTCTGGTTTCTTCGTGTCTTCTGCTAACTCTCCATCGTCTGCTGTCTATTTGTCTTTTCTTCTCTCTTCTAGTTTCTTTTTCCATTCTCTCTCTACATCTGCTTTAATCTTTCTCCTTTTGCTCTTTCCTCATTCCTATTTCATCCACTTAAATTTTACCCCTCCATCCTCAATCTCCACTTACTCTCCCAATACCTGGACAATTGTAGATTTTTCTTCCCTCCCACACAAAATATTTTTCCCCTCTCCAATTCACTCTCCCAGCCCCATTCCATTCTAACCTTCCCCTAACATCAGCTCCTTTCTAGTTCTAGCCCCACCCAGCTTCCGCTCCCTTCTAGTCCCCGCATCAACCCATTTCCAGTCCTAGCCCCCCATCAGCCCATTTCCAGTCCTAGCTCTCCCATCCATTTCCAGTCCTATCCGAGTCCCTCCATCAGCTCATTTCCAATCCCAGCCCCCCATCAGCCCATTTCTAGTCCTTTCCTAGCCCCACCATCAGCCCATGTCAAATCCTAGCTCCCCTCCACTCAGCCCATTTCCAACCCAAGCCCTCCATGAGCCTACTTCCAGTTCTAGCCCCTCCATGAATTCATTTCAATCCAAACCCCCACCACAGCCCCATTTCCAATCTTAGCTCCCCCACAACAGCCCATTTCCAGTCCTATCCTAGCCCCTCCATCAGCCCATTTCCTGTCCTAGCTCCCCGTCCCACTCAGCCCATTTCCAGTCCTAGCTCCCTCCCCTCACAGCCCATTTCCATTCCAAGACCCCCTCCCATCAGCTATTTGCAGTTCAAGCCCCCACTTCCACTCATCCCATTTCCATTCCAAGCCCCTATCCCCATCAGCTTTTTGCAGTTCAAGCCTCCCCTTCCACTCAGCCCATTTCCAGTCCTAGCAACCCCCCAACCCATTACCAGTCCTAGCCCCCCATAGCCCATTACCAGTCCGAACCCCCCCATCAGCCGACTTCCAGTCCTAAGATCATCAGCCCATTTCCAGTCTTAGCCCCCCATAGCCCATTACCAGTCCTAACCCCCCCATCAGCCCACTACCAGTCCTTACCCCATCAGCCCACCTCAAATCCTACCCCCCCATCATCCCTTTCCAGTCCTAGTCCCCCCATAGTACATTACCAGTCCTAACCCCCTATCGACCCACTTCCAGTCTTTACCCCCCCATCACCCTTTTCAGTCTTAGCTCCCCCCATAGCCCATTACCAGTCCTAACCCCCCCCATCAGCCCACCTCAAGTCCTAACCCCCCATCAGCCCATTTCCAGTCCTACCCCCCATAGCCCATTACCAGTCCTAACCCCCCATCAGCCCACTTCCAGTCCTAACCCCCCCATCACCCCATTTTCAGTCTTAGCTCCCCCTCCCCCTCCCCATAGCCCATTACCCGTCCTAACCCCCCATCAGCCCATTTCGAGTCCTAGCCCCCCCCCATAAGCCCATTACCAGTCCTAACCCCCCCATCAGCCCACTTCCAGTCCTAACCCCCCATCAACCCACTTCCAGTCTTAGCTCCCCCATAGCCCATTACCAGTCCTACCCCATCAGTCCACCTCACCCTAACCCCCCATCAGCCCATTTCGAGTCCTAGCCCCCCATAAGCCCATTACCAGTCCTAACCTCCACATCAGCCTACTTCCGGTCCTAAACCCTATCACCCCATTTTCAGTCTTAGCTCCCCCCCCATATCCCATTACCAGTCCTAACCCCCCCATCAGCCCACAGCCCATTACCAGTCCTAACCCCATCAGCCCAACTCGTCGTAACCCACCATCAGCCCATTTTGAGTCCTAGCCCCCCCATAGCCCATTACCAGTCCTAACTCCCCCATCACCCCATTTCCAGACAGCCCCCCACAGCCCATTACTAGTTCTAACCCCCCCCCATCAGCCCACAGCCCATTACCAGTCCTAACCCCATCAGCCCACCTCAAGCCCTAACCCCCCCATCAGCCCATTTCCAGTCCTAGCCCCCCATAGCCCATTACCAGTCCTAACTCCCCATCAGCCCACTTCCAGCCCTAACCCCCCATCACCCCATTTTCAGTCTTAGCTCCCCCCATAGACCATTACTAGTCCTAACCCCCGCAATCAGCCCCCAGCCCATTACCAGTCCTAACCCCGCCATCAGCCCACAGCCCATTACCAGTCCTAACCCAATCAGCCCACCTCAAGTCCTAACCCCCCCATCAGCCCATTTTGAGTCCTAGCTCCCCCCATAGCCCATTACCAGTCCTAACCCCCATCAGCCCACTTCCAGTCCTAACCCCCCTATCACCCTATTTTCAGTCTTAGCTCCCCCCATAGCCCATTACCAGTCCTAACCCCCCCATCAGCCCCCAGCCCATTACCAGTCCTAACCCCGCCATCAGCCCACAGCCCCTTACCAGTCCTAACCCCATCAGCCCACCTCAAGTCCTAACCCCCCCATCAGCCCATTTTGAGTCCTAGCTCCCCCCATAGCCCATTACCAGTCCTAACCCCCATCAGCCCACTTCCAGTCCTAACCCCCCTATCACCCCATTTTCAGTCTTAGCTCCCCCCATAGCCCATTACCAGTCCTAACCCCCCCATCAGCCCCCAGCCCATTGCCAGTCCTAACCCCCTCCCCCCATCAGCCCAGGGAAAGTTTAAAATAAAAAATAAAAAATAAAGCTGGCTGGCTGCTGTCGCTGCTGCCATGGCAGTGGCAGAATCGAGGGTCCCGCAGCTCCCACTCTACCCGGCAGAGCCCTCCCTCCCTCCCTACATCAGTCCCTTCGGCGCGGCTTTCAGAGCCGCAAAGAGAGAGTTTCTCCCTCGCGGGAGTCACAGCTCTGTTAAGCCCTCTGGGGCTGATGGGAAACTGGCATTTCCTGTTTCCCATCAGCCCTGGCGGGCTTAACAGAGTCACAAAAGAGAAATTCTCCCTTCACGGCTCTGAAAACCGCGCCCAAAGGGACTGATGCAGGGAGGGAGGGCTCTGCCAGGCAGGGGGGGGGCAGCGGGACACTCGATTCTGTTGCTGCCATGGCGGCAGCGGCAGCAGCCAGCCAGCTTTTTTTTTTAAAATTTACTTTTGAAGCAGAATGTTGTTTGTGCGGGGCCCCCTGAAACGTGGAGCCTGTGCAAAAAACATTCTCGCTCAATGGACGGGCCGGCCTTGTCAGTAACTGTCCTAACATTATGCAGTTACATATCCAGTTAGCAAGCTGAAAATGTTATTGGTGCAAACCAAGGGCCGTTAATGCAGAGGGTGTTCCCAGAATCTAACCTGCATGCAACACACAGGGAAGACCTACATTTCCTGTTCCTCAAGGTGCCACGAGGGGTAACACCATGAGACTAGTGCCATTTTGACGGCTTTTGGAGCAGGAGCAGAGGGGGAACACTCTTGGATCACCAGGAAGGCCACAGGTAAGAATTGGGGGGAGGGGGGGGTCAACGGGGTGGGAAGAGACGAGTTGGATGCCTGTGAGAGGTGAGGATGCCATGTTGGATGCTCTTCAGAGAAAGTGTAGTTCTGAAGGAAGGGTCTGGATTTGTGAGGGAGTTGAATGGTGGGGGGAGGAACTAGATAGATGGTGGAGCTTGACAGGTGGGGGGGGGGGACTTTGAATCTTTGGGGAGAAGGGTACCAACGTGGTATGGGTATTGATTTCACTGTGGACAGCAGCTGCATTACTGGGTTGCCCATAGTCCAGCTGCACTAAATGTCTCCTCTTGAGGTGGCATTAGGGGCATCTGCACTATCAACAGTCGTAACTGCTAGTGCCCAGTAATATTTCTTTCATTTTGTTTCATTTAGTTACATTTATATACCGCATGGTTGGATAGACTGATCTGTGCAGTGTACAACAAACGCACAAAAATGCATAAACATCTACAAGACCGCAACTGCCACCCATCCCTCTTACCCCCAGTCCCTATGGGTGCCACAAACCACACAAGATATTTAAAAAAATCCCTGCAACTAACATACTCCCTCCCCCTCCCTAAAAGCCTTACAAATAAAAAAGTCGTCAAAGTCCTCTGAAAGACACGCACATCATCCAAAAGACGCAGCTCTCAGGAAAATTTTCTTAATGCTATTTGTCGCTGGCCAACATGTCCACTCTCTGTCCTCTGCCCACCCATATTCTTCCCTGTGGGCATAAGCAGATAGCATGGAAATACCCCTGCAGTGTCTGTTTAGTGCTTCTGTGCTGTTAACAGGGGTCAACACATGCTGGATAGCACAAGCTCAAGCCTGTGCTACCAGCACATCTTAGTAAACATGCCCCTTAGTGTGTGCTAATGCTATTAGTGTGCACTAACTGTTTTGTAAATGATCACCAAAATTAAAGAGGAAGTGCTAGAGGGGACCCCAACTCCCGCTGGTAAATATCAGGGCAGAGCAGCAGCGGAAGTGTAACCTCTAGTGGTAGCGCTGCAAGACTACTGCTAGGGGTCAGTAAACACTTTATTTGTAGAGGTAGCTGTTAGGGCAGGAGTGAGTGGGAAGTGCTCCTGCCCCATCACCCCCCAGACTCTAAGGGATGAGTCGGGTTCCAAAGGAGGGAGGGAGAGAGGCAGAACCATCTCTATGTATGTGGTGGGGGACTTTTCTACAGTTTAGCCCTGTGTCAGGGTTGGGGAGGGCATTAGGCCTTCTTAACCACCAAGCATCAGAGGTTCCCCCTGATGGAGGAGGGTCTAGGCGACCTCAAATTTGGGCCAGTGGGTCCTTTAATTTTCTCCTGTTGCTGAAGCAGAGAACATATCTTTGTGCAATGCTTAGAGTGTGTACTTTTTAGCTTTTTTGTTTCATTAAAAAAAAAAAATCATAAACCCTCGCTGAGTTGCACAGGCAAAACTTTTGAAAAATCTTTTCCCCACACTATGGAACCCTAGAAACTGTGCACCAGGGTTAGTCTTTGGTTATGTGGATAACAGGCACATCCTTAGTACTCTCTCTAGCCCCCTTTATGGCCAACATACATCTGTTCATGGTACCTTCCTTTAAATATTTTGAAAGTGAGTTGTCATTTTTGCTTCATACGAAATATCAGTAAACTATCTGAATCTGCCTTAGAAACAGAAAATAATGGCAGAAAAAGTCCACACGACCTATCTAATCTGCTCTTCCATATCCACTACAATAGTGCCCTTTTATCCTTTAGAGATCTTCTGGGCTTGTCCCATGCTTTCTTGAATTTAGGTACCATCCTCATCTCCACTACCTCCACTGGGAGACTATTCCACTCTTTTCTTAAAGAAAGATTCCCGCATATTACTCCTGAGTCTATCCCCTTTCACTCTCATCCTATGTCCCCTCATAGCAGAGCTTGCTTTCAATTGAAAGAGGCTCTCCTCTTGGGCATTTATGCCACAGAGGTAATTAAACATCTCTATCATAACTCGTTTATCCTGCCTTTCCTCTAACATATACATATTAAGATCTTTAAGTCTGTCCCCATATGCTACATAACAAAGACTTCTAACCATCTTAATAGCCACACTCTGCACTGACTCCATCCTGCTTTTATCCTCTTGATGGTGTGGTTTACAGAACTGCACGCAATACTCCAAAGGTGGTCACACCAGAGAGTTGTACAGAGGCGCTGTCATCTCCTTTTTACTGCTGGCCATTCATCTCCCTATGCACCCAAGCGTCCTTCTGGTTTTTGCCGTTGTATTTTCTACCTGTTTAGCCGCTTTCAGATCATCAGAAACAATCACACCCAGGTCCTGCTCTTCTTTCATGGATAGAAGTACTTTGTCCCCCTACACTGTACCGTTCCCTTGGATTTTTGCAGCCCAGATGCATGACCCTGCCTTGTTTAGCATTAAATCTCAGCTGCCAAATTCTCGATCCCTCCTGCCCCCTCCTGCTCCCTAGTTTCCCCCTCTATGAATCATCCTGGCGTGTTATAAATGTTCTGTGTCCTGTCAATCTTCTTTCTTGCCTTTACTGTAGTAATTGGAGGTCCTTTCAGTCTCTCCTTTTCCCCGACATTTTTTAATTGTAAATCACTCTGCATATACCTTTCAGTAGGGCAGTATATCAAATTAAACAAACAATAAACGAGGCAGACAACAGAGGGCACAGGATGGGACATGCTCTGGGAAGGGTCATTTTAAAAGTCTTAGTCATGATTTGGATGTCCAAAAATGTGCATGTGAACGTCGAAATCACGGAGACATCCCTAGAGCCGTTTTACAAATCATTTTCAAAGACATCTCCAGTATGGGGCCAGGCAGGGGGGGCACAGTAGAGGACCGTCTGGGGCGGTGCAATGGACCTCCTAAATTTCAGTAACGAGGATGTCTGTGACCCCATCCAAGTTTAGACCTTCTGCAAGCAGGAATAGACATTGGGAAAATGCTCAGTTTGGCAGTGAAATATCTGGAGAGTGTAGAGGAAGCGGAACTCCACCATCCCCAGTACTTGGCACGATCACAGTGCTAGCAACAGTAGGATTTGGTTTCCCTAGGTCTAGCCCACTACTCTAACTATTAGACTGTTCTTAGATGTCCCCAGTCTTGGCTAACATCCCGGGGGTTTCTATGTAGACAGCCCCCCCAGACATCCACATCAGACATGTCCATGTTTGTGAAATCATGCCCGAACTTGGATGTGCCTGCTTGTCTTTTTTGGACTTTGTGTCTTGGAAGTCCCGGATTGCAGCTGGATGCCATTTGTAAAATGACCCTTCATTCCAGAAAGCATAATATTCAACACTAAACCAGCTAAATTTCATCTACAAAAATGGACATCTGATATCTAACCATTAGGCTTATCTGTATTTTACTTTGCACGCTTAAGAAGTGATTTTGGAAGGGTTAGGCAACATTTACATGTATAAAACTAGAATACACGTAAGTACTGATTTTATAAAAGGTGCTAGTTATATGTGGAAGAAGCGGCTTGCGGAAATTTTAAAAGGGGGCGTGTTCTGGGTGTGGTTTGGACAGCCCTTCAGAGTAAGAGATTTGTTTAATTTTAAAATATTTATATACTTCTCATAAATATGAATCTGTAATTTTATAACAGTAAAACATAATGCCATGGAAAATGTCCACACTAGCATTTGTACTGACTTTGAGTGCTAACCAATGGCTATTTGGTCCTGGTATATGAAGGGGTGCTTGAGACAGGAATAGTACTTACCCCTCAGGAGTTCAAAACCACCTCTAAATAGCAAAACTTGATTTGTGGAGCTTTGTACTGCTTGTATAAATAAGCAGTGCTAGTACTTGGGATGCTATGAAAAAATAGATCCAACGTTTGTTTTCCCACCTACACACCCTTTGCAAAGTTATGCTCCATACCATTGAGTGTGGCTGAATATCTGGGGAGATTTGACTAGTTCAACTTTCAGCTACTGTTGAATATTGATGCTACTCTATAAATTATTGTAGGATGAGAAAGTTATGAAAACACTCTTTAGAATATGCCTTCTTGGCATTTGTTTTGCTTATTTTGTTTAGATTACAGCTGTCTGAAATCAACTCTGCAGTTGGCAATGTTGACGTAAGTAGGTGATTGCCTATGTCTGCCATTGCCATTTCTGTGAACCCCTCAGGTCCCAGAGCCAGCCAAACTCTTTATTCTTCCTTTTACTACTACTACTGCTGAGCATTTGCATAGCGCTACCAGTCGTACGCAGCACTGTACAGACATGCAAGAGACAGTCCCTGCTCATCAGAGCTTACAGTCTAGTCAAGACAAAACACAGAAGGTGTAGGCAGGGATAAAGCAAGGGGAAAGAAAAAGGAGATCAGGTGAGTCAAGATCCAAAAGCAGGAGCGAAGAAGTGAGTTTTCAACTTGGATTTGAAGAGGGTCAGAGAAGGTGCTGGCGTACAGACACAGGTAGTTTGTTCCAGGCGTAAGGTGCAGCAAGGTGAAAGGAGCGAAGTCTGGAGTTAGCAGTAGAAGAGAAGGGCACAGATAGAAGCAGTTTGCTGGAAGAGCGGCGTTCCCGAGGGGGGGTTGTAAGGAGAGATAAGAGAAGAAAGGTACTGAGGAGCCGCAGAGTGAATGCATTTATAGGTCAGCAGGAGATGTTTGAACTGGATGCAGAAATGGATAGGGAGCCAATGAAGGGACTTGAGAAGAGGGGTAATATGGGCATGACGAGGCTGGCGGAAGATTAGTCACTCAGCAGAGTGTTGAACAGATTGAAGGGGAGAGAGATGATTCAAAGGGAGACCAGAAAGGAGTAGGTTACAGTAGTCAAGACGGGAGGTGATTAAGGAGTGGATAAGCGTTTTAGTAGTGTGTTCAGAGAGGAAAGGGCAGATTTTGCTAATGTTTTAGAGAAAGAAACGGCAGGTCTTAGCTACGAGATGGATATGTGTGGAGAAAGAGAGAGAGGAATCAAAGACAACTACCAGATTGTGGGCCGAGGAAACAGGATGGAGTACAGAGTTATCCACAGAGACTGAGAAAGGAGGGAGGGGAGGTTTTAGGGGGAAAGATAAGAAGTTCAGTCTTGGCCATGTTCAGTTTCAAGCGGCGGTGAGACATCCAGGCAGCAATGTCAGAAAGGCAAGCAGAGATCCGGGTCTGGATTGCCGGAGAGAGTTCAGACATAGAGAGGTAGATCTGGGAGTCATCAGCATACAGATGGTACTGAAATCCATGGAAAGAGATAAGCGCACCAAGGGACTGGGTATAGAGAGAGAAAAGGAGCGGACCCAAGACAGATCCTGGCGCAGATTAAAAGATACCATTGCGAGGGTGCTGCGGCGTGTGTCAGACCCTGTGTCTAATGCATGCTGCAGCACCCTCGCAATGTTTTCTTTCATCTGATCCGGGTCCTCTGCCGGCATTCCTGTCGGTGGGGGGAGGGGCAGAGCGTCGATCGCTCTGCACCTCCCCCCGCCGGCAGGAATGTTGGCGGCGGACCCAGCGCAGTTAGTGGGAACATTGGTCTTGACCCCTGTCCAGTAAGCTGGCTAAAAGTGGTCCGCGCAGAACTAGCACTATACATCCTTGATATGGTCAACACGTCACTGACACAGGGAATAATGCCTAAACTTCTGAAGCAAGCCTCAATTCGTCCAGTATTAAAAAAAACAAATCACTTTACAAACTCTGCCCTCCATCCTATAGGCCAATTTACAGCCCTTCATTTTTAGCCAAAATTATAGATCAAGCTGTTTACTCACAACTCCGTAACCACATGATATTCATGCTCCACTAGATATGCACCAATACGGTTTCCGGCCACACCATAGTGTTGAGACCCTGCTAAATGGGCTCTTTGACAACACAGGTCTGCAAAAAAACATTTTTCGAGAGCTGTTTTGGTTATTCCACGTAATCTTTATGTTTTTTGGTGCGCTGAATCCGAAAATGACCTCCATTTTGTCATAGGACATCACGTTTCCTGACATTTTAGGTAACTATGTTAAATAAGGTAATACTTCAAAATAAATGGAAATAGACTTATAAAATTAAAGTTTTATTACAATATTTTCATGGTAATCCTTTTTTGAACTGAAATAAGCTCACCTACACACACTAAACTCAATTCTTCTTCCTTGTGAGGCTCCTCTTGGTGCATTTACACTTGTGAGTAGCATCTGGAATGTCTCTCTGAAGCATCCAACAGTAGTCTGCCATCATTGTAATGCTCCATTTTCCCTGGTATCTCCTTTCCATCTCTTTAATGTCTTGGTGGAATCATTCACCTTGTTCCTCACTCACAGCTTCCAAATTTTCAGGAAAGTAGTCAAGGTGGGACTGGAGGAAATGCACTTTCAAACTCATCAGGCAACCTAAAGCTTGAAATGCTTTCAGCATTCGTTCGACGATCTTTTTGTAGTGAGGATCTTTGTTTTTGCCTAAAACTTTCTGTACAACTTCTTTAAATGCAATCCACCCTTCTTTTTGAGGATCCGTCATGGTATTGACAAACTCTTGATCAACTATAAGCCTTCTAATGTCTGGTCCGATGAACACACCTTCCTTCAATTTTGCCTCCGACAGGCCTGGAAACATGGTGACCACGTATTTGAAGCATTCTCCATCTCTTGGAAGTGATTTTACGAATTGCTTCATCAATCCCAATTTTATGTGGAGAGGTGGTAGAAGAACTTTATGGGAAGGTACCAAAGTTTCTCAGAGGACATTTTTTTTCACCGACTGTTAGCACCCTCGGCTGCCAACTCTTCTTGGTCCAGTGATTTTGTCAGTCCCGACTGTCCCATAGAGACAGAAAACAAGGATATTTGGTATACCCAGCTTTTTGCCCGAGCAGCATGCACAAGACCTTCAAGTCCCCACACACTTGCCAACCATGGTCTTCATATTTAAGTTTACGAAGAACCAATTCCAAGTTCTCATAGGTTTCCTTCAAGTGTACGGAATGACCTACAGGTATGGAAGCGTAAAAACCATTGTGGAGTAAAACTGCTTTGAGACTTCTTTTTGAAGAATCTATAAAAAGACGCCATTGCTCTGAATTATATTGGATTTTAAATTGACCCATCAGACCTTCGACATCGATGCAATAAACCAACTTGTCTTCCTGGGCGAAGTAAGGAACGAACTCCTTTTCACGATGTCTGAACCATGAAGATGACACTCCTGGCAACAATAAATTCCTGCTTTTCAGCCTTGATCCGAGTAACTCAGCGGCATCTTTGGGAAGATTCAAGTCTCTTACCAAATCATTCATCTCCTCCTGAGAAAACAATTTTGGTCTTGTATCATCTTCAAAGTCAGAACTTGATTCGTCATCTGGTTCAGGTATGACTTCACCTTCATCGGAGCTAGGTATCTCTTCCAAGGTAGCAGGGGGCTTGGGTACTGGTATATCTGTGCCATGGGGGATGGGACGAATTGCCGAGTGAAGATTGGGGTATGAAATGGAATGCTTCCATTTGGAATTAAACCCTTTCACATCGCATGAACAAAAGTAACAGCCGTCACTATGGTTCTTTTGCTCTCGCTATACCATAGGAATCCCATAACGGAAAGATTTTTTCTTACCCTTGAACCAGTTTCGGAGGTCCTCAACACACCGTTTGCACACTTTATGAGGCGCCCAGACTTTATCTTGATCTCCAATTTTTAGTCCAAAGTATGCAAAGTATACTTTTTTCACAAAATCTGTAATATTCTGCTGTTTCAACACTGTATATTCACCACAGATGAAACAGAAACTGTCTGGTGAATTTATACACTTTCGCGGAGCCATAACATAACGGTTGAAGAATGACAAGCTAACACGAATTGCGATGAAAAAGTGTGAACAGCCTTGAACCAATAACCTGATGATGATTCATGCACAAGTGTGGCATGCAGGAGAGAGCAGCTCTGTGTCTGTACATGAGACGTCACAGTGCTGGCCACGCCCCCCTGCACTGACCGGAGCTGCTGCCATCTTCCCTGTGTCTCCCTCCCACTGGATTCTTCAGGAAAGATTAGCCCCTTCTACCATTAGAAGCACGGACTTAAAACTTGCTTAGCTTATGTATATATGGCTGACCATCAGATTTACAGTGCTATATTTTTTTTTTACATAACTCGGACAACCCCTTTAAGGTATTTTTGGCATTTTATATCTTAAATGCACTTATGTGAATTAATTAATAGTAATTTGAATTAATTGATAGTAATTTGAAAAAAAATGGATAAATTTGAAGACAATTTTGCATGTTGTGGCAAATCATGACGTCTAGGAGTTTTTTCAATATTTTATTTGTTTTCAGCACACCAAAATGCATGGAAATTAGATGAAAATAATCAAACAGCTTTTTAGTCACAGACCTGTGCAATCTGATAAAGGTCATTGATAACCCTAAATGAGCAGTCATTTTAATATTTTTAGATATACCTGCTGCCTTTGATTCAATTAGTCATGTAATAGTTTTTGAAAAGCTAAAGCAAAGTGGATTATACAATACTATATTAAAATGGTTGCAATCCTACCTCTCTACCGGTCCCAGTAAGTTAAAATAGGGCAACAAACATCAGTCATTCTCACAAAAACAAGAGATACCTCAGGGATCCGCCTTCTCCGTTCTGTTTTTTAATATATATTTGCAACCTATCTGCAACATTATCTAAAGACTCAATGTCGATTATTCCATCTACGCAGATGATGTGATGCTATTCCTCCCCTTTGATATAGCACAACCTAACTTTACTTCCATTATCTCATGCTTTACCAAAGTTCCACAATGGCTAAATGACTGTAACCTCAAAATTAATTATAAGAAAACGGAGATCCTAGTTATTACAAGAAACCAACATTTTACCCCACCTCCAGTCCTCAAAGTAACACTAACAATAAAGAATGAGGTATAATACCTTGGTGTCACCCTTGATAGGTCACTAAACAACACATCTTAAAACAACAGCCAGTCTAATCTATAACAAGCTAAGGCTTATGAAACAGTTGGGGCTTCAAGTGTTTAATAAGATCTGTGACCCAGGCTATGGTGTTCCCCCATATTGACTTCTGTAATAGCATCCTCCAAGGGCTTCCGAAGCAAGCTCTAAACCACCTTAGGATAGCTCAGCATGTTGCTGCTAGAATGGTTGTCAAGGTTAACCCATCAGAACATATTAAACCCATTTTATACAACTTGCATTGACTCCTATATAAAATAATGCTGACCCATTCAAACTAGTAAAGGACTTGTCAGCATCATACCTAACTAACCTCATAAAGAACTCCCCTAATGACAGAATTAGAAGGGAATGTAGTCAGAACATACTTCTCTCATACCATCCACATACCGAAAGTATCTTAGATCATTGACCAACAGAGACTTTAGCTTTACTGCACCAATGATATGGAACTCCCTCCCAGATAAGCTTAGATCCGCCTCGGGCGTAATTACACTCAGGAAACTGATTAAGACACACCTGTTCATAGAACATTTCGGCGCAGACGAACCAACGCAAGATTTCTTCCCCACCTAACACTGACTCCAGCACAAACACGTTGCTGATCCCCTCCCCATTACTCCCCCCGCCTCCTAGCTCTCTGACTACAGCCATGTTAATATACCTAAAGCAAAGCCAGCTGTTGTAAGCTAACAGTTGCCCCACTGACATGCGGGTATACTCACTCCTGTAAATAAAGTTTCTTGTACATAGTGTACATACTTGTATATAAGTTATATTGTTACATTGAACAGTTCAGATGCAAATGTTCTCAAATATCCCCATTGTTGTATGTTGAAACCTGTTGGAAATCCGTTAACATGTAATATATTTAATAGTTATCTGTAAAGCACTTTGATTTTACTGAAAGGTGATATATAAACCCCATAAATAAATAAAATTACATTTGTACTTCTAGGAGACTTGAAAGAATGATCATGTATCACAGTGACAAGGTCACATTAGAGATTAATGTCCTATTTGTTTTAAAAAGGACTATGCTAGCTCTACTATAAAGCAAAACCACAAAGTTCCCTCAAATTTTAATATTTTTAAGAAACCCTGAAAAATAGATACCCCCAAAAACCTAAATATTAAACCAAAAAGTACCAATGAAATGAAAGACAAGAAAACGGAATATCTCTCACCGCCCATCCACACATCAATGAATAGTTCATAGTTGTGCCCATTCTGTTTCAGGTGTTAGCTCTGGAGAATGCTATATATCAAGCTTTACAATATGGAGTTGTGCCAGTTATTAATGGTAAGTCTAACTGAATGTTTATTTTATTTTTTATCTGCATTTTGCAATTAATAGAACATTTAGGACTCAATTTACTAACTAGAACTAAGATTTTAAATCTAGTGCATGTTAACAGTGAAAATTAATGCTTGTTAGGCATAAAACCTCTGTGCTGGCTGTTGGGGGTGTTCCAAATATTTTGTTATTGAGTTAACATGGAAGAAGAATTTTTAATGAACACTAAGTAAAAGGCAGACACTACAGTGCAGTTAGCTAGACATCTGCACTGCATTATCTGCCATGTTAACAGTTTATGCAATCCTCGCACATTCTATAATGCCTCCATGTTAGCTGCCTAATGCTAAATTTACTGCACCCTAATTGCTATGGTGCCATATTGATTGTTAATGTAGTTCCATAATGACTGCTACCACACAATAATTTTTGTGTTAAATAGCTAACACTAGTAAAAAAAAAAAAAAACCCTTAGACAGGGGTGGATTGCCCTATTGGGCATTTGGGCATACCTCCCAGTAGGATGAGTGCTACTGAGGGTTGGACTGGTGACAGCAATGGCATATGGATAACTGCTGTACTGCCACAAAAAGGAAGATAGAAGTAAATTAAGCATGGGGGGGGGGGCTCAAGGATCTGTCATGTTCTTGCCCCCTTCTTCGGCACAGATTTCCTATCAATATAGGATCAGAGGCTCTGTCTTTGTACCGTTCCATGACGTGGCCACACCTTGACTATTCTGTGCAATGCTGGTCACCATATCTTAAAAAAGGATATAGCTGAATTAGAAAAGGTACAAAGAACAACGATAACAATTGTAAAGGGTATGGAAGGATACCCTATGAAGAAAGACTTAGAAGGTTAGGGCCTTTCAACTTGGAAAAGAGAAGGCTGAGGGAAGATATGTTAAAGGTCTATAAATTAATGAATGGAGTAGAATGGGATTCTAGATTGTTTGTTTAATCCATTGAAAAGTAGAAAGACTAGGGGACACTCAATAAAGCAACAATGTGGCCCATTTAAGAGTAATAAGAGAAAATATATTTTCACTCAACACGTAATCAAATTCTGGAATTCATTACCGGAGGATGTAGTAAAAACTGTTAGTCTAGCTGGGTTTAAAAGAGGTTTGGACAGGTTCCTAGAGGAAAAGTCCATAAATCATTATAAAGGAAGACCAGGGAAATCCAATGTCATACACGCTTGCCAAACTTAAACCCTTCCATTTCTCCTTATGTTCAAATTGTCACTTCTTGGTCAATGTAAAGGTTGTGCATGAAGACTATCAGGTGTTCTGGTATACTACAGAGGACACTATTTGATTTATAATATAGGGCCTAATATTCAAAGACATTTACAGGGTTTATAGACTTGTAAACCATGTAAATGCCTCCCTTATTAACTCTGCTACACTCCCTGATGCTGTGTAGCATTGCGGCATGACATGGGTGTTCTGGTGTGTTCTGGCCTATCTTTACCCATAGTGGCTAACTAGGCAGTGACTCAATATCTCCGTGGCCCAGTTAGCTTCAATGGCATCTTTAACTGTGCAGTGACCCCAGATATTCAATGCCGGGGTTGCATATGGCCCCGGCATTGAATATCCAGGGTTAAAGTTCGGCAGCAATGGCTATGTGCTGTAGAGGCGCATAGTTGTCACAAATGAATATCGGGCCTATAGTGCTTTAATAATGAAAGAATATCTGAAACAACATTTCTTAACAAAATAAAGAAAAAACCCAAGAATGATAAGAAAAATGAAAAAAAATTAAAATTAATCCAATGCATACTCATGTTGTTTGCTTAAGAAGGCCCAGGAGAAATGGACTGGTTTTAGATTGGCAAGGACGTATGACAAGGCTGCCTACTTTCACCAGTTTATATGCAGAGGAAACCATTAGAGAAGCAGGACTGTATGAAGAAAACCAATGTGTGAAGACTGGGGGAAGACTCAACAACCTTCTCTAGGCTGACGATGACATATTACTGGCTGAACATTAAGATATGAAACATCTGCTTGTCAAGATCAAGGAACATAGTCTCAAAATGGGTCTGCACCTTAGCATGAAGAAGACAAAGATCCTGATAATTGGCAACATCAATCATTTCATCCTTGATGAAGAAGAAATGGATATAGTAGACAACTTCAACCTGTTTGAATCTATAACCAATAATGAAACAACAAGTAGTCAAGAAATCCAACAATGCATTGCTCTTAGCTGAATGACTATGAAGGACCTAGACTTTTCCAAGCCATGGTATTTTCAATAATGTCATATGGTTGCAATAGCTGGACATTGAAGAATTAAGCCAATGAAGAAAAATACAGGGACCTCGCAGGGACAAATAGATACCAGTACAAAAAAGAGTAGTCCAAGAAAATTTATTAATCACAACCACTCAGGATTACTGTATGTGGAACCCGACATGGCTGTGTTTCAGCAGAGCCTTCACCAGGGGTTGAAATTAAAAGAAATGAGAAGACTCAATTAAAACTGCATTGCTCAGAAAGTTTAGATAAATTGCCAGAAAGAAACAGTGTAACAAATCTTAGCTGTACGTTAACCCCCGTATCTTGAGTCATTCAAATTCTTCTCATTATCGATGATACTAGTTCTAAATGGTTTACTACTAGTATCATTGATACTGAGGAGAAATTATCTGACTCATGATATAGTGGTTAACATACAGCTAAGATTGGCTACACCATTTCTTTCTGGCAATTCACTTACACCATCTGAGCAATGCAGTTTTAATTCACTTTTCTCATTTCTTTCGATTTCAACACCTGACAAAGGCTCTGTCGAAACACGGCCATGTTGGGTTCCACATACAGTAATCCCCATCCTGATGCACAGGATGTATAGGGAGAGCAGGTAGGGGAATAGGGTACAAGCAGCTTGCGGGGCTGCATATCCTGGTGGGACGTGCAGCCCTGCAACCCGCATTTGAGAATGAGGGCCTTAGTTACAATAGACAATAACTTACCTAATGAAGTAAACAGTGTGAACAAAGTATATCAGAACTATTGATTAATATAATGATCAGCTATTTACATTGGACATTACATATATACATTTGACATCATGTAGTGGGGTAGGTGGGAGGATATCAGAGGGTGTCAGGGGGGAGAGAGGGGGCCTATTGCCATGGTGACCGAATTAGAGGGGAGGAGAAATATTTGGCAATTTTCTATTTGCTTTCGTTTTGCTTTTGCTTCTGTCCTTAACCCACTTTAAATCACTCTGTATAAGCAGGAAATAAATGACTAAATTAAATAAAACCCCATACTGGTACAGCAGCAAGACATGTGAAAAAACAATCCTAATTACAGCTGTAGTCAACATTATTGGCACACTTGCATTTTAAGTATGTTGAAGAATGGGAGAAACTACCATTAAAGAGCTGTATGAAACTTATAGATTGCTACAAGAAACATTTGGAGGCTATCATGACTGCAAATAGTAGTGAAGGGTGCCTTTAACCCTGTCCACGTCATATTTTGGGTTTTTTCTCTAAAATTACTACATCTAAGTTACACAGACATCTTTTTTGCTGCTGTATACCTTTGAACATTCTATTACAATTTTATGATGACATACAAGTGGAATATTTCCAATTATTTCTTAAGATATTGACATAACATACTATATAACATACTTACAATATCTTAAGAAATAATTGGAAATATTCCACTTGTATGTCATCATAAAATTGTAATAGTATGTTCAAAGGTATACAGCAGCAAAAACGATGTCTGTGCAACGTAGATGTAGTAATTTCAGAAAAAAACAACCCAAAATATGACCTGGACAGGGTTAATGGCACCCTTCATTACTATTTGAAGTCATGATAGCCTCCAAATGTTTCTTGTAGCCATCTATAAGTTTCGTACAGCTCTCTATTGGTAGTTTCTCCCACTCTTCAACTATGATTCTCTCCCGTCCTCTATTCGGCTTGAGCATGAGCTCTCTGCTTTCAAGAACAGCCTCAAGACCCACTTCTTTGCCCTTGCCTTTGACCTCCCCGATCCCTCTGTATGACCTTCTTTTCCTTGTCCTCCTCTCTGTCCCACTTTTGTCTCGTTGAGTGATTCTGACTGGTATGCTTTCCTATCTTATTATTGTAACTTCTTTTCCTTTTTCCACCTTATGGTTTTTCTGAAATTTGTACTTTGTAAACTGCTTTGACGTTTTTTCCTAAGCGGTATATCAAATTAATAAACATAAACATAAACATGATTTGTTACAGCTCATGAATGTTTCCAGGATTCATTTTACCAAGGGTTCTCGATTGGACTGGGATCAAGGACTCATTGCTGGCCAGTTCAATACAGTCCATTTGTTCCTTTTTAACCATTCTTTTTGTACTTTGGCTCAAATCCCACATCCTTGCTGACCTTCTACACTTCAGATTCATGCTTGCCTCTTTCCAGTCAGCCATAGCACTCGCCAAGCAAAACTACTATGTCCACCTGACTAACTCTCTTGCCTCTGATCTTCACCGACTCTTCACAACTCTCAACTCTCTCCTCAAGGCACCTCTGTCTCCGACCTCTTTGTACCCAGATCTTGGCTGACTACTTCCATGATAAAGTTTACAAGATTACACTCCAATTCCCTGCAAGATCAGCTCCATTCCCTCGTCCCCCCTTCACTACCAACTCTTCCCCTCAACCTCTGCCACCCTTTCTTTCTTTTCTAAGGTCTCTGAGGAGAAAACCAAACATCTTTCCTCCTCTAAACTCACTACCTGCTTCTCTGATCCTATTCCCACCTGTCTCCTAAACTCTTTCTCCTCTACTGTCATCCCTTCCATCTATCATATTCTCAACCTAGCACTCTCCACTGCAACTGTTCCTGCAGCCTTCATACATGCTATGGTAACACTTCTCAAGAAACCTTCACTAGACCCTACCTTTTCTCCACAGGCCAACAACTTTGTTCAACTTTGTTTTGCTTCTCAAAAACATTTTGGTGATTATGATAGACACAAGCTGAACATAAATATAATTTCAGATTTACTGTATCAGGTAGGAATTTGGAGAAACATGAAATTAAATTTTGATTGAATTTAGCATGTTTGATCACACAATAATGCTGACAATATTGCACTAGTTCACCTGAGTTAAAAATGTTTTGCTCCTGATTTTCGTTTGTACTCAGCATCTGATGCTTCTTGTCTCAGTGTCCAACAATAGTCGGCCAGCATTGATGGTTTCCAGTTGCCCTGATACTGCTTTTCCATCATTGCAATGTCCTGGTGAAACCTTTCACCATGTTCACTGCTGACTGCACCAAGATTAGCAGAGAAGAAGTCCAAATGTGAATGCAGAAAATGAATCTTCAGCGACATGTTACACTTCATGGTTTTGTATGCTTGAAGCATGTTGTCAACCAGCTGAACGTAGTTTGGTGTCCTGTAATAGCCAAGAAAATTCTCAGCAACATCCCTGAAGGCCTTCCATGTGATTTTCTCAGGGCCCACAACAGACTGGGGTATTTTTAGCAGACAAGCTGGATACATTGGTCAGACAGAAGTAACAGTCCGTCGCGAGATCCTTCTGTTCTCACTATATCATCAGGACTGCAAATGGCATTGACTTCCAAGTACCTCTGAGCCAAGCTCTGAGATGGACAACACATGTTGCACAGCAAATGTGAGGAGCCCAGGATTTGTCTTGATCTCCAACTATTTTTTTTTAAATTTTATATTTCTCAAAATTTCAAATAACAATACAGGCAATAGAAAAACAAAGTAAATAACAAACAAAACAAAGTAAAAGACATACATAATACCTTCATTCCAATAGACCACCATATAATGAGGGAGGCAAACATAAGAAAAAAAAAAGGAAATAACTTTTAAATAAAGAAGGCCCAAGCACCCAGATTTCCCTCCTTAGAAACAACTAGCTCTAAGAGAAGTTTAGGTTCAGAGATATAATAATTCTGCCCCTCAAAGCTTACATAACATAATGAAGAAACTTTCATGAGCTAGGTTCCCCCAAGTGAAAGGATTCAAAGTAGCAAAGCCAGGAACTCCTTCCATCGGGCCTGGATCTGCTTAGATACATCAGGAAATATACACTCAACTGAACCCATAAACTGCTCTTGCATATATCTAAAGTATAAACACAAAACAGACACTTTATCCTGCTCAAAGGTGAAGGTCATCAGAAATGTACAACGTGTTGTTACCAGTTCCATGGATCCCTCCAGGAACCCAGTCAATCTAGCTGTTCCTGAGGCTGACCAAGGTTCCCAGAACCTCCACTAGATGAGGGCACATAGAATGCCCTAGCCAAAGGAGGAAGATTGTCCGATGCCCAGCCCAGAATCTCAGTCAAATACTTCTTTACCAACTCCACACGGCCGAGCAAAGGTGATCGAGGAAACCCCAAGAATTGCAGACTGTTCCTCTGGGATTGAATCTCCATTTATTCAAGTTTCCTCCAGAGCCCAAAACTCTCCTTCATGTGCACGTCCTTAAATATCCCCATCTCTGCTATCCGACCTGACAACTGATCCAATCTGGCCTCATGCTGGACCATTACATTCTTCTGAACTGAGACAAGCTCTGTAAGAGAATCTACCTTTGAGGAAACTTTTACCAAATTAGTATTAAGGAGTCCATCCAGGACCTTGTTTGAGTCCTACAGCACTGCTAAGTTAATTCCAGATTCCTTCCCACTGGAAAGCTCTCCAAGTCTTCTCCCCAGATGACCTGCAGGCATACCTCCTTCTCCACACAACAAGCTTGTACTTTCAGGGGAAGACTGAGTGAGAGGGAGACCCTTCAGACCTTCCATCACCAGCAGAGCTACTCTGCCTGTGAGCGAAGGATCCAACCCTCCCCCCCCCCACCCTGCATGAGTGCTTCTGGGTTGCTGGGGCAGGACATGTTCTTTGGGGCTCAATGAAGCCCCTCTTTATTCCGTTCCAGTGAAGTTCCTCCGGAGCAGTCCAAGGCAGACGTCAACTCTTTCACCAGCTATACACCAAGCTTGTCAAGGGTGAGCTGACCACTGTCTCCCACAGCTGCCCCCACCAGATAAGCCAGCTGCTTGCCCTTATGTTTCAATGTTTAACCTATGACTAACTTCCAAATCTATTTTGGCGATCAGGTTCCTGATCACCTGATCGCCAAAATAGATTTGGAAGTTAGTCGTAGGTTAAACATTGGTGCTTATTAATTATATAGATAGCCATACGGCTTGAAGCCCAAATAAGTGACGTACATTCATTTGTAGTGCCCTTATGTTTCGGCATGAATGCACAAAGGTAGATCATCAACCCAACACTGCTCACAGCATTCTGCAACTTCAGCCTTCAAATGGTGGCTTTGATCTCCAACTTTACAACCAAAGTAGAGCTCATATGCTTTCTTAATAAGTGCAGTCATGCTGCGTCTTTGAGGCTTAAGCATATACTCACCACAGATGTAACAGAATGTATTGATGTGACATTTCTGCTGTAACAAATCATTGTTTAGAAAAGAAGCTTACATGTAAATGCTATTGTTTAATACACAAGCTGATATCAACGTCATGCATAGCATTTGTGTATGAAAGTTGCTTTTATAGCCTGTACTGCCAGCATCCATCCTGACTAAGCATGCCCACACATTCCTGAGCAGTAGCATATCTATTGCATGTTGTGAGCCTGCACTGAGTGCATGCCCAGGCATGCCTGGACTAACAAAACAGCTTAATTTCTAGGCAACATTTGAGTAGATTTAAAATATGTGAGGAAATCACAAAAATAGGTGATTGCAAAAAAAAAAAAAAGGTACATGATAGAAAATTTGTAAGGTAATATTCATGATCAGCAACCCAAAATCCATAAGATACACCCAAAAGTGTTCAGGAAGCAAAATCTTCATTGTTCATATTAATCCATCTCCCTTCTCCCCTTCATTTCTAAACTACTTGAATGTCTTCATCACCTTTGCCTTGACTTTCTCGCCTCTCAAGCTCTTCTTGATCCACTGCAATCTGGCTTTCATCCTTTACATTCTCCTAAAACGTCTCTTGTCAAACTCTCCATCTACCTGTTCCTGGCAAAATTCAAGGGCCTTTACTCAATCCTCATCCTTCTTGATCTTTCTGCTGCTTTTGACATTGTTGACTGCCTTTTCCTCTCTTGGTTTTAAGGGCTCTGTGCTATCCTGGTTCTCTTCCAATCTCTCCCATCACACTTTCAGTGTTTGTTCTGGTGGATCCTCCTCTACTGCTATCCCACTCTCAGTTGGTGTACCCCAAGGGTCTGTCTTGGGCACACTCCTTTTCTCTCTCTATACCCAGTCCCATGTTGCGCTCATCTCCTTCCATGATTTTCAGTACCATTTCTATGATGATGACTCTCAGATCTACCTCTCTACATCTGAAATCTCTTTGGCAATCCAGGCCAGGATCTCTGCCTGCCTATCTAACATTGCTGCTTGGATGTTTCACTGCCATTTGAAATTGAACAAAACCGAGCTTCTTATTTTTTCCCCAGAACCCATCTTCCCCCTTCCTCCTTTCTCAATCTCTGTGGATAAAATTATATTACTCCCTGTTTCCTTGGCTCGTAACCTTTGACTCTCCTTCTCCATACACATCCAACTGATAGCTAAAAGTTAAAACCTGTCGTTCTTTCTCTATTATATCAGCAAAATGTTCTCCTTCCTTTCTGAACATACTACTAAAATACTTATTCGCTCTTTAGTCACCTCCCGTCTAGACTATTGCAACTTACTCCTTGCTGGTCTCTCTGAATCATCTCTCTCCCCTTTAATCTGTTCAAAACTCAGTTGTGCAGCTAATCTTCCATCAGCCTCAATATGCTCATATAGCCCCTCTTCTCAAGTCACTTCGTTGGCTTCATATCCGTTTCCATATCCAGTTCAAACTTCTCTAATTAACCTATAAGTGCACTCATTCTATGGCCCCTCACTACCTCTCCTCTCTTATCTCTCCCCCCACCCTCAGGAGCTCCGCTCCTCTGACAGATCGCTTCTGTCTATGCCCTTCTCTTCCACTGCCAACTCCAGACTTCAATCCTTTCACCTTGCTACTCCTTATGCCTGGAAAAACCTACTTGAGTCTGTACATCAGGCTTCATCTCTGGCTCTTTCAAATCCAGGATAAATACTCACCTCTTTGAGGCTGCTTTTGGATCCTGATCTGCTTATTCTCCTATTTGTTACCTTACCCCTTGATGTATCCTTATCCTCAATTGTTGTGTTGTCTGTCTTAACTAGATTGTAAGCTCTGATGAGCAGGGATCATCTTTTACATGTGCCAGTGCAGCTCTGTGAATGCCTTGTAGCGCTATACAAATGATCAGTAGTAGCAATAGTAGTACTTTTGGTACAACCTTAGATTGTGAGCCCTTTGGGGACAGGGAAATTCATATAGTACCTGAATGTAACTTCCTTAACTGCCTAGCTGGTACCTGCCATAGGCGGTATATCAAGTAAAATAAAATATAACTATGTATGTTTTGGGTCATTAGTCCTGCTGGAGGACTCATGACCTTTGACCCAGACCTAGCTTTCTGACACTAGGTAGCACATTTTCATTCCAAAATACCTTGGTAGTCCTCTGACTTCATGATTCCTGTAAGACGTTTCAGGCCTCCAGTTCCTGAGGCAGCAATGTAGTCCCACAACGTTATGGAACCTCCACCATATTTAACCATAGGAAGAGGGCCTTTCCTTATAAGCTTCATTTCCTCACCTGTAAATGTATCGCTGGTCTGCATTGACATAGAGATCAAGTTTGGTTTCATCTGTCCACAGAACATTTTCCCAGGAGGATTGTTGCTTTGGGCAAAGATCAGGCGTGCCTTTTTATAGAAACATAGAAACATGATGACAGAAAAAGACCACATGGCCTATCTAGTCTGTCCTTCCATAACAATGTCTGTCTTTGAGCAGTGGGATCCTCCTTGGCCATCACCCATGAAGTCCTTCTTTATATTTAGTGCACAGCATATGGTGCGGGTTGAAACCACCACTCCAGTTTGCTCCAGGTCATCCTTAAGCTCTTTGGATGTTATACGTGGTGTTTTTCCAACAGTTCTCACTAACCTTTGAAGACTTGTTTGAACTAATTGTCCTCTTCCTACTATGTCCTGGGAGGTTCTTATCAGTTCCATGAGCAGAAAACCTTTTAATAACATTGTGAACTGTAGACACAGCAATCCCAAGGTCTTTGGAGATGGCCTTCTACCCCTTTGAATTTTGATGTTTGGTAATAATGACTTTTCTGGTGGTCAAAGGCAAGGACAGGAAGTGAATGTGGCCATTTTAAACATTAGAGCCATCATTCGTTGGTTGATTCGAGTCATGTAAGTACTGACAATTGATCACAGGTGCGTCTAATTTTACTGCAGTGGAAATATGGTTCTTCTGTTCAAACTGATTAGAATTGTTTATAAGAATGCCAATAATCATGTCCTACAGTATAAAACTGGGACATTGCCAGGACATGATTACAAATGGCAAAAAAAAAAAAAAACAGAATTCAAAAATCACTAAATTGTACTACAGTAATGAGGTCTCCGGAAGAATTATGGAATGACATCAAGAAGGTTGTGTTGGAAGAAAGTGAGAAGTCTCTACAAAAGGTAAAAAAGAAAAAACGGCCAAAATGGATGACGGAAGAAACTCTGAAAATTGCCCAGAAACGCAGAGAAGCTAAAGCCAGAGGAGAAGGAAAGACAATCACAGAACTCAACAGAGATTTCCAACGTGCAGCAAGACAGGACAAGGAAAAGTACTACAATGACGCATGCAAGGAAATAGAAGCAGAAACTATTAGAGGAAGAACAAGATCAGCTTTCTTAAAGCTACGAGAGTTAAAGAAAAAGTTCCAGCCTCGAATTGGAATGTTACAAGATGCTCAAGGTTCTATGTTGAATGATGCTGAGAAGAACAAGAAAAGGTGGAAGGAATATACAGAGTTTTTATATGATAAAGATCAAGTGGACCAACAGCCGTTTCAACCTGTACCTTATGATCTGGAACCATTGGTGATGAAAGAAGAAGTTGAAGCAGCATTGAAAGCCTTATCAAAGAACAAAGCACCAGGCATTGATTGCATTCCCATAGAAATATTACAGCAATCTGATGCAGCTGTTACCGTACTTACACGGCTCTGCCAAGAAATATGGAAGACAGTATCATGGCCAACTGACTGGAAAAGATCTGTGTTTATACCAATAGTAAAGAAAGATGATCCAACTGACTGTGGAAATTATCGCACAATCGCTCTGATCCCACATGCCAGCAAGATTCTACTGAAGATTATTCAAAAGAGACTACAATCATACCTGGAACAAGAACTACCTGTAGTGCAAGCAGGGTTCAGAAAAGGGCGAGGAACGAGAGACATCACTGCGGATGTGAGATGGATCCTTGAAAAGACTAAAGAATACCAAAAGGATATCTATTTGTGCTTTATCGACTATAGCAAAGCTTTTGACTGTGTAAACCATGAGAAACTCTGGGCCACATTAAGAAGCATGGGTATACCAGAACACCTGATCGTTCTCTTGCACAATCTGTACATTGATCAAGAAGCAACAGTTCGAACAGAACAAGGAGAAACAGAATGGTTTAAAATAAGCAAAGGTGTAAGACAAGGCTGCATACTTTCCCCCTACCTGTTTAATTTATATGCAGAACAAATCATCAGAGAAGCAGGATTGTATGAAGACAACAGAGGTGTGAAGATTGGTGGAAGACTCATCAACAACCTTCGCTATGCTGATGATACCACATTACTGGCAGAAAGTGAAGATGATCTGAAACATTTGCTTCTCACAATCAAAGAACATAGTCTCAAAATGGGCCTGCACCTTAATGTAAAGAAGACAAAGATCATGACAACTGGCATAATCAACAGGTTCATTGTCGAAGGAGAAGAAATTGAAATTGTGAATAACTTTAACCTACTTGGATCAACTATCAATAAAGAAGCAACAAGCAGTCAAGAAATCAGACGACGCATTGCTCTTGGCAGAATGGCTATGAAAGACCTAGATAAGATTCTCAAGAGCAGAGATGTCTCTCTCCATACAAAGATTTGACTTGTTCAAGCCATGGTATTTTCAATAACATCATATGGATGTGAAAGCTGGACAGTGAAAAAGATAGACAATAAGAAAATTGATGCCTTTGAATTATGGTGCTGGCGGCGAATACTGTGTATACCATGGACTGCCCGAAGAACAAACCAGTTTGTACTAGAGGAGATCAAACCTAAGCTTTCTTTAGAAGCTCAGATGACAAGACTTCGACTTTCATACTTTGGACACATCATGCGGAGAGAGAGATCATTAGAGAAAGACATCATGCTTGGCAAGATAGAAGGTCAACGCAAAAGAGGAAGGCCAGCAATGAGATGGATCGATACAATAACAGCAGCTATGGGTACCAGTCTGTCAACAATAAGCCGCCTGACTGAGACCAAACACAATTTAGGATAGCTATCCAGAGGGTCGCCATGAGTCGACTGCGACTCGACGGCACTTAACAACAACAATGAGGTCAGGCAAAACAAATCCAAGAACTCATTACTGTAGTACAATTTAGTGGTTTTTGGCTTCCATTTTTTTTTTTTTTTTTTTGCTATTTGGAATAATCACATCCTGGCAATGTCCCAGTTTTTATACTATTTCCTTTTTAATTGGTCTTGTTTTATTTGATTCTTTATGTGGCAAATATGTGTGCATGTTTACTAAAAGTTTGAACACGTGTTAATAAAATTAATGTGCGTTAAGTGTCCACAGTCTTTTTATTTCTATGGGCATAGTGGTGCTTAAAGTGCGTCAATTTCAATAACGCACATTAACTTTTAGTTAACATGCTCCATAGTAGCATACAAAAACCACAGATATAGTAGTAAAGAACATAAAAAACATATTAGTTTGTACCAACAACATAAAAAGGTTATCAAAATATATTCCAAACGCTGCAGCGTTAATGTTGATATTTTAGGACTTAGTTTGGCCATAATGGCTAAAACATTTAAGACACACTCCTTATTAGTTAGAGATAAGTGAATTCGTTTAAATTAATGTGCAATTTATCTTAATTAGGAAAGAGGGCAATCAGATCCGAATCTGAGATAGATCATGAATTAATCTGGATAAATCTGAGATATTCAGGGTGCAATGTGATGCATTGATCTACAAAGGTTCACATACTGTAAATCAGTCAAAATAAATCATAACATTTTGGAAGAGGTTTGTTATGAACTGGATAAAAGCTGCTTCTGAATAACAGTGCATCCGTGTCAAATATTTTTAGATTTAAGGATGACTCATATCTACTTGGAAAATGCCCATCAATTCCAAGGATATGACTAGTTTTGCCATTCATTCAGAAAAGATTGTGGCTATATTTCACAATAACTATGTTTAGGAAGGCTTTATGTTCAGTTTAGTCACTAGAGATACAGGAGAATTTTCACACCAATACTTTATGGTGAATTATTTACACAGCAAGGGCCCGATATTCATCTGGCACACAAGGGCGAGAAAGTAAAACAGATCCTTTATTGAACTGACCCCTACACGGCTGCGTTTTGGTGTAGCCTCCGTCCGGGGGTGCTCATAGTTACTTGGACTAAGAGGTTAAAACAATTCTGCTACAATAGTGTAAATGCAATCCTCTGGATTGTAAACAGCACACTGATCTAGAATGGTGTGCTAAGAATGGTGTGTTTACGCACTTGTAGCAGTGTTCATATTCCCTGCCCGCCAACCCTTAACCCCCATATTCAATGCCAGAGTCATATATGGCCCCGGTATTGAATATCTGGAAATCGCTGCACATGCCAGAAGCTGCACTAGCTAAATGGGCAGCAGCAATATTGCATGCTGCCCAATTAGCTCCTGTTCCTGAAAGATAGGCGAGGGTTTTCCTCGCCTATCATTTAGGCGCAGGTGGCTAACCGGACAGCATGCAATATTGCTGCTGCCCGTTTAGCGACAGTCTCCACCTCTGCTCCACCCCTGAACGCCCACAACATGCCCCAATACTAACCTCATAGCATCGAGGTATGCAGCAGGGTTAGAAGGGGATATTCAGTGGCATGTTACTAACCGTGTAAGTGCCGTTGAATATCCCGATTAAAGGCATTTAGACGGTTTACTGCACTGTAAACCGTGTAAATGCCTTTCGAATATCAGGCCCCAACAAGATAACTTTGGGGAATGTTTACTAAAGAACATGCTGGAGCCCCATGCCGGCTTCAGAGGTTATATGTATCCATCCTCCTGCCGCTGGAATATTGCAAACATGTGTTAGCGCCTAGCCGGAACATGGTACACTCATGCCACCCATTGTGGTGGCATTAATTGAACCCATGCTAATGCCAACATTTGCAGTTAGCATTCACCCAAAATACCCACACTAACTGTGATGCGCCATCAGTGCCCACATTGCACCCCAGCTCACCCAGTTTCTGCTCAGTTACATATGGGATTTTTAGCATGGGGTCCCATGCTAACATTCAGCATGACGCACTTTTAGGGCATTTTCGTAAACGTCCCCCTTTATGTACATACCATGAAGCTCACAGGGTTTCTCATTTTTCATTTCTCCACTGAAACCATGACCTTTACATTCTAGGGCAATAAATAGCATTAAGCTGAGAGACTGATTTTTCACATGTGCCTGTTCTTCAGAGTTCATAGCAGGATTAGTTAAGAGATTTCTTCCCTTTATCTTTCAGAGAGACTGCGGCAAGGATTTCCCCTTCCAACCCTGGATAACATTGCCCTGGATAATCCTGTAGTAAATATCAGTCAGGTGAGGAAATTGAATAACATCGCTCTTATTTAATTTTCTTTATGTTTTTTTATTATTATTATTTTATATTTATACATTTTTATACAATACATCAAGAATACAATCTTGAAACAAAAATCAAGCAAGGGTAAGGAAAAAAATTATACAAGAAAACTAAAACATAGGAATAAAAGCAGTACCAAATATACCCAGCTCACAGGTCATGGTTTCAGTGGAGGGTTGATGCCGGCGTCGCAGGCTGTGAGTGAGAGCTCTGCCTCATCACCTGCTTCTGTCAAGTACATCCAGGCAGCAGCGGTTTATAAGTAGCCATTTCTGCGGCATATTCCTGCCTGGCTTGAATTGTGATGAGAAAAGATTATGGTCAAGTCTGTTTGGAAGGACTGAGCTGTGGTGGTACGATATTCTGCCTCTCTGGATGTTATAATGAGCCTTTCCTCTTGTCTCTTCTATTTCCTTGACTATCACTGTATCTCTTACTCTGTCCTATCTTATTAATGGTGTTCTTTTCATATTTTCAGTATCATTTATGTAATAATGTAAACCGCTCTGATGCTTTGGCCTGAGCGGTATATCAAATGTAATAAACAACATAAACATAAACTAGCCCACAAACAAAAGAAGCCAGCGAGGGAGAAAAGAAAGGAAATAGCTCACTACAACATGCAAAAAGAAATATAGGCATGCAAGCAGTCAGAATATTAACAAGCTCAAGTAGAAACAGGGGGGGAGGGGAGGGCACCCCCACCCTCCAAATGCCGAGCGTTTATGAAGGCCAGCAGTCGGGAGGGCTCATAAAAAATATACTACACAAACTGATACTTGATCAAACACTTGCAAGGGAAAAAGAAAAAGAGCACTCTCGACTGCTGAAACCCGGAACGGAGGAGTAGAAACTCCCGTCTCCTCTTCTGAGTATCCCTGGAAAGGTTGGGAAACATGCAATCAGACCTTTAAACAAAATATGAAGCTTCCTATAAGAAATCTTCATAAGCCATTCTTTATCAGACATCAATGCTAATGTAATCACTAAAGTAGAAGGAACACTATTTTCTTCTTGGATCGACTCTAATAAAGCAGTCACATTTAAAACATCAACAGTTGGTAACCCCGCAACAACCCCAGACCCTTCTTCTTTTTTTCCTCATGGCAAATAACATAACTTAGCTATAGGAGGATGGAATTCAAGTGAAATATCCAAAGTCTCAATCAAAGACACATGAAACATGTCCCTTGCAGACACAGACTCCACTCTGGGAAAGTTAACCAACTGCAAATTCACTGCACGAGTTGAATTCTCCAACATTTCCAATTTAGCTCTCATAGCAAGAGTAGCCATCTTCGAGGAACTTAATCCTTCTTCCACAGCCATAACCTTAGCTTGCAGGTGAGAAACATCAGACTGAAGAGATAATATCTTATTCCCATTCTCCTGAATGACAGTAATATTAGATGAAACCTAAGTAGAAAGACTGGAAATCCGTGGAACAAGGTCCTCCCAAAGTTGCATGATAGCTGCCCAAATTGAGTCCAAAGTTATAAACTCCAGGGCACTGAAGATGGAGACAGGGAAACCTCCAATCTCACAGGCATGCCCTCCAAACCTCTCTGCAATGAGTCAGGTGCCCTTAGAGCAGAAACCTCTGCTGCACTTTCCTCTGCCATAGTCCTCAGGACCTTGACCTTCTGATGATGTTGTTCCGGGGAAATGCCACCGATCAAACCGGGGCCCAAGTCCAGCCCCTGCTTACAAGCAGACATCACCAAAGTAGGCCCTTCTACCTGCCTCGCCAACTCAGGCACCTCTTGCTAGCAGACTTTCAAGGCCCAAGCTGAGCCAGGGGAGAGAGAATCATTGCCCAATATGGACGTCGAGGTCTCCATCTCCGACGGCCGTAACGCTGAGCTGACCTCCCCTTCTTCAGCCGACTGCCGCTGCACGGGGGAATAAAAAGAATCCAGAGGTCCAAAAGCCAAAGAAGGTAAAGGCATTGAAGCCAAGGGTGCAATAGAGGACTGTTTAGCCCCCTAGCTTTCCGCTTTCTCCCCATACAATAACCGTGCCGCTCCAGCACGTTTACAAAGACACCATCTTCTTTATTGTTTAATAAACTCGAGATCTCACTTTTCCCAATGTTTCAGGATCTACTTCTGCCTTCTAGGCATCCTTAAATTAGGTGTTTGATTAGCTATTTTCTTTATTTTTGTTTCATTTTTTGTTGTTTTCTTCTTCATTTTGATGTTTTACTCTGTTTCTTCTTTATATTTAAAATGAAAACCTATCCATTTTTAAAAAAAACAAAAAAAGGGGGAGAGCCAGAGACGACAGCGTTCGATTTGAGAGGGAACAGGCTCCTGCTCCGGCGGCCCCGACGTCATCGGGGGCCTCTTTAAAACCCGAGAGGTGTGCGAGCAGTGCGGGAGAGCCAGAGACGACAGCGTTCGATTTGAGAGGGAACAGGCTCCTGCTCCGGCAGCCCCGACATCGTCGGGGGCCTCTTTATAAGCCTCGTTCCTCCGGCGCAGCCGGAGGCGCGAGTCCGGGGCAGTGATCCAAGGGGCTAGATACAAGGGGCGTGTTAGGCCCCTTGGGAGCCCCTTGGAGAACCGAAGGAAAATTGTCTTGGAGGCTCCAGGTCACTTTGTATTTAGATGGGGAAGCGGAAGAAAAAGATTGCATCGGCGGCGGTGGTTTCGGTTCCCGCGGTGGTGGGTCCTATGGACAAACATGTCAAGGTACTGTCTACTAACGAAGTGCCTTTGGGCCCTGATATTTTGACTTTGCATTTCTCTCCTGTGTCTCTAAGTTCCCCGGATCGTTCTCCTCCTTCTCCACCATGTTTTGTCTCCCCACCTCCTTCTGCCCCAGTGGGTGGACAATTTCAGCAGAGTACTCCGACTGACTTGGGGGAAAAGCTGAAACCAGTTGTATGATCAGCTCAGTCAGGTGCGGCTGAGGAAATGCCTGAAACACAGGTTACCTTGGCTGAGATTTGGAAAGTTGTTAATCATATTGAAAATTCTTTGGTTCCCACTGTTAAGCAGTTGTGTGATTTCTCTTCGGAGACTTCCACTAAACTTAGTGACGTGGAAGGGAGGGTGGGGGGTATGCTTGCTCGAATATCCAACTGTGAAACTCAATGTCTTTCATTTAAATCTGTACTTTCCTCTAATGTTAAAGATAGCCTAATTATACATCACAAAATGGAATTATATGATAATACGTTGCGTGCTAGGAATATACGTCTGTTAAATTTCCCAGTTTGTCATTTGCTTTCTGCGGAAATTCTCCTTCAAAAGTATTTTAGAGAGATTTTGGGTTTGGCTTCGGCTGACTCTATTGCTATTTCAAAATTGTATTATTTGACGGGGCGTGGGGTTACTGCTAGTTCCTCTGGGGAGTTTGATGTGGTTCAGGATCGTGCTAATCTTGAGCTAGCCAAATTCCTCGAGGATTCTCAAGATATCATTTTATCTCGAGCTACTCTGGTAGTAACCTTTGTCTCAGATAAAGTTCTTGTACTTCGTAGTTACTTTAAAAATATGTCTTCTCCGTTTTGTGGTGCTAAAGTTCAGATATTTCCGGATGTATGTAGGGCTACGCAAGTTAGGAGACAGGCCTTTTTGGCCTTGAAGCCTAGAGTCATAGCCCTTTCTGCTTCCTTTTTTCTCCGATACCCTTGTAAGTGTTTAATTACATTTCAGGGTTCTAAGTTTACTTTTTTGGATCCTTCTCAGTTAGAATTGTTTTTGAATGGTAAAGAGGGACATGGTAATGTGTAGGTGATATTAGGAAGAATATATTGTAAGCTGTCAAGAAAATGGAGTGTTGTAACTCTTATGTTTCTTAATTGCTTTTTTTTTTTTTTTTGTGGATATCTCCCCATTATTGTGGGCTAGGCTGAGTGTAGTCTGTAGATGATTTATATGTTATATGTTTCTTATAGAATGTGGTGAACATTCAATTTTGTATTTGTATGTATACAATGACACACTTCTTTTGCTTTATTTTTGCTTTTGTAAGATGTTGAAATTCAAATAAAAAAAAAAAGAACAAAACAAATATGCTGGGTCCCCGTCACTGCAACAAAACCCCAAAAGACCTTCATGGCCCCTTAATCCAATCCCCCGGCCCCTCTTAACCTAAAATGGAATCTTCCTGGAGGAGGAGCAATCCCCTGTACCAAGCTCAGAGGGCACCATTGTATAGAAAGAAATTAACAACAACGTCGGCCTTGATCTTTCAGTATCATTTGTAATTGCAGCACTGCCAAGGCAGAAGTAATTGGGGATTGCTCCTGCCACACAAAAATTCTTCCACTGGTCAAGAGGGACTTGAAGAGCTGGGGGAGGGGGAGGGAGGGTGGCCTTAGTGGTGGCCTTGCATTTTTAATGAAACAAATGAAAAAAAATTTGAGCTCAGTTTTAAAAACAAATTAAAATGAAACAGGAAACTTGGCTGAAATTTCCTGTTTTGTTTCAAACAATTGCACACATCCCTCCAGAAAACAGCTCAAGTAATATGGTCCTTTGAAGCAGATAAGGTTGGAAATGGTCCCCACATTGCATCATTGCTAAGGAACCATACTGAAGAGGAAACATGATTTAGGTTGTGCTGCCATCCTGTGGCTGAAGAGGTTTATTACAGCATACACTTGGCAATGACCTAGTGCAGAGGTTCCCAACTCCAGTCCTGGAGGGCCAAACACCATTCAGGTTTTCAGGCTGTCCCTAATAAATATGCATGAGATGCATTTGCATGCATTGCCCCCATTGTATTCAAATGTATCTCATGCATATTCATTAGAGACAGCCTGAAAACCTGAATGATGTTTGGCCCTCCAGGACTGGAGTTGGGAACCTCTGACCTAGTGTATATCTGTGATCTCTCTTATCCCTTACTATTAGATAGCATCCCATGATTGCAGTCAATTTGCACTTCACTTTTGAACTAGTCATGGTCAAAACTTTAATGTGCTCACTCTCTGTTCTCTCTGTCTCCCTCTTTAGAACTCCGTGCTGATTTCCACTGACATGAGTTATATCCCTTGGAAAGGCTTGCTCAGCGAGCTGAAGCCACAGACGTAAAAGACGCTACATCTTTCATTTCCTTTTACCAGGGATTTCAAGTTGGAAGGGGGGAGACAGTGACTTTATATCTTGTTCTTCCCAGCTTAGGGGAAAGTCGAGTTAAAAATGCTATCTAGAAACCTGCTTCTTTTGCTGTTAGGACTGAAAGGCATTTAATCAAATAAACTGAACATCAAACACTAAAGCATGAAATTTTAAAATGAGATTTTGTAGCAAAAAATGCAGTGGAATGCTAATAGATGGCTGCTGTATAGAGTAGGAAGACTTATGTGTATCACTGATAACAATTCTTCCCAGATTTCATGTTACAGTTTTGGATCTTATGTGGTTTTTGTTTTTATTACAATAAAATCTTATTTTTGCTTTGGCCATATCATTGATTGTTGTATTTTAGGGATGGAGAAATAATCCCTTGAAATTTCAAACAATACTATGCCAATATGCTTTCTACATTCTTGGATGGTAAAAGCAGATTATAAATGTTATAATTAAATTAAATTAGTTGTACTCCTAATGATCCATAATTAGGTTTGAGAAGGAAATCAGTTCTTGGTGGTGACTGGGAGACCTTCAAATACCTCAAGGGTATAAATCAGACACAGAACCCAAACCTTTTCCGGATGAAAGAATTCATGGTATAAGGCTCCAAGAGGTAGACCTAAGAGCGAGATCAGAAATTGTTTTCTCATGGAAAGTGTCATGGATATATGGAATGGTCTTCCAGTGGAAATGGTGGAGACAAAAATGACGATATTTCAAAAGAGCATGGGCTAAGTACAGAGAATTCCTGGTGGGAAAACGGGAGGATAATTCCATTGACTTCCTAGGACAAATGGCATTGTGTCAGTTGTTGAATTAAGCAGATGGGATGAACTGAAGGATGCTAAAAGAAAGCATGGCATGTACATGCTACAGGTCAAAGGACAACCAATTCAGAACCAGCAAGTTACAATGCTCCAGAAATCTACTGAATCGGTGTGAGCCCATTGATGGTTGTCATGTACTTTCATTAAATCCAGGTGGATCTAAGAGGCCACAACTTCATGAAACAGTCTTACTGGATTTGGAAACTGTCTTGATTGTTAAAGAACTTGTGGGTAAGATATAAAGTGGGGGTGGGGGTGGAGGGAGCATGGTGTTGGATTAAGTATAGGATCTTGTATGACAGGGATGTCAAACTGTAATCCTGGAGAGCTGCAAACCAGTCAGTTATTCAGACTATCCCTAATGAGTATTCACAAGAGATATTTGCACACATGGAGGGACATTTTAGAAATGATGTTCAAGTGCAATCTAGGACATTTAAGCCAGAACATCTGAAAAGACAAAGCAGGAACATCCATGCACAGACACAACTTCACAAATGTAGACGTGCCCTATATAGACTTCTGCAAGAGCATCTACATAGACATCCCCAGAACCATAGCTCAGAACCTAGATATCAAGGTTAGCCTAATGGTTAAAGTAGTGGGCTAGTGAGGGTTCAAATCCCACTTTTCCTATCATTGTACTAGAGATGTTGGAGTGCTATCTTCTCTGGATGTTTTTTGGCCCAAATTAGCATTGTCTGGAAGCCTTTTGGTGCCTGGAGCGGGTCTAAACTTAGACGCAACTCCGGACATCCAAGACATTTCTGAGATCTGGCCAGGGCCGGCCTTAGAGTTGGTCCAAAGTGTTGGAGTCCTAGGCGAACCTCAAACTTTACACCCCTTCTGGCTGTCAAAATCTATTATTTAGCTTTGAATGGCCTGCTTTTGCTGCCCGCCAGAGGTTGCTGCCCAAGGCGACCATCTAGTTTGCCTAGTGGTTGGGTTGCCCTGGATCTGGCAGCGACCTCCAGGTTCCTGGGAATGCCTCCGCCATGCCTCCATCATGCCACCTTTTTCATTTTACCAAATGTCACATTTTTTACCATCCATTAATAAGAAAAATGAAATGAAAACTAATTTAGTTTCTTTGTGTCATTTCATATTGGAAAAGACACAAAAGGAGGAAGGGCCTGATATTCAAAGACCTTTACAAGGGTAACTTCCTTAGTTTCCCATGTAAATGCCTTATCGGGGATTTTCAAAGGGCACCTACATGCGTAGCGCCCTTTGAAAATCCCGGCTAATGCGCCCAGATGCTATCTGCATAGCATCAAGGCATGTTAGGGGCGTTCCGGGGTGAAGCGGGGGCGGAGGAAGGGGCTACATGGGTAACAGCAATTTTCAGTGCTACCCACATAGCCCTCTGTGCCTTAAAAATAGGCAAGGGTTTTCCTCGCCTTTCTTTAGAGCACAGAGGCTATGCGGGTAGCATCGAAAATCACTACTACCCATGTAACCTCTGTGAGTGCCGGGGCGTCCAGGCTAACAAGGATTTTCACTTCCACCACTGCGGAAGTGAAAAATCGGGTTAAGGGGGTCGGTGGGCAGGCTACGCGCTGCCGCAATGCATAGCCTACCCAACTCAATATCGGGCCCATAGTTACTAACATGTCATAAGGGAATATCACAAGATGTTTGCTGCTTGTATGAGTCAATGCTGACTACTGGCAACACAGCCTCTGAGTTTTCTTAGCAAGGTGTGACCAGAAGTAGATTGACAGGCCTTTCTTCTGCACAATAGGTCTACAGCCCTTGATATTGCAAGATGGTCTCCCATTCAAGTACTAACCTGGCTGGGTCTACTTAGCTTCTAGAGATCAGCCAAGATTAGGCTCATTCAGAGCAGCAAAGCTGTGCTAAAAGTGTGTGCTATATAATGATGAGATGCAACAAGGCCTATTTTAGAAAAGACATGGAGGTCAGAATTGAAGTACTGAGGTCACAGCATTTATAATTCCAGCAGTATTTTCTAAAACACTGAATGCAGATATACAGGAGTACACATGTATGGGCTGATACGTGAAACCATTTCACAAACCTACACGTTGGAAAAATGAATGGTGCAACTCAGCACCTCCAATGAATAAGTGCTGGCCCTTACACATGCAGCATACCCATTTTGCAAGCCTGCACATATCACTGCAGCCAATTAACTACAGAGGCCGCTTTTTATATCTAATTCAATTTATTTATAAAAGATTTAGACCACTTTTATGAATAACTCATTCAAGGTGGTGTATTAAATGAAATCATACACAAAGCATTAAAAATCCACCTACCCAACCATTCCCAACTATCCCAAAGAATTTAAAAATCAATCTTAAAATCATCAGTCCCTTCCTCAAACCTCACCTCGCCAACTCAATTTTCAGGCATTTCTTAAACCCAAAAAAGAGACATCATTGCCCGCAAATCATCATTCAGGATGTCACTTTACAGAGGATAATTACTCCCGACTACTATTTTATTACTACTACTATTCATAATCATATCTAGAGTGTTACTAGACATACGCTATGTTGCACACATGCATGCAAGAAAAAGTTCCTTCTCCATAGAGTTTACAAGCTATTCAAAACAAACAGAACAAACTACTGTAATTCATCCTCCAACTCATCTACATAAACAATAAAATTCCCTAAAGCTAACATCTCCTTACATAAACACTCATGCAGGATCACTTCCAACAGCAACACCCAATTTGTCCTCTCTTCATGATGAGCAACATAATCCCCATGAGATTTGACTCCCCCATCTTCAACAATACACATTCAACCCCCAGTAGAAAAGCTAGATGCTCCTGCCAAATTTGAAGTTCCTTCCGAAAAAACACAAACATTCTTTCTCCTCTTCTTCCTTCTCTACACGTTTAACCAAGAATACGCACATGACTCTCCCATCCTCAAGAATCTCCCTTTTTTCTCCGTTAACTATGTTTCATTTAAAACAATCACTATTTTCCTTTTCTAACCAATCCCACACTACATGTACTGTATATTTCTCAAAAGTGCCTGTATATTACTAATAAACTTACAAAACCTAAAATCCCTCTTCACCGAACCCAGACCTCCCCATACCCCTAACTTTCTACAGTATATCTTATCTTTACCCTATTTTTCCTCCCCTACCCCTTGCCAGTCCCTCCCTCCATACCTTCCCCTACCCAAATACATGGGACATTATATTCTCCCCACCCCATTCTTATCGTCCATTGCACTCCTCCTTTTGTCCTCTTCCATTATCCAAACTCCAACAAAACAGCAAACTATAAACCACCACAACCAATTAATCCCTGCAAACCCCTGGGCCTCCACCAACCTGCCAACTTCCATCCCCTGAACCCTCCACTGCACAATGCAATGCCACACATACCAAATTATTCCACTGCCCATCTCGGTGCCCATAAAGGGCAACACTCAGCAGGCCTAGCTACTTTATACTTCTGAGTGGAGACATCATCCACCCATGACAACATGCTCCTACTCTCACAGGACTATGCAGCACAGCCTGGATGCACACACAGAAATGGAACCAGCAAGAGATGCCAGTCTCAATCCAAGGGACAGATAAAATGCAAAGTGCAAACTGAGGGCCCCATGCAATTTGTTCCATGCCTCAGAAATAAACTAGGAGGAATCAAGGAAGATAACCCCCTTAATCACTCTTGTGAAGGGCTGACTGAAACACACTCTTTAAAAACTTACAAGTGCCAGAAAGCTGGGGAATGCATTGCTATATTTTGACGTTCTCTAGCTTCTTCCAAGATAGAAGGTCAACACAAGATAGAAGGTCAACGCAAAAGAGGAAGGTCAGCAATGAGATGGATCGATACAATAACAACAGCTACGGGTACCAGTCTGTCAACAATGAGCCGCCTGACTGAAGACCGACAATTTAGGATAGCTATCCAGAGGGTCGCCATGGGTCGACTCTGACTCAACGGCACTTAACAACAACAACAACAGCTTCTTCCAAAGCATATCCTTAATGTGCCCCCTTGAAACTTCCACGTAGTAAGACCATCTTCCTGTAAACCAAGCTCTTTCTAAAATGGATGTTTACATGGGGATGCTGTTTTCGTGTGTTTATGTCTGACTATACACAAGTAAATCAGGAAGAAAGCTTCTAAAATAATCCCCAAAGCAAGCAAATGCATGCAACGCACATCCTTATTATGCAAATCAATAATGAATCTTGCATTAAACTTCCAAAGCTGCTTTATTCGTGGACATATAATGCCACATTTGATCTAGTATTATTTTCCCTTCTTGAGAGCATCAGGTCACTACTACTACTACTGAGCATTTGTATAGTGCTACAAGATGTATGCAGTACATGTAAAGATGGTCCCTGCTCATCAGAGCTTTACAATCTAGTCAAGACAGACAACACAGTAGCTGAAGACATGGTATACTTCTAGGGGGAATGGTAGCAGGCGGGGAAAGGAGCCCCGGGTAGCAGGCTTATCTTCCCTCTTTCTCTCAAATTGGCAAACTGGCATCGAATCGGTTAGTTCTTCTTCCAGTTAACAATTTTCCCCAGTTAAGCTTCTGAAGGAAATTTTAAAGCATTTGTTGAACCTTACCAGGTTGAAATTTATCTGGTTCAAGTTTGAATTCTGCACATGCCCCCAGCCTACAGGTTCTAGCAGGATCAAAGCTGCATTGTTTTCAAACCACTCTGTTACGTGTTGAAGAATATCGTCCAGTCCCAGTTTCTTACTTCTAATGTAAGAGCTAATCCAGTATTTCCAGTATCAGGTCTAGAGTATGGTAGGTTGCAAAACTTGCTGCTCAGGTTTTGGCTCTGTTACTGTTGACCTTCAATACTCTAATTGCCACCCAATAACTGGTACTTCTTTTGTTAATTGTAGACTAATCCTTAGAACCATATGCAATCCCTGAGGACAAAGGTGCAATTATAACAGAAGAGTTCAACTCAGCAACATAAGCAGGAAGTACAATAATCATGAGCTTATTTGGCAGTTTTACCCCTAGAAGCAGCTCTGTGCCTTTATTTGGCTGCTTGACTCCCAGCTGTGGTACAATGAGACTAACACTAGGGTCAGGAGACATCATTTTGAAACTGGGTGTCAATGGGGCAGGAATGTCTGGGGATTGCTCCTGCACTCCTCCCACTTGCCTCCAGGAAACCCTCAATAGGTACCAGGGAAGATTTGGGAGGTTTTGATGATTGATACTGGAGGGGAAGGGGTCACAGGGATAGGATCTTCGATGTACTAGACATTTAAATTATGAGGATAACTTTATAAAATGTCAGCTATGCGTGAAGGGCAAGTGGACACCAATTTCTAATCTAATTTATAAAAGCACATAGGCACTGATGTATCGTAATAAAATTACCCCATCAAACTAGTACAAATAATAGCAAAAGAAAACCATGGAGCAGGTGTAAAATATACACACCAAGGCATATTTAAGAAATTATGTCCAGACACAATCTGGGACATCCAGGAGAAAACATTTCAAAAAAGGCTAGCACATCCAAATTCAGGCACAATTTCAAAACCATGGATGACCCTGATATGGAAGTCGTTGGGATGGCACCATAGACATCCCTGCAATGGTATTCCAGATAGCCAACCAGCGTGACATCCACAAAACATATTTCTCCATTTCCTATCAATCATCTTTCTGTTTGTGGAAAGTCCTGTGGATAGTGAGTTGCCATCTCCTCTACAATCTTCCGATGTTTTGCTGGCTAAATGAGCACTTTTCTAGTGCCTATTCATATCCTGGAGCAGGTCTAGACTTGCACGGGGGAAGAGACATGCCAGCAGTTTCTGAAATTGGGCGCATGTCTAGCCCCCATCTGTCTCTTTGTGTCCAGTTCTTTATAGACTCGGAGCCCTCTAGGAGCATGTTGTCGCCGGACATACTCGATCAAAGATAATCGATGTAATTCAGAACGAACAATGCGCTTCTGCAATGTCAAAATCTTATCCCAACTGTTAACCTTGGTCGGGGCTGCATCACACTCATCCAATCCAAAGGGAGTAACTTCATTACAGAGCTCAGAAATCTGAGCACTAGAGAAACTAAAAACATCTTTCCACTGAGCTTGAACTTGAGATTGACCTTCCATGCTTTGTGTACATTCCCTTCTCTGTCTGGGGTTTTGGATATTAGAGTGGTCAGGTGAGATAGTGATATGTTATGGATCAGTTTAAATATAATAACCAGGTTCTTGTATTTGCTTCTACTGGCAAGGGGGAGCCAGTGGAGTCTGTGTAAGATTGGGGTGATGTGTTCCGATCCAGATGCTTGCATCATTACATGAGCTACTGTATTTTGTACCAGCTGCAGGTGTGCTAGTGTTTGCTTAGGTAGACCTTGTAATATGCTGTTGCAATAATCTATGTGTAGGTTGATCATTGCTGTATAACTGTTCTGAAGTCTGGTGGTTATAATACGGGCCTTAGTCATTGGAGCATCTTTATCTTTCTATAGATGGCTTGAGTGGATTTAGTTATATGTGTAGTAAGGCTCAGGGATTTATCTAGGGTTATTCCTAGGTATTTTACCTTTTTCTTCACTACAATTGCTACTTCTCCAAGTTGTATGGGTGTTGAGGTGCTGAATTCTTTGTCTCTGGTGATGAAAATAGCTTCAGTTTTATTGAGGTTTACCTTCAGGTTGTTTGACAAAAGCCATTGAGAGGCTTCATGGTAGCATGCCGTAATTCGTCCTAGGCTAACTTTTGTGTGGGGATTGGAAAGTACATCATTGGGGATTGGAAAGTACATCATTATATCATCCACATAAATGTGGAAGTTCACTTTATGCTTGCAAAATATGTTGCAGATAGGTTGGAGGTAGATGTTAAATAATACGGCAGATAGTGCTGATCCTTGAGGGATTCCTTGGTTTTGACTAAAGGGTTTTGATGTACTTTGACTGATTTTTACCTGTTGCGTGCAGTCCTTCAGGTAAGATATGAACCAGTTGAGGGCCATTCCACAAATTCCAATTTGTTGTAATCTTGCTAAGAGTATATTGTGTCTAATTGAATCAAATGCTGATGCAATATCGAGGAATATCATTATGAATGCATTCCTGGGTGTTTCTATACCTTTTATGAGAGTATTAAAGAGGGCTATAATGAGGGTTTCCACCCCATGATGTATTCTAAAGCCATATTGTTGTGGGTCAAGACGAGTATTGGAGTCTAAGTGGTCTTGCAGCTGGCTTTGAACTATGTTTCTATTATCTTTGCTATTTATAGCATGCTCAATATTGGTCAGTAGGAGCTGGGTTGTCTAATGTGTTTGAAATTAAGATTGGGCGTAAAGAAGCCTGTTTCAGAGATTTTGGCATGTATCCCTGATTTAGGGAAAGGCTTACTATTGTTTGCATTGTTGGGGTCAATGCATCACATGTCATTTTTACCCAACTGGAGCTGGGTCTCCTGGAGCTGTGGTTGTGTTTATCATTGTGATTATTTTATCTAGGTGTTCCAGAGTGACTGTTGTGAGGGAATGCAATGTTGGAGTGTTGGGAGTGGGTTCCAATTTGAATACTGGGGAGTCGTAGAACAGAGTATACAGTTTGGTACTGTAGTAGTTCGCCAGTACCTGTAGACTGGTGTATATGGAGGGATCTTCATGATGTGGTGATTTGCTTAGCGATTTTATTATCTCAAAAGGCGCTCTTGGTCTGTTGAGCGATTTCAATAGTATCCTGGTATGATTTTCACTTTAGCATTATTTATGGCCTTTTTATATTTGTGTAGTGTGTTCTTATAATGGTCTTTGTCTTCTGTGTGTTTGGTTCTCCTCCATTTTCTTGCTAGTTTACAAAGGAGTCTCTTTTGAGATCTCAGCTCATTATTATGCCAAATGTTTGATCTTTTAGAGGTTACTTTATTTGTGTTTGTTGGGACAGTTGCAGCCTCTGATATAGTGGAGTTCCGTCTGTCCAGCAATGTATCCTCATCTGAGTTGTCATGATTTAGATGTGGGAGTACATCTTGGAGAAATGAGTTTTTGTTGAATAATTTAAAATGTTTTCTAAAAAGGAGCTCTGGTTTTTATCTAGGGATTGAATTGTTATGAGGGACCTTGAATGCGATGCTATAATGATCAGACTATGGAACCAGCTGGGTTTGATAGGATAGGATATGTCCTTGTAGTAGTTGCATTGGAAAAAATATTATATCTAAGGTATTTCCTTTATTGTGGGTCAATGAATTTATAATTTGCGTGAAGTCCATTTCATTCATTGAACTAATAAATGAGTGAGCTTGGATGGTGTGTAATGGCACAAGGTTAAAGTTGCCTAGTAATATTAAGTCCTTGTTAGGCTGAGTATGGTTGCATACTGATTCAAGTATTGTGCTTAGAAAATTGGTGTCTTGTGATGGTGCTCTATATATCAGGTAAAATTTTACCTCTTTGGTTTCAACTATGAGGGTATCTAACCCATCATAGCTGACATTGGTTATTAGGGTGGATTTTAGGATATTCTTTGCAAGAATTAAGGCACCACCTCCATGTTTAATTTTTCTAGTGGTGTAGAAAGTTCCATAATTAGGCTGGTTGATTTGGTTAAATAGGACTGTGTCCGTGTCTGCAAGCCATGTTTCTGTAATCAACATGACAGCAGGGTTATTATCATGAATGTAGTCGAGCAAGATAGGGATTTTATTTTTGACTGATCTAGCGTTTATTAGAAAGCAGTTTAATGTGGTAGGATTATGTTGATTAGTTATCTTTGTATGAGGTTCGTTGTTGTATTGAGATTATGTGGATGTGTCTTTGGGTTGTGTTTTGTGCTATTCCTAGGGACCTGTATCCATTTATCATTTCTTTTGATCGGTAACTATATGGTATTATTGGTATGTTATAAGTTAGCAGTGTTGGGTGATAGGTTTGGTGTATTGCAAGGGTAGCTATACTTAGAAACGTGGTTATGCAAATTAGGGTTATTAATGCTTTGTATTTCCTGCAGCTGATGTATATTGCAGGTTGTACTGGGTTCGTGTGGGTAGAAGTTAGGTTTGAAGTGTGTTTTATTTCTATAATTTTGTTAAGTGTGGATGGGGTTATAGGGTAAGTGGCAAAGGTAAAGAAAGAACAATCTTAACCTACAGCAGTGTATGCAAATATACAAGTACACAAGGTTTGCAGTGTGTTCTACTTCTACAGTTTTGTTCAGTGTATATGGTGATATAGGGCAGCGATGGCGAACCTATGGCACGCGTGCCAGCTGTGGCACGCGAAGGCCTTGCAGCTGGCACGCGTGAAGGTCCGCAAAAACAGAAAAAGCGGGCTCTGGCTGCTGCCGCGGACGCGGCAGCATGCAGTGTCCCGCGGGGCCCCCTCCGCCCGCTAAGCCCCTCTGCAAGGGCTTTCAGATTCGCGAGGGAGACAGCGTCTCCCTCGCGTCTCTGTTAAGCCCGTAGGGGTTAATGGGAAATTTCCCATCAGCCCCTTTAGACGCGAGGGACTGATGGGAAATTTCCCATTAGCCCCTGCGGGCTTAACAAGAGACGCGAGGGAGACGCTGTCTCCCGCGCGAATCTGAAAGCCCTTGCAGAGGGGCTTAGCGGGCGGAGGGGGCCCCTCGGGACACTGCATGCTGCCGCGTCCGCGGCAGCAGCCAGAGCCCGCTTTTTCTGTTTTTAAATTTGCCGGGGGGGGGGGGGGGGGTTGGGACTGCAAATGGGCTGGGGGGGGGGGTTAGGAATGATAATGGGCTATGGGGGGGGTTAGGACTGCTAATGGGCTGTGGGCTGATGGGGGCTGTCTGGAAATGGGGTGATGGGGGGTTAGGACTGCTAATGGGCAGGGGGGGGGGTTAGGACTGCTAATGGGCTGGGGGGGTTTGGACTGCTAATGGGCTTGGGGGGGTTAGGACTGCTAATGGGCTAGGAGGGGGGGGGTTAGGACTGCTAATGGGCTGTGGGCTGATGGGGGCTGTCTGGAAATGGGGTGATGGGGGGTTAGGACTGGTAATGGGCTATGGGGGGGGTTAGGACTGCTAATGGGCTAGAGAGGGGGGGGGGTTAGGACTGCTAATGGGCTAGGGGGGGGTTAGGACTGCTAATGGGCTGGGGGGGGGGTAGGACTGCTAATGGGCTAGGAGTGGGGGTGTTAGGACTGCTAATGGGCTGGGGTGGGGTTAGGAATGCTAATGGGCTAGGAGGGGGGGGGTTAGGACTGCTAATGGGCTAGGAGGGGGGGTTAGGACTGCTAATGGGCTAGGGGGGGTTAGGACTGCTAATGGGCTGTGGGCTGATGGGGGCTGTCTGGAAATGGGGTGATGGGGGTTAGGACTGGTAATGGGCTATGGGGGGGGTTAGGACTGCTAATGGGCTAGAGAGGGGGGGTTAGGACTGCTAATGGGCTAGGGGGGGTTAGGACTGCTAATGGGCTGATGGGGAGGGGTTAGGACTTGAGGTGGGCTGTTGGGTGGGGTTAGGACTGGAAATGGGCTGATGGGGGGTTAACACTGGAGGTGGTCTGATGGGGTTAGGACTGGTAATGGGCTATGGGGGGGTTTAGGACTGATAATGGGCTATGGGGGGGGCTGGGACAAGAAATGGGCTGATGGGGAGGGGTTAGGACTTGAGGTGGGCTGATGGGGTTAGGACTGGTAATGGACTGTGGGCTGATGGGGGGGTTAGGACTGGCAATGGGCTATGGGGGGCTGACTGGAAGTGGGGGGTTAGGACTGGTAATGGGTTATAGGGGGGGGGCTTAAACTGAAAATGGGGTGATGGGGGGTTAGGACTGGAAGTGGGTTGATGAGGGGGGGATAGGACTGGTATTGGGTTGGGGGGCTGCTAGGACTGGAAATGGGCTGATGCAGGGACTAGAAGGGAATGGATGCTGGGTGAGGCTGGAACTAGAAGGGAGCTGGTGTTGGGGGAGGATTAGAATGGGATGGGGCTGGGAGAGTAAAATGGAGAGGGGAAAAATATTTTGTGTGGGAGGGATAAAAAATCTACAATTGGCCGGGTATTGGGAGAGTAAGTGGGGATTGAGGATGGAGGGGTAAATTTTGAGTAGATGAAATAGGAATGAGGAAAGAGCCAAAGGAGAAAGATTAGTATGTTAAAGCAGATGTAGAGAGAGAATGGAAAAAAAAAAAACAAGAAGACAGAAGAAAGGACAAATGGACAGCAGATGGAGAGTTAGCAGAAGACACGAAGAAACCAGAAGAAAGTGGCTGGAACAATTGCAACTGAAAAAAAATGCACAAAAGGTAGAAAAATATCTCTTTATTTTGAATTTATTAACTGGAATATGTCAGCTCTGGGAAATGTGCATCATTAATTTTTGCGCTTTGTTTAGTACAAGAGGAAATTAATATATAGTTTTATTTCTACAGTGTTGTTGTATATTCCAAGTTTGGCTTTTGGGGTTCCCAGTTTAATTATTGTCTTCCTGTTTCTAAATTGTGATTCCTTGTTTGGTGATGGTCTGTTCTGCATGTGTAACTGAGCTGAGGTATTCTGTTTATATAATTCCTATTTGACATTGCCACTTGTTCTTTCCCCAGTAGGTCATGTATTGTTGTTCTCTGAGATGTATTGGTTTAATATTTGCAGTGTTGCCTTTTGATAGGTAGAGTATGGTGCTTTGTGAGTCCTGGTAGTGCTGTTAGGATACGGCGGGTTTGCTATGGGTTCTAAATGGGCAGCGTTTGTAGTAGTTCCTAATGTGCCTGGCGGTTGGTACTGGATTATAGTAATGTAGAAACCTTTTAGTCTTTCTTTATCCATATACTCATTAAGAGGCATGTTTACTAAAAGTTAGTGTATGGTAACATTATGCAAATATTTATGCAAATGAAGCACCTTATGCAAATGGGGCTTTAATTGACGTGCTGGCACTTTGAGGAAATTCTTTGGTTTTGTGCGGCAGTTTGGGCACTCGGGCTCAAAAAGGTTAGCCATCACTGATATAGGGTATATAACAAAGACAAGGAAAGGGCAATCTTCACCTACAGAAGAGTCTATACAAGTAATTTGGTTATTCAGTATTACATTTGTGTTCCAGACAGATAGTACATGATAGTTAAATAAGGTCATCATGACCAATATCAATAAAAGCTGACTTCTGCTTTCTTTTTTAAACTAGCTGAAGATGACAGATTAGAAATGGTACTGCTGTTGGCCGAACTTCGTTAATAACTGCACTGTGTGTATGTGGGGGAGGGGGGTGTTTGTGTTTCTCGAGTCCTTATGGGAGTACCCTCTAGCCAGTCTAGGTTTCAGGATATCCACAATGAATAAGCATGAGACAGATTTGTGCGCGCTGCTTGCAAGCTAGACTGGCCTGCGGATCCTCCAGGATCAGCCTGAGAGACACTGTTATAGTGAATGAAAAATCATAGTTGTCATGCTATATTCCAATGCACCCTGAGGGAGGGCAGCAGGTTCAGGTACATAGTTTCAGACATACATTTTAATTCCATTGCCTTGTGGAATATTGTGCAACAATATGGTTTTTCTTCATTTTGGAGTCCGTGTATTTGTTTTGGGATGGTTTCTTTTTAGCGCATATGAGTTACAAATAGCTTCCTGTAGCACCTATTAGATTTCCATTCGTCTCCACTGTAATGTGATTAAATTATGACTGTCATGGAACATTGCCATTAGCTGAGGGTTTGCTTACTCATGTAATGTGTGAGAGGAGCTATTGTACAATATTTACCTTTTAGCGAAAAACAAATCCATGTAGATTTCCAGTGCCCAAAGCCCCGCAGGCAGCAGTAGCACAAGAAACCTGAAATCCTATTATTGTTTGAGGAAGAGATTCATCCACAGATATGTAAACACACTAGAGATCGCAAGCTGGCACAGAGACTAAATAAATATATTTAAACACGCTTTCTAAATACCTAAGGTCAAGTTGTAGAGGTAAATAAGGGAAAGTGTTCAAACCAGGGGGGCAGGAGGGGATGATATCCAATGGTGGGTGTCCACATTTTCAAGCACCTGACTGCTATCACTTTAAATAAAAGTGGATATTCAGCATTGGAGCTTATCTGGCATCCAGCACTGAGCATCTGATTTCACCGGAGAGAGTGATTGCTAAATGGATAACAAAAACCGCATGAAGTGAGGACAGCCATTGTCCTATCCAAACGTTATGTGGTTTAGCTATATGGTTAGTAGCTGAATATCACCAATAATAGCTGCTGGGACACCCCCCTCCCCCTCACCCCCAGACTGCTCCATTTTTAACCTGACCTCTTTCCTGCGGTCTGTCATGATATTCAGTCGTGTTATCCCGAAAGTGCTATTGAATATTGGGATCACCGTTAACTGTTAACTGGCCAAACCTTTTTAAATATCCCCCCTTGGTCTTTAATTAGAAGGGTTATCAGCACGCAGTGTATAATAAAAACTATTTGGACTGGAAATTAGAACACTGAAACATTTCCTTTCATTGCCTACTAAACTTCCTGGACGATAAGTGGAAAATCTCTTTCTGTCCCCAAAAAAGACTTCTACCAGCCCTATCCTGTTTCAAAACCAAAAGCTGGAAACTGGGATATCCCCAATAGTAAACTTGCATATGTCTGGTGTAAAAACACAAGGGGAACATCCAAAGCGATGAACGTACTTAGCAAACTTGTCAACCGCGTTAATCACACTGACCGGGATATTCAGCGGCACTAACGTGATCAGTACTGGGGAATATCTGCAGGTGCCACTGCTGTGCGTCCCAAAGCTAGCTGACTAGCACTGAGGCAATCTGGGAGTGGCACCTGACAACTGCGCAGTGGCGACATTGAACCGCTGCCCGGTTATCGTAAAGCGGCAAAGGTTACGCACCTAAATGGGGGACCTAACTTTCCACCGAAGCTAACAGTGCAGCAACTGAATATCGCCGCTGTCCATTTAGCTTCTTTGCTATCCATCTGACCTGGATATTCAATGTCGCTGGCCAGATATGGCTCAGCATTGAACATCCAGATCTTAGCTTCAGCGATAATGGTTAACCACATCAGAATGGCTGTCACTGCTGAATATCCCCCCAATAGTTTATTTTCATATTTTGAGTGTTCTGGAAACCACATCTGTTTGTGGCTTACTAGTACAACAGTTTTCAGGACTGTCCTTGGGCACACTAGGTCCATCTGGTTTTCAGGATATCCATTTATGCCCGAGAGAGTTTTGCATGCAATACTCTCTTTCATGAATATCCAATAAGGATAGCCTGTAAACCTGACTGGCTGGGTGTGTCCTGCTGAACAGCACCTCCCAACCCAGACAATAACCCCTGCCCAATCAACATCGCCCCAGGATCAAGCCTCCCCCTAAAGACCAAATCAACCTCCCATCCCTCGACCTGAGGATTCACCCAAGGGCTTCCCCTGGTCATCTGGTTGACCAGAGCAGCAGTGGTCCCCTGCCACTCCCACCCCAGATCTGCCAGGTTAAAAAATGGTAGCTATGACCCCCTAGGACTAATCTTATGGTACTACTGCTAGGTGTCAATCTACCATAAAGTGTATAGCTCCTTTTCTCCGGGAACAAGCAGGAAGTCAATCCTCACATATGGTTTTTTTGCCTGAGTTTCATACTCTTCTCCGGTTGTGCACTTCCCACCACCAAAGCCTGCTGCCCCAGCATCGAGTCTCGGGTCCGTATATTTTTTCCTTCTTAGTGCCTTTGTGTCTTTTTTCTAACTGGTGCACTGTGGGTCCTCGACCTTGCTGGGGTACTTTTTTCCCCCATGGCTACCAGTAACTTCAAGTAGTGTGATTGGTGTTCAAAAATCATGTCTGTTACCGATACACACAACTGTTGCCTATGCTGCCTAGGGCTGGACCATGACCCCACGGCTTGTAGTCTCTGTAAAAAGATGTCTTCCAAGGCTTTCAAGAGCCACCAGCAGCAGCACAATAAGTTTTTCCCAGAATCCCTGGTGTCTCTGAAGGCCAAGACCCCCTCTGAAGCCATGAATCCCTGTGGCACCCATGCAGATCCCGGTCAATGCCGGAGATCTTCAGAAAGGGGTCTCCCTCGAGGGAATACAACAAGAAGAAGAAATCCTCAAGGTAGCATCCCTGGACAGTTCTGGGCTCCAAGCCAGGTCCCGCAGTCCACAATGCTCGTCGGAGGGCTCGGAGCAGGAACTGTCCACCAAGGTCATCCAAAAGGAATCGTCCAAAGATTGGCCTCGGACCCCCCGAGGCAATCCTCCTTGAGGACTCTCCTTTGGGGGAACTGGTGCCGGGCCCAAGTTCATCGGTGCCCGCGCCAATAGCTGCAGGGCCTTCTGGACTGGAAATCAGAATGGTAGCCCTGAAGCGCAGCTTGTCTGCCTTCATGGACCAGCAGTGGGCATTGCTGTCTGTCATAGTAAGTTTCTCTGCCCAGACCACTGGACCCTCGATGTCGAGGATGTCCCCGGAGGCCGAGCTGATCCTAAAGACCATACAGCCTCAAGTCGCTCCTCGGCCGAGGTCTAGATCTGGATCCTGTTCCAAGGGACTGAGGTTTCCCTGGCTAGTGCACATGGCACCAGTCATGGGGCCTCTGAAGGATATGGGCAGGGTTCAGGTCCGGAGCCCGTGAGCTGTCCTTCCCTTAATTCTTCGACCAACTACTCGGAATGGGAAACTAAGGACGAGGAGTCCTCGGACACCACCATGATGTCCCCTCAGACTCACCACCTTCAGAGCCCCGGCGTTCCTCAACTTCGTGCGGAACATGTCAAAGGCCTTAACATTCCCAATAGAATTGGAGAAGGATCCTCAGACAGAGGCACTAGAAATCCTCCAGTACAGGCCCCACTGAAGGGATCACTCACGGTGCCCATTCCAGCCATCCTGGAATGGCTAATGCTCCATATGTGGGAAACACCAGCATCAGAGCCCATTGTGAGCAGGTGGCTCAGCTTGATGTATTGGGTCCACCATAGCCCAGGCTTCCAGAAGGCACAGCTGCTGTATAACGTCATGGTGGTGGAGTCAGCCATGTGTTGGCTGAAGATCCAGAAGATGCACTCCTCGGTATCCCCAGGTAGGGAGGCCCACACCTTGGATGCCCTCAGCAGGAAGTGCTACCAGGGTTTGATGCGGAAATCATTTGCTTTATCTAAAACTATAGCAAATGGTATGTGACTCCTTCATTGAAGGTTATAATGCCCTTCAAGCTTTTTTGGTTATGATATTCCCTTGCTGGACATTGGATGGTGCTGTTGTATCATACTGGACGTCTATAGAAATACGATGAAAGCAAAAATCTATGGGAAAATCAAGATGGCCACTTGATAACACTGGCTAGTGGTTGCTCTCAGTTGTTCTCTTATACTATGGTGAAGTGTAAAGTTACTTTTCTTAATATCAATGGAGAGTCACACCAGCTATCAATTTGCCCTTTTCTTGTCAAGAAAGGGAGTTTGTCTGGGGATTCACCCGAAAATCAGAGGGATCACAGGGTTTTTTTAAACTCAGTTCCCCCAGGCATGTCAGGTCCCAGCCCTCAAATATTGCCAGAAGCAAACGTCACCAAGCGTTTGTCTCCTGTGGTCTCTGTAATGAAAGAAAATCTCTCTCCTCATTAAGGTAAAAATTACCTTTGAAAAGACATAACCAGGGGCACGCTACACTGGGTCCTCCAGGCTCCTAATCCTCTCATTGCTCCCTTCCACGTCCCCCATCCCCTTTCCCATAAAGCAAACTACAGTACTTGCTAATGTTGCACAACACAAAGTGGTTTTATTGGTGGAATTAACTGGCTATTGCTTGCAAATACAATACACCAACAACATCACGAAACCTAGCCTCAAATTAACATATCTTTAACATACAGTAGCCTTACCTAAACTGCTTGAGCAGGTTCACACCTATATCATGAGAGGGTACTGTGATTGCCTTGCCTGTTATTCGACTTGACTCGGCCTGCACTGTGGCCGAAGTGTTGTCCTTCCACTGCCAACAACTCCGTGTTGATGGCTCTGGTTGTAAGGTCTGAAATCTTTGCCTGGTTTTGCATCAACTGAGCCCAGACATCCCTGGATGTGGTACCTCACCTCCCTGATTTTGGGATCAGGAATCCCAAACTGGTACTTGGATCCCCCCTTTTGTAATAAACATAACTTTTAACACAATAACAGACATCTCAGTGAAGCAAAGAGTTACTTTAATTACATTACGTTCTTGCAAGAAGGTGAATGCTTGAATGAGCATTCACACCTATCCTCTGTTTCACAGTTCTTTTATAGTACACTATGGGGTATGTTTACTAAGCAGTCTTAGGGGGATGTTTACTAAAAACCGCAAAAGTGCGTGCCGCACAATAGCGCACGGAAAAGCAGCACTCAAACGCTCCGAAGCGCGTTTAAACACCCCACACATGTGCAATGAACCCCCGCGCATGTGCGCGACACACTAACGGGCCCCGCACAAGTACAGGCCCGCAAATGTACGATAGAGGCGTGGAACGGCTAACGGAGGGCGGAGGAAGGCTCCCGAGGGGCGGAGCGACGGGGACAATTGGCGGGGAAGGGGAGGGGAGAGGCTCCCCGCACATTATCGGGCCAGAATTTGCAATGAAAAAATAGCGCGAGTGAAACACTCGCGGTAGAGGGCATTTAAAGGGAAGAGAAACCATTTCCGTCAGCAATGTACAGGAAAACCGGGGAAACCTGCAAAACGTAAGCAGTGTGATACATGTGCACAACACAAAAGTGAAAATAAAAATAGAAAATGACCACAAAAAAAATATTAAAAATAGTAATTCAGCTGGGGAACAGTTATAGTAATGGGCAAATATAAAAACCACACCCAGGAAAGCTCCAGAAAAAAAGAAATTAATTTTTGAAGGGTCTACGGAGCGGAGACTCCATCAAAAATAATTGCCATCTTTGGAGCTTTCCTGGGAGTGTTCCCTATGGTTGCCCATTAATAGCACTGTTGCCCAGCTTGGTTAAAAGTATAGCCCCTGTTTTTCGTGGTCATTTCCGGGGTTTATCTGCACGTATGTCACCAGATAAGGTGAATAAGCCCACAGTAAACATGTGCAGAGCAGGGTTTGCGACCCCATCCTGCCAGGTTTACCATCTCCAGGGACTACACTGTTTCTGTGGCCACAGTGTGGTGCAGTGGACAGAGCCAGTACCTCCAAGACCAGAGGGTCACAGGTTCAAATCCCAGCTGGGGCTCAGGCCAGTCCACACATTTTTCCCACCACTAAACAGACATATTAAAGACACCCCTTTATTGCAGAGAACATAAGCATGGTGCAAACACCCATATTTTACCCTACACCGCACACACACCAGAACAATGGGCATCACCCACAGCCGAGTCCCCCAAATGCAGTTCTGGGGTGCCACAACTCAAGCAGGCCATGTACTTTTGCTAAGATAAGGACATGCCAGCATGTTGGTGGAAGGGTACAGATGGTGAAGGGGGCAGTGCCTGCTAGCCACAGAAGACAGTGTCCATGCCATGTGCAGGCTGGCACCATCCACTGCAACAGACAGGCCCTGACGGATGTACAGTCATAGACCTCCCAGTGAACACAGCCAATCAGTGGCTACACGGTGGTGCAGTGCACACAGACAGTGTGTGCAAAAACAGAAGGTTACAGGTTCATAAGCCCAGCTGCAGCTACTGCCAACCCTGTCCACATATTTTCCCCACAACTACAAGGTACAGATATCCTAGACATCAAAAGGGTAGATAGAATGTGTCACATTCCTCCTCGATTCTCACCACCAAAAAGTTGTCTAATAGATAATATTTTGGTGGTGGTGAGAAGTGAGGAGGAATGTGACAAATGCTATCTAACTTTTTTGATGTCTTGGACATCTGCACCTTGCCCACTCACAATTGTAAATGACAGAGATGTAAGGCAGGGGTCTCCAAATCCAGCCCTGGAGGGCCACAAACCAGTCAGGTTGGCAGGATATCTCCAATGCATATATATCTCATGCATATTTATTAGGGATATCCTGAAAACCTGCAGGATTGTGGACCACCAGGACTGGAATTGAGTAGCTCTGACCTACACAGACAGGGTGACCTCTGTATGTGCTGCTGGGGGATCACTCCACCCTGACTGTGTAGTGACCACAGCATGGCTAGGCACCCCCATAGTGCTATATAGTATTCCTCTCATGTGATATATGTGGGTGTCCTTCTGGGGCCCAGTCACTGTTATAACTGCTTGTGTGTGCTGCCATCCCAGTTCTGGGTGCATGCATTTCCACCAGGACTAACTAGCAGACTGTATTCAGCTGGTCTGTGTCTTGAAGGGGTGCCATGCAGGGTGTGGCGGCTGATGGCTTGCTGCAGGAGGATATCTGACAGTGGTGGGGTGCAGCTTAGCATATCCAGGCCTAATGTCTGTCTGATATTGTGTTCTGGGGGTGTATAGAGCTGCTGTGACTGCCCTGTGGGGTGTCTGTTCCCCAGTAGGGCTGGGGTTGATGATCCACTCTACTGCCATCATTGCAGGGGGGTAGAATGTGGATCTGTTGATGGCAAGACTTCACGGCCATTTAAAACACGATTGCGAGAGCATAAGAGTAGATTAAAACATAAAGTGCAAGAAGCCCCGATTGTGCGGCACTGTTTATTTGAGCGTCATGAATTCCAGGATTTACGTTGTCTCTGTATAGATCAGGTGCAGAGAGGGAACCGCGGGAGAACTTTAGACCTGGAATTGCTTATGCATGAACAACGGTGGATATTTAAGCTAAATACAGTGGAACCCTATGGTCTTAACGTAGGGATAGATTGGTCGGTGTGTTGTCAGTAATGTGACTGATTAGGACAGAATTTGCTCTTTGAAATCTTTAATCGTTCATATATCAACTTTATGCCATTAAGGTGAGAGGAGGGGTTGAGAGTTTATCATATCAATTGGTTTTTTAGCACTTCTCGTTATTTCTGTATTTTGTGGTTTCAGTTGAGAACTATTAGTGGTTAAGAGTACTCTTTTCTTCTCGGTTATAATTAGAGTATTGTGGTTTTGTTATTTTGAGGAAGCGCATATTGGAGGAGGAGACAGTGGTAATTAGTGGGGTTTTAAAGATGGTGGGGGTGCTTTACCTCGCATGCGTGGCGTTTTTTCGACCCGAGAGAAAGAATGGAGTTTGAGTAAGAGGGTTGTAGATTGAAAATGTAACGTCGGCAGCATCATTGGTAAGGTTTTTTAAGATTTTTAACAGTGGTTGGTTATTAGTGTGAGGTATATATTGGTGGAGGTTTAGTAAGAGGGGTTTTAGTAAATATTAATTTTCTCTGTTTTATTAGAACATCGGTTAAAGTTCAATAACAGGATCCCCTGAGGAACCCTAGAAGTGAAACGCGAGATTGGTACCTGAGGCGAGCGTCGGGATCAGGAAAGTAATTACCGAGTAATAACAAGTCCAGCCCAGCTTTTTCAAGTGAAAAGTTTTTTGAATTATTTATTTTATTGAGAACAAGACTGGCTTACTCGATGGAAACAGGACTAGTAAAACAGTCATAGTGCAATGATAAAAGTTTAGCCCAGTTCTTTGAAGTGAAATGTTGAAGAAAAAGTTTGAATAACAGGACTGTTTCACTCTAAGTAAATTTATACAAGATCGTTGATGTACTTATGTGCATTTCTTCCCTGACGACAATCAGGAAGTAGCACTCGCTAAATCTGAGACCTTGTTTTACAGTTGAGTGATTGGTTTGCAGTGCAAGTTTAAGAGTACTATTCCTCTGCATAATTTTGGAGTTGATAGTGAACGACTTTTTCTATAGGGAGTATCAAATCGTTCCTAAGAAGACCGTGCTTTTGTGTGATTATACAAGAACAGTGCACTGTAACATGTGCCTTATGGGCCGCCGTATGTTAACATGCTGGGAGAGTGCGTTTGCTAGTAGTGATAACAAAATAAAATTAAAAAGCCTCCTACAGCACAATACATACTGCCTCAGCTAGCATTTTTCACTGGGCATTGTGAGGGATTGAATCCCTGATCCCTGCACCATTGGTCAGTGTTTTAACCATTGTGCTGTGGCTCTGTTCCTGTGCTTATGCATCAGTGCGCCGCCTTGTGCCCATCAGCGCGCCGCCTTCTGCCGCCCAAGAAGACCAGTGCGCCGCCTTATGCCGCCCATAAAGAACTGTGCGCCGCCTTATGCCGCCCAAAAAGAACTGTGCGCCGCCTTATGCCGCCCAAAAAGAACTGTGCGCCGCCTTATGCCGTTCAAAATTAATTTGCCTCCTAAACCACTTTTACCCATTACAGTTGCTGCCTTAGATGGCCTTTTTTGTTGCGCACAATGGGGGATTGAACCCATGGCCCCTGCACCATTGGTCAGTGTCTTCACCGTTGTACTATGGCTCTGTTGTTTTGTATACCCAGCAGCGCACCACTTTGCCTTTCCACGCGCTAATGTCGACCCCCGCACATTAGCGCGACGCGCACACGTCCGGTTGCTTACTCCCGTTTTTTTTTCTTTTTTCAGCCTGATCCGCCCACTCCTTATATGGCACAGGCACACTACCGTGGCCCCGCACGATAGGAATGTTTAGTAAACATGCCCCTTAGCTTATGAAGCACCAATGGAATAGGCAACAAGGCATCCAACGACATAGCACCACGTTTTGAGCTCACTACATATTATCAAAGGAGCTCTGCATCAGGTACTAACAAAAACTCGCTCCAAAAAATCCATTAAATAGCATTAACCAGTCTCTATATATCATCTTATACTGCTCTTAATTTATATTAAAACTGGCATCTGACGTCAGTTGAATCCAACCAACATTTAGGGGCATGTTTACTAAACTGTGTTAACGTAGCAGCAGCTACGTTAAGGCGCCTTATGTGCCGTTAAGGCACCATAACGTTACATTCTGTACAAGGGACATTAAGGCATGTGCCTTGTACTGTGCCTAATAAGGTGCCTTATAACGTGCCTTGTACTGCACCTAATAAGGTGCCTTATAACGTGCCTTGTACTGTGCCTCATAGGGTGCCTTATAACGTGCCTTATCTGACACAGCTTTAATGCTGCCCCGCCCACTCCTTTAATGGGCATCTGTATCATCAACGCGGATCCTAACGCGAATGACATTACCGCAGTTTAGTAAACATACCCCTTAATCTTTAGTAAACATCTACTTGTGTGCGATCTCCAATCAATGTATCATCAGCATAGGTATAAATCTTAATGCTAAAATGTCAAACTACTTCCTGTCATGGCTGTAAATAGATATTAATCACTAATGGGGAGAGAAATGAATTTTGTGGTCAACCCCTTTCTCCCCCTTACCAATAATGTTTCTTGGACCAGAATTTATGATATCTAACTTTAAAACTCCTACTAGTCATGAAGAATTTGGTCCATCTTTATATCTCTCTAATATCTAATCAAATATGTGTGCACCTTACTTTATAAAATTAGTATTAAATACTTAGGAACATGAATTTAGGAAACCTTTACAATTACCCACATAACCCATTTGCTACCAGTTTTCTGTAGAAAATGCCCTATGGCTTGCAAGCTTCAGGGCCAGAATCAAAGCTAGATTTTAGTTCACACCTTTTTCAGAAGTTCAAAGTGAGTTATACTCACATACAGGGGACATTCTCCTCTCCTCTGAAGGTTTTTCAATCTAAGTTTGTACCTAAAATAATGGAGGGTTAAGATCACAAGGAGCAACAGTGGGATTTATTTAAGCCTGCTGCTCTAACCATTAGACTACTCCTCCACTCCAAAAGCTGATTTCTAAATAACTAAATTATAATTGTTATGAAGATCTCCTTCTCTATAGGAGATGAGGGGGCAAAACAGGCTGTGGCCTCAGTTCACATCACTGAGGGTTGTCACCAGGGCCGGATTTAGCTATACGCCATGTACGCCATGGCGTAGGGCCCACAGCTGCAAAGGGCCCACAAAAATTGAAGTAGTTAGGCTTTTTTTTTTAATAAAATAAAAAAAAACCTGCTGGCTGCCGCCGCGGGGCCCCCTCTGCTGCCGCGGCAGCATGGACTGACCCGCGGGGGCCCCCTCTGTAAGCTCGGTCCCTCCCTCCGTGCCTCCGTGTCTCCCTCCGTGCAGGCTGTTAGAGACGCGAAGGCAGACTGTCTCCTTCTGCCTTCCCGTCTCTGTTAAGCCCGCAGGGCTGATGGGAAATTTCCCATCAGCCCCTGCGGGCTTAACAGAGACGCGAAGGAGACAGTCTGCCTTCGCGTCTCTAACAGCCTGCACGGAGGGAGACACGGAGGCTCGGAGGGAGGGACCGAGCTTACAGAGGGGGCCCCCGCGGGTCAGGCCATGCTGCCGCGGCAGCAGAGGGGGCCCCGCGGCGGCAGCCAGCAGGTTTTTTTTTTTTAAAATAAATTTTACTTTAGGCCGGGAGGGGGAGGGGGAGGGGGTAGGACTGGTAATTGGGGGGCTGGGACGGGGGCTGGACAGGGGTGGGGACTGGGACTGGAAATGGGCTGGGACTGGGACTGGAAATGGGTTGGGGGGATTAAGGCTGGAGGTGGGCTGATGAGGAGGACTGGTAATGGGCTGTGGGCTGTTGGGGGGGGTTAGAACTGGTAATGGGCTTTGGGGGGGTTAAGACTGGTAATGGGCTGTGGGCTGATGGGGGCTGTCTGGTAATGGGCTATGGGGGGGGCTAGGACTGGAAATGGGCTGGGGGGGGTTAAGACTGGAGGTGTGCTGATGGGGTTAGGACAGGTAATGGGCTGATGGGAGGGGTAGAACAGGAAATGGGTTTTGGGGGGTTTAGACTGGTAATGGGCTGTGGGCTGATGGGGGCTGTCTGGTAATGGGCTATGGGGGGGGCTAGGACTGGAAATGGGCTGGGGGGGTTAAGACTGTAGGTGGGCTGTTGGGGTTAGGACTGTTAATGGGCTGTTGGGGGGGGTTTAGAAGTGGAAATGGGTTTTGGGGGGGTTAGACTGGTAATGGGCTGTGGGCTGATGGGGGCTGTCTGGTAATGGGCTATGGGGGGGCTAGGACTGGAAATGGGCTGGGGGGTTAAGACTGGAGGTGGGCTGATGGGGTTAGGACTGATAATGGGCTGTTGGGGGGGTTTAGAACTGGTAATGGGCTTTGGGGGGGTTAAGACTGGTAATGGGCTGTGGGCTGATGGGGGCTGTCTGGTAATGGGCTATGGGGGGGGGTTAGGACTGGAAATGGGCTGGGGGGGTTAAGACTGGAGGTGGGCTGATGGGGTTAGGACTGGTAAAGGGCTCTGGGCTGATGGTGGGAAAGGACTGGCAATGGGCTATGGGGGGCTGACTGGAAATGGGTTGATGGGGTTAGGACTGGAAGTGGGCTGAGGGGGGGTTAGGACTGGTAATGGGATATAGGGGGGGCTTAAACTGAAAATGGGGTGATGGGGGGTTAAGGACTGAAAATGGGGTGATGGGGGGTTAAGGACTGTAAGTGGGGTGATGGGGGGGCTAGGACTGGTATTGGGTTGGGGGGTTGCTAGGACTGGAAATGGGCTGATGGATGGCTAGGACTGGAAATGGGCTGATGCAGGGACTAGAAGGGAATGGATGCTGGGTGAGGCTGGAACTAGAAGGGAGCTGATGTTGGGGGAGGATTAGAATGGGATGGGGCTGGAAGAGTAAAATGGAGAAGGGAAAAATATTTTGTGTGGGAGGGATAAAAAATCTACAATTGGCCGGGTATTGGGAGAGTAAGTGGGGATTGAGGATGGAGGGGTAAAATTTGAGTGGATGAAATAGGAATGAGGAAAGAGCAAAAGGAGAAAGATTAGTATGTTAAAGCAGATGTAGAGAGAGAATGGAAAAAAATCTAGAAGAGAGAAGAAAGGACAAATGGACAGCAGACGATGGAGAGTTAGCAGAAGACACGAAGAAACCAGAAGAAAGTGGCTGGAGCAATTGCAGCTGAAAAAAATGCACAAAAGGTAGAAAAATATCTCTTTATTTTGAATTTATTAATTGGAATATGTCAGCTCTGGTAAATGTGCATCATTAACGTCTGCTCTTTGTTTAGTACAAGAGCAAATTAATGTATAGTTTTATTTCTATAGTGTTGTACATTCCAAGTTTGGCTTTTGGGATTCCCAGTTTAATTATTGTCTTCCTATTTCTAAATTGTGATTACTTGTTTGGTGATGGTCTATGTTCTGCATGTGTAACTGAGCTGAGGTGTTCTGTTTATATAATTCCTATTTGACATTGCCACTTGTTCTCTTTCCCCAGTAGGTCATGTATTGTTGTTCTCTGAAATGTATTGGTTTAATATTTGCAGTGTTGCCTTTTGATTGGTAGAGTATGGTGCTTTGTGAGTCCTGGTAGTGCTGTTAGGATACGGCGGGTTTACTATGGGCAGTGTTTGTAGTAGTTCCTAATGTGTCTGGCAGTTGGCACTGGATTATAGTAATGTAGAAATCTTTTAGTCTTTCTTTATCCATACACTCATTAAGAGGCACGTTTACTAAAAGTTAGTATATGGTAACATTATGCAAATATTTATGCAAATGAGGCCCCTTATGCAAATGAGGTCCGCACCCCCCTTGGGCCGCCCCTGCTGGGGGCCCACAATTTTTGTTGGCGTAGGGCCTCACTCAAGGTAAATCCGGCCCTGGTTGTCACCAATGTTCCCGCCAAGCTGAGTGGGAGTCCTTCCCCCATTCTGCTACTGGTAGGGGCAGGGCTTTTATTGAGGGGGTTTGCAGTAGTATGGAGTAGTGGAACCTTTTTCTTTGCCTGCTAAAATCGATCCATAGCCTTTGCATGTGAGTACTGACACATTTTTTGCTAAGAAAAATAAATCAGGTATGAGGAAGTACTGCAATATTGTGCTTTTAATTAGGAGGGGCGGTATCTGATTCTCGTGACTAAAAACGCGATATCACATCACGGGCAAAATGTTTCTCCAGGATGACTCATCATATCATTGGCTTCTTCCTGTTAGTATAAAGTATACCTGGGTAATCAGCCTTGTTAATAGCGATTCTTTGCTAATATTGAATGGAAGTTCTTTGTTTCCATTTTCCAGATGATTTTATGGAGGGGAAAACAGTTTACAGACTGATATCCCAAAAGCTGCTCTACTTGGTAAAATGTGAGAAACTGGTTGGATGATTCTGGAAGCTGACAGCAGGATAAGTACAAGACACATGTCCCATCTTGTTCCTCTGAAACAGCTTCACAGTCAGCAACACTGCTGAGTCACAATTTGTCATATGTCTGGGCAATACTGGTTTATTCTGCTAGTACAGTCATGTTTCAAAGGAGAGTGCTGGCAGGATCTGGATATACAAAGGACTGAATATGAAGAAAAATCAGATTGTCACAACTCAAAATTTAAAATTAAATCATGTTGTTGTTTCTTTTTTAATAGAACCCTCTAATACAACAGGGAAAGCCTTCTTTCAAGGATGATGGTTCCCATGTCAATAATCATGTTGCTGGCTTCTATATATAAATGTATAATAGCAGAAGCTCTTTGTCCATCTATCTATCCATCCATGCAGGTATAGCAATGCATCCTACAACATTTTCATCCATCACCATCCACAGCACCCCTCATCTGCCACATAACACACACATACAACTCCCCTTTCCCACTGTATAGCATAACTCCCCTCCCTCACCCAACTCCAGACATACATATACACACCCATCCCCCACCCACCTACACATCATTCTCACACACTGTCCCCACAGACACAAATACACACCAGCCATATACATGCCCCCACCTCCTTACCTCCCAACATCCAGACACACTCTCAGACCCAAATATCCCATCTCCCACCCACCCAGACACTGTTTCACATCCACCCATAGAGATGCTGTCCTTCACCTACATCCACACCCTGTCCTTCACACACACAAACACGGGCATAGAGATGTCTCCAAAGCCATTTTAGAAGCTGGCTTTGGGAACATCCCAGCATGAGGACATCCAAGTCTGAACAGGGGCGTAGTGGAGGTGTTCTCAGGAATCTGGACATCTCCGCCTGATCTCAGAGACATCATGAACGTCTGGTGTCGCGTCTACGTTTAGCCCTGCCCCAGGCATCTGAAAAGTACTTATTTTGGCTGTAAAACATCCAGAGGGTGTAGAGAAGAAAATGCTCCATCATCCCCAGTACTCAGCACAATGTCAAAAAATAGCAGCATTGGAATTTGAACCCTAAGAGTCCTGGTCCTAGACCTACACTCTAGCTATTAGACTATCCTACATACATGGGTGCTGAAGGACAGTTCTGGGGATGTCTATGTAGATGCCCCTGCAGTTGTCCATATCGGGCAAGTCCACATTTGTGAAATCGTGTCTGCACCTGGATGTGCCTGCTTTCTTTTCAGATGTTTTGGCTTAGATGTCCCAGATTACATTTGGACGTCCCTTGTAAAAAGCCCCTCCTTTTGTGTAAGCCAGGTTATTAAGAAGGTCGCTTCCATTTGGAAGGACTTTGGGCATATTCCATGCTTTTGTCTTAAGTAATGTTACTGCTGAGCAGGGGTAACATTTGCCTCTAACTAAAAGTGATGTAATGCAAGGGGAGTGTATTGTGCTGTTGACTGTCCACACTGGGAGGTAGCTGAAGATGCTGTAACGGGTCAATGAGTACCAGTCCTCCCCACTCTAGTTTATCATGTTATAATGTAATTGTTACAGTTCAGTGTTAATTGTAAACTGTTTTGACTGTATGATAAAGTGGTATATAGAACTTGTTAAATAAAATAAATAAAAAATAGGGGATTTTTGAGGAAAGAAGTCTTTTGTCTCTTCTTGCCAAACTGGAAGTTGAATGGCTGCCATCGGGATGGATTCTCAGGTCATGTGGAAGGTGGATCCTTAAGTTCCAGAACAGAGCTTTGGAATCATGGACAGGAGTAATAATTTGGGTTCCATCTCTTTGCTCACCCAGGAAAAAAGTGAAGTGATATCTGCTGAGAGTGACTTACAAATGTTGGGAATAAGCATGTGTATAGCTGAGATTTTCATCCCATAGAAATTTTTTGAGGGATTTTCGTTGTGATTGCACACCTATTGTGCATGCATATTGCTTGTATGCATGCATAGCACTGAATTTACACTTGCACTGTCAGTACACATGCACACAAGGAATTTGTGTGCATTCTTAAAATTTAGGCATGCAAACAAATGGCCAATTGAATCCGAAATGCCCTTGCCCAGTTGGGAATCGCAGGAAAGAGAGGTTTGTCCTTTGAAAGAGTAAATTGACTTTGAGAATGATCTACTTATGAGAAAAGAGTGGAATTGTGCCACAGAACTTCTGGTTTTTCTAAGTTGGGATAATCTGCCAAATCAAAGCCCCTCCCCCCCACCCGATTTCAGGGAACCAAACCAGAGAAGAAAAAAAGAAGTGAGTTGTGCCTAAAACCAATTTCTCAGTAACCAAAGGAGTCAAGATTTGAATAATGGTGGAAGCTGTGGTTTGGGGCTTGGTCATTAGATCTAGCGAGTTTCCACGACTGAAACACTTCCTATCTAAGGAGCCAGAAGTCTGGAGGAAGAAAAGAAGTAGTAGCAGAAGAAACCAATCCGCTGTTGTCTTCTGCCTAAAATCTGTGAAGTTACAAATATATTTTAATTATTTTCTTTAATTCAGCAATTGAGGATCTTCTGGACAGTAGATTTTGCATGGAGGTGGTGCATGTAAATCTCTGTCATGCATATTCATTGCGGTTATCCTGAAAACCTGACTGGCTTAGTGTGTCCTGAGGACTGAGTTGAAAACCCCTGTGTTAAAGCAACCATCTGTAAATATTAATGATCAGTTACCTTCAGCACAGTAGTTTGCAGTCTTTTATCAATAAATTATTACCTACTTCAGGCTACTGAGAAATTTGATATGAATACTGAGAACTGGAATTTATCCTTTTGGCCTACCACATATATGATTATAGAAATTATACAAAGGGGTATGTTTACTAAACTGCGTTAGTGCAAATCGCGTTACGAGCCGCGTTAGTGAAAGGAAAGCCATAAAAGGACATGGGCGGGACATCGTAACGACTAACGCGCGTTCCAAAAACTAACGAGCGTTACAGGGCGTCGTGGCGTGTTAATCATTTGAAGGCGTACAGACACAAATCATTGAAACAGAGCTGTAGCACAATGGTTAGTGTACTCACCGCTGTTACAGGCAGCATGGGTTCGAGTCCCCAGTGTGCCTTATGCAGAATGCTATCCCAGGCAGCACCCTGTACATTACATAGGGAATGAGGAGGCATGTTTTTCTTTACGTTCAGTAGTTGTTAGTGAAACACACTCTCGCAGTGCGCATAGTCAGGTACGTGCGTACAATCGTGCGTGGGTACGTGTGTTTTTACCAGCGTGGACACCTTATAGTACAGACACTTTAGGGTGTCTTGCACCTATGCACTATGCTAACAGATGTACGTGTGATGGCCTATGGTTTATCAGAGCCTGAGAGCAGGCGCTGGATCTTCCCAGGGTTGGATTGTGCCAGTCACACCCATGATGCACTGCACATGCAAATCAGCTGTCCACAGATACACACCATGGGGAATGCACCCCCACAGCATCTCAGCCTGGTAGGGGTTACCGACCGTGTGTTGTACTGGCACAGAGTAGCTACACACCGTCACATTGTGCTGGTACTGTGCTCACCCTGAGGGTACAGTGAGGCGCCCAGCACCAGGTCCACAGCACCGTCCATAGCTGAAAGAGGCCATGGCACAGGTCCAAAGCAGTGTTAATGTGTGGGATAGGTAGTTTCTGCACAAACATCTTATAGTCAGGTGTAGCCCCCATGGACCCCCAGGTGGCCCATGTACCTATCCCCCCAAGTCAAACAGGGTCTGCCTAACAATAGATCCACCCTCTACCTCCCTGCAAAGGTGGCAGTAGAGAGGAACATCAACCCCAGTTCTGGTGAGGAACAGACACCCCACAGGGCAGGCACCGCAGCCCTGTACACAGACAGACATCAGGCCTGGATATGGTAAGCTGCACCCCACCACCATCTGATATACTCCTGCAGCAAGCCATCAGCCACTGCACCCTGCAAGCCACTCCATCAAGACACATACCAGCTGCAAACAGTCTGCTAGTTAGTCCATAATGCATGTGCCCAGTGGATATGCATACACCCAGAACTGGGATGTCAGCATACACAGCAAGAGATAAATCAGTGACTGGGCCCCAAAAGGAAACCCATATCTATTCCCCAGTTCACACCCAGTTGATTTTCCCTGTTATCTGTAAACCTAGATCAGTCATGTACTGACAGGTATGTTGTTGTTCAATGTAAACCACACTGATGATGAATAGTGCAGTATATAAAAAATGTTAAATAAATAAATGAGAGAAATACTATATAGCACTATGGGGGTGCCTAGCCATGCTGTGGTCACTGCACAGTCAGGGTGAGAGTGATCTCTCAGCAGGACATACTGAGGTCACCCTGTCTGTGTAGGTGGTGACCGGGCACTAAAATGTGCCTGTCACTGCCCTATGCCCTGTGCAGATGCACCCTGGCCAGGTCACCCTGTCCGGCCTATACCCATGGTACCTTGCTCCTCATTATGCACATTGGCAGCTCAATACTGGCAACATTGCTGGCAGTGTGGGCTGTGGAAGGTGTTTGCAGCCACCACACACTGGATAGACAGACAGACACCCCCACACCTATGCCAGCATTTTGCAACTATAGAGGTGTTCAGCAGCCATACCCACCACATCAGTCCTGGGCACAGTTCAGGCATGGATAATGTACGCAAGACTGTTGGGGGTCACTCCCCATGGTGGTACGCACTGTCAGAGACCAGACCTGCAGCACACACCACAGACAGCAGAATGATTGTTATGGTGGAGCTCACTGAGCAAACTGTGCTTAATGTAGGAATTGATATCTGCCAGTTATCACAGGAAACGTTTGATAGCTGTGTACCATATACCCAGGTGTAGGGTGGCATTGCTAAGGTATGCAGCTGTTAGTATTGGGAGATATAGGCAGGGCCCAGTGTCCTGCTTCTCCAGGAGGCATTGGCCAATGGGCCTGTGGGTGTGTCTGGCCCTGTTGGCTGCTGCTTTACGGCAGAGTTCCCCAACTCCAGTCCTGGTGTTCAAACCTGTTCGGGTTTTCATGCTGTCCCTCATAAATATGCATGAGCTACATCTGCATACCATGGTGGTGGTGTATAGATATGCAGCACAGGCATCTTTATTAGAGACAGCATGGAACCTAAATGGTGTGGGACCCTCCAGGACTGCAATTGCGAGACTCTGCTCTGCGTAATGCGCCTGTTTCTGATGTCTGTGTTTGGTGTGGTATAATATAGGCGTATTAACCATGCGTATGTTTTCTGCAATAAAGGGGTGTCTTTACTATCACTGTTTAGTGGTGGGTAAAGCAATGGGGACTGGGTTGGCAGGAGCCCCAGCTGGGATTTGAACCTGTGACCCTCTGGTCTTATGGGCACTGGCTGTGTCTGTTGCACCACACTGTGGCCACAGAGATGGTGCAGTCCCTGGAGTTAGTTAAAGCGGCCTGACAAGTCAGAAACCCTGCTCTGCACAGGTTTACTGTGGGCTCATTCACCTTGTATGGAGACAAAGGTGCACATAAACCTAAAAACAGACCTCAAAAAAAGGGTCAAACACCCATAACCAAGCTGGGCAACAATTATATCATTGGGCAACATTACACACCACTCCCAGGAAAGCTCCATCACAATGAAATGATCTTTGAATGGGTCTACGGAGCGTAGACCCTTCCAAACATCATTTCTTTCTTTGGTGCTTTCCAGGGAGTGTTGTTCATTGTTGCCCATTGCTATCACTGTTGCCCAGCTGAATTGTGCTTTTTACAATGTTTCTTGTGGTCATTCTTAAGGTTTTATGTGAACTTTTGGTCTTTGCACATGTATCACACTGCTCACGTTTTGTAGGTTTCCCCGGTTTTGCTGTACATTGCTGACAGAAATGGTTTCTCTTCCCTTTAATATGCCTTTAACGACAGGTTTTCATTCGCGTTGGAATTGAGCTCAGAAATTCAGCGCGTTAGTATGAGGGGAGCCTCTCCCCGCCCACTCTCCGCCCATTGACCCCTTCTCTCCGCCAACTCTCCACCTTCTGCGCTGTTTTAACGCGCTGCGGAGGTTTACGATCGTTAACTGCAGTTAACGCGCGTAAAGTACGTTTAACAATCGTTAGCACGTCAGAACGCACGTTCGGACATGCTAACGATCCTTAAACGTACTTTACGTGCGTTAATCACGATTACCGCACTTTAGTAAACATCCCCCAAAGTATCCACTTGATACGTGAAAGTTTTGAGGTGGGAATTAGCACATCTCTTGAATGATAGAGTGGAATTGTGCAATGGTTCTCAACCCAGTCCTCTGGGACCCCTAGTCCAGTCAGGTTTTCAGGATATCCACAATGAATATGCATGAGATAGATCTGCATATAATGGAAGCAGTAGTTGGATGGGAGACCACCTTGGAATACCAGGTGCTATAGGTTTACTATGTGGAAGAAAGACTTGGCCATCTACTTTCAATCACACCTTCCCAAGAAAGCCCATGGGATAGTCACAACATGGACAATATCCACAGGGTCTCCAGGCAACATTCACTCAATGGCACTTAGCAACAACATCCTATATTTGAGGTTATATGGTAGATTAATGAGATCTTTACAGATGGTTTTAAATTCTGCAACCCGACTAGTTAGTGGAAGCCTGAAAATTGATCATATTACTCTGATATTAAAGCATTGTACCGATTCCTCATAAATGTTAAAAATAAATTTAAATGCCTATGTTTGATATTGAAATCAATATATAGAATAGCGAAGTCAGATGTGGATACCCTTTGGCAACAATAAAGGGGATGGAAGATTATCCCAATGAGGTAAGGCTTAAAAGGTTAGGGCTCTTCAACTTGGAAAACAGATGGCTGGGGAGATATGATAGAGGTGCATGAAATTATGATGGCGTTCTATGAAATGGTGAATGGAGTGGAATGGGTAGACATAGATCAGTTGTTTACTCGTTCAGGAGTGGAAAGCCTGGAAGACACATAATGGGGCTGCGATGTGGCACATTTGAGACTAATTGGTGAAAATATTTTTTCTCTCGGCATGTGATCGGACTTTGGATTTCATTGCCAGAGGATGTACTAAAAGCTGTTCGTATAACTGGGTTCAAAGTAGGTTTGGACGAGTTCCTGGAGGAAAAGTCCATAAACTGGGACTGGGGAAATCCACTGCTTACCCTTGGAACAAGCAGCATGGAATGTGTATATCTTTGGGAACCCGATGGGTACCTGAGAACTGGAATAGCCACTGTTGGAAACAAGATACTGGGCCTGATGGACCCTTGATCTGACCCAGTATGGTATATCTTATATTCTTATGTTCCTGGCCACAATTTGCAATTCAGTCAACATATTTTGCTTGAGTTCCCTGCCATCTCAGTTGCTCAAAAAGTAGGAACCCAGGCATGTACAATATCAATGGCAAGCCTTCAGGAGCGGAACATGCTACCTCAGCTCTTTTCATTGGGAAAAACATTTTTTTTTTTACATTTTGAAAAACCCCCAAAGCATATCTGTTTCAACAAGTATATTATAATTATTACTCTTAGGTTAAGAATTTGATTATTGTAATTTTATTTTAATTTGCGTGTACTCAGTAAATACTTTTTTAGTACTAAAACTATGAATGCAAGTTGTAACCCATCTAATAGCTATGCGATAGGTAGGCTAGAAATCAAATGAATGGATGAAAACAAAAAGCAAACAAAAACAAAGAAATGTTCATTGCACATCCCTACCAATGACAAAGCAGCTTCAGAAAATCCTGTTTTGTTGCAAGCTTCTGTGATCTCAAAAATATACACAACCAAAAATCGTCACTAGCAATTTTATTTGCTTTCAACTAAGGATGGCTGAATCTACCATGTCCTCAGCTGACTTGCTTTTGCTTGATTTTCTGAATCAGCTAGAATCTGAACCGTCAAACTCTTTGGTTTGCTCAGCTCATCTTTCGGAGCTCTTGGAAGAAGAAAAAGCTTCTTTTGCTTCTTGCTGGATGTGAAATGAGACGGAACCAGAGAATTATGCTAAGATTTTTGGAATTTTAATGTATGGAAATACATGGTACACTAGATGGAAAAACGAGATAGAAACCAATGATTCACATCTTACTACTGGGTATGTCAACGGGGAAAAACTTCAGTTCACTTTCAAGTCATTTTCAGACTTTTTCATGATTTTTGACTTTTTTGGTTTATTTCACAGATGTTTAATTAAAAATTAAGGCAATAACGAATGCATGCCCCTATCCACTAGCTAGATATCAACCACTGAGATGTATGTTTCCATTCCATCTTGTTATGTGGGAAATAGGAGATTGTATCTGATGTCAGGTCACAGTCATGTCACATGGAGTTGAAAGCAATGTATAGGTGATTCTTCTTTTTGCAGTGTAGGAGACTACCTAGTAGTGAGAGAATGCACTTGAAGATAAATTGGGTTTCAGGAAGTCCTGGATTATTTTAGTCAAGCTGCTGGTGGCTTTGTGGAGAATTTCTATGGGATATTAGAATGGCCCTAGTCATTGATGAGGCAATAACGAAAAGCCTTTAAGTGAGTCAACGCGTGTTTACAAGCAATAAAAAATTACACTTGCTCAATCAGCCTAAATTTAGCCAGGAAAAATTTACAAAGCTAGATTTTTTTTAAAAGTGCCATCAAGTTAGTGCTGACTCCTGGTTATCCAGCTATTTCTGGATTCTCTTGGCAAATGTACCACCAGAAGTTGATTGCCAGGCCTTTTCTTCCGAGGCAATGGAGGGTAAAGTGACTTGTCCAAGGTCACAAGGAATGCCAGAAGGAATCAAATCCTTGATCTTCTGGGTACTAGGCTACTCCTCCATGCCAACTAGGTTTAGAACAGCCATTTATATGACCATAATTATGCAGTCAAAATTTGCAAACTCTCCTGTCAAGACTCCTCAATCTCTCCCTCGCCCACTTTAATATTAAACTGAAGACATAACCTGGGAAAATGGGTGGTATTAGGTCAAGTGAGGGAAAGGATTCACAATGATTTTGTTTACAATCACTCCATAGAGGGTCCTTCAAGTATACTTTAGAGTTGCTCCCATGCAGGTGCAAAGACCATGGCGTACACAGGAACCACTGCTCAGGTTTCCAAAGGGTTATACTAGAGGTTCTCCTTTGAAAAATCACTTACAGGACTATAGATACAGGCCCTCTGAAGAAATAGAGGCATAGCCTGCATGGGAAAGGGAATTCCAGTGGATTAGCACACAAGTATGTATGCAAGAGGGATTTCTACTCCAGGTCTATGAATTAACCCGCATTAGAAATGCCAAGTAATGCATGTTACTTGCCAGTCCTAATCTAGATTTATATTTCAAGATTTAATTACTAACCTTTCCATATATAGACTCAGAGCCGGTTACAGTCAGGTATTTCCTTACCTCAGAGGGCTTACAATCGAATAAGTCTCATTTCCCAGCAGCATTATTGTGTATTATCGTGCACTAACATGTTAATGTCCATTAAATGTATGTTAAATTAAATGCCATCTCCATTATTCTCTAAGGAGGCTGTTGATTAACTCATCGTATGGCTCATGTTATCTCGCATGTTAATGTGCATTAACACAGGTTAGTCAATGAGTCCCTCGGTTTATACCTGAGGTGATGAGCAGTGAAGTGATTTGCCCAAGGTCACAAGAAATACCAGGGAAAGAAATGGAATGTGCTCCCCGGCTTCCCTGGTCCTTTAGGGTACTCTTCCACTCCTAATATACCTCTTACATTCCAGGTTCACACAGAATCTGTGAATAATGGTATGCACAACACAATGGTCACATTACAATTCCACCCCATTCTGTAGCTGATTTCTATAGCACCCATTAACTGGCCTGGAGAAACGTCAACAATCTCTTGCATCCATTCGTAATACATGCATTCATACATGAAGAGAGACAAAGACTGTGAGAGCCAGAATGTGAACACCTGGAAGAAAACCAAATATGCCAAACACTGGGTATTTTTGAGGATAAAAAGTAGCAAGAGGTGTGTGGTGTGATTTGAATTTGCCTGCCCTTGCTTGCATTATGCAAACAAAATTGCTCATCTTCTGTCAGAGAAGGTTTGACCTATTTGCAATAGCGCAGCCTGCCAGAATTCTTTCGCAATATCTATAAGGCTATATGGTGTGCTCTGTAATGCACCAGAGTATAGAGTTTATATGTTCTATGTCACAGTTACTCCTCACATTCCCTACAGGTCATGTACATTGTTCTCATCTGGAACAATGACACTTTAAACCAAAATAATTAATAAGTGCATTCCTGAAGAAGCAATCAGCCACTGAGATGTCAATCCAAGACAGCATATGCTTTTAAAAAAGTTGAGATTGGGTTTCAACTAGGACTGGTTTTTATTCTGTTTCTCTGGTAAAAATAAGGGTCAGCAAATTAGTATGAAGCAGATTCTATATAGGCTGGCTAGCAAATGCTGAAACATTTAAATCAGACACAGGCGCAATTTCACCCCGATTCCGAAGACATGGGTATAGATGTGCCTGTATTTCTGACATCGGGATTATAGACATGTCAGGCGCGGCAAGTCCAACATGCTGTTCAGCAGACCCGTGTACGTATGTAGTGCGAGACCCGTGCACTGATACAGGCACGGGTCATGTCATAGAGTAAAGAAGAGAAACATGTCTCTGGCAAGAGTAGGAAATACGGGTAAATAGTGATCGGGTTCTGGACATGCCCATCCTCATCATATTCTGTAAAGTTAGCCATTTCTGATTGTGTTCATCTCCAAGCTGGCCACGTCTCCGCTGTAAAAACATGCACCTCCTAAGCTGCTGTGCTCACTGACAGTAGTTTGCTGATGTATACAAGACATAGAAACTGATGATAAATATGTGCTGATTCGAACTAGACCATATCCTAGTCCCCTACATGCCCAGAACAGTACTAGGTGATCCCAGCACATTCTAAGATAGTATAAGAGAAGGTAAATAGGAAGATGCATGACAGAACATACTTTGAATCAAATGGTACTTGGCATCATAAAAAGACTTCAATGAGGCCTGCATTGGTCAGATTTACATACACCCTTAAAAACACTCAGGATTGACCCTCATCATGTGCACAAAACCCAACACTAACATAACAATTCCCCAAGGGCTGCATACGATTGCTGAGCCACAAATGTATGTCCTGAGTATGGCACGCTGCATGGCACAATCTGGGGACTGTTGGCACTATATCAGTCATGCCTCCCAGTGCCTGGCCGTCCTCCCTGATAGGAGGATCAGCACACCAGATCCTCCCGTGCAACCCTCAAACCACACACACACACACACACACACACACTCTCACTTGCTGTCACAAAAGACATTATTCAGGGAAACAGTTGCTCTGCACCTACAGATAAAAGTTGGTATACCATAAAGACACGGAGTGCCAGGACTACAAATCTGATCCCTCTTTCTCACTGACAGTCCTTGATGCAGACTCACTCACACTTCTTACATCAACATTCCCATGTTACATAACACAGGAATTGTCAGGGTCCCCCCAGATTAGCTCCTTTAGCACAAACAGCAACTGTCAGCATAGCCACCATGAGCACTATTGTTTATCTTAAAATGTCTTTAGGCATAGTTATTAATGCCCCTTTAGCTAACTGCATCTAGCTGTGTTTTACAGATTGCAGCCACAGCAGTTTGAAGCATACTTGTCACAACCTCTATACAAACACAGCAGAAAAATTTCTAAATGCTAGCCTTAAATTTTTAAGTACTGACTTTATTCTAAGTCTCCAGCAGGAATAAAGGAGACGTCTGCGGAGAACACAAAAAACATATATGGGCCTTTCCTGAAGATGCTTTGTATGTCTCCGTGGCAAACCATGCCCTCGTTCCGCCACTCTCAGGCACATTCTGAGATCTCCCTGTTCACACCATTGGATGTGCATGGGAGATGGGTTTCTGAATACGGCTATGGATGTCAAATGGCCTATTCACATTATGGAACGACCTCCTATGTGTCTAAGACAGTAAAGCTTAATAAATCCTCATGCCCTACAGGTGTGATTACCGGGATCATTCTGGCTAAATTCTAAATTCTCCTTGTGAGTAGACTGGCTGCCTTAGTCGAGCCATGTAACAGTTCCATTGCCAATAATTGCATTCTTGCTTATAAGCCGAGCTATCGGTCAGAGTTGTTCTGGAGCATCTTTGCAAACTTGCATATATATATATGTATAGCAGACATATTGAGCAGCTATTTGCATATAAATAGACCTAAATTTTAGTGTTCAGTGAATATAGGGACATAGTCTATGTGCTTGAAATTATGTCCGCATATCTATTTAAGTCAGCCTATGACGTAGCCGGCAGAATTACGCTTGTATATTCAGTGGCCCGCCTCAAATGAACAGGGCCATCCTAACATCTTCCGGATGGTGAGCTCAATATCACCCCTATCTGAAGAGAGAAACTAGCCACCTCTACATCTGGATATTCGGTGCCAGTCACTGTCCACCTACTGCTGAGAGAATATTCAGATTTCATTTAGCCACAGCGGCTGGCGCTTGAAGGCAGCTGACTAACTTGGCTAGGTAGAGATCCCTTGATTTATGGAGCAGCAAGAAGCTGAGAGGGGAAAAAGGGAAATGTGAAAGATCCTGTAGATGAAGCAGAAGCTTGGAAAATAAAAGTCCTTGCACATGATGAGTCTTGAAGAAGGAAGTATATCTGTCTATCTGTCAGCCACAAGAGACTCTTCCATGGATGCCGTTGGCATATCAATTAAGGCAAGCAGTCACCACCCAGTTCCATGTGCAGCTAGTCAGTGGAAACCTATAGCTTCTCTTCTGAGGGCTTATACATACTTTACTAAATGCAGGGGAAGAACGTACCAATTAGTTTCCAAAAACTCACTCCGCAAAACTTTTATGCACTAAAATTAACCTAGCATTTTTAACCAAATTGTTAGTCGCCTCTAAGCAGCTAGATTTGTAGCTGAAAATCTTCTGGGAAGCACTGGTCAAAGGGGCTGCCACTGCATAGTAAGCAGTTGTTCGAATGGCCTAATTTTATTTGTATATTTAACAGCCCTATCCTTTTGAGGGGGCTACTGAATATGTAAGCATAACTCTAAACGAGGGGGCTACTGAATATGTAAGCATAACTCTAAACGAGCAACTAGCCTGCTACTTCTGCAGCTTGGCTTAAATGGAAAATGTATCCGGTTAGTGGCTGACTATTGCCACTGAATAGTTAACGTTTACCTCCACTCTAGTGCACCAAAAAGCTCTCCCTAAATGACCTGTTATTAAAAATGAAAACATTACAATCATGCAGTCAGCACTGCTGATCACAGAAGTGGCTTTGAATATTGTCCTGTGAAATTCAGTCACTCATATGTATACTTTATCTATATAAATTAGATTGCAAAACAGCAGGCCTAACTTTTTATGAATATTTTATCCAGATACTTTAGGTCAGTACTGTGAGTGGTCTCACTTTTATAGACAGCAGTTGGAAATCTGCCTAAAGGTTACATGGATAAAATATCTTTGCTTGATGTCAATATTAGTAAAGACTAGTCTTTTAAAATATAAAAAATATCTGGTGAAAACAGCACACAACTCCAAAAACAGAAAAAAAAATAAATTCAAGTCTCCCCTGTGAAATTTTTATCAGATTTATTTTTGAAATAAATGGCCATTCTATCCCCTTCCTCCCACCTTCATTGTTCAGCTCTCAAAAGGGGGTCAACCTTTTTCCAAATTGGCCTCAGCATTTCATTGTCTTCAGGACACCTTAAGGGGCATGTTTTCTAAAATGTGGATGCTTACCGTACATTCATTGGAGCGATTTTGGGCCCATGCTAAAAATGGAGGCATGCCTGGCATATCCCTAGGTAGCTATCATGGATTCCACGCCACCCCTGTAATAAATTGTTTGCCCCAACATTTGCCGCAGTAAGTGTGCCCATACTAAGTGCAACATTGCTGGTTAGCATGCGTTAAAGTCACCAACGCTAATCACGATGTGCATTCTTCCCCTGAACTGCCCAGTCTCCATCCCATGCCATGCTAAGCTGTTAGTATGGAATATTTAGCATGCCTGCATTTTTGGCATGCGGTAAAAGTTACTACAGCATGCTTGGCACATTCTAAACCCTACTCTAACCATTAGTACCCTAAGAAACATGTCCCTGAATCTATAGACATCTAATGGGCCTATTTATCACACATTAAATGCCAAATTAAGATACAGTAAGTGCAAAGCGTGTGCACTAACCAGGCTTTTTCATCATGTTTCTGTGCAATGTTCCTGCTAAACTGCGTTGAGTCCTCCGCCGGCATTCCTGCTGGTGGGGGAAGTGCAAAAGCAATCGCAAAAGTGATCACACTTAGGATCGCGGGGCATACGCAGGTCCCGAGGGCCTGCCAAGGCTATGCGATCCTAAGCTCGATCATTTTCACGATCGCTTTGTACCTCCCCCCACCAGCAGGAATGCCGGTGGAGGACTCAGCGCAACTAAGCGGAAACATTGTTTCCATGGCGTTACTGCACATAAGAGGGCTTTACCTCACAGTAAGTATGTTGACTATTAGCATGGATGCATTTAACACCACCTATTTAGCAGGTGGTAAGTGCAGAAGTGACGGCATACATGAAAGGACCGTGTGCTAAATGCAGTGTGCAATGATGCCAGTCCCCATCCATGTCTCACTTCATACAATGCTATGCATTTAGTGCATGAACTAGTACACACTGTGCACAATATTACCATACTTGGGCGCTAACAGCATGTGCTAATTCAAGCTTAGTGCACATTACTAAACAGGCCCCTAAAGGCACATCTCTAGCTCCCATGAATCAGAATTTGCCTCATCCTACAAGTCTGACTGCAAATAATCTACAGATGAGGTCTTTGTGCAACATGCCTCATTCTGCAGCGTGGTTGCCCTCGTTCGATAGTACAGTCATAATATGTTCATGGCAAAAGCTATCATCAGTTCTGCTTATCTCTTACTACCCATGTATCTCAACAGTATCCTATTGCCAAGATTTACATTTCTTAATCAAGATTATTTTGACAACTGTATGCCTATGGGCTGACTTACAACTTTCATTCATTTACTAGGTCATGATAGGAGTGACCAGATCTGAAAACCCTGTCCACTATTGCATTAATTTTCTTTTTGTTGCTTTGGGGCATTTTGAGTATGTGAAGAGATGCTGTAGGGTTTTTCATTCAGTTGTTGATTAGCTTACAAAGAGACCGAGTCCTTCCAGAAACTCTCAGCATAGCAATGGATTTATCTTGCAAGAGACCAGCCTGAAGACTTTACACCAACTGCCATCAAATGTTTTGACACAGCAATGATACTGAATTGCATACATTGACTGACAATCTAAGCTTTGCCTACCAAGTAATCCCTAGGGGTACAGCCTTTTTATACAGTCTTGCATTGGCTACAGTGGATGTAGTATATCAATACCACTATTGACACACTACTAAACCACACCTTAAAAACACGAGCATGCATTTTCTGGTAGTTGTCAAGGTTATTAACCATCAATTACCAATTTATCCTTGACTAAACTATTGGATGTTTTTGGTTTTGAAATGTTTACATTCAAATATCACAATAGTGGCAACACACATTCCAAGCATTCTCTCACTCATGTTAACTTCTCTATGTTGAACAAACTACAACTTATTCTGCCATAAAGGAACGGAGGTTTCACAGTGGTTGTAGCACCTTGGAGTGGACATGCAAGGGAACATATGGAACAATCAATCATTCCCAATGTCAACGTGTACATTTAGAACACGAGGCTACAGGAAGATGTAACGAAAAGGGAGTGTATCTTTGGTCCCATGCCAGAAGACATGAGAATCAAATATACCATGCAAAGGCTCGAAGCCTCTTACTTGGCTGGTATATCCTTTCTCACATAAGTACACGCCTGGTGTGATTGAAACAATAACGTCAGCATCAAACATTTAAAGGGTTATTTTTCAAACAGCATTCCCATGGAAATAGTTTGTTATAAAAGTGCCCGTTCAATATGTAAGTAAAAGTATGCACATACTGCCAATATGTTTGTTTTTAATTTTAATTGATTTATAAATATTTGCAGCCTACTCATCTAGGGGGGCAAAACCCTACTTGGACTGGGTGGAGGTACTACTTCTTATCATTTCTATAGTGCTACAAGGAATATGCAGCACTGTAAGAGCTCATCGGAACTTACAGTCTAATCAAGACAGACTGGGATATATGTAGAGAAATAGTAAGAAACACATAGGAGGTGAACAGGACACTAAAGGGATGAGGATCCAAAAACAGCCTTGATAAGGAGAGTTTTTAGCCTGGATTTGAACAGGGGCACAGATGGAGCCTGATGTACTGACTTGGGTAGTTTGTTCCAAGCATAAGGAGCAGCAAGGTGAAAAGAAAGAAGTCTGGAGCCGGCAGTGGAAGAGAAGGACACAGATAGAGGGGATCTGCTGGAAGAGTGAAGGGTTCCCATGGAGGGGTGCAGGGAGAGATAAGAGAGGCGAGGTTGTGAGGAGCAGCCAAATGAAGGCACTTAGAGGCTAGTAGCAGAAGTTGAGATACTCCCAGGAGTGGGGTTGACACTAAAGGCATAAGAGCTTTATTTCCTGGGCTAATTTTCAAATTGAACGTACACGAGTAGTTTCCTTTTGAAAATTCAGCAAAGCTCACACAAAGATAAGTATATACATCTTTTCTACACATAAGGGCGGTGATAAAATTACCCCTTAAATGGCAGTTCACGAAAGGGTAGCTGGGCAACCCAAAAAAGCAGCAATCATCCAGTGACTCTTGGGATATTAGAGTGGCTGTGGTAGCCATTGAGGTGCATATGTCCTTCATTATTATCCGCAAAACTGTCCAGGGCACATAGCTCACCATTTAGGAACGTTGAGACTTGGCAAAGTGGTGTCCAAGAAGGAAGGGATTATGAAATAGTTTATACATGGAAGGAGATAAGACTTGAAGGAATATACATAGATCCAAGCTGAGTCAGAAGGGGAGCGGTCAAATGGCAACAGTGAGGCACACGGAGCACATGACAACATACCCAGTACAATATATTAAATGTAAGATCAGAAGGCAAAGAACAACCCTTGGCACGTGTACTGTCTATCACAATACTAAAGCAGGTAATGCTGCTACTTAGATTCAGATCAGTGAAAGGTTTGTACACTCTGTGCAAGCAGATCAGTGGCCTAGTGATTAGGACAAGTTGCCGGGGATTCGAATCCTGCTGGAGGACATCAACTTTGGGCTGGAAGGACTGGGATTTCTAGTCCCACAGCTGCAGGCCACTTAACCCTCTGTTGCCTCAAGTACAAAAAAACCCAGATTGTGAGCCCTTTGGGGACAAGGGAAATATATACCGTACACAAATGTATACTGCTTTGATCCAGTTAAAAGCAACATATAAGCATTGCTAAATAAATAAATCCATGCCACGATACAATATAGAGATTCAGGGTGGCAATTTGATGAATTCAGCTCTTATATACGAAAGCTGTTCTAGCCAATTAACTGTTTTCATTTACATTTTAGGCTTGTTCCTAAGCTGCAGGAGTGCTTGGATTTTTTGGGAATACCTTTGGCATCAGGGTACCTAACAGATTCTGTTCATTCCTGTTTGTATCTAGTGTGAACCTAACTATCAAATAAAAAGATCTGACCATCAAGAGCCGAAATATAGTTATAATGGAGATATTTGGGACTTTAATAGATAGAACGTACACACTATAGCTGGGGCAGAAAGGCATATGATGGGCATAGCTAAATGGTTTTATCAGACCGTTTTGCATCAATAATGATTCATCTTGCAGGCAACAATCTTGAATCCATAACATCGACACAGCTCATTACTTCAGTGATAAAGGATTGGAGGAGTGAGAGAGGTCCTCTCAGGGAGTGCATTATTCTCCTTGGGTATATGACATCAGATCAGTATGTGGTCGATATTAAGGGTGTGCAGGCAAACAATTTTTGTTTCACTTAGTTTCCCATGTAGTTTGCAGTTTGTTTTGTTTTATTTTGTTTGGCTTTAATCAATTTTCATTTCAGGGCAATTCTGTTAATTAAAGAGGTAGCTGCGGCTGCTGACCAAACTAAAAAACATAGCTGAAAGTTTACTAGAGGTTTTAGGCAAATAAAAAACCCAACTGGCTTTTTTTTCTCACAGTCGATTCACAAGGCAAAAAAATTCAGCTAGCACTTTTGTAGAGCTCCATACCAGACAAACTTTGGGCCAATCAGGAAACAGGAAGGAAGAACATCAGCAGAGTTAAAAGTGATATTCAGCTGCTGCCCAGTTAGCTAAACCGGCTAATGTTAGGCCAGCCTTTTAAGTGCCTAACGTTAACTTAAACCAGCTAACTAGCCAGTGGCTAAATATATCGCTGCTGGCCAGTTAACTTCATCACTGCCCTGCAATGCCCCCACAATGCCCCGATGCTATGCAGTTAGTATCAGGGTGGGCATCAGGGTTAGAAGGGGATATTCAGCATCTTAAAATGGCTATGTCGCTGAATATCCTGTTCATTGTGATTAATCTGGTTAGCAGGTGTGCTAACCGCATTAATCATTTTGAATATGTCCCCTCCAACTTGCACAAAACATCAAGTCTAGCGGCATCCTCTATCTTGCAGAATGAGAAAGAGATGACCACATCATTCGCCAGACCATCTCATTGCTGGAGAAGGGCCTTACTTTGCATCAAATACATGCAGAGCATTTTTTGGAGGGTGGACGGAACACACAGCACAATAGTTTTGGTGTCCCACTGCCACAAGGTGATATAACTGAGGCAGTGTTTCATACCAGTAGCACTGACTGAGTCCTCTTGCTTGTTAGCTTCCGCCCTGGATCCCAGAGTGTCTAACTGTTGCCCTGAGCATGCGGTTAGGTGCACCTTTGGTAAGACTCATTATTTCATAGTAATCAAGCACTCACTGACACACCCAGCCCATTTGAATGTTAATGTGCTTGATCATAATTAGAAGCTCCAGTAGTGAGCTATAAGTACTGTAGCAATTAGCTGGGGCTTGTAGTCACATCTTTCGCTAACACTGCTGGAATTATTAAAGCACCAAGACAAACATGGCTGGGAAGGGTAAGGATGAAGGCAGCTTTAATATATAATCAGATGTATTAGTTCAATAAGTGGATTACATGTATTTCTATAAAACTGGGTTTCAAAACCCCCACAAACTCAGCTTTCAAGTAGGGCACCAATGTAGAGACATATCTAGTAAGCAGGAAGAGTCCAGCTAACTCGATATGTCTCTACATTGGTGCCCTCATAGCTACTGTATCCTGGTGAATTTTTCTCTTACAAGAAGATGTGGAATATTCTTGGTTTTACAGTGATGTGGTGTTTATTTTATGTCATTTTCATTTTGTTCCGACTTCTGACATTATGAGGTAATCTTATTAAGATTTTTCACGGGTAAAGCATGTTCTGCATATGGAACCAGGCTCTTGTAAAATCATGCAAGGCTAAACACAATAAAAAGTAGGCACGCTGCCCGATAACAGCTAACTTTATGTAATCTGTCAGACATTCTCGGGGCATAGTCTGGATGGAGCTCGGGAGGTGTTAAGATATGCATGCATGTTCTATAACATATGTTTGAACACACAGACACACGTTTACACCTTCTACAGGGAAAGTGTAAATTTGTGTGACAGCACTATGGGTTACTGGGAGTCACTGCAAGCATATGTTGCCTTCATAAAATAGAGCGACTTTTTCAGTGTTTTACCTAGGTGCGCTATTGTAAATTAGCCCCATTTTATCTTTTAGATAACATATGCTGACATTATTTAGATGCAGTTAGCTCACCCAAGGTTTTTATGCGAGTGGGTAAATCCTATTTTGGGGGAAATGTCTTCTCTATACCAAGGATGCAATGCTTACTCTTCAGCAGGGGTGTGCAGACAGAACATTTTCATTTCATTTATTTTAGCTTTGTTCCCTTTTGTTTTGTTTTTCATGTGTATGTCATTTCGTAGTGCATGCTAATAATACGTTGTTTAGTAACAGTGTACAGAGTACGCACTATTAAAAAGACAAAATTCCTCAGAAGACTCTTCCAATCTTCAAGAATCCCTGGTGGGCTCCTATGGGATGCCCATCACAATAACGCCTCTCCTTAACACTGAAGCACGCAGCAGCAGCACATACTGATATTCAGCAGTGCTAAGTATGTTAGCGTTGCTGAATATCCCAGGGGGTAAACGTGTTTAATGGGTCTGCTAAGCATGTCAATCCCTTTCAATATCGGACCCATCAGGATTTTACATTACTGTAGGGAAAAATAAGTATTGTAAGGGGAAAAATAAGTTTCTTGTGGGCCTTATGGTCCTTCTGTGTGTGATGTGAGTTCATTCCCCTGGATTCCAGACAGCCGGAGCAGCATACCGCAGATGAGGGTTCGGGACTTCCCTGGCCTGGAGTGACCAACAAGGGACAGACCCGTTACAATTACAATAACACAGAAGACCTTTGGGTTGTAGAGAATTTCCAATGTAAAGAAAGAAAGAGAACCTTCTCTCATTAATCTGGGCCAGAATCTGACCCTGCAAGGCCACTCTTGCTTATAGTCACTATGTTAGCATACTTATCCATGGGGCCAAAAGCTTTAGGAGAGGAGATAGTTAGATTTTTCAACTTAGCCTTCCTTTTACCATAGTGCTCACTCATTAGCAAATGACAAAGATGTCTTCTTCCAATGCATGAATCACAATTCCTCCATGTCTCCTTCATAGCTTCTTTTTGGCACTCTGGAGGTTTACCACCTTGGGCATACATCTGAAGCCACGCACCACAGAGGCTCAGTTATATGCCAGGTCAGCGCTTTCCAGGGAGCCAGATCTTTTGCAGTTCTCAATGTTTCACTTAAATGCAATCAGCAAGGCAAAACTTGGTGCACACCACTCACCTCTTCTACTAACTCCTTCACTTCTTTCCTCCAGGCTCCTTAAGCAGTGGGTATCGTATTTTTAGCTTTCTCGTTGCAATTCCGTGGAATCTTTTGTTCAAAATGAAGATCTTTTCCTTGTCATGTCTTAGGACCAAATAAGGAGAAAGGACAAAAGAAAAAAAAGCAAACCTCCTATATGTCAGCACCTCCTTTGTCCGAATATTTAGGGGCCCTGTTACAAAAGCCCAATTAACATGCATTTTAACGCATGGCAACTCGCAGTCAGGAGGACTAAGGTGCAGGCATATCAGCCACTGCACAATAAAATATATGGTAATCAGCCAACAGAATGGAGCAGGGAACTGGCAAGATGTGGGCAAGGAGAGTGTATAAACTGCTAGCGCCAGGGAAATTGCAGCGTACTCAGCACCAATGTAACAATTAACATGAGTTCCCCTAACAACACTTCCATGGATGTCATCAGGTGCAGCCACCTTAAATGTGCTACATGTTGAAGTGCCCCATCACACATTTACTGCCAGGAACATGTTGGTCATACCCCATTAGCTAATGCATAGGCTTTGCACTTAATGTCCATTGATTTCATATGTTAAATGTAAAATCTTAGAGGGCCCTTGATTTCTTGCAACTTATACAGGAAAATAATTTTCCAGAAAAAAATAAGCTGTCAGCAAACACTTACACAGGAAAGCTCTGAGGGACTATTGTCCAGTTCTCACATTTGCCAGGTTTCATGCCAAAGATCTCCGAGCAGCTCTGTGGTCTACTGTGGCTGAGCAATGATACAAGATTCTACAGCGCATAGGAGGTATAAAGAAATTACACTTTATTTTCAGGACAAACACCCAAGCAAACTGCCCTGGCCCTTCTTGGGCCTGCAGTACACACAGTATTACAGACACACTCTTGCTCCAGGCTTTCCTCAGCTGTAGTAGTTCCTTAATCAGTTTTAGCAGCCCTGTTCTGCTGGGTGAGAGAACTCTGTTCCAGCACAGACAGCTCTGAAGTAAGAAGAAGCTGCTTCTTCCCCAAAGTTCCTTCACTCTGGGGGACAATTTAGTAGTACTCTTTCAGTCTTTAGCAGCAGAGCAACATATCCATAAAGAAAATAAACAGCAGTTCTCTATAGCATAAGAGTCCTCCAGCTGGGTAGAACTCTAACAGAAAGGCTGAAGGCACAGCAGCCCCTTTAAACACAGCTCCTACCTTGTCAGCAGTAATCCACCTTCAAAGGTAACTGGTCACTGCATATTCCAGAAAACCCCAGACTCCTCTCTTTCCCTCCAGGTCCCTTTGCTTCCAGGGATAAGGCCTGGAGCTGGACCACACTTTTTACAGGCATTCTACAGCTTTTCCCCTTAAAGGGACAGTGGTTTAAGTTCTTATCATAGTAATACCTCCTTTGTGCTAAGTTTGGCTGGGGAGTTTCCCTGCAGGGGATGGGGAGTTTCTTATACACACCATCACAAGCTCTTATTGTTTTCTTACTTAATTTTTGTTATGTGGATTTCTTTTTCTGTTTCTGAAATTTTAGGAAATTAAGTCCTTGATGCAGCAATACCAAATTGTACTAGAAAACTGATCTTCAGACATTTTGCCGTTTACTCTACTTTTGCCCAAAAATGTAGATGATACTTATTCATTATTTATTTATGTGCTCTTACATACTGCACTATTTCAAAATCAGCGCGGTTTACATAGAATATGAACAGAACAACTTTACATAGAATAGGTAATTTACATAGAACCTAGTTTACATAGAACAGGTGTTTAACAGAAACAGGTGGCTAATATTAAACATTAAAAGGGGACCTGAACTTGGAAGAGGGGAGAACTGGGAGAACTAATTACAAGCTGCTCAGTGGAACCTAACGATTACATATGTGAGTTTTGACAGATATTGTGCAAGTCCTGATTAAGGTATGTGGTCAAAGGCTGGCTGGAACAAGTGAGTCTTTAAGGCCTTTGTAAAGGTTGACTGGTCAGAGATAGCTCGGATTGAAGCAGGTAAGATGTTCCATAGGGTTGGTGCATATAAGGAAAAGGCACAATTCTTAGTGGCCTGGGTGCATGTCCTTATTGACGAAGGGGTGACCAGTGTGTTTGCCATGCTTGATCTCCTCATTCTGTTGTCTGGGGTATGTTGTATGAGTGGTGCTAGGGAGGTCGTAGACATGCCGTGAAGAGTCTTGAACGTTAGTAGAAGGGCTTTGCAAATCCGACGGCTTGTAATAGGGAGTCAGTGTAGCTGCATCAAGATAGGCGTGATGTGTTCGAATCTGGACATACATTGGAGTGTTCGGGCAGCCGTGTTCATGGCCAATTGGAGTGGTTGGAGGGTGTGTTTTGGGAGACCGTGGAGAATAACATTGGCATAATCCAAGTGCGGGAAGATGAGAGCTTGGAATATTGTGCGAAACTCTGAGGGGTCCACGAGCGGGCGTAGATAATGGAGGGTCCTTATTTTATAATTAACTGCCTTGACGACATTTTGTATGTGCGCTACCATACTCAGCCATTGCTCCAAGATGACTCCCAGATAGCGTACCTCATGCTTCGTCATAAGCTCAACATCATGAGTCATTGAGAAATTTAGTCATGTGAGGGGCAGTTCTCAGAGGGATCTAGCCAGTCAAATAAGGAATTAGCAATTAAATCTGTTGTTACCTTCTGCTAAAAAAAACCCTTTAGGTTGATGTGATTCAGGATTATTACTTGTTCAGGCGTGCACTGAAAAAATGCAGCCCAATAGTCAAAGCTAGTTATGTATGTTTACCAGATGTTGATGAATTTAACTGGCTTATTCATGTATTTTCACATATTATATAGATAGTTAAGGGCGAATATCTGTTTGAACAGCCATATATCAAAAAGACAGAGGAAGGGTGGAGGAAAGGCTGGGCCAAGAAAGCATTCAGACAGCAATCAGGGTAAATTATACATTTATTTTTAGGCCTGCCAAATAGCAGACCTTAAATTAAACAGATATCAGGATTTAATGCCAACATTTAACAAATCAGTCACTTCGCTGGCTCAGAATCTCATGGTTATTTGAGAGGGAAGATATATTGAACTTTAAAAGGAACTCCTATTTTGGAGTCTGGTAATGATGAAGAAATGATCATCATTGGTCAAGGATTGGTCAGTGGAATAATGTAAAAATTTGTTCTACTCTACTTTTAATGTTATTGGAATTATGACTTTTGCAATATATTTCATTGCACTTTTATATTAATGTACTTCCTTTTGTACTTTAATGTGACTGAAAAGATGGAATGTAATAGGAGTGTGCAGGCAAAACAAATTATTTTGTTTAGTTTCCTATGTCGCTAGCAGGTTTGTTGTGTTTTAATACATTTTCATTTTGTATCATTTTGTTTTTATAATCTTTCTAAATTGTTTATTTATGCAATTTGCACTTTACAACAAGAACAAATCTTGCAAGCAAAAGGGAACAAGCAGAAAAAAGAAAACAATTGATAACAATATGTAATCCATACAAGGAAAATCAACATTCGCTTGCCTCCCACCAGTCCCCCACATAAGGGGAAATATTACAATACAAAGGAAACATATCCCAAAAAGAACATTTGATACAAACAATTCAAACAGATAAAAGAGACGAGATATCCTTACCACCAGTTATCTTACCCTACCAACATAAGGCTTGATTTAAGTGGGTTCTATAAAGGGGGGAGGGGGGAGCGGGATTACCACCCTGAAAACTTGGAGGAGAGAAAAGCTGACAACTGATGGGGATCAAGAAATATATAATTAGACCCAGCCAATTTGACTAGGTACTTACATGGAAAATGAAGAAAAAAACAACCCACTCAATTGCAAAACTCCAGGTTTAAGAACACAAAATTGTTCCCGCCTTTTCTGGGTAGCCCTAGCAACATCAGAAAATATTATAATAATAGAACCCATAAACTCTTTAGTAGATGATCAAAAATACATTTTTAGGATCCAGTCCCAGTCAACGTCCAATGCTAGGGTGACCAAAAGTGTTACAATCACCCCAAGTCACCACATCTCTACTGGGCATGAGGAAAGCATTCTTTGGCCCAGTTAACACTGGTTGCCCTGGCAGGAACTTAGCAGTCTGCTTCCTACTGGTATGCGGCATCAGAGAAGAAAATGGTAAATTGAAAAGGAAACGCGACTGCTGGAGCTCCTCAGTGTGCGTCTACTTGTGTCTCTGCCAACTTAACTTCCCCCTTCCCCTCTTCGTTTTTATAAATTTTTATTTTAAGGCTGTCCAAACAATAAAAAAACAAAACAAAAAAACATAACTGAAAGGTTGCTAGAGATTTCAGGCAAATAAAAAGCACAACTGACTTTTTGTTTCATACAGACTGGCCTCAAGCCAGTGACCTTTAAATTAGAAGACAAGCAGCTTAAAGGAGGAGTTATTATATCTCCATGGGGCTAGCCCTACAGCCTGCTCTTAACTGTGGGGTGTGTTTACTAAACGGTCTTAATGTGCGCCCAGCGATAATGTGCAGGATGCCATAAAAGGAGTGGGCGTTCTGGTCTTAACGTAGCAATCGTGGGTTGTCGTGCAATAAAGTGTGCCGCACACATTATCGTGCCATAGAGGGAGCCGTAGAGGGAGCAACAGATAGATGCAGCTCTATATAACACTATGGGGGAACCTAGCCATGCCGTGGTCAGTGCTCAGTCAGGGTGAGAGTGACCTCCCAGCAGGACATGCTGTGGCCACCCTGCCCATGCAGGTGGTGGCCGGGCACTACAATGTCCCAGCCATTGCCCTATGCCCTATGCAGATGCATCCTGCACAGGCCACCCTGTCCGGGCTATACCCACAGTACCTTGCTCCTCATTATGCACATTGGCAGGCTAACACTGGAAACAGTGCAAGCAGTGTGGGCTGAGTAAGGTGTTGGCAGCCACCACACACTGGATGATAGACAGACACACACTCCCACACCTATGCCAGCACTGTGCAGATATAGAGGCTTTTGGCAGCCCTGGCCACCACACCAGTCCTGAGCACAGTGCAGGCATGGCTATGGTACACAATACTGTTGGGGTCACTCCCCGGGGTGGTAAACACTGTCAGAAACCAGAACTGAAACACACTCCACAGATATCAGAAAGGTTGCTATGATGCAGCTCTATCAGCAAATTGTGCTTAACTTAGGAATTGCTATCTGCCATTAATCATAGCAACCTTTTGATATTTGTGTAACGTATTCCCAGGTTTAGGGCGGCATTGCTAAGGTATGCAAGTGCTAGTATTGGGAGATGCTGCTGCACGCAGGGCCCAACAGCCTGACTCTCCATGAGGCTTTGGATAGTGGAGCCTGTGGGTGTAGGTGTTTATGCCCCTGTTGGCCGCTGCTCTAGAGCAGAGGTTCCCAACTCCAGTCCTGGTGGGCCAAACACTGTTTGTGTTTTCATGCTGTCACTAATGAATATGCATGAGGATATGCATGAGTGAAGAATATGGAGAATATGCATGAGAATGTGCATGAGTGGAGGAGTGGCCTAGTGGTTGGGGCAAGGTACTTCAGGCTGGAAGGTCAGGGATTCAAATCACACTAGAAGACAGCAACCTTGGGCCGGAAGGACTGGGGTTTCTAGTCCCACAGGTGCTCCTTGTGGTCTTGGGCAAGCCACTTAACCCTCCATAGCCCATGTTCCCTGTAAAATAGTTATCTCCAAGTTATAATGCCCTGTTCAATATAATTTCAGTTTGTTCAATGTAAACTGCACTGATGCAGAATAGCACAGTATATAAGAGAATGTAAATAAAATAAATGAGATATATTTGCATACCATGGGAGCGGTGCATACAAATGCAGCACAGGCATATTTATTAGAGACAGCATGAAACCTGAATGGTGTTTGGCCCCCAGGACTGCAGTTGGGAAACTCTGCTCTAGGTATTGCACATGTTTATGGTGTCTGAGCTCTGTAGGGTAAATTATAGGCGTTTCACGCATGTTTATGTTATCTGCAATAAAGGTTCCATCGTTATTACCACGGTTTAGTACTGGGAAAAATATGGGAACTGGGTTGGCAGGAGCCAGAGCTGGGATTTGAACTTGTGACCTTCTACTCTTGAACACACTGGCTGTGTGCAATGCACCACACTGTTGCCACAGAGACAGCTCATTCCCTGGGAATACCATGACCAATATTCCCTCTAATTTTCTGTAGGCTGTGTGCACATAAAATATCAGCTGTGCAGCTTTTGAAGGAAGGTTAAATTTTTGTGCGCCACATAACGACACTTGGAGTTATATACTTTAAAATTTGACTACACATCAGAATACAGTATGTACACCACATTGATTTTAATCAAATTAAATGAAAATAGACGATTACTAAATGAAGCGGAAAATTTCTAGTAATTACAATCACAACTTTTAAATTTTAAGACGTCTGTGTTGTTTTCTATTAGAATCAGAACCGTAATTTTTGTGCGCTCTGTTGTAAAGTATGTGCGCTCACTTGGCGAGGTGTGTGCACGCGCACACGCGCACAGCTTAGAGGGAACAGTGACCATGACTGTTCATCAGACAGTCTGTTGCAGCACAAGGCATCCACCTAAACTGCCCCCTCCGCCACCGGCACCCCTCCGCCACCATGCTGCCATGCCATTATGCTGGTGGTGCTGGTGGTGCACAGTTCTAGGCCATCCAGTATGCCGGTAGGCAGCTGCCTATGGTGTGGGTTCTCGGGTAGGGGTGCCTACATGGACATGTGCGCTTCCCCCCCCTCCCCCCTCCACACCGCCTGCCAATGTTCTGTGCTCTTGAGGATACCTGCTGGGTACTATCCCCTGTGACACTGTGGGCCCTCATCAGTTGCTGTCTGGCTGCTCTACAGTTTCGGCATTCCTATGTGCCACCTAGGCATCTGCCTAGTCCGCATTGTGCCCCAACTTCACCACAGCATGTGCCGCATGCAGCCCTCTGTATCCCATTTCCAGCATCTGTACAGTTGCCCTTTCCTACATGCCCACCCTGCTCTTGCGGCACATGTGCACGCCATAAGAAACCTGCCCAATATAAAGGGAAAACCCTGATCACCTTGTAGGGGGACAGAGCATAGACCCTTCCAAACATGATATCTTTTTTTTTTAGCTTTCTCAGGATTGTTTCTTTATGTTTCTCATTAATATCACTATTGGCCAGCTTGGTTATGGGGATTTTAAATTTGGTTCAGGTCATTTTCTATGTTTATTTGCCTTTTTTGTTCCATGCACATGTATCACAACTATCACTTTTCCTAGGTTTCCCTGGCTTTGCTGTACATTGCTGACATAAATGGTTTCTCTTTCCTGCAAATGTGCCTTAACGCGAGGGTTTCACTGGCGTTAGTATTCAGACCCGGATTCCATGGCATTAGTGTGCCTGGAGCCTCTCCCCTCCCACTCTCTACCCATTGACCCCCTTCTCTCCGCCCTCTGGGAAGCCTTACTCCGCCCTTTAGGGCCAGATTTCACAGCGTTAGGGTGCCTTAACGCCGCAGGTGCTTTATCGCGCGATAATACCGCCGCTGCAACGTTAGCGCCATTTAGTAAACATACCCCTGTGTCTTTTATTGCTGATGATTCATACCTGTTTTACGATAGGCACAAAGTTTGTCTGCTCTGGAGGCCTATGTAAAACCTTTCCTGGATTTTTTTTTGCATTGTGAATCTATTGATTCCTGCTCTAGAAACATATTCCAAAGTCTTTTCTTTCACCATGTTCTTGTGCCATAAATTCTGTTAAGTCCAACAAAACATAAAAAATCACTCTGCTCAACTAAGCATAGGCCAGGTATTAAAGTCATATACATAAACTATCTTATTACAGGTTTAAAAGGAGAAAAAAGGCTTCAGATTACACAAATCAGGCAGACAGCACAAAACATGTCTTTGCCCTCTCCATCACATCAGCAGCCATGGAAAAAACGGCCAGGCCGGCTGAAAACCGGCCAGTTGGCAACCCTAGCTTGCAGCAGCGAAGTGCACACAATGAATAAAACCAGGAGTCAGCTGCAGGATCCAAGCCAATTTATTGTGCACAGGCTCAGACAGGAGAGTATCCAAAAAGGACTGAGCAATGGAGTCCATGAACAAATTCCTTATATACAATTTTCACAGTTTGATACAGGCAAACTTTCTATTGGTCCCAACACCCCTGCACCTGTCCAATCGGGGACCCTCTCTGGGCCTAGCTCCCTGTTCCCCCCTTCTCAGGCTATTCTAACAAAGACATAGTCTTAGGCATAGATACATTTCTACTTCAAGACCATTTCTAGCTCAGAGAATGCAAGAACATTTCTATCATCAGCATACAGGAATTATACAAACTTTTCAAAAGCAGTTTAAAGCAGTTTCTCAGACTCTGGTTCTTCTCAGCACTACTTTCAGGTGGGGGTTAGGATCTAGGCCTAGTTTACAGGCCATAGCCTACCACATTCCCCCCTTTGATTATTCTCAGCCCGAATAAAAGAGGGTGAGAACATAATCACATATCAAACGTTTTTCAAACTGAGGCTTCTTCTCGGTTAACATACGTAAGCAAAGAGGCAGAAAACATGGAAGGAGTAAACCCATAGCTGCCATTAGTAAAACTGCAAACACAATAGTCTTCAATCCTAAACAGGAGTGCGGTATCCCCAGGACCCATCATTTGCCCATGTGGCTGGTCCATAACATGTGATACAAGGAGGTATATCAGTGGGCATTCTAAGGGGCCCCAGGGCTACCGTAAGTACAACATAAATACATAGAGGCAACATGATTACCATATTTCAATGAATTTGTCTAGAAATTGCAAAGTCTTTTACTAAAGTTCTTTCTCCACAGCTTCCACCGTACGTAGACCTGTCAGCTTCTGGTTGGTGACAGGAGTAGGGTTGCAGATTCCTCAAGCTTCTGCCGTACGTAGACCTACCAGCTTCCGGGTGGTGGTAGGAGTAGGGCTGTAGAATCCTCAAGCTTCCGCCGTACATTGACCTGCCAGCTTCTGGGTGGTGGCAGGAGTAGGGCTGTAGACTCTTGCAGCAGTGGTTGTCGCCGCAGCATGAGCCGCAGTGGCTATTCCGGATTGTTTGTCGAAGTCCAGTGACAAAGTTCAGTAGATACCGCTGGCTTTACTCGACTGTGATGAATCCAAGGTTCTACTTCTGCAACCTTGACTGCTGTAGGGGTTGATAGTATGACAACATAAGGTCTTTTCCAGTGAGGTGCTAACGGTGTCTTCTTCCACTCTTTGACCCACACCGAGGCTCCAGGCTTAAAGGAATGCAGTGGTTCAGTCAGATTGATGGGCAACTGGTCTTGTACCCATGCATGGAGACTCTGCAAGACAGAAACTAAAGCCAATAGTTCTTATCTAGTGATTTCGGACCCAATCTGACTCATATCCCCTTTTATCCCTTGGACAATGGGCGGAGGTCGCCCATACAAGACCTCAAAAGGGGAAACTCCTAATGACTTGGTGGGGACTGAACGTATCCTGAGGAGGGCTATAGGTAGAGCCTGGGGCCACTTCAGGTGAGCTTCCTGACAGAGTTTGGATAGCTGGGACTTTAGGGTCCGCTTCATACGCTCTACTTTTCCTGAACTTTGGGGTTTGTAAGCTGTATGTAACTTCCACTGCACCTGTAGGGCCTGGGCCAACTACTGAGTTACTTGAGATACAAACGAGGGCCCATTATCTGATCCTATAACTAATGGTATTCCAAACTGGGGAATGATCTCATGGAGCAGAATTTTGGTAACTTCCCTGGCTTTCTCAGTCCTAGTGGGGAAAGCTTCTACCCACCCAGAGAAAGTACAAACTAGGACCAACAGGTAATGATATCCGTTTGCTCGTGGCATTTCTGTGAAGTTTACCTGGATATTTCCCATGGGGGTAACTCCTACTGATTGAGCTCTTGGGGGCAGGTTGGGACCCTGCCGGGCATTGTTCTTTGCACAGGTTACACATTTGCGGGCTACTGAGGTGGTCAGGGGTCCTGATAATGAGATACAAAAAATGGGGTCTGAAAGCTTTTTCCATTGCAGTTTTCCCATAATGTGTGGCTTGGTGGAAAGCTTGGACAAATGCTGGACCTAATGCTTCAGGGATTACAGTTGGACCTGGAGGAAGACCACCCGCTGGCAGCGGTAGCACTATCCATCCGGTTTCTGATAACACTCCCCCTTCCTTTTAACAATAATAGTCTCTTTGGATGTGTACCGGGGGGTCCATTCACTGAGGGGCACTGGAAATAATGCTGCCTGGACTGGGGTGCTAAAGGCAGGAATTTGCCCTGCGGTGGTTGCTTCTCGAGCCGCAGTGTCAGCGAATCTGTTTCCTCGTGAAACCTCTCCTTCCCCTACCTGGTGACCTCGGCAGTGCATTACTGCGACTTGTTTGGGGGCCCACACAGCTTCCAATAATGTCAATATCTCAGGACCATACTTAATGGACTTGCCTCCTGAGGTTATCAACCCTCGTTCCTTGTACAGGGCCCCATGTGCATGTAATGTCGTAAAGGCGTACTTGGAATCTGTGTACACATTTAAGGTGAGTCCTGTTCCTACTATCAGTGCCCTAGTGAGGGCTATCAGTTCAGCCTTCTGTGCTGAAGTTCCCGGGGCCAGAGCTGATGACTCTATTACCATGTCCAGGGTCACCACTGCATAGCCAGCACGACGCTGTCCATTGATGACAAGACTACTTCCATCCACAAAGAAAGTTTGTTCAGGGTTGCTCAATGGGACATCAGTTAGATCAGGGCGACTTGAGTATACAGTGTCCATAATTTCCAGGCAATCATGATCAGGTGGGCCTGGACCAATTGGTAACAGCGTAGCAGGGTTCAAAGCTTGACTGACGATCAACTGCAATCGGGGGTTTTCACATAACATACTTTGGTACTTCAGCATTCGGGAATTCGGGAACCAATAATTTCCTTTGTGCTCCATGAGGGTTATGACAGAGTGTGGTACTGTAACTTGGAGACTCTGACCCACGGTGAGCTTGTCAGCTTCACTCACCAAGAGAGCTGTAGCTGCAATGGCTCTCAGGCAAGGTGGCCATCCTTTTGCGACAGTATCCAGCTGCTTTGATAGGTAAGCCACAGGTCGCTGCCAGGATCCGAGGGATTGAGTCAATACTCCCAAAGCATTTCCACTTGACTGATAGACATAGAGGCAAAATGGTTTTTGTACATCTGGCAGGCCCAAGGCTGGTGATGACATCAAGGCTGCTTTTAACGATCGGAATGCTGTATCTTGTTCTGGGCCCCATTCCAGGGGAGATCGCTCCATTCCTTTGGTGGCCTGGTACAATGGCTTTGCCAGGAGCACGAAATTGGGTATTCATATTCGACAATAGCCTGCAGCTCCCAGGAAGGCCCTCACCTGCTTTCTGGTGGTGGGGAAAGGGATGCGACACACTGCTTCCTTTCGTTCGGGTCCCAATTTCCGGATCCCTCTGGACGGATGGAATCCCAGATATTTACCTCAGTTTGACACAACTGCGCCTTGGCTCTTGAGACCTTGTATCTGGCTTCATTCAGGAGGTGCAAGAGATCACCGGTGGCTTGCATGCATTCGGTTCTGGAGTTGGTGGCTACAAGTAGGTCATCCACATACTGAAGCAGGACTCTTTTCCCTGGAGTCACAGAATAACTTGAAAGATCTTGATTGAGAGCAGCACTGAAGAGAGTAGGTGAGTTCTTTAATCCTTGGGGTAATCGAGTCCAGGTGAGTTGGCTTCGCCTTCCTGTGGTTGGGTCCTCCCATTCAAACATGAACAAGAGTTGGCTGGTTGATGCTAAACATATGCAGAAAAAGGCATCCTTTAAATCCAAAATGGTGAAGTGAGTAGCCTCAGCGGGGATCAGTCCCAGGAGAGTGTAAGGGTTTGGTACTATTGGATGTATGGTTTCAACTGCATTATTCACTCGTCTCAAATCCTGCACTGGGTGGTAGTCACCTGTCCCAGGCTTCTTGACTGGGAGGAGGGGGGTATTCCAGGGCAATTGGCATTTTCTGAGAAGCCCATACTTCAATAATTTCATTAGATGACAGTGAATTCCTTCAATCGCCGGTCGTGGGAGAGGGTATTGTCTCACGTGCACTGGTTCCACTCCCGGTTTGAGGGTGACAATGACAGGGGCTATATTTTTCGCTAGGCCAGGAGGATTATCCTCCGCCCACACCACGGGCAGAGCTGAGATTCTGATGGGCATACAGGGACTGGCTGCCTTGATCGGAGATGCGCTATAGAACCGCCATTCTTCTTCTCGGGGGACAGTTAACACCATCAGGCCAGCAGATTTCAAGTTCACAGTCATTTACATTTCTCCCCCTTCAACAAAGGATATCTGCGCCTGGAGCTTAGCAAGCATGTCCTGGCCCAAGAGGGGGATTGGGCATTTGGGCATGTACAGGAACTGGTGAGTTATCTTCTGTCCCCCTAGTTCGCAAGTGTGGTTCTGCAAGAAAGACTTTGTGGCCCTAGCTCCAGTTGCTCCGACAATAGTGATGGATCGAGAAGACAGAAGGGGCCACTGCTTTTGCTACTACTGAATGTTCAGCCCCCGTATCCACCATAAAGTCCATATATTGGTTCCCAATCTTCAAACTGACCATAGGCTCCTGGGGACCCAAAGGAAACTTGGAGCCCGGTCTGGCCTAGTCTTCATCCATGCTGTAGCCCTCTTCAGCTGCCACTTCCTCTACAGCTGCTTCTCCCTGTTGGAACTGTGTGCTGTTCATTCCTCCCCGATGCTGGAATCTTCCCCCTGCTCTCCGCATGCTCCCTCCTCCCCTCCAGGAGGCGGAGCCAAAGTTCAGGTATTCATTCCTCCAATGTCCTTCTTCTGTACAGTGGGCACACTGATTTATGCCCAATGGGGACCGACCATCTCCTCAGCCCCTTCCACATCCTCGAGTCCTTCGGTTAGAGAAACTTCCTCCGCGTCGTTCAACTAAAGCTGCAGCAAGGAAATCAGCTTTCTTCTTTATTTTACATTCACTTTCCTTCTGACGTTCTTGATCACGATTCACAAACACTTTCTGAGCAACTTCCATTAACTGGGCCGTATTCATGCCCGCAAATCCTTCCAACTTTTGCAGTTTCCGTTTTATGTCTCCCTGGGACTGACTCACAAAGGCTGCATTTACCATACGCAAATTTTCCTGGGCTGCCGGATCATGTGGGGTATAAAGTCGGTACGTATGAATCTTATAGCACCATGATTAAATCTACTGCAGTTATAAAACAGACACAGCACTGCGTTTCGGGCAAAAAACCCCCCCAAATTAATGCCCTGTCTCAAGTCTTGAAAAACTGCGATGAAATGAAGTCAAACTCCGCCAACTTCACAAAACTCTAGCGCATGCTCCTTGGCAATCATGGTGTAGATATAATCATGGTGCTATAAGATTCATGAAAGATATTTATGAGAAGAACGATACAAGGAGTTCTCCATATCCTTTGATGCCGCAGAAGATTCAAACGACTTTCATCCAGATAAGCATCTGCTTTTTCGTTTCTTTTATGGGCTTTTTTGACATAATTATTTGTTTTTTGGTTATATGTAGGTGGAACTATTCCTTGGTGATTTTACCTATATTATGTGGCTCCGTAGTGGGCTCAATAAAAAGTTTAATATTGAGTAAAATGGAAGAGTAGCTTCAAGAGGTTGTTTTAACCTTTTTTTAACCTCACGGCTTATTTTCCGACAATAAATTATTTTTCACATATGCAAGCTTAAACTCACTAGATTTTGTTGACTCTGTTTTGTTTTTGGGACAGTTAGGGACTCAGCACAGGCTCGCTGCATGTGTTCCTGATGTGCATGCCCCACTGTCTTGTACTTCGCCCCATTGCTGTGAGCTGTGCAGACAGTTGTGCCTGTTCCTGGCCATCCCTCTCTATTCTGAACTAGCCTGTAGCTACTGACATGTAGGTGAGATTGGGGCACATTTCTCACTGTCTGCTGCAGTTCCATAGCCCACTGCCACCCTACATATTTGTAGCTTACAATTGCAGGGCGCACATTGAGGGCGTGTTCAGTGTGCACATGCATTATGGCCACACGTTCGCAACTACAGCGGGGGTGACACACATAACAAAATAATACATCCTTACTGTGGCCTTGCCTCCTACATCTACCATGGCCACTAGTCTCAGGAGTGGTAAAAACACACACTAACTGCACGTTTTCCCCGCGCTACTCTGCACATTAGTAAAAGGCCCTTAATTATTCAGTTTGGAATGGATTCAGACAGAGATTGAATCGTTTGCTTTCCCTTATTATTTTTCTTCCGGGGATTTGTATTTTTCTTTACAAGCTTGTTTTCCTGATAACAAATTTGTTGCTGGTTAAATAATTGTACAGTTGCAGTCAACATTATTGGCACCCTTGCGTTTTACATATGTTGTGTACAATATATTGAGAAATAATTGGAAATATTCCAACTGTATGTCATCATAACATTTTAATAGTATATTCAAATGTATACAACAAAAAAAAGATGTCTATGCAACATAGACATAGTAATTTCTGAGAAAAAAAACCCAAATATGACCTGGACAAGATTAATGGCACTGTTCACTAATATTTGGTTGCACAACCTTTGGCAGTGATGACAGCTTCCAAACATTTCATGTAGCCATCTATAAGTTTCGTACATTTGTCTGCTGGTAGTTTCTCCCACTCTTCAACAGCGGTTTGTTGCAGCTCATGAATGTTTCCAGGATTCCTTTTACCAACAGCAGATTTCAGCTCTTTCCAAAGGTTCTTGATTGGATTGAGATCAGGACTCATTGCTGGCCAGTTTAAAACAGTCCATTTTTTACTTTTTAGCCATTCTTTTATACATTTGGATGTATGTTTTGAGTCATTGTCCTGCTGGAGGAGCCATGACCTTTAACCCAGACCTAGCTTTCTGACACTAGGTGGCACATTTCGCTCCAAAATACCTTGCTAGTGCTCTAACTTCATGATTCCTTTAATACATTCCAGGCCTCCAGTCCCTGAGACAGCATAACAGCCCCACGACATTATGGAACCTCCACCATATTTAACTGTAGGAAGGGTGGTTTTTTTTCCTTATAAGCTTCATTTCTATGCCTATAAATGTATCACTGGTCTGCATCGTCAAAGAGCTCACATTTGGTTTCATCTGGGCACCGAACATTTTCCCCGAAGGTTTGTGTTTTCTCAAGGTGGGTTTGGGCAAATATCAAGCGTACCTTTTTATGTCTGTCTTTGAGCAGTGAGGTCCTCCTTGATCTTCACCCATGAAATCCCTCTTTGTTTAGTATGTGGCATATGGTGTAGGTTGAAACCACCACTCCAGATTACTCCAGGTCAGCCTTAATTATTATCATTATTATTATTATTTATTTCCTTTTTTATACCACTTTTTCTAATAGATCAAAGGCGGTTTACATAGAACAGAATCAGTTACAAGTTACAAATCAACTACATACAGATAATAACAATTAACTTTGTACAAAGAATGATTGACATAACTATATTACAATATAGGCCATAAGAACGGACTATGCACTGAAAGAAGAGCAATAGGAATGTGTAAGTCGGGAAGGGGATGAGATTTTGTTCTTTTATGGTCTAGATTGTGTTTGTTCATTGAGAGAGGGAGTTGTAAGGATATCAAAATGTTTCCTTAAAAGATGGGTTTTTCGTTTTTTGCGGAAGGAAGAGAGGTCAGAGGTTTCTCTTAATTTGGACAGGAGTTTGTTCCAGATTATGGGCGCCCATAAACTCCCCTGATAACATTTAAAATTCTCCATCACCTATCCGCTTCCTCACTGGAATATCTCTTACATTGGACTCCTGACAACAGAGCAAGAAGAACAAATATGGCAAACACTCTTACCATCCCAACCATAGCTAGAAAAAGCTCCCAATTCGCCATGAACAGAGCCTTCTCCCTCTTCGCCCCTCTACTATGGAACTCCCTACATGCTCCTATTTGTCTCATGCCAAATCTGAAATCAAAACACACCTATTCCATCTTGCTTTCGACCACCTAACTTAAAGCTTTGTCTGTCAATATCATACTCAAGATTCTGTCAGACTGTAAATAGTTCACCATTCCTATATGCCGCTGTTGTATGATTTATTAATGTAAATTTGTTAATTGAATTATAACTTGTTCACATGTTCAATGTAAACTTTCCATGTAATAAGTTGTTCTATTGTGAACTGTGCTGATTATGAATAGTGTGGTATAAAACCAAATAAACAAATACATAAAGAAATAATAAATAAATAATAAATTAGGGAGAGAAGGCTCTATTATTGGTCACTTTATTGGATCTTCGGAAGTCTGGTGTAATTCTTAATTTATTTTTATTATGAATTTTATTATTCTCTTGCTTTGGTTGTGTTTCTTCTTGTAAAGTGATTAGAGTGGAGAGGTGTGAAGGGGCTATTTGTCTGAGCAGCTTGAAGGTTGTCATAATTGTCTTGTAGTGTATTTGGCTTTGTATAGGGAGCCAGTGTAATTCATATAATACTGGTCTGATGTGTTCAGAGATGCTTGTGAGTGAGACTATACGTGCAGCAATATGTTGGACAGTTTGAAGTGATCTAATGTTCTGCTTGGCTAAACCTTATAATACGCTATTACAATAGATCTGAAATCTTGGATGGATAGAAGAGGACGTAAATGTTTTAACAGTTTGAGGTTGAAGTAGATTTTTTTAGTTGTGTGCTTTATGTGGGAGAACATTTTGAGGGCTTGGTCAAGTATGACCCCAAGATATTTTACTTTGTTCTTGACTGTTATGTCTATGTCATTGATGCTGATAGCTGGTGGTGGGGGTGGGGGAATTCCTGGTATTTGGTAATGTATAATGCTTCAATTTTGCTAAAGTTTATGTGGAGATTGTAGGAGGTAAGCCAATTTGCAGCATCTTTGAAGCAGTCGATAATTTGTTCTGCGGTGGGATCTGATATGTTAAAAGGAAGATATAACATTATATGGTTTGCATATATGTGGTATGAAACATTTACATTTTTTGAATATGGTGCAAATAGGCTGGAGGTATAGGTTGAAAAGGAGGGCAGATAAGGTGGCACCTTGGGGTAGTCCTTGTTTTTGATTGTCCTTGTTTTTGATTATATTGATTAGATGAGTGATGGCCTATTCTTACTTGTTGTGTTCTGTCTGAGAAATAAAATTAAAACCACATGAGAGTTGTGTCTTTCAATCCTATCTATTTTGATTGTGAGATCATTTGTATATGGTTGATGCTATCAAATGCAGCCGTGATATCTAAAAATATAAGTATGAAGGCCTGCTTATAATTGTCCATGTACTGGATTGTCGAATAAGGCAATCAATAGGGTTTCTATCCAATGGAATGGGTGGAAACCATATTGATGTTCATCAAGCGGAGCATAAGTATCAATGTGGTCCTGAAGTTGAATTTGGGCTACCTTTTCAATTACCTTAGCTAAGAAGGGGAGGCTAGATATTGGTCTGTAAACTAAGAACATAAGAACATAAGATCATAAGAACATAAGATATACCATACTGGGTCAGACCAAGGTCCATCAAGCCCAGTATCCTGTTTCCAACAGTGGCCAATCTAGGTCATAAGTATCTCGCAGATTCCCCAAAAGACAAAGGTTACTCAATGCCTGTATTGGGTCAAGCAATGATATCTTGTGTCCCTTTTAATAATGGTTTATGGACCTTTCCTCCAGGAACTTGTCCAAACCTTTTTTAAACCCAGCTACACTAACAGCTTTTACTACATCCTCCGGTAACAAATTCCAGAGTTTGATTACACGTTGAGTGAAAAAATGTTTTCTCGTATTAGTCTTAAATAGGTTACCCTGTAGCTTCATTGCATGTCCCCTAGTCTTTTTATATTCTGATGAAGTAAACAATCAATCTGCGTTTACCCGTTCTACTCCATTCATTAATTTATAGACCTCTGTCATATCTCCCCTCAGCCGTCTCTTTTCCAGGTTGAAGAGCCCTAACCTTTTTAGTCTCTCTTCATAGGAGTATCCTTCCATCCCCTTTACCATTTTGGTGGCTCTTCTCTGTACCTTTTCTAATAACGCTATATCTTTTTTAAGATACGGTGACCAGAATTGCACACAATATTCAAGGTGCGGTCGCACCATGGAATGATACAGAGGCATTATAATATCCTTTGTTTTATTTTCCATTCCTTTCCTTATGATACCTAGCATTCTATTTGCTCTCTTGGCTGCCGCTGCACACTGGGCGGAGGGTTTTAACATGTTATCCATGATGAATCCTAAATCTTTTTCCTGGGTGGTGGTTCCCAATGTGGAACCTTGCATCATGTAACCATAGTTTGGGTTGTTCTTTCCTAGGTGCATAACTATGCACTTGTCCACATTAAATTTCATCTGCCATTTTGATGCCCAGTCTTCCAATTTATCAAGATCCTCTTGCAATTTTCCACAATCCTCTTGGGTTTTAACAACTTTAAATAGTTTTGTGTCATCTGCAAATTTGATAACCTCACTAATTATTCCCATTTCCAGGTCATTTATGAATATGTTAAAAAGCAGCGGACCTAGCACAGATGCCTGGGGTACTCCACAGATGCCTGGGGTACTCCACTATTCACCTTTTTCCATTGGGAAAATTGGCCATTTAGCCCTACCCTCTGCTTTCTATCTTGTAACCTCCTTTCCCAAGACTTTTTAATTTTGCCAAAAGTCTCTGATGAGGGACCTTGTCAAAGGCTTTCTGAAAGTCCAGATATACTATATCAACCGACTTACCTTTGTATACCTGTTTATTCACACTTTCAAAAAAACATAACAGATTAGTAAGACAAGATCTTCCTTGTTTAAAGCCATGTTGGCTGTTTCCCATTAAGCCATGACTATCTACATGCTGATTAATTTTGTTCTTTATGATGGTTTCTACCATTTTTCCCAGTACTGACGTCAGGCTCACCGGTCTGTAGTTTCCTGGATCACCCCTGGAACCCTTTTTAAAAATTGGCGTTACATTGGTGATCCTCCAATCTTCAGGTATTACAGATGATTTTAATGATAGTTCACAGATTACTAATAGCAGGTGTGCAATCTCATATTTCAATTCTTTCAATACCCTTGGATGTATACCATCCAGTCCATGTGATTTGCTACTTTTCAGTTTATCAAATAGTTGCAATACATCTTCCCGGTGTAGCAATATTTCTTTCAATTCTTCTGCAGCATCACCTTTAAATACCACTTCAGTCATGGGTAACATCCCTACATCTTCCTCAGTAAAGACCGAAGCAAAGAATTCATTCAGTCTCTCCACTGTAGCCTTGTCCCCTCTTAATGCCCCTTTTACCCCTCTATCATCTAATGGTCCAACTGACTCTCTCACAGGGTTTTTGCTACAAATGTACTTGAAAAAGTCTTTATTGTGCATTTTTGCTTCCACAGCAAATTTCTTCTCAAATTTGCTCTTTGCCTGCTTTATCAATGCTTTGCATTTAATTTGCCAATGCTTGTGCTGTTTCCAGTTTACGTCATTTGGCTTTTTTTCCATTTTCTGAAAGATGCTTTTTTGGCAACAACAGCCTCTCTGACCTCACCTTTAAACCATGCTGGCAGTTTTTTGGACTTTCTTCTGCTTTTCTTAAAGTGTGGAATATAGCTGCTCTGGGCTTCCAAGATAGTATTTTTAAACAACACCCAAGCTTGATGAAAGTCTTTAGCCTTTGCAACTGCTCCTTTTAGTTTTTTTCTTAACTATTTTTCTCATTTTATCATAGTCTCCCTTTCGAAAGTTAAAAGGTAGTAATGTGGATTTCCTTACCATCCCTCCTCCATTAATTAAATCAAATGCGATCATGCTATGATCACTATTTCCAAATGGCCCCTACACCCTTATCTCTTGCACCAGATCTGGTGTTCCATTAAGGACTAAGTCCAAAATGGCTTCCCCTCTGGTTGGTTCATGAACCAGCTGCTCCAAGAAGCAGTGATTTATTTCATCTAGAACTTTATCTCCCTAGCATGTCCTGCCGTGACACTAACCCAGTCAATACTGGGGTAATTGAAATTACCCATTATTATTACCGTTCTGTAACTTTTGTTAGCTTCCCTGATTTCTTTGAGCATTTCATCATCACCATAATCTAACACACTATCCACTCACACACTAATTATAATACCTCTTTCACTGCATGAATTACACTACTACTATTTTTGTTTGTATTGTTGTTACACCGCTTTGATTGTATGATAAGGCGGTATAGAAATACTGTTAAATAAATAAATAAAAAATTTGTTCATTCTGGCCAGGAGGTTGATAGTACACCCCCACTGCCATCTGATGGATTGTTTATATCTAGAGCTTTGTTTTTTAGGATGGGGTGATTTATTGCATGTTTTACGGAGGGGTGCATGTAACCATGTTTGAGGGAGTAACATAGTAAGTGACGGCAGATAAAGACCAGCATAGTCCATCTAGTCTGCCCAGCAAGATGGCAAGAGTAGGTGCACCTGTCGCTCTGTGCAGGCCACCCCTCCCCATGTTTTTGTTTTTGTTTAGGGGTGAACCCACAACTCCATGTAGGACACCCTTATTTGTTGAGACGCTAGATACTTCAGAAGTTAGATGGTACCATTTATTTTGCTTTTATCCTGTTGCTGTAAAGGGATCCACTGTGTTTGTCCCATGCCGTTTTGAATTCCATCACCGTTTTTGCCCCCACCACTTCCATCGGGAGGGCATTCCAAGCATCCACCACCCTTTCAGTGAAGAAATATTTCCTGACATTGCCTTTCAATTTACCACCTTGCAGCTTCACGTTATGCCCTCTAGTTTTACAGGTTCCCCGTCTTTGGAAGAGGTTTGTTTGTTCATCTTTTCTCTTTAAGTATTTAAAGGCCTGAATCATATCTCCCCTGTCCCTCCTCTCCTCCAAAGTGTACATATTTAGGTCTTCAAGTCTTTTCTCATAAGGCTTCTGACGCAGGCTCCAAAACATTTTGGTTGCCTTTCTCTGAACAGTTTCCAGTCTTTTTAAATCTTTTGCAAGATATGGTCTCCAAAACTGAACACAATATTCCAAGTGAGGCCTCACCAGTGACTTGTACAGTGGCATAAGTACCTCTTCCTTTCTGCTGGTAATCCCTCTTTGTATGCAGCCCAACATCCTCCTGGCTTTTGCCACCGCCTTGTCGCACTGTTTTGCCACATTGAGATCATCAGAGATAATCACACCAAGGTCTTTCTCCTGAACCATGCATACCAACCTCTCACCCCCTATCGTGTACTTTTCCCTTGGATTTCTGCTACCCAAGTGCATGACACTGCACTTTTTCACATTAAATCGTAGTTGCCAAGCATTAGACCAGTCTTCCAGCTTTTGTAGATCTTTCCTCATGTTAACCACTCCCTCTGGGGAGTCCACTCTGTTGCAAATTTTTGTGTCATCTTCAAAAAGACAGACTTTTCCATTCAGTCCTTCAGCAATATCACTCACAAATATATTGAACAGTGCCGGGCCCAGGACCGAACCCTGAGGCACCCCGCTAATCACCTTCCTCTCATCCAAGTGAGCTCCATGTACCATCACCTTCTGTTGTCTGTCAGTCAACCAATTTCTAATCCAGTTTACTATCTTGGGACCCATCCCCAAGCTACTGAGTTTATTGACAAGCCTCCTATGAGGAACAGTATCAAAGGCTTTGCTGAAATCCAGATAGATGACATCCATTGCATGCCCCAGATCTAGTTCCTTGGTCACCCAATCAAAGAACTCAATCAGATTTGTTTGGCAAGACCGTCCTTCGGTAAAACCATGTTGCCTTGGATCTTGCAACCTGTTGGTTTTGAGAAAGTTCACTATTCGCTCTTTCAGGAGCGCCTCCATTACTTTTCCTGCCACCGAGGTAAGGCTCACGGGCCTGTAGTTTGACACTTCTTCCCTGTCACCACTTTTGTGTAGAGGTACAACATTAGCCATTCACCAGTCTTGAAGAACCACTCCTGTTTCCAAGGATCTGTTGAAGACATCCTTTAATGGTCCTGCAAGAACCTCTCTGAACTCTTTTAGTATCCTGGGATGTATCCCATCTGGTCCCATGGCTTTGTCCACTTTCAGTTTAGCTAGTTGTTCTAACACCTCATCTTCTGTGAATGGTGTGGTATCTACTTCATTCCTATTTTTATATTTGGGAGTCACAACTGGTCCATCTCCAGGATCTTCTTTAGTAAAAACAGAGCAGAAGTACTTGTTTAGCAATTTTGCTTTTTCAGTGTCACATTCCACAAGTCCTTTCCCAGCACTTCTGAGTCCTGCAATTCCAACTCTGATCTTCTTCCTTTCCCGAATATACCTGAAGAAAGTTTTGTCGCCACCTTTAACATCTTTAGCCATCTTTTCCTCTGCCTTTGATTTTGCTATCCTTATTTCTCTTTTAGACTCTTTGAGCTTGATCCTGTATTCATTTCTGTGTTCTTCTGTTTGCAAGCTTTTGAATTTTGTGAAAGCTGTGTTTTTTGCCTTTATTTGAGCAGCCACCTCTTTGGAAAACCAAATAGGTTTCCTTCTCCTCTTGTTTTTATTTATTTTTCTTACATATTTATCTGTTGCCCCTTTTATTGCCGCCTTTAGTTTAGTCCATTGCAATTCCACTTCCCTTATCTCCTTCCACCCCGTCAGATCCTCCTTTAAGTACTCGGCCATTTTATTGAAGTCAGTGTTTTTGAAGTTTAGGACTTTGAGCTTGCTATGATTGGCCTGTACTGTAGTTAATTATTTTGAGTATGTATGGGGATAATTCTGATTTGGTGGCTTTTTCCCATTTGACGGGGCAGGGATTAAGGCTGGATGTGGTAGTGTTCAGTTTGGATTGGATGTTGTTAAGTGTATCTTTCTTGGTGCAGGAGAAGGTAGACTATGACATAGTTTGTGGGGATATATTTAATAGTGAGGGGGCTGGATGAATCATTTGAGGTTTTAACATATCCTTATAGAAATCAGCTAGAATTTGGGGGTCAATAGTGAGGTTAGAGTGGTCATCGTTGATGTTGTTACATGTAAGGGTTTTTACGATTTGAAAGATTTCACAGGGGCAGTTGAGTGAATTTTTTAAAATATTAGAATAGTATTCTTTTTTATTAGTATTGATTGCATATTAGATTTATGGCATCTCCATTTGTGCTCCATTCTGCGCAGATTGTTTTTGATTATTTTTAGTTCTCGAGTATACTATCCTGCAAATTGTTTTTTGAATGTTGTTGAAGGTGGTGTTGTGATGGTGGCCACATTGGATAATGTGTCATTCTAGTTTTTTAGTGTGTCACCTAAGTTTGTTCGATCAGGATCTAGATGAGATAGAATCTGATCTAAAAATTTTTATTTTTCAAACTTCTTGAACCTGTTCGGTGGCGTGTAACTGGGCTTTGCTGGAATAGCAGAGGGGTGTGATGGGAGTTGGAATTTGATAATAAAGTGGTCAGACCAGGATACAGGTTGAGTTAATAGGCTGATTATCTCTAAAAAGTTAAAAATCTCATTAGGAAGGAATACTAAGGGGTATGTTTACTAAACAGCGCTAACATCGCAGTGGTAATATTATCGTGCGATAAGTGACGTTATCGCGTGATAATGGTGCATTACTGTGCGAGAATTTCACATATCACCTGATAACGTCTCTGCCGGCATTAAGGCGCACAGAGGGTGGAGTAAGGCTCTCCAGAGGGTGGAGTAAGGCTCCCCAGGGGCAGAGATAAGGGGTCAATGGGTGGAGAGTGGGCGGGGAGATGCTCCATGCACACTAACACCGTGAAATGAAGGTCTGAAAATTAGCACCAGTGAAAACCTCACGCTAGAGGCACATTTGCAGGGGAGAGAGAACATTTCAGTCAGCAGTGTGCAGCAAAGGCAGGGAAACCAAGAAAAGTGATAGTAGTGATAAATGTGCAGCAACATCATAGTGCCCAAGTACGAGAGGGCACTACAGTGAGGCTACAAATGGGGTACAGGGGGCTGCAGGCGGGACATGCAGTGGGGCAGCTGGGGCACAGGGTGGACTAGGCAGATGCCTAGGTGACACATAGGAATGTAGAAGCAGAAAACAAACAAGACAGCAACTGACCAAGAGCAAACATGGCCACGAGTGTGTGTCCCACAGTGTCCCAGGGGACAGTACCCAGCAAGTACCCCAAAGGGCACATAACATTGGCAGGCGGTGTCGGGGGGAAGCGTGGCTGTCTGTGCTGGCACCCCTATCCCATATCACGCACCATAGGCAGCCGCTTACAGGCACACTGGATGGCCTGGGACTGCGCACCACCAGCCCAAGGGCGTGTGAGCATGGTGGCAGAGGGGTGCTGGTGGCAGAGGGCACAGTAGCATCGCCCACAGCAGACCATGGCCAAGCCCCGTTTAGATGGGTGCTGTGTACTGCAACAGACAAGGTCTGTCTGATGAACAGTCATGGTATTCCCAGGGAATGGTTTGCCTCTGTGGCAACAGTTTGGTGTAGTACACACAGCCAGTGTGCTCAGGGGCAGCAGGTCACAGGTTAAAGTCCCAGCTGTGACTCCTGCAAACCATGTCCCTATATTTTACCCAGTACTAAACCGTGGTAATAAAGATGGAACCTTTATTGCAGATAAAATAAACAAGCCTGAAACGCCTAGATTTTACCCTACAGAGCACAGACACCATAAACATGTGCAATACCTAGAGCAGAGTTTCCCAACTGCAGTCCTGGAGGGCCAAACACCATTCAGGTTTTATGCTGTCCCTAATAAATATGCCTGTGTTGCATTTGTATGCACCACCCCCATTGCATGCAAATATATCTTATGCATATTCATTAGGGACAGCATGAAACCTGAACCGTGTTTGGCCCACCAGGACCGAAGTTTGGAACCTCTGCCCTAGAGCAGCGGCCAACAGGGGCACAAACACTCACACCCACAGGCTCCACTATCCAAAGCCTCATGGAGAGTCAGGCTGTTGGGCCCTGCGTGGAGCAGCATCTCCCAGCCCTACTGTCTGTCTGCCAGTATCCTATGTGATGTGTACAGATCTGCATTGACTGCCCTGTAGGGGTACCTATTCCCCAGCAGAACTGGGGTTGATGGTCCCCCTCTACTGGCACCATTGTAGATATGTAGAATGTGGATCTGTTGGTGGGGGATCCTGTCCCCCACCCTGAACCAAAAAAGGCAGGTTGGGTGGTGCTACATAATCTGGTTTTTGGTCCACATACCACCTTTCTCTTATAAAATGTGACCATGACAACCACACAGGATATGCACTATTCTGGGTGCTTCATAGTCCACAAGGGCTAGATGTGACTGGGAAATACAGATGTCCTGCAAGGACTACCTATCACACACAGGCTCTGATGGGGACCTACAGCACAGCCTATCTCAGCTAAGCCAGGGGCTGCAGACCTGGTGCTGGGCGCACCACCTCACCCTCAGAGTGGGCACAGGAACTGCACCATGTCATGGTCTGTAGCTACTCTGTGCCAGTAACACACACGGCCTGTTCCCCCTACCAAGTCGGGGTGCTATAAAGGCGCATACCCCATCTGGTGATCAGATGTAGGCTGCTGATCTGCATGTGCAGTGCATCATGGGTACGGGTGGGTCTACCCTATCCTGGTAACCACAGCAGACAGTTTGTGTGGTGACCTGAAGTCTTTCTGTAGCCAGCCTGCAGCACATTAGAAGCTATAAAGATGTAGCCCACTGGTTGCTGCAATGACTGTGGAGGCAGAGGTCTTGGGTTTGATCCCACAGTGGTGTTATTTAACAAGGTCATCTGAGGTTTTTCCTTTTAATTTAAATCAGTGCTGTCTGAGGCATTCCCTTTTTTAATTTAAATCAGTGCTGCCAGCAAATACACCCTCACAGTGCCGTAACCTAAGGTGCCTCATAAGGCGCCCTATAACGTGCCCTATAGGGCACATTATAAGATACCTTGGCGGACAGGGCACTTTGTAATGTGCCCTATGGAGTGCCTTATAGGGCGCCTTATGCGGCACCTTAGGTTATGGCACTGTGAGGGTGTATTTGCTGGCAGCACTGATTTAAATTAAAAAAGGGAATGCCTCAGACAGCACTGATTTAAATTAAAAACAAGGAAATGCCTCAGACAGCCTTCTTATGTAACACCACTGTGGGATCAAACCCATCACCTCTGCCTTCACAGTCATTACGTATGGAAACCATTCAACTTCAAAACATTGGCTATTAGAAAAAACCAGCAAACTCTTCGTCACAAGTAGTCTCAGATCAAACTTGCGCGTATGATCACTTTAACTTAGTGAATCATTGAATAGCGCTTGATGACATCAATGACTACAGTATAGTTTTTGTTTTTTCTTTTTTCTTATGCTGGTGTGTAGATAGAAATTCTTAGTGCTTAAAAATGTGTATTTCTTCGTTTGTTTTGTATCTATCTAGGTGCCACGAGTTTCTTTAAAATAAACTGTAAAAGCTTAAAGGCAGAACAGACTTAGCTTGCTTTATATTGTTCTCTTCCATTCAGCTTATTACACTTCTCATTACGCCTCACTCATTCAGCGCCTTCGCGTGTTACTCCTATCGGGAGTTCCTCATGAAGTGTCTGAGTGAAATTGAAAAATGACATATGAGATTAGGACTATTCAAAAACAACTATTTGAAACTTCCTCAACTTTGAATAACCCCACCCACCGGGAATACATTTTGCTGTGAGTTTTAATCTTACTTACTAATAGTTGCTGCCCGCGTTCGTGAACAAGCGTTCTGATTTTCTTATTAAGATGTGTTCCTCTATCAACGCCGCGCATGCGGGTTGTGAAATGTTACTGACTTATATCCAGCTGATGATTAGCTCTTATCTGCATAAATGCCAATCCAATGATTCATTAAGACCTGATGGTTGTACTGCGTTGATAGAGGAACACATCTTAATAAGAAAATCAGAACGCTTGTTCACGAACGCGGGCAGCAACTATTAGTAAGTAAGATTAAAACTCACAGCAAAATGTATTCCCGGTGGGTGGGGTTATTCAAAGTTGAGGAAGTTTCAAATAGTTGTTTTTGAATAGTCCTAATCTCATATGTCATTTTTCAATTTCACTCAGACACTTCATGAGGAACTCCCGATAGGAGTAACACGCGAAGGCGCTGAATGAGTGAGGCGTAATGAGAAGTGTAATAAGCTGAATGGAAGAGAACAATATAAAGCAAGCTAAGTCTGTTCTGCCTTTAAGCTTTTACAGTTTATTTTAAAGAAACTCGTGGCACCTAGATAGATACAAAACAAACGAAGAAATACACATTTTTAAGCACTAAGAATTTCTATCTACACACCAGCATAAGAAAAAAGAAAAAACAAAAACTATACTGTAGTCATTGATGTCATCAAGCGCTATTCAATGATTCACTAAGTTAAAGTGATCATACGCGCAAGTTTGATCTGAGACTACTTGTGACGAAGAGTTTGCTGGTTTTTTCTAATAGCCAATGTTTTGAAGTTGAATGGTTTCCATACTTAATACATTGTTTACACCATTCTGAAAAGACCAATTTTTGTCTTGTATTTTTACAAATGGAAGGTCGCGGCCAAGAAGGCTGGAAAGATGTTTTAAGTTTCAGTTCTGATTTTATAACATCCCTCTGTCAAGAAAAGACCCCGTTTTCTGTGGATTCTTTAGACATAGCAGCAGAAGATAACCTATGGGAAGCTTTACTGAAAAAGCAAAGGCAAATAGTTCGGTCTGAGTTGCACCGTCTCTCAATGATAGAATATGTTAATAGACGCCAGATCCCTAGAGGCTTAAGGATTTATAAGGAACCACGTCTTTTTGCCACCGACCCTGAGTTTGTTAGCAGGTGGAACTGTGTACTTAATAAATGTTCCTTGGACCTGATGGTTCTAATTGCAGAAAATACGAAGAAAGTACTAGAGGGGTATGTTCAGGAGGCGGAACAAATTGTTGCCAAATTGAAGACAGCAGAGTCACCAGAAGGATTTAAGCGGAAACAAGATGAAATGATTATCAAACTCACTACCTTGCGACAAGAAGTCACTATTATTAAGAACAAGAAATTTAAGAGAGACAACGATGATTACACCAAGGGGTATGTCTATCCTTGGATGGACAAAAACAGAAGGTCGAAACCCCGGAAGAGAGTGACTTTTACCGCCTCTTCGGATGACGCTGTCAGTTCAGACTCCAGCCGTACTCCCTCTGAGGATTTTTCAGACGAGGCCTCAGAAAACAAAGAAAGAAAAAATCCTCACTCGCAATCGACCACGCAACAAAACCGATTCCTAACAACAGTGAACCCAAAGGTGGATATTGAAAATCTAGATTTAGTCATTAACATATCGGGTTGCCCTCTACCAAAGGATCAATACTTGCTGCTAACTAAAGGATTATCATATGTTCCCAAAATAAGTCATGACCCTTTTCAATTCAGAATAGATTTTGATGCATTTATTAGAAAACTGAATTTAAAAAATTATTTTTCACGAACAGCTCCCTCAGAGATAGTCACCGCTGAGCGTCGGATCCCCCTAAGATTAAAATCTAACTGGACTCCACCTGGTCCTTTACCCCCTGCTATACAAGTTTTTAAAGATATAGTTCTAGAAGAAATAAAGGCGGTAGAACGGAGGCAAAATTGGTCCAAAAATGCTCTCACATACAAAGAACGTAACACCCTGAAACAATTAATGTCAAGAACTGACATTGTAGTTTCGAGAGCAGATAAGGGGGGAGCCATCATTGTACAAAATAGCAAGGACTATGAAATGGAGGCTATGCGTCAATTATCAGACAGCAGCACTTATACTTTACTAGAAACGGACCCTACAATTTCTTTACGAGACACAATTAAAGAAGAAACCACCATAGCTTTACAGCAGAAGCTCATCTCTAAGAAGGAAATGACTTTTCTAAATATTTCTGCACCAATTATGGCTAATTTCCATATGGTTCCTAAAATACACAAAAGCTTAACAAAACCACCAGGGAGACCAATAGTGTCAACTCGAGGATCTATATTGGAGCCTCTTTCCACATATGTGGATTCGTTTTTGAGACCACTATTGAAAGATATACCATCTTATATTCGAGATTCTTCCCATTTTTTAGAGAAACTTAATCAACATATCCATGAAGCCAAAGATCCTGAAGTGCTTTTAATGACCCTCGATATCACGGCTCTATACACGAATATACCACAACAAGAGGCTCTAACTATTATCAAACAATCGTTAGTAGATCGCGAGGATCTTTCAGATACTCATATCATGTTTTTGTTGAGTTTATCACATCTCGTCATTACCAAGAATTTTTTTCAATTTCACAAATCCCTTTATTTACAAACATCTGGGATCGCAATGGGAGCATCATGTGCCCCTTCAGTGGCTAACCTCTTTATGGGAGCCTTTGAACATCAATGGCTTAATACGTCAATATGGCATCATCAAATAAGAATGTGGACGCGTTATATTGACGATATTTTTGTCCTTTGGAAAGGCACAGAAGCCTCGGCCCATGATTTTATTTCTTGGCTCAATGGCCGCAATAAAGCTATACAGTTTACATCAATGATCAACTCCACGAGTATAGTATTTCTAGATTTGGCTATCACCAAGAGAGAAACAGGATGGGAAACCACGATCTATAGGAAACCAGTCACGCGAAATACTTTCCTTCATTACAACAGTGCTCATCCCCTTCAGTTAAAAAATAGCCTGCCATTCTCCCAATTCCTCCGATTTCGGAGGAATTGCTCTGAAAAGGCAGAGTTTAAGAATAAATCTAAACAGCTGCTCAAAGACTTTGCAGCTCGGGGTTATCCTGCACAGATCACAAAAAGAGCTTACCAGAGAGCACTGAACAATGATCGATCCTGGCTGCTGCACACGGAGAGTGATAGCACAACAAAACATCAAACAGAGAGTGTCAATCTCATTACTAAGTTCTCCCCTCTCAGTTATCACATTCAAAAGATAATATATAAACATCTTGATTTGTTAAGAACCATACCAGGTTTGGCAACTAAAACAATGCGATGCGTTTGGCAGAGACATATTAATCTTAAGGAACATTTGCGTCCTAAATTTGATACAGAGAAGACAACTCATTATGTATCGATGAATAAAGGACACACAGCTTGTGGGCACTGTTCCATATGTCCAATTACCGATACTGTCATGAATTTCACTTACTCTGGAAAAACCTATCAATTAAACAAAGCTACTACTTGTGACACCATGTCTGTAGTTTATGCCATCAGATGTCCATGCCAGAAGTTATATATAGGCAAAACCAGTCGCAAGTTAAAGTCTCGTATCCAGGAACACAAGAGTCGTTTGACTAATAACATCATGACTGCCCCTTTAGTCAAACACTGCGTTGATAAGGGTCATGATTATTCACAGCTTCGATGCTTCTGCATAGACCACATTACCCGTGCACGGAGAGGTAAAACGCTAGAGGAAACTCTATTGTTTTACGAGCAAAGATGGATTTTTTTATTAGACACAGTACAACCATCAGGTCTTAATGAATCATTGGATTGGCATTTATGCAGATAAGAGCTAATCATCAGCTGGATATAAGTCAGTAACATTTCACAACCCGCATGCGCGGCGTTGATAGAGGAACACATCTTAATAAGAAAATCAGAACGCTTGTTCACGAACGCGGGCAGCAACTATTAGTAAGTAAGATTAAAACTCACAGCAAAATGTATTCCCGGTGGGTGGGGTTATTCAAAGTTGAGGAAGTTTCAAATAGTTGTTTTTGAATAGTCCTAATCTCATATGTCATTTTTCAATTTCACTCAGACACTTCATGAGGAACTCCCGATAGGAGTAACACGCGAAGGCGCTGAATGAGTGAGGCGTAATGAGAAGTGTAATAAGCTGAATGGAAGAGAACAATATAAAGCAAGCTAAGTCTGTTCTGCCTTTAAGCTTTTACAGTTTATTTTAAAGAAACTCGTGGCACCTAGATAGATACAAAACAAACGAAGAAATACACATTTTTAAGCACTAAGAATTTCTATCTACACACCAGCATAAGAAAAAGAAAAAACAAAAACTATACTGTAGTCATTGATGTCATCAAGCGCTATTCAATGATTCACTAAGTTAAAGTGATCATACGCGCAAGTTTGATCTGAGACTACTTGTGACGAAGAGTTTGCTGGTTTTTTCTAATAGCCAATGTTTTGAAGTTGAATGGTTTCCATACTTAATACATTGTTTACACCATTCTGAAAAGACCAATTTTTGTCTTGTATTTTCACAGTCATTACAGCAACCAGTGGGCTACATCTTTAGAGCTTCTAGCATTGCGCTGGCATGAACTTAGGGTTAATGCGCGTTAACATGCCACAACGCCCACTGTTGCACGATACTGTTTCCTTGCAACCTTACCTCCGGATCGCCCACTACCTTTTATGGCATTCTTCACATTAACGCTGCAACTGGCGCAGGTAACATTAAGACGGTTTAGTAAACATACCCCCAAGTCTAATATGTTACCTTTGCTGTGGGTAGGGGTACCTTTGCTGTGGATAGGGGTTTTAACTATTTGGTGGAAGCCCATATCAATCATTGCAATGAGAAATGTTGAGGCATGGTTGTGGTGGAGGGAAGGAAGGTTAAGGTCGCCCAATAGTATTACAGGTTTTTTACTAGTTAAAGCGTGTATGGTTTCAGATATGGTGTCTAAGGTAATGGGATTTGTATTTGGCGGGTCTGCAAACAAGACAGAACACTAGATGTTTGGTTTGGATAGTGAGTATGTCAATGCATTTTCCACCATTTGAGGGGAGGAGGAGGCATTCAGCTCATCTCTGGAGATGATGAGGACATCTCCACCTCATTTATTTGTTCTGGGTGACTGGTGAACTTTGTAACCTGGGATTTGAATTTGATTGAGAAGGATTGTGTCTGATTCAACAAGCCACAATTCCGTAATGTAGACAAGCTCTAGATTGTTATAGGCTACTTTTTACAGCAGCAGCTGTCCCTTTTGGTAGTCCTTCAAGACTCAAACTAGGGATCAAAGACTGGAGAAGGAAGGAAGCACTGGGCAGTGGCAATATTCCAGCACTGACTGGTTAGTTAAAGTGGTGAAAGTTAGGAGAGTCTCACGTGTCTAACTTTCATCACTTTGGGATAACTGGCTAGTGAATATCTCCACTAGCCGGTTATCTCTGGTGCCACCTCTGCTCCATTCCCGGAAAGACCTAATGATAGCCAGCCAGCGTAGGGACATTTAGTGGCAGTACGCAGAGATATTCAGTGGTACTAACTGGGCTAGTGCCTCTGAATATCTCGCTCAGGTCTGCAAACTGCTTAAATGGCTTTGAAAATCCCCCACCCCCGTATAAGTATAAAATAAAGAGAAAGACTTACTCTTGATTCTATCCCCTTTTGCCTTCATCTACTGCCCCCTCTCTCCAGAACTCAGTTAGCACAATTGCATGTTATTATGTTTTAATGTATTGAAGGCTTTCTTTGCACTTTTCCCTTATACGTTTTTGAGACATAAGAATATGAAAACTTAAGAACTTAAGATATGCCATGATAGTTCTATACAGTAGTACATGAACCTTTCATACCCTGTGACGTTACCGCTCTCATCTATGATTGCGCCTATTGCATTGATTAATGACCATCCCTTTCATTTAGGCAGTATTTCTTGGTTCATTGTGAGATATTTTGTCTGCTTTTGGGTGGTCTTTCTGGCTATTTCTTTTTACTGTTTTTTTGAGTTTAATTTTGTTGTAATGAAAATTCTCCTATGTTTCAATTCAGCCGTTGCCTCTGCAAATTCCTTTAGTGCATAATTACAATTGCAAAATGTCACAAGAGCGGAAAATAATTTTATTATGGTTTTGAATAATGCAAAAATGACAGAAGAGAATACACCTGCTTAAACAATTCTCACCTAATGACATGACTCAAAGATCCTATCCATTTTTAACATATAATTAATATTCACTCGCCTATGGTATGATTTGCTTTGATGTAAGAATTTCTTTTTCTTTATGTCAGAATTCCTTTATTCATTTGCATTTGCAAAAGTTGGTTTAATGTAATGATCAATATTTATTTGTTTGCGTTTTAAAGGTTTACAAATTCGAGCTTGGGATTTCCTTCATAAGGAAAATCGGACTGCACATAACACTATGGAGTATAGCACTAAAGAGCTGGTAGTGAGAAGAGTCCAATCCTTTAAGGTGACGTTAATCTTTAACAAACCCATCCAGTCTGAGGACATCACAATTACAGTAAATACAGGTAATCTCCAACCCACTCGCTACCGGGACAAATATAGGGTAGTTTTATAAGCAGGTGGCTCTCTTACACCTGAAGGTATATACCCGCATAGGTGCTGATTTTTCTTTATAAAATACTAGCATTTAATGAGTGATCATTTATACAGCACTAGAGATGTAGTTGATAGGGTGGCCTCCATAGCTGGTGTTATTGTATCGATCCATCTCATTGCTGGTCTTCCCCTTTTGTGTCGACCTTCAGCCTTGCCAGGCATGATGTCTTTCTCTAGTTATCTTTCTATCGTATGGTGTGTCTGAAGTATGAAAGTCAAAGTCTTGTCATTTGAGCTTCTGAAAAAAGCTTAGGTTTGATTTCTTCTAGTACCAACTGAGTTATTCTTTGGGCTTTCCATGGTATATACAATATTGAAAGCATGGATTTTCTTTCTTCTTTATTGTCCCACTCCAAACGCAGTTTAGGACAACTATCCAGAGGGTTGCCATGAGTTGATATCAACTGCTGGTATGAACCTACATGCATGTCAGTGTAAATGTAGACCATATGTCCCTTAGTGCACATTAGTTCAGCTTAGTGCACACTAAGCATGCCTTATTAAATTAAGCGTGACGCTAACTGACAAGAAAAGCACCTGAAAATTAGGAACTATTTGTGATAAAAAAATGAGAACTAAACACACTTTTCTTGCCTATGCACGTTCCTAATTCTTCTCTCACAGGTGCGCAATTTTCTGGAAACTTTAAACAGATTATCTGCAAAACATATATGCCAGAAAAAGGCAACCTCCACAAGAATTCACAAACTAGGAAATTCATTCAGACATACACAAATGTTCCCCATTACACACTCTCAGCAGCACCATTGTAGCCATTAGGCTGCTCTTCCGCTCTGCTTTTTAACCTATGTGCTGGCACTTATCCGCACAGCTGATGGGTCTTACAAAACCAGATCTCCAGGAAAAGCCAATAAAGAAGCCTCTGTTGTTTGGGATTTCTGAGTAGTTGTAAATGCCAATTAAATGCCACAATTCTTTGTGCACACCCCAAGTACAAATGAGCAGTTAAGTATTCAGTGCTGACATTTAGATTTTTAAGGTGTGTGCATTTTGTAAAATCAGAAATATATGCCTATATTTCCAACCTGTGTCAACAATGCCCACGACAAGCCCTCTTCAAAACTGTGCCTACTCTGGACCAAACAGGTAATCAGTTTCTAAAATTGCTATTTACATCCATAAAGCATTTATGCACATAAATGCCACGTAACTCAACTTCTTATTGTTCAGGTTGGCAAGCTCCATCACTCTTTTTAGCTGTCATAAATCAGGAATGCTTCAGCTAGAATATATGATGCGCCATACTGTGGCGCTATTAGGTGTCAAATGATGGCAGCATCCTGTCCTGCAGAGTGACCAAGCAGATCCCAAACAGCAGAGCTATTTCTTCTAGTAATGTGCAGTCATTTGAAATGACGTTTCCTATATTATTTAATGTCCTTTTCAATCTCAAATGGAAGTAAACAAAATCAAAACAAATTTTGTCACATTCTGTCTGTCGTAACTAGCATGCACTATTGGAAAATACCGCATGCCGTGGCTGCATAATGCAGACTATTTAGTGATAGCACACACTATTGTACAATAGTGTGTGCTCTACAATAGTGTGTGCTCGTCACCCATAGTGTGCATTATTGAGTGATAGCACCCGATATTTACCAATAGGGCATATTAACAACATTTTTTCCGCAAAATTAAAAATTAACAACAAAACAACAGCATACAAAAAATCCCACAAATGGCACAGGTAACTAAAAATTAACATTTTTGGCCTGCACACCCCTGATTTCTTGTTGCCCATTCTAGAACAGTGTTTCCCAACCCAGTCCTATGGGGCACACCGGCCAGTCAGGTTTTTGGGATATCCCTAATGACTATGCATGAGATATATATGCATTAGAGAGATCCTGCCAACCTGACTGGTTTGTGGCCCTCCAGGGCTGGATTTGGAGACCCCTGCCTTACACCTCTGTCATTTAAGATTGTGAGTGGGCAAGGTGCACATGTCCGAGACATCAAAAGGGTATATAGAATGTGACACATTCCTCCTCGATTCTCACCACCACCAAAAAGTTGTCTAATAGACAATATTTTGGTGGTGGTGAGAAGGAATGTGACACATTCTATATACCTTTTTGATGTCTTGGACATCTGCACCTTGCCCACTCACAATCTTAGATGACAGAGGTGTTAGGCAGGGGTCTCCAAATCCAGCCCTGGAGGGCCACAAACCAGTCAGGTTGGCAGGATATCTCTAATGCATATATATCTCATGCATAGTCATTTGGGATATCCCGAAAACCTGACTGGCCGGTGTGCCCCATAGGACTGGGTTGGGAAACACTGTTCTAGAAGATAAGCAGGGGTGGTCTTACCTCGCTTTCATAAAACGTTATTTCACTGAGATCAATTTTCTGTTTTCTCGCCTTTTTAGGACCATTTCCCACTAAGGATACCAAGACCCTGGCCACATTCACTGCTACTTCTGCTCCAGGAAATACCAACTCATGGAGTGCTGTCAGAGGAAAAAGTGGCACCATCTCTATGACTATTACTATTAATTCTCCAAGTGATGCAGTCATTGGACACTATAACATGAGTGCTGTGGTCCCAGGGGGGACCTACGATCTAGGGAAATTCACCATGCTCTTCAATCCTTGGTCTTCAGGTAGAGTACAAACTATGCTACTTGTACGGCGACTCCAACTTTATTCTCTTGAATATACCAACCATGTTCTGTGATACACCATTGTTAGAAGGCAGGCTGGCTGAGTTTTATAGCCAACACGAATATGTCACTATACTGTATATAGTGCAGGGGTCTCAAACTCAAATTGCTTTGAGGGCCAAATGAGGACTTGTAAAGTAACCCGGGGGCCGCATAAGACACGGGGTCTCATTTGCATAAGGGGCCTCATTGCATACATATTTGCATAATGTTGCATAATGAGTGTATGGATAAAGAAAGACTAGAAAATTTCTATATTACTATAATCCAGTGCCAACCGCCAGGCACATTAGGAACTACTACAAACACTGCCCATTTAGAACCCATAGCAAACCCCCCGTATCATAACAGCACTACCAGGGACTCACAAAGCACCAGACCCTACCTATCAAAAGGCAACACTGCAAATATTAAATCAATACATTTCAGAGAACAACAATACATGACCTACTGGGAAAAGAGAACAAGTAGCAATGTCAAATAGGAATTACATAAACAGAATACCTCAGCACTGTAGAAATAAAACTATAAATTAATTTCTTGTACTAAAGCACAGATATTAATGATGCACATTTCCCAGAGCTGACATATTCCAGTTAATAAATTCAGCCCCAGCCCACAGCACATTACCAGTCCTAAACCCCCCCAGCCCACAGCACATTACCAGTCCTAAACCCCCCCAGCACATTACCAGTCCTAACCCCCCCAGCCCACAGCACATTACCAGTCCTAACCCCCCCCCCCCCATCAGCCGCGGCAAAATCGCATGTCCTGCAGGGCCCCCCCTGCCCGGCAGAGCCAGCCCTCCCTCCCTCCCTCCCTGCCTGCCTGTTTGCTTCCCTCCCTCCCTCCCTGCCTGCCTCAGTCCCTCTCCTCTTCGGCTTAGAACCGCGAAGGGAGAGTTCCTCCCTCACGACTCTGTTAAGCCGACTGAGGCTTATGGGAAATTTCCCCTCTGCCCCATCGAGCTTAACAGAGTCGCGAGGGAGAAGCTCTCCCTTCGCGGCTCTGAAAGCCGAAGAGGAGAGGGACTGAGGGAGGCAGGGCTGGCTAACATAGGAGAATTCCGGGTGCTGGGCAGACTGCCTCCTTCCCTGCCCGCGGAAAGCTGTGCACCCTGCTCTAACTCCAAAATGGATCCTCCAGAGCGCGTGGTGCCTCGTGGCGTTCGGGTGGCTGCTCAGACTGCTTCTGGGCCCCCCCCTCCTCCCCCTCCTCCCCCTCCTTCTTCCTGTCTCTGATTGGTGGAGGGCAGGCTCGTGACTCAGGTCATGTGCAGGGAGCAGACCAACACCACGCAGCCCCGCCAGCAATCATACGGTGAGAGAAAAAAAGACCAAGAAAACAGTCGTGGCGTCGCGGGCCGCACAAAATGCCGCGTGTTTGAGACCCCTGATATAGTGATATCAGGAAGGTCTATGAACTGAAGATTTTCCCATAGATATAAAATATGAACAGTTCTTTAGTACATCATCTCCTAAGCCACTGAAACAAATATAAATGCTAATAACATACAATAGTACTCTGCATTCTAATTCAAGGTCATTATGATTTTACCAAGCCACTCATATAATATAAAATTCAATTTCTTTAATTCCATTCCTAATTTGAATCTGCAAAAAGGCTTTCAGTGTCATACATTCAAAGCATTAGCATATGAATGTACTCAGATATCCTAATTACCTTTTGTTAGTTTAGAAGTCAAAACTATCTTTTCTTTAGTCAATTTGATTTCTTAATAATTATGCTCCTTCACTGCCGTGCAAATGAGATTCCAAGGCCCGGCGCATACAAACTCTTTTACCTTGACTATACCAGGGGTGGAAGTACCAGTGAAGTCTGACAGCTATGAGAGTAGTTTCCTCTTAGAAGCATTTCTTAACCTTGGGGGCAGCTTTAAGTTGAACAGATTTTCAGAAGGAACGCCAAGACACTTTGAGGCATGTTTACTAAAAACCGGAAATGTGCGGGTCCCCGTTAGTGTGCTGGTGCCATATAAGGAGTGGGCGGGCCAGGCAGAAAAAAGAAAAACAATGGACCGTACGTGTGTGCGTCGCGCTAATGTGCGGGTCCCACATTAGCGCGTGAGAAGGCTAAGTGGGGCGCTGCTGCATAACCAAACAACAGAGCCATAGTACAACCGTGAAGACATTGACCTATGGTGCAGGGGCCAGGGGTTCAAACCCCCATTGCGCCCAACAAAAAAGACCAGCTGAGGCATCAACTTTTATGGGCAAAAGTGGTGTAGGAGGCATGTTGATTATGGGCGGCAGAAGGCGGCGCACTTATTTTTTTAAACGGCATGAGGCGGCGCACTGTTTATTGTGGGCGGCAGATGGCGGCGCGCTGTTAAGGTTGGGCGGCAGAGGGCGGCGCGCTGATAAAAGTGGGCAACAGAAGGCGGCAAGCCGGTGGGCAGAAGGCGGCGCGCTGATGTGTGAGGGGGCAGCCCAATAGTGGGAGGGATAAGTGGCGCGCTGATGTGCAAATAGCAGGAATAGAGCCATAGCACAATGGTTAAGACACTGACCACACGTGCAGGCATCATGGGTTCAATTCCCCACAGTGCCAATTGCAGACAGCTGGCTGAGGCAGTATGTTTTATGTTGGGGAGAGCTGTAGGAGGCTGTTTAATTATATTTTGTGATAACTACTAGCAAACGCACTCTCACAGCATATTAATATAGGGCCGCCCATAAGGCACATGTTACAGTGCACCGTCCGCCAAGGCACCCTAGAATGTCCCCTATAGGGCAGCATGTATGTTGCGACACAGGATAATGTATGGTGCACACTATATGGATGGCAACCATACAGTGCCCTATAGGGCGCCCCATAAAGCACCCTCAGAGGCACCTTATGGGTACAGTACACTGAGGGTGTTATTGCTGGCATCAACATATGTACAGTAAACTAAAAAAATGCTTTGAACACCTGTCTCACAGAACCCCACTGTGGGTTTGAACCCATGACCTCTGGCTGCACAGGCAGTGACGTAACCATTGGGCTACAGCTCCATAGCTTTAAGGAAGCCCCTGGCTGGCTGCAGATAGCCTGCACGTCACCTCACAGATAGTCTGCCAGGGTAAACAGGATAGGGTTAGGCCACACATACCCATGATGCACTGCACATGCAAATTAGCTGTCCACAGATGGACACAAGATGGGGAATGCACCCCCACAGCACCTCGGCCCTGTTGGGGGACGTGACCGGGGGCACCCACACAGCAACTCAGCCTGGTAGGGGGCACTGACCGGGTGTTTTACTGGCACAAAGTAGCTACACACCGTTACATCGTGCGGGTTCTGGGCTCACCCTGAGTGTGCAATGAGGCGCCCAGGACCAGGTCCACAACACCTTCCATGGCTGATGGAGGCCAAGCAGGAGTTCCAAAGCAGTGTTAATGTGTAAGATAGCTAGTTTCTGCACAAACACCATGGATATCCCAGTCAGGCACAGCGCCCGCCTGCCCCCAGGGCACCCCCAAGTGGCAAACATGGTCCCCCATCAAGAGATCCACACTCTACCTACCTGCAAAGGTGGCAGTAGAGGGCAACATCAACCCCAGTCCTGCTGAGGAACACACCACCCCCCCCCCCCCCAATACACAGCCATAGCAGACAAACATATGACCAGGTATGGTAGGTTGCACCCCACCACCAGGTATTCCCCTGCAGCAAGCCAACTGCACCCTGCAAGCCATTCCAGCAAGACACATACCAGCTGCAAACAGTCTACTGGTTAGTCCATAGTGCATGTTTCCAATGGAGACACATGCACACAGAACTGGGCTGCCAGCATACACAGCAAGCAGATAACTCAGTGACTGGGCCCCAAATAAATACCCATATCTATCACATGAGAGAAAGACTGTATAGCACTATGGGGGTGCCTAGCCATGCTGTGGTCACTGCACAGTCAGGGTGAGCGTGATCTCCCAGAAGGACATGCTTTGGCCACCCTGTCTGTGTAGGTGGTGGCCGGACAATACAGTGTCCCTGCCAGTGCCCTATGCCCGGTGCAGATGCATCCTGGCCAGGCCACCCTGTCCTGGCTATACCCATGGTACCTTGCACCTCATTATGCACATTGGCAGGCCAATACTGGCAACAGTGCTGGCAGTGTGGGCTGTGGAAGGGGCTTGCAGCCAACACCCACTGTATAGACCAGGGGTAGGCAACTCCGGTCCTAGAGAGCCGCAACCCTGCAGGTTTTCGGAATAGCCCTAATGAATATGCATGAGATATATTTGCATTAGAGATATCCTGCCAACCTGACTGGTTTGTGGCCCTCCAGGGCTGGATTTGGAGACCCCTGCCTTACACCTCTGTCATTTAAGATCGTGAGTGGGCAAGGTACAGATGTCCTAGACATCGAAAGGTATATAGAATGTGTCACATTCCTCCTCGATTCTCACCACCACCAAAAAGTTGTCTAATAGACAATTTTTTGGTGGTGGTGAGAAGTGAGGAGGACTGTGACAAATTCTATCTAACCTTCTTGATGTCTTGGACATCTGCACCTTGTCCACTCAAAATCTTAAATGACAGATGTGTAAGGCAGGGGTCTCCAGATCCAGCCCTGGAGGGCCACAAACCAGTCAGGTTGGCAGGATATCTCTAATGCAAATATATCTCATGCATATTCATTAGGGCTATTCCGAAAACCTGCAGGGTTGCGGCTCTCTAGGACCGGAGTTGCCTACCCCTGGTATAGACAGACACACACTTCCACACCTATGCCATCATGGTGCTACTATTGAGGAGGTAATCAGCCTTGCCCACCAAAACCGGTCCTGAGCACGGCAAGGCATGGATATGGTAGGCAGTACAGCTGGTGGCCACTCCCCAGGGTGGTAAACACCGTCAGAGGCCAGGCCTGGAGCACGCACCACAAACACCTAACAGATTGTTCGGATGGGGTCAACTAGCAGTATGTGCGGAACTAGCAAACGTCTTAGAGCTGTGTATCGTATACCTCAGGTGTAGGGTGACATTGGTAGGTTATGCAATTGCTAGTTTTGGGAGATGCATGCAGGGTCCAATGGTCTGTCTCTCCAGGAGACATTGGCCAATGAGGCCTGTGGGTGTGGGTGTGGGTGTGTCTGCCCTTGATGGCTGCTGCTTTACGGCAGTGTTTCCCAACCCAGTCCTATGGGGCACACCGGCCAGTCAGGTTTTTGGGATATCCCTAATGACTATGCATGAGATATATATGCATTAGAGAGATCCTGCCAACCTGACTGGTTTGTGGCCCTCCAGGGCTGGATTTGGAGACCCCTGCCTTACACCTCTGTCATTTAAGATTGTGAGTGGGCAAGGTGCACATGTCCGAGACATCAAAAGGGTATATAGAATGTGACACATTCCTCCTCGATTCTCACCACCACCAAAAAGTTGTCTAATAGACAATATTTTGGTGGTGGTGAGAAGGAATGTGACACATTCTATATACCTTTTTGATGTCTTGGACATCTGCACCTTGCCCACTCACAATCTTAGATGACAGAGGTGTTAGGCAGGGGTCTCCAAATCCAGCCCTGGAGGGCCACAAACCAGTCAGGTTGGCAGGATATCTCTAATGCATATATATCTCATGCATAGTCATTTGGGATATCCCGAAAACCTGACTGGCCGGTGTGCCCCATAGGACTGGGTTGGGAAACACTGCTTTACGGCACAGATTCCCAAATCCAGTCCAGGTTTGCATCACACTGTTCTGGTTTTCCTGCTGTCCCTCATGGATATGCATGAGCTACATCTACATACCATGGGTGTGGTGCATAGATATACAGCACAGGCATTTGTATGAGTGGCATCATGGAACCTGACTGGTGTGTGCCCCACCAGGACTGCATTTGTGTGATTCTGCTCTGGGTACTGGCCCTGGTCATGGTGTCTGTGCTCAGTGGGGTAAAGATAGACGTATTGCCATTGCATATGTCCTCGCCAGGAAAGGTGTGCCCTTACTATCACTGTTTAATTGGGAGAAAAAGATTGGCAGTTGCCCCAGTTGGGCTTTGAACCTGTGACCTTCTGCTCTTGTATACAGTGTCTGTGTGCACTGCACCACTGTGTAGCCACAGACTGGGTGGATTCCCTGGAATGTCCATGACTGTGGATCCGGCAGGGCCTGTCTGTTGCAGTCTGTTGCAGTGGACGGTGGCAGCCTGCACATGGCTAGGCCGCTGTCTTCTGTCACTAGCAGCCACTGCCCCCTGCACCACATGTACTCGTCCGCCATCATGCTGGCATGAGCTTCTCCCATAAAAAGCAGATGACCTGATTGGAATGTGGCAGTACGGGACTGCATTTGGGGTACTTGGCTGTGGGTAATGCCCATTGTTGTGGTGTGTGTGCGTTGTTGGGTAAAATGTGGGTGTTTTCCACATGCCTATGTCCCCTGCAATACAGGGGTGTCTGTGCTATCTGTGTTTGGTGGTGGGTAAAATATGGGGACTGGGCTGGCAAGTGCCCCAGCTGGGCTTTGAACCTCTGACTCTCTGGTCTTAGAGGTACTGCCTCTGTCTGCTGCACCACACTATGGCCACATAGACAGTGCACCCCCTGGAAGTAGTAAGCCTGGCAGGATGGATTCACACACCCTGCTCTACGCAATTCTACTGTGGGCATATGCACCCTGTCTGGTAACAAACGTGCACATAAACCCCGGAAATGACCACGGGAAATGGGGGACAACATATCACCACGCTGGGCAACAGTGATATTAATGGGCAACCATAGCAAGCACTCCCAGGAAAGCTCCAAAACGTGGAAATGTTTTTTGGAAGAGTCTCCGCTCCGTAAACCCTTCCAACATTAATTTCATTTTTCTGGAGCTTTGCTGGGTGTGTTTTCTGTATTTGCCCATCACTATAACTGTTCCCCAGCTGAATTACTATTTTAAGTAGTTCTGTTGTGGTCATTTTCTATTTTTATTTGCACTTTTGTGCTGTGCACATGTATCACACTGCTCACGTTTTGCTGGTTTCCACGGTTTTCCTGTACATTGCTGACGGAAATGGTTTCTCTTCCCTTTAAATGCTTTCTACCGCGAGTGTTTCACTCGCGGTAGTTTTTACATGCAAATTTGGGCCCGATACTGTGCGGGGAGCCTCTCCCCTCCCACTCTCCACCCATTGACCCCATCCCTCCGCCCCTCCGGAGCCTTCCTCTGCCCTCCTTTAGCCGTTCCACGCCTCTATCGGACATTTGCGGGCCCGCACTTGTACGGGGCCCGTTAGTGAGCCGCGTACCTGTGCGGGGGTGACACGCACGTGTGCGGGGCGTTTAAACGCGTTTATGCGCGTTTCAGTGCCGCGTTGCCGTGCGCTATTTTGCAGATTTTAGTAAACATGCCCCTTTGCAGTCAATGTAGCAAAAACTACTATGGTCCAGTGCTGGAGAGGGTTGTTCACTAACCTTGTCATCTCATCAATTCTATTTTTTTTATCAAATTTATAACACATTTTTAATAATTCTGGAAACCACATACAAAAGTTAAACAGTATTTGCAAAGGTAACATTCAAGACTCGAAAAAGACAATTAATAAAGGCGTCATAAATATAAATGCATACAATAAGTTTAACTTAGAAACTAGCAAACCAGATTCATCTAATACTGGAATCTGTGCTGCACCTCACTAGTAAGAATGTCAGATCCAGACAACCATAGCTTTTTTGCCTTCTGAAACTTGAATAATGGATAGCCTATATTCACAGATGGCAATAAGTGGCATTTTACAAATGATGTCCAAGTGCATCTATGACATCCAAACCAGAGTGTCTGAAAAAATGCAAAATCAGCAAAAAATAGAAAGAAAAATATCTTCAACAAATATTTAACATAGTAACATAGTATATGATGGCACAAAAAGACCAGTATGGTCCATCTAGTCTGCCCAATAAGGTGGCTAGAGTAGGTATACCCGCTGTTCCATGTAGGTCACCCCTGTCTTTGCCTGTATTTCGGGTTGTACCTGATGATCTGTACAGGTCAGCCCCCCTCTATTTATTTATTGAAGTATAAAAAGTTTGCTTTGATTTCATCCTCTTGCTATAAAGGGATCCACTCTGTCTGTCCCATGCCATTTTGAATTCCATCACTGTATTTATCCACCACCTTTTCAGTGAAAAAGTATTTCCTGATGTTGCCTTTAAGTTTATCACCATGCAGCTTCGTCATATGACCTCTAGTTTTATAGCTTCTCCTTCTTTTAAAAACCTCAAGGAGACATCAAAACATGAATGAACTAGTGAGTACAGAGCATATTACCACTTAACCTTGCCATTCCCTGTCTCGTCATTTTTACCCCAGGCAAACCAGAGATCTTCTATATCACTGATAAGCTGAAAGATAGTTCCAATAGTCCAAAGTCCTTGAATATGATATCTAAGGTGCAGAACCCCACAATGAGCACATGCAGTTAAAAGCAACGGATGCAAAACCTGTGTTACTTATCTCAGCAGTTGTAAGCGAAACTATGGACATCTTCATACAGGATTCTTCCTCACCAGCAGATCTGACATTGATGTTTCAGCAAATCAAGTTTTCATCAGGAATACGCACTCTTCTCATATGTCCAGTTGAGGATAAATCTCCAAACAAGTTTCTTCAAGAGACAAAAATGCTGTAAAACATGGTTGTACCTTCTTGCCATTTAAAAAACAAAGTCCTGCCCTGCAATTCCATTGGTGCTCAAACCAAGAACATTTAAACTCCACACAGGCATCCACCCCACTCACACAGACATGTCCAAGTTCAAATATGATTTCACAAATGTGGACATGTTATGATATGGACACTTGCAGGGGCATTCTCCCTGAACACACTATGAAGGCTCTTCACAGCTGTTTGGTCACCTTCTGTCTTGACTATTGCAACCTCCTCCTTGTTGGTCTCCCACAGTGTCATCTCTCTCCTCTTCAATCTATCCAGAACTCTACTGCATAGCTAATCTTCCATCAGCCCCAATACACTCATATAACTCCTCTTATTTATTTACATTCTCTTATATATACACCATGCTATTCTGTATCAGTGTGGTTTACATTGAACAGGGCATTATTACTTGGAGATAACTATTTTACAGGGAACATGGGCTATGGAGGGTTAAGTGGCTTGCCCAAGACCACAAGGAGCACCTGTGGGACTAGAAACCTCAGTCCTTCCGGCCCAAGGTTGCTGTCCTCTAGTGGGATTTGAATCCCCGACCTTCTGGCCTGAAGTACCTTGCCCCAACCACTAAGTCACACCTCCACTCCTCTAAAATCACTTCACTGGCTCCCCTTCCGTTTCCATATCCAAGTCGAACTTCTCCTTCTAACATATAAATGCAATCACTCTACTGTCCCTCATTACCTTTCCTCTCTTCTCTCTCCCTGCACTCCTCCTCGTGAATTCCGCTCCTCCTCTGGCTTTCTTCTCTCTATGCCCTTTTCTTCTTCTGCAAACTCCAGACTTCGATCTTTTCACCTTGCTGCTCCTGATGGATGGAACAAACTTCCTCCGTCTTTACGTCAAGTCTCTTCTCCCCCCTCTTCAAATTGATGCTGAAGACTTACCTCATTGAGGCCACATTTACATCCTAATCCCTTGCATTCCTTGTGTCTCCTTCCCTATTTGAGACCCGCCCCTGCCCTTGTTTCTCTTGCATTGTTCTGTCTGTCTTGATTAGATTGTAAGCTCTACGAGCAGGGACTGTCTTTTTTATATGTTTGGACAGTGCTGTGTATGCCTTGTAGTGCTATATAAATGATTAGTAGTAGAAGTAGTAGTTGCATCTACATAAATGTCCCCAGAATAGTATTCCGGCCTGTGGACTTCTAGGGGGTATGTTTACTAAGCAGTCTTAACGTGCGCCTGACGTTAGTGTGCAGGATGCCATAAAAGGAGTGGGCGTGGCAGTCTTAATGTAGCAGTTCTGGTTACCATGGGATAAGGTACCTTTTCGTGCGATAGAGGGAGCCGTGGCACATCAACGCGCGTTAGCCTTAAGTAGGCGTGCTGACCCATAAACACAGCAAGAGAGGTGTAGCACAATGGTTAATGGAATGACTGCTGAACCAGGGGTCATGAATTCAGTTCCCCAGTGGTGTTAATGAGTAAGGCTGTCTGAGACATAACTCTTTACTCTAAAGCAGTGCTGCAGAAGGAATCTTCCTTTTTACATTAAACCAGTGCTGTAGGAGGACTGTTCCTTCTGTACTTTAAACCAGTGCTGCAGGAGGAATGTTCCTTTGTACTTTAAATCAGTGCTGCCAGCAAAAACACCCTCACATTGCTGTAATCCTCATGTACAGTGCAGCATGGGTAGGGTTGCCAACTGGCCGGTTTTCAGCCGGCCTGGCCGGTTTTTCCACGGCCAGGCCGGCTGCCGGCGCAGAGGCAAAACCGGCCCTTTAAAAGCCGTTTTTTTTGCTCTGGCCGCAAGATCGGGAGCGGCCAGAGCCAAAAAAAACGGCTTTTCTCCGCTTCAGAGGGAGCCGGGGAAGCCCGCGCGAGGCCCCGGCTCCCTCTGAACAGCCACCAGCGTGAAGAGCCTTTACCTTCACGCTGGCGGCTGTTCTTGTGAAGCCGCGAATGCTGGGAAAGGTTAAAGGGCAACCTTTAACCTTACCCAGCATTCGCGGCTTCACAGGAACAGCCGCCAGCGTGAAGGTAAAGGCTCTTCACGCTGGTGGCTGTTCAGAGGGAGCAGGGGCCTCGCGCGGGCTTCCCCGGCTCCCTCTGAAGCCTCAGACAGCCGCGATGCTGGTCGGGGGGGGGGGCAAGGACTGCATTGGCTGTGATGGGGGGACCTGGACTGGAAAAGGGCTAAGGAGGGGGGGGACTTGGACTGGAAAAGGGCTAAGGGGGGGACTTGGACTGGAAAAGGGCTAAAGGGGGGGACTTGGACTGGAAAAGGGCTAAGGGGGGGGGATTTGGACTGGAAAAGGGCTAAAGGGGGGGGACTTGGACTGGAAATAGGCTGTGATGGGGGGGGGGACCTGGACTGTAAAAGGGTTATGGGGGGGGGCATGGACTGGAAATGGGTTGTGATGGGGTGGAGTGGACCTGTACCAGAAAAGGGCTATGGGGGGGGGGGAAACTTGGAAATAGTCTGTGATGGGGGGGACCTGGACTGTAAAAGGCTTATGGGGGGGGGGGACATGGACTGGAAATGGGTTGTGATGGGGGTGGAGGGGACCTGGACTGGGCTATGGGGGGGGGGAACTTGGACTGGAAATGGGCTATGGTGGAGGAAGGGGGATCTTGGACTGGAAATAGGCTGTGATTAGGGGGGCTAGGACTGCAAATGGGCTGTGATGGTGCGGGGGGACTCAGACTGCAAATGGGCTGTGATGGTGCGGGGGGACTCGGACTGCAAATGGGCTGTGATGGTGGGGGGGGGCCTAGGACTGGAAATAGGCTGTGATGGGGGACTTGGACTGGAAATGGGCTGTGATTGGGGGGGGGGGAGCTAGGACTGGAAATGGCCTGTGATGTGAGGGCTAGCACTGGAAATGGGCTGATGAAGAGCTAGAATAGGACTGGAAATGGGCTGATGTGGGGCATGGGAGAATGGGACTAGAAGGGAGTGGATGCTGGGTGGGCCTAGAACTATAAGGGAATTGATTTGGGGGAGGACTAGAATGGATGGGGAATGAGAATGGAGAGGGGAAAAAATATTTTGTGTGGAAGAAAAGTCTATGATGGGCCGGTATTGGGAGAGTAAGAGGGGCTTGAGAATGGAAGGGTGAAATTTAAATGGATGATAAAGGAATAAGGAAAGAATTGGGGGAAAGAGCAAAAGGGAAACAATCAGTATGTTAAAGCAGAAATCGAGAGAGAATGGAAAACATCTAAAAGAGAAGAAAGGACAAATGGATAGCTCGCAGAAGACACGAAGAAACCAGAAGAAAGTGACTGGAGCAATTGCAACTGAAAAATAAAACGCCCAAACAGAAGGTAGAAAAATACTTTTTATTTTGAATTTATTAACTGGAATATGTCTGGTCTGGGAAGTGTGTATTGCTAACATCTTTGCGTTTTTGTTTAGTGCAAGAGGAAATTACTTTATAGTTTTATTTCTCCAGTGTTGTACATTTCATGTTTGGATTTTGGGGTTCCCAGTTTAATTATTATCTGACCAAGGAAGTTAGCCTACACGTATCCTCGGTAATTTTTGTGGGTGGGGCTGGGGGCGAGGCAGGGGTGGGACTAGGGGCGGAGAATGGGTGGAGCATGGCGAGCCACAGGTGTCGGGTTTTTCTCGGTGAAAAAGTTGGCAACCCTAAGCATGGGTACGAGTGGATTAACCCTAGCCTGGTAACCACAGCAGTCTGTGTGGTGACCTGCAGTCCCTCTGTAGCCAACCAGGGGTTTTCTTGCAGCTGTAGAGCAGTAGCCCACTGGTTGCTTCACTGCCTGTGGAGCCCAAGGTTGTGGGTTTTAATCCACAGTGAGGACATTTATTAGGGCTGTCTGGGGCAGTTTTGTTTTTTTAAATTTAAATCAGTACTGACAGCAAACAAACCCTCACAGTGCTGTAATCTTCAGGTGCCCCATAAGGCGCCTTATGGGGAACCTGAGGATTACAGCACTGTGAGGGTGTTTTTGCTGGCAGTCCTGATTTAAATTAAAAAGGAAACTGCCTCAGACAGCCCTAATAAATATCCCCACTGTGGACTCAAACCCACAACCTCTGCCTCCACCGGCAGTGAAGTAACCTGTAGGCCACAGCTCTATAGCGGCAAACAAACCCCTGACTGGCTACAGAAGGACTGCAGGTCACCACACAGACTGCTGTGGTTACCAGGATAGGGTTAATCCACTTGTACCCATGATGCACTGCACATGCAAAGCAGCCATCTACAGATGATCACAAGATGGGGTATGCAACCCCACAGCACCTAGGCCTGATAGGGGGTACTGACCGTGTGTGTTACTGGCACAGAGTAGCTACAGGCCGTCACAGTGTGCGGGTCCTGTGCTCACACTGAGGGTGAGGTGGGGCGCCCAACACCATGTCCACAGCACCTGTCTTAGCTGAGATAGGCCATACTGCAGGTCCCCATTAGTGCCAGTGTGTGATAGGTAGTTCCTTCAGATATGCCTGTGTCCGTCTGTATATCCCAGTCAAGTCTAGGCCTTGTAGACTATGATGCCCCTGGCATAGTGCATATCCTGTGTGGGTGCCATGGCCACATGATATATGTATCAGGGGAGGGAGTGTTTGGACCCATAGGCGGATTATGTAGTACCACCCAACCCGCTCTCTAAAACTCAGGATCCCCCAACAACAGATCCACATTCTACATCCCTGCAATTGTGGCAGTAGAGAGGACCATCAACCTCAGTCTGGCTGTGGTACAGACAACCTACAGGGCAGTCCAGTACACATCCATAAGGCAATAGCAGACAGACAGTAGGGCTTGAAATGCCCAGCTGTCCCCACCACTATCTGACATTTTCCAGCAACAAGCACAGTGAGTCTCCAGCCGCTTCACCCTGCAAGGTGTTCCAGCCATACACATACTAACTGCAGACAGTCTGCTAGCTAGTCCATAGTGCATGTTACCAGAGGAGATGTGTGTGCACACCCACCAAGCAGATAAGTCAGTGATTGGGCCCCAGAAAAAGAACCCATATATATTACTGGACAGAAAATATTATATAGCACTATGGGGGATCCTAGCCATGCCGTGGTCAGTGCTCAGTCAGGGTGAGAGTGACCTCCCAGCAGGACATGCTGTGGCCACCCTGTCTGTGCAGGTGGTTGCCGGGCACTACAATGTCCCAGCCAGTGCCCTATGCCCTGTGCAGATGCATCCTGCCCAGGCCGCCCTGTCCGGGCTATACCCACAGTACCTTGCTCCTCATTATGCACATTGGCAGGCCAATACTGGCAACAGTGCTAGCAGTGTAGGCTGAGGAGAGTGTTGGAAGCCACCACACACTGGATAGATAGATAGACACACACTCCCCACACCTATGCCAGCATTGTGCAACTATAGAGGTGTTTGGCAGCCCTGGCCACCGCACCAGTCCTGGGCACAGTGCAGGCATGGCTATGGTATGCAATACTGTAGGAGTCACTCCCCAGGGTGGTAAACACTGTCAGACACAAGACCACTCCACTATACAGACATCAGAAAGGTTGCTATGATGCAGCTCACTCAGCAAATTGTGCTTAACTTAGGAATTGTTATCTGCCAGTAATCATGGCAACCTTTTGATAGATGTGTACTGTATTCCCAGGTGTAGGGTGGCATTGCTAAGGTATGCAAGTGCTAGTATTGGGAGATGCACACAGGGCCCAAACTCCTGGCTCTCCAGGTGGCTTTGGATAATGGAGCCTGTGGGTGCGGGTGTTTCTGCCCCTGTTGGCCTCTGCTCTAGGGCATAGGTTCCCAACTCCAGTCCTGGTGGGCCAAACACTGTTCGGGTTTTCATGCTGTCCCTACTGAATATGCATGAGATAGATCTGCATACCATGGGGGCGGCGCATAGAAATGTAGCACAGGCATCTTTATTAGAAACGGCATGGAACTTGAATGGTGTTTGGCCCTCCAGGACTGCATTTGGGAGACTCTGCTCTAGGTAATGCACATGTTTATGGTGTCTGTGCTCTGTAGGGTAAAATATAGGCGTTTGAGGCATGTTTATGTTCTTTGCAATAAAGGTTCTGTTTTTACTACCACGGTTTTGTAGTGGGTAAAATATGGGAAATGGGTTGGCAGGAGTCACAGCTGGGACTTGAACCTGTGACTTTCTGCTTCTGAACACACTGGCTATGTGCACTGCAGCACCATGTTGCCACAGGCATGGTGCATTCACTGGGGATTTCATGATTGTTCGTCAGACAGGGCCTGTCTGTTGCAGTACACGGCACCCACCTACACAGGGCTAGTCTATGGTCTGCTGTGGGCAGCTGCCACTGCCCCCTCCACCACCAGTACCCCTCTGCCACGATGCTGATATGCCCTTCTGCTGGTGGTGCTGGTGGTGCGCCATCTCAGGCCATCTAGTGTGCGGGTAGGTGGTTGCCTATGGTGTGGGTTCTGGGGTAGGGGTGCCTGCATAGCTGTCCACGCGTCCCCCCAGCACCGCCGGCCAATGTTCCATGCCTTTGGGGGTACCTGCTGGGTACTATCCCCTGTGACACTGTGGGAAACACACTCGTGCTCGTGCTCGTGCACTGTGGGAAATACACTCATCAGTTGCTGTTTGGCTGCTCTACTGTTTCAGCATTCGTATGGGCCAACTAGGCATCACCCTAGTCCACACTGTGGCCCAGCTGCACCACAGCATGTGCCGCCTGCAGCCCTCTGTGTCCCCTTTTACAGCATCTTTCCAGTTGCCCGTTCCGACATGTCCACCCTGCTTTTGCGGGACATGTGCATGCCATAGGAAACCTGTCCAATAGAAAGGGAGAACCCTGATCAGCATTATTTCACTGTGGGATCATTCACCTTGTATGGGGACAGAGCATAGCCCCTTCCAAAATTGATATCTTTTTTTTTGGAGCTTTCTCGGTAGTGTTTTTTGATGTTTTATTTATTTATTTATTTAACAGTTCTTCTATACCGCGCTTTTCAGCTTATCACTATTGCCCAGCTAAGTTATGTTTTTTTTCCAGTTTGTTCAGGTCATTTGCAATGTTTATCTGCCCTTTTGTTCTGTGCACATGTATCACACTTATCACCTTTTGTAGGTTTCCCTGGCTTTGCTGTACATTGCTGACGGAAATGGTATCTCTTCCCTTTAAATCTACTCTAACGCCAGGGTTTCACTGGTGTTAGTTTTCAGCCCAGAAATCCACAGCGTTAGTGTGCAGGGAGCCTCTCCCCTCCCACTCTCCACCCATTGACCCCTTCTCTCCGCCCCTGGGGAGCCTTCCTCTGCCCTCAGGGAGCCTTTACTCTACCTTCAGTGCTCGTTTGCGCCACTGAGCGTGTTAGCACGATAAGGCGCCTTATCGCACAGTAAAGCGCCATTATCGCGCGATAAGGTGCCTTATCGCGCGCTAACGTGTCAGAGCGCACATTTAAGACAGTTTAGTAAACATATCCCTAGGACTAGCCTAATAGCTAGTGTAGTGGGTTAGGACCAGGAAAGCACAGCATTCAAATCCCACTGATGCTATCATTGTGAATGTGGCATGCCATCTTTTCTATACCCTCTAGATGTTTTATGGAAAAAACAAGCACTTTCCCGATGGCTTCTCCTGCCAGGAGCACATATAACCTTAGAAATGGCTGCAAAGGTCCAGGGGTGGTAGAGGTAGTCATCTACAGGCCTTAAAAGAAAATTAGAAAACAAGTAAGTAAAGATGGCAATGTAAGTGAGAGAAATAAAAAACATTAAGCTGAAGATCCAATACTTCAGTAAGTTGGGAAACTGAAGAACCTGAAAAGGGCCCAGCAGTCTTTAATCAAATTATGTCTATATCTATCTGAAAGAAGTATTTGCCAAATCTTTTCTCATGATTCCTTAGTACTGATGACAGGCATCTGTACATGGCAAACTATTTTCATTTGGTCTTTCTTTCATTTCAGCTTTTTTTTTCAGTTCATTTCACACATTTGTTTTAATAACATTTTTAATGTACATTAATTAACGGAGCTTAAGTCATGAATTTACATGTGTTAAATCAATTTACTGCGCATTGAATTTTTTAAGGCCAAGCGAATCAAGGGCCTGATATCCAAAGCAATTAAAGCAGTTAGCAAAGCTTCTAACCACATTAATCTCAGTGAACGGGATATTAAGTGGCCCAACATGCCCTGATGTTTAGTAGTGGGGCATGTTGGGGGCATTCCATGACAGAACAGAGACAGTGCTGATCGGTAATTGGGCAGCAGCAATATTGAGCCATTGCCCAGTTAGCAATATGTTGTGAAAGCCAGGCGCAGATAACCCTGCCCTAACGTCCGTCACCTATTGCATAGGCATGGAGGAGTAGCCTAATGGTTAGAGCACTGTCTTAGGAACTGAGCAACCAGGTTTTGATTCCCACTAGAACACATTGGGCGAGTTGCTTAACCCTCCATTGCCTCAGAAAATCCAAGTTATCAATGTTTCTGTTCAATGTACATTACCAAATTTAAGTTAAAATGTAGATCTCTTTGACTGAAATGATAAAGTGTTATAAAAAAACTGTTAAATAAAATAAATATTGCTAACTGGGCAATGGCTCAATAGTGCTGCTGCCTGGTTAATGAATGACTTATGTGGTGACCCTATATATTCAATTCCCTGAGATGGATATGACCCTGGCATTGAATATCTGGGTTTAGTGTTCAGCACCGGCAGATAGCCACATTAGCAGCACTAGCTGCGGGTGCTGAATATCGGGCCCAAAATGCTGACTAACAAATGCACATCCCTGTAGATGGCACAGATATAACAGCTCCTCTTGCCTTGGGTTTCTAGGTGATACTGTTTATATGCCTAATGCTAAGGAGAAGCAGGAATTCATCATGGAAGAATCTGGAATGATTTTTGTTGGAACTTCATCCCAGATAAAATACAGGCGATGGGACTATGGTCAGGTCAGTGACACATGTCATTGGTTCCTTTTGGATATCTCCAAGGGCATCAGCAATATATCATTTCCTGTTGTTTCTACTCATATCTTGATGCACAGTTATTTATAAGGGATGTGTACACCCTGTGATGGGGTATACAGGAAGTTATGTGTCCCTCTCCAAAGGGATTATCAGCCGCCCACCTTAAAAGGGTCTACAGTTCAGAACTCAAGGCTGGGAGGGAGTGACTCAGACAGAGGGATTAAGAATCCAGCTGTGTGCACAAGGGAGAAGAGAGGCCTGTGGAGGCAGAAAGCTCCTTCCAAGCAGGGCTGGGAGAGGAGTCCGGCTGTAAGAAAGGTGATTTAGGAGGTGGGAATCATACTTACAGACATTGAAGCCCAAGTGACTGACCAGACTTTGTGCAGAACTTAGTTCTGTGCTTTAAATTGTGGATCGGGGAAAAGGCACTGAGAACCGGCCTTGTGAAAATAACAAGCTGGTAATGATTGCTGGATTACTGAAGGGAAATAAAAGTGGATTTTGTCTGGACCTGAACTGTTATACGTCTGATATTTTAAAAGACTCTTGCCACTGCATGCCCACTTTACTACACCAAAATGTCAGTTCGCATTTGTCTGTTAGTATTCGGGAGACTAAGGAGATACGCAGTTTACAATGGAGCAGTGAGGCTTTCCATCCATTTTCAATCAAACTTACATGAATCTTGCTGGCCAGCATCTGCAACAGAGGCAAAAATATTACAAGCCATCAAGAGTATTACAAACACTCCATGGTACCAAAAAAGTGGCAAAGACACTAACAGCAACAGGAAGACTACAAGAAAGAACCATCAGAAGGGCAAATCAGTATATAGAGCGAAATGAAAACCTCAAGAGAGTGGAAGAGGACAAAGCATTCTGGAACTTTTGCAGGAAGATTCCAAAGCATAGGCAGAGGAGACAAGCAGCAATAACTCTGTTCAGATGACCCCAAGGCAGTATGAGTGGGTTAAAGCATCAATAACAATGACTGCCAGGCACTGTAAGAGGACGAATAGGGCATCGAGACATGATGGAAAACCCTAAAACACCTAAAGAGAGCTAATATAGCAGCAATATCAACTACAAGGCCTAGAACACCTAAAAAGAAGCAGCAGAGCACTTCAATCAGCTGTGAGGCCCTAAAACACACCATGAGGACAGCAAGCATCAATATTGACCACAATTCTTGTATATAGCTGTAAAGAGCCGTCATTGTAAATAGCTCACACTAATTAGCACACCTGCACCCACGCACTCTCACTGTACATAGACTGATCCAACATAAACTCCACTGACTTTGATTGTTTGCTGTGTACACCGCCTTGATTGAAGGATAAGGCGGGATAGAAATACCCTTTAAATAAATAAACAAGGCCTGAAAACACCCAAAGAAACCAGCACAGCAAATGCTAGCGTCAAACTGGATTGTAAGGTCCTCAGGACAGATACTTCCTGCCTTTTATGGCCCCAACTAAGATATCTCAGATATTTGCTCCCCAGGTTGCCTGCCAAGCCCAATGACTCAACCTCCCTGCTGCTCCCTTCAACTCACTTAGGAGAATGAGATTATGATCAAGGTGGAATCCTCTTTCAAACATAGATGAGTTTTGAAAATAAAAATTCCAATCTTAATTATTTTCTTCTAATATACTTTTTTTCTAGACGGGTTATTAGTGCCACGGGATATCCATGTCCCGATGCTAAGAAGTTAGAATGGGGGCATGTTAGGGGCATTCTGGGGCAGAGGGAAGGCAATTCCTATTGCTAACTGGACAGCAGCAAAATTGAGCCATTGTCTGGTTAGCGACATGCTGACCTAACTTTACCAATGGAAGCTAACTGGGTGGTGGCTGCTTGGTTAGCTTCTGGGTTCTGGGGTGACCTGGGTATTCAATGCTGGTGGCCAGATATAGCCCTGGCATTGAATTTCTGGGGTAAGTCTTCAGTGGCGAAGGCTAACCACTTTACAACAAGCACTAGCCACCACCACTGAATATCTCTCCCCCTCCCCCCTTTATTTTTAATCAGCAAAATCTTTCATACAACAAACAGAGGTTTTAACATATGTAACCAAGACTGAAAATGAATGTAGCCAGCAACTCCGGCTGCACTGTTCCTTTGTCTCCCCCCTTCCTTTTGTGGTCTTGTAGCTGTGCTGATCTTGTAGCCTAGGTCTCCTTCTCCCTTCTGTCCTTGCAGTCCGTGCGTCTTTTTTGTTCTTTGTTCTGATTTTATTGTACACCACCACAATATGGTTCTCGATTGACAGTACATCAAGTTAATTAACTGTAACTGTATATTCACTTTCTTACCAATTGTTGGTATGCTGTGTCAAAAATTCAGTTTAAATCAAATATAAAGAGCTTCTGCCTGAATGTTTATTTTCTCCAGATATGATGGAGATTCTTACCACAAGACTGTCATATTTTGGAAGGCTGTCAAATCTGAAGAAATTTTAAAAGCAAGGAGGATTTAATATTTTATTGACCCCATACTGTGTATACCATGGACTGCCCGAAGAACAAACCAGTCGGTACTAGAGGAGATCAAACCTAAGCTTTCTTTAGAAGCTCAGATGACAAGACTTCGACTTTCATACTTCGGACACATCATGCGAAGAGAGAGATCATTAGAGAAAGACATCATACTTGGCAAGATAGAAGGTCAACGCAAAAGAGGAAGGCCAGCAATGAGATGCATTGCTACAATAACAGCAGCTACGGGTACCAGTCTGTCAACAATGAGCCGCCTGACTGAAGACCGAACACAATTTAGGATAGCTATCCAGAGGGTTGTGATGAGTCGACTCCGACTCGACGGCACTTAACAACAACAACCCTCAGAAGTATAATGGATATAAAATTAGGTTGCTGCTACATCTTAAAGATCACATGAGAATAATCCTGGTCAGCTTCTCATTGGAGTACTTAAAGACCCATTTTACATAGAACACTGAGACTGGAGACGTTCAGGTTGAGATATGCTCTGTTCCGGGAGTATTTTGCAAAAGGCTCTGTCGAATGTGGAGCCTTTTGTAAAATACATATAAGAAAATGCAGGAGTGTATAGACATTTGCCAGCACACACAGTGGATGCAGCCATTCAACAAAATATACACCTGGAAAAAATGAGCACCACGAACCCCGCAGCCTCCACATGTAAGTGGTATATCTACCACGTGTAGCTCTCTCGTTTTACAAACCTAAACATATAAGCACCACTAATATACGCAGTATAAGTGCCATCAATTAAGTACTGAGGTCACAATTTTTTTTTTCCATTTTGGAGGCGGAAATAAACCAGGGGGGATTAAGGAGAATTACTCCTTTAATCCCTCATGCAAAGTCCTGGCCAAATAAGAACACTAAAAATCTGAGCTGGCCCCTAAATTGCAGTGTGGTGTAGCGCTCCATGAGGCATGTTTACTAAGCAGTGTTACCTGTTAACGTGGCCAGATAGCACGTGCTAACCAATAACTCATGCAAAAAGCAGAGAGTGCAGTGCTTTACTGCGCTATCTGCAGAAAGCGCATTATTTGCATGAGTGGGTAGGATTAGGTGGAGTGAAGATGTCTACAAAGTATGGTTACCATGGGCCTCAATGGCCACTACTACTAATGCCACCTCAAAAGAGGATGCTAGCTGCTTCCAGGCTGCTGCCGGACCGCATTCTCTATATTTTCGGCACATTTGCTACAAAAACATAGCTTATTAAACATAGCCCATGTATAAAATGGCCGCTTTCTGAAACTTGTACAAAGTTTTTACTCTTAGGGCACTTTCTCCAAATGGGTTAGTTTTAGCTTACCATGACAGTCATGAATCTTACTCTGATCTTTGCTCTCTGGGGAGAGATTTGTGTTTTTAGCAGCTTTTGGAAACAGCCTTTTGCATGTGTTTGCTATGTGCACAAGGAAATGTCGCCTATTATACATGGAATTGCATCTCAAACAACCTCCATAATTTCCAAGTGAGCCCATGTCAAAGTGCAAATGGCCTTTTTAAAATCTCTTTTACAGTTTGATGATAACATTTTGAATATCTGCTTCCATGTGCTGGATCGGAGCATAAATCACCGGCGTAACTCTGTGCTTGATGTTTCGAAAAGGAATGATCCTGTCTATGTGTCCAGAGTCCTTAGTGCCATGGTGAGAAAATAATTCATTTACATATCATTAGCTTTAGATTTAATATTGTGCTTGCACCATTTACGTTCCCTTGTGTGATTTTATCATCTCCAGATCAACTCCAATGATGACAATGGAGTGTTGCTTGGAAACTGGAGTGGAGAGTACAGCGATGGAACGAGCCCAACTACCTGGAATGGAAGCGTTTCTATCTTACGCCAGTGGTTTAACAACGGTTTTAGACCTGTCAAGTACGGACAGTGCTGGGTCTTTGCAGGAGTGTTATGTACAGGTATTTTTTAAATATGAAACAAAACATCAATATAAAACAAACTAGGCTTTTATCAGTGCTAAAGGGGAAACTAGCGAATTTCAGATGCAGAATCAGATTTTAACAGAACGGGTTGAGAGTATTTCTCATAAAGCCTCAAGAGATCCCATGAAATTAGATGAACAACTCAGACGATAGATAGAAGGCTTGAAAGAAAGACTTTGCTTGCACAGGAGACAAATTTTATTAAGATGCATAGCACAAACATCTGTGGGTACTTACTGAATGTTCCTGTGTAACCTAGTTAGTTATCAAAGGGGTATATTTACTAAGCAGTCTTAACGTGCGCCCGACGTTAGTGTGCAGGATGCCATAAAAGGAGTGGGCGTGGCAGTCTTAATGTAGCAGTTCTGGTTACCATGCGATAAGGTACCTTTTTGTGCGATAGAGGGAGCAGTGGCACATCAACGCGCGTTAGCCTTAAGTAGGCGCGCTGAGCTGCAAACACAGCAAGAGAGGTGTAGCACAATCGTTAATGCAATGACTGCTGAACCAGGGGTCATGAGTCTGATTACCCAGTGGGTTTAATGAGTAAGGCTGTCTGAGACATAATTATTTACTCTAAAGCAGTGCTGCAGGAGGAATCTTCCTTTTTACATTAAACCAGTGCTGTAGGAGGACTGTTCCTTCTGTACTTTAAACCAGTGCTGCAGGAGGAATGTTCCTTTGTACTTTAAATCAGTGCTGCCAGCAAAAACACCCTCACATTGCTGTAATCCTCATGTGCAGTGCAGTGCAGCATGGGTACGAGTGGATTAACGCTATCCTGGTAAACACAGCAGTCTGTGTGGTGACCTGCAGTCCCTCTGTACCAGCCAGGGGTTTGTTTGCAGCTGTAGCCCACTGGTTGCTTCACTGCCTGTATAACCAGAGGTTGTGGGTTTGAGCCCACAGTGGGGATATTAATTAGGGCTGTCTGGGGCAGTTTCATTTTTTAATTTAAATCAGTACTGACAGCAAACAAACCCTCACAGTGCTGTAATCTTCAGGTGCCCCATAAGGTGCCTTATAAGGCACCTGAGGATTACAGCACTGTGAGGGTGTTTTTGCTGGCAGTCCTGATTTAAATTAAAAAGGAAACTGCCCCAGACAGCCCCACTGTAGAATCAAACCCACAACCTCTGGCTCCACAGGCAGTGAAGTAACCAGTAGGCCACAGCTCTATAAGAACATAACATAAGAACATAAGATATGCCATACTGGGTCAGACCAAGGTCCATCAAGCTCAGTATTCTGTTTCCAACAGTGGCCAATCTAGGTCATACGTACCTAGCAGTTTCCCCAAGGGACACAGGTTCCACAATGCTTGTATTGGTTCAAGCATTGATATCCTGGGTCCCTTCTTAATAATGGTTTATGGACCTTTCCTCCAGGAACTTGTCCAAACCTTTTTTAAACCCAGCTACACTAACAGCCTTTACCACATCCTCCGGTAACAAATTCCAGAGTTTGATTACACGTTGAGTGAAAAAATATTTTCTTTTATTAGTCTTAAATAGTTTACCCTGTAGCTTCATTGCATGTCCCCTAGTCTTTCTATATTCTGATAAGGTAAACAATCGATCTACGTTTACCCGTTCCACTCCGTTCATTAATTTATAGACTTCTATCATATCTCCCCTCAGCTGTCTCTTTTCAAGGTTAAAGAGCCCCAACCTTTTTAGCCTTTCTTCATAGGAGTAGCCTTCCATCCCCTTTACCATTTTGGTGGCTCTTCTCTGAACCTTTTCTAAAATCGCTATATCCTTTTTAAGATATGGCGACCAGAATTGCACACAATATTCAAGGTGCGGTCTCACCATGGAACGATATAGAGGCATTATAATATCTTTTGTTTTATTTTCCATTCCTTTCCTTATCATACCTAGCATTCTATTTGCTCTCTTGGCCGCCGCTGCACACTTGGCCGAGGGTTTTAACATGGTATCCACAAGGACGCCTAAATCTTTTTCCTGGGTGGTGGTTCCTAATGTGGAACCTTGCATCGTGTAACCATAGTTTGGGTTGTTCTTCCCTAGGTGCATAACCTTGCACTTCTCCACATTAAATTTCATCTGCCATTTTGATGCCCAGTCTTCCAATTAATCAAGATCCTCTTGCAATTTTCCACAATCCTCCTGGGTTTTAACAACTTTAAATAGTTTTGTGTCATCAGCAAATTTGATAACCTCACTCGTTATTCCACTTTCCAGGTCATTTATGAATATGTCAAAAAGCAGCGGACCCAGCACAGATCCCTGGGGTACACCACTATTCACCTTTCTCCATTGGGAAAATTGGCCATTTAGCCCTACCCTCTTCTTTCTATCTTTTAACCAGTTCCTGATCCACAGTAGTACACTGCCTCCTATCCCATGACTCTTTAGTTTTGCCAAAAGTCTCACATGAGGGACCTTGTCAAAGGCTTTCTGAAAGTCCAGATACACAATATCAACCGACTCACCTTTGTCCACCTGTTTATTCACTCCTTCAAAAAAACATAACAGATTAGTAAGACAAGATCTTCCTTGTCTAAAGCCATGTTGGCTGTCTCCCATTAGGCCATGACTATCTACATGCTGAGTAATTTTATTCTTTATGATGGTTTCTACCATTTTTTCCCGGTACTGCCGTCAGGCTCACCGGTCTGTAGTTTCCTGGATCACCCCTCGAACCCTTTTTAAAAATTGGTGTTACATTGGCGATCCTCCAATCCTCAGGTATTAGAGATGATTTTAATGATAGTTCACAGATTACTGATAGCAGGTCTGCAATCTCAAATTTCAGTTCTTTCAACACCCTTGGATGTATACCATCCGGCCCAGGTGATTTGCTACTCTTCAGTTTATCTAATAGTTGTAAGACATCTTCCCGATGTATCGATATTTCCTTCAATTCTTCCACACCTTTAAATACCACTTCAGTCGTGGGTAACATCCCTACATCTTCCTCAGTAAAGACCGAAGCAAAGAATTCATTCAGTCTCTCTGCTATCGCCTTGTCGCCTCTTAGTGCTCCTTTAACCCCTTTATCATCTAATGGACCAACTGACTTTCTCACAGGTTTTTTGCTGCGAATGTACTTGAAAAGGTCTTTATTTCGCGTTTTTGCTTCCGCGGCAAGCTTCTTCTCAAATTCTCTCTTTGCTTGCCTTATCAATGCCTTGCATTTGACTTGCCAGTGCTTGTGCTGTTTCCAGGTTTCATCATTTGGTTCTTTTTTCCATTTCCTGAAAGATGCTTTTTTGGCAACAACAGCCTCTCTGACCTCACCTTTAAACCATGCTGGCAGTTTTTTGGACAGCTGCAAACAAGCCCCTGGCTGGCTACAGAAGGACTGCAGGTCACCACACAGACTGTCTGCTGTGGCTACCAGGATAGAGTTAATCCACTCATACCCATGATGCACTGCACATGCAAAGCAGCCATCTACCGATGATCACAAGATGGGGTATGCACCCCCACAGCACCTAGGCCTGGTATGGGTTACTGACCATGTGTGTTACTGGCACAGAGTAGCTACAGGCCGTCACAGTGTGCGGGTCCTGTGCTCACCTTGAGGGTGAGGTGGGGTGCCCAGCACCATGTCCACAGCACCTGATTTTACTGAGATAGGCTATACTGCAGATCCCCATCAGTGCCAGTGTGTGATAGGTAGTCCCTTCAGACACACCTGTGTCCATCTATATATCCTAGTCACGTCTAGGCCTTGTGGACTATGATGCCCCTGGAAAAGTGCATATCCTGTGTGGGTACCATGGCTAGATGATATATGTACCCGGGGGGGGGAGGGGATATTTGGACCCATAGGCAGAATATGTAATACCACCCAACCTGCCCTCTGAAGCTCAGGATCTCCCAATAAACAGATCCACATTCTACATCCCTGCAATGGTGGCAGGAGACAGGACCATCAACCTCAGTCTGGCTGGGGTACAGACAACCTACAGGGCAGTCCAGTACACATCCATAAGGCAATAGCAGACAGACAGAAGGGCTTGAAATGCCCAGCTTCCCCCACCTCTATCTGACATTTTCCAGCCACTGCACCCTGCAAGGTATTCCAGGCATACACATACTAACTGCAGACAGTCTACTAGCTAGTCCACAGTGCATATAACCGGAGAAAACGTGTGCACCCAAAACTGGGATGTGAGCACACCCACCAAACAGATAAGTCAGTGATTAAGCCCCAGAAAAAGAACCCATACATATCACTGGACAGAAATACTTTATAGCACTATGGGGGATCCTAGCCATGCCGTGGTCACTGCTCAGTCAGGGTGAGAGTGACCTCCCAGCAGGACATGCTGTGGTCACCCTGTCTGTGCAGGTGGTGGCCGGGCACTCCAATGTCCTAGCCAGTGCCCTATGCCCTGTGCAGATGCATCCTGCCCAGGCTGCCCTGTCTGGGCTATACCCACAGTACCTTGCTCCTCATTATGCACATTGGCAGGCCAATACTAGCAACAGTGCTAGCAGTGTGGGTTGAGGAGGGTGTTGGCAGCCAACACACACTGGATAGATAGACCAGTGTTTCCCAACCCAGTCCTATGGGGCACACCGGCCAGTCAGGTTTTTGGGATATCCCTAATGACTATGCATGAGATATATATGCATTAGAGATATCCTGCCAACCTGACTGGTTTGTGGCCCTCCAGGGCTGGATTTGGAGACCCCTGCCTTACACCTCTGTCATTTAAGATTGTGAGTGGGCAAGGTGCACATGTCCTAGACATCAAAAGGGTATATAGAATGTGACACATTCCTCCTCGATTCTCACCACCACCAAAAAGTTGTCTAATAGACAATATTTTGGTGGTGGTGAGAAGTGAGAAGGAATGTGACACATTCTATATACCTTTTTGATGTCTTGGACATCTGCACCTGACCCACTCACAATCTTAGATGACAGAGGTGTTAGGCAGGGGTCTCCAAATCCAGCCCTGGAGGGCCACAAACCAGTCAGGTTGGCAGGATATCTCTAATGCATATATATCTCATGCATAGTCATTTGGGATATCCCGAAAACCTGACTGGCCGGTGTGCCCCATAGGACTGGGTTGGGAAACACTGAGATAGACACACACTCCCCACACCTATGCTGGCATTGTGCAACTATAGAGGTGTTTGGCAGCCCTGGCCACCGCACCAGTCCTGGGCACAGTGCAGGCATGGCTATGGTACACAATACTGTAGGAGTCACTTCCCAGGGTGGTAAACACTGTCAGATACAAGACCTGTAGTACACCCCAGAGACATCAGAAAGGTTGCTATGATGCAGCTCACTCAGAAAACTGTACTTAACTTAGGAATTGCTATCTGCCAGTAATCATGGCAACCTTTTGATAGATGTGTATCATATTCCCAGGTGTAGGGTGGCATTTCTAAGGTATGCAAGTGCTAGTATTGGGAGATGCACACAGGGCCCAAACTCCTGGCTCTCCAGGTGGCTTTGGATAATGGAGCCTGTGGGTGCGGGTGTTTCTGCCCCTGTTGGCCTCTGCTCTGGGGCAGAGGTTCCAACTCTGGTCCTGGTTGGCCAAACACTGTTCGGGTTTTCATGCTGTCCCTACTGAATATGCATGAGATAGATCTGCATACCATGGGGGCAGCGCAGGGAAATGCAGCACAGGCATCTTTATTAGAGACAGCATGGAACCTGAATGGTGTTTGGCCCTCCAGGACTGCATTTGGGAGACTCTGCTCTAGGTAATGCGCATGTTTATGGTTTCTGTGCTCTATAGGGTAAAATATAGGCATTTGAGGCATGTTTATGTTCTTTGCAATAAAGGTTCTGTCTGTATTAGCACAGTTTAGTAGTGGGTAAAATATGGGGACTGGGTTGGCAGGAGTCACAGCTGGGACTTGAACCTGTGACTTTCTGCTTCTGAACACACTGGCTGTGTGCACTGCACCACCACAGACATGGTGCATTCACTGGGGATTTCATGACTGTTCATCAGACAGGGCCTGTCTGTTGCAGTGCATGCCACCCTCCTACACAGGGCTAGGCCATGGTCTGCTGTGGGCAGCTGCCACTGCCCCCTCCTCCACCAGTACCCCTTTGCCACCATGCTGACATGCCCTTCTGCTGGTGGTGCACCATCTCAGGCCATCCAGTGTGCGGGTAGGCGTCTGCTTATGGTGTGGGTTCTGGGGTAGGGTTGCCTGCATAACTGTCCATGCTTCCCCCCAGCACCACCGGCCAATGTTCTGTGCTCTTGGGGGTACTTGCTGGATATTATCCCCAGTGACACTGTGGGAAACACACTCATGCCCATGTTGGGCCCTCATCAGTTGCTGCCTGGCTGCTGTATAGTTTCTGCATTCGTATGGGCCACCTAGGCATCAACCTAGTCCACACTGTGGCCCAGCTGCACCACAGCATGCCGCCTGCAGCCTTCTGTGTCCTCTTTTCTGGCATCTGTCCAGTTGCCCATTCTGACATGCCCGCCCTGCTGTTGCGGAACATGTGCACGCCATACGTAACCTGTCTAGTTCCAAGGGAATGCCCTGATCAGCGCTATTTCACTGTGGGATCATTCACCTTGTATGAGGACAGAGCATGGCCCTTCCGAGGTTGGTATCTTTTTTTGTGGAGCTTTATCGGTAGTGTTTTTTGCTGTTTCCCATTAATATTGCTATTGTCCAGCTTGGTTTATTTTTTTCCCATTTCGTTACGGTCATTGTCAATGTTTAATTGCCCTTTTGTTCCGTGCACATGTATCACACTTATCACGTTTTGTAGGTTTCCCTGACTTTGCTGTACATTGCTGACGTAAATGGTTTCTCTTCCCTTTAAATCAGTTCTAACGCGAGGGTTTCACTGGCATTAGTTTTCAGCCCCGGAATCCACAGCGTTAGTGTGCAGGGAGCCTCTCCCCTCCCACTCTCCTCCCATTGACCCCTTCTCTCCGCCCCTGCGGAGCCTTTCTCCGCCCTCTGGGTGCCTTTCTCCTCCCTTCAGCGCTCGTTTGCTCCGCTGAGTGCCGCTGAGCGCGTTACCGCACGATAAGGCACCTTATCGCCCGGTAAAGCGCCTTATCGCGTGATAACGTGGCAGAGCACACATTAAGACGGTTTAGTAAACATACCCCAAAGTATCCAGAAAGTTTCCCTTGTTAAACTCTGCTAAAGGTACATGACTATGGACATACTCATAGACTTTGTCCCTCTTAATATATGACTGGTATTCAGGAGTAGAAAATAAGGATTATAAAAATTAAATTATAAATGCATGCTTTTCTCAAGCACATTCCTGGGAAAGCCCGCTTTAATAGCTGCTGTCTATGGCCAATGGCAAAACAACATGACTACACTTAACTGCTCTGTCAGAGCAAACGTCAAAGACAGTGATCAAGGTGCCTAACACCAGGCTTAAACACTTCGTTCCCTTTGAAAATTATCCATGTTATGAAAATTTTCAAGGCAGCTACCATCAATCTGAAAACTGGTGTGGGGAGAGGGGGAAGGAACAGCTTTAAAACTGTGCGAGTATAAAAAGGTATATAGATGCTTCTCTCTGTTTCAGCTTTGCTGAATTTTCCAAGAAAAATTGTACATGTACTTTCGCTTCAAAAATTAGCCCAGGAAAAAGCGATGTACAAGATTTGCGTACACATTTTCTGGGTTAATTTAAATAAATAGGTTTGAATTTTGCTACTATTTCTGATTACAAATGATCATTTGTATAGCGCTACAAGACATTCACCGCGCTGTATAGAGACATATAAGAGACAGTCCCTGCTTGTCAGAGCTTATAGTCTAGTCAAGACAGACAACACAACAGCTGGGAACTGAGATATATCTAGATATATCTAGATGAACGGTAAGGAAACACCTAGTTGGAAAGTAGGAGACTAGAAGAATCAGGATCCAAAAGCAGCCTCGAAGAGGTGAGCTTTCAGCCTGGATTTGATACGTAGAGAACGCTCAGTCTAGGTAAGGTTTATTCACATATTGGGTTTTCAATTTTACAGAAATCTGTGTCTGCAGCTAAAATATTATTACCTGCAGAAATGCTTTTGAATATTAATCTCTTTTGGCCCGATATTCAGCGGTGGTGGCTAACCCTTCTATTCAGCTGCTGTCGGCAGTGAGTTAAGCATGATAAAGGCTGTCTTAACTTTTGCCACCGAAACTAATTCTGAATATCTGAATATGTGTAAAATATGTGAATATGTGTAAAATATGCTAGGTGTTCGGCCCCCAGAACATTCCGATGCTGGCTGGCTAGCATTGGGGTGCTTAGAGGTTGCACCCACAGATATTCAGTGGCATTAACCACACTAGTGCCGCTGAACATCCCGGCCAGTGCAATTAATGTGGTTAGCAGATCTGCTAACCACATTAATTGCTTTGAACTTTGGGCCCTTTATCATTTACATACAACTGTAGTTTAGGGGGGGGGGGGTTGTATAAAGTCTTTTGCAAGTGCAAAGCATATTTTACACATACGTATATGTGTACAAAATAAGCACAGCGCAAGATTGAACCTACTTTTACAGGATATGCTTAGCAAGGTCAGCCTATCCATTAGGTAGACTAGGCATCCACCTAGGGCAGCACAATTTGAGGGAAATAAATTTGCATGCAATGGAGGCAGTTAATGCAGACCTGTCTCATGCATATTCACTATGGTATCCTGAAAACCAGACTAGCTAAGAGATACACCTGGACCAGCTTGAGAAATGCTGGCCTAAGGTGTTAGATCCCCTTGGGCTAGCCCTCCTTGAAATACCCGACAGCACATCCCCCTTTGGTCCATTGGTAACTCAAGGACTCATCAAATTCTCCTTTATAATCCTGTCCCACCTTGGAGAAGGGAGAGCACTTTCTTCAAAGTCGCATTGGAGTACTCAGAACTCTCCCAGATCTAGAAAGTTTCCTTGCTCACATATTGATCTCAAAAGTACCTTTGTGGAGCCTTTGTGGAGGCAGATACATGTATGCTTCTTTCTGAGCAGTCATAAATGTACGGACTATGATTCTGCAGGTTTTGTGCATTTATTTCATAAAAAGGAACTTATGCAACTAATTTGCTTTCTGACCTTTCTTACCATACAAATGACTTTTGAAAACTGCCTTCCTCTTGACTTACTATTATCGAAACATCAGAACTGCTTACACTCTCTCATAATTGTTTCCTTAAACCAGATTTTTAAAGGATAGCATAGCAATAGTATCTGATTCAGTCATCATCTAATTTCTGGTATACTCTACTGGTGGGAGGACTATATTACACTCAAGAAAGCAGTGGGCAATGACCTAACACAAGGCATATAAACTAGGGGTCATGGGGCTGTCTTAACAAATTAACAGCAATTTTTTTAATGGATTTTTTTTTCTAGCATTAAGATGTCTTGGACTCGGTGCCCGTTGCATCACAAACTTTTCCTCTGCCCATGACACAGATAGAAATTTGAAAATTGAATATTATGTTGACGAATCTGGAGAGTCTGCAGGCATGACTAATGACAGCATTTGGTAATTATCAATGTTTCAGCATGTTTAACATCACAGAGGTACAACATACGATAGCTGTCAGTTATGAAATCGCACAGGATAAATTTTATATCTTTGAATGCAACAAAGGCCTAATTTATTCAAGCTGTGTATAACTTTTGTATGGAGATAACGTCATAGATAACCAGGCTTTCTGATGAGGCACAATCACAATTCAAAGATTCGGAGTTGTATGTAAAAATGTTTGTGCAATGATAATGTTTGAAATGCCTACATTGAACAATGATGAAAACCTTATGGATTTGTCAGTGCTCGTTCCTGAATGGATGCGGAGTTCTATTTGGCTAAAATTCATTTCCAACTTTTTTTTAAAACTTCTCAGTATCCAGTTTTCAAAACATTTCACTCAGAAATTAAGATAGTGTATCTCCTCCTGCCCCTCTTAAAATCTCTTTTCTAAGAGCATTTAATAGCTGGGTTGCATACAAGGATCTTATTATACAGTATCTAAGGATAATACACTGTGTATGACACAATGGGGTATGTTTACTAAACCGTCTTAACGTGCACCCAGCGATAGTGTGCAGGCTGCCATAAAAGGAGTGGGCGTGTCGGTATTAAAGTAGCAAAACGGGATTATCGCGCGATAATGTGCACTGCTGCGCACATTATCGGCGAAGCGCCGCTAAGCGCATTAACACGCGGTAATCTTAAGTAGGCGCCCAGACATACAAACATAGAAACAGAGGTGTAGCACAATGGTTAATACACTGACTGATGGTACAGGGGTCATGAGTTCAATCCCCCAGTGTGCCTAATGTATAAGGCTGGCTGAGGCATCACCCTTTACTTTTAGGTAGTAATTTTTGAGGCATTTTACTTTTATTTTAATTAGTGCTGCCAGCAAACACACCCTCATGTTGGCGTAACCTAAGGCGCCGCATAAGGCACCCCATAACGCACTCCATAGGGCACATTATAAAGTGCACTGTCCGCTAAGGCACCCTATAATGTCTCCTATAGGACACCTTATAAGGCACCTTATAAGACACTTGATAGGGCACCTTGCAATGCGCCTTATAAGGCGCCCTATAAGGCGCCTTATAAAGTGCCCTATAAGGCACCCTACAAGGTGCCTTATGGGGCGCCTTATGAGGCACCTTAAGGTTACAGTACTCTGAGGGTGTTTTTGCTGGCAGCACTAATGTACATTAAAAATAGACAATGCCCTAGACAGCCCTATCAAATAACCCCACCATGGGTTTCAACCTATGACCTCTGGTTTCACAGGCAGTGAAGTAACCAGTGGGCTACAGCTGCTAACAAACCCCTGGCTGGCTGCAGAAGGACTGCACGTCACCACACAAACTGTCTGCTGTGGTGACCAGGATAGGGTTAACCCACCCGTACCCATGATGCACTGCACATGCAAATCAGCAGTCGACAGATGGGCACAAGATGGGGTATGCACCCCCACAGCACCTCGGCCTGGTAGGGGGAACTGACCATGTGTGGTACTGGCATAGAGTAGCCACAGACCGTCACATTGTGCAGGTACTGTGCTCACCCTGAGGGTGAGGTGGGGCGCCCAGCACCAGGTCCACAGCACCTTTCATGGCTGAAATGCTCCATGCTGCAGGTCCCCATCAGTGCTACTGTGGGTGATAGGTAGTTCCTGTAGACACACCTGGGTTACATCTGTGTCCTTTTGTATTTCTGAGTCATGTCTAGCCCTTATGGGCTATGATGCATCCAGAATAGTGCATATTCTGTGTTGATGCCATGGTTACATGACGTAGTTGAAAAAGAGGAGGGAAGGAAGGAAGAAGGGAGGGTGGTGTTTGGACCCATAAGCGGCTTATGTTCTACCACACAACCCACCCTCTGGGGCTCATGGTGGGAAACAGGATCACCCACCAATAGATCCATATGCTACCTCCGTGCAATGGTAGCAGTAGAAGGGACCATCAACCCCAGTCTTACTGGGGAACAGACACCCTACAGGGCAGGCAAGGCAGAGCTGTACACATCCATAAAGCAATAGCAGACAGACAGTAGGCCTGGAAATGCTCACCTGCCCCCCACCACTATCTGACATTCTCCAGCAGCAAGCCTCCAGCCGCTGCACCCTGCAAGGTGTTCCAGCAAGACACATACTAGCTGCAGACAGTCTGCTAGCTAGTCCATAGTGCATGGTCCTGGAGGAGATGCATGTACCCAGAACTGGGATGTCAGCATACACGCCAAGCAGATAAGTCAGTGATTGGATCCCAAAAGGGAACCCATAAACATCACATGAAAGAAATGCTATATAGCACTATGGGGGAACCTAGCCATGCCGTGGTCACTGCTCAGTCAGTTCTGTCTGTATTAGCACGTTTTAGTAGTGGGTAAAATATGAGGGCTGGGTTGGCAGGAACCACAGCTGGGACTTGAACCTGTGACCTCTGAACACACTGGTTGTGTGCACTGCACCACCATGTTGCCACAGAGACAGTGCATTCCCTGGTGATACCATGACTGTTTGTCTGGCAGGGCCTGTCTGTTGCAGTACATGGCACCCACCTACACAGGGCTAGGCCATGGTCTGCTCTGGGCAGCTGCCACTGCCCCCCTCCACCGCCAGTACCCCTCTGCCACCATGCTGACATGCCCTTCTGCTGGTGATGCTGGTGGTGCGCAGTCTCAGGCCATCCTCTGTGCGGGTAGGCAGCTGCCTATGGTGCGTGTTCTGGGGTAGGGGTACCTGCATAGACGTCCATGCTTCCCCCCCAACACCGCCTGCCAATGTTCTGTGCCCTTGGAGGTACTTGCTGTGTACTATCCCCTGTGACACTGTGATAAACACACTCGTGCCCATGTTGGGCCCTCATCAGTTGCTGTCTGGCTGCTGTACAGTTTCAGCATTCCTAATTGCCACCTAGGCATCTGCCTAGTCCGCACTGTGCCCCAGCTGCACCACAGCATGTGCCGCCTGCAGCCCTCTGTATCCCATTTTCAAGCATCTGTCCAGTTGGCCATTCCGACATGCCCGCCCTGCTGTTGCCGCACATGTGCACGCCATATGAAACCTGTCTGATGGAGAGGAAAACCCTGCACAGCGCAATTTCACTGTGGGCTCATTCACCTTGTATGGGGACGGAGCATGGACCCTTCCAGAATTCATATCCTTTTTTTGGTGCTTTCTTGGGAGTGTTTTTTGATGTTTCCCATTGAGATCACTATTGCCCAGCTTGGTTATTTTATTTTTCCATTTTTTTCTGTTCATTTTCACTGTTTATTTGCCCTTTTGTTCCGTGCACATGTATCACACTTATCACTTTTTGTGGGTTTCCCTGGTTTTGCTGTACATTGCTGACAGAAATGGTTTCTCTTCCCTTTAAATCACAGAGGTTTCACTGGTGTTAGTTTTCAGCCTCAGATTTCAGATCGTTAGTGTGCGGGGAGCCTCTCCCCTCCCACTCTCCACTCATTGACCCCCTTCTCTCCGCCCCTGGGGAGCCTTCCTCCGCCCTCCGGGAGCCTTTCTCTGCCTTCAGCGCTCATTTGCGCCGCTTCACACGTTATCGCACGGTAAGGTACCTCTGTGCCCGATAAAGCACCATTATTGCGTGATAAGGTACCTTATCACGCGATAACATCACAAAGCGCACATTAAGACGGTTTAGTAAACATACCCCAATGTTTCCATAGACTGGTTTAATATATCAGGTCCTAAGATACTGATAATGCATGTGACCTTGCACTAGCATACTATAAACAGTAAAATAAATAGATGTTAGACTACAGAACTTAAGAGGGGAACGTGACAAAGTTTGATTTTACCAGGGACAACTGACAATGAGACAGTCGTAGGAATTTAAACAAGCCTCTCTCAAGACACTACCATTTTTCCAAGGTCAAAGACTAGGGATACAAGCCCTCAATTCCAAGAAATTATAAATCTATATATTTTGTTAGAAAAAAGTAAACACAATTGAGCTAGCTTTGAATATACTAGCTTCATGTGATTAGTAGGTCTGACAAACAATAATTTTATGGACATCATTTCTGGGAATTGAAGGCTTATATTGAATATCCTGGAATTGTTGTGGTAAAGACTAGGGTTATTTATTTGTTCCAAAATGCTATGGGAACTGAAAACATCATTACCCATGTCATTTCATGACTTTCCCCCCAAATTATATTTTTTTTTCCTGTGTCAGCAAAAGAGTAGCCTACTGACAACTTTGCCCCCAAACAAAACAAAAACAAAACGTTCATGAATAAAATGAAAAACCCCATAAACAACATGGGGTACTAAACAAAATGACATTTTCCAGCTGGCACAGTACTATTAAAAGACCTTAGCCCTAAGGATCCCAGTAAGCTTTTTATTGGCTTATATTTTCCTATAAGGCAACAGTTTTCGCAACTTAATGTTGCAAAAATGAAGACTGTCAAGTCTGCAAAAAAAATTTGTGAGATAAGGTAACTCAAATAGGATGCAGTAATAAGATTGAAACTCTTGCCTGTACTGTGATAGACTAGAGAACCCATATAGTTTGTCTCCTTCCGTGTCAGAAGAGAGACAATGGTGGGCAGGGCCGGATTTACCTTGAGTGAGGCCCTACGCCAACAAAAATTGTGGGCCCCCAGCAGGGGCGGCCCAAGGGGGGTGCGGACCTCATTTGCATAAGGGGCCTCATTTGCATAAATATTTGCATAATGTTACCATATACTAACTTTTAGTAAACGTGCCTCTTAATGAGTGTATGGATAAAGAAAGACTAAAAGATTTCTACATTACTATAATCCAGTGCCAACTGCCAGACACATTAGGAACTACTACAAACACTGCCCATAGTAAACCCGCCGTATCCTAACAGCACTACCAGGACTCACAAAGCACCATACTCTACCAATCAAAAGGCAACACTGCAAATATTAAACCAATACATTTCAGAGAACAACAATACATGACCTACTGGGGAAAGAGAACAAGTGGCAATGTCAAATAGGAATTATATAAACAGAACACCTCAGCTCAGTTACACATGCAGAACATAGACCATCACCAAACAAGTAATCACAATTTAGAAATAGGAAGACAATAATTAAACTGGGAATCCCAAAAGCCAAACTTGGAATGTACAACACTGTAGAAATAAAACAATACATTAATTTGCTCTTGTACTAAACAAAGCACAGATGTTAATGATGCACATTTACCAGAGCTGACATATTCCAATTAATAAATTCAAAATAAAGAGATATTTTTCTACCTTTTGTGCATTTTTTTTCAGCTGCAATTGCTCCAGCCACTTTCTTCTGGTTTCTTCGTGTCTTCTGCTAACTCTCCATCATCTGCTGTCCATTTGTCCTTTCTTCTCTCTTCTAGATTTTTTTCCATTCTCTCTCTACATCTGCTTTAACATACTAATCTTTCTCCTTTTGCTCTTTTCCTCATTACTATTTCATCCACTCAAATTTTACCCCTCCATCCTCAATCCCCACTTACTCTCCCAATACCCGGGCCAATTGTAGATTTTTTATCCCTCCCACACAAAATATTTTTCCCTTCTCCATTTTACTCTTCCAGCCCCATCCCATTCTAATCCTCCCCCAACATCAGCTCCCTTCTAGTTCCAGCCTCACCCAGCATCCATTCCCTTCTAGTCCCTGCATCAGCCCATTTCCAGTCCTAGCCATCCATCAGCCCATTTCCAGTCCTAGCCCCCCCATCACCCCACTTACAGTCCTTAACCCCCCATCACCCCATTTTCAGTCCTTAACCCCCCCATCACCCCATTTTCAGTTTAAGCCCCCCCTATAACCCATTACCAGTCCTAACCCCCCATCAGCCCACTTCCAGTCCTAACCCCATCAACCCATTTCCAGTCAGCCCCCCATAGCCCATTGCCAGTCCTACCCCCCCATCAGCCCACAGCCCATTACCAGTCCTAACCCCATCATCCCACCTCCAGTTTTAACCCCCCAGCCCATTTCCAGTCCTAGCCCCCCATAGCCCATTACCAGACAACCCCCATCAGCCCACAGACCATTACCAGTCTTAAACCCCCCCAAAGCCCATTACTAGTTCTAAACCCCCCCAACAGCCCATTACCAGTCCTAACCCCATCAGCCCACCTCCAGTCTTAACCCCCCAGCCCATTTCCAGTCCTAGCCCCCCCCATAGCCCATTACCAGACAGCCCCCATCAGCCCACAGCCCATTACCAGTCTTAACCCCCCCAAAGCCCATTGCCAGTTCTAAGCCCCCCCCAACAGCCCACAGTCCATTACCAGTCCTAACCCCATCAGCCCACCTCTAGCCTTAACCCCCCCAGCCCAGCCCATTTCCAGCCCCAGCCCCCCAATAGCCCATTACCAGCCCTACCCCCCCCAGTCCATTTCCAGCCCCAGCCCCCCCATTACCATTCCTACCCCCCCCCATAGCCCATTGCCAGTCCTACCCCCCCCCCATAGCCCATTACCAGTCCTACCCCCCCCCACATAGCCCATTACCAGTCCTACCCCCCCCGGCCTAAAGTAAAATTTAATTTAAAAAAAAAACCTGGTGGCTGCCACCGCGGGGCCCCCTCTGCTGCCGCGGGGGCCCCGTCTACAAGCTGGTCGGGTCCGGTCGGGTCGGGTCGGGTCGGGTCCGGTCGGGTCTCTCTCCCTCCCTCGCTGCAGGCTGCAGGCTGCGAGAGACGCATCTTCGCGTCTCTCGCAGCCTGCAGCAAGGGAGGGAGGGAGAGAGACCCGACCGGACCCGACCCGACCGGACTGGACCCGACCAGCTTGTAGACGGGGCCCCCGCGGCAGCAGAGGGGGCCCCGCGGCGGCAGCCACCAGGTTTTTTTTTAAATTAAATTTTACTTTAGGCCGGGGGGATAGGACTCCTACCCCCCCGGCCTAAAGTAAAATTTAATTTTAAAACAAAAACCTGGTGGCTGCCGCCGCGGGGCCCCCTCTGCTGCCGCGGGGGCCCCGTCTACAAGCTGGTCGGGTCCGGTCCGGTCGGGTCGGGTCCGGTCGGGTCTCTCTCTCTCCCTCGCTGCAGGCTGCGAGAGACGCGAAGGGAGAGCGTCTCCTCGCGTCTGTGTTAAGCCCGAAGGGGCTGATGGGAAATCCCATCAGCCCCTGCGGGCTTAACACAGACGCGAGGAGACGCTCTCTCTTCGCGTCTCTCGCAGCCGGGAGGGAGGGAGGGAGACGAGACGAGACCCGACCCGACCCGACCAGACCGGACCCGACCATCTTGTAGACGGGGCCCCCGCGGCAGCAGAGGGGGCCCCGCGGCGGCAGCCACCAGGTTTTTTTTTTAATCGAGTTGAAAAAAAAAAAAAACCTGGTTCTATTTTTTGTGGGCCCCTGCCGGTTGTGGGCCCTACGCCATGGCGTACATGGCGTATACGTAAATCCGGCCCTGATGGTGGGTAGTCTGACAACCCGCTGTGGGTAGTTACACTGGCTACCTGTACAAGCAAGGATTTTCTTCAAAACAGTACTGCTGACATTCAAAGCCAGAAATAACCTCTCATCATCTTCAATATCTGACCTTATCCAAACAGCAGCTACTAATAGACCAAGAAGATCAACATCAATAAATATGCTAGATGTGCCGAGAGAATAAACTAAATGCACCTCGACAACTGCAAACAGGGCCTTCAGACTCTGCACACCAAGATTCTGGAACTCTTTACCATCTAACATCAGGGCAATCACTAGCATAACCCAGTTTAGGAAAGCCCTTAAACACTTCTTCATAAAATTCTTCCCTGAGAGTAATGAATCTAATCACCAACCAAATATGTTCAGCTATGCCTCCACACACTATCAGTTAGGTGATCACACCATGCAAGGAGTCCCCGACCATTAAATTCACCTCTTTACTATATTTCGTTATTGACCCTATTGTGTAAATAGTTATATTGTTATCCAAGTTGGTTCTCCTGTTATTTGTAATATCAAACTTATGTACCCTTTCTGATTGTTATGTTTCCATGTAAACCGCGCTGATACTGAATAGTGCGGTATAGAAGAAACTGTAAATAAATAAATTAACCCCTGGGATCTTCTACCTAGGTCAGCCAGTCAGTAATTGTCACACTGAATTGTTATTGTTACAGGAATTTTCACGTCTGGAATGAGGGTTGGTTTCAGCGACCTGACCTTGGTCCATCCTATGGTGGATGGCAAGCTTTAGATGCAACTCCCCAGGAACCCAGTGATGGTAATCTATGCTTGAGTATCTCTATATTTCTGTTAATTAATCAGGTCCTTAAGTGCTTAAAGTTTTTTTTTTAATTTTTTTTTTAATTTTTAGTTTTTTGGAGTTTTTTTTTCTTAATATAAACAGAATGGGAGAAGAGCTCTAAATGACATAACACTATTTTCATGACTCTGGCTGGATTCATATAGATTTTTCTTCCATTATTTATCTATAGGAAAAAGCTTATGAAATCGGACCAACATATGTTTTACCATAAAATACCAATTAAATTACTTTTTTTGTGCAAGAGCAAAACATTTACCATGAAATGCCTCTTCTAAAAATGATAAAGCACTGAAAGACCAGTATGGTAAAACAAATGATATTTTATTTTCTTACAGCCTTAAATCTAGAAGGAATAAAAATGGAGAGTCACCTAGTAGCAGGATCTTTAGCCAGGGAAGAAACCTAGCTGTATATGTTGTGCTTATTTCATAAAGGTAATTTCGGACCTCAATCAAAAAGGCAGACTATTTCAATAGTTTTTCATTTGCCCATAGAATCATCATCAGTCCACAGAAAACATTTTTGTTACACAATCCATATCTAATACATATTATAAAGTTCATCCATTTAAAGATATAATTCACAGTATTTAAACAACAATATCCTCAGGACACACCTAGATTTTCAGGATAGCCATAATGAATATGCATAAGAGAGATTTGCATCTACTGCCTCCATTGCAAACCTCTCTTTTGCATATTTAGGAAGGAAAAAATTGGGACAACTTGATGGGGAGGCGGGCGGGTTGTAAAGACTGATTCCAGCTATTCCCAGAGATCACCTGTGATTACAGGTGAACAACTACACTTTCTCCAAGAACAAGTTTTTTACATATGGGGCTCCCTAGCCCCAGACAACCAAGCAAGAGAAGAAACCCAGTACAGCTGGAGGTTGCAGCCGGGATCCAACAGACTCCATTCAGAGCACTCCTCGTGGGGTAGTCAGAAGGATGGTGGGCAAATTGTCTAAATTTGAAAGAGGTTACGCAAAGTTGCTTGTCTGAATTGAGCATCAGCTCTAAAATCTTTGTCCAGTCAATAGTGTGCTGTAAAAGTATGCAAAGAAGACTACGTTGCCACTTGGCAGATATCTAAGATAGGGATTGAGTGAAGGTTAACTTCCATAGCTGCCATGGCTCTGGCACTATGAGTTGTAACATGGTGTTAGGGATAACCCAGTTTGTGAACAAGCGAAGGATATGCAATCTGCTAACCAATTTGAAAGTGTTCTTTTGGAAACTGGAGTCCCCAAATGACTTTGGTCAAAGGAGACAAACAATTGAGATGATTGGCAAAAGTTCTTCATGTGTTCTATATAGAACGCCAATGCTCTCTTGCGTTCGAGAATATGAAGTCTGGCTTCAGCCGGAGATAAGTGGGATCTTGGAAAGAAGATTAGTTGTGAGACCGATTGATTCAAGTGAAAGGAGGTGACGACCTTCACCAAGAACTTAGTATGTGTGCAAAGGATCACTTTGTCATGATGAAAAGTGGTATAAGGCTCATAGGTTACCAAAGCTTGGAGTTCACTGACATTGTGAGCTGAGGTAACTGCAATGAAGAAGAGAAGCTTCCATGTGAGGAACTTTAATGGAGCTGACCCCATTGTTTTGAATGGATTGCGCATGAGTTGTGCCAGGTCAACATTCAGATCCCACAGGGTGGGAGGTAGACAGAAGGGTGGCTTGGTCAGAAGAAGACCCCACATGAATCTAGCCACTAAGAGTGTGCCAAGATAGGACAGCTCTCTAGAGTATGGTGGAAGGCCTCAATAGCCAATAGATGTACTCTCACTGAAGTGGCCTTGAGACCAGAAGTAGATAAATGTAGTAGGTACTGAAGTAAGTCCAGAATGGGACATGTGAAAGGATCCAGTCTTCTAACAGAACATCAGATGGAGAACCTATGCCATTTGAAGGCTTAAGAGCATCTGGTTGAAACTTTTCTTGAAGATAAAAGATATGCAAGACGTCGTCTGAAATTTAAATGTGAGAGGACAAAGCGTTCAGCTTCCAGGCTATCAACCAGATTGGTTTGAGGTTGGGATGCAACAGGGTGCCCTGCTCCTGGGAGAGAAGCATCGGTGAGTAACTGAGCCGGAGGTGAGGTGCTTGAGCAAGTCGAAGAAGTAGAGGAAACCACGGTTTTCTAGGCCAGTGAAGGGCAATGAGAATCATTTGTGCCACTTCAGCCTGGAATTGGAAGTGGAGAGAAAGCATAAAGAAGTTCTCAACCCCAGTGAATGAGGAAGGCATCTGATGATTCCCTGTGGGGAGAGGGAATCCTTGAACAGAACCGAGGTAGTTGGGCATTGAGGGGAGATGCAAAGAGGTCTATTAGTGGAATCCCCCAGAGTTGGAACAAGTGTTGGGCTACTTGAAGATCCAGCATCCACTTATGTGGATGTAGAATCTGGTTTAGTCTGTCAGCCAATTGATTCTTTTCTCCCCAAAGGTAGACTGTGTGAAGGTGAATACCTTGGGAAACTGCCCATTTCCACAGGTGAGAGGCTTCTTTGCACAGGGTTTGTTTATTTATATAAAACATAGCTATCTGGTTGTCAGTCTGCACCAGAAGAGAATGCTTCTAGAGTTGAGGAGATGAGACTCCGATGGCACTGAATACCGCTCTGAGCTCAAGAAGATTTATCTTGAGTGCACTCTCCTGAGCAGACCAAAGGCCCTGCATTGTGAGACCACTTAAATGGGATTCCCAGTCTAGCTATGATGCATTTAGGATAAACTGTGGTTCAGACTTCTGAAAAGGTGACTCTTCGGTTAGATTCTGTAGTGTGACCCACCACTGTAGGTCTGCCTTCATCTGTAAAGTGATGTTGACCAGATCTGAGAGACGACCTGTGGACTGCTTCCACTGGCATGAGACAGTACACTGTAAAATTCTCATGTGGAGGTGATCATAGGGTATGACATGGACTGTGGAAGCCATGTGTCCTAAAAGGCATAGAAATGTTCTAGCTCGGACTGATGGCTGTTGCTGCACCTGAGTGGCTAAGGTAATTAGACGGAGACGTCTGTCTTCTGGGAGGAAGACTTTGCTTCTTGTGTCTAAATGAGCTCCTATGAACTTGAGGTTCGGGGTTGGGCATTGGGTTGAGATTTTGGATAGTTTATCACAAGGACATAAATAGTTTGATTTAGGATGGAAGTGACTGCTAAAGTGGAGTCTGCCCTTAGCAGCAAGTCATCTAATGTCACCACGTGGCCAGCCCTCTGCCTAGGGCGCAGCGGGTTGGTCTGCCATGATAATCTTCTATTCTGAAAGTGAGACTACAGCTGTGGCTCTTGCAAGGCCTCTTGGGAGTTGTAGTCCCTTTTCTAGCTCTCTGATAAAGAAGCAATTGTAGTCCGAGTGTTTAAGGCAAAATGACAAGGATTTATACCCCTCACAATTACAACTTTGGTGCAGAACAAAAATAGGACAGTCTCCAGGAGCTTTGCATGAAGCTTATATAAAATAACTAAAGTAATTGCTTATTCACTCTCTGGTTCTAAAACATGCAGTGTTTGTTGCAAGTACAAAATGGAAAACAAAACAGCTTCTCACAGCAAAGAAAAATAGCTCCTATTTCTTTGCTGTTTCTCAGCACTTTTTCTTCAAGGTTTAACACAGTGACTCAATGTTGTCAGCCAAACAAAGCGTACAATCCATTTGCATATCTGCTACTTCATCAACATTAGAGTCTATTTGCATACCTTCTGTCTCAGGACTAACAGCGTTTGTCTGCAAACTGTTACTATGGGATTTAAGATAACTTCCCTCTGTAAACTCAGGTGTTTTCCCTTTCCACAATTCAAAACAGCAGGGGTTTAAAATACCTGTTGCTCTGGAGTTACTTCTTTGGCTCTCCTCTAATTCTTGGCAGCTATGAGGAAATACTTTTGTGCTGGGCTCCCACCTGTGCAAACTCTGAAGGCTTCCTTCTGACTGAAGGGCTCCCTGCTCTCTCCGTTCCAGCCAGTTCCTGGTCACAGGGCGTGCCTTCCCTCCTCCTAGTCTGCTGGCTTTTCTCCCATACCTGTAGGTAGTTTCTTTACCCGGTATCCAACTCTCAGGAGTTTCTGAGCCTCTCCAAGCTCGTCTTACAGGAGGTCTCTCCTCTCTCCTGTCTTTGCTGTCCAGGACTCCTCTTTCTCCTCCTTTCCTTCCTTGTGTTGCTTCTTTTCCTTCTCTGCCACAACTCCAACTTTCTCTGCTACCACAGCTCCAACTGACATCTGAACTGCAATTACCACTCCAGCCAGCACTCCAGCCTCCTCTCCAGCTTCCTTTCCTGCTTCTCTTCTCCCACTCCTGGGAGCTAATGACGAGGTTTTATAATTCTGTTCCCCTGGGTTTGGCTCTGCTCTCAACCTGAACAGGTGTGATTGATCAAGCTCCAGGCTTGCTGCTATGTCAGAGCTTGGGCATGTCAGTTCAGCTCCTGTCTTTCTCTGTTGATTAATTTATCCTGGACCTACTGTTCCAGGTTGGATGCATGGAGCCATGCTGTTCTTCTGGCACCTAAGCAAGCTGCAGCAGATCTGCTGTTAGCTTCAAAAGCATCAAAATGCAACCTTTGTTAAGAATTTAGATGTATTCTGAGCATGGGTAACCAAGTCATGGTGAGCCACGCTTTTGTCAGGGAGTAATAAGGAGGTGAATTCTGATAAATCCCTGGACACATCCTTAAGAAACATACCCATGTATAGCATGTATGAATCAATTCGAGGTTAGCATTGTAGCCTGGAAAGCCTGTCTTCCAAATGCATCTAGTGTCCTGGCCTCCCTTCCTAGAGGCATTGAGGAGTGATTTTTTTGACTTTAAAAAAAAAAATTCTAGCTAGCATCAGAGCATTTCTTTTTAAAACAAATGTGTGAAATGAATTGAACAAAAAACCCAACCAAAAATCAGGCAAAAAACTCAGAAGCAAAAATGAAAATGTTTTCCCTGTGCACATCCCTAATGTCCACTGTTCCTCCTTTTATTCCATTTATACAGTGAATTTTTAGCAGTGGGTTTGGTGAAGTAGAAAGTAAAACAGCAATGGCACATATTTGCACACAAGTGAATGATATGGTAGAGTACTTGCATCTATAGTTTATGGAGATCATTTTAGAAGGCTGCCAAGCATTTGCAAGTGTAAATAGAGGACTTACACATCTAATGTGTTGAAGTATAGAAAAGTTGTGAGCTACACATGTATGTGCACAAAGCATGCACTGATTTCAAAAGGGGTATGTTCTGGGCATGATTTAGAAACATAGAAATATGATGGTAAAAAAAGACCACATGATCTATCTGTCTGCCTTTCCATATTAACTACTACAATACTCCCCCCCCCCACACTTTTTTTTTTTTACATACTCTGTGTTTGTCCCATGTTTTTTTGAATTCAGATACTGTCCTCATCTCTACTGCATCCACTGGGAGACTATTCCACTCATCAACCACTCTTTCCATAAAGAAATATTTATGCATAGTACTCCTGAGTCTATTCCCTTTTTACTCTTGCTTTCAATCCAAAGAGGCTCTCCTCCTGTGCATTTATACCACAGAGGTATTTAAACGTCTCTATCATATCTCCTCTATCCCGCCTTTCCTCTAATGTATACATATTAAGATCCTTATCCTCATATGCTTTATAGTGAAGACCACTAACCATTTTAGTAGCCACCCTCTGCACCAACTCCATCCTGTTTATATCCTTTTGAAGATGCAGTTACCAGAATTGCACACAATACTCCAAATGAGGTCGCACCAAAGGCTTATAGAGAGGCCCTATCACTGGTTCAACAAGTATGCATTTTCTATTTTGCAAAAGAAAATATGTCTACTTCATAAAATAAAGACCCTGGAATTAACTCCACTCAAAGACATGCAGAAATGTCAGCTAAGTATTCGTTTGGGCCAGGGGCGGCTCAAGGCAATCTGCTGCCTGAGGCGAAGTATGAAAATGCGCCCCCTCCCCCACTTTAGAGGGGGGCGGGGTTTTTTTCAGAAATCCAATCAGAGACTGAAGCAAACCAAAAAGCCGATTAGATTTTATGGAGGAAATGCAAGATGTTTGCACACAGGGCCATATCGAGTTGCAATCGCACCCTGTGCGACTTGCAGCTCAGACATACGCCCCCCCCCCTCCTCCTCTTTTTTTTTATGGAGGCGTTGGCAGCAGGGAAAGAGCAGGCAGCGCTGAATGGAAGTATGGGGAGGAGGAGGGGGGCATGTGCCCAATCTGAAAGGCGCCTGCACTTTAAGAAGATTTGTCCCTCCCTACTCTGACATCACGTCGGAGAAGGGAGGGACCAGAACTGCTTAAAGTGCTGCAAAAAGGCTTCGGGAGCGCATTTTGTCTACCTGCTATTGTCCTGCCAGAGGCGGCAGGGCAACAACAGACAGCCAAAATACACCCCCCAAACCTTTCTGTCCTGTGCGGCTGCACCGCTTGCACAGGGCTAGTTATGGTCCCGTTTGAACACCAAGGAACTAAAAGACAGCAAGAACCAACAGCAAAGTTTATAAAACTAAATTATAATTCATTTTTATTTTGTTGTTATAAACTGCGTTGTGGTTCTTGCTTTTTCTTTTTTCAGCAGATATTTTGCATCCACAGTAGGTGCAGAGCAGAACCAGAACATTCACCCACAGAACTCAATATTTTTTTTTTAAAAATCTGATTCTGATCATCTCACTAACAACAACAACAATAACCACTATTCTCCAGTACCAGGCATATTGTGAACTAATACACAGCCAGGCGACCGGCATGTCGGCCTCGGGTGCTGTCCTTCCCTCCCCTCCCCCCCCCGTCTCGCGTCCACCCCCCTTCCCCCATCCTTGCCCGAAATAACTCCATGATACCATATTGTGCCACTAATATAACAACTTTATTTTAACCATAACATTTGGAATCACAGTATACACAACTGTTGGCCACAGCATAATTAAGGTATTTAAAGGTGTGGAAGAATTGAAGGAAATATCGATACATCGGGAAGATGTCTTACAACTATTAGATAAACTGAAGAGTAGCAAATCACCTGGGCCGGATGGTATACATCCAAGGGTGTTGAAAGAACTGAAATTTGAGATTGCAGACCTGCTATCAGTAATCTGTGAACTATCATTAAAATCATCTCTAATACCTGAGGATTGGAGGATCGCCAATGTAACACCAATTTTTAAAAAGGGTTCGAGGGGTGATCCGGGAAACTACAGACTGGTGAGCCTGACATCAGTACCGGGAAAAATGGTAGAAACCATCATAAAGAATAAAATTACTCAGCATGTAGATAGTCATGACCTAATGGGAGACAGCCAACATGGCTTTAGACAAGGAAGATCTTGTCTTACTAATCTGTTATGTTTTTTTGAAGGAGTGAATAAACAGGTGGACAAAGGTGAGTCGGTTGATATTGTGTATCTGGACTTTCAGAAAGCCTTTGACAAGGTCCCTCATGAGAGACTTTTGGCAAAACTAAAGAGTCATGGGATAGGAGGCAGTGTACTACTGTGGATCAGGAACTGGTTAAAAGATAGAAAGCAGAGGGTAGGGCTAAATGGCCAATTTTCCCAATGGAGAAAGGTGAATAGTGGTGTACCCCAGGGATCTGTGCTGGGTCCGCTGCTTTTTGACATATTCATAAATGACCTGGAAAGTGGAATAACGAGTGAGGTTATCAAATTTGCTGATGACACAAAACTATTTAAAGTTGTTAAAACCCAGGAGGATTGTGGAAAATTGCAAGAGGATCTTGATAAATTGGAAGACTGGGCATCAAAATGGCAGATGAAATTTAATGTGGAGAAGTGCAAGGTTATGCACCTAGGGAAGAACAACCCAAACTATGGTTACACGATGCAAGGTTCCACATTAGGAACCACCACCCAGGAAAAAGATTTAGGCGTCCTTGTGGATACCATGTTAAAACCCTCGGCCCAGTGTGCAGCGGCGGCCAAGAGAGCAAATAGAATGCTAGGTATGATAAGGAAAGGAATGGAAAATAAAACAAAAGATATTATAATGCCTCTATATCGTTCCATGGTGAGACCGCACCTTGAATATTGTGTGCAATTCTGGTCGCCGTATCTTAAAAAGGATATAGCGATTTTAGAAAAGGTTCAGAGAAGAGCCACCAAAATGGTAAAGGGGATGGAAGGCTACTCCTATGAAGAAAGGCTAAAAAGGTTGGGGCTCTTTAACCTGGAAAAGAGACGGCTGAGGGGAGATATGATAGAAGTCTATAAATTAATGAACGGAGTGGAACGGGTAAACGTAGATCGATTGTTTACCTTATCAGAATATAGAAAGACTAGGGGACATGCAATGAAGCTACAGGGTAAACTATTTAAGACTAATAAAAGAAAATATTTTTTCACTCAACGTGTAATCAAACTCTGGAATTTGTTACCGGAGGATGTAGTAAAGGCTGTTAGTGTAGCTGGGTTTAAAAAAGGTTTGGACAAGTTCCTGGAGGAAAGGTCCATAAACCATTATTAAGAAGGGACCCAGGATATCAATGCTTGAACCAATACAAGCATTGTGGAACCTGTGTCCCTTGGGGAAACTGCTAGGTACGTATGACCTAGATTGGCCACTGTTGGAAACAGAATACTGGGCTTGATGGACCTTGGTCTGACCCAGTATGGCATATCTTATGTTCTTATGTTCTTAAGCATATCAATACATAACAGTGAATACCATTTGTAACATACTCCCCAAAATAACCGACAACCTATTGTCTTCACTTCTCGAGAGGCACAGCCCAATCGTCTTGACGTCTGTCCGGCCGCGCTAATTTGCAGCCGGATCTCAGCCAGGCGACCGGCATGTCGGCCTCGGGTGCTGTCCTTCCCTCCCCTCCCCCTGCCCCCCCCCCGTCTCGTGTCCCCCCCTCCCCCCCATCCTTGCCCGAAATAACTCCACGATACCATATTGTGCCACTAATATAACAACTTTATTTTAACCATAACATTTGGAATCACAGTATACACAACTGTTGGCCACAGCATAATTAAGCATATCAATACATAACAGTGAATACCATTTGTAACATAATCCCCAAAATAACCGACAACCTATTGTCTTCACTTCTCGAGAGGCACAGCCCAATCGTCTTGATGTCTGGCAGGGATATTTGGAAAATAGGCCGTCCCAAGCCTTTTCCCCACTGCCGTCAGTCCCTATTAGCTTTAGTGCCGTTCAGAAGCGCTTGCCGTTGCAAAATGCCTTTTTTGCTTTGCCCCTCTTCTGCGGCAGTGTACCCTTCTACCTCTGCCCAAGTCCCGTCAAAGGAGTGGGCAGGGCTACATTGCTAATCGCCGTGTAGCTCTCTCCCGCCGCGAAGACGTCGGGATGCCCTCTGTACACTGCTCCTGCCTCCACTCTGGGTCCTGTTGAGGGACACATCAGTTCCTCTATGTCCCTCTCCCCTTTTACATGTTTGGGCTGTGCGCTCTCTGGAAGGGGTGGTCCCTATTGCTTCCGCCTTTCATTATGCCGTGACTATCCCTAACCCTGGGGCGGGTTGGGTGGGTGCTTGCCCGCTTGCGCCGGCTGTCGGGGGAGCAAGGAAAGAGGACGGGCTGCGGCGAGACCGGAGCTTCTATAGCCCGGTCCTGCCGCCGCCCACCCCCCCCCACCCTCCCCCTTTCCCTCCCCTTGCCAGGGTTTTTTTTAACCCTTGGCCTGCCGGCGCCCACTGTGTCCGGCCGCGCTAATTTGCAGCCGGATCTCAGCCAGGCGACCGGCATGTCGGCCTCGGGTGCTGTCCTTCCCTCCCCTCCCCCCGCCCCCCCCCCCGTCTCGTGTCCCCCCCCCTTCCTTGCCCGAAATAACTCCACGATACCATATTGTGCCACTAATATAACAACTTTATTTTAACCATAACATTTGGAATCACAGTATACACAACTGTTGGCCACAGCATAATTAAGCATATCAATACATAACAGTGAATATCATTTGTAACATAATCCCCAAAATAACCGACAACCTATTGTCTTCACTTCTCGAGAGGCACAGCCCAATCGTCTTGACGTCTGGCAGGGATATTTGGAAAATAGGCCGTCCCAAGCCTTTTCCCCACTGCCGTCAGTCCCTGTTAGCTTTAGCGCCGTTCAAAAGCGCTTGCCGTTGCAAAATGCCTTTTTCGCTTTGCCCCTCTTCTGCGGCAGTGTACCCTTCTACCTCTGCCCAAGTCCCGTCAAAGGCGTGGGCAGGGCTATGTTGCTAATCGCCGTGTAGCTCTCTCCCGCCGCGAAGACGTCAGGATGCCCTCTGTACACTGCTCCTGCCTCCACTCTGGGTCCTGTTGAGGGACACATCAGTTCCTCTATGTCCCTCTCCCCTTTTACATGTTTGGGCTGTGCGCTCTCTGGAAGGGGTGGTCCCTATTGCTTCCGCCAATCCCTCCCGGCAGTGACTCCTCGCTGCCCGGGAGGGTCCCCACCCCTTCCCGCTGCCATGGCCAACCACTGTTTCTGCCATAGCCGCTCCATCATTTCTTGTATCGCACAGAGGAATATGTCCATCCCAATATCAGACAGATGTATCCCATCTGTGCGATACCAACCGGAGCAGCTCTCTTCTATCATGTCATTCCTGACGGAATGTCCTCCGATGGTTTCCATGAAACGTCCCATCCATTTATTCACCTTCCTTCTTGTTTGGTTCACTGCTAGGTGTGAGCATTCGCCCCTCCATACCCGCCGAGGTATGATGTGCGACCATACCAACTCCGCTCCTGGGAATGAACTCCTCAGTGCTAGCAGATCTCTCTGCATTATTTTGGTGAGCTCGACACTACGGGTACCCATCAGATCGTTGCCCCCCAGATGGATTAGTATGGCCCAAGGGCTTTTTTCCGCCCTTTGCAATTGCATGACCAGCGGCATCAGCTGGTCCCACACCATACCCCGGTGCCCCATCCACTTAACTGTCACCTTCCTCTTGGGCAGTCCCAAATTAAGTCCTTGCGGTCTGTCCTTCGTCTTCCTTTCCGCCCAGTGCACAAACGAATGGCTGCATATCCAAGCTTCACGCCGGGGGCTGCCACCTATAGGGGGGGGGGTGTTGTTAACATAACAGCATAACAGCTTGGTAAACTATACATGGATGGTGAACAACAGTGCCAGAATATAATGGTGCATCGTTCCCCCCCCCTTTTTTTTTTTTGTTGTCCCTATCCCTCAGTAAGGGCCACACCAGGCATCATACCGGGCGTACATACAATTTATATCTATCAGATTTCCACCGTCCGATATGCATTATCTGCTCCCTTGTCATGCCTATATGGGCCGCCGTGGAAGCGGCCCCAATGCGGAAGGAGTGAGTACCGTACAAGCCTGACTCCAAACCTGCCGCCTTGAGGGCAATCCTGAGGACCCTGGCGAACTGGAAGCGCGAAAGCGGGGCCCCGTTAACATGTATTAGCCATTGTTCAGCACCTGCTGGTCGCATTTCCTTGTACTCGCTGAAAGTTTGCACCGGGCAGGATGGGTCTCCTGGTAGTGGTGCCAATACTACCCGTGCCCCTTTTGCCTCGGTGTCGGTCTTGGACCTCCGTACGTACAATACGAGAGACCCATTCTGCAGGCTTATGTCCTGCTCTCTGATACCACCCTCAGCGTGCTGGCGACTCGCCATCGCGACCAATTCGCCTATACGGAACGCTCCAAAGAACGCCCATGAAAATGCGCACCTGAACAGCCTGGTTTCGAACTGGTCGAAGCATATCCGGCCTGCTACTGTTATCAGGTTTTGCAATATCTGGTGTGTTATCGGGCGCCGCCAGTCCCTAATGCAGCGTCGTTCTGCTGTCCAGCCTTTCATGACCCTGGTTATTACAAAGTCCTCTCTCGGGCTGCGCTTACCTAGCGCTCTTGCAAAGAAGGAAATTGCTGCTAGCTGTGTCTGCACCGCTGACTTCTTCGCCCCTAGCCGCTTGGAGTGCAGGATCCATTGCAGAATGGAGTCCATCGTGGGGTCGGTTTCTTCGTTCCCGAGCCCCTCGCAAAAGGCTTGGAACCTTTCCCAAGCCGCCAGGTAGCTCCGCCTCGTATGTTCCGATAACGAGCTCAGCACAAGCTCCCAAACTTCGGAGGACCAAGGTCCCATACTTCTCCTGGGACCGCCGTCTTGACTGCGTCGGCGTCTGATGCCAGAGATTTGAAGAGTGGTATCTTGGAACGAGAGAGAGCGTCCGCAATGTTATTTCGCAGGCCAGGAATGTGTTCCGCCCTAACCGTTATATTGTGTTTCAGGCATAGCAGGACTACGTGTCGTAGCAGAGCGATCACTCCCAGTGTATGCACCCTCATTCCGTTCAGGGCGTATACCACCGCCATATTGTCGGTGTGGAATGTCACGGCCTTATTACTTAACTTTTGGGCCCAGATGTATAAGGCTACAGTGATGGGGAATAGCTCGAGGAAGGTAATATCCCTTGTGATGCCTGCCGCGCGCCATTCGCATGGCCATTCCTCGGCACACCAGGCGCTTTGGAAATATATCCCAAAGCCTTCCCCCCCAGCCGCATCCGTGTACAGTATACACTGGCGGTGCTTGCCAGAAAGTCAGGCCGTTAAAGGTTTGTAGGAACAGCTCCCACATTCGCAGGTCTTCCCTTATTCCTTTTGTAACCCTGATCTTGTGATGTTTCTTTTTGACCCCTTTCATTGCCAGGGCGATCCGCCGGCAAAACACCCGACCCACTGGCATGATCCTGCATGCGAAACATAGCAGGCCCAGTAGCGATTGAAACCGCTCCAATGCTGCCTTCGCTCTCCCTTGGAAATCCCGAATCGCTTCTCTCAGCTTTTGTATTTTTTCTGCTGGCAGGCAGGATGATTGTGCTCCCACGTCTAGCTCAATGCCAAGGAATGTAATTGTTCCTACGTGTCCGCAAGTCTTCTCCGCTGCTAAGGGGATCCCAAAGCGGCGGGCCACTTGCTCGAAAACAGTGAGGATCCTTTGGCAGTCCGCACCGTCTTTCCCCATAAACAGGAAATCATCCAAATAATGGAACACGGTGTCTGAACCTGCTATGTCCTCCACCACCCATTGTAGGAACGTGCTGAACTGCTCAAAATACGCGCACGAGATTGAGCAGCCCATGGGCAGGCATTTGTCGTAGTAGTATTCTCCATTCCATGTGAAACCGAGCAATGAAAAGGAATCGGGGTGCACAGGGAGTAGGCGAAAAGCGGACTCGATATCCGCCTTTGCCAGCTGTGCCCACCGCCCCAGCTTCCGAATGCTGTTAATGGCCTGATCAATCGTCGCATACCGCACGGAACATAGTGCCGGGTCAATGCTGTCGTTGACTGACCTCCCTTCCGGGTACGATAAGTTATGGATCAGTCGAAACTGCCCCTTCTCCTTCTTTGGGACTATACCCAATGGCGACAGCACCAGGTTAGGGATGGGCGGGTACTGGAATGGGCCTGCCACCCTTCCCAGTTCAATTTCTTTGGCTAGCTTCCGTTGCACCACGGCGCTAAATTGTTTCACTGATGGGGGGTTGCGGGCTGGTTGGCCCAGCGGCGAGACCGAGGACGGGATTCGGAAGCCTTGTGCGAAGCCACTCTCGATATTGAGAGCTTTGTCCCTTTTCGGGTAGGCACGTAGCCACGCCCGCATGTGATCAAGGCTGATGGGTGTTGGGGCCAAGGCCATCACTGCCCCTCTGCTGACCCTGCCGGAATGGCTTAGAGTCCCTGACCATTCGGCATGTGGTGACTGGGTGACCGCCGCCGCAGCTGGAACATGAGTGGCAGAATTTACACGGCCGCCATGTGCAACTCCCCGCATTGTACTGACGGCACGCTCGTCGGCCGGCCATCGGGGCGGTTGGCCGCCATGAGGTTGCCAGAAAGGGCTGTGACGTCCCTTCTGTGCACAATGGTCTGTTGGGGGACATTTCTTCGATCCACATGTCCACTATCCTGTGCTGCCATGTCATGGTTGGGTCCTCTGCCAAGCTCTGTCTGAACTTGATATCATAATTGAGCCACGCCCATCCTCCCAGTCGCTTATGCGCTTGGGTAATGGCGTCCAGATACTTGATTAAGTATTGGCTCAATCCTGGCTCTCGCTCCAGCACCACACTCATAAAAATGTGGAAGGCCGAGACCCAGTTGTTTATGGATTTAGTGACCCTCGGCTTTCTGTCCGCTTTCTTGTCCTTATCATTAGTATCCCTTGCCTCCCCGTCATGATCCCGGATCAGCAAGGAGAATATATCAATGTATTCTCTCCGCCAGATCCTAATTTTTATCTTCCTGGGCACCGCGCTGGCTAGGGAGCTCACACCGCAACGCGGGTCCCCCGTGACCGCAGCTGGGCTGGCTAGCCCCGCGGAAGATGTTGTCGCCATGGTTGCACTAGGTTCGCCAGTTCCGGCGATCGGTGCGGTTACCTCCCCACTCCCTGACCAGACGCGCGCTAGCTGACTGCTCCTGTTTGATTTACCCTTGTGTTTTTTAAAAGTCTTCAATAGGCTTTGCATGGCTGAAGCTAATGAGACGTCGCCCTCAGTATCAGAGGAAGAACTCTCAGATGATGAAGATGACAACACCATTGCCCCCCTCTTTCCCGTTGGCTTACCATTCGTCGCACTGGTGCTGGCCGAGCTGCTGCTTGCTATCCGCGTTTCTCCCATGCTGACGCTCGTCGCGCAGACACTCGCTGCCTGCGTTCCTTCTGGGCTCTCGCTGGACACCTCCAGTCGCTGGTGAAAGGCGCTGATGCCGTGCTTATTCACCTGCTCCCGAATGACCCGGAACAGGTCATCCAGCTCCTGGCTGGACATCGCCGGCTGCGGTTGTTGCGCCGGTTGTTGCTCTGCGCGCCGTGAATTCTGCCGGGTAGTCTTCCTTGCCCCATTGTCAGCATTGCCCTTCGCCACCGCCGACGGTGCTCGTTTGGCAGCACCGCGTGTTGTTCTACGCTCTGTTTCCCGCCTGAGCTCTGCCGCCTTTGGTGTTTTTGACTGCCCCCTGCGATCCGTATCTCCCGTCTGGCCGACCTTCCGTGGCATGTTGAGCTGTGGGAAGAAAGCTAAACAAAGAGCGATATGGAGACATAAGGGACAAGTTAGCATTTATTGTAAGCCGTTGGCTTTTCTGGGAATTGCTCAGGGAGGCATTGCCCCTCCCTTGGTGGCCTCCCCTCACTCATATATGTTTTTTTTTTTTTATGTAGACATATACCCACGTATTATTATTACCTTTTTTTTTTCTTCTTTTTTTTTGATCGCCCCGCTCATTGTCCTGTTGTGTCACCCCCTAACCCACACATGATCATATCTGCGGCAAACCAACCCCCACTTTGATTCCTTCACATGTCCTCAAGATGGCCACCGGCACATGTGAACACCATCTTGCCTGAGCACATGACATTTTTTTTTTTTTTGCATGGACATAAACAATACCCGACTCCTACCACGCTGCAGCAAGCCACCAGGGAAGTGCGGCCGCTGGAACTCCCCTCTGGGGCTCCGCCGGGCACCAGTCCTGTGATTGCCATGGCCCGAAGGGCATTGGACACTGTAGCCCCCCCCACAAAACTCCACTACTGCAAACCCAGCCACAATTGTCCTGTTCCTCCATCACTCCCAGGCCCCAAGCAAAGACAGTATGCATTTGTGCTCTGTAACATCCTGGCCCCAAGCAAAAACAGTATGCATTTGTGCTCTGCAGCATCCTGGCCCATATCGCCTTCTAAACCCCCCCCCCCACCTGCCCATCAATCCCACCGCCGCGGCAGAGCCGGCACCGCCTCCGCCCGTATGATATTTCCCACAGACTGCACAGGCACAACAAACCCCCCTGCCACGCTCCCCCGTGCGACTACACCGCACTCATCGCAGCCATCCAGCATGGAGGCCCATGTGCTGCCGTTCTTTCGCCCGTACGCAGGCCCTACTATATGCTGGGCGCCTCCCTGCAGTAACTCCGGGCCTGATGGACCAATTAAAGTATACTAAATCCCCAGGCTCTACTCACCCGATCACAGCTAAACTCCTGCCGGCTGCTCTCGTCCTTCCCCGGGCCTCCTTTTAGCTCCGGTGCTGCTCTCCCGTTCACTGCGAACGCCCGTCTGGTGCGCGTCCTCTCAGCGCTCCAACCTACAACCGCTGCTTTCCTCGCTCAGCGCGTTTCCGCTCCGGGGGATGCACCCGCGTGGCCTGAAAACACAAGAGAGCTGGAAACAGCAGGAGGTGAGGCTTGCCCGCTTGCGCCGGCTGTCAGGAGAGCAAGGAAAGAGGACGGGCCGCGGCGAGACCGGAGCTTCTATAACCCGGTCCCACCGCCGCCCGCCCCCCCACCCTCCCCCTTTCCCTCCCCTTGCCAGGGTTTTTTTTAACCCTTGGCCTGCCGGCGCCCGCTGTGTCCGGCCGCGCTAATTTGCAGCCGGATCTAAACCCTACAACAAAGAGCAAACCTACCATACCATACCATACCATACCATATCAGCACAAACTTCCAAAACTCACATAAGGAGCCCATCCAAAAAAAGTGTCACTGTAAATACTACAGTGGGCCCTGGAACATCATACACCTATTTGAAAAGCTGAACAAGTCAAATTACTACAGTACAGATCTTTATGTACAAACTCCATGTTAACAGAACACCTGACCTCAGTCAAACACTCGCAACATCGATCCTCACCAAGTTCAGAATAAGTAACCACAATCTAAAGTAAAAATAAAAATATGTAGACTAAATTCAAATTGAAACCCCAAGAAGCCAGAGTCCACATGCAGTGCAATATCAGATATATAAGAGATGCAGTTCCCCAATACTGTGTAAAATATAAAAATAGCACAAAGTCCAATAACTAAAATTAAATAAAATTATTTTTCTACCTTTGTTGTCTGACCATTTTATTCTCTGATCATGCTGGTCCCAATTTGAGGCTTCAGCTTTCCTGTCTTCTTTTAGCTCTCTTTCTGTGGTCTATGGTCCATCTGCCATTTCTTATATCTTCTTTTGTTTTCTTCACTTCCTTCCATCAGCCCATTTCCAGTTCCAGTAACCCTCCCCAGTATCAGCCCCCTTTCCAGTCCTTCCCTCCCAGTTCCTTCCAATGTCAATCGCCTTGCATTCCCATGACTGCAACTGGTGTCCATGCCCTTCCAGTCCCCCTCCTTCCCCACTGTCCAGCACCTTCTAGTCCAAATACCATCCCAGGTATCAGTTCACATCCACTCTCAGTGCCATCCCCCCCCCCCCAGTCAGCTCCCTTCCAGTCGCCCTACCCTCTGTCCATCCACCTTCCAGTGCCACTTGCATGTCAGCTCCCTTCCAGCCTCCTCCCCATTACCCAACCACTCCCATCCCCAAATGTCAGCTCCCTTCCAGTCCCCCTACAGTACATCCCAGGTGTCAGCTCCTTTCCAGCCCCCTCCTTCCCCCGTGTCAGCTCCCTTCGTGCTCCCTCCTTCCCCTGGCAGACCCTCTCATTATCCACTCCCTTCCAGTCCTATTCTACCATCCTCCCGCATCAGCCCATTTGTAGCCCTAGCGCCTAGTTTTCTTCCAGGGCCAACAGCACTCTCCTCCCCTCCCCCATTAGCCCATTTCCAGTCCTATCCCCCTTCAGCCCACTCTAGTCCTAGCCCCCCAATCAGCACATTACCAGTCCTAGCTCATTTCCAGTGCTAGCCTCCCATCTGCCCATTACCAGTCCTACCCCCAATAAGTCCATTTCTAGTCCTAGCCCCTCAATCAGCCCATTTCCTGTGACTATGACCCTATTCTGTTCTATGTAAATATCTCATGTATATAGTTTAACCCGGTTCTCCAAGTTGGTACTCCTGTTCGATGTAAACCAAACAGCTTGTTGTTATGGTCTTTATGTTATAATGTAAACCGCGCTGATGCCGAATAGTGCGGTATATAAGAACTTGTAATAAATAAATAAATAAAATAAATAATAATAAATAATCAGCCCATTTCCAGTTCTAAACCCCCATCAGCCCATTTTCAGTTCTAGCCCCCCTCCTGATCAGCCCATTTCCAGTTCTAACTCCCCCATCAGCCCATTTGCAGTCCTATCCCCCCATAGCCCATTACCAGTCCTAAACCCCCCCATCAGCCCATTTCCAGTCCTAGCGCCCCCATAGCCCATTACCAGTCCTAAACACTCCCTATCAGCCCACTTCCAGTCCTAACCCACCCCATCATCCCATTTCCAGTCCTAGACCCCCCATTGCCAATTATCAGTCCTAACCCCCCCCATCAGCCCATTTCCAGTCCTAGCCCCCATAGCCCATTACCAGTCCTAAACACCCCCAATCAGCTCATTTCCAGTCCTTGCCCCCCAGAGCCCATTAACAGTCCTAACCCCCCCCCATCAGCCCATTACCAGTCCTAGATTCCCTCATAGCCCATTACCAGTCCTAAACATTCCCCATCAGCACACTTCCAGTCCCAAACCCCCCTCAGCCCATTTCCAGTCCTAGACCCCCCCTTAGCCCATTACCAGTCCTAACCCCTCCATCAGCCCATTACTAACCCCCCCATCAGCCCATTTCCAATCCTAGCCCCCCATAGCCCATTACCAGTCCTAAACACCCCTATCAGCCCACCTCCAGTCCTAACTGCCCCCATCAGCCCCTTATCAGTCCTAGCCCCCCAAAGCCCATTACCAGTCCTAGCCCCCCCCCTTCAGCCCACTTCCAGTCCTAACTGCCTCCATCAGCCCATTACCAGTCCTAAACATCCCCCATCAGCCCACTTCGAGTCCTACCCCCCCTCCCACCGCTGCCCCCCATTTCCAGTCCTGGCCCCCAGGGAACTAAAATGCTCAAGTTGCTGCTGCTGCCGAGTCTGCTTCTCGGCAGCGGCAGACTCACCTCTCCTTCCTTCCTTCCTATAGCAGCCACGGCTCCTGCTCCTTGGAACTGCGGCTGTTCTAGCAAGAGTCCAGCTTAAAAACAAAGCCAGTCAGTGCTGCGGATGCAGAGCCTCATGTGGCGTCTCGCACCCACAGGAAGTAACTTCCTTTGGGGCGTAAGTTACTTCCTTTGGGGGCAGGACACCACTGCAGGGAAGACTCCACATCCGCAGCACTGACTGGCTTTGCTTTTAAGCTGGAGTGCTGGACTCTCGCTAGAACAGCCGCAGTTCCAAGGAGCAGGAGCCGCGGCTGCTATAGGAAGGAAGGAAGAAGAGGTGAGTCTGACGCTGCCGAGAAGCGGACTCGGCAGCGGCAGCAACTTGAGCATTTTTTTATTTTTAACTTTTGAAGGTGAAGTGAGGCAGCTGTTTTGGGGGCAATTTTTGCTGCCTTTAAAACTTTGCCGCCTGAGGCAGCCGCCTCACTTTGCCTCATGATAGAGCCGCCCCTGGTTTGTGCCTGAAGTTTGGGGGCATAATAGAGGGGAACAATTGTGCTTTTAGTATTAAAATCACCTCCAAAATGTAAAACTTTGTTTTTCAGCTTCTTCCTTTTATTAGTTCTTCCTGGACACTCGGCTTTTCAATGAAACATAGAAACACGAAGGCAGAAAAAAGACTATATGGCCTGTCTAGCCTGCCCTTCCTTATCAACTACAATAGTCCCCTTTTATCTTTAGAGATCCTGTGTTTGTCCCATGCTGTCTTGAATTCACCAACTTCAATGGGAGACCATTCCACACATCCACCACTCCCTTCTCAAAGAAACACGTCCGCACACCACTCCTGAGTCTATCCCCCCCTCACCTCCATCCTACATCCCCCCACAGCAGAGCCTGCCGCCAATCGAAAGAGACCCTCCTGTGCATTTCTGCCACAGAGGCACTCAAACATCTCCATCACATCGCCCCCATCCTGCCTTTCCTCCAAAGTACACACACTAAGATCTCTAAGTCTGTCCTCATATGCTACACAATGAAGACCACCAACCCCAGTAGCCACCCCCTACACCGACTACAACCTGCCCACATCCTTCTGAAGGTGTGATCTCCAGAACCACACACAACATTCCAAATGAGGTTGCACCAGAGACCCACACAGAGGCATCATCATCTCCCCCTTTCCGCTAGCCACTCCCCCTCCTCATACACCCAAGCATCCTTCCGGCCCTTGCAGTTGCCCCCTCCACCTATCCAGCCACCCCAAGATCATCAGACACAATCAGGCCCAGGTCCCCTCCTCCCCAGTGGACAGAAGTACCTCACCCCCACACTACACAGCTCCCCTGGGCCTCTGCAGCTCAAATGCATTTCCCAGCACCAAATCTCAGTTGCCATATTCCAGACCATTCCTCAAGTCCAGCTAGATCTCTCCTCATGTCATCGACACCTTCCTATGGCTAGGGCTCTTCAACCTGAAAAAGAGACGGCTGAGGGGAGACATGACAAAGGTCCACAAATCAACAAATGGAGTAGAACGGGCAAATGCAGATCAATTGTTCATGCCATCAAAATATAGAACGACTAGGGGACATGCAATGAAGCCACAGTGCAACCCACACAAGTCCAATAAGAGAAAATACCCCTCCACTCAATGTGCAATCAAACTCCAGAATTTGTCACCAGAGGATACAGCAAAAGCTGCCAGTGCAGCCGGGTTCAAAAAAGGCTTGGACAAGTTCCTGGAGGAAAAGTGAGATACGAATGCAGCTAAATAAATAAATAAATAAAGGAAACCCAGGAAATCCACCACTTGCCCCATCACAAGTACCTTTTCCACATGTAAGTATTGGCACTTATATGAATAGACTGAAAAATTGCTCCTGACATATAAGTCCCAGCATTTACACATACAGAAATCCAAAGGATGCTGCTCTTTCTGTGAGTACATTGATCTGTACCATGCTGGATGTGCTGGATTTTTCCCTTTACCTTATAGGTATTATGTAAAAGGCTCCATGTTCAACAAAGCTTTTGTAAAATGCTCTGCTTACTGTGAACATCCAGACTTGGATGTTACCTTACCTGCCTAGATGACCTATGAAAAAACTGGACTTTATGGGGCATGTTCACTAAACTAGGCTAATGGTTAGCATGGGTTATTTGTAACTAGATCCCATTTTATTCAATAAGACCAAGTTACAAATAGCCTGTGCTAACCACTAGCCCAGCTTAGTAAAGATGTTCCATGTGTAATCTCTAAAGCCTATGGAATGCTCTTGAAAAACCCAACAATGGAAATTATGATAACTAGCCAAAACATTGCCAATGCTATAAAAATATATGCTGATAAAATGAGCTATGAAAAAATTAAATGGGTCAATATTTAACCACAATGGTCAATTTTTGTTTTTAATGCTGCTACATTTAAATAAAATCTAGATATTCAGTGCTGGACAACGACAATACTACTATCCACAGGGTCACCATGAGTCAACATAGACTCTAAGGCACTTATCAACAACAACATTCAACACCAGTATCTGCAGTGGCAAGGACAGAGTATCTGGATAGAGCAGTCAGTCAAGTCTTATGTGCTGATGCATTTAATACTAGAGCATCTGCCGACCATGCCTCCAACAGCCCATAAATTTGACACTAAAAACTGACCCCTTAGCGCACACAAACCGATCAACTTAGCTCACCTTAATTTATTGATTAGTAGACATTAAATCACTTTATCTTGCACTAAAATTCATTAAAACAGATATGCGGAAATAATATCTGAAAAATCAGGAAAAATTCATTAAAAAAAACCAAAAACAAAAATAATTTTTTCTTGCCTGTGCACATCCTCAATCAATAGCTTTATGCCCAGGTAAATGACATCTGAAAGGTGCCCTGCCCAATTTCTAGGCTCGTGGTCCTCACTCATGTCCTTGGTGACTCCCGTCAGCCAGGTTTTCAGGGTATCAGCAGTTAATATAAATAAGATAATTTTGTTTGCAAGGAAGGCGGTGCAGGCACATCTATCTCATAAATACTCATTTTGGATATCCTGAAATCCCAACTAGTTGAGGGTTCCTCAGGATAGGTTTGGAAACTACTGAACTAAGGTGTTTGATTACAGAAGGAGAACATATTTAGTAGAACCAGGGCTTGTTTTGACGGGGTGCTCAGTAGTACTGAATGCAAAATGCAATGTGTGCCTTTGAGTCAGTCCTGACTCCTGGCGACCCAGAAGCTCCTGGGTTTTCTTAGCAGTGTGACCGGAAGTAGATTGCCAGGCCTTTCTTCCGAGGCAATGGAGGGTTAAGTGACTTGCCCAAGGCCACAAGGAGTGCTAGTGGGAATGGAACCCTGGTTGCTTGGTTACCAAGCCAGTGCTCTAACCACTAGGCTACTCCTCCACATACTGGCACCTTTTTCATTGCCTGTTAAACTGACCCATGATCCTCGTGTATTAAGAGAGTCCTGCATATGAGTATCGCATCCTTTTCTTGCTAGGAAAAATGCAATGAGTAGAAGTAAAAAGAATTGGGAACAATCTTGCATGGAGGGGAGGACTAGCCTAATGGTAAGAGCTGTGAGAAGCCGGGTTCAAATCCCATTGGATTATGGACAAGTTAGGTGCAGACTTTAGTTCATAAGCCCTTTAGGGACAGGGAAATTGCCGACTATACTCAAATGTAACTGGCCTTGAAGTGCTGAGAAAGCCATGACCTATATGGAGAATGGGCAGGGTGCACATTGCACAGTGCAAGGTACATATCGTGCGCTGACTGACAATGTCCACCTAACGCCACCTCAATAGGTGGAGGAAAGTGCGCCCGAGCTGATAGCACCATGCATTAAGTGACTCATCCACACAATAATGGTCAGGAACATGTTAGTCATGCCCCTGACAATTGCCACTTAATGCACATTGGTTTTTGCACTAAAGGGCACATTTACTAAGGCTCATGCCGGTAACACATTTCTGGGCCGCGTTACCAGCACAAAGGTGCAGCGCCGACAAATCAAAAATACTTAACTCCACCCATGTTAAGAGCAGTAATGCACCTGAGCTGTACTGGCTAAAGCCCACGCTAAGTACAAATCGCCGTCAGTGCCTACGTTCCGCCCTTGCAGCTCAGTCTCCGCCCTTTCGTGTGATTTTTAGAGCAGAGATCCATACTACATTTTAACAAGGCACTCTTACCACGCACCAAGCCAGGTAGCCCACTTTAGTAACCCTGCTCTTAAATACACGTTACATGCAAAATCGAATGCACTTTAGTAAAGGGGCCCCTCAGTTTGTAACTGAAGCAATGGCCAGTTAAGTGAATTGCCCATCTCAGAAGAAGCAGCTGCTCTATCCATTAGGATACTCGCCCTCTTTCTGAAGAACGTTTGTTGCAAATGTGAATGAGCTGCATAGCAAACTTGCATGAGAAACTTTGTTTGACACAAGAAAAAAAGAAACCCTCATAACTACCTAACGTTGAAGTATCGTATTTAACAAAAGACAGCCTATGAATATTTTTGTGTGCTTCTAATTAGTGAGTCTCTTGGCCTGCTTTTGCATTTCAGCAGCTTTTTATTTATGAATTTAAATAGCTTTCATTTGTAACAGGCTACGCACACCATATATTTTTTTAAACAGCAAGGGGTCAAATTTGCAATTTATTTTATCAACAGGCTTTGCACACAAAAATCTTGAAATGTAATATTTTAGGCACGTTTCAGCAAATTTCCCTGCCTTTTCTGCGTGTAGTCCTGCTTGCAAAAACATCCTTCAAGGAGGTCATGACAGTGTGTGGAAAAAGGAGCGAGGATAATGATATGAAAAATGAGCACAGAGAGCAGAGGCTCCATAGTTGGCAACATTTATATCAAAGATATTAATGATGAATAAATGTATTCATATTTTTATCACAGGAATGAGTAACTATAACGTGTACTATTTAAAAAACATTTTGATTAAACACTGCTAGTGTTTCCTACATGTTTAACTTTTCCATTCATTTTATATCTAGATATAGGTGTATGTGTGTAACTGTAAAAAGGTGTGTGTATGTGTATACTGTACATATATATATCATTTGCTTTTTCCTACTTTACCAAGTATAGTATCCTATAAGTCAATTAAAAGAAGCCGAACTCCATGTGCCTTTGATTTCTTTTTGCCCAACCAATTATCAGATTAGTCCTAAAGCCAATATCTTGATGGATGTTCTCTGTCTTTCTGCTCTTAGGGATCTATTGCCTTGGTCCCGCTTCAGTGAACGCCATCAAGGAAGGAAACGTGCATTTCCCCTTTGATTCTCCTTTTGTATTTGCTGAGGCGAATGCGGATTATGAACGCTACGTTGTAAAGGCCAGTGGTGAAATAGAGAAAAGCTACACCAATAGAAGCACCGTAGGAAAAAACATCAGCACGAAGGCCGTAGGTGCTGACAGACGGCTGGATGTCACACTTAATTATAAAAGTGCAGAAGGTATGAAGAATCCATTTTATTCCATATCACTTTCTTGTTTGTTTATTTAAAAATTGCTGTTCTGTGCTTTTTTAAAAATTGCTCATTTATTCTGAATAATCAGTTCAAGAATCATCCCTAATAGTGTGTGTGCATGTTCTGGTGAAATTCGGGGTTGTGCAATTTAAGAGCCATATATTGCTGGATCCAAGACCAGTACCTTTTAAAAAAACAAGAGGAAACACTGTAGGCTGAATATCTTTGGAATATCTCATAACAACTCCCTTGTACAATTCCTGATTTCTATACCAGTAATTCCTGAAAAGGCAAACAGTGACTTCCAGCAGCTTCAGTCATCTCTCCTCAGAAAACCCTGTGGAGCCCAATCCTAGAAGGGGCACAACTGGGCCATCTGGGTGCTCCCGAGCAGGACAGGCTTGTTAGGACCCAATTCTGTACTGCAGGAGCCAGGCATTCCCACGGGTGCAGGATTGGGCCCTGAGACAGCCTGGTGTGCCCCTGCATCCCTGTGGGGACATCCTCCTCGCATGCCAGTCAGTCCGCCGCAGTGATGACCCCCTGATTCCTTGATGCCCGACCCTCGGTGCGGCCGGTCGCGGCCTGGATCAGGTGGGCAGGAACCTACCGCCGACCAATCCTGGCCTTGGGGGGTGAAGGATTCCAAGCACAATCGTCGCTTCCCTGCTGATTATTCCACCTCTGAGGTGGAATAAGCAGTGCATCCACCCCAACCCACAGGACGTACAGGGCCATGACCTGAATAGGTCCTGTACATCCTGCTGCCTCAGCCCACCCTCGCTCCACCCTCACTCCACCCCCTTCCATCCCCTGTTGGCTTTCCCTGCGCTGCTGCTCTGGCTGTGCGAGGAGAGTCTGTGGGGAATACGTGCAGACCTGCAAGTCACCTTGCTGAATCGGGCCCTTAATGAAGACAGAGTTATACCATTTCTCCTTCTCCTAGGTGCTTAGCAAGATGTCAGAAGCATCCCTCCTGGGAACAATGTCTGTGAAGCCAAAGACGCAGACTGCTTCTACACTGGGGTTTTATACCCCTTACGGGGATGGCAGAACAGCCATATAATTAAGGAGCCCAAGTTCTGCCCTTTATCCCCACAGCTTTTCCCTTCTTTTCTGCCCACAGGGATCCAGTTTCCTGCAGGCAGAAGACAAGGGAAAGGCCGTGATCACAGCCAAGATCTGCCCATCGGAGACTGGAGCAGACAGGAATCTTTGCCACAATTCCCTTTTCTTCTGCCCATGAGAGATCAGATCCCCGCAGGCAAACAGCCTACATGGAGGCTGCAATCACAGCCTTCCCTGCATATTCTACCCATGGGGAGAAAGAAGGAAATTTTGCCCACGGGATATGAGATCCACATTACAGTACTGTGTATGCCTTGTAGTGCTAAAAAAATGATCAATAGTAGTAATAGTAGTAGCAGGGGAAGGCCGTGATTGTGGCCTTCAGGCAGATTATGGCTGGCACCTGTAGGCAAAGTTTTGGTGGGGCCAGAGCCCATATGGCCCACCCTATTCCAACACCTTTGCCTCTTACACTTTCCCTCCAAAATTTGCACTCCTCTTTCCAACTTACATCATCAAGCAAAGACCCTCCCAGCATTGCTTCAATGAAATTAGCAGAATGAGTCAGAGGCAAGAAAGTTCTTTCTTGTTCTGGAAACAGACAGTTTACAAAATATGTTAAATAAAACTCTCTGGTAGAGACACCAGAGGTCCTAGTGAAATAAGACCTTATGCACTACAAAATGGCTTGTTGTCTTTACACTATCTCCTTTCAGTTTTGCCCACTGCTCTTCTCTTTTCAGCCAATGATTTATGTATCTCCTCATTTTAAACTGTTAGGGCTCTATTTGGTCATCTGCGTTCATGGCATTAATGTGATTTAACACGTTAAATAAGCCCCATTATTCTCGGTAGGACTGATTTACAGTATCAATTGTCACGCCCTTGCCCCTGGCCTCTGGCTTAGAGGGGCGAGGTAACAGAGAACTTCTCCTGGTGAGCTCAAATAAACTAGCTTTTCCTCAGGTGGATTCTGGGATATGTAGTTTGGCTTTTAAGAAGAAGTGTAATCATGGTCCGATGTTAAGGCAAATGACAGAATTTATTTTAAAGTAAAGGTTCAAGTAAACTGTACACAGGAATTTTGTCCATTCAGAATTGTTTGCAACAGAGCATTTAGATCAGTATAACTGCTTCACAGTCTTTTAAACACATGTAGCTGGTTAACAACGTTGCTCAGTCTTAGAGAAAACAGCTCTGCTCAGCAAGGTAAAAATACTTCTTTTTAACCTTGTGTTTGTGAAGCACTTAACAACAAAAGAATGACTCAGTTCCTCTGGAACAACCTCTTCTTTCCCTCTTTCCTTTCAGGATAGGTTTTAAACTCAAAATAAGAAAACAAGTAACAAACATTCACAAGCTTTCTCTTCAGCATGACTCAGCACTTTGCCTGAGAAATGCAAACACGTGGAGTTTTCTTCAAACCCAATTCCTGGCTCAATTCCAGTTACCCGCTTCTAGGAGACTTTCTCATTCAATGCTAGCCTTTAGCATAATGATTCCATGCTTGTAGCTTGACACAGGGTACAGTCCATGGGGATATCTAGATCTTGCAATTCCTCCCCTGCCAACTCAATCTGCATATCCTCTGGTGTTGTTAGGGCAGTGTCCTGTTCTGAGCTCTGGACACAGTGCTCAGAATACAGCCTCCCTTGGGGTTCTAATGTCTCTCCTGAGCTCAACTCTCCCTGGTAAAGACAGTCAGTACCTGAAGCACTGGGCAGTTCTCCTTGGTTGTGCTCACTACGGTTCCTTGTCTCCTTCCAGCCTCTCTGAAATAGCTCTCTGTATTCCTCTCTGGGTTCTCTCCTGGAGATCTGCAGGTGCTCCCGGTTCCACTCCTGATTCCCCTGAATCCTCTGAGTCTTCCGAACCTCCTGAGACCTCTGAGCTTCTCCTTTCCTCGGAGCTTCCTCTCTCCTCTGAGCTTCCCCTCTTCTCTGCTTTAGCAGGGGTTTATATTTCCCTCTCCAGGGCTCCAGCCCTTCCTCCACTCCTTCCAGGTGATTGTAATCACCTCTCAAGCCTGCAGTTATGTCATAGGAGTTAGGGTGTAGCTGCCTGAACTTTCTCTCCCTCAAATTTCTTTCTCTATGGGATTTCTCCTTTCTCTAAGTTAAAGTCACTGGCCTTTCCTATACTCATAGGCTCAAAACAGGCTTCCTTGTCACACAATAAAGGGGATAATGTTATATTGGGATTTTCATGCCTATGCAGATAAAATGCTTCTTATAAAATTACCCCCACATACAAGTGCTCACTACAACACTTGGTGCTCACTTCTACATGAACCAGGTATGGGCATGTTTGAGGTAGAGTATGCACAGAGTAACTTACCTTTACTTCTCCTGTTCAGGATGCAATGTTACTCTGATTTGATGGGTTTTCTACTGGTATGTTATAAAGACATATAGGCACCAATGTGCCTTTATAAAATAGATGCCTATATGGCCTCCCAACCTAGGCTACCTGTTATAAAATGACCCTCCACCTACTTCACTCGAATTCATGCCCATTAACTGGCTAAAACATGTTACTAAACAGGACCTTTAGTTTTTCTGAAGCCTAAAATCCTTGCATTTAAATGAGTCTTCTCCACACCATCTAGTGACCACTAAATCCCAGATAATCACGTCCTATAACATCAGAAACAATCATTCTTCCATGCAGTAAGCACCAGGTCCAGTACCATTCCTAGTTACAGCAACAGTTCTGCCTCTAGAGGATCCACTCTACTTTGAGATGACATTGCAGCCAGAATGTTTCAGTCAACGTCTATCAGACTGTCTTCACCTAGCTTTAGTTCAGGTGAACTTATTGCTTCCTATTGGTAGATTTTTGGTCCTTATGAAAGGAATATGAAGCCGAAAATGCTTCTGAATGATCAGATCCTATCTGTATAATAAGGAGCAGGTAAAGTGAGTCAGTTTTGGAATTATCTGGATAGTGGCACTGGATATATGAGTTAATTTAAATAATCCCATTGACATTTAAATGAAGATGGTCACCACACTCCTGCTAAGCTGTTTTGAAGTTTCTTATAGGAGGTTTTGGGGTGATGCATTGCCCAGGGAATTTCTGCTTTCTTTTGGGTAACCAGGAGCTGCCTGGCAATGAACGATCAGAAATGGCTATATTCTAAGTGAATTTATTATAGAAAAATATATCTAATGTGCAGTACTTAGAACATAAGGTAATGCTATGTTATCGCTTAGAAGCAATTATCACTGAAGCAAGCAAAGCTCTATAAAGTAACTAATAACAATTCTAGCTCACATAAGATCCTAAACTTATACCAAAACCCAACCAAAACGTAAGAACCATAAAGTCTGACTTACATTTGCAATAAGAAATAAAATTCCCCTAGCTGACTGGCCTCAGCCACTAAGAAATAAAAGCCATGCAATCCGTTAGGGATAAAGAGGGAACGAAATCCCAGACTGAAAAGCCTACTACAACTACTTACTACTGAGCATTTTATAGTGCTAGAAGACGTATGCAGCGCTGCACAGACACATGTAAAAGACAGTCCAGACTCATCAGAGCTTACAATCTAGTCAAGACAGACAACACAGTAGCTGTTGACACGGGATACATCTAGGGGGAATGGTAAGGAAACAGAAAGGAGATCGGGTGAGTTAAGATCCGAAAGCGGCAGAGAAGAGGTGAGTTTTCAGCCTGGATTTGAAAAGGGCCAGAGAAGGTGCCTGATGTACGGACTCAGGGAGGTGTTTAAGAAGTGGATAAGTGTCTTAGTAGTGTGTTCAGAAAGGAATGGCCGGATTTTGTTGATGTTATAGAGAAAGAAATGGCAGGTTTTAGCTATCAGATGGATGTATGGGGAGAAGGAGAGAGAGGAGTCAAAGACGACCCCAAGGTTGCGAGCTGAGGAAACAGGGAGGAGTAGAGAGTTAATCATAGAGACTGAGAAAGGAGGAAGGGGAGAAGTAGGTTTAGGGGGAAAAATAAGAAGCTCAGTTTTGGCCATGTTCAATTTCAAACTGTTACAGCTCTCTCTAATCATGAAGAGAATGACTTTTCTTCTAAGTTCAAGCACAGTCATATGAACTGGCAAGAGTCTGAAGGTCAGACTCAGGTGGACTACAACAGGGTAGGTCAGTGCAAGGCTAAGTTAATTTAGACAGTACCTGTAAGGTACATAAGGATAATGGCTAACAGTCTGTGACACAAACCTAAGGCAGATGGTCCTCCTATTGGCTAATCCACAACTTACTGAAGCTGCAGACAAATCAGGGATGCTCTTGTTTTGTGCAGGGTAACATTGGTGATGTGAGATGGGTGCAGAAGGCAATGTCTTGTCCATTGATAGCTGTAACATTGTAGCATTTTGAAGGTTCCAGTTCCAGAGCTAAGAACAATGGACTTCCTGTTTCACAGCACGCACACATCAGAAAAATGAGCAAAGCCTCTTTCGTTCCGCAGATACAGGTGATTTGCAATTTCTGCAATTCCTTTAGATGCAAAGTCCATGTCGGTTTTGTTTATGTGGCCCCTACAGGTTGCATAGGCTACCATTCTTACACCTCCTTCCACAATGCTGCTGAGGGGGAGGGGTGTTTGGGTGCTGCAACATAGTGTTTCAGTTTTGAGACGTGCTTATTCCTCATGACTAAAAATGTGATATCATAACTCTACTCCCTCTAACAGCAGCAACATGGGTGGAGGACACTTGCATAGTTTAGCAGGAAAGCTGAACAAAGCCACCAAATACTGACCCCATATATAACGTATAGGGTGACAATTGTGTTTCCCCTCAGCAAGCAAAAAGTAAAAACATGCACTCCGTTTCTTAGCATTCGGATTTGTGCTAGTAACGAGAGCAGGAATAAGGGTGAAATTAGGGCAAATAAAGTTTATGCGTAGTTTCATTCTGAAACCCCTGTCTGTAGTTAATAAGGATCATTTTAGAACAGGGTGCTTATAAAAACTGAAAAAAATGTACCTATTTTATAAAGGCAACATATCATGTTTAGGCGCTTTCTATAAAAGAGGTTCCCAGAGGCTCTGTAGCTCATTCGTGCTCTTGCATAGTTACATCTGAATCATGGCAGGTGCACCAATGTGCATGTTATCTGTGTGCACACATACGTAGTTTATAAAATATGTGTACACCTCACAACTCCGCCTAACTCCCTCTAAACACCGCCCCTGGGAATGCCTGAATGAAAGCAAGCAGGCTCTTATCAGCACTCATCTCCACACCTGTATGATTAAATAAAAGCCATTTCCCATATATAAAACAAGCTTTGAGTACAGGACATGTTTTATACTGTAAAATTAACCCCAGTGTGGATACTTTCCTCTTGCTGAAAAGCAGGAAGAAACTAGGTAACATAGTAACATAGTAAATGACGGCAGATAAAGACAAGTATAGTTACATGAATGCTCCAAATTTTCAAAGGGAAATTCCATGAGATGTTTCCTTTGAAAATCAGCTTAGGGATCTGCCAGTACTTTTCAAGCAGTCCACTGGGTTGGACAATTATCTCTAAATATTTAGCTCAGAACAGTGCAATTCATGTACTCCATAAAGACATGCTTTGGTAACTAACTTCAGTATTTGCAAGAATACTACAGCAAGTTTCTCATCTTCTCCACTGTCTGCGGAGAGAAGATGGTACAAATTTTATATAGATAGTAGCTATATAGATGTAGAGCACTGAATGTAATCATAAATTTCATGTTTACCAGCCCATTTCTCTCTCTACCAGGTTCTAAGGAAGAGAGACAAGCGTATGAGAAGGCTGTGAAAATGCTACATGAAAGTCCTTATTTTAATAGTATGTCGGCAGAATCTAGCCCGGCATCGTCGGCTGCTCCAGCAAGAAATCCAGAAATTTCTGGGGAGATTACCTGGTCGGGAAGCCCTATGGTTGGCGATAATATCAACGGAACCTTGATTGTCAAGAATTTGGCTAGTACCACCAAGAATGTGAACGTAAACAGAAGTGCTTTTACCATTCACTATACCAGGACCCAAGCTCAGCAAATCTGGAAAGACTCTCAGTCATTTAGTCTTTCTCCTAATGAAGGTACATTTCTAAAGAATTCAATAATATTAAGCATCTCACAAAAAGATTCATTAAAGTACGTTCACACTTTCATGCTTCAAGGTATGCAAAATCACAGAGATTATGCAATATGTGGGCCATTTTCAAAGTCATTTCATAAGAACATAAGATATCCCATACTGGGTCAGACAAAGGGTCCACCAAGCCCAGTATCCTGTTTCCAACAGTGGCCAATCCAGGTCACAAGTACCTGGCATGTTCCCAAAAGGGAGATATAATAGATGTCTATAAATTAATGACTGCAGTAGAATGGGTAAAAAAGTAGAAAGACTAGGGACACTCAATGAAACTAGGACTAATAAGAGAAAATATTTTTTCCACTGAACAAGTAATCAAACTCTGAATTGTTATTGGCGGATGTAGTAAAAGCTGTTAGTATCGCTGAGTTTAAAAAAGGATAGGACAAGTTCCTGGAGGAAAAGTCCATAAACCATTATTAAAGAGGTCCAGGGAAATCCACTACTTATCCTGGAATAAGCATTGTGGAATCTGTGTATCTATTTGGGAAACTGACAGGTACTTGTAACCTGGATTTGCCAATGTTGTAAACAGGATACTGGGCTTGATGGACCTTGGTCTGACTCGGTATGGTAATTCTTATGTTCTTATGTTTTTAAGGTCACAGATTCCACATTGCTTATCCCGAGATAAGCAACAGATTCCCCTGGTCATCTTTATTAATGGTTTATGGACTTTTCCTGCAGCAACTCATCCAAACCTTTTTTAAACCCAACTACACTAACGAATTCCAGAGTTTGATTACACATTGAATGAAAAAAATATTTGTGTCTGATTAGTCGTAAATGGGTTACATTGTAGCTTCATTCCGTGTCTCCTAGTCTTCTATGGTCTGAAGGAGTAAACAACCAATCTACATTTACCTGTTTCACTCCATTCATTGTTTCATAGACCTCTATCATATCTCCCCTAAGCCATCTTTTTTCTAAGTTGAAGATCCCTAATGTTTTAAACCTTTCCTGGTTTGCTTGTGGTTGCTTGTGGTTTGCTTGTGGTTGCTTTTCTTTGTGCCTTTTCCAGTTCTGCATATCCTTCTTAAGATATGGTGACCAGACTTGCACACAATATTCAAAATGCAGTCGCATTATAATATCCTTGGTTTTATTTTCTATTCCTTTCCTTATGATTCCTAGCATTCTATTTGCTTTCTTGGCCACCTCTGCACACTGGGCCGAGGGTTTCAATGTTCACAATGATGTCTAAATCCTTTTCTTGGGTAATGGTTCCTAATGTGGAACCTTGCATCAGGTAACTGTAGTTTGGGTTGTTTTTCCTTAAATGCATAACTTTGCACTTGTCCACATTAAATTTCTTCTGACATTTGGATGCCCAGTCTTCCAATTTTTCAGGATCCTCTTCCATTTTTTCTCAATTCTCTTGTGCTTTAACAACGTTGAATAATTGTGTGTCTTTTGCAAATTTGATCTCCTCACTCGTTATTCCCATTTCCAGGTCATTTATAAATATGTTAAAATGCAGTGGGCCCAGCATAAATCCCTGAAGTATTCCACTATTCAGCTTTTTCCATTGAGAAAATTGTCCATTTAGCACTACTCTGTTTCCCATCTTTTAACCAGTTTCTAATCCACAACAGTACATTGCTTTCTATCCCATGACAGTTTAATTTCCACAGGATTTTCTCATGAGGGATCTTGTCAAAGACCTTCTGACTTGGTGAACCAAGAGACCAGGGTTCAATTCCTGTTAACACTCCATGTGGCCTTGGGCAAGTCACTTAACGCTTCATTACCTCAGAAAAATCCAAGTTATTAATGTTCCTGTTTAATGTACATTGTCAAGTTTAAGTTACAATGTAGACCTCTTTGACTGAAATGATAAAGTGATATAAAAAAACCCTGTTAAATAAATAAGAAAATCCAGACATACATCTCCATGGATAAAGGTTGGGAAGATCCATGAACTTTGTGTTGTTTTCTAGTGAAGGAAATTGCCATAAGTATAACTTACGAGATGTATAAAGATCGTTTGACTAAGGACAATATGATCCAAGTAACAGCTGTGTGCGAAGCTGAGCAAGAGGGAACCATAATAGTGGAGAAAGTCATAACCTTGGAAATGCCTGCCATCATCATTAAGGTAAATGAAAGCACTGTTTTTGGAAATAGAGTAACAACAAGGGTGGGCTCTTGTTTTAAAATGAGAGAGTAAGAAAAGTATCCAAAGGGATTTCTATGGATAGAAACGCCTGCTCTCCGGTGATATCTGGTGACATTGTCCCGATAGTGCAGCTGCCTTGGTACATATGTGGTTTGCACCAGGACAATCTCTGTGCAGAGTGGCAAATTTTCCAGGCAACAGTGATATTTAGCTGGTTATCTGGATATCAGCCCTAACTTTACCTGAATTGCTCTCCATATGGTAGACTGAATATCGCCGCGGTCTGGATAGTCCACCAATCACCATCTTATAGATTCGGTACCGATCGCCATCTGGATTCTGGTGCTGACTATCTGGATTCATTTTTTTAGCCGCCATTTGAAAACAAAACACCAAATATTGCCACAAATATGTATTATTGTCTCCTGTGTCACTTTCCATCTGAAATGGTAAAACCACAACAAATGGGGCCCTTTTAGTAAAGGTTAATGAAGTTAATGCCTGTTAAGTACCGTTGGGTCCATAGATGCTGGATGGACCATACTGGTCTTTATCTACCGTCACTTACTATGTTACTATGTTAAAAATAAAAGTTCTGTGGGCACTTAACAGGCATTAACTTCATTACCACGCATTAAAACCTTTAGTAAAAGGGCCCCAGTGTGTTGTTTTGTTTCTGTATTTCACAAATGTAAGTAAGCATACTGCAATTGTTTAGTGCACACTAAAATGACAGAAATGAAGTTTTAAAAAAATGAAATTCAAATTATTTTTTCTATATACACCCCTGTTAGATAATGGTAAGATGATATACCATTTTCTTAAATTCTTCTGAGATTGCCTAAAATTAGACAAATTTTCAGATGAAGCTAAATTAGCTATAGGATCCTAATTTAGGAAGATTTACCTACTCCAGGAAGCTAAACGGAGAACATGGCACTTCAAATCACCAAGAGGAGCTTAATTGACTTCCCCCAATCTGCTACCCTTAGCTTTACACAAAGTAGAAAGAGGAAATAGTTTCTAAATATAGGTGCTTAGTTGAAGCAGTTCCTATTTAAGAAGATCTAGGTGCCTAACTTTTTTAGGCACCCAAATCTTTTGAATGTTGACCCACAATTGGGCAAACCTCAGAGATGGTTGTTTTATGCATGAGATTTGCAGCAATCATGAATGCAAAACTATGCAGTTTGGATTATTGCCCTCTTTGAACTCTGTTGCACACATTTATGTCTGCTTTTTGTGTGGATACTTTTTTTGGGGAAAAACAACATCTATAGTTAACACTCCTGAACCAACTATGCCCAGGGAATACCTGCAGATATGTTTTCGGTATGAGTATACATGTTCCTGACATATCATATGTGCATACTTTTTACCCAAGGGCCTGATATTCCGATGGGCAGGCTATGCATTGCTACAGCGCATAGCCCTGCTTGCCAGCCCTTAATCCCGGATATTCAATGTTGGGGTCCTATGTGGCCCCAGCATTGAATAGCCGGAGATCGCCGTACATGCTGGAAGCTGCAGTCGCTAGCCAGACAGCAGCGATATTACATGCTGTCTGGTTAGCACCTGCGCCTTAAAGATAGGCAAGGGTTTTCCTCGCCTATCATTTAGGCGCAGGTCGCTAACCGGGCAGCATGCAATATCACCGCTACCCGGATAGCGACTGTCTCCACATCCGCTCCACTCTAGAATGCCCCCGACACCCCCCCCCCAATGCTAACCAGATAGCATCGGGGCATGTAGAGGGGTTAGAAGGGGATATTCAACGGCACTAAACATGTAAGTGCCATTAAATATCCCAGTTTAAGGAAGTTACAAGGTTTACTGGGCTGAAAACCATGTAAAGGCCTTTCGAATATTGCGCCCCAAATGTCCATTTCCCCAGTAGGTTTATAATCTAAATGTGTAAATGAGGAAATAAAGGGTTAAGTGACTTGCCCAGGGTTACAAGGAACATCCATGGGATTTGAAGATTGGCTTTCCAAGTTCTCATCTGGCTGCTCAAGCCAATAGACTACTCCTCTTTCTGTATGACTGATTTTTCTTCGCCCTCTCCGAGGTTGAATTTGGCTGAAATCTGTTAAAAGAGTTTTTTATCGAAATGCCTGGGCTCCTGCCAAATTTCATCCAAATTCATGGAGATGGAGAGCCCCTAATAGATATGCTGGGATAGAGGGCCATCTATGTCTTGGCAAGAACAGGCAAGAACCGAATCATAAAACAGAAGACCACCAAATACGCCTGCATGACATTATGATAAAATTAGACCCTTAGTTGTTTCAATGTCATCATTGTTTTATAGTATATAAGTCAATATAGATAAAGCATATCGTCACAGGACAGTTTGTTGCATGGGATAAGAATTCTCAAAGCTCACTTTCTCCCGATCTACAGGCTCGTGGAGAAGCTATAATAGATGAGAAACTTGTGATAGAGGTCACAATTTTCAACCCTCTTAATGAGCCACTGAAGAATTGCATTCTAATAGCAGAAGGCAGCGGCTTGATTGAGAAAGAAATCAAAATGACGTAAGTTTGAAACGAGCACCCACAAGCCATTTGATGGTTGTTTGAGAACAGAAGACGTCTTACACTGGATACCATTAGGACAATCTTCATGATCGTTATAATGTGGAATAGTCACTGTCTACTTTCCCACTATAGCAGATAGAAAACACAAGGTAGCAAAATTCTGTTCAGACATGAGCCAAACAATCTGTTTTTGTCGCAGTTTCTTCACTTGCCAAAACTAGTTTAGCATTGGGCCTTGCTCTTTGCCTCGTGCAAATAATTCCAAGGTAAGTAGAAATAGAGGAATAATATCTGTAGTCTTCATTCAGGTGGCAGAATAGCATAACATCGGATAAAGGGTGTGTTGGGGCCTGCAAGTTAAAGTTTCATAAGGAAATCCTCGATGGAGTTTTCTTTGAAAGCTGAGCAGGCAACAAACTGTGGCTGCTTAACACCCTCAATGAAGCAGAAAATGTATTATTTGGAATTACCCATGGGAATTTTAAAGAAAAGCTCTACCTACACTCTCGCTCCCCAAACTATTCCTGCCCCTCTTTTGATGCAGGTAAGAATATCATTTTTGCCAGCAGCACAGGCACGTTTTCCCACAGGAAGGAGGGGAGATTTTCAGTGACTTTATAAACATGGGTTTCATGATTGTCCTGAGTATAATGTTTCCTGAGAGCTAGACAAGCTGAATCTTCTGCCCCCAAAGACAATATTGCTCCAAGCCCAGACTATGACCGTGCCCTTTCTTCTCCTGATGATATTTGCATAGTCTCCAATGGCAGGAAAATTCTCCCCTCTGTTTTATGGGTTGTTACAAGGAAATATGGGAGATGGGGAAGTCTATGGTGGAATCAAGGCCAGCCACAGAATTGGTTCAAAGTGTTGACGCCTAAGGCAATCCTTAAGTTTTATATCCCTCCCCCCCCCCCCCAGCTATCATAATCTATTGTCTAGCTTTGAAATCCCTGAAAGAATATAAAAGGGGGCACATGATATCTCCCTTCCCTTGATGGTCCTTAAGTGGTGGGCAACCTACTTCATGATGACATCACTATTAGCTGTTTTGGGCCAATTCCTCTTGTGGCTTAAGAGCTGAGGCTGAAGATAAGGACATAAAGCAGCAGCTATCTAGTGAGGCAGTGGTTCCTGATTAATGGATCAAAGGGACCAATGGTATCTGGATTCAGGGCCTGATACCACTCCTTTTGCAATGTGGCTTTCTTGCTGGTGAATACAACTGTGGTCTCCTGATACAAAGGAGACCATCAACAGTTGGAAATGCATAATAATCAAATATGCTCACAGTTGTGAAACATTTGAGAATGGCTTCCTTAATTGTGAGGGACGGGGGAGAGGAGAGGAAGAGCTCTAAAGGCAGTCTACACTTGAAATTTTATAGGATGGTAGGCCCTAAAACTTGTCCTAATTCTTTTTAAGTTCATACCAGTGAGGTTCAGTAAGAGGTGAAGTATTTTTACCAAAGAGACGGACAACAGCAAACTTTCTATGTTGCAATGGGATATATTTGTTGATTTTGGGTTCCCCAGATCCTGTTTATCCCACATCTACTAGATCACCCTCTCCCAATCTTGTACAAGAATGGGATGGAGATACAGGTTATGAGGCCAATTCCATTTGGGGCCTGTCCAGACATCTAGAATCTGGACGGGCCAGATTTGCATCTGGTTCTGATACCACAGGGGCTATATGTCCCCACGGGATCAGAATCAGGTGCAACCAGCCTGGATGGGCAGGCAGTTCCCCGATTCTGTCAGGCTGGATGGCTCGCCGATTCCCCAGATAACTCAGCCTGGGCTTCTGCATGGATCCGTGGTGCAGGGGCTATCCATGCAGGAGCCCCGATCACCTGCACCACCATCAGATCCATGTTCCCCACTGCCTGACCCCCAATCAGGCCTTCTGGGGCCGGGATCAGGCTGCGGGGATCCCCCTACCCCTCTCATCTCCTCTGCTGATCCTGGCATGGTTGTCCCCTTCCATCAGGGGAGACTTATTTCACCTCCAAGGTGGAATAAGTCCCCCATCCAGGTCCCCCAGCCTGGACATATAGGGCTGTCACTGAAATAGGCCCTGTACATCCGGGTTGAGGGTCAGTCCTCCGGCCCATCCTCATTCCACCTTTGGCCTGCCACCTCCTGCCCTCCTACAGAGCTCTCCGCACATCTCTGCAGTATGTGCGGGGAGCTCTGTGCTCTGAATAGGGTCTAGGGGAATGGTGGGGGCTGGATGTCCATGTCAAACGCCCAGCTCCCGCTATTTGGCATCGGGATGACCCCCTATTTGTATTCTGGGATGTGGGTGTTTCTTTTTTCACCCATCTTCCCAATATAGGTGTTCTGGTGATTTGCACTCAACCTGGAGATCCTCTGGGGACATCACAGCAGGAGATTTGGAGAGGACATCCCGGCGGCAGCATGGAGTCAGTAGGAGAGGAACACTGCAGTCCTGGCAAAGAATATTCACAGGATGGTGGTCTCAGTGCCTCTGTGCAGGGTGAGTTGAGCGTTCATATTTTCTTTGAGGGGCTTCTGGACTATAGTGAGGTCGATTTCATGACAACTCATGCGAAATCTGACCATTCTTCAAGGAAGCAAACTACATAGAATAGACAAATGCCATATGGCACCTCAGAGTCTCCTTAGTCACGTAAGGGGAGTCCTCAGATGTTAGGATCAACTGAAAACCTACTACTGGTTGCTAAAGGCCCTCTGACGCTTGCCTGGTCACCCTGTCTGGATGAGTGTGTGCATTAATTTCCTTTTAGTTTCATTTTTTGAATGCTTAAATGTTAATGTGTTTACATGCATAAACACTAAAGATCACCTTTTGCATGTAAAACAACAAAACAGTTGAGTCGCTGGTTACCTCATTGCATATGGCTAAGTGTATTGGTATTCTTGTCACTTACAGTAAGACGTATGGGCCAGAAGCTCAATTCACCTTTGTGGTAATTTCAGCTGACATGACTTCCCATATGCCTATAAAGATTCATCTCCTTAGAGAGATTGGTGGCACTAACTTACAGCAAAGAAAGTCATTTTGCATCAGATGCAATCTTTCCCTAGTATCTTAACTTTTATTTGTAGGAAACGTTTCCAACAAAAATGTAGAATCCTAACAATAGGTGCTTAATTTTAGGCCTATTTTTTAATCTGATAACACGCGCTATAAATGGTCAATTTTTGAACGATAAATATCTAAAAAATGTCACAAACTCGTTCAATAGAACATATAGGAATTTTTCTAAAGATGAATTCTCTTCATTTTCAGCAAAGCACCAATAAAAAGTCTGTCGGAAGGTCTCAGACTATTTACGGCACTAATTATCAGACTCACCGTCTGTATAAAATATTGTGCCCAATTGCATCAATGACCTCCGTACAGACACTTTCCAGACCAAAGCTCATAAGTATGAAAACTAATGTACAAAAACTTATGTACTTTTTTCTATGTTGAAAATATAATACGTCCGTTCTCAATACATAAAGGCTCACGGTCCTGATAATGCACTCTTGCGATCCCAAGAGTGCATTATCAGGACCGTGAGCCTTTATGTATTGAGAAAGGGCGTATTATATTTTCAACATAGAAGAAAGTACATAAGTTTTTGTACATTAGTTTTCATACTTATGAGCTTTGATCTGGAAAGTGTCTGTACGGAGGTCATTGATGCAATTGGGCACAATATTTTATACAGACGGTGAGTCTGATAATTAGTGCCGTAAATAGTCTGAGACCTTCCGACAGACTTATTATTGGTGTTTTGCTGAAAATGAAGAGAATTCATCTTTAGAAAAATTCCTATAATTGAACGAGTTTGTGACATTTTTGAGCTATTTTTTAATCTAACATTAGGAACCTAATTTACAGTACTTGCTTAGGGGACGATTGCTATTTAGTTGACTGTGTGGCTATGTCTGGTAGGCGCTACAAATATAACTTCCTTCAGGTAATCCACCATTTATTAGAGAATTTAAGAGAGTAGGGTAATTTTCTTTCCTAATTTAATGGGATCTCAGTAGGGACGTGTAGTTCTTGGATGCTGCAGAGAATTCAGTTTTTTAGGTATACTGCAAGGGGATATGGTATATTGCAAGGGGATCACTGCATGATTACTTGGGACAGCATGGATCCCAAATATTATCATCTTGTTTGGTAATTTGAAGTGATGGCTTGTCAGATAATGTAATATTCTGGTGTGATAATCTTAGCTTGGTAGAGGTATTTAATTAGTAATCGACTACATAAATCTTGGTTGTATACTTACTTTTGGCTTCTTATGTCTTAATGTTAGCACAATTTGATTGCTAACTCTTATGTTCCAAGTAGTCTCTGTTCTAGAGTCTAATTCCTGGAAGGAATCCTTGAGACGTGCATGTGCAATTTACATACCTTCTAGTCCTGACCTGGGCATCTTATATCAGTGGAAGTGGCAAAGTGCTGATCTCTCTTCTTGCTAAGGGCTGGATGCAGGATCCATTGAGTGATGCTCTAGTAATGGAGTGTACCTTCATATGCTAGAGAGATTGAATATTTAAAGGCAGCAGTGGCTTCTCGTATCAAGGATTTCTCCTTAACAAAAGCACATAGTTGGAGTAATCTTGCTGGAAGGTTTATCAGGAAGCAGTTTTCTCTAAGTAAGCCAGGATCTCTGAGTCTGCAATAGATTGGCAGTAGCTGATTATGTATATGCTTTGCTAGCTGTGCGTGTGGGGGGAGGGGGGAGAGGAGAGGGGAGGTGTTGCCAGTTATATATGCCTAAAACTATTTGCTTCGTGTTAATTTTTATTATTTTCTTTTTCGGGGGGTTTCAGGGGCTGAATTAGTATCAGCACCCCGGGAGAAGAGTAAGGAATTCAGGGTTACTCAATGAACATATTTTCTTGGTAGAAGGAAAAATTAATTTAAAGATTTGTTGTTCAAAGAAAGACCAGAAAGGTTTAGGCGAGTTTATGATACTGCAGAAGGATGGTAATTTGGAAACTTGCCCGGTTTAAAATCACCAGGACTCGAATACAGTAAAACTACCCAGTGGGTAGCAAGCAACTTTTGTTATGCAGGGATTCATGACCTCTCAGTAGATACCAATTCACAGCTGTAGTCAAGCGTGTTTCAGGGTCACTGGGGTTTGATGACCAGTTCTTTGGGACTCACTCCTCCCATATTGTGAAAGCCGCTAGTCAAGGTTTTCTGATACTTTCTTCTGTCAATGGACTGAATGATGGTCAGGGACCTCCATTTCCTACATCAAGCCCTGGCAAGCAGAATTAAGGGTTTATGTATTAATATTGTTTTTTGTTTGTTTGTTTTCTTAGATCTTCCACTGAGGGAAAACTGCCTGGATTGTTGGGCATTCTTTTGTGCTTTGGGCACATAGATGAGTATGCCTGAGACCATATGACTCATCAGGGTCTGACTACCCAAGGAATCTCAGTATGATGATTTCGTCAATGGGGAATGCACTGGGATCAATGGCTCCCTTTGGTTTAGCAGGCAATTCAATTGCTAGCGCATGTCTTCATTTTGCACGTAGGTAGCAATGACCTAGGCCACTGGTCTTGCTAGAAATTGAGATCTTATTGTTAAGAATAATCTATAAGGCTTATTTTGTAGATAGTCTAATATTATTCCTAGACTAAAATGAAGGGCACACTAGTTGCAGAATTACACTCTCAGACATGTTTATCTGCAAATTGGCTCTTGGCTGCAATTTCATGCTAGTCAGTGGATCTATCAGGTTGGACATAGAACAGTTGTGGCATCTTTAATGGGCTGAAATGGTTTACTTAGCCAACATTGGGCATAAGATTCTCAATGCTTTTCAGGGAGCTTTTGAACAAATATTGGTTCACTGATGAAATCCAATGCTTTATTGGAGGACATGGAGACCCCAGTGACTGTCCTGCATCTGCAGCAGAATTCTCAAGCCATTTCTAGTGCAGCAGATTGTTGATCTGACTTGCCTGGCTGGTGGAACTAACAGTGGACACCCAACTGAGATGAGAAAGGGGCCCAGATGGTAACAATGTTTGGCTGGCTTATACCTGGAGCTTGGGATGGCCTGGGAGTAGCCCATCTAGCTAGGAGATGGCAGATGGGTTACTTATGCAACACTTGTATTACTGATTTACTCAGGCAATGTTGTATGTCTGTGTTTTGGCAATTAAACTACAATCCTTGATTTCCAATTTCTGCGTTTGTGTTTATTGTAGATCAGCTAGTATAGAATAAGAGAAGGATGCGAGGGAAGGCCAGATCATCAAGGCTGCCCATGTTCTCAGGAGGCAGCAGGACTGAATCTATGTTTGCAAGAGATAACACGGTGCCAGGTCTGACTGTCACTGCCCCACCACCGCCAAGCCACAGGAAGTGTTGGGGACCATTTGCAGTGATCCCCACATGGCAAACCAGACAGAAAATAAAATTGTCACTGGCTAGCGATCAGCTATATGGTGACCCCCCCCCAGAGAGGAAGAAGTCTCAGTGCAGAAGGGCAATTAAAGGAAAAGTGGGCATCATCTCTCCACTGATATCTCTTAATCTGCAGACATCACTCTCACTCACCCTCTTATTCTCATTTTGTCTACATGTTCTTCTGGTCACTTGTTTTATCTCATAGTTGAAATGGGGATAAGAAATATGTGAGACATTTCTTGCTCAGAGTGATTGATCTGAGCTGTGCAGCAAATAGGCCAGGCAGCACTAGAAGACTATGGGGAGTCACTCGTGTTTCTGGGTACAGTCACGCCTGAAAATGATGATCTAGCTGGGTCGCAGCAGAGGTTCAGGCAATGACTGCATTTGACTGGCTTATGTTTGGAGGTCAGGATGGGCTGAAGGTAGCCCCTTCTAGCTGGGCTACTTAATCATTTAAAAGTTTTAAGTGACTGTTTTTGAAGCCCCTGAAGCAAAACATTTTCCTGAAGCATGGCCAGTGTCAGGTTTTGCTGTATTTGAGGTGTTTTTATTTTTATTCACCAGGATGGACTGCTCAGGCACCACCATTGATTAGTTCAGCTAATGTCACACGTCTGTGTCATAACAATATAACCCAATCCTTCCTTTCCCGTTTGTGTCTGTGTTCATTGTAGATCACGTACCATTGGAATGGATCTTAAGAGGATAAGGGCAGGCTAGATAGCCCTAACTTCCCATCACATTTAATCCTAACATTCTCTTTTTTTAGCCAGAAAGAAAGCAATGATTCTGTTTTTTTTTTAATTTGGATAACAATGACTAGGATTTAGGCATAGGCACCTGCCTAGACCACCAAATATTGAAGGCACCAAATATCTACGCTAAACGGAAGCCTGATTCCAGTAGTTTTAGAACCATGCTCTGTGATTTCTCAGAGAGAAACCTCCTCTCCCCATCACTCTCCAGTCCTGCCTGTGGGCATCACCATCATAAATCTAGCTCTGATCATCTCCACCCTTTTCCTATTTTTAGAAAACAAACTAATCTCATTTTCTGTTGCAACAGGACAATAGATTGCGAAATGTAATAAATTATTGCAGCCTTAGAGATGTTCCACCCTACCTGGCTTGTTCTGTCCATGCTGGTTATGCAGCATTGGCAGTCAGCATTTTAAGTCATATATTCAGCGCTGCTGTACACGTGGAACCCGATTCCATAAAATGCATGTTAGACACACAGACACATCTAAACTAAAAACAAGCCCCGTTTGAACTTAATTCCGCTGGTCTGGAATCATGAGGTAGACGTGTTCAGCACGGCACGGGCAAAGCGCTATTCAACCGGTCCATGCACACATCTGGTACTCAGCCCATGCACAGGTGCAGGCACAGGCTATGCTAATGGAGAAATACATCCCCCATCAATATTATCAGACATGGGTAAATATTTCGGATGTCCCCGCAACCACTGCATTCTGAAAAGTTACACATTTTGGATTCTGCCTGTCTCCACGATGTGCCAGCAGATGCCACACCCCTCGAGAAAAACGTGCATCTCCTAAGGTGCCCTTCACACTGACAGTAGTTTGCTGATGCAAACTAGACATGAATACCAATGAGAAATGACAGCTGCTGCAACTTAGACCATATACCAGTCTTCCTCATGCTCTGAAAAGTGCTAGGTAAGCCCAGTGCACCCCAATATGGTACACAGAATGTAAATATGAACATGTATGTCAGGACATATCTTGCATCAAATGGTACGTGGCATTAGGAACTGGCCCCAGTGATTCCTGTCCTGGTTACCTTTACAAACACGCTTTAAACTGCTAGGGATAGACCCTTCCCAAGTGCACAAAACCCGGAACTAACCTTGGAATTCCCCATAGGATGCATAATATTGACGAGCAATAAATATGTATGCCCTTTTCATGCCTATAAAATAATTTGGTCTCTTTTCCTGAACGCGTAGCTTCCTAACCAAACAGTGTGATGGCGTTCATTGAAACATAAAGGGAAAAAACTTTAAAGCTAAGTATACTTGCAACTTCCTCCGTTTATATAATGTTCTACTGTTAAAAAAACTGTAGCTGAGTATACTATATTCTTTATCTTCTTCTGTTTGTTCAATGGTGTTCTACTATCCTCCAATGGTGCTCCCAATCAAAAAATTTTCTTTTATTTTCTTAATTTTCTTTTTCTTGTTTATACTATAATGAGAACCACTGGTGCTTATATTTAAAATAGTGTCAGGAGGTGTCAAATTCTGTGTTACTTCTACTCCTTTGAGCTCGACTCCCGTCTCTGAAATGAGTATAGAAATCACTTCAATGACCTCCACAATGATGAACTCTCTTCTATCAGAGGTTACCAAAACACACAAAATGTCTCAATCTTCTATGGTAACTTCTATCAATATTTGTATGATCCCGACGCTCTCCCCCAGCGCCAGTAGCATTTCTCCTGTTTGGGTTCTTCAGGGGATCATGAACCAAAAGGAAGCTGCCCACGTCCGAAATTTCAGTGTATCTCCTTCTCTTAACTTGCGTAATCAAACTGGAGAATGAAAGAACGCCGCGCATTCTCCAGTTTGATTACGCAAGTTAAGACCCGGCTGCGAACTCACCGCGGCCGGGCACAGACGCGCGCGGGCGAGCCGAGGGTGGGGCGGGGGGGCGGGGGGGCGGCGGGGGGCGGGCAAGAAGCCCAGATATAAAAAGCGCGCGCGGCGCGACTGCGGCCTCTTTCGCCGCTCTCTCCCCCCCACCTTCCAAGAGGAGGATCGACAATAAGCCGGAGTAACGACGATCACGGACAACCCGAACCGAACGGCAAGTAATACAAAAATAATAATAATGCTAATAAATGAACGCTAAAAGCCCGGGGGCATGAGGAGAGAGCGGGGGAGAGCTTAGCATAGGTTCAGGGGGTCCGGGTCAGCACGCATGGGTGAGAGCTAGCACAAGCCGCAAGCGGCAGAAAGAATACACAGAACCCACTTACCGGGAGTCAACACATGGTGCGGGGTTGATGAGGGCGAGCAAACCCGCTCACCGGGATTCGCACCAGGGGAGGCAGCATACGCAGCACTCCTCAGTCGAGGCTAAATCGCCGGTGATCCGGATGTCGGGGGGAGCTAGGCGGGCCACGTGGGGGAACAAAATATACTGCAGACAGCGAGCTCCCGTATTATTAAAAAAAAAAAAAAAAAGAGCAAACAAACAACTATCCAAAGAAAGGCACAACCAGGAGGGGTTAGTGGATCTATATAAATAACATTAAAATGATGATAGATAAACAAGAAAGACACCTTAAAGTGCCGGGAGTTACAAGTATGGAGGAACAACGAGGGAGGGAGGCTGCCATCTACTGGATAAGGGCGGTAGTGCAAGCAAGTAAAAATGTTTATGTTTCAGTACGGTTAAATCAAGGGGACGGGGAAAGGATACATGTTTCTGAGATTTCTCGATGGTATATGTTGAAACATAGGGATATATATGAATATGGTGATGTATTATGGAGGGACTGCCTGGATATATGTAGTGGGATTAATCTGAAGAAAAAAACATTGTTGTATATACATATATATAGTTAATTGTGATAGAGAGGGAGGTAGATGGATATAAACAATCAGTAGCTATGGCTATCAACCTATCATGGCCTCACACAGATGCTTAGAGAGGGAGACCGGGGTTAAGGGTGTAAAAGGACATATGGTAATGACATGCTCCATTGCCTCTGCATAGTAATTTGTTCTAGTTAAAAGATGCCAAGGAAGGAGACACAAAAGGCCCCCAGGGCACGTGGAAGCAAGACTACACAGAAGGCATCTCCAGCAACAAGAGCACAAGCAGAGGCTACCGCAGGCAGAAGAAGGACGCAGAAGACCACCCAGGACGCAACTCAACCCAGACGCAGCAATCGGAAGAAGGGGCCACAGGACACCGCAGCCCCTCCGCAGAGGCAGGGGCTGGACGACCTGCTTCAGAAAGTGCGGGAGCAGGTGGCTCAACACGGCCTGACCTCAGTTGGACAACGACTGGGGCTGACAGGCTTCACAGGGGAGGAGCTGCCGACAACGAGCAGCTGCGTTGCGACATCCAACACAGACCAGGGTAAGTCCAGGTGTGAGAAGGGGGTGCCAGAGTGGTCCAACTCATCATCTGACGAGGCCTCGTCTGATAGTGACGGGGACACCACATGGACACAAGTGATGCAATATGCTTTAAAAAGATTTAAGAGGAAGAAGAGTTCAAAGCAACCAAATCCCATAAGGCAGGCTTGGGCGGGGCAGAGTCAGAGGGGGGAGGATCTAGGGCGCGCGCCAACTGAGGCGTTCCAAAGAACGCAGATGGATTGGCGTGACTCCAGTCGTGATCCACGATGCGGAGTAAGCTCCCTGGCAGTGTCAGTCCCCAGAAAAATAAAAAAGCGGATCTGGAGACGGGAATTTATTGACATCTTCTCGCTCCTGCTTAGGGATCAGGAAGATGAATCTAGCAATGGAAAAGATAGGGATAAAAAGAGTGAGAGAGATAAGAAACCAAAAATTCCCAAGTCAATCAACAACTGGGTAACAGCATTCCATAGCTTTATGAGCGTGGTAATGGAGAAGGAACCCGAAGCGGGGCCATATTTGACTAAGTACCTGGACACCATCACCAGGGCGCATAAGCAATACGGGGGATGGGCCTGGCTGAACTATGATCTGAGGTTCAGGAGAAACATGGCCGACGATCCCACCATAGCATGGCATCACAGGATTCTGGACATGTGGACGGAAGAGATGGCGCCCAATAGACCCTTGTGGCAAGACGGGCTGCCACAGCACTTGCAGAGTACGCAATGGCAGCAGCCTGCGCCGAACACACAATGGCGGCCAGCCCATCAATGGGCAGGGAAAAAGACATGCAGACTGTACAATGCGGGGAGTTGTGCATGGCAGCCTTGCAAATTCAAACATTCCTGCTCAGTTTGCGGAAATGCACACCCCGCCTTCACCTGTAGGGCATCAAGGGAACCCAAGCCGTTCAGAGGGCTGCAGCAACGCTCAGCTGAGGGAGTTGGCCCCAACACCCATCAGGCTTGAGAATATGCGGCCATGGCTGAGAGCCTACCCTAAGCGAGAGATGGCTACCAGGATTGAAGACGGTTTCGCGAAGGGTTTCCGCATCCCATCCATGATAACACTAAAGAAAACACAAACCCGCTGTCTAAATAACCCACCATCAGTCCAAAAATATAATGACATCGCGCACAGCAAGATAGCAAAGGAAATAGGCAGGGGGCGAATAGCGGGCCCTTTCCAGTCACCCCCATTGCGGGACATCATCATCTCCCCATTGGGGGTCATTCCAAAAAAGGAACCGGGCAAATTCCGGTTAATACATAATCTATCATACCCAGAAGGCAAGTCAGTTAATGATTATATCGATCCGGCTTTATGCTCGGTGAAATATGCGACCATAGATCAAGCAATCATGCTTATACGAAGTAAAGGGCCGCGAGCACAGCTGGCGAAGGCGGACATTGAGTCCGCTTTCCGGCTATTGCCGGTTCACCCCGAGTCCTTCCCCTTATTGGGTTTCTCGTTTAATGGCCAATTCTACTATGATAAGTGCTTGCCCATGGGATGTGCTATATCGTGCGCTTATTTCGAGCAATTTAGTACATTCCTACACTGGGTAGTGGAGGACCTGGCGGGCCCCAACACGGTGGTGCACTATCTAGACGACTTCCTCTTCATTGGAAAAGACTATAATGACTGCCAAAGGATACTAGATATCTTTGTGCAATTAGCGCAGTCGTTCGGAATTCCATTAGCAAAAGACAAGACAGAGGGCCCGACGGGGATCATCACCTTCTTGGGCATCCAGCTAGACGTGTCAGCGCACAGGTCACGCTTGCCGGCTGATAAGGTGGTGAAGTTGAGGGGCGATCTGCAACTACTGCACAGCAAGCGCAAAGCGACATTGCAACAATTTCAGGCAATGTTGGGCCTGCTGTGCTTCGCATGCAGGGTGATACCCATGGGTAGGGTTTTCTGCCGCCGTATGGCATGGGCAACGAGAGGTGTCACAAAGAAGTACCATCGTATAAGGGTCACCAGGGAAATACGGGAAGACCTGCAGATCTGGCTACAATTCCTTCGCACCTTCAATGGCCTCGCCTTCTGGCAAGCGCGACCAGTATCTAATGCCGAACTCGATTTCTTCACCGACGCTTCGGGGGGAATAGGTTTCGGCATTTACTTTAAAGGGGCATGGTGCTCGGAAACATGGCCCATGGAATGGCAAGCGGAAGGGACCACCAAGGATATAACGTTCCTGGAGCTCTTCCCGCTGATGGTAGCGCTGCGCATCTGGGCACCCGGGCTGGCCAACAGGGCCATCACCTTCCATACCGACAACCTAGCAGTGGTATGGGCGGTGAACAGTATGAGAGCTAAGACGCCAAGGGTGGTAGCACTATTAAGACAAATAGTGTTGCTATGCCTGGTGAATAATATAACCCTGAGAGCGGAACATATTGAGGGCAAAAGTAATAACATTGCTGATGCTCTTTCTCGTTGTAAGATCAAGCTCTTTCACCAACTGGCGCCCAAGGCGGACGCAGTCAAGACAGCGATGCCTGGGAATATCTGGGAGTATGGACCACCGAAGTATGGGAGCTCCTGTTAGGCTCATTAGCTGAGAACACCAGACGTAAATATATCAAAGCATGGGAACAAGACCTAGCATTTTGCGGAGAAGCCCTGATAAGGCCAGAAGACAGCCTTCAAGTGGAAACGATCCTAAACTGGATTTTGCATTGCAAAAACAACGGCTACACAAAGGCAGCAGTCCAAGCTCGTTTGGCCGCAATATCATTTTTCGCAAAGGCAATGGGTAAACGAGGTCCGGCAGCCGAGTTTGTCATAAAAAAAGTAATGACAGGTTGGTCGTTGGGGCAGCCACGGAAAAGTGACCAACGCCGCCCGATCACCCATGCGATGCTACAGCAATTCATGGTGGCGACTAGTCAAGTGTGCTATGATGAGTACGAGACGAGGCTCTTTCGATGTGCCTTCTCCTGGGCTTTTTATGGGGCATTTCGGATAGGGGAGCTAGTGGCTGCTTCATCTGCAATGCAACAGACAGCTGGGGGGGGCATGGAAAAGCGCGATGTGAGCATACGCGGAGGGGCGGTGGTACTCCATCTGCGCAGATCCAAAACGGACAGGCAAGGAAAAGGGGCACAGGTGGTTTTGCAAGCGTTGCGCAACGACCACTCATGCCCGCTAAAAAATGCCTTAGCCTACCAACAAGTACGGGCACAATCAGAAAATCAATGGTTCGTGCATGCCAACGGCACCCCCCTATCACGCTTCCAATTCAGCAGAGTACTCAAACGAATAATAGAACTAACAGGACGGGATGCAAGCTTTTACGGCTCGCACTCCTTCCGCATTGGCGCTGCTTCAACGGCAGCCAGCATCGGGATGTCCAGGGAACAAATCATGCAGATAGGACGGTGGCGCTCGGATAGATACAAACTGTATCTACAAACTGTATATACAAACAGCTAGTGCCGTCCCTGAGGCAAAGGCAGAGATCTTGCGGGAACCCGGGGATGCTGGTGATCCACCTGGGGGGCAATGACCTGGCGTCCACACGCAGTGTGGAGCTCACCAAAAAGATGCAAAGGGATATGCTGACACTGGCAAACACCTTCCCAGGGACGGCGCTGGTATGGTCACACATCATACCGCGGCGTGTGTGGAGGGGCGAGAACTCACACAGGGCATTGGAGAGGACAAGACAGAAAGTGAACAAATGGATGGCCCGCTTCATGGCGGCGATAGGGGGATACAGCATCAAACATGACCTGATAGAAGAGCGATGCCCAGGATTGTATCGAGCGGATGGCGTTCAGTTGTCAGATATAGGAATGGACATCTTTCTGTGCGACGTTCAGGACATGGTGGAACTGTTATGGCGGAAGCAGGCGTTGGCCACAGCGGCATTTTGAAAAGTGGGGCCCCGTCAACAAGCGAGGGTTCGCTGTTGTCAGGGATGGCAGAAAAATGCACCCGGTGAGAGAGAACACAGCCTAGGCTTTAAGTAAAGGGGGACAGGGGGCAGGAGAGAAACACGGACCTGCCCCCCGGAGAGAGGGAGAAGGCGACAAGAACACCGTGCAGAGGGCCCCTTGCCTTGCTTTGACGGCGGGCAGAAAAGGGGGGTAAAGGTAAGAAAGGTTGCCAAGTCTGCTTGAACGGCAGGCGTAACAGCTTTTCGGATGATGGAGATAGAGAAGAACGAGGACCGAGGAAAAGCTTTGACGGCAAATTTCCTCCGGCCACTTACAACGACTGTGGGACATGGGCTGTGTCTCTCGAGGGGGCAGAAAGAAGTGGGACAGTGTTTTGTGGATGTTACGTGCATGCTGTGGCCAACAGTTTTGATTGTACTGTTAATAACCATTGTTGACAAATAAACAGAAATAGGTTGTTGAAAGAAAAAACATCTGGAGAAGTGTGATGACTTATTGGGGGGACAGGAGGGGGGGGAGGTGACAGGGTAGGGGTAGGGAAGAACCCGAGGCGGTCATGCCAGTCGCGCGGCTGAGACCCGGCTGCGAACTCACCGCGGCCGGGCACAGACGCGCGCGGGCGAGCCGAGGGTGGGGCGGGGGGGGGGGGGGCGGGGCGGGGCGGGCGGGCAAGAAGCCCAGATATAAAAAGCGCGCGCGGCGCGACTGCGGCCTCTTTCGCCGCTCTCTCCCCCCCACCTTCCAAGAGGAGGATCGACACCCTCCCGACCCGCCCTAATTAGAAAGGGGGGGGAATAGTCGCGGCATGTGCGGCAGCAGAAAAATGCACCCGGTGAGAGAGAACACAGCCTAGGCTTTAAGTAAAGGGGGACAGGGGGCAGGAGAGAAACACGGACCTGCCCCCCGGAGAGAGGGAGAAGGCGACAAGAACACCGTGCAGAGGGCCCCTTGCCTTGCTTTGACGGCGGGCAGAAAAGGGGGGTAAAGGTAAGAAAGGTTGCCAAGTCTGCTTGAACGGCAGGCGTAACAGCTTTTCGGATGATGGAGATAGAGAAGAACGAGGACCGAGGAAAAGCTTTGACGGCAAATTTCCTCCGGCCACTTACAACGACTGTGGGACATGGGCTGTGTCTCTCGAGGGGGCAGAAAGAAGTGGGACAGTGTTTTGTGGATGTTACGTGCATGCTGTGGCCAACAGTTTTGATTGTACTGTTAATAACCATTGTTGACAAATAAACAGAAATAGGTTGTTGAAAGAAAAAACATCTGGAGAAGTGTGATGACTTATTGGGGGGACAGGAGGGGGGGGGGAGGTGACAGGGTAGGGGTAGGGAAGAACCCGAGGCGGTCATGCCAGTCGCGCGGCTGAGAGAAGGAGATACACTGAAGTTTCGGACGTGGGCAGCTTCTTTTTGGTTCATGATCCCCTGAAGAACCCGAACAGGAGAAACGCTACTGGCGCTGGGGGAGAGCGTCGGGATCATACAAATATTGATAGAAGTTACCATAGAAGATTGAGACATTTTGTGTGTTTTGGTAACCTCTGATAGAAGAGAGTTCATCATTGTGGAGGTCATTGAAGTGATTTCTATACTCATTTCAGAGACGGGACTCGAGCCCAAAGGAGTAGAAGTAACACAGAATTTGAGACCTCCTGACACTATTTTAAATATAAGCACCAGTGGTTCTCATTATAGTATAAATAAGAAAAAGAAAATTAAGAAAATAAAAGAAAATTTTTTGATTGGGAGCACCATTGGAGGATAGTAGAACACCATTGAACAAACAGAAGAAGATAAAGAATATAGTATACTCAGCTACAGTTTTTTTAACAGTAGAACATTATATAAACGGAGGAAGTTGCAAGTATACTTAGCTTTAAAGTTTTTTCCCTTTATGTTTCAATGAACGCCATCACACTTTTCATGCCTATGGCCTATAAGTGCGCTCATTCTGCTGCTATGCACGCCTCCTGGCAGATCGCTTCTACTGTATCTGTGCCCTTCTTTTCTACTTCCAAATCCAGACTTTGCTCCTTTCACCTTGCTTTTTCTTATGCCTGGAGCGAGCTATCTGAGTCTGTACATCAGGTTTCTTTTCTGACCCTTTCCAAATCCAGGCTGAGCGCTCACCTCTTCATTGCGCTTTTGGATCTGATCTGCCTAAGCTCCCTTGTCTTTCCTTACCATTGTCCCTAAATGTATCCTGTCCACAGCTGCTATATTGTCTGTCTAGATTGTAAGCTCTGCTGAACAGGGACCATCTTTTACGTGTGTGTGTGTGTGTGTGTGTGTGTGTGTGTGTGCGCAGCACTGCCTACGCCTTCTAGCGCTACACAAATGAGCAGTAGTTCTGGCTATAGCATCTGATTCCCACATATCTGGGTGCTGGCATTTCTCACAGCATCTACACCTGTCCCATTGCAGTGTATATCGGTCTGTATACATCTGCTTTGTGTGGGGCAACCCTGTTTGCCTTCCCACAGTCTGCTTTGAGGCATCTATGTGGGCATGGGAGGGGGGATCCCTGTTCCTTCATATCCATGTAGCCAGCCTCCAGATTTATCACCACTCTCACAGCTTGCATAGATCCTGGACTGGGGAAGGATGTAGGCCTCTTGGCACACTCTGGGGGACGTTGGCACAACACCAGTCATATCTCCCAGTGCCGGCACAGCTGATGTATGGCTGCCCTATCACACTGGCACCTGGTGGCACTGCAGTCATCAATATGGTCCAGGTACCGGCCAGCCATTCATGTCCTCCCTGAATTGCAGATCAGCACACCGGATACTCCCATACTACCTCCACACCACACACTCTCACTTGCACTCACAAAAGACATCATTTTGCCAAACCAGACTTATGACTAACAGCTATTATGTCATAATGGCATGACATCACAGGACTACACATATGATCTCCCTTTCTCACTGCAGCATGATTTGTTTCCGGACTCACTCCCATACTATTCTTACCTCAGTGGTCCCAGTTTTCAGAACACAGGATTTGTTAGGGTCCGCTGTTTTAGTACAAACAGCATATTTCAACATAGCCTGAATAAACACTATTAACATTTCTGTAAGTGTGTTTATTAATGTTTCTTTACCTTACAATATTCCCTCACCTCTGCTTTCTGTTCTTTGTAACTGCATCTTATGTTTTTACAAACTGAAGTCACACCAGTTCAGCACATACTTGTCACAACCATTCTTCTCTATGGGACAAATTGAAGAGCACAGCAGAATATTTTCTAAATCCTGGCCTTATTCCACATTTCAGCAGGAATAACGTAGACACGGTGACGGAATTTAAAACAGCATGGTACAAGCACAGCGGATCCCTTTACAGCAATAGGATAAAAACAAAATAAACTGAACCATCTAACTTCTCAACAAATAGGAGTGTCCTACATGGAGTGGTGGGTCCACCCCTAAACAAAGACATGGGGAGGGGTGGCCTGCATAGAGCGACAGGTGCACCTACTATTGCCGTATTGCTGGGCAGACTGGATGGACCATGCTGGTCTTTATCTGCCGTCATTTACTATGTTACTATGTTACTATGGTTAGGCTCTGTGGCATTGACCCCTTGGTGCACAACCCCGATATTCAATGTCGTTGCCATGACATTGAATACCCGGGATTAATGGTGAGCAGGCAGGGCTATGTACCGTAGTGGCGCATAGCCTGCCCAGAAGAAAACCGGGCCCTACATGTCTCCATGGCTGACCATGCCCCCATTTTGCCCCTTCTGGGCATGTTCTGAGAATCCCATGTCAGTGCCATGTACGTGCCTGATAGCAGCGTTTGAGAATATGGTGGGGGCATTTTCAGCACATAAACATCTCTGCCGCATGTACAAACCCTTTATTGGTGTTCTGGAATGATCCCCTCCATAAGGAGGATGTTCAAAGGCTGAGCTGGATTGTCAATGGCACTAATAGAGTTAGTGCTGCTGGATGTTCACAGGTGTAACTGCTACATGCCCCGATGCTAAGTGTACAGCACTGGAGTTCTGGGGGTGTTCTGGGAGGTGTTCTGGGGGTGGAGCAGAGGTGACGCCCATTGCTAACCAGGCAGTAGCAATACTGAGTTGCTGCCCAGTTAGTGGCACATGGGTAGAGTAAGTACAGTAAATTCTGACCTCATTTTACCCGTGGAAGCTAACCAGGGAGTGGATCGATATCACCGCTGCCCAATTAGCTTCCAGCTTCTCCAGCGACCCAATGGCCCTGACATTGCATATCCAGGATTAGTCTTCAGCAGCGATGGCTAGCCATTTTACATGTGCTAGCCACTGCAATGGAATATCCTCTTCCTCCCCCGTAGACCATGGTGTTCAATATGTTTATTCGTTGCTGACCACTGTTGCCAATGTCCTTTTACTTTACACCTGCTAGTCAGAAGACCTAAACTACATGGATAGCTTATTAAGATAGCAGCTGAAAACCATTATTACCCAGACGATATTGCTGCTTCTCCCTCATGCTGCCCCCCCACTGCCCCTCCACCCTACAGATAGACTGAAACTATGTCTAGCTGCTCTGCCACTAACACCATCTGTATAGCAACTGAAAACACATTGGTAGCATTTGATATGCTTTCCAATCTCTGGTAAACCTACATGTATATTTAAAAACGGACCCCATTTTTTTCTTCCTAAGTCTAATTCATTTCATACCTCCACACGATATTGCTGTATTGTCTTCATTTTTATGTTTAGGAACCTTTTGCTTAAGTGATAGTGCCTACTAAGGAGGATCCATCTATCTGTCCATGTGAATTGCCTTGTTGCCACTTGCACCTATAAGCAGATGCACTGGGCTCCCTTAAAGTAGGGCAGAATGGTGCCAGATACTGAAAACAGGTGAGAGTCTCCAGGACCCTTGGCACAGAGAAGGAAAAGCGTCCTAATCCTTCTAGCATGGAGCAATAACAGTGACGCTGAAGAACTGGCAAGAGTCAATATCCTCTACCAGCACAGTGACCACAGCACTGTTCAAGAGCCAGCAGGAGTTCCTAGATCCTGCTAACATGGAGCTCCTACAGTCCTGTCAAAGAAGTGATGGGATCCTCCGGTTCCTACAGCATGGTGCGGCTGCCCACCGCCGAAAGGAAAGGGTGCAATGAGGGGTGGGGCATGAAAGAGGGGGATGGATTAGAATGAAGAGAGCAATATGGGGTGGGACAGAAGGGAAGGGGTGGAGGTAGAGATGCTCCTTTTTATGAACAATATTTTAGATACGTTTTTTGATTGTCCATTAAAAGGTTTCAATCTATTAAGAATCATACAAATAGCTTGTACTATTCAGTACTGTTATTATATGGACTACAAAAGCAATTTATGTTTTTGTTTTGTGGAGAGGGGCAGTGGAGAAAATGACAGCAAATCGTTATTGAAGAAAAATCAACCAGTAGGGTGCATTCCCTTGGCTCTTGCATGTTTGGTTCATATCATGAAAGTAATATTATAAACCTTTGTTGCACATAAAGGGCTTCCTATCAAATTAGATCACACCTAAAATGACCAAGCGGTGCAAACATGTATGTAGTTGTAAGTGTGCTCAGAGGAGGAGCTTAGACAGAGCATGACAGAGTTGCAATTATTCATGTATTGTAAAAAAATATGCATGTAAAGTAAGAAGTTGATTATGATTGGCGAATTCAAAAATCGTAGGTGGCAGGGACCTATGTGCCAAAGTCCCAACTCTTGACTAATTAGCAATAACTGACTACAAGTCCAATGAGTTTCACTTTCTGATTGTCAATCTTATCTCGAGTGCATGAACACTGATGTTGCCTTTCCATTGCCCAGTAATTCTTCCGAGGTAATATTCTCTTTCCCCTTCCCCATTGCCAATTCAAGCCCTCCCTTAATATACTGTACAATGCAGTGCAGGAAAAAGCATCTACTAATATCTCTTTTCTTTTTGGTCATTATTCCTCTTTCAGGGTCCCACCAGTGAATGAAAGAGAAAGAGTAACTATCACGTTTGAAACTATACCCTACAAAGCGGGCGAAAAACAACTGTTGGTCAACTTCACAAGTGACAAGCTACATGATGTTAAAGGATTTGTGAAAATCATGGTGACGGATCCAAATGAATCATAATTTTCCTTTTTACGCATCATTATTTTCAGATGGCAAACCAGGAGCATACGGTCCCTCAAATTTCTGCATTGAATTTCTAACCTTCACTTAACTGCTGTAACTAAAACAAATCCTTTCTTGAATGTCTATAGTTTCATGTCTATAGTTAGCTTGCCTTGGAAACGCTATGGCACTATTAGTTTGAAGTACTGAGATACATGATTGTTCAGGGAACTAAAACCTCCCTGAATGCTCATCATGGGTGGTGCTCCCTGATCAAACACTGTGGCTGAAGTTGGTTTATGGGTGACTTTAATTCCTCAATAACTACAGTGGGATAATAATATCAACCAGCAATCTATACAATTTGAGCTCCCTGGACAGCCTTTTATTTGATGTTTGTGATTTTCTTCTCTTATTTTTTATTTTATTTTATTATTTTTTTTGTTGGGCTTCCTGCTCAATCAGTACCATCCTATATTGGATTATGCTATGATGAAATACAGATTGAACCCTTAATTCATATATCCAAGTGTAACTTCTTATTCCAAATGATTAATTATTGTTGGACACCCCATACATATCACTCAGTAGCCAAGCATACCAATTCAGCAACTACAGCCCTTTCAAAACAGTGCATACCTTTATTCTCAAGCCATTTAATAGTATGATAAGTTTTTCTTTGTATTCCTTCAATTAAAAATTTGGCAAAGCCAAAACTCAGAGTCACTGCAACACTCAAATTGCTACCAGGAAGCAAAAGGTATCCTCTTCACACAATATATCCAATGTGCCATAATAATAATATATCAATTTCTCTTCTTACCATTATATTTATCACAACTTCTTTTACACTTCATATCCTCAAACTGATTAACCCAACACTCGCCTGAACAATCATAACTGAGAATAAAGGTATGGACTGTTTATAAATTTAATCATTAAAAAAGGTCCTACTTGGTGCCTTGGTATGCTTGAAGACTTGTGACTACAGAATGAAATGTATTGGCTGTCCAACAAACATAAATTTTTTTGAATAAGAAGTTAAACTTGGACATATGAATTCTTAGAAGAGCTTAATCTGTATTTTTATACAGTAGTTTGTAGAGTATTGACTGTTCAAGATCATGGTTTTTGTTACTCTCATGCTACCATGATCCTTTTTCAGAATTACCCAACCCATTTTTAAATATTTTCTTCCAAATATTTTTTCTGACATCTGCCATGTTTTTGCATTTCCTTTGCTGGGCGCATGCAATATAGTTTATGATGTTAAGTCCAAGAAAACATAGTCAAAAAGTGAGACAACACAGTCTGCTGCGAAAATCCTGAAAATGGAAAAATCACTTTATATTCTCTGCATTTACCAGCTGAAAGTATTAAGTGCTTCCTTTCTCTATCCTTTCATTGACTTCATACTGTATCAGTAAATAATTGATGGATAGTTATAAAAGTGGTGTAGTCTGGCTTTGTTTTCTCAAAAAATAGAATATTCGGTTCTGCTTTATAGATTTTCAACTGAACAAGACTTAAGGGTGGAAACAAAGTTTTAAAAAAGCTACAAAGAACGTTGTTTTTTCCCTTAAGAAGAAAAAAAAACAATCATCAATTAGATGTGGTTGGTGCATAGAGTATTATGAGAATTACATTCTTTGAATGCCTGGAAATTATTTCAGGGGGAAGTTCATTCCTGTTAACAGTCTTTCCTAATGGTAGCAAGTCATCGCTTTACAGTATAAATCCCTGGGTATATTTGGACAGTCCTTCGGTGTGCCATGAGCTATCACAAACTTTATTTCCCTAGGTCAAAAGACCTAATAGGATCAAATAGGACTACATTTTCCTACTTTCCTAGGGACAGGGAGAGTAATGGGATACCGGGGCCCTGAGGGAAGAAGCTCTAAGAGTTTGTAAAGGAATCACGCAGGCTGGATTTCCCTAGGCAGATTAATATCATAGCAGATCATTCTTCTGATTCCTCTCAGTTCTTATCTTTTATTGCAGGTAGTAGTCGGTACTCAGTAGCATTTGCAGAGTAATCATGGGCTTTGATCAGCTTTTTACCTTTACAACCCTGTTGAAATTTTGCTTCCTCCCAAGCCAACAGATACCAGGTACCAAGTTCCAAAAGGAGATTTTAAGCTTGTCCGGGATCTCTAGTAACTCTATCCTGTTGTAGTATGGGATCTGCAGCACAGATTTCAATGGGTAGAATCAGGGACTACAAATCCCACACTGCTTTGAGGTGTAAATTCAAAACCAGCACTGGACAAAAGGCTTACCTCCTGGTAACTTGGAAGCTTGTACCTCCTTTAAACTGGCCAGCCATTGGCTTCCTCAAAGCACACAGAGAGTTCCCACATCCTCCTTCAACTTAGGAATTCCACCACTCAGCCAAGAAGTCCTTTCTTTCAGGTTAGATAAAACAGTAGCCTATGGCCCGGTATTCATCTGTCTGTACCTTCAAAGGGCTATTCACCGATCTCTAAACCGGATATTCAATGCCGCGGTGACAGTATTGAATATCTGGTGATCGCTAACAAAACTAACCAAGCAGAAGCAATATTGGATGCTGCCCATTTAGCTCTGGCACCTTAAAGATAGGCTAGGTAAACCCTCGCCTATCTTTTTTTTTTTTGGCCCAAAATCCCAGCACATCTTTAATACGGTTCCATGTTGAAACCTAATCAAACATACTGACAATATAGTTCCGATTAACAATCAAATGTTGCAGAAACATACCAAATTGTAGCATTTAGTTTACATTTTTGAACAACTTCTTAAGTGTCTTAAAGTGTTAGCTGCCCCTTTAGCCCAGAGAAGAAAACCCAACAAAAAAGGGCACATTTTAACCCCTGCCCCGTCATATGATCAGTCCTAATAAGAATGCCTAAAACTGGAAAAACATCATCCCAAAACCACCCAAACCCAGGGGGGCTATGCACAAAACTTAATGGGTGAGCCCACCAGGGCAAGATAGACATGGAGGGCAAAAGACCTAATACTTCCGGTCTTCTATGTCACTCAAAATATCACGCTCTGTAAAAGAAAGAAAGAGAGAAAACAGAAGAAACATCTCAGCGAGGATAGTACCCTGGAGCCCCTTCACACAATACAGAATGGATGTCCCAATATATAACAATGTTACATAATGAAATGTCGCTCCTGCATGGATAAGTCTTGATAAATTGGAAGACTGAGTATCAAAATGGCAGATGAAATTTAATGTGGACAAGTGCAAGGTTATGCACCTAGGGAAGAACAACCCAAACTATGGTTACACAATGCAAGGTTCCACATTAGGAACTACCACCCAGAGATTTAGGCGTCATTGTGGATACCATGTTAAAACCCTCAGCCCAGTGTGCAGTGGCGGCCAAGAGAGCAAATAGAATGCTAGGTATGATAAGGAAAGGAATGGAAAATAAAACAAAAGATATTATAATGCCTCTATATCGTTCCATGGTGAGACCGCACCTTGAATATTGTGCGCAATTCTGGTCGCCGTATCTTAAAAAGGATATAGCGATTTTAGAAAAGGTTCAGAGAAGAGCCACCAAAATGGTAAAGGGGATGGAAGGATACTCCTATGAAGAAAGGCTAAAAAGGTTAGGGCTCTTTAACCTGGAAAAGAGACGGCTGAGGGGAGATATGATAGAAGTCTATAAATTAATGAACGGAGTGGAACGGGTAAACGTAGATCGATTGTTTACCTTATCAGAATATAGAAAGACTAGGGGACATGCAATGAAGCTACAGGGTAAACTATTTAAAACTAATAAAAGAAAATATTTTTTCACTCAACTTGTAATCAAACTCTGGAATTTGTTACCGGAGGATGTAGTAAAGGCTGTTAGTGTAGCTGGGTTTAAAAAAGGTTTGGACAAGTTCCTGGAGGAAAGGACAATAAACCGTTATTAAGAAGGGGCCCAGGATATCAATGCTTGAACCAATACAAGCATTGTGGAACCTGTGTCCCTTGGGGAAACTGCTAGGTACTTATGATCTAGATTGGCCACTGTTGGAAACAGAATACTGGGCTTGATGGACCTTGGTCTGACCCAGTATGGCAAATCTTATGTTCTTATGATAAGTCGCTTTTACACGACCTCAGACCAGTCAAACGCCCATGATAGCAAGCGCCATAAAATTGTAGCAAATAAAAGTTTCAGAAAGACTTTCACCGCATCACCACCAGCTCCTTAGCATCTAGAAATGCAGATAACTCTCCAGGATTATCAAAAGTCTTGGTCTGGTTATGCAGCATGACTCTCATGTGAGCAGGATATAGCAGTCCAAAATGAGCATGCAGTTGCACCAAGCGTTGACGCAGTGCCAGAAAACCTTTTCTCCAATCCACTGTCGCCTTCGCAAAGTCTGGGAAGAAGAGGAGTTTATGTCCCTGATATTCCAAAGTTGAAAGTGCTTTGGCTGCTCCCATTATTTGCAAAACTTGCTGAAAACATAAAACTTTTAAGATGATTGGGCATGGATGCTTGCCCATGACCACAGACTGAGTAGGCACTCTATGGGCACACTCGATCTCAAACGGCATAGCAAACTGCAACTTTAACACACCTGAAATCATGGCCTGCAAAAAGGAAACCAAGTCAGGACCCTCTGCTCCCTCAGGAACTCCTAGTATTCATATGTTATTCCGCCAAGAGCAATTATTACCGTCTTCCACCTCTCTTTGTAATGAACGTATCAACTTGGCCTGCTTTTCAACAGCCTCGAGCATTTCTCCATGTGAAGCCACCACATTCTGCACCTTCTCCAAGCAAGCCGTATTTGACTCCAAAGAGTATCGCAAAGCATTGATTTCTTCCTGCATTGCACATAGCAATTCTCCATTAGCTTTGACTAAGTCCTTAACCGCCCGAATCTCAGCCAGGATCTCCTGCAAGGTCTCAGGACAATCTTGGATGCCCACCATCTTGTGAGGCGAGAGAGGTTCCGTCTTGATTCTCTTCGCACTAGCATTTTGGGATATTTGATAATCCAGCCATGTCTGTTTGGAGCCAGACTTTTCCGGGATCGAATGGTATCAACGTAGGTAGGAACTATTTGATTAAAGATTGCCGAAGTCAGGATTCTTGTCTATTGCCCTCCGGAGCACAGCTCTTACATGTCCATCTTGACCAGAAACCAGGCTCCACCCCCCCCCCCCAACCCTCACCTATCTTTAAGGCATAGATTGTTAACCGGGCAATATCACTGCTGCCTGGTTAGCATCATTCTCCGCATTCGCTCCACCCCAGAATGCCTCCAACATGCCCCAGTGATAATCGAATAGCATTCAGGGCATGGAGGGGACTTAGATGGGGATATTCAACGGCACTAAATGTGTAAGTGTCGTTGATTACCCCCTTATAAGGCACTTACACGGTTTACTAAGCTGTAAACCATGTAAATGCTGTTCATATATTGGGTCTCTAGTGGTTAAAACACTGGCTTAATAACCAAAATACCAGAGTTCAATTCCTACTAGCACTCCTTGTGGCCTTGGGCAAGTCACTTAACCCTCCATTGCCTTGGAAGAAAAGCCTGGCAATTTACTTCCGGTCACACTGCCAAGAAAACCCAGGAGCTTCTGGGTCACCAGGAGTCAGCACTGACTCGAAGGCACACATTGCATTTTGCAAAACACAATTACTGTACAATCGCACTTCAGTGTTCCTTAGGATTTTGCAGCCAATATCAATCCTGGCGTATGCATTTGGCAGGTATGACAGAATTGCTGCCAGTCTGGCTTATCCACCAGGCAAACCAGCAGATTTGGGAGGGGGAGGGGGAACAAAGCTAAACAATAGATACTGATAGTTAGGGGGCATAAGGCTTAAGGTGTGTCTAGGGTGTCTAGAATGCCAACACCTTGAACCAATTCTGGGACAGGCACCGACTGCTGCAGGAAACTTATTATCTGACTCTTTGGTTGAGTGGCTGTTTCCACTGAGCAGCCCACACATGGCTTCCATGGTCTCCTCCTCTGAACCTCATAAACTGGATTCCTCATGTAAACCACACTCCATCCAATCCACAGTTCGAGCCTTCTCCTGCTGCTGCATTTCTGTCTCCATCCCAAGAATTCTACCTGTGCTGGACTGCTGGGTGAAAGCCCCACTTTCCCTTTTCTCAAGGCCCTCGATATTCCAGAACTCCCTATGGGTATTCAGCCTGCCCCACCAAAGTAGGAAAATATAGTCCTATTGGACTCTCTTAAGTCTCCTGCCCTACACGCTATAGCACTGTCTTTTCTTAAAGGTCAAGGTGTCCCCTTTCCTTCACAGCATCAAATAAGAAAATAAACTTTCTAAAGCAGAAAATGATTAGAACTTAAGGAAAAATGTAAATTCTTGCTATTGAATTCACAGTTCCATGTGTAGCTAGCATTAGGCATGTTCCCCGCCATTCCCAAGCTAAGACAGTGGAAATTATGACCTGCAATCCAGTTCTCAGATCACCACCCTCAAAAGAAAGAAGAAACTCCATTTTCAAGGCGATCACAAGGTAAATATAACTAAAACAGGGCTTGCCCTTCCACTACACGGACTAAGCATCCATCTAGGATAGCAGGCTTCAAGAGGTGGTAGAGTGGCATCTCCCCCTTGTCCCTTCCTCCTACCATTGATGCTGCTGCAACTGCCACCCTAGATCCAAGCAGGAGACCAAATAATTGCGCTGCAGATGCAGCAGCGCAGTTCCTGGCAAACTCTTTAATGCTTCTCTCAGTGGCTGGCTATTCAGCATATGTGCATTTAAGGCCTTATGCATTCTGCCCACAGGTCAGCATGGTCAAGACACTGCAGACCTCAAGTGCATACATGCATAGATGCTGAAAGACCAACTGCTGATAGGAGCGTAAAAGAACTTTCCTGCTACTGTGCCAACGCTATTCTGCCCCTTCCCCCCTGCTGTCTGATTTTGTTGCCTCTTGGACAGGTAGGGTGGTGGGGGTGGCAGCAGCAATAATAGGGAGAAGAGAAGGGGGACATGCTGGACACCTTGGGATGGAGGGGAGATGTTAGAGACCTGGGTGGAGGTTGAGAAGGGGAGATGATGGACTACAGATGGGAGAGGGGTGGGGACAGGGGAGCAGTAGGTGAGGGCACTTGGCTGCTGGTTCACCAATGAAGTCAGATGCCCATTGACCGGCCCTAAACTACAGTGATCTCCTTAATTTGTCAAGGCTATAGTGGTCAAGGAATTAGGAAGAAGTGCCTGCAAGCAGGCAGTCCAGTTATATCCTCCGGTGATGGGAAAAAGAACACAGCAATTGTCCAGTTGAAGTCTTCCAAATAATCTTTTTGGTAGCTCTTGCAAACTTTCCTGGCTCTGTTTCATGGTTTGTTTTTTTCCAAACAAGATATGATAGGTAATGATTTCCTATAGTCAGATGTAAACTTTGCAAAACAGAATCTTCATAACCGCCTAATGTTGGGGAAAAAAGCCTAATCTATGACTAAAGATACTTCAGGATTTTGGTGAATAAAAGCTTTATTGTAACTCAGAATAGGCCAGCTGAAAGTAGTAGTAAGCTTTCAAATATTTCTTGAATGTTTTAAATGACGATTCTTCTCTATGATACAGGTGTAGAAAATTCCAAAGGTAGGGAGTCAGGCAGTAGAAAGCTCTAGTCCATGTAGATTCTGATCAAGCAGGATGCATTGAAGGAACTGCAAATAAGTGTGCATTTAGGAATAGGAAAATTCTGGAAGGTGGATAAAGCAGTCGGAGACTGGTCAGATATGGTGGAACAACAAAGCAGGGAGGCGCAGCAGCAGTTGGTGTCTAAAATCCTTTATTGGTGAGGTGCCCCTACATGTTTCAGCTTTGCCTTCATCAGGGGGTCAAAAGCCTCAAAACACATACCATAAATAACAATTAAGAGCACCAACAATTAAAAACAATAATAATGTCATTAATTAAAAAAGGGGGAACTCATGATATAGTCCAAGGCAATCAAGTGATGAATAATTATAAAAATAACAAATGATCATAAAAACAATTGTTAATAAGTAAAAGAATAAGAAATGTGATTCGATTAACTCAATAACTCTTGAGCTATGTATGTGAATTTATTAAAAGGCAGACCCATCTAAATCGAAAAGAAATGAACAATATGGGTGGATGTAAGTGTATATATGTACTATAATTGGGATGTCATGGTGCAAAGTATAATACCATGAACTCGTATAGTCTTTGGAATGGTACACGTTACAATCAGAAACGAGAGTAAAGACCACACACGGGAGTTCGTATAAGATAACATGTTTCTCTTTTACTGTATAATAAGGCATCAGCAGTAAGTTTAACTTTGTAAGTAAACTAGCCAAAGGAAACTACGCACCTGACTCATCGAACTTCTGTGCGGTAAATCTCTTCGTGCTGCACAAAGTGAAAGAATGCCCCAGTGAGCAGCCCTACTTTTAAAAGACTTTTCGCATCACATCAAAGCTAAAGGGCAGCCATGTGAACACTGGAAATAATTGAGGACCACAGTTGTTGTGCCAAGAGGGCATATCGATTATGTATATTATATTATTTTATTATACCAGAAGTTAAGTGAATGAAGGAATGTGTATATTTCTAAGCCGATATTGAACAAAGTCTGAGAGCATGATTCTCATTTGTATAAGTATACCATGAATGTGTTTTAATATTATTGGCATTCCAAAGAGAAACAGACAATCACATTCTTAAGCATTATAAGATCATCTTATAAACATCTTAATAAAACACTGTCAGATGATGCCCAAATATATTTAATTAAACAATGACGGAAGCTCCAATCGGCGGTTGTGCGCTGCCCTAGGGGCACTCAGCTGGTATGGGAAAATGAAGCTGGACCACTGTCAACCCCGGAACTTTGGGCTTCCTTCTGGGGTTCCCAAATACGGATATCAAGGTCGGCGCCCTTGACACAGATGTTGTTTTTTTTAGCGCATCGCGCTTACCTGACCCCGGTTAGGACTTCCAAGTGGCAAGAGCATAACGACGATCGATGCTGGTCGTGTGGTACAGCTCCAGGAACCTTCTCACATATGCTATATTACTGCCCACAGCTGACGGCCTACTGGTATGGAGTGTGGCGGCGAATACAGCGGCTGTTAGGGGTAGCCACGCCCCTAACTTTCCGGATTGTTATATATAAATCCATAATGGATGTGCCGGGCCTCCAAAAACAACACCATGCTCTGTTCAATTTGCTTCTGAGTTTAGCATTAAAGGTTGTCTTGAGTCACTGGAAGTCTTTCAGTTCATTGAACGTAGAATACTGGTGGAACCTGGTATGTTATCATCGTTCCTGTGAATCGATATATGTTCAACAGAACCCTTCTTTTCACCGACTACTCAACAAGTGGGACACCCTTGTAACGTACTGAAAGCACGGGATAAGCTACATTCCCAATCGGAGGTTGGTGTTCGTGGTCAGCCCCCCCCCCCCCCCATCTCCTTCCCCTCTGGTATGCTAAGATATCCTTAGTAGAAATTTGGCATGTACCTGTCTGTGTTAGCCATGGTTTTGTATAGTTTCCACTTTGACTATGTTGTTATGTTCAGATGTGTTATTCAAATGCTAAATAAACTTTAAAAAAAAAAAAAAAAAACAATGACGGAAGGCAGGGCGGGGGAGAGGAGAGGAAGGAGGTGTGGCGGAGAAAGAACCGCATAATATGAGCTGAATTGGTTATGGCTATAAAATTGTGGCATTGAAGAACTAATAAACATTAAACCAGGGTTCCATGCAATCACTATTATTTAAAGAGCAATTGACGATGGTGTGATAAATTCATTAGTGTATTAGGACAGTCCTATCCAGGGTGTGTCTTGTTACAATGGTTACAATAGTTAAATGCAATGCAAGGATCAGTTAAAGTATACCCTTTAAGAGTTTATTATAACAATGTAATCAAATACGAGTAAAAAATGTATTGGCATTATAAAATATATGCGTAAGAAGCCACCAGGGGGAACCATAGTTTGACCTTAAGACAATAATAAAACTAAAAAAAGAGGCCGTATGAGCTAAAACATATTTTAAGAAAGAGCCTCTAAGACAATGTTTGGGTACATTAAAACTGTCATAATTATAAATGAACTCTGCACAATCAAGATTAAAAACTGTTAGTGTTAAGAATAAACAGTATGAGAACATAGTGCTCTGTATGAGTAGATTACAGTCCAGAGTATCCTATCATCTGGATGGAAATGTTAAAAATTAAAAGTAATAAAAAACAAAGAACAAAACTAAAAGCTAATTGATAGTAAAAATATAAATAATTTTAAAAAGTGAATGTACCAATGATTAAAAGCAATTAAAACCTAATAAAACAAGGGGAAGTTAAGACTGTTAAAAATGAATAAGACATAATAAAAATAGAGTCAAAAATTAATTTCAATATGCTGGATTCCAGAGTGATAATTTCATTTATTTATTTGTTTAACTTCTCTTCTATACCGCGCTATTCATTATCAGTGCGGTGTAATTTAACTGAACCTCATACAATGCAGGCGGGGCTGCATTGTATTTACAATAAACAGGAACTATAACTTGGACATAACTGGGGTAACTTTCTACAAATTATTTACACTAATCACTGTACTGTAATGAAAAGTAATCCTAAAACCAACTGCAGAATAGAGGTTAAAAATGAGCATGTGCTTCAGACTGATAAATAAGTAGTGCGCCTCATCCATTGGAAACTCAGTAAGTACTAGAACATCACTGTGCCTGAAAAGCACTAGGATCATGACTCTAAAAGAACTATGGAGAATGAAGAGGTTATGATCACCTGGGATATTCCCATTCTGACAGACAAAAAGCTGGATGCAAGGAAGCCGGATATAGTGATTAAGGAGAAAAACACCAATAGAGGTGTCATTTCCAAGTGACTACTCTGTGAATTGCGTGGAGAGGCAGAATATTCTTAAATACCAAGAAAGGCAGTCTGAGACCAAGAAAATGTGGCAGAAAGCTACAGAAATATTTCCCATCATGTTGGGAGCCACAGGCTTGATAAGGAAGAATTTCCAAGCACATCTTGACAAACTACCCATACATGTTACATCTTACGAACGCCTGCAGGAGGCTCTCTTTGGCACGATGCAAGTACTACGCCGAGCCTTAGAGTAAATTTGAGAGACTGAGATTATACTCCCCATGCCCTGGCTTAGAAGCAAGGTTCATGACTGTCATGGTATGTGCAAAACTAATCTATTTGGAGAAACTGCCCCGAATAAATAAAAATGAGTGTAAGAATATATGTGAAAACAACCATTGCTCTTGAAAAAAAGTGTGATAGAGGGCCAACCAGACATGGGAAAACATAAAGAACTACAAAAATACAGAGAAATCTTGATCCATATTCAATCCATGTTATGGTATTTAATGTGAATATGAATCTCTGTTCTAGTTTTAATAAAATCTGGTCGACATCTCCTCCTCTCCAGTGTGTGTGCACTACCTTTCAGATCAAAAAATTAAGATCAGACAGGGTGTGTTGTTGGGCAGTCCAATGGGCAACTAAAAGTTTGTCTTCTAGTTTTCTGCATAGGCAACTCTTGTGGTACATACTGACCTTTTAGTCTTCTCATGTAGAACAATTTGCAAGGACATGAGCAAGTACATGACTTGTTGGGACTCACAGTTGGAGAGTCAAGGGTAAATTTTTCATTTGTGACTGGGTGAATGAAAACATTCTTCATAATCAAGGCATTGGTACAGATGGAGCATCAATCACACAGAAAGTGGCCCTTAATTCTCATTGTGATCTTTGGTTTGGAGAGCACCGTAGGTTGACATGAATTAAATGGCCTATGTACAGTAAAGCGCCTGCCTTACTTTTAAGTATTGGTGTAGGATCTTTATATAATTTTTCATGAAAAGTACTCTCCTGGATTTGTGATATATTTCTTGGACATACTCTTCTCTGCTCTGTATTATTGAGGCGCCCCCTTTGTATGCTGGTTTTATCAATATTAATGTTATTCCCTAGGTCCAAGATTGCTTTGTTCTCAGCTTTATTAATGAAATATATTTGATGGTTTCTTTTATACAGTTCCTCGACTTTAAGAACCATGGTTTCCAAAGCATCGATCATCACATTATTTGAATCGAGTCCGATTCCAATAGGGGCACATCTGGGCCATCTGGACGACCCCAAACAGGATAGACCCATTAGGACCGATTCTGCATTGTGGGAGCCAGACGTTCCCTTGAGTGCAGGATCGGGATCTGGGAGATGGCCTGGCATGCCCCTGAATCCCTGCAGGGATGTCCATCCCACAGCACAACCTAACAGCTGCATTGGATCCCCCGTTTCCCTGCCATCCAATCCCGATGGGGGCAGCCAGGACCCGGATCTGGTAACAGAGACTCACCCTGCTTACCGCCATTGCAGCTTTTTGGCTGGCAAATCAATCCGGAGAGGCAGCCAGTGCTTATTCCACCTCCACTGTGGAATAAGCTGCCATCCTTCCGGAGATCCGCAGACATTCAGGGCAATGATCGGAATGGGCCCTGTATGTCCGGGGATTCGGTCCCACCCACTCTGCTCCTGTGCCACCCCATCCTCTGCAGCATGCACTGTGGCTCTGTTTGTGCAGGCGGACCAGAGGGGCCATTCAATTCAGGCAGCTAGTGGGGCTGGACATCCTACTGGGACGTACAGCCCCGCTAGTCGCCTTGAAGAATTGGGCTCCCAGGGGTATCTAGGAGGAAGGTTCTTTTATCACTGATAGATCTGGTGATGTGCCATTATGTTTTTCAAAGAAATTTAGAATGCGTAATTTTCTAAAAAAATCTACTGTATATAAATCTATGTGGGTTGTAAAAGCATCATGCTTTACTGATGGAACAAAGGAAAGACCCTTATTGAGTACATTTATTTCTATCTCTGTCAAAATGCAGCTAGAGAGATTAATAATTTTATTTATTTGTTCTGCTCTGCGTATTTCTTGTTGATCGGATCCCCGCCTTTTCTCTCTGCCTCTTTGTGGATGATATGAGCTGTGGAATCTTAGGGGCTTGGCTGAAGGGTTCTTGAGACCCCTCTGTTCCAAAGTTGGTCCATTTGAAAATCCTGTTGTTCTCTAGGAGGGGCAGAGGAAAAGAGGGAAGCTGATATGTTTAGTTGACCCTCATACTGACTCCTACTACGTTTTCTGACCTGTTCTAAATCCTTATCCTGGGAAGCAGGGTGTATATGATGTTTAGCGCTGAGGTGCCCCTACACATTTCGGCTTTGCCTTAATCAGTTGGTCAAAAGTCTCAAAAACACATATAAAATCCTGTTTATCACTACTATTTAGGTTGATAATTGAAAGAACATGAATTAGAGCTAAGGTATTTCAGAAAAGCGAGTGCAGATTAATTTTAGTCTGTCTGTTCTACAGTTCCTCCTCATCTCCATACTTGGAATAAACATTTCAATGAATTCATATTGATTGCCTGTCTCCTTTTTGTTTGTGTTATATTGTTTGTATTATTCATTATTTTACTCTTCAAGCATAGTCCATCTTTTATTTCTGATTTTTATGGTCATAATTGTCATTCTTTTACTTAACTATTTTTTATGATCATTTGTCTCATTTTTATTAATCATACATCACTTGATTGCCTTGCACTATTATTTTTTTAATTTATTTATATTTTTTATCTTGTTATCCCTTTTTTAATATTATTATTGGTTTTTAATTGTTGGTGATTTTAATTAACTGATATTTATGGTATGTGTTTTTGAGGCTTTTGACCCCCTGATGAAGGCAAAGCCCATATACATAGGGGCAACTCAACAATAAAGGCTTTTAGACATCAACTGCTGCTGCACCTCACACCTTTGTTGTCCCCTTGTTGTCTGCAAGAGTGTGTGCTCTTGGGCAGGACTCCAAATAGGGAGGAACTCCTGTATGAAAGACTTTATATGCAGATGTAACCATCTTAAATTTAATGCAATAAGAAATAGGAAGCTAATGGCTCTGAATCAGCAATGGGGTTAGGTGGTCAAATTTTGAGACATTGCGCAGGAGTTTGATGGCCATATTCTGAACATGGTGAGGTTTTGAGAAATGAATAGCAGTGATGCCCTTTAGGGTGAAAATAACGGTGTGGAGGACAGAAAATGTGAAATACTGCCTAACAGAATGGAGTTTACGAAGGATGAGGCAAGTGGCTTCAACTGTAGCATCTACATGAGGGTTGAAGGTTGATTCTGAATCTACTGTATAAAACGGCCAAGAATTTTAAGAGTGTGGATCATAGTTTTTTGATGCTCATCAAGAATGGAAAATAAGAGTGGGGTAGTCATTGATCCATGTGGTCTAGTATCAAGGTAACAAGGGGGGGGGGCTAAGGAACAGATTGAATAATGTGGGTGAAAGGAGATTTTCAAGATGCAAAGTGAACCACTGCAGTACAAAACCTGTGATGCCAATATTGGATAATCAGTGAGTAGGAGTTAGTTGTGAACCAAATCAAAAGCAACAGATAGCACTTTTAATTTCACTAGATCTATTTGCAAGGTGCCTATGGATATCATTAAGGAGGGCTGTAAGAGTTATTTCCATGCTATAGCCAGCAAAGAAACCTGATTGGTATGAATGTAATGTGTTTGTCTTCTCTAAGAAGCCATTTGGTTGCATAGAGCCATATTTTTCAATGATTTTGGAGAGATAGGGTAAGTTAGAGATTGGACGATAATTAGTGGGCTTGTCTAGATTGAAAGAGGATTTTTTCAGCTTTGGTATGATCATGACCTGTTTCCATTCTTCTGGAATGCTACCAGTGGAGAGACTATGGGGTATGTTTACTAAAGTGCGTTAAACGTGACTAACGAGCGTTATACGACGTTAACGACCGTAAGTGCCGTATAACGTGCGTACCGACATGCTAACGACCGTTAACGTGTTACTACGCGCATTAAGCATAGATAACGATTGTTAAGTCCCGCGGCGCGTTAAAACAGCGCAGAAGGTGGAGAGTGGGCGGAGAGAAGGGGTCAATGGGCAGAGAGTGGGTGGGGAGAGGCTCCCCTCACACCAACGCGCTGAATTCCTGAGCTCAATTCCAACGCGAATGAAAACCTGTCGTTAAAGCCATTTAAAGGGAAGAGAAACCATTTCCGTCAGCAATGTACAGAAAAACCGGGGAAACCCACAAAACGTGAGCAGTGTGATACTTGTGCACAGAACAGAATTTCACATAAAACGTTAAAAATGACCACAAGAAACATGTTAAAAAGCATAATTCAGCTGTGCAACAGTGATAGCAATGTGCAAAAAGGAACAACAGTCCATGGAAAGCACCAAATAAAAAAGAAATGATGTGTGGAAGTGTCTACGCTCCGCAGACCCTTTCAAAGACCATCTCATTGTAATGGAGCTGTCCTGGGAGTGTTGTGTAATGTTGCCCAATGATATCATTGTTGCCCAGCTTGGGTATGGGTGTATGCCCCTTTTATGAGGTCTCTTCAGAGGTTTATGTGCACCTTTGTCTGCATACAAGGTAAATGAGGCCACAGTAAACCTGTTGCTGAGCAGGGTTTCTGACTCGTCAGGCCGGTTTAACTAACTCAAAGGACTGCACTGTCTCTGTGGCCACAGTGTGGTGCAACAGACACAACCAGTGCCTGTAAAACCAGAGGGTCACAGGTTCAAATCCCAGCTGGGGCTCCTGCCAACCCAGTCCCCATAGTTCTACCCACCACTAAACAGTGATAGTACAGACACCCCTTTATTGCAGAGAACATATGCATGGCCTATATTTTACCACACCAAACACAGACACCAGAAACAGGCACATTACCTAAAGCAGAGTCCCGCTAATGCAGTCCTGGAGGGCCCCACACCATTCCGGCTTCATGCTGCCTCTAATAAAGATGCCTGTGCTGCATATCTATGCACCGCCACCATGGTATGCAGATGTAGCTCATGCATATTTATGAGGGACTGCATGAAAACCCGAACAGTGTTTGGAACACCAGGACTGGAGTCAGGGAACTCTGCCGTAAAGCAGCAGCCAACAGGGCCACACACCCACCCACAGGCCCCATTGGCCAATGGCTCCTGGAGAGGCAAGACATTGGGCCCTGCCTGTATCCCCCAATACTAGCAGTTGCATACCGTAGCAATGCCACCCTACACCTGGGTATATGGTACAGAGCTATCAAACGTTCCCTATGATAACTGGCAGATATCAATTCCTACATTAAGCACAGTTCGCTCATTGAGCTCCACCATAACAATCTTTCTGATGTCTGCGGTGTGTGTTGCAGGTCTGGTCTCTGACAGTGTTTACCACCCTGGGGGGTGACCCCCAACAATATTGCGTACCATATCCATGCCTGTACTGTGCCCAGGACTGGCGTGGTGGGTATGGCTGCTGAACTCCTTTATAGTAGCACAATGCTGGCATAGGTGTGGGGGTGGCTGTCTGTCTATCCAGTGTGTGGTGGCTGCAAACACCTTCCACAGCCCACACTGGCAGCAATGTTGCCAGTATTGGGCTGCCAATGTGCGTAATGAGGAGCAAGGTACCATGGGTATCGGCAGGACAGGATGGCCTGGCCAGGGTGCATCTGCACAGGGCATAGGGCAGTGACAGGCACATTGTAGTGCCCGGCCACCACCTACACAGACAGGGTGACCTCAGTATATCCTGCTGAGAGATCACTCTCACCCTGACTGGAGTGACCACAGCATGGGTAGGCACTCCCATGGTGCTATCTAGTATTTCTCTCATGTGATAAATATGGTTTTCCTTTTGGGGCCCAGTCACTGATGTATATGCTTGCTGTGTATGCTGGCATCCCAGTTCTGGGTGCAGGCATCTCCACTGGGCACTAGCAGACTGCTTGCAGCTGGTAGGTGTTGTGATGTAGTGGCTTGCACCAGGGGAATATCAGATAGTGGTGGGGAGCAGCATACCATATCCAGGCCTAATGTCTGTTTGCTATTGTGTTATGGCTGTGTACAGAGCTGCATTGACTGCCCTGTGGGGTGTCTATTCCTCAGCAGGACTGGGGTTAATGTTCCCCTCTACTGCCACCTTTGCAGGCAGGTAGAATGTGGATCTTTTGATAGGAGACCCTGTTTGCTGCCCTGGGGGAGGGGGGGTGGTGGTGGTGGTGGTGCAGCATGGGGCTACACCTGACTGAAACAGACAGAGATGTCCAAGGTGGTCCTGCAGAAACTACCTATCCCACACAGTAACACTGCTTTGGACCTGCACCATGGCCTCTTTCAGCGATGGATGGTGCTGTGGATCTAGTGCTGGGCGCCTCACTGCACCCTCAGGGTGAGCACAGTACCCGCACAATGTGACGGTGTGTAGCTACTCTGTGCCAGTACAACACATGGTCAGTACCCCCTATCAGGCCGAGGTGCTGTGGGGGTGCACATGGTCAGTTCCCCCTACCAGGCCGAGGTGCTGTGGGGGTGCATTCCCCATGGTGTGTATCTGTGGACAGCTGATTTGTATGTGCAGTGCATCATGGGTGTGACTGGCACAATCCAACCCTGTGAAACCGCAGCACCTGCTCACAGGCTCTGATACACCATGGGCCATCACATGTACATCTGGTAGCATAATGCATAGGTGCAAGACACCCTACAGAATCTGTAATATAAAATGCCCACACTGGTAAAAGCACACGTACCACGCACGCACCAACGTACGTGGCTAAGCACATTCCGAGGGTGTGTTTCTGACACCCATACTCAACGTACTGAAAAACAAGCCTCTTCATTCCCTCTGTAATGTACAGGGTGATGCTTGGGACAGCCTTCTAAGTTAGATACACTGGGGACTTGAACCCATGCTGCCTGTAACAGCAGTCAGTACCATAACCATTGTGCTACAGCTCTGTTTTAGTGCTTTGTGTCTGTACGTCTTCTTACGATTAACGCGCAGTAACGCGCCACCGTGCCCGGTAACGCTCGTTAATTTTGTGAACGCACGTTAGTGGTGGCGATGTACCGCCCATGTCCTTATTTGGGGTTTCTGTTACTACCGTGGCTCCTAACGCGAATTGCACTAACGCGGTTTAGTAAACATACCCCTATGATTTATCATTGAAATGATAGTATCAGAAAGGTCAAGGCTAGGATCCTTCAGCCATTTACATGGAATGGGTCCATTATGCAGGATGAAACTTATCCAGATATCTTTGTCCAGGTATTTCCAGCAGCAGCAATACATACAGATATCTTGCTTAATAGTTGCATAAAAATATACAGATAATTGATCTATATATCTTTATGCAGATACATGGTTACTGAAAATTTACCCTGGTATTTTTAGGATGTCATCTACCTTCCCCTGCCCCCCCCCTCCACAGTCACAGGGGGGTTAATACTATTAAGGGTTTGTGGAAAGTTACCCTCTGGTAATGTGTGTAAAGTCCCTATTCGAGAGGACGTACATGAATGAGCATTTACACATGCCCTATAGGTGGTTTCTATAATGTAAGTCTACGTATACATCTTATTGCACATACTTTTGGTTTGGTTGTGCACGGGGGTGGAGTTTGAACAGAACATAGGTGGAGCCTAAATTTAAATGTGTGTTATAAAATATTATGGGGTATGTTTACTAAAACCCCGCTAATGTGCGGGCCGCGGTAGAGTGCGGGTGCCATATAAGGAGTGGGCGGTTCGTGCTGAAAAAGAAATCCAGGAATTTGCATATGCGCTAAGGTGCATGGCGCCCCGCACATTAGCACATGAGATGGCTGCACGGGAGGCATAAGTGGCGCACTGATGTGCAAGCAGGAGAGCAGAGCCACAGCACAATGGTTAAGACACTGACCAATGGTGCAGGGATCAGGGGTTTAATCCCCCACAGTGCCCAATGAAGACAGCTGACTGAGGCATTATTTTAGGAGGCATATGCATAAGGCGGCGCGCTGATGTTTTTTGAGGCATTTTAATACTGGGCGGCATAAGTGGCGCACTGATGTCAAAGCAGAAAAGCAAAGCCACAGCACAATGTTTAGAACACTGACCACTGGTACAGGGATCAGGGGTTTGATCTCCCACAGTGCACAATGTAGATGGCTAGCTGAGGTGTTACTTTAGGAGCTAGTCTAATATTGTGTGGCATAAGGCAGCACGCTGCTGGGCATTAGGTGGTGTGCTATTGATTTAGGAGGCATTTTAATATTGGGCGGCATAAGGCGGCGCGCTAATGTGCAAGCACAGGAACAGAACCACAGCACAATGGTTAAGACACTGACCAATGGTGTAGGGATCAAGGGTTCAATCCCCACAGTGCCCAATGAACAAAGCTGGCTGAGGCATTACATATTATGGGAAAGATTGCTTTTGGAGTCATTTTATGTTTATTTTAATTATCACTACTAGCAAACGCACTCTCAAAGCGTGTTAACATAAGGTGCCCTATAAGGCACATTTTCAAGTGCACTGTCCACCAAGGCACACTAGAATGTTGCTTATAGGGCACTTTAGAGGGTGCCGTATGAGGTATCGCAAGGTCAGAGTACTGTTTTTTATGGCAGCACTGTGCAGTTTAAGGAATGAAAAGCATAAGTAGGTGCGCTGACAGGCAAGGAGGAGCAGCAGTCCAGCACAATGGTTAAGGCACTGACTGCTGATACAGGGGTCAGGAGTTGGCTCCCCAGGGTGCCTAATACGTAAGGCTGGCTGTGGCATCAGCTTTGCAATGTACATATTTTTTCCTACAGCACTTTATTTTTATTTTATTAATTGCTTCCAGCAAACACGCTCTCACGTGCCGTAAGTGAAGGTGCCGTATAAGGCACCCTATAAGGCACTCCATAGGGCACATTATAAAGTGCACTGTCCGCCACGGCACCCTAAAATGTCCCCTATAGGGCACCCTATAAGTTGCATCACAGGATAATGTATAGTGCACCTTATATGGACGGAAACCATAAGGTGCCCTATAGGGCACCCTATAAAGCGCCCTCAGAGGCACCTTATGGGTACAGTACACTGAGGGTGGTTTTGTTGGCAACAAAATATGTACATTAAATAAAGATAATGCATTGTACAGCCCTATTAAATAACCCCACTATGGGTTTGAACCCATGACCTCTGGCATCACAGGCAGTGAAGTAACCATTGGGCTACAGCTCTACAGCTGCTAGCAAGCTCCTGGCTGGCTGCAGAGAGCCTACACGTTACCACACAGACAGTCTGCTGCGGTCACCAGGATAGGGTTAGCCCACCCGTACCTATGATGCACTGCACATGCAAACCAGCTGTCCACAGATGAACACAAGATGGGGAATGCACCCCCACAGCACCGCGGCCTGGTAGGGGGAAGTGACCACATGCACCCACACAGAACCCGCCCTGGTAGGGGGTACTGACCGTGTGTTTTACTAGCACAGAGTAGGTACACACCGTCACATTGTGCGGATACTGTGCGATGAGGCGGCCAGGGCCAGGTCCACAACACCTTCCATAGCTGAAAGAGGCCATGCTGGGGGTCCAAAGCAGTGTTAATGTGTCAGATATGTAGTTTCTGCAGAAACACCTTGGATATCTCTGTCTGTTTCAGTGAGGTATAGCCCCTATGGACCCCTTAGTGGGCTATGTTCCACCACCCCCCTCCTCCAGGGCTGAGGGTGGCAAATAGGGTCTCCTATCAATAGATCCACATTGTAACTCCCTGCAAAGGTGGCAGTAGAGGGGAACATCAACCCCGGTCCTGTTGAGGCACAGACACCCCACAGGGCAATCAATGTAGCTCTATACACATCCATAACACAATACCAGACAGACATTAGGCCTGGATATGCTAAGCTGCACCCCACCACTATCTGATATTCTCCTGCAGCAAGCCATCAGCCGCTGCACCCTGCAAGCCGCTCCACCCTGCAAGCCGCTCCATCAAGACACATACCAGCTGCAAAAAGCCTGCTAGTTAGGCCATAGTGCATGTTCCCAGTGGAGATGCGTGCACCCAGAACTGGGATGTCAGCATACACAGCAAGCAGATAAATCAGTGACTGGGCCCCAAAAAAAACCCCCATATCTACCACATGAGAAAAATACTATATAGCACTATGGGGGTGCCTAGCCATGCTGTGGTCACTGCACAGTCAGGGTGAGAGTGATCTCTCAGCAGGACATACTGAGGTCACCCTGTCTGTGTAGGTGGTGGCCGGGCAGTAAAATGTCCCAGTCAGTGCCCTATGCCCTGTGCAGATGCACCCTGGCCAGGCCACCCTGTCCGGCCTATACCCATGGTACCTTGCTCCTCATTATGCACATTGGCAGCCCAATATTGGCAACATTGCTGGCAGTGTGGGCTGTGGAAGGTGTTTGCAGCCACCACACACTGGATAGACAGACAGCCACCCCCACACCTATGCCAGTATTGTGCTACTATAGAGGAGTTCAGCAGCCATACCCACCACACCAGTCCTGGGCACAGTACAGGCATGGATATGGTACACAATACTGTTGGGGGTCACTCCCCAGGGGGGTAAACACTGTCAGAGACCAGACCTGCAGCACACACCGCAGACATCAGAATGATTGTTATGGTGGAGCTCAATGAGCAAACTATGCTTAACGTAGGACTTGCTATCTGCCAGTTATCATAGGAAACGTTTGATAGCTGTGTACCATATACCCAGGTGTAGGGTGGCATTGCTAAGGTATGCAAGTGCTAGTATTGGGAGATACAGACAGGGCCCAATGTCCTGCCTCTCCAGGAGGCATTGGCCAATGGGGCCTGTGGGTGTGTGTGTGGGTGTGTCTGGCCCTGTTGGCTGCTGCTTTATGGCAGAGTTTCCCAACTCCAGTCCTGGTGTTCCAGACACTGTTCGGGTTTTCATGCTGTCCCTCATAAATATGCATGAGCTACATCTGCATACCATGGGGGTGGTGCACAGATATGCAGCACAGGCATCTTTAGTAGAGGCAGCATGGGACCTGAATGGTGTGGGGCCCTCCAGGAATGCATTTGGGAGACTCTGCTCTAGGTAATGCGCCTGTTTATGGTGTCTGTGTTTGGTGTGGTAAAATATAGGCATATTAACCATGCGTATGTTCTCTGCAATAAAGGTTTGTCCTTACTATCACAGTTTAGTTGTGGGAAAGATATGTGGACAGGATTGGCAGTAGCCCCAGCTGGCCTTTGAACCTGTGACCTTCTGTTCTTGCACACGCTGTCTGTGTGCACTGCACCACCATGTTGCCACAGATGTGCTGTATTCCCTGGGAAGTCCATGACTGTACATCCGACAGAGCCTGTCTGTTGCAGTGGATGGTGCCAGCCTGCACAGGCCTAGGCCACTGTCTGCTGTGGCTTGCAGTCACTGCCCCCTCCACCACCTGTACCCTTCTGCCAACATGCAGACATGTCCTTATCTGGGAAAAAGCATATGACCTGATTGAGTTGTGGCACTCCAGGACTGAATTTGTGGTACTCGGCTGTAGGTAATGCCCATTGTTATGGTTTGTGTGCGGTGTAGGGTAAAATATGGGTGTTTGAACCATGCTTATGTTCTCTGCAATAAAGGTGTGTCTTTACTAACACTGTTTAGTGGTGGGTAAAACTATGGGGAATGGGTTGGCAGGAGCCCCAGCTGGGATTTGAACCTGTGACCCTCTGGTCATACAGGCACTGGCTGTATCCGCTGCACCACACTCTGGCCATGGAGACAGTGCAGTCCCTGGAGATATGTAACCTTGCCGAACGAGTCAGAAACCCTGCTCTGCACAGTTTTATTGTGGGCTCATTCACCTTACATGGAGACAAAAGGGCAAATAAACCACACAATCACCTCTAAAAAATGGGAGAGGACACATAACTAAGCTGGCCAACAGTGATAGTAATGGACAACCATCACAAACACTCCCAGGAACGCTCCACAATAAAAGGGAATGATTTTTGGAAGGGTCTCCGCTCCGTAGACCCTTCCAAAAATCATTTCTTTTTTTTGGAGCTTTCCTGGGAGTGTTTTTTATGGTTACCCATTAATATCACTGTTGCTCAGCTGGATTCTAATTTTTTGGACTTTTGTTGTGGTCATTTTCAATTTATATTTGCTATTTTGTGCTGTGCACAGGTATCACACTGCTCACGTTTTGTAGGTTCCCCGGTTTTGCTGTACATTGCTGACGGAAATGGTTTCTCTTCCCTTTAAATCGGCTCTAACGCGAGGTTTTCACTCGCGGTATTTTTTGGGTCTATTTTCAGCCATGCTCCTGTGCGGGGAGCCTCTCCCCTCCCACTCTCCACCCATTGACTCCGTCCCCCCACCCCTCGGGAGCCTTCCTCCACCCTCGGAATGCCTTTCCACGCCTCTATCGCACAGTAGCGGGACGCGCACCTGAGCGGACCCGTTAGTGTGATGCGCACATGTGCGGGGCACAAAAACGCACTATTAGCATGCGCTAATGTACCTTAGCGCACGCACAAGTGCGCCCCACACAATTGCGCAGTTTAGTAAACATACTCCTTTGACTTACAAGCATTTCTGAACAATCTAGGTACAGTCATTGGCGTCTTCTCTAAAGGAGGTGTAACTGCGGTGACTCACTTCCAGCATGTCTGTATGTACTTTTATAAAGTAGGTCCCGCATAAATACATGTCAATATGCGTTAACTGTGTTGGAGCTTATAGAATTACCCTCATAATACATTACCAACTTCAGCACCATATGCATGCCCCTCATTATCCCTTTTGGGATATGTGGGTCCAAACTCCTAAAGTCATCAGATAGAGGAAGCACACTGGTTATAACATTAGCTCAAACTAGGAGAACTAAGTCAAAAATACTAGCTTAGGTAAACACCACACCAAATGGCATTATTTCAATATCAGCCGATACGTGTTGAGAATTCAATGGGGAAGATACTCAGCACAAACTCTCACTAGCACAAGCCCAGCACACTCCTCCCCTCATCAGAAACGTTATCCCGGTACGCCTCCTTCCATTTCATACCATCAACCCAGACCCAACACTGTTTTTCTCTACCTGGCCCAACCCCAACAACACTCCTCTTGTTAGCCTCCTATTTCTTCCAGTGCAGGCGTCCTTTTTCTTGCAGTTTGCCCTTCTCATTGCTGTCCTCTGGCTGGAGCGATGTTACTCTGCAGAGAACATGCTACCATATATTCCTTTCAAAATGCGTACATTCAGAATCAGATGGTGTCCACTTGCAGCCATGGCCGAAACACTACAGGATCCCGAAATTCTGCATACATATACATACACACACGCATGCGCATGTTCAAAAGTTCAGTGGTGAAAAAAGAACTGAGAAAAGAAAAATGGACAATAGGATTGAAAAAAAACATTTTTATATATTTATATTGATGATAAAGGCTGGTCTGTAGAGATTAGGAAAAGGTTTGAATGTTTGCAAAAAGTTTTGTTCCCATTACACATTTCGCCATGCTGTCAATCCCATTATGACTAACACTTCATATCGGAGAGGACAAATCATTCACCGCTAGGAAGCTTCATTCTCTGCAATGCTTCTCATATGAAAATGCTGCTCTTGCCATCAATCCACCCCCAACGACAGCCATGGCTAGGAGGCAGGGAAGGACTACACCAAGCCACATCTCTCCCCTCTACCGTCCTTCCTTACCATGTCTTCAGCCTGCCAGATGCGCCAGAGGAAGGAGCTTTACTTTTTATAGTCTCTGATCTTTCAAAGCAGCTTTTGAATGTGAAACTTCAAGCTAATCATTAATGTATGTGAAACAGCATTTTAAGAAAGCTTTAAAACTGTGCCAATCATTTTCATAGTTATTAATGGCATTTGTAAGAACATAAAACATAAGATATGCCATACTGGGTCAGACCAAGGTCCATCAAGCCCAGTATCCCATTGCCAACAGTGGCCAATCCAGGTCACAAGTACCTAACAGTTTCCCAAAAAGACACGCAGGTTCCACAATGCTTGTATTGGGGCAAGCAGTGGATCTCCTGGGTCCTCTTTAATATGTCCGAGGTGCTCTCTGATCAGGGTCCAACTTTGTGCAAAAGGACTACGGGGTCCTTTAACTAAAGCCCGGTAAAAGGTTAACATACATTTTAACATGCATCAACCTGCAGCTGGGATGCAAACAAAGGGGAATGGCAGAGGTCACATGGTAAAGCGTACAAGAATAGTCCTTCACACAGTGGGGCGAAGCGTAGACATGGAGAGCACATTAATGCTAGCGCGAGGGCAACTGCTGTGTGCTCAGGGGAAATATGGCAATTAGCATGAGTGCACCTAATGATACCTGTTTTAAGCGAGCTGCACATTAAGGTGCTCCATTGTGCATTAGCTGCTGAGAACATGTTGGTTATGCCCCAACCACTAACGCAGCAGCTTTACACTTAACATGCATATTGTCAACTATGTTAAGTGCAAAACTTCAGCTGCCTTTAGTAAAAGATGCCTGTATTCGGTTTGTGGACTCCGAGTACCTTCCCCTACATACCACATAGCACTTCAAATGTACTACTCCCTGCTAAGAGGGTAAAGCACTCTACTGATGGAAAAGGCTTTGAAGGTTTCCATCTGTGTATGTTTACAGAACTGTGTAATCTCTCGTACGATGAACAGTAGTAGTGGTGGTAATCTGTTTTCAGGCTGATCAGAGTTATCTTTCGTTTATCACAACAGTTCATTAGAAAAGCCTACATTTCATGCCATTTGCCTTCCAGGAACTAAAATGATGTTTGGCGATTTGATGAAAGTGACTTTTTGTATTATACAAGACCTTTAATATATTGAGGCTGATAATCAAAAAATGTGCTCATGTAACTTCAGAGCAAACTAGGGCAAACCTTAGATTTTAAAATATCCTCCCTCACCCTCCTCCATCAGCACTTGTTCAGACATAATTTAGAAAGAGGTGACACTTTGGAGCATGTTTACTAAAAAGCATGCCAGTAGCTTATGGTCAGGCCACGACACCAGTGCACATCTGTCCATCTGTCCCCCTGTCATCGCCACATAGCTAATGCAGAACCCAGCTCATGGCTGCTCCTAACACTACTCTTTGAAGTGGCATTAAGTGCACCCATGCTAACCGCAACAATCATGGCTAGCGTGCACCCTTCATGCTCATGTTAACCGCAATGCACCATCAAAGCCAACGTTCCAGCTCAACCCAGCCCATCTCCACCCATTCACACACTAACATGCTAACTACACACTAAACCTCATGCTAGCGGTTAGCATGGTTTAGTAAACATACACCTTTGAGTGTCCCAAGGGCAAAGCTTTGGTTTAGCTGGATAGTTGCTAAATTTAACCAGATAATGTTAGTCGTGCAGAGGGCTGATGTAAGGTTAATGGGACGTCTTTCTCTGGTTAACTTTAGCCAAATATATTCAGCGACATTTTAATTAGATATGTGTCATTGAATATATGAGGGAAAGTTAATAGAATAAAGATATCTGATTAACTTCACCACCAACCACGCTGCTCAGGATCGACCCCACTAAGTACTATACTGTTGTAGTGCCTCACATGGAACCTTCTACTTTCACCCTCAGATTTCCAGCTCTTCAGTGCCAATAAATGACTGCCATGAATAATTTGGATATTGTTGGTAGCACAAGATGCTAAAGGAGGCAGAATCTCATCTTGGAATAAGGAATTATGGGATTTATGCTGCTTCCACCACAATTCTCTGTGATTCCTTAACGGAGAAGTTTTTATACGTGAAGTTGGCCAGTAGAAGCTGGGGGCCACTCTTGAAAGGGGTGATGTCAAACTGAACCCTTGCTCTCTCATTGTGCTTCAGTGGGGGCAACCTAGAATAATTAGAAAAAGAAACTGCTTTATTATGCCTAATGAATAACTGTCCATGGGCTTGATAGATGAGATTCCCAATCAGCAGATTCACAGATAGCAAATCATTAGAAGAGATCAGAACAGTGGTATTAAAACTACTTCAAAACTTCTAAAAATGTACAGAGGTCCACACGAAGCAGGGGATTTCAGTGCAATTCACATTCAGCAGAATTATTAGATTTTCCCAGGTTCATAAAATTTCTCCTGCAACTCTGAGAATAATTCAGATTAGATCCAGAACTCAGTGGAGTCACAATAATCCACCTGGAACCACACCCACCCTCCACCCCTTACCCACCCACCCATTCTCCGCCCCAATACATTAGTGGCAGTCAGCGCATGAATCAGTGTGAGGTAATTGTCATGGTCTTGCACTAACAGTTACAATGGGCTAGATTAGCGCACTTCAGTAAAAAGACCCCTCTGTGTACTTTTACACGGACTATGGATAAGCATGCCTGAGCACCCACAAAGAAGCAGAGAGTCGCTGGCAGTAGATCCAACTTTAATAATGGAATCACCCCATTATTAAAGTTGGATCTACAGCCATTGACTCTCTGCTTCTCTGTGGGTGCTTTATCTCTGCATGAGAGATTGTTCATCTTTGGACCTCAGTGTTCCTGAGGATGTGGTTGTGGAAATCAGAGGTGGAGTTGCAACGTGAGTAAATATTTTATAAAAAATGTGAGTACATGCATAACCTACATGCACATATTTACACCGTTTTTGGAGCAGGTGTGAATTTGTTAATGGAGCTCGTTCTGGGCGCCTTACACTTTGCTTTTATAAAATTGATACCTCTTTAGACTTTTCAATAAGACACTCATAAAATCACTCCCTAAATGGCCAAAAATGTCCACATTAAATTGGGGAAAAACGGACAGTACGGTAGTAAAAATCACCTGCTCTCCATCTATGCTATGCATCTGAATACCACAAGAATAACTTTAAACAGATACGTTTAAAATTTTAAGTTATGCCAGCATTTAAAGTGGTTATGCTTGCGTGCAGGGCCGGCTCAACCCTTAGGCTAGACTAGGTAGTTGCCTAGAGCGGCAACTTGTGAGGGGCGGCGAAGAGCAACAGCAGCTGTCAGAGAAGAACGATAGATCCTGACAGTCGCACAAACTCAAAGAGCCGTCGGCACATTCTTCTACAGGGAGAGCAGGCACACGCCTACCTACAAAGCAAACTTTCCTATTTTAAAGTAGGATATTCAATTGTGCATTTTTATAGCAAAGTTGTGGTGCTTTGATGGTGATGATGATCCTTGAGTTGAATTATCAAAATCTCGATCGGGGAATGAGCCAGGGCATAAGGATGAAGGTTCATATCAGGAGCTCAATAACCTTTGCCATGGCCCTGCTTGATGCATAGTCACTGAAGAACGTATCTGTTTAAAGTTATGTATTGGCTGTCCCCCAGAATATTGACATAAGGTTGCAGGTTCATCAGGTTAGTTCAAACTGTTTTGAAATGTTTTCATATGTATACTCTGTTGCAAATATTCCCAAAATAATTTACATTTAAATATATTAGCAGAGTTACTGCTCATTTGGTTTGCAATTAACAGTGGGCATGTGCAGTAACTAGAGAAAACCACAAACATTTTAACATTTGCTACTGCCAGAACACTAGCTTTTTAAATAAAAAAAGAGCAAACATCGCTGAAAGCCTGACTTTCTCTGGCTTTGAGAATCCGTACTAATGAATCTGCCTTTCAAAATATAAGAACTCTGCTAAATTAAGCTCCTGACATGTGGAAAACCTCCCACAAAAACTGGGTTAGCAGCTGACACACTTGGGTTTAGGAAGAAGTGCCTTGTTCTCTGTCTGCTACAGTCTCAGAAACCAATCGAGAGGCCCGATATTCAAAGGGATTAACATGGTTAGGAGACCTGCTAACGGTGTTAATCCCTTCATCTGGGATACTCCGCAACACTAACATGGTTAGCATTGGGTACTCCTGAGGCAGTCTGGGGACTGCACTCAGCCATAACCGGGCCTAGCTTTCGCTGTGGAAACTAACTGGACAGCAGCTGAGTATTGCCGTTGCTTAGTTAGGTTCCTGCCAATCCGGGCAATCCAGATATTCAATACCAGAGCAAAATATCCCACCCCCCTAATTTTTTTAATTTACAGTCGGTTTACCTATTGCATCTTAAAGAGTATTAGCACGAGCTCCGACATGCTTCATGCTTTTTGTCAGCTCGCCAAACTTGGCAACTCCTCCAATGCTGAATTCCTCCTTTTCATTTCAAGCACACACCCTTCCCGCCCTCTCCCTTCAGCAAACCGAAAACAAACCTGTGTGTCCCACCCCAAAAGGCCAGTCAGCAGCTCTCAGTTTTCCTCTCACAAGTAGCTATTACAAAGTAACACAGCAACATAATATATGACGGCAAATAAAAACCAGTATGATCGCAGTACTATTACTACTACTATGAATCATTTACATAGCACTACAAAGCATACCCGGTGCTATCCAGTCCCTGCTCGTAGAGCTTACAATCTAATCAAGACAGACAGAACAATACAAGAGAAACAAGGGGGGTCACATAGGGAAGGAGACACAAGGAGAGCAAGGGATTGGGATCCAAATGCGGCCTCGAAGAGGTAAGGCTTTAGCATGGATTTGAAGAGGGAGAGACTTGATGTAAAGATGGAGGAAGTTTGTTTCATGCATAAGGAGCAGCAAGGTGAAAAGATTGAAGTCTGGAGTTTGCAGAAGAAGAAAAGGGCACAGAGAGAAGAAAGCCAGTAAAGTGCATCGCAGCTTTCAGAATTTACTGTCACTTATCAGAAACCTGAAAATGAGTTGCCGGTGAATGCCTTTGAAATCTTGGCTCATATATTTATATTCCGGGTAAATTTTACCGGTGAAGAAATGTGCAAAAGTTAGTTGGGCTTAACAAACTTTCAGGGGAAACCAAAGAACTCAGAATTGACCTTGACTTTGCAGATGAGAAGTACACGTAGAGAACACTTGTCTAGGTTGGGAGGCCTAGTAGTTGCCTATTTTAAGTCTATGGGGGTCATTGTAAAAGTCTTAGGGGCATGTATATTAAAGTCCCGTGAGTAGCGCAGAGCAAACGGATGGCTAGTGTGCATTTTTACAATGGCATAGCCTACCGCCCACAGTAAATGCCAGGGACAGTTGCACTGTGCTAGTTATATCTAGCATGGTAGTAGAGAACATGCAGCCATAGAGCAGGCACACTATGAAGGCGTGCCCTACATCTGCCCGGCTACAGAACTTTTTTAGACAGTGATAAATGTTCTCCAACACACTTACAGGACAGTAATAACTAGGCAGGTCAGAACAGGGGGAGATGAAGAGGAATTGATTCAACTGGTGCACAGTGAAGCATTGGGGCGAAGTGCAAGAGGGCGGGGCATGCAAATCAGGAAAGCAACATATGCAACGAGTCTGTGTTGGGACCTAGCTGTGGGACACAGGGTACAAATGTAGCATCTGAGGATGCAGGGGGTCTTGTATGGGATCAGGCAAGGTGTCCACAGTGTCCATCATGGGGGACAGGTATATGCCCGCACTCCCCATTCACCTAGGCTGCAGGGAGCACAGTATGCAAGGATTAGCAGCTCTCTAGGGAGGTCCACCAGTCTGCCTCCCCACTGTCACCACTACAACTCCCATCCTGGCTTTCAGACTGCAACCCAGCACTTACCAAATGTCTCAAGCACTGCATCGCAGTTCCTGGCTTCTAGGACCTGCCGCTTCTGCCCCCTCCCCCCCGGACATGCCCCCCAACAGGTAACACATGACTTTTGCCCACATTCTTTACATTGATTTCTACCCAAAATGCCCAGTGCCTGCAAAATCCTAGCACACTTTAGCAAGCATACCCCGCATTTGCATATTTGCTTGATTATTGCACAATAGGGTGCACTACTGAGCAACATTAGGCACTATTTGAACAACAGGTGCACCATTGACCAGTAAGATATAACATTTCCCCAAAATTTAAAAATAAAAATCTAAAAAACAAAAAATCCTGTAAAGGATACAGGAAACTGGGCAAAATAAATATATATTCCACACCTGGCCTGCCACCATGTGCTTCAGTTTTATCTTCTGCAATAGCACATTCAGTACCAGCTGAAGGATATACCGTTCTACTTACTCCAAGCTGATGCTCTCTTCCATTAGGCCACTGCCTTCCACAAACAGCCAGCAGTCATTCAACTGCTCCGAGAGATCATTTATAATCATTACTTCTATAGGAATGTCTTTGTGCACCACAGCCATTTTTGGAGCCTACAGAAGAAACGATGAGAGCACATCTTGACTATGAAGCAGCAAACCTTTCCCAACCAGAGACAAATCCAGTTTCAAACTGAAAACAATTGACTCCAATTTACTTGTATATTCCAACATCATAGTGTACATTCACCTAGATTACATATGACTGTTGTTCTTTAAAGAACCTTCAAACCCCTTCATCCCCCTTCCCCATATAAAAAAAATAATAATTTAGCAGAGTTGCCACATTACTAAACTCCAGGAGTGAGATTTTAAGCCAGTCCTGGATTTGTGGCAATTTCATTCTGATGCAGACACATTCAGCTAGTCAGGTTTTCAGGATACTCCCAATCAGCATTTAATTTCTAAGGGAACAACCTGAAAGGTAGCCCTACCTCTTCTTTCAAACTTCAGAGCAGCAGAGGTGCCCTGCTCCATTTTTCACTTCCAGAAGCATGTAGGTTAAAAGTAGAGGACAAGCACAGAGCAGCCATTCTATTCCCTAATAGGGTTGCCAACTGGCTCCAGATGCACACGACAGGCTTGATCCAGTCCTGTGTTTACCCCATTGCATGCAGGGACTTGTAGTCTTGCTTTTCTTGTGGTGTGCAATGGAGAAATCAGAACTACATGTCCCTGCATGCAATGGAGTAAACCCAGGACTGGATCAAGCCTGTCGGATGCATCTGGAGCCAATTGGCAACCCTATTCCCTAATCCAGTCCTTCTTTACCTCATGCTCTTGCCCTGTCCTAACAAGTTAAAAATGCACCCTGTGTAGTTTGCAAACCTGGTGCTTCCCCCCCCCCCCCCCCTCATGCACAGGACCTTGCTCTTATCTGGCTTCCTATAAGCCCAAGTGAAGACATCAGCACCCCTTCTATAAATGTGCAACCATACTGCTCCCATAGTCTACTTTCTTTTTGTCTACAAATTAAGCCTTGTCCTCAACGCATATGCGATTTACTGTTGTTAAGTGTAAGTGCCAACGAGTCAATGCCAACACCTGGCAACCCTGTACGTACTTGTACATGCTGTGACTATCTCCTCAGTTTTCTTGGAAGGCTGTGACTGGAGGTAGATTGCCTTAGAATACCAGTGCTGTAGGCCTACTGCATAGAAGACTTGGTAGTCTCCCATCCAAGTACTAACAAAGCCCAACCCTGCATAGTTCCAATGTCAGCACTATACGTCAGAGACCGGCGGCTTGAACGAAGAATTTATGCCACATTGGAGATGGAATAAAGTTCCCCTGAACGGCAGGCCTGGGGCTCTGAAAGGGCAGGAGGGGGCACAGGACATTTCCTACAGCCCGACCCTGGTCTTGGGAAACCAGATCGGGGGGTCGGGCTGCGGGGAAAATACTTTTGGAGCTGGCGGCTGGGGATCACTGCTTTTCAATGAAGCCGTGGTGCTATGGCAACCGGAAGCCATGGTGTGGTGGCTCAATTGAAAGCCCTGACTGAACTAGTCGGGCAAGGCCTGTATGTGCAGGCCAGACTGAATTGGGGTTTCAGCCTGCACGTACAGGCCTGAATGTGATTCTGATCCCCTGGGGCTAGACGTGCCGGGTGGGATCAGAATCCCAGTTAACTCTGTGCATCCGGTTCCAACCGGGCGCACGGAGGGCTGGGACATCCACATCAGATTCGGGCTCTATGGAGTCCTTTTACTGAAGTGCGGTAAGTGTTTGCATTTACCATGCTTTAGGAGTAAATCCTAATGTGCAGAAGTGCAAAAAGCCATGTGATAATGGTCAGCAGTTACTGTACCGAAAAGCCCTTTAACGTGTGATAGCGGCAATTCACATTTAATGTGAGTGAGGTAGCTTTAGTGCACCTGTGCTAACTACATTATTGCCTCCCCACGCTAACTACCATGTACAGCAATACCCATATTCTGCCCCTAACCTGCCAATCCACACTACAGTGGCGCTAGAAAGGGATGGATCACATGGGCCCTGGCCCCAGCAAAACCTTGCTGCTGCAATCGCCAGCCTTCTCCTCCTGTCTGCCCGCAGGACCTGATCTCCTGTGGGCAGACAGGAGGGGTCATTGCCTGCCAGGTGGTAATCAAGTCAGTGAGCTGCCCATGGGGATAGGGACTGCCCGTCCACTAGGCAAGCTAGGTGGTCGCCTAGGGCAGCCGACCCAGGCGGGTGGCTTTGTGCCGTTACTACGTTGTCTATGGCAGACCATGTGCTTCGGCACACATGACCTGCCGCTTTTGATCCCCTTTAGATGCAGCATACTGTCAGAGGGGGAAGGGGTATGAAGCAGCAGGCCATGTGTGCCAAAGCGCATGCTCTGCTGTGGGCAACAAAGCGAAGGCACAAAGCTGCTGCTTTTAAAATAATGCTGCTGCAGCTGCCACCCCCCCAAGATGGAATCTGCAACAGAGGGGGGTGACGGCACAGCTTGGCAGGGGCAGTGCGGCCGGCCCTACGTGGGGATCCCATCTCCCCTGGAAATACCCCTCCTGTCTGCTCGCAGGAGACAGGATCACTGTAGGCAGAGAGGAGGAGAAGGCTGGCAATGGCCAAGGGGTGGACCTTGGCTGCCCCTGTATGCTCCATTTGCTAAGCGGTTAGCACAGATTTTATCACGCTGGCTGCTTTTGGCGCTTTGTAGCTGTTACCATGGGCCCAAGCTAACCACTTAGAGCATATTAGAACAGGTATTAACTGCACTAAAGTAAAAGTCCCCATATAGTTAATAAGCTGCATTTTCATAACTTCACAGCATGGTCATTTATTAACTACTACCCCATTTGGCTTATATTTCAGAAGCCTCCTGCTTTATTTACATACACATTTTAGCTATAGTCCTTTTTTGTCAGTCTATACTTATTTTGGAGAGGTAAATGAGTTCTGTACTCATGAGAAGAGAATGAAGCAGAAAGTCTGGGAAATTCAACTGAAGCATGTTGGCTTTACTTTTTGGCATGAAAGGATAGTAATTCCATACAGGTGAAAATGCACATGGTAATACACAGACCACAGCAGGATTGTTTTTTTTTTTTGTTTTTTTAAACACCAGCCACCATGAGTAAAAAAAAAATAATTTATTCAGTTGCATTACTCAGATAGTGGCTGCAACTGAATACCTGGTTTGCGCAGCCACTGTCTGGTAGTGGCGATATCCAGATAGCACTTAGAGCACCTTTTGTGCTCTAAGTTATCCATACAGAGGACAATTTTAGAAGGGACATCCAAGCAGGGGCTGCCCAAGGATGTTGCAGGGCCATGTGTGGAGACTCAGTGCGGGGCCTCATTTCCATAAATATTTTCATATTCACTGGAGCTCATTTGCATATCACTGGGCTTCATTTGTATAAATCTAATTTATTGTATTTAAAAAATGTATATCCTGCCCATCTAAAATTGTAAGTGGCTTTCAAAGGAGTCCTTCACAAGCCTCTTTCTTGTCCTAAGAATGACTTAACATAAGAACATAAGATATGCCATACTGGGTCAGACCAAGGTCCATCAAGCCCAGTATTCTGTTTCCAACAGTGGCCAATCTAGGTCATACGTACCTAGCAGTTTCCCCAAGAGACACAAGTTCCACAATTCTTGTACTGGGTCAAGCATTGATATCCTGGGTCCCTTCTTAATAATGGTTTATGGACCTTTCCTCCAGGAACTTGTCCAAACCTTTTTTAAACCCAGCTACACTAACAGCCTTTACTACATCCTCCGGTAACAAATTCCAGAGTTTGATTACATGTTGACTGAAAAAATATTTTCTTTTATTAGTCTTAAATAGTTTACCCTGTAGCTTCATTGCATGTCCCCTAGTCTTTCTATATTCTGATAAGGTAAACAATCGATCTATGTTTACCCGTTCCACTCCGTTCATTAATTTATAGACTTCTATCATATCTCCCCTCAGCCGTCTCTTTTCCAGGTTAAAGAGCCCCAACCTTTTTAGCCTTTCTTCATAGGAGTAGCCTTCCATCCCCTTTACCATTTTGGTGGCTCTTCTCTGAACCTTTTCTAAAATCGCTATATCCTTTTTAAGATACGGCGACCAGAATTGCACACAATATTCAAGGTGCGGTCTCACCATGGAACGATATAGAGGCATTATAATATCTTTTGTTTTATTTTCCATTCCTTTCCTTATCATACCTAGCATTCTATTTGCTCTCTTGGCCGCCGCTGCACACTGGGCCGAGGGTTTTAACATGGTATCCACAAGGATGCCTAAATCTTTTTCATGGGTGGTGGTTCCTAATGTGGAACCTTGCATCGTGTAACCATAGTTTGGGTTGTTCTTCCCTAGGTGCATAACCTTGCACTTCTCCACATTAAATTTCATCTGCCATTTTGATGCCCAGTCTTCCAATTTATCAAGATCCTCTTGCAATTTTCCTCAATCCTCCTGGGTTTTAACAACTTTAAATAGTTTTGTGTCATCAGCAAATTTGATAACCTCACTCGTTATTCCACTTTCCAGGTCATTTATGAATATGTCAAAAAGCAGCGGACCCAGCACAGATCCCTGGGGTACACCACTATTCACCTTTCTCCATTGGGAAAATTGGCCATTTAGCCCTACCCTCTGCTTTCTATCTTTTAACCAGTTCCTGATCCACAGTAGTACACTGCCTCCTATCCCATGACTCTTTAGTTTTGCCAAAAGTCTCTCATGAGGGACCTTGTCAAAGGCTTTCTGAAAGTCCAGATACACAATATCAACCGACTCACCTTTGTCCACCTGTTTATTCACTCCTTCAAAAAAACATAACAGATTAGTAAGACAAGATCTTCCTTGTCTAAAGCCATGTTGGCTGTCTCCCATTAGGTCATGACTATCTACATGCTGAGTAATTTTATTCTTTATGATGGTTTCTACCATTTTTCCCGGTACTGATGTCAGGCTCACCGGTCTGTAGTTTCCCGGATCACCCCTCGAACCCTTTTTAAAAATTGGTGTTACATTGGCGATCCTCCAATCCTCGGGTATTAGAGATGATTTTAATGATAGTTCACAGATTACTGATAGCAGGTCTGCAATCTCAAATTTCAGTTTTTTTGTGTGTTAAGTTCCACTGTACCCATAGACATAAATGGGTGTTGCTGCGCTTAGCACATATTCAAATCTGTGAAAGCACATTAACCTTTAGTAAACATGCCTCTTAACGAGTGTCTGAAAGCCATTTGCATGGGCAGTGAGGATAAAGAAAGGCTACCATATTTCTGCATTACTGTCCTCCAGTGGCAATTGCCAGGTGCATTACTACAAAACCCTGATCATTTAGAACCCATAGCAAACCTGCCATATCATAACAGCACTACCAGGACTCACAGAGCACCACGTTCTTCATGTCTTCTGCTAACTCTCCTTTGTCTGCTGCTCATGTCCTTTCTTCTCTTCTCCTATTTTTTTCCATTCTCTGTCTACATCTGCCTCTGACATACTGATCTTTCACTTTTTGTTCTTTTCTCCATTTCTTTATTTACTCATTCATCCACTCAATTTCAGATCTCTGTCCTCAATCCTCTTCTGACTTTTCACCTAGTAACTTTCCATCTCCTCTTCTAACCTCCAGCCCAGCTCCCCCATTTCTCTCCTCACTCTTTCACTAGCCTCTTATTCCCCTCTGTGTCTCCTAGATCCCTTCCCCCACCCAGTTACTTCCTTCTTAGATATTCCTTAACTCTGCCTTTCCTCCTTCTTACCCCAGCATTCACTCTTATGCCCCTCTCTTTCAACTCTTCCCTCCCATACAAAATATCTATTCCCCTCTCAATCCTCACTCACCCAGTTTTTTTTCTCCCCCAGCTCCAGCCCCACCCCTTCCAGTTCCAGCCTTCCCAGCATCTGCTCCCTTCCAGTCCCGTTCTCTCCATCCCCCAGCATCAGCCCATTCCCAGACCTAACCACCCAGTATCAGTTCTCCTCAAGTCCCAGTCCCTCCCAGCATCAGCTGCCTTCCAGTCCCCTCATCCTCCAGTATCAGCCCATTTCCAGTCTTAGTTCCCCCACTCGCCAATATCTGTTCTCCTCCAGTTCCAGTCCCTCCCAGCAACATCTCCCTTCCAATCCCAGGCTCCCCATCTCCTAGCATCAGCAAATTTCTAGTCTAGCCCCCCAGTATCAGTTCTCCTCCGGTCCCAGTCCGTCCCAGCATCAGCTGATTTCCAGTTCCCTCATCCTCCAGTATCAGCCCATTTCCAGTCCTAGCTCCCCCACCCCCCAGTATCAGTCCTCCTCCAGTCCCAATCCCTCCCAGCATCATCTCCCTTGCAAACCCAGGCTCCCCATTCCCTAGCATCAGTCTATTTTCATCCCTAGCCCTCTAGTATCAATATTCCTCCAATTCCAGTCCCTCCATCCCCCAGCATTAGCCCATTTTCCGTTTTAACCCCAGTAGCAGCCCCAGTGCCTAGCAGCTCCCACCTCCCCCCTTCCCCCTCACTCACACGCACACACACATACATACAATGCACTCACACCTCGGGGACCCCACACTGGCTTGGCTGGCTTGAGGGGGAGTAGGTAAGGACTGAATCCCTGCTCCTCAACTTACTTCTGCGCAGCTGTGGGAGTAAAGACCTGCTGGAGTGATTTCTTTCTTCTCCTGTGCCTGTGTTGTTTAACCTCTACGTTATGACCCATGCTGGGCAGCAAACACAGCCATGGGAGAAAAAAGAATCTGCTCTGGCAGGTCTTTCCTCCTGCAGCTGTGCAAAGGTAAGTCAGGGAGCCGGACTTCAGTCCTTACCGGCTCCCCCTCAAGCAGGCCAGGCAGGCATTTGGGCCCCGAGGTGTGGGGCCATGTGTAGGCAACAGTCCCGCACATGCCTTAGGTTGGCCCTGTGTCCAAGTGCAATCTGGAATGTCTAAGCCTGTACATCCGAAAACAAAGAAGGCACGTCCAAGTACAGACATGATTTCCCAAATGTGGACATGCCTGATATGAATGTCTGTGGAGGTGTCTACACAGAAATTCATACCAGGTGTGGAGGTGTCTACACAGACATTCATACCAGGTGTGGAGGTGTCTACACAGACATTCATATCAGGTGTGGAGGTGTCTACATAGACATTCATATCAGGTGTGGAGGTGTCTACACAGACATCTCCAGAACCATATTTCAGAATCCAGGATAGCATAATGGTTAGAAACAGGGTAGCCAAGATTCAAATCCCATTGCTGCTATCATTGACATTGTGCCGAGTACTGGGGATGGAGTGCTTTCTCCTCTACACCCTTTGGGTGTTTTTCAGCTAAAATGATCACTTTTCAGGTGCCTGGATTAGTTCTGAACGTAGACATGATGCCAGACATCTATGATGTTTGAGATCAAGCAGGGTTTGTCCAGGTTTCTGGGAATGCCCTGGCCACGCCTTCACCACTCCCTCATTCAGACCGGGATGTCCTCATGGTGGCGACATCAGAGCCGGCTTCTAAAGTGGCTCTGGTGATGTCTGTGCTTTGAATGTCTCCATGCTCACTTTTGGACATCCAAATCATGAACACGGTTTCTAAAATGACCCCCTTAGTGAGTCAAATAGCAGCACTAAAAATTGCCGCTATCCAGATATTTCTCCACTCCAGGTCTGCCCCAGACCACCCCGGCACTCGTCACATAGCACTGAAGCAGTCTAATGATAGTCAGCGGCACTCTACTATCCAGATAAATGCTTGTGACTATCAGCCTCTCGTGTCTTACTGAAAGCATTTCTAGCAGATCATATTGCTCATGCAGTGTCGTATATTGTAGAGGACCATCTTCCCAGTTAGAGCCAAGAGACAGTTGTTGGGAGGGGCTATTTTAATTGTTTGAATGCAATTCTTTTGCCTGTCTGGTGTTGTCCATATTTTATTCATTATTTGTATGTTCTGTTTAAATACAGAAAAATATATCTATTGGTTAATCGGCTATTTAATGGGTACTAATTTGTAGCCTGGCCCTGGTCAAGTCTGATTATCTGCACCATATATTATCTCCATATAAGACGACTAGATAAATATAGACTGTCCTTTACACAACCACATTCCAGAGGGATTGTACAGGGGGTAAATGTACTATTCCTCTCACTTCGTTGGAATGGATTAATAGAATATGAAGACAAATTTGTGTGGATTAAATATTGTCCTCTTTGAACAGGAGAAGGTCGTTCTTCCAGGCTTGGACTGAAAATCTCGAGGGAAGATAGACCAAGCTTGTCAGATTCTTGATCGCATCCCTTTGCTACTTCGCACCATTATACAACAGGTTGGTTATCTCCTTACCTTTATACTGACGGACGGTTGTGCCAAAAGAACGTCCATCTCTACCACAATTCTCTCCTCTGTCTCCTTGACCTCACATATAGCAGTAATGCCAATCATGGTATCATTGTACAAATATTTTTTGTATTCTTCATATGTTATCTTGATTGGAATCTGTTTCTCTGTGAAGTGAATAATTCAAGAATTAATTAGAACACCAGACTGCAATGCAGCATGAAGGACGTCTGGTGGTTTTGAGTCGTCATAACTCTATGAGATCAATATTTAACACAGAGGCTGCCATTCAAAACCTGAACATATACATGGCCATTTGAAGTTATACATATTTTCAGCGGTGGTCGTATACTCGTATAATTGGCATTTTCAAAGCAAACATATAATTTTGGAAGTTTAGAAGTTAGACCTGCTATTGAACTGTTGCACTTGGATGAATAAGTTAATTTTATAATGCACTGTCTGCATGTAAAGTACGATTTATACGTGGATAAGACTCTTGTAAAACTGCCTGGCTGAATCTACACGAAGATCATGCATACTTACATATGTGCCATGAATAAGCATTCCTGGGAGCACAGATGTGACAGAGTTCCAATGTATGTGGATATTTTATAAAATATACCTGTACATGCAGAGAGGATGTGCACCTAGTTACATCTTCAGAGCAGCTGTGACTTGGAGCAAGAGAATTTATATGCCATTGGGGAAGGCTCTGAGTGCTTATTTCATAAAAACACATAGGTACCTTTGTTATCTTCATAAAATACCAGCATACAACAAATCCACAATAAGAGGCAGGCATGTTTAAACACACATCAAAAGAAACGTTATCCTATCAGAAAAATTCAGAAATCTTTTTTTCGGACCCACTACAGACTACACTATTGAGAGCAGTAGTAAAATTCTAATGGCCCTAATGTTTTAAGTTCTTTTTTACTTAATTATATTCACATACAGAAATGATTAAAAATCATCTCAACAATCCAAACTGCATATGTCCAGCTTATATTCATATTTTTTATTTTTTTTATATTTTATGGTTCAGCTGAGATGATCAAAACACAGTCTCCAATGGGTACGTGGCATGCCCTCACATTTTGTCAAGCTGTTTCTAAGGAAGCACTGGCTTGAAACCATCCAACTTAAGTTACACACAGTGCTTTCAACAAATATATGCTTGAAGTGATGAGGAAAAGTGAACGGTAGCCAATATGTGGAGATGCCGGGTTTGTGAAGAAAGATTGAACTGGGTCTAATTTAAGGTCTCTAAACAAAATACAATTTTATCAGGTGATAATATATTTAACTATCAATGCATGCCTTTGCTAACTCTTGGGAGCTGACACTCATATTTCCTCAGAACAGAATACTCTCATTCTAGTTTGGCTTTTTCAAGTTACTTATCCACCGTTTGAAAAAACTGTCCACCCTTTACCCAGGAGAACGCACATATGAGGAGGATACATAACAAGCACACTTAGTTGATCAAAAAGTAGGAAGTCTTGGGTTGTGCGAGAGAAGGGGTTGTACAGACCGGGATGTTGGCTGAGATGGTTGACTGGATAGGCCATACGGTCTTCCATGACATCATTTTCTATAGTTTTTTCTATGTTAGATCAGAGGGAGGAAAACAATGTGTGTGTTGTCTTGAAGGGAAAGGGAACCTACAGAAAAAGGAGGGAGATGTTCCTGGAAAATTTTCAAAAGGGAAATATGCTTATATTTTTGTGACTACGTGTCGAAAATGGCCACCAAAATATGCAGTGTGAGCAAGTGAGCCAATGCTGACCCAACAGCCCTTATGTTTTCTTGGGAAGGTGCAATGGGAAATAGACGGTCAGACCTTTCTTCTTAGACAATGGAGGATAAAGTGACTTACCCAAAGCCGCAAGTAGGAATCAAACCCTGGTTCTTGGTCAAAAAACACAGGTTTAACCATTCTTGGTCACTCCTCCATTCTGCCCCAAAATATATTAGTTCAATAAAAAGGTGTCTCCTTACATGTTTTATGCTTATTGACTTTATTTCCAGTAAAAATATCACACTGACATTTAGCATAGATTCAGCTCTAAATTGAAACCTTCGGGCTTCATAGCGCTAGGTCTTAAACACCAGACTACACAAATTTGTACCACCTTGGCTTTAGATACCATGCTGGCAGCAAGCAAGATCTATTTCTATTATAAAATTGTGTGAAAAGTTACCTTCCTCAGGGTTAAGTACAGCAGATTTAGAATCCATCCAGATGTCATTTACTGGTCTCCCATTGTACAGCATTGATGATGCATTGAAATGTACCTCCACGGCTGTAGTTTCAGAAGTCTCATTTTTGAGAACTAAGATAAGGTTGATGTCTTGACCAGCCAGAGGAGACTTTTCAAGCTTGAACTTCCCTGACAATTGAGGTCCTCGTGAAGGTTGTTCAGAAAATCTCCTCTGGAGTCTTGCCATGGCTTTATGTAGTCCTGTCATAGCTCCCCCCTCATATAACTTGCCGGTAGCCTTTTTATATACTTCTCTTTCTTTCTCAGAGCCTGGTAGAAAAGGATTGATTATAATTTCCCAACAACATTGGGCAAGGGATGATTAAACAAAAACTCACGCTAACCTTGCACGATGGGATATGATTGGGCTATGCTTTTGGAAGAGTGACTAATGTTCACATGCAATCATACAGTTAACATGCCCATGTAATTATTACATCAATGTTATACAAAAAAAAAAGAAAAAATTAACATTTTGGCAGAACAGCTCCAATGTTCCCTCTCAATTGCCGCCCAGTTCTTCTCCTCAGGCCCAACTGAGGCAATTTTGCAGTTTCAATCATATGAGACAAGCGAGTTTTATGGAACTCTCAAGGGACAATGCCTGCCTCACATGACGGAAACTGCAAGATATTTTCAGTAATCCCTACTGAAAATGGCAGAAGTTAGATTTTCAGAGCTCAGCTCCTTAACTGGCTCCCCTTGGACAGATGAGGATGCAAGCACAAGTAGCAGAATTGCCAAAGTGTAAAGCTCAGACTGATACCCGTCTTGCTTTGAACATTTCTTTGCAAAGTGACTGTTCCTACTGTTCATGCCATGAAACTCATGTTTGTTTTTTCATGCCACTAGACATCTTTTATTAAAGGCTCAGGGTCCGGTGCGCCTTTTATAAAAGGCTAGCACAGTTTTCCATGCAATGGCCTAAAAGAGCATTTTCTGGACTAGACTTGCTACACAAATTTAAGATGTGCATGCCAACTTTCTGCTGGATTGAAAGGAGATATTCCCAGGGATGGTTAGATCAAGAGAGGAAATACTGTAGATTGTATTTAAAAGTACTCAAGACAACTTCTATCTGCTACATGAAATCTGAAAGGAAACATATATTGGTTTAACAAAAGCATGGGCCCCATTGCTTCAATTTCATTTCTAACATCTGTTGGCAAGACTAGAGCTACCACTAGGCGATTTCCTAGAGTGCCAATGGTCAGAGGGCACCCATTGGTGCCATTTTGTTAACTAAAGAGGAACCTGTGGCTACTTCTCAAACAAAAAAATATATCTGAAAGGTTGCTAGAGGCTTTAGGCAAATAAACCCCACTATATTTTGTCTCCCAGCCAGAGACTGATCTCAAACCAGTGACCGTCAGGTTAGAAGGCAAGCAAACTTCAGAAGAGCCATCATGTCTCCATGGGGGCTCAGTCTAGCCAAACTGCTATATTATTGGTGATCTTCATTCCTATTTCCTAATTGTCCAAAGCTTGTCTGGTTTGGAGCTCTACCACTAACTGCATTTTTTTTTTTTTTTGCCTGCTGTAATTGGACAACCAGGATCTGGATTAGGCTTTGTAAGTGTCTCTGATGGTGTACTTATGCATGGTTTCACAGACTTTCTGGCATATGAGCCCATCCTATAAAGGGCTAGCCAAAACACACACATTTTAAAAAACCTACACATGGCAGGGAGTAGGTGTAAACCTGGAGATGGAGAATTTGGGGCCCACATGTGCATTCTCTATATGAAAAGGGGAATATATTTGTCAATTTTGGTCCCACTCGGGCAACGCTCAGTCCATAGCCCTGACATGCCTCCTCAAAAATTTAATGAACAAGGGCATCCATGAGAAATTGCACCCTGTCTACAATGGCCATTGATATATGGATGCGATTTGCATTTATATTTATTTATTTGATATAGCGCATATCATTGTGAACCGAAGCATTTTACAAGTAATAAGATAAAAGGGGAACAACAAACACATGATAAGCAAGGTACAGGTAGAGGAATCAACATCATCGGAGCACATAGTGAGGAGGCCTAAGTTAAAATAAAACACAATGAATAAGAGACAGTAAGGAGAGACAGAAAGCTAAATCATGAATAGGGCTTCTAAAATAATCCCCTTAATGTGCTTTTCACTAGTCACGTGAAAAATATTTGCATTCTTCTAGATGTAAAGTAAAAAAACTGAGACACTTGTCAGGCATGCTGCAAATATAGATAAATACAACTAAAAATGTATGGCAGGAAAGAATATAAGAAATCCTCTGGTAGGTAAGACCCATGGTGCATGGAGCCCAGCCTCCAGTCTCTGGCAATGGACATTCCAGGTCACTTTGGGTGCAAGAAATATGGCCACTTTCAGATATCTATCTAATAATTATTTATGGACCTGCCCTCTAGAAATTTGGCCAAACTATTAGCTTTGACCACATTAGCTCACAATAAATTCCATTATTAACTCAGTTTACCTTCTTTATGTTTATAAGTGTCTGTTATGTCCTCTCGTTCATCACTGCCCACGGCTTTGGTACTTATGAATTTACCAATTTCTTTCTGATTGCTGTACACTCTCTCTTTAGTTTCATTCAAGTCAGTAACCCAGACAGCGTAGTCCGCATTCACCTTAGCAAACATGAAATCTGTGTCAAAAGCAAGATCCACATCTCCTTCCTTAATGGCTGCGACCGAGGCAGGGCCGCAGCAGAAAATTCCTGGAATGAGGGGACACACAAGAGAGTACAGCACAGTATCAGATGCCCAGTCAATAGTCCGAGGATGAAGAACCTGGCTGTCCATTACCTGTGAAAGGTGAAAATTAGTATGCAGCAGGTTGCCAAGCCTGCAAGCTCCCCCACACGGTAACAAAGTTGCTCTTGCCACGGAGGAAGTGTGCGCTGGCAGTACCATCGAGGATTGGCGCACATGCAACGATTCAGCCCTGCTCTGCTAATCCTCCATCCCCACGAGCGTCTATGGGCACACTGCATAAAAGCCGGTGCTATGTTTTCCAAGTTCTAACTTTTCCTGGGTGATTTTATAGACAAACTATTTGAGCACATGAAAGACTGTTCTTCATACTCGAGTAGCTTATGAAATTTCCTCCATTAGGAGGAGGTATTACCAAGGATGACTAAGCTGGGGTGGAAACTAAAATGCACTTATTGCATTTTCTAATGTAGATGCGTTCTTTTTGCCATTAAATAAATGTACACACACAAAAACCCATATACTTTGTACCCAAGGCAAGTTCGAAAGACAAACAGATAAGCTGCTTACTTTCCCTTTGAGAAACGGTGCAGGTAAAAATCTCAAATGATTCCTAATGTGGGCAGTTTGATAATCACTGTAATAATCCAATATGCAGTATAAATTCTAGGTTGCAAATCAGGCTGTATTAGCACACTACCATTGCTTTTCTTCAAGGGACATGAATCCATTGCCTGCCATCCATTGTAGGATGATCCCAGGTCTCTGCGGTTGAACCAGGCTTCGTTCCAGATATGCACATTCCTGTATCCGAGAGACAAGCAAATAAAGTAAAAAGGAATATACAGGATATGAGACGGGAGGTGGGCTGATACCTTCTGAATCAACGGAAACTGTTTCTAAAGCGAGAACTGGGAATTCATGTCATCAATTAATCATCTGCAAGGCCTGCCCATCCACTGGGCAAGACTAAGTGATTGCAAAGGGCAGCAGAGCAGCTGCAGTCAGAGGAAAACAATAGATCTTGACAGCCCCATACAGTCCAAGAGCCATCAGCCATACTTTTACCTCCAGGGAGAGAAGACACACACATGCAAAAAAGGCAAAGTTTGCTATTGAAAAATCTAGAGCGGATATTCAAAGGGAGTGTAAGAGCTAGCAGACCTGCCAACTGTGTTATTCCCCATATCTGGGATATTCAGCATCACCAACATGGTTAGTGCTGCTGAATATCCACAGGCGCTAACTGGATAGCGTCAGGGTGTTCCAGGTGTGGGACCAGGCAATAACTGGGCAGCAGCGATATTGAGCCGCTGTCTGGTTATTGCTTAGCAGCTAGTCAGGTGCAGCAGAGGCTGACCTAACTATTGCCACCAAATCTAACTGTAAAAAGGTGCACAACTCAAATTCCCTAATGTACCACCCTTAAATTCCTATTATCTAACAAACAGGAAGACACAAGCTCTTGTGTTTCAAGCTGGTCGTTGTCTTGGCCCTTTATCAAGCTCCGTATTCCCAACTTCCTGTTCCTACATTGACGATGGTACTTGACACGCTCCCCCCACTACAACGGGGAGGAGACCATTTGAGTCAGTTGCGGTATAAAGAACAATGGTGGATTTACACGCTACACTCTTCAGCCCCGACAGGATTAAATACCGAGGTAGAATGGTGGACATTGAATTGAATTGAAATTTGATTTACAAGTAGTCATCATTACATTCTCCCTGTTTGATTGCCATCATGCTATAGATGACGTCATGGTGTCAATGTAGGAATAGGAAGTTGGGAATTCAGAGCTTGATAAAGGGCCAAGAAGATGACCGGCTTGAAACACAAGAGCTTGTGTCTTCCTGTTTGTTAGATAATAGGAATTTAAGGGTGGTACGTTAGGGAATTTGAGTTGTGCACCTTTTTGCAGGAGATATTATAGTGGTCACACTTTCTAGGTTTTTTGGATCTTGTGACCAAAGCTAACTGGGCAACGGCTGAATATCGCCGCTGACCAGTCAACTTCCTTCTGTGTTAGCCGACCCAGATATTCAATGCTAGTGGCCTGATATAGCCCTGGCATGGAGTATCCGGGTTTAGAATTCAGCGGTGGCCATTAGCTGCTGCCGCAATCAGGCCCATAATATCCATTTATGCATTTTTCCAGGATGATGGTTGGAAGGTCAGTGCTCAGATGATCATGATTGTTTAATTATCAAAATCTCAGTGGGAGGGGGCCATAAGGCAGAAGGTTTTCCTTTGGCATGCACTGCCGTAAACCAGACCTAGGGCTGGCCCTGTTAACATGCAATTAATATTGGGGGTTTAATTCTATTTAGGTGCACCTCTCTCTCCAACATACTATTCTAACTTTTTGATGGTCAAAGCTACAAGCTCAGAAGATGCCTAATGTTTGGTAATTATGCTCAGCCCAATGAAACCCATCAGTTTTCCAGTGGTGAGATTTGAAATATTCATGTTTAAAATTTAGGAGGATGTTTATTAAAATGCTTTATGCAGTTGCTGCATGTTTTAAGGCATGGTAACTGTTAACTTGTTAAAAAGAAACGGCAAGTTAAAAATCATGTGCTAACTGCTTAAGGCCTTGCGGGGTTGGAACTCAACAGGATATGGACAGAGAATGCTCTTGATAAGTACGGACACACAGTATGTTGCTGCCCACTGTCATGGCTACCAATAATGTGGGTGCACTTAAAGATACATCAAGAGGTGGTATTAAGTGAATCCACACTACTAGTAAATAGTACAGCGGCTAATATACAACAGCAACCAAAATAAACCCTTCCATTTGCAGTGTAATACTCAAGCCCCCAAGTACAGAGCCACTCCAATGTCAGATCACCCCTTTGCACAAACCCCCCCCCCATTTCAGACCCCCAACTCATAATACCCCTAGATGGCAGGTAGCTCTCATCAAAACCCACCCCCCAGACCATCAGGTCACAGATTTTTCCTGGGTTTTACATGATGAATTAAGGGAGTAATTCTCCTTAATCTCCCATTGTTCATTTCCTTTTCCAAAATGAAAATTTGCACAAATTGTGGGCTAAGCACTTAATTGGTGGATGTTCTACATATATTGCACACTGGCCCAGTTACGCACAGAATTAATCGGCATTTCCACATGGAAGCTGCTACGTTTACTACTGTCAGTTTTTCTATAGTAGATGTGTAAAATGACCCCTTCCTCTGTACATAGTCTCAGATCCACATGCATTCCTGAACATCCTCAAACATATTTTAAAAAGGTTCCATGTTTGACAGAACCTTTAGCAAAATACTGCCAGAATTGAGCTTGCCTTAATGTCCATGTCTCAATTCCAATCTCAGCGTGCTAAGTCGAATGGGCCTTTTTGTCTGGACTATAAGGAGACATTTTTGTAAGGGATTTCCTCAGGTAAATGGTGTTTCATGCAAAAAAATTATTTAAAAATTGTGGGAAGAAAATATGAGTGGAAATCTCCATGTGTTTTCCACCCAAAGAACACGGACTAAAGAATTCCCATGGCAGTTGAAAATAGGCCTGTAAGACCACATGTACCAAGTAAAACGAAAATTGCCCTCTCCTTTCAGTTATGAGAGCCTGCCGTGTCTTTAACATAAACTACAGTACCAAATTTGTTTTCACATTGTGACATCTCAATTAAACAATAGAGGATCAGTTGGCCCACTCTCTGTTTCTTTGCTCTCTGGGTCACTCCAAAGACCACTCACTCTCCAGCCCTCTCCTTGCATTGACATTTATCACCATCCTGCATATCATCCCAACATACTTGAAGACGGTCACTGTTTTGGTTATGACTACATCTGCCGGAAGGTGATTCCATCCTGACGCCATATCTCTCTCAGTAAAGGAGCATTTCCTGGTATTTGTTTATTTATTTAGTTAGTTAGATTTTAATATGATTTCTCTACAATAGCCCAAGGTGAGTTATAGCAATTTTCTCTGAGTGTCTCTCACCAGGTTTATTACATGACTCTGTCCTTGAACTTCTTATTCTACAGCAAAATACTACTGCTGTTTCTACTATTAATCATTAATATAGCACTACAAGGTGTACTCAGTGCTTTATAGGACACATATAAAGATGATCCCTACTCAGAGCTTACAATCTAATCAAGACAGACAGTACAATAGATGAGAACAAGGGTACAGTAGGGAAGGGTAATGAGACAGAAGGAGAACAAAGGATTACTGTTGGCCACCTGGTGATGGCCCCAACCCCAGAAACTGATTCCTGTCCACCCCCCCCCCTTTTTATGTTACACCGCTTTGACCCGGTGAAAAGCGGGATATAAATACAGTTAAATAAATAAAATACATAAATAAATAAATTAAGATCCAAAAGTGGCCTGAAAGAGGTGGGCTTTTAACATGGATTTGAAAAGGGGGGAGAGATGAAACCTGATGTAAAGATACAAGTAGTCTGTTCCATGCATAGGGAGCAGCAAGGTGAAAGGATCGAAGTCTGGAATTAGCTGTTGAAGAAACAAGCATAGAGCCAGAGGAAGAGGGGAGTTCATGAGGAGGAGTGTAGGGAGAGAGGAGAGAGGAAAGGTAGTGAGGATCAATAGAATGAATACACTTATAGGTCAGAAAGAGTAGTTTGTATTGGATATGGAAACGGAAGGGAAGTCAATGAAGTGATTTGAGAAGAGAGGTTATATGAGCATATTGGTGCTGGCAGAAGATTAGCTGCGTAGCAGAGTTTTGAACAGATTGAAGAGGAGAAAGATGACTCAAGCAGGCCAGCAAGGAGGAGGTTGCAATAGTTGAAGCAAGAAGTGACTAAAGAGTGGATAAGTGTTTTAGTAGTGTGTTCAGAAAGGAAGGGGTAAATGTTGTTAATGTTGTAGAGAAGGAAATGGCAGGTTTTTGCTATCCATTGGATATCTGTGGAGGAGAAGAGGGAGGAGTTGAAGAGGACTCCAAGGTTGTGGACTGAGGAAATGGGAAGCAGGTGAGTGTTATCAACAGAGATGGAGAAAGGAAGAAGGGGGGGAAGAGGGTTTAGGGGAAAAATAAGAAGTTTGGTTTTGGCCATGTTCAATTTCAAACTGCCTGTCTATCTGACATCCAGGCAGCAATGTCAGATAGGCAGGCGGATATATATGCTTGAGGTATAAGAGAAATATCAGATGTAGATAGATAGATTTGACAGTCATCAGCATAAAAATGATATTGAAAGCCATGGGAGGAGATGAGAGATTTAGGGAGTGGGTATAGAGCGAGAAAAGGAGAGGGCCTAGAAGAGACCCTTGAGGTACACCAACTGAAAGAGGGATAGCAGTAGAAGAGGGACCAGCAGAACAGACACTGAAAGAGTGATGGAAGAGAAGAAGAGAACCAAGACAGTACAGAGCCCCTAAAACCAAGTGAGGACAATGTATCAAGGAGAAGGTGGTGGTCAGTGTCAAAAGCAGTAGAAAAGTCAAGAAGAATGAGGACTGAGTAAAGGCCTTTGGATTTAGCCAGGAACAAGTCCCTGGAGACTTTAGTAAGGGCCATTTCAATGAAGTATAAGGGACAGAAGCCAGATTGAAATGGATCTAGGAGGGCTTGAGGGGAGAGAAATTCAATGCAATGGTGGAGAACTGCACATTCAAGAATTTGGGAAATGAAGGGAAGAAGGGAAATGGGTCGATAATTAGAAGGACAAGTAGGATCAAGTGAAGGTTTCTTGAGGGGAGATGTGATCAAAGCATGCTTGAAAGCTGCAGGGATAATTTCAGTAGAGAATAATACGTTGAGAATAAGTGTGTGATGGAAGAGATTACAAAGGAGGAGATGGAGGTAAGGAGATTGGTGGGGTTAGGATCAGAGGAACAGGTAGTAAGTTTAGAGGAGGAAAGGAGATGAGGCTTCTTCTAACAGAGATCTTAGAAAAGGAAGAAAGGGTAACAGTGATTGAGTGAAAAAGTTGGTATTGAAGAGGGAGGAAGAAAGGATGAAGCTGATCTTGAGGGGAATTGGAGTATAATTTTGTGGACTTTGTTGTGCAAATAGCAAGGGTTTGGACAGAAAAAGAAGGGGAAGTCAGAAGTGGAGGTGCCTTGAGAGTAGCAAAGAGACAATGGGGGTCAGAGACAAGTGAGTTAGATGGACATAGTAGTTTTGCTTGGCAAGTGCTATGGCAGCTTGGAAGGAAGTAAGCATGAATTTGAAGTGAAGAAAGTCAGAAAGGAAGCGGAATTTGAGCCAAGTGCGTTGAGCAGAACGGGCACAGGAGCAAAGGTAGTGGGTAGTTGAAGACAGCCAGGGTTGAGGTATAGTGCACCTCACAGGATGAAGGATGGGGAAGCAAGAGAATCCAGAGCAGAGGAGGGAGCAGTATCATAGGAAACTATAGCCTCATCAACAGAAGACAAAGTGGAGGAGAGAGGCAATGAGACAATAGTGAGAGAGCTAATGGATCGATTGCATGAAGATTCCTAAAAATGGTAGGAGGAGACTGGGTGAGAATGAGGTGGGGAGTGATGAAGAGTGAAGCTAACCAGGTGATGATCAGATAAAGGAAGAGCTGAGATACAGAAATTAGAGAGTAAACAATTAGAGAAGAAAACAAGGTCAAGACAATGGCCGTGCTGATGAGTGGGGCAGAAGAGCAAAGCTGAAGGTTAAATGAGGAGGTACAGCAAAGGAGTTTGGAAGCATTGGGGTCAGAAGGATTATTAACATGAATGTTGAAGTCACCAAGAATAAGGGAAGGGGAAGAAGAATCAAGAAATAAGGAAAGCCATGTGTCAAAGTCAGAAAGAAAGATAGAGGTGGACTTGTCAGGTGGTCTATAGATAGCAGCTATCTGGAGAGGTAAGGGATTAAAAAGGCAAATAGAGAGGACATCAAAGGAGGAAAAGGAGTGAGACTGAGATAGAGGGACGGGTTGAAATTCGCAGAAAGGAGAAAGCAGAAACTTCACACCACCACCGTGGCCAGTGGCACAAGGAGTGTGAGAGAATTGGTAGCTGCTGTGAGAGAGGGCAGCGACCAAAGAAGTGTCATCAAGGAGGAGCCAGGTTTCAATAAGAGCTAGAAGTTGGAGAGTTAGAAATGAAGAGATCATCAGTAAAGGGGAATTTATTAGCTATGGAATGAGCAATCCATAAGGCACAAGAAAAGGGGAGAGAGGAGGGATAAAGGAAAGGAATATGGATGAGGTTAGAGTGGTTGAATGAGGGGCAGGAATGAGAGATCTGGGTGGGGGGGGGGGGCAGGGTTAGGATTAATGCCACCAGATGAAAGAAGGAGGAAAAGAATGTGAGGCAAAGAGGAGATGGATTGCCGGAAACAAGGATGAGGTTGTTTAAGAGAGATGGGAAAGGGATGAATGAGAGGAAGAAAAAGGTGACGTTCAAGAGCTGAGGAAAGGGAGGAAGACAAGATAAGAGGCAAAATGGGAAAGATAAAGAGAAGGTGATAAGGAGGAGAGAATTTGAGGTGAAGCTGCCACTGAACCTTCAGAAGCTCCTGATCAGCATCAGGTCAAGGAGTGGGAAGCTAAGTCCCTCCTTACTCACACGGGCCCAAGGGCAATCAGAGGCCAGAGCAGGAACTTTAAAATTATAGGTGCCTCTGGGTGGGCCCGCACCTGAAGGCCTCACCAGAGGACCCTTTGGTGTGGCCCTTAGGCGTGGACCTGAGGGGCGGACCCTAAATGCCTCTTCCCCGATGCATTGACCAGCTATCTGTAAGTTCCTCAAATAACCTTCTTAAGCTTTCCCTCTTTCTTAACATTTCTTCTCTCTTCCACCTAGCTAATTCCAGCAGCACTGCTGCTCCTCCCACCACCCCATTACCCCCTCACCATACTATTGCATAACATGTCATTCTCCACCCTCCCCCCCACTCCAATCTACTTCTCAACACTCAGTTTTACTCAGCATGAGCAATTCACACAATCATGGGCATACTACCCAAATGGCTTACCCCTCTATACCTCTCATCCCTCCTGATACACTGCCTCTCTACCTACCTCACCCTTCCCTCCTCTTTTTCTAGCATTCACATCCCAAGTCTCATATCACATTGTACTCTAACCCCACATTACTACCATCAGCATAGAAGACAATCCCGGCTACTTCACATTCCCATCTCCCCTTCTATGGGCATACTAATCCCTAACAACACTCATTCCACCCTTCAAATTAGATGCAGCCTCATCAACGCATGCTCCGCCCACAAGAAAATTCAAACCCTTGCTGACCACGTCACTGACAATGCAATTGAACTTCTCTGCATCACCGAGAACTGGTTCACAGAAACAGACAATGTACTACTCAACCAGCTGAACACCAACACCCATAAAATCCACAACTGCCCTTGAACCAGCAGCATCGATGGGGGGGGGGGGGGGGGAGGAGTCTGCATTCTTTTCAACAAGCAACTTGGATTTAGCACTATTAGCACATCATCTGTTCATGGTCTGGACATCCTCATCATAAGCAATAAATGCCTCACCATTTGTCTTGTATACAGAGCTCCACAACACAAGGCAGACCAACTGGATTCTCTTCTCGAAGTAGTATTCTCCCTTGTCTCATGCCAACAGTATCTTGTTCTACTTGGAGACTTTAAGTCAACCATACCCACTGCAATGCTTTCCTCCAAGCTATGAATGATCTACAACTCATCAGTACTTCAACCCATCAAAAAGGAAGTGCATTGGACCTACTCTTCCTCCCCAATGACCTACTCTCCTTCTCTCACCACATCTCTCCCTCCTCCACTCCAGTCCTATGGTCTGATCACCACCTAATTTCATTCATTCTATCCACCCCTCAACTCAAACAGCCCCCACCACCCAAACCTCCCACAACAAGATGATTCACAAACTTCAATGAAGACACTTTCATCTGGCAAACCATCCCATATCTGAAGCAAGCATTACAACACTCAGACCTTGATTTACTGGTACAAACCTGGAATAACACCATTACTAAAGCCTCTCAAGCTCCACCCCATGCCCCTCCCAAAAACCCTCAACCCCATCCACCATGGTATTCATCCCACTTTAGAAATCAGAAATGCCGTCTCAGAAGACTAGAACAAAGGTGGAGGAAGACTAAAGAACCACAGCTTCTGACCACTTACCTTGACCACTGTGTGGCATATTCCACCAGCACCCTCAATGCCAAGCATGAACATCACAGCAACATCTTGCTCCGTGCCATAAACAAACCACAAGAACTTTTTCACCTCATCAGAAACCTCGCAAACAATCCTACCCAGTCCCTTCAAGACAACAACATCCATCCATAAGCACCCCAACTCAACTACTTCAACCAAACCTCCTCCCACCACCTCAACTCCCACAACTCAACTATGGACCTCATTCTGGGATGTCCCTTCTGATGAACTACAGACTATCATCACTCTGATCAATGCCACCACCTCCCCCCTAGATCCTTGTCCAGCAACCTGGATCAAGCAAACAAAGACCTCAGTGCTCCAATTTATCTCTATAATTCTTGACACCTCTCTCAACCAAGCATACCTCCCCCCCCCTTGCTCAAACTAGCCTCTGTGAGACCCATCCTGAAGAAGCCCAACCTCAATCCTTCCTCACTTACATCCTACAGATGCATTGCCAGAGTTCTTTCCTCTCCAAGGTAATCGAAAAAGCAGTACAAATTCAGCTCCAGGAGCACATTGACAGATTTGACTCTCTTGACCCCAACCAACATGACTTCTGTCCCTTCCACAGTGCTGAAACACTTCTTACATCCCTCCTGAAGACACTCATAACCGGAACAGAAAAACTTTGCTCAGATTTTATTTTACTATTCCTCAACATATCTGCAGCTTTTGATATGGTATCACATCAGACTCTCATCAATCAACTTAACCATTGGCATCCAAGGCACCCTACTCAAATGAATTTACTCCTACTGCTCTCAGCAAAACCAGCAATTGAGAACTGGCAACCAATCCTTATTATCCTTTACCCTCCCTCAAGGAGTTCCGCAAGGATCCGCCCTCTCCTCCCTCCTCTTCAACATCTACATCAGACCCCTATGCCACATCCTCCAGAGCTTCAACGTCAGATACCAACTCTAAGCAGATGACATAATGATCTTAACCCCTTTTAACATCACCTCCCCTGACTACTCAACCCTCACAGCCTACTTCACAGAAATCATCACATGGCTACAATAGCACAACCTTGCAATCAATTTCAGCAAAACAAAGCTCTTCCATGTCTCCTGGGACCCCAGCTTTACTCCCCCTCAAAGTATCAAATTAGGCAACACTGAAATTCAAGTCAAACCCCAGATCAAATACCTTGGTGTGACCCTTGCCCACCTCTTGAACTTTCAGTCGCATATCATGAATACCTCCAAAAAGATCTACTTCAAAATCCGAACTCTCCGCAACCTATGCTCCCTCCTATCCTACGGCAGCTTCTGTAGGGTCTGCCAAGACGCCATCACTCCTCTCTTTGATTATTGCAACTCCATCCTCCATGTGCTACCCAAGACCGCCCTTGTCCCCCTACAGCTTGCCCAAAACACAGCTGCATGACTTATTGCCAGAGCGCCCAGACACTCCCACATCACTCCCATATTAAAATCCCTACTCTGGCTCCCAGTTGCATCTCGTATCAGGTTCAAGACTCTCGCCATCACCCACAGAGCCCTCCTCAACACCACTGAGGAACAGCTACAATCATTAGTTAGATGTCCTGACAGCAACAGACTCCAGTGTCAAAATGCAACAAATTTTCTCCTCCTACCTTCACAAAGTAATAAGAGATCTTAACACACTTGCACAAGAGCCTTCCAATTCTACACTCCCACCAAATGGAACAAACTTCCCCCTACAATTTGTTGTCTCCAATCCCATATCCTCCTTAAAAAACACCTTAAAGCCTATCTCTTTGATGAACACTTTAATGTATCCACTGCTACAAACTTACAAGAAGAATACCCCTGCTTCTACCACCTCACAACCTACCCCCTAACCAACATCTCACCACATCCCACCTCATTGCTCCCCTTCCTCCCCACCTTCCCCTCTCACCACCCATTTATCTCCCTCTGCAAAGAAGTTGATCACAACGCCTAGTCGCCTAGATTCTAAGCTGCCTTAAATAGTTTCATTTGTTCTTTGAAAGCATCCACATGTTGCAGTGTTTAATTATTCTGTTTCAAAGTTGCATGTATATAGTTCCAACAGTTCCTTGTAAACCATATTGCCTTGTAGAAAAACGGTATATAAAACCAGCTAAATAAATAAATAAGGTGAGAGTACAGAAGGTTGGGGAGTGTCAGAAAAAGGAAGAAAAAGTGGGACGGTGCCTAAGAAATGGAGGTGAAAGTCCAACCTAAGATGGGGGGGGGGGGGGAGGGATGATGGGGATGGAGAGCGAGGGGAAGAATGAAGGAAAAAATTCAGATAACATGTAAAAGATCAAAACAATTGAAAATACTTCGTTTGTAAGATAATGTGAATAAGTAAATAAAATTCTGTACTATGTAAAGGCAGTTTGCTCTGCTCATGAATCAAATAGCTGCGTGATACATATTAATGGTATAAAATACAACAAGGACTCAGTAAGCAAGTTTATGAGTAAGCTAGCAGTCTTTAGTCTGTTTTCACACCCTGCTAGTGTTCTGCTCTCTCAGCATGATAACAGTCAAGATAATGCCACCAGTCTCACGGGACAGACCACGTGGTATGCCCCTTACGCGCCTGGCTGCCACACAGAAAGCTGCCGACAGACTTTGGAACCAAATAGATATTCAAAACAAGCTCTTTGTTTACCGGAGGATGGAGGACATTTAATTTGACTTTGTATATGTTTAAAACTTATAGGAATATTATCAGGTAGTATCATTTTTTAGTCATTTAAACTATCTGTATAAAAACAGAAGAGGAGTGAAGGTATGTGAAAACATCCTCGTTAGCAGCAACATTTGGCCACTATCCAGATCAGTGTAAGCTGGCTGATTAACAGGCCTAAATTATATGGAAAATGCTGTCACAGTCACTCCACTATACATATTAGGGATGCAAAGAACCAAGAAAAGTTCAGTTAGTCTTCATTTAAAACAAAAATGTAGCAATTTTTGTGTGTGGGGTTTTTTTCATACGTTTGTGTATATTAGTCTTAATTGTGGACAACAGCTTTTTGGTGCATGCAAATTGATTGTGCGCGCACTAATTTGTTGGTGTACAGACACACACACACACACGAGTGATGTATCTGCACTTTTAATTTTTAAGAATGCAAATGATTGCCCAAACAAGCATAAAATGGATATGTCTAGCTTAAATATTCAGTGCTAAAGCGTGGATTGCTTCAAATACCAGTGCCAGTGTTTAACTTAATCTAGTCACTGCGCTAGTAACATAGGGGCATGTTTATTAACATGCGCTACCCGTGCTTAAAGACCGTCGCTATCCTTGTATCACACATCTGGGCAGTGACTGGTTGGCCAGGGGTGGTGCTGCCATTATGCAGCTAGTGTGGGCATTTGGAGCCCATGTTAACTTGGATCAAGTAGGAAAGGTGCAACTAACATCATCTCAGTGGGTGATGTTAGTTAAACCCACAGCTGGTTTACTGCGCTGTTGCACAGCACCTGCTTGGGGGGGGGGGCTGTACGTGCTCCCTGCACTTGGCATGCAGCCCCATGCTATTAAAAGACAGAAGATAAAGACCAGTATGGTTCATAGAGTGGAAAAGCAGCCTGGTGACCAAAGGGACCAAGGTTAAAATCCCATGCTGCTCCTTGTGACCTTGGGCAGGTCATTTAACTTTCCATTGCCTCAGGTGCAAACTTAAATTGTAAAGTCCTCTGGAGACAGGTAAATTCCTACAGCACCTGGCATGGGACAGACACAGAGGATCTCTTTATAGCAACAGGATAAAATCAAAATAAACATAACTCTCTCTTTATATCTCAACAAACAGGAGTGACCTACACGGAGCAGCAGATGTACCTACTCTTACCGCCTTGCTGGGCAGACTAGAGATGGACCATACTGGTCTTTATCTGCCATCATATGCTATGCTGCTATGATTATAATTCAACTTCAATGACTACTGGAAAGGCGTGAGCTAAATACTAAATATAAAAGAAAATCTAGTCTCCCCAGTGGCTGGAGTTGTACCCCCTTTCCCTCTATTTTTGAAGTATAAAAGATATTTAAATTTGTTTTGTTTCTATCTCCATCTTTGGAAAAAGGGTCGATAGGTCATTACTCTCCCTCTCAAGTACTTCACATTTCTCTATCATATCTCCCCATGTCGCTCCTCTCTTCTGGGGTATACATACCGTACTTAGATCTTCAAGTCTCTTCTCATATGTTTTCTGGTATAGCCCCATCCTTCACTGAAAACTAGCAAACATCTGAATGTTTCCATTATTGTAATGATTTTTTAGTATCTTAGCTCTCAATGGATTGTGGGCCCTTCACCATGTTGGTAATTTTTCTCAGAGCTGATTCCATGTCTAAAATGTGGACTGTAGAGCATTTGTACTGTGAAAGTATTGGCTTTTGAAAGATTCTATATTTACCAAATGCCCTCTTCATTCACATATAGGCGCTTTCCAGACATGTCATAGTGCACGTCAATAGTAAGGTTTCCATCTTTGTCTTGGGCAGCATTAAAGGTTGAAATGATACGAACTGGAATTCCCAAACATCTAAGTACTGCAAAAGTAAACAAAGAGAAAAAGTCTTTGTATTACAAAAGTTTAAGAGTTATATAAAATCGTTCTCATAAGAGTTACATGTATATGTATTTTGACTGTCTGAGACGTTTTGGCAATATCGATGACTGATCTACTATTTGTTTTTCTTTTAGTGCCGTCAAGACAGTGACAAATCCTGGGGACCCAGCTGCCTCTGGGTTTTCTCGGCAATGTATCACAAGATATAGATTGTCAGGCCTTTTCTTCCAAGACAATGGAGAGTAAAGTGACTTGCCCAAGGTCACAAGGAGTGCCAGATCTTGAGCCCTTGATCTTCTGGGTACTAGACTACTCCTCTACTGTACTTTTCTGTATATATCTGAGCAACAGATTTGCAACTTCGTGCTTTAGTGCCATGATATGATATTTTTAAAGATTTTGACTTAGATACAAAATATTCTGCTCATTATCCTTTACTATAAACTGCTTTGGTATTTACCTGAAAGGCAGTATATTAAGTAAGCAATAAAGATAAAGATAAAATGAGAGTGTTTCACCCTCTAGCAACAATAGACGCAGTTTAATTTAGGACAGAAAAAAAAGCCGTTCTATGTTAAACCACTTTGCTTAGGCAGACAGGCCAAGTGGGCCTATTTAACAAAGACACATAGGGACCTATGAGGGTTATTTTGGAACCATCCCCATATGTCATCATATGCAAATAGTGATTTTAGAAAGCTGCTTTTCACAAGTGGTGAAACGCACCATGCAGAGATTGCAAGGAGGCGTAGTTAGGGCGGCAAGAGGGAGTGCTTTGGGTGAGCCTATAATATTAATGTGGATTATTCATTTAACAAGGGGAATACATGTGGATTTTAAAAGTTCTCATCAGTATTTAAAGCTGCTCTGAGGCACATAAGAGTCTACTTTAAGGGGAAGGTGCAAATGCTGAGGCCAGGAATCACCGAATATCCACTCCTTGCCGCTCTGGAAGCCCTCGCATCTAGCCCCAATCTCTGATGTCCCCCACCCCAAGCCCAGAACCCACTGACATCAGTCCTCCCTAATGTCCCCCCTACTGATTGCCCCACCCTCAGCTCTTACCAGCATCCCTAGTAGTCTAGTGGGAGCAAGATCTAGCACCAGTCACTCCAGCGCATGGTGGCTTTGGGTTCAAAAATAGCACCCATGACCCCTTGCAGTAATCTCATAGTACTACTGTTAGAGGTCAAGCTACCAAATAAGGTCATTTATTTTGATCACTGTTAGAACATACCTGTGCATACTAATCCTGCAAAGACCCAACACTGTCCATATTTGACAGGCATAAATCCTTCATTGTACCACTTCTGCAAAATAGCAGCACTTCCCTTCCACTCCTTCGGATCAACCCCATCAGTGTAATCTCCTTTCCAGTTTTCCACCAGCACGCCATTATCATCTTGGGCATTCATCTAAAAAATAAGATTTTGTCCTGTGAGATGAATGAAAAATAAATATAAAAAGAAAAAAGAAAAGAAAACAGAACAAGGGAGAAAAGTGAGAAACATTCTAGATAACATCTACAGAAACAAACACCAAAATGCAGGAGACATGTTTTATTTATTTATTTATTTGTTTAATTTATTTTCATATACTTAGAAGATTTATCTCGTGCCAATCTGAAACTACTACCCCATAGACTTCTTTAACACTATCGTTACTTCGTAATTTTATGCATTGTACAAAGTGGACTACAATGAATCAATAAATTAAAATTAAAACACAGGGTTCTCCCTTTCATGTTCCAAGATATTGTGTTTAAATTAAGATTATAAAATTACATCCATAAAGTTCAAAGGATCAGTCTTATGTAAAGGCTTTTCTGCACGCAGAAAAGATTTTTTTATAAAATTACCCTAACAGCTGCACTCCATAAAATAGGACATGGTGACGAGAAGGTTCCTACTTCTACACGACCTGTGTGTAGGCATGTTCTGGGTTGGAGTCTAGGCAGAGCGCTGTGGAATCACAATCTACATACAAATATTTACGCCTGCTCCCAAACAGGTACAAATGTCCACAGCTTCAATTTCACCGTGATTTCTGTTAATTTACCCTCAGTATTTCATAAAGGCACATAGGTGCATATGACCCTTATTTTAGGGGCATCTCCACATGTAACTATGTAGATTGCCTGCACATTTTAATATTCATTTTAGAAAGTCACTGTTTAAATGTGGTGATCCACACCACACTGAGACTACACAGAGGCATGGAGAGGGTATGGAGAGAGAATGGTTTGGATGGGCCTAAAATATTACTATGTATTCTCCATGCAGAGTGGATGAGTAGCCTAGTGGAAAGAACACTAGCTTGGTACCCAAGAGAGCAGAGTTCAATTCCCTCTGGTACTCCTTGTGACCTTGGGCAAGTCACTCAGCCTGATGCTATGCAGTTAGCATCTGGGTACCTTAAGGACTTATCTGGGATATTTGAAGGGCACCTACATGGGAATATCCTGGCTAAGGCCCTTACACAGCTAACTAAGTTACCCATGTAAGGGCCTTTGACTATTTGGCCCTTAATCCTTCACTGCCTTGGAAGAAAAGCCTGGCAATCTACTTCTAGTCACACTACCAGGAGTCAGCATTGACTAGAAGGCACACATATATTCTCCATGCATGAGGTATCAAGCATTTAACATATCAGTCAAGGCACAAGGCCTATTTGCACAGAGAGATGCAATGGACAAAGTCATCATTACCCTCCCCCCCCCCATCCCAATCACTTCTCTGTATTACTCACCTCCTCAATGTCCCTTCTGACATCAATCACCCCTTTCCATTTCCACCTCCCGACATCACTGACCCCTCCTGGCATCACTGGCCCTTATATAGCCAGGAATCCTGAATACCCACTCCAATATGGTTATGGTTATTTATTTGATATACCACCCTTCTACGAAAATCAGAGCAGTTTACAAAATACAAAGTTTCAGAGTGGGCACAAGGCCAGAAAATTGAAAAGAAATTACAATTTGTGACAGGACAGTGAAAGTGACTAGCTAAACAAGACATAGAGGACAGAGTAAGAGTTATACTTAGGAGGACAGGATCAGACAAAAGGGGAAGGAAGGTCAAAGGCTAAGGAGAAAAGGTGGGTTTTAAGGTTCTTCTTGAAAGTGATATGATGGGGTTCTAGCCTGAGGGAGGAAGGTCGTGAGTTCCAAAGTGCGAGGCCAATGAAAAAAAAATGTAGAGGAGCGGGTAGATTGGAGGTGGTCATAAGAGGGGGAGGGGAGGTGAAGGCGATTTACGTGGAATGAACAGGGGGTGTGCCTGGGATTATGGAATGTGATAAGATCTGCCAAATAGTGTAGGGTGCTGGTATGGAGAGCTCGGTGGACTAGAACAAGTATTTTGAAGTGAGTGCGAAAAGTAAAAGTCAAGCAGTGGAGGTGAATAAGAAGAGATGTAACGTGATCCTGCTGTGTTGTGTGTGTGTGATAAGTCGAGAGGCAGTGTTCTGAATTCATTGTAATCTATGTGATGATGACTGAGAAAGACCAGTGAGGATAGAATTGGAGAAATCAACATGGGACATGACCAATGACAGCAGGAGAGTGGTGAGAGCGGGTGGAGTAAGAAAAGGACGGATTGCACGGATCTGGCGAAGGAAGAAAAAAGAAGTTTTGGTGATATGTGAAATGTGTGCCCGAAAAGAAAGATCAGAATTGAAAAGAACACCTAAGTATTGAAAGGAAGAGACCAGGGGTATAGGTGATCCGGAGAATGAGGGGGCCACTGGAGGGGAAGGACTATTGTGGGTGAACCAAATAGTGACGGCTTTTATTAGGTTAAGGTGTAGACAGTTAGACGTAAGCCAATCCGTAACAGCTGAGAGACAAGAGTTAAGAAGGGTGAGGTCAGGCTGAAGAGGAGAGGTGTAGTGAAGAAGGATAGGTCATCTGCGTAGTAGAAGGCAGAAATCCCAAATTGTTGTATTAAGAGGGCAAGTGGTGCTAGGAAGAGATTAAAGAGGAGGGGTGCTAGAACAGAGCCTTGGGGGACCCCATAGAGCAGTGGAAAAGGATCAGAGGTTGGAGTAGTGCTGGAAGGGGAAAGGACGGTGCAGGACCGAGAGGAAAGGAAAGAGTGAAACCATCTATAAACTGTGCTGCAGAGACCAGCTTCACAGTGACAGAGGAGGAGAAGGGAGTGGTCCACTAGGTCAAAAGCTGCAGATAGATCTAAGGACACCGCCACCGAGAAATCACCGCGATCTTGAGCCACATGCAGGTCATTGGTGAAAGCAAGAAGGACAGTCTCAATGCTATGTCCTTGTCAGAACCCTGACTGACGGGGGTGGAGAAAGTTGGTAGAGTCAAGGTGGTGGGATAACTGTGCAAAGATGTTTTTTTCTAGAATCTTAGAAAGAAAGGGGAGATTGGAAACGGGGTGGTAGTGGGCAGGAATCAGAGGGTCCAATGAGGGCTTCTTAAGAATGGGGCGGATGAGAATGTGCTTCCATGGAAGGGGAAAAGTACCTGTAGAAAGATTACTGTTGATCATGGTGAGAACGAAAGGGATGAGAGCAAGACAAGGTGTGAGCAGCCAAGAGGAAGGGATAGGGTCAAGAGAGCAGTGTGTCTTATTGGAGGAAGAAATTAGTCTGATAACTTCGGCAGTGATGATCAGAGAAAATGAGGCCCATGTGTGCGAGAGATGGGAAATGGGGGGAGGGGATGGGGATAAAGGAGGAGAAGAGATGGGGGGGGGGGGCAGTAAGGCAAAGATGTCCTGAGGGAAGAAATCTTCTCGCTAAAGAAAGATGCTAGTATGGAGGGAGATGGGGCTGGCTGAGGAGGCTTGGGGGCGGAGACAGAGTGGAGTGATGTGAGGGATTTAAGGACAGAGTAAAGGTGTCGAGTCTGGTTAGGTGCAGAGGAAATGGCGTTGGAAAAGTAGGTTTGTTTAGCAAGGTGTACCTCAGAACGATAGTGATGGTGATGCGCTTTAAAGGAAGAAAGGGTGATCGGTGAAGGATCCCTCCGCCATAGCTGCTCAGCTCGATGGAGCTGAGTGCATGAGAGGTGAAGACCACTGTGGAACCATGGTTGTGAGGGACGACGATGTGGGGGACAAGGTTGTAAGGGAGCAAGGCGATCAAGAGCAGTAGAAAGACTGGAGAACCAATGAGATGCTTGTGAGTCAGGGGAGAGGGTGGGGAACTCAGGGGGCAGGAGTTCGGTTGCTGGTGGAAAGCGCTGGAGAGTGAGGGGGGAGATATGATGTGAGCAACATAGGGGTTGAGATGGGCAAGGGGGATGAGTTGAATGAGGAGGGGGTACTGAGGATGGTGATGATGAGGAGCAATGGAAAATTAAGCAGACATGATCTGTCCAAGGTAAAGGTAGTGAAGAAATGTTATGAATATGGAGCGTAGAGGAGATTGAAGTTATAATTAAATCTAGGGTGTGACCTGCGGAGTGAGTGAGAAAAGGAACATGCTGAAGGAGAGTCAGATCATGTAGAAGGGAAGTGAAGGAATCGTCCCTAGATGAGGAGGGGGAGTCAAGGTGAAGATTAAAGTCTCCAGCAATAAGTAAGTGGGGAAAAGCCAGGGAGAGATCAGAGATAGTCAGTAGTAGAGGGTCCCATAGATTAGGATGGAGTGCAGGGAGAGAGTAGATGAGAAGAATATATAGAGAGGGGGTGGTTCAGATGTGAAGTAAGATGTCTTCTGATAGTGTAAAAGTGGGGAGGAAGTTTGTGTGAAGATAAGAGATGAATGCACAAGGGCAGTAATGCTGCCACCTGCATGACCTGTGAGGGGAACAGAGATGGCCAAAAAGCCAGGGGGGAGACAGCGGGCGAGGAGGGCATCCTCCCCATCCTTTAGCCAAGTTTCTGTAAGGAGAGCAGGAATGAGAAGAGGATATACATGGATGGAGATTTGTGGGGCATCGGTAAAGGGAGCTATTGAGGCTCATAGGTCTAAGTGGCAGACAGAGGTGGTAGGGCATTTGCCCCACAACACAGGAATGGAGGGCATAGAATTAGATGAAAAGATAAAGAACAGGTGAAGAGGAGAGAAGCAACACGGAGAACGTATCTGTGGCAGTGGTGTCGAAAGGTGGTGTTGGCGTAGAGAAGGATAAACAAGCCAAGAAGTCCAAAAACATAGAGGAGTGAGTGCAAAGAGATACCAGTGCCTCTACCGCCGTAGCTAGAACTCCCCAATCAGCCCTCCAAGACAAGCTCGCCCACCACCACTCTCACCTGGGAATGGTGATCCCTAGTATCTAGTGGGGAGCAAGAGCAATCCCTAGTTGTTCATGGTCCATCGGAGTCGGGTTCAAAATAGCAGGTACATCACAACGCCACCCCTGGTTGGTCCAAACTACATCCCTGGGAATGACTACATACACTGTGCAAATAAATACACAGCATCTTGACAGCGTGTGTACTTATCCATGCATATACCATGAGACAATTTTATAAAATGCCTTTTCCATGTGTAAAAAAGCCTTTGTATGTAAGAAAAAAAAACATTAAAAGTTATCCCAAATTGCCCTAACTTTAGCTGTAAATTTCGAGCTAATCTTTCAGTAGCTTTGGCTAATTTAACCCATTCCTCACCATGGCAGTAACGACCCTGGTCACATACACAGGGTCATTCCTGTGGGAGTAGTCTTCGGCTGGGTTTCGGGCATGGTTTAAGCTTTTATCTAGTATGGTGAAGCAGATATCCAGTATGCCACCTTCAAACTGAAAAAGTTAGAAAAAAATGACAAAGGTGTTTAAGAGTGATAGTCAAGATTCATTTCATCTTGAAGCTCTAGATGTGTAGCCCCCATTCTCTGTTTCTCTCAGTCAACTGTAACTTGTATAGGACTACTTGAGTTTTCTTTGTATGGCCATACCCAATAAGAATAAAAAGGTACAAAGTACTGACATGACATAGCTCAGTTACCCATTACCTAAAGGGGCATGTTTACTAAACAGCATGTCGGTAGTGGGCATTTGAGGCCTTCACTGCCTTTAGAGGGCATGTGCATCTGTTTTCCTGCTGTTAGCATGTTGTTAATGCACAGCACCATGCTAACCAGCACGTGGGTACACTTAATGCCACCCACGAGGTGGTGTTAAGTGCCCCCATGCTTAAGGTAACAGTTGTGGTCAGAATGCATCCAAAACACTCATTTGCCATTAATGTCCATGTTCCGCCCCAACCTGCCCAGTCCCCAATCACATATTCACTGATTAGTGCGCAGCAAACACCTCGCAGATGGTTAGTGTATGTTAGTAAACATGCCCCATAACGGGGGAAGCCTTTATGATTTCTTGTTCTAATATTATTGCACATGAGCTCTTCATAAGCATTGGCATTTATATTGTAAGGGCCTACCAATCTGTTTGCTCTAACATCAGCACAAGAGTTAATAGAGAAACTGTGTGAATAAGTTGAGCACAGTTGTCTTTGACCTTCAAGGACAGATTAAGACATTGAAAAACAAAGTGCACTGAAGAAAGCAGGAATGTGGGGAGGCGATCGTTGAAATGTAACACACTAGGTGGCAGGATGTGAGTTCATTAAAAAGAAAGAAACATATTTTGCAGAAAGTAATGATACAGACATGATGTCTGGGAAGAAAAACTATAAAGGAGTTAGTGAAGAAATATAGAGATAAAGGAAGATAAAGGAATTAAGAGAAGAAATGTATGGGAGGGAATTAGTGGGACGAGATGGCGGAGGTGGGCTGAACCGACCTCGCTCTTTCTTGCTAGGTATGCTTATGCTTTCTGCTTCCTAGGTTAATTAGATAATATACTTGAGTTTCTATAGTAAAGATTTCTTATCGAGCACTGCAATAATTGTTTGGCGTGCTTATCATGTGTATGGGTGCCTGATGGGGGAGGGGAGGGTATAGCAAGGGAAGGCTATCCCGGGTAATTCCCCAACACTTCAGAGTCACTAGGCGAGTGTCGCCTTCGAACCTGAGTGGAAAGTAACCGCTAACAATATCTATAGGTTAGGAATGTACATTTCTTAGCATACCCTTGAAGGCACATTTTAGACAGGATGTCTGGCTGCAAATCAGGACCTCCAAGTCAAAATGTCCGACATACATTGGGAGGGGCAGCCAAGGTGATGATCATGTGTAAGGCCGATTTTACAAGGCACTTTCTCCATCCTGAAAGATACATGTGTCCACTGCATAATAGCAAAAAACAGGGACGCACAGCGTTATGGGCTAACCACATACAGGAAGTCTCTGCACCTCAGAAACGTGAATGTGTTGTATGTGCACACCCATGGAAAAGGGGACATAGATATGCACACTGCCCTATCACAGAATACAACCACAGATCTCTCTCTGGCATGTCTCAGGGTGTCATTTTACAAGCGGGAATGTATAGCAGCACCTATAGCAAGAGAAACACATGTTATATTTACTGGCGGATATCTTTGAAGGCTTGAAAAGTATCAGTGAAGTGAATGGACAAATCCCACTACTTTTTTGGATGGATAGTTTTGGTCATATAGTGGCATGTCTACTAAAAGCATGGAGACATTTCCAAAGCCATTTTAGAAGCTGGGTCTGTGGATGCCCCAAGCACAAGGATGCAGTCCAACAAAGAGCATGTTTGGTAGCAGTGTGCTCAGATATGATTTGCAGGATTATAGTACTCAGCCTGGTGGGTTTGAATGTTTGTGGTTTCAGGACACAAAGTTATACTCCTAGCCTCTAGAACCTGCCCCTTGGTGGCTTTAGAACACAGGTTTACACCCCCTGAAGAAGGCCATTGGCCGAAACGCATTGTGGTTTTACAATAAATTTTTTTGACCGCCATTTCATGCACCAGCTCCCTTGGTCTGCCCAGCACAAGGATGTCCAAATGTGAACGTGGGCATGGCATAAGCGTGGCCAGGCCATTTCCAAGAACTTGGATGTCCCCACTTGATCTCAGAAATGTCCTTGACATCCAGCATCATGTCTAAGGTTATACCTGTTCCAGGTATAAACAGGAATCTGAAAAGTGATTGTTTTGCTAGCAAACGTCTGGAGGGTATGAAGAAGGAGCTACACTAAAACCCCCTTTATGTGGCAATATGACAACAAACACTGAGGGGGATGGGGACTCATGCTTCTGTTTTGCTACGCTGCTGGATGTTCCTCTACCCTAGCTTGCATGAGATGGACATCCTTACACCTGTACTTTCCTAAGGGATATCTAGTGCAGCCAGGGATCTTTATGTTACAAAAACTGGACAAACACATAGGGGTATGCTTACTAAACCATCTTAACATCGCAGCGGTGGTATTATCACGCGATAAGTTATGTTATCACGCGATAAGTTATGTTATCATGCGATAATGTAACATTATCGCATGCTAATGTCACTTATTGCGCGATAACGCAGTGGCGGCGTTAAGGCACGCTAACGCTGTGAAATCCGGGCCTGAAGGGAGGAGTAAGGCTTCCCAGAGGGAGGAGAGGAGGGGTCAATGGGTGGAGAGTGGGCGGGGAGAGGCTCCATACACACTATCGCCGTGAAATCAGGGTCTGAAAATTAGCGGCAGTGAAAACCTCGCGCTAGAGGCACATTTGCAGGAAAGAGAAACCATTTCAGTCAGCAATGTGCAGCAATGGCAGAGAAACCCAGAAAAGTGATAGTTGTGATGCATGTGCAGGGACCAAAAAGGCAAATAAACATATAAAAGGACCAGAACCACATCTAATATCCCAATAACCAAGCTGGCCAATAGTGATATTAATGATAAACATAAAACAACACTACTGACAAAGCGTATAAATTAAGATATTGTGTCCCACATTGAAATAGCGCTGATCAGGGTTTCTGTTGTTTAGATTGGGCAGGTTTGTTGCAGCAACAGCAGAGTGGGCACGTAGGAAAGGGCAACTGTACTGATGCTGTAAATGGGATACAGGGGGCTGCAGGTGGCACATGCTGTGGTCCAGCTGGTGCACAGTGCGGGCTTGGCAGATGCCTAGGTGGCACATAGGAATGCAGAAAGTGTAAAGCAGCAAGACAGCAACTGACGAGGGTCCAACATGGGCATGAGTGTGTGTCCCACAGTGTCACAGGGGATATTACCCAGCAGGTACCCCCAAGGGCACATAACATTGGCAGGCAGTGCAGTGGGGGGGGGGGGGGGGAGCGCGCATGTCCATGTAGGCACCCCTACCCGAGAACCCACACCATAGGCATCAGCCTACCGGCATGCTGGAAGGCTTGGGACTGTGCACCACCAGCACCACCGGCATAATGGCATGGCAGCATAGTGGCGTAGGGGTGCTGGTGGCGGAGGGGGCAGTGGCATCTGCCCACAGCAGACCATGGTTTAGTCCTGTTTATGTGTGTGCTGTGCACTGCAACAGACAAGGTCTGTCTGACAAACAGTCATGGTATCCCCAGGGAATAAACTGTCCCTGTGGCAAGAGTGTGGTGCAGTACACACAGCCAGTGTGTTCAGGAGCAGAAAGTCACAAGTTCAAGTCCCAGCTGTGGCTCCTGCTAACCCTGTCCCCAGATTTTACCCAGTACTAAACCATGATAATAAAGAAGGAATCTTTATTGCAGATAAAATAAACAAGCCTGAAACGCCTACCCTACAGAGCACAGACACCATAAACATGTGCAATCCCTAGAGCAGAGTTTCCCAACTGCAGTCCTGGAGGGCCAAACACCATTTAGGTTTCATGCTGTCCCTAATAAATATGCCTGTGCTGCATTTGTATGTGCCGCTCCCAATGTATGCAAATGTATCTCATGCATATTCATTAGAGACAGCATGAAAACCTGAACAGTGTTTGGCCCACCAGGACTGGAGTTGGGAACCTCTGCCCTAGAGCAGTGGCCAACAGGGGCATAAACACCCACACCCACAGGCTCCACTATCCAAAGCCTCATGGAGAATCAAGCTGTTGGGCCCTGCGCGCAGCATCATCTCCCAATACTAGCACTTTCATACCTTAGCAATGCCTCCCTAAACTTGGGAATACATTACACATATATCAAAAGGTTGCTGTGATTAATGGCAGATAACAATTCCTAAGTTAATCACAATTTGCTGATAGAACTGCATCATAGCAACCTTTCTGATATCTGTGGAGTGTGTTTCAGTTTTGGTTTCTGGCAACAGTGTTTATCACCCCGGGGAGTGACCCCAACAGTACTGCGTACCATAGCCATGCCTGCACTAAGCCCAGGGCTGCCAAAAGCCTCTACATTTGCACAATGCTGGCATAGGTGTGGGAGTGTGTGTATGTCTATCCAGTGTGTTGTGGCCACCTACACCTTACTCAGCCCACACTGCTTGCACTGTTTCCAGTGTTAGCCTGCCAATGTGCATAATGAGGAGCAAGGTACTGTGGGTATGGCCCGGACAGGGTTACCTGGGCAGGATGCATCTGCACAGGGCATAGGGTAATGGCTAGGACATTGTAGTGCCCGGCCACCACCTGCACGGACAGGGTGGCCACAGCATGTCCTGCTGGGAGGTCACTCTCACCCTGACTGAGCAGTGACCACGGCATGGCTAGGTTCCCCCATAGTGCTGTACAGTATCTCTCTTAAGTGATGTTTATGGGTTTTCTTTACTGGGGTCCAATCACTGACTTATCTGCTTGGTGTGTGTTCTCACATCTCCTCCAGGAACATGCACTATGGACTAGCTAGCAGACTGTCTGCAGTTAGTATGTGCATGGCTGGAGACTCACTCTGCTTGCTGCTAGAGAATGTCAGATAGTGGTGGGGGGCAGCTGAGCATTTCCAGGCCTTCTTTCTGCCATTGCCTTATGGATGTGTACAGATCTGCATTGACTGCACTCTAGGGTGCCTGTTCCCCAGCAGGGTTGGGGTTGATGGTCCTCTCTACTGCCACCATTGCAGGGATGTAGAATGTGGCTCTTTTGGCGGGAGATCCTGTCTCCCACCCTGAGCCCCAGAGGGCAGGTTGGGTGGTGCTACATAATCCGCCTATGGGTCCAAACACCAACCTTCACTTAAATCATGTACCATGGCACCCACACAGGATATGCACTATTCTGGGTGCATCATGGTCTACAAGGGCTAGACGTGACTGGGAAATACAGATGGACATAGGTGTATCCTAGGTGTGTCTGCAAGGACTACCTATCACACACTGGCACTGATGGCAACCTGCAGCATAGCCTATCTCAGTTAAGCCAGGTGCTGTGGACCTGGTGCTGGGCGCCCCACCTCGCTCTCAGGGTGAGCACCGTACCCGCACAATGTGACGGTCTGTAGCTACTCTGTGCCAGTAACACACACAGTCAGTTCCCCCTACCAGGCCGAGGTGCTGTGGGGGTGCATACCCCATCTTGTGATCATCTGTAGACTGCTGATCTGCATGTGCAGTGCATCATGGGTACTGGTGGGTTTACCCTATCCTGGTAACCATAGCAGACAGTTTGTGTGGTGGCCTGCAGTCTTTCTTTAGCCAGTCAGGGGTTTGTTAGTAGCTATAGAGATGTAGTCCACTGGTTGCTTCACTGACTGTGGAGGCAGAAGTCATGGGTTCAGTTCTGTGGTAGGGTTATGTAAGAAGGCTGTCTGAGGCATTTCCTTTCTTTAATTTAAATTAGTGCTGCTAGCAAAAACACCCTCACAGTGCTGTAACCTTAAGGTGCCTCATAAGGCGCCCTATAAAGCGCCATATAAGGCGCCGTATAAGGCGCCCTATAGGGAACATTATAAGGTGCCTTGGTGGACAGTGCACTTTATAATGTGCCCTCTGGAGTGCCTTATAGGGCGCCTTATGCGGCACCTTAGGTTACGGCACTGTGAGGGTGTTTTTGCTGGCAGCACTAATTTAAATTTAAAAAGAAAATGCCACAGACGGCACTGGTTTAAATTAAAGAGTAATGCCTCAGATAGCCTTCTTACATAGCCCCACTGCAGAATCAAACCCTTAATCTCTGTCTCCAAAGTCATTGCCATAACCAGTGGGCTACATCTTTATTCCATCTGATACTGTGCTGGCATTATCTTAGGATTAACGCACAATAACGTGCCACTGCACTCACTATCGCGCAATACCGATTTTTGCTACCTTAGGACCGGAACGCCCACTCCTTATATGGCATTCTTCACATTATCGCTGGAGCTAGCGCCGGGAACATTAAGACGGTTTAGTAAACATACCCCATAGACAACCCCGGGACGTTTCCAGATTTAACTTGGACTTAAAATGCCACTTCACATGGCCAGACTTATGCATTCAGATGCTTGTAGTTTTTTAAAAAGAGAATATTTAAGCAGTCAACCTCGTTGCTGACCTTATAAGTGGTTTTCAGTATTGACATTGACTTCAGCTGGCCTAATGATTTTTTTATAATAAAAATTAAATCAAATCAGAATTGGCCTCAAGCTTTTATTTCAGTCTTTTAATTGAAGGCAGCACATGAGGTGCTATGAATGGGTCAGTTTTTTCTAATTCATGCAGGACCTGCAGGCTCACAAATTGGGGTGCAAAGTCTGCGCTGCAAAGCCCTTGCAATGCAGTGAAGCAGCGTAGGCACACAGAAGACAATTTGGAGTTCTTTCTGGAGAACTACTTTGTCAAATGGTTAAAACCTAATGGAAATTACCCTTAAAATTACCCACATGGGCTCATTTGATGTGGGATATTAAGTTACAGATGAACAAACTGCTTCAAAATAGCTTCACCAAACAATCTGATAATGCCAGAAACATATATGACCAGTACTTAAGAGCACTTCAGTGTTTAACAGCAGCCACATTAGTGCCCTACGTGTAAATTTTCAGTATTATTCACAGTGCCACTGAAAATTCGTACAGACCACCCTGACACTATATTCATAGCGCTAAGGCAGAGTCAGGATGGAGCACAAGTCTTCCACCCAACTGCACACAGAACGCGAGCCTAAATGAAACCCAGCGGCTGTATCTTCATCTTCGCTGGTTATAGCTAAAATAGCCCTGAATATATGTGACAGACTGCAAGGTTTAAGCATTAAACCAATAGGGTGTTATGTACTAACCCATGAAAATGTTCATGGGTTAGTTCCCTTTTTTGTGAAATTTAGCTACAGGGCACAAAGGAACTCCTGGCTCATCTGCAGCCATAGGTACATTTTGTAAGTAATTGTTGCTTGTTAACATGACAGGGAACTTTGCAGGCTCCTGGCTGAGGAAAACATGAAAAATCTTTTTAAAAAGGACCATTTTATGCAGAAGTCACAATATGATGTAAAGGGGCCTGATGACCCAGTTAGGAAGTGTGGTGTATAATGATTGATTAAAACACTCTCCCCAGGCCCCTATTTATTTATTTAGCTGTATTTATATCCTGCTTTTCACTGGGTCAAGGTGGTCAATTGGGGGATACATTTAATGTGAGGGGATATGAGACACATATGCTAATACTTACAGGGAACATGGGCAATGGAGGATTAAGTGGCTTGCCCAAGACCAGAAGGAGTGCCTATAGGACTAGAAATCCCAGTCCCTCTGGCCTGAGATTACTGTCCCCAGGTGGGATTTGAACCCCTAGCTCTCTGGCCTGAAGTACCTTGTCCTAACCACTAGAGCACTCCTCCCTCCCTCCTATGCCACAGGAAATCTCATGGACCTGGTGGTTACCAGCCCTTCCTCAGCCCCAACATGGGGTATAAATGAAAAATACATTCTGCTTGAAGCGCTGCCATTTTTTACGGTCTGCCCCTTAAAACAATAAAACTGAGGACCACCCCCTCCACCCCCACCACCCTGGGACCGTGACACCTCAGAGGCTGAGGGACAATGGAAGCAGGATTGATCCTCACTCACTCCTGCCCTGGAGCCTGATGGTTTTAAAATACTTCCACTAGGGATCAATTGGCTGCAATGTGGAACTATCACTAAGTAGGACCAGATCAACCATTAAGCGAGACTAAGGGTGTAGCTTCTAGGGGGCAGTAACGGTCAAAGCAAAACAATAGATCTTGATGGCCACACAAACTCAGGGAGAGTGGATGCACACATACAGACCAAGAAAACTCAGGGTGGCCTGGTCACAGTAAAATAGGGTTACTAGATGTCCCCGATTTAAGAGCTGTGTCCCTGACTCCCACCTGTTTGCCAGCCTCCTATCCCTGACTCCAGCAAGAAGACAGGGGAGCAGAGGGGGTAAAAAAAATTGAATTTGGTGATTGGAATATGTTGGGTTTTAACTTTACATCCATTATCTTTATATTTTGCACAGTATGGGGGGGGGGGAGGGATATGCCTCATTGGTTCTATTTCAAGATTGATTTGTCTTCTTGGAAGTAATATTGTTGCGGTCATAGGATGAATGGGGGGCAGGGCAAAGACTCTCTTTCCTTCCTCCATGCCTTATTGCTCAAACATCTGGTAACCTTATAGCAAAGCAAACAAAATAGTAGGAATTTAAGCTTAGAAACAAAGATCAATGCCAATATCAAACACTAAAGCCATATCGTCACCTCTTTCCCAGATACTGCATAGTTATGTTTGCCACTCTAGGAAGTTGATTCCACATCCTGGGGACAGTTACAGTAAAATGTAATGGATTAATAGATTCACTTCAGATTTCTCATGGCTCGACAGTAAATGTATTATTTTGGATTTCGGGGAGATGCAAAGCTTTCATCAAACTCAAGCCAGGCTGAAATCCACCTGGGCCAAGTTTGACTTTTGAGTCTTAGAACCTCTCTGCATCCAATGCAAGCATTAAAGAAGATGGCCCAAAAAAGTCTTCAAAGATGAGCTTGCTAATTCTCCATTTACCTGATCGTAGTTCCAGGCTCCACTCATGATATGGTCTTCATGCCCCAAAAAATAGATTCCAGAACTGCTCAAGACATATTCACGTTTCTTATCCTCATCAGCCATGTAAACTTCATCCCCTGAGAGACCAGAACCAGACATGTACTTGCAATCATAGAAACATAGAAACATGATGACAGAAAAAGACCACATGGCCTATCTAGTCTGTCCTTCCATATCAACAACTACAGCAGTCCACTTTTTACCTTTAGAGATCCTCTGTGTTGGTCCCATGCTTTTTTGAATTCAGTTACTGTCCTCATCTCTACCACCTCCACTGGGAGACTATTCCATGGATCCACTACTCTTTCCGTAAAGAAATATTTCCGCATATCACTCCTGAATCTATCTCCCTTCACCCTCATCCCATGTCCCCTCGTAGCAGAACTTGCTTTCAATTGAAAGAGGCTCTCTCCCTGAACATTTATGCCATGGAGGTATTTAAACATCTCAATCATATCACCTCTATCCTGCCTTTCCTCTAAGGTGTACATATTAAGATCCTTAAGATCATTTTGTGAAGTGCTTCTTTCCTTTGCTTAGTTATTGCTTTCAATTTATCTCCACCCATCAAAAGAGCTCAGGGTAATTGCAACGCAAAACATAAAATGCCTTTTTAGAAGGAACAGCATAGGACAAAGCCTTACTCAATTAGAGAATGTGATGAGTATGATAAACTACTTAGTATGTACTAAGGATGTGCAGACCAAAAGAAATTCATCTTGTTTAATGTTGTTTATAGGATATAAAATTTTATTTGGGTTTTTTAAATGTTTCTTCATTTTGTGGGTAATATCATCAGCAGTGTGCACTATTGCCCAGTAGTATTCCTGCTGCTAATCATAGCACACACTTGCACAGCATAGGATAAAACTTGAAAACGGCTGACTTTTTGATGCCATTTCGAGTTAAAAACATGAAATGACACAGGAAAAGTTGTGGCAAATGAATGCATATTCCTAATATGTCCTATGATGCCTACAAACCACATCAGCCAAAGAAAAGCTTGACCTTAAAGTCTGTTGGAGAAATTAGGCCTAGATTAAAGTTCCTCTTTCAAAGTTTGGTCACTCTGCTCTGGAAGGCTTTCTGAAGCTTAGGAAGGAAATGAGATGAAATCTTTTCCAGTCCCAATGGGAGTCACAGTCTTCTGGCATTCTGAACTAAGAAGTCAGCTGAAGGCAATTCTGGAATAATTGCAGATGGATTTAAAAAGAAGCCAAACTGCTGGAAAAGGCTGGGGAGGAGCAGAAGAAGCGATATTTTGTAACTGCAGTCCTTCCACGCGGCTGTAAAAGTCTAAGGGCTTTCTTCACTTGCAAACTTTTGTTAGAAGAAAGGGAATTAGAGGAATCCCACCTGGGTAACTTCAGGTAGCAAGACTGCTAGAAGACAGATTAGCCTGTCCTTATATATCAGGAACCATTGAACTGAAAAGTGAACTGTGAAGTGAATTTTAAGGGAGAACAGAGAAACTAGACTGTGTCCCCTATTTTTTTTTCTTGTCTGGGGAACAGAGGTACATTAAGCTCCTATTCTAGAGAGCTTACTAGGATGGACCGACTACTCATGCCTCAATAAATTAGTTAGACTCCTCTCAGTTGTGCTACTTCCGATCAACATGGCCGCCCCTCTGAAATTTTCATAGCTAGATTTAGATGGTGAGATAGATACTGTTGAATTCTCTATTTCTCTATTCCTCTTCTCATATTTCTGTGACTGGTACTCACAGCTGTTTTTTGTTAATTTTGTTGGGCCAGGCCTGACTTCTGCCAGCCACTGCATCCTCTTTAACACATGCTTTTATTAATAGCACAAAATATTTTTTTTTTACAATATGCATATTTTATGAGTATGTACCTTGGCATTTAGTAGGAATGTGCTTTCATTTTAAAAACAAACATTTTCCATTTTGGGGCCCTTTTATTAAAGTGCACTGTGCAATTAGTGCAGGTTTTGGTGTGTGATGACCGCCCTCGGGCCAGTAATGTTAGCACGGGGACATGATATGCGCTACCTCATGCGCTAACTGCCACTCATGTGTAGGGTGGAGAATAGGCGGGTCGGGATGGAAAGTGGGCGTGAACATAGTGCACAGTCAATGTTGCAATTAGCCTGGGTGCAATTACTCCCACCTCAATAGGTGGAGTTAGATGCACTTGTGATAAAAGCGCCCCATATTAGGGTTCAGGGCTGTGCATTAAGTGCTGGGAACATGTTGCCCCTACCCCGAACAGTTAACTCAAAGTTGTTGCACTTAATGTACGTTAGTTTTTGCACTATTCATGTGTTAGGTGCAAAAACTATAGAACATTTTAGTAATAGGGCACTAATCACTCTGAATGCGAGTATGCACTCTGCCTACACTCCTCCCAAACTCCATTCCCAAACTCAATCCCTCTACACTCCCACGCACATGTCCTTACAGAATAGTCACTACCCCAAGTACACACGTAAGTGCCCAGTCATGCACATATACCCTTGCAAATAGGAGACATGCAAATAAATGGGGCTGATTTTATAAGGAGCCACAAAAGAGATGCCCCATTGCTTGTTTGCCTATTGATACAAGATGGATTGAAGGATTTTATCCAGGATGTGATTTAACACTCCTCGATATCACAACTTTCCCTATGTGCATTTTACTTATTTCATCCATTTCGGTTTGTTTATGGATGTCTACATGGAGGGTTTTGATGTCCCCTATTTTTTCTTTCATTTTGGATTAGTAGTAATATTTCACCCATACAATCTTAAAATAATACCTATTTCATCAGTGCTTAATAAAATGGAATAAGACCCTCTATACTTCCTCAAAGTATAGAACTGACATGATTTTCCACTTAAGAACAGCTAGAAGGGCCGTTTGTAGAATATTTTGTTCAATAAAATATTATGAATGAAAATGTCTTGCAGCATCAATTCCAGGTATACCTGAAGACCAAGAGTTAAACAGAAGTATAAATTCCCCAAGTTTGCTGGAAGTGGCCTGGCTACTGCCCTCTGAAATGACCTGAAGACTCAAGTTATAATATCCAATCACAGCATCGGCAGGACTGGAGAGAATGATGGCCGTGCCTTTGGAATCATCAACCCCATAGATGGCGCTCCAGGAGAAGGCGCTCTCGGAACTGGAAAGAGGGAACACAGCCTTTGTTTTATAAGACTCTGAAGGGGTTGGTCCTTTAACAGAGAAAAGAAAACAGCAATACTCATGAAGCATATTGATACAATGCTATTTATTTATATTTTAGATATGAAACTATAAAGTTTTGTTGCATTAGTTTAGATACATTATAGGATAGAAAGTTTTGCTATGTGCCTCAGAGTTATTATGGATCAAAAACAAATTACTCATCTAGTTGGTCAAAGTAATCACCGTTAAGTGAGAGCTGACGTTGATGGATCTATGTGATTATATTAGAAATGACCAGCCCGTAAGGTGAATTTATCACAAATTGCTGTTTAAGGTGAATCTAGTTGAGGTAACGTACATGAGAGGTATGTGTCTATAATGTAGGACTGGAGAGAGATTAATTCTTGGGTTGCTGTTGTCAGATGGGTTTGTTGTGGGCATACCTTATGGAAATGAATCTCATTCTTAAACCAGGGGATCTTGGGTGTGATGAACTCTATCTTATGTAAGATTTCCAATCTGTGATGTATGAGCATAGTATAGACTACTTCTTTGCAAGAGGAATGTGATGGAGATTACCTGTTTCTACAATGAATATGATGCTCTCTCCAGACTGTAGGGCCCTGTTGAAAAACAAAGCAATGTCAAAGGGCCAACCCCTCCTTACTATTAGCTTTTCAGTTTTGTAGAGATCAGTGTGATGTGTTGTCTTGTTTGAAGCAATCTGGAAGTCAATTTTGGTCACTTGCAGGTCTACGGAAGAGATATGGGTTCATTAATACCAACAATTTACATTTTTCACAGACCAATTTATTAAAGGGGGACACTGTATAACTGCTCACACATAAAAAGCTCAAGCCTCTTTTTCACTCTGTAAGATTGTCAATCTACAGTAAACTTGATTAAATACATATATTGGGTCCAATTTTCAGTAGGAATGTGCAGAACTGCAAAATGTGTGGTTAGTCTTCATATAAAATGAAGTTTTGACAGTTTTTTGGTGTGGCATTTTTTTTGGGGGGGGGGGCATTGAGCATATGTTTTCTTAATTGTGGACCTCTGTGCATGCTATGGCTTTTTTATGCATAAATGAAATGCATGTGTGTGAATTTGCAAGTACTGATTTGCACGCACGTTTCATTTTTAGATGCCCAAACGAACAAGCAGAAGAGCATGAAATGCACGTCCCTAATTTTCAGCAGGGACAGCCATGACATTGCCTGCTATTTGTGCCTTCCCCCACTGGCATCTAACCTCCCCGCCGGTTGTGGGCGGAAGTTAGATGGGGACAGGGAAGGGGCGGCTCTGGGGCAGAGTCTTGGCAGGCAGTGGGCAGGGAGGAATAACTTCCCTGGACGTGTTTTTGTTTTTTTTTTTTTTAATGTTTGGGCACAGATGGGGCAGGAAGGGGGGGCGGGGCTGGAGGACATTCCCCACAGCCTGACCCTGGCCTTAGGAGTCCAGATTGGAGGTCGGGCTTCGAGGAATAAGCCTTTTTCTCTGGCGGCCAGCATCACAGCTTTTAAATGGAGCAGCGGAGCCATGGAAACTGGATACCATGGCACCGTGGCTCCATTTAAAAGCCCTGACTGAGTTAGTCGGGCTTGTCATGTACGTGCAGGGCGGACTGAATCGCAGTCCCAGTCTGCACATACTGTACATGACTGATTGTGATTCTGATCCTTCAGGGCTAGACGTGCTCCGAGGGATCAGAATCACGAGTCCCTCTGTACGTCCAGCTCAGACTGGACTACAGAGGGGCTGGACATCTGGGATGGAATAAGCCCTATAAAGGGTAATTTTTAAATAGATTACATAAGTAGGAAGTCCAAGTAGACACATATTTTGCAGCTCTTCTATAGAGACAATTCAGGTACATTGATGTCTTTATAAGATAACCTTACAACACCTACAGCAATTGTGGTTTAAAATGCACGTACATAAATTTACACCTGATGTAAAATTTCATGTCTCAAGTATGCACATAGGCATGTGTTTAATAAAATATGTGCATGCATCACACTCCACCCAAACTCCTCCCCCAAACATGTTTCTTCCTTATACACAGCTAACCCCTGAAGTAAATTAATAAAAGTCCTTTTCCATGGCTAAAACCTATGTATAAGGAACTTACAGGTTCACCAACCATTGAGGAAGTATAACTTCCTTTGAACATTGTTCTTTTTTCTTAGATCAAGCACAAAGAAAAAATTCCTACTGTCCCAAACCTGTTATAAGTCTTCTTCTGCCGATAGCATGGACATTGATCGTGAAATTGACCTATGATTATAATACTTGAGGGAAGGAGCGTTTTTCACTTACCATGGAATAACCATAGTCTAATGGACATTGCTCCACTTAGTAATGGTGGTTGATAAATGATTAATAGTATGCAGAACTTGCTTGATCTTTTAGAACTATCTATTGGTTTGACAACTCACTCCTCTTCCTCCTTTGAAGTCCCATTCCATCCACCTCTTTAATCCCTTACCTCTCCGAATAGACCCCTTCCCCCCCCCCCCCCGATAAGTTCATCTCAGCCTTTCTTACTGATTTTGACTCGTGGCTTTCCCTATTTCTGGATTCTTCCTCCCCCCTAATAATTCTTGGCGATTTCAATATTCATGTTGATAATCTCTCTGACTCCGACTAGTTTTCTTTTCTAATTGGCTACTATCCAATTTCTGTACCTCAGTTCTTCCCTTACCATATCACTACCTCCTACATTTCTCCCTTCATCACTCTCTACCTCAATCATGTTTTGTTTCCTCACACCTTCTTAGAAATCTTTATGCTATTGATCTGTTGACTCTTTCTACTATGGTCTCATCACCTCTTTCCTCCATCTTGTTTTCAAATTCTGTTGATGAAGCTATCATTTCCTATAACACTGCTCTCTCCTCTTCTCTTGATACTCTTGTTCCACCTATCCCTCGTTCTGTCAGACGCACTTCACTCCAGCCCTGGTTCTCCTCAACTTGCCACTTTCTCCACTCCTGTGCTTGCCCTGTTGAGTGCATGTGGCTTAAATCTCACCTCCTTTCTGACTCCATTTACTTCAAATTCATGCTTACCTTCTTCCAGTCTGCATTAGCTCTTGCTAAACAAGACTACTATATCCACCTGACAAATTCTCTTGCTGCTAATACCTACCGACTCTTCTCCACTATTAATTCTCTCCTCAAGGCGCCTCCCACTCCTATCCCCCTTCCTTTCTCTGCCCAAACCCTAGTCAAGTTTTTCTTTAACAAAATACATGAGATTTCTTTCCAGTTCCCCCCTAAAACAACCTCAACTGCTGTCTTTTAAAAGACCTTCTTCCTGGTTGCTGGTCAAGCCTCCACTATTTTTTGCCAGCCTTGTTTTGCTCATATTTATTTATTTAGCATTTATTATATACTGCCTTTCCATGTTATCAAGGCAGTTTACATTGAAGAAAACAATTTTACATAGAACAGTTAGCATTATAACTTTATACATCAGAATTGAACAGTGTAACATTCCAACAACAGCTATTTACATTTGTAATATGGGGTACTCGGTTTAGGTAGCATACAATAATGTGGAAGGGGTGATTGGCAGAGGTATTCTAGTCTTAGGGCTGTGTGCCCAGTGTTGTACCAAAGTATTCAGTGAACAGGTGTGCTTTTAGTTTTTTCCGGAAGTCCTTGATTGATCTTAATTGATGTGGGCGTGAGTTCCAGAGGGTTGGACTGAAGTGTTTGAAGGCTCTTTGAAGTGCTGTTTGAGAGGTATTAGTCTTGATGAATGTGGTTTGCAAGGTGTTTTGATGTTGGGTCCTCCTTGACTGAGTGAGTACCAGGCACCAATTGGATTAATAGTTTTAAGCAGTCAGCAGACTGGTTATGCATGGTCTTGAATATCATCATTATTGATTTGTACTTTATTCAGGATTGTATAGGTAGCCAATGAAGGGATTTTAAGACTGGAGTGATGTGCTCTTGTCTTTCATATAACCCTTCTTCTGAAAACACCTCATTGGCTTCCCTTCCATCCAATTGAAACTCCTTCTTCTGACCTTAAAGTGCAGTCATTCTGCTGCTCCTCCCTATCTCTCCTCTCCCTCTTTCACCCCTCCACATGAACTTCATTCTTCTACTGACTTGCTCCTTTCTTTGCCCTTTTCTACCCCTGCTAACTCTAGACTTCAGTCCTTTCACCTCGCTGCTCTTTATGTTTGTAATAAACTTCCTGAGTCTATGTGTCAGGCTTCGTCCTTGCCCCTTTTCAAATCCAAGCTAAAGGCTCACCTCTTTAAGGCTGCCTTTGGATCCTGATCCCTTGTTTCTTATGAGGGTCATTCTGAAAGATGTTGTCATGGTTTGGATATCTGCAGACATGCACATGGATGTTGAAATCACAGACATGGCTCTGTAACCATTCCACAAATGCTGTTTGCAGATGTCTCCAATACAGAAGTATGTCTGGAGAGGGACCATGGGCTTACATGTCCCTGTTCAATCCCAGAAGCAGCAGAGCCGTCTGCAGGCACGTGCATGTTTATTCCTGCTCCAGGAAAGTGTTTGTGTTCACCTTAAAACATCCAGAGTGTAGAGAAGATGGAGACTTAAGTGACCAGCTTTAGATTACAAAGTCCCACATTGGGATTTGAATCCTGGCTGCACAGCTCTTAAGCCACTACTCTAACTGTTATGCTATTAGACATTTTGGTTCTGAAATACTCTCCTGGGGACATCTACATAGACATTTGATACACGTGCATATCGAGCATGTCCACGTTTCTGAAATTGTGCCCGAACTTGCATAGCCCTGCCTTTTTCAGGGGTTCTGGCTTTGATGTCCCAGATTGCACTTAAATGTCCCATTTGGAATGTGCTTCCAAGTCTTCTTACCCTTCCTTATTCTATCCTCTTTCTCACTTATGTCTTGTTTGTCTGATTAGATTGTAAGCTTTGACCAGTAGGGACTGTCTTTATCCTGATTTGTCCAGTGCTGCATATGCCTAGTAGTGCTTCATAAATGTTTATTAATAATAATAATAATGATATCACTAAACAGGTGTCCGCCCATAAAAAGACAAAGTTAAGAAAATTATCAAGTAGGCCAACAATGTCTGAATTTTAGATCCTAAAGTTTCCTCTAATCAAAATCAAAGCACATAATGATTTAGGTGCCCTTTTACCAAAGGTGTGTGCTGACTGCATGATTAGCAGCAACAAGTGTGCTCCTTGTGCACCAACTGTTGGGGGCATTCTTAGCATATTGCTGGCAGTTAGCATTCACAATCACATGTTAACACATGACACGCTTAACGTGGATGTGCCTCATGACTTCCATGGAGGTGCCGTTAGGTGCGCGTGTGCTAATTGCTTCATTGTCACTGAGCATGTGACGATTGCCTTCACACTAATAGCAATGTGCTCTCAACATCCACACTCCATCTATTCCCCACCCTATCGTGCGATGGCCAATTACTATGTGCGTTAATGTGTGGTTGCTGGCATGCCCCCACATTAGAGTTCCCAGCTACCAAATGCTGCACATTAACCAGTTATCAGGCTTTAGCGAAAGGCTTCTTATTCATATTTTCTAATTTTAATGATCCCTAAGTTTAACATATAAATCCATTGATAGATCAAACAGAGACAGACAAGAAAACCATATTTATGCTTAAAGTTTCTAGAATGTTTCAGCTTTGATCTTATTAGAAACACCCTCGATTCCAATAGGTAGGGTTACCAGATTTTTTGCCGGCAAATTTAGGACACTTATCTGAAGTGTGTGGGGGGAGGAGGGGAGGGACACCTTAGTTCCAGATTTGAGTGACAGGCCTCGAAGGAGGTAAGAGGAGTCAATAACCTGCCCCCAATCAATCCCATGACTGCAGAGAATAGGAACAGTGATATATTTTCCCCATATTGTGCAAAATATAAAGATAATGGATATAAATTCTAAAAACGGATATATTCAATTACTAAATTGAATTACATTTTTTTAACCCCTCTGTCCCAAGTGCTGATATCTGGGACAGGAAGCTGTCAAACAGATGGGAATAAGGGACATAGCTCTAAAATCGGGGACAATCCCCAAAAATCAGGGATATCTGGTAACTTTACCAATCAGGAAAATCTGGTAACTTTACCAGTAGGGTAGGTGCCAGGCCCTTCTTCCATCATTTTTTCCAAGTGAGGATCCAATCAGTGAATTGCCATGGAAGTTATCATGCCTCCAGGTGAATGGGCAAATGGATGGATCGAACCAGCCCCTAATTATGCTGACAAGCACTAAACAGATATTTAAAGTTATATTTATTTTAATTTATTTGTTCATTAACTATAACTGCATGTTACAAAAATCTCCAGGGCAAAAATCTGTCATAATGCTACCTGATTGCTCACATCAGAAATATGTGCATAAACCAGGGACCGGTGAGAGAAAAATCACTTGCGTTAAAGGCATGCTTTAAGTATGGTTTGTGAGCTTGTTGGATAGTAGGTTGGGAAGCTTTGTCAGTCATCAACATTCATTAATTATTGGATAATCAAACTGTGCCCAAAAAGACTTGACACTGAGTGAGGTCAGGTTTCAAAATTGGAGATGGGAACTTTCCAAGAAAAGAAGATTAGCAGATTCAAAGAAGAACATTGAAGCCTGAGTCAGCAGTTTCTGACTGCATTAAGGAAGAACAGACGAAAGGAAGAGCTGCAAATAGGTCAACTGATTTCATTGGAGCTGGCTTCCTTGCTTTGAACCCAAACCACCCTGCATGTCTTTGTGAAAAATGTATGTTCTGTTCTGTTTGACTATGTTAACTGGATACTGTACATCTGATTTGCTTGGTATTCAACAATAAAAAAAAATAGTATGTCCATGACCTGTAAGTCTTTTTGGAGAGATTTGTCTCGGACAGTTAGTTTGTACGGATGGGTTGCCATTTGCCTATGGACACTGAAAATGATCCTCATCAGGAGCTCTTGAAGACTTGTGCAGCTTTCGTACATGCAAATGTACACATGCAAAGAACCAAATGTGTACAGGGCCAGAGAAAGGAGATGAGGTGCCCTAGCCCCCCCCCCCCCCCCATTGCCACCATTGTCAGGGTCTACAGTGGTAGCAATGGCCCGAAACAGCCCCATGGCGCTTACCTCAAAACTGTGGCGCTGCAGGAATGTTTGCTTCCGCCTCCACTGATTTCAACTTCCCTTTGTATAGGGGTGAAAGCCACTTTCGCTCCCATGCGAACAGGAAGTCTGCACTGGTGGGATGGAAACCAACACCCCATGGCACTGACGTTTTGAGGTAAGCACTGTGGAGCTCTTTCAGGCCATTGCCACTGCTGTAAGTCCTGGAGAGGGTTAGCAACAGTGGCAATAGCCATGCCGGGAGACCTGGCACTCAAGGCAACAGCCTAGTTCTCCTAATGGTAGCGAAGGCCCTGTACAAGTACATAGGTATTTTGGAAAGCAGCTATTTACATAGGTATAGCTGCAGCATGCAGTTTTCAAGATGGCATGCTGTGGGCGCACCAGAAGGGTGTGTGTATATTTTTTGTTGTGCATTGGGAATACAAAATCTAGATGTTAGCATTTGCACTTCCTCCGAGGCAGACATGTCAGCTATCTGCTCATTTGGACCTGGAACTTGTGCAAGTGACAGAGAGGCAGTTGTGCTTATCTCCGTGACTTTTAAAACACCTCCAAAAGTTTCAAAGAACTTTTTCCCACTCGTTCCTTAATTGGCTTTTGCTGGCTATCCAGTTTTGTAAAATAAAGCACTCACGGGTAATGTTATAATGGCATTTTCACACATTTATGATAGTATATGTTTGTAAGATGCAGCTTATAAAATTACTCTGCACATAGATGTACAAGTGATGACAAGAACGTGGATATCTTCAAGTGACTTAGTAGGCACTTTACAGGGGAAAGTTTTGGATGGAGCTTGGGAGGTCCCGATTTCCATGAATCCATCATAAAAGAAAATAAACCAAAGAACCAAAAGCCTAGGACAGCTTTGTCTAGGAGATGATATATATACACACACGCTTCCGGTCACACTGACAAGAAAACCCAAAACTCAGGAGCTTCTGGGTCGCCAGGAGTCAGCACCGACTCAAAGGCACACATTGCATATATATACATGCCATCTCCACTCTCATTTCTTACAAAATAAATCAGATGTCCAAAGGGACCTCATGAGAACTGGCCATTAGAGGGTTTTCATGGTAAAGCTAACACAAAATCATTAGTCCCTATTTGTTCTATTTTTAACAGCAAATAGAATTTGTCTTCAGTCCACAGACTATCAATATATTAAAAACATATGTATATAGTCTGTATCAATTGTCAGAAATATCTGCTGTACTTATAGAAACATTCATTCTTCTTTTCAATATCCAACATCCAATGGTAAAGGTACCTCCATTTTGAAATCTATCTGTGCCTTGAGCACCGGATAGTGGATCCTGAAAAGAGGGACAAGTGTATTCAGTTATCTCAGGAAAATGTATGCGCCAGGGTGCCAAGAGGCGTGAGGCGAGAGAGGGCATTTCACTTTGTAACATAGTAACATAGTAAATGACGGCAGATAAAGACCAGTATGGTCCATCTAGTCTGCCTAGTAAAATGGCAAGAGTAGGTGCACCTGCCGCTTTGTGCAGGCCACCCCTCCCCATGTTTTTGTTTAGGGGTGCACCCACCGCTCCGAGTAGGACACCCTTGTTTGTTGAGAAATTGTGGTGGCAAATTTTGGAAAGATGCATATAAAATCAATAGCCAGGGGTGGGTAAAGTTGACTTCCCCTCTTTAGGTGTAGTTATCTTTCCAAGACTTATCATGGATTTTGAAGTATTTGGCAGTCCACTAATTAGATAGATAGACCACATGCAATCTTCTTATAATGTGAAAAACAATATTAAAGTCATTTAATGCAAAGAAAAATTATTTGCCATGCGTTAACTGAATGGCAGATAATGGAATGCAGTTAGTTACGGCTATTCAAGTAGTGTAAACTGTCAACATTATCTTCTGCTCCAACAGTCAATAAGCCCCATTTTGCAGAGAATGTTAAGTTAGGAATTGAGACATCGAGGTTGGGACATTCACAATTCCCCTAGACATTTACAAAAGGCTCTACTGAACGTGAAACCTTTTGTACAATATCTATAGCACCTGTAAATACACCTGCATTTGCCAATATGGACAATGGTAGCACAGATTCCAAAACCCTACACATGAAGAATACAAAGGTTGTTGTTATTGTTTCATGGGGACCCTGCGGATAATTGTCCTAAAGTGTGTTTGGTCTTTAATCAGGCAGCTAATTGCTGATAGGATGTTATCCATAGCTGTTTTTATTGTATCAAGTCATTGCATTGCCGGTCTTCCTCTTTTGCATTGACCTACACTACAAACTTGACAAGCAAGATGTCTTTTTCTAATGATCTTTCTCTTTGTATGATGTGGCCAAAGTATGAAAGTCAAAGTCTTGTTATTTGAGCTTATAAGGAAAGCTTAGGTTTGATCTTCCTTAGTACCAATTGATTTGTTCTGTTCTTCAGGCAGTCCATGGTATACACAGTATTCTTCGCCAGCACCATAACTGAAAAGGCATCAATTTTCTTCCTGATTTTCTTCACTATCCATTTTGTTTGCATCTATGTGACATTATTGCAAACACCATGGCTTGGACAAGTTGAATCTTTATACACAGAGAAATATCTCTGCACTTGAAAATCTTATCCAGGTCCTTCATAGCAGGTTTCAAAAGCCATTCTAGTAGACTTGTGCAGCTTTTGTACATGCAAATAGTGAGGTATGCATATGTAAATAACCAAACATGTACAGGGCCAGTGAAAGGAGATCAGGTGCCCTAGGCGATCCTCATCCTGGAACTCCCCATTCCCATCGCTGCCAGGATCTACAGTGGTAGCAATGGCCTGAAACAGTCCCATGGCTATGACCAATGTGTGGTCGGATTTCTTGTCATTTCATTATTGATCCAAGCAAGTTAGGTTGTTAACTATATTTATTTATTTTCTATCAAGGATGAAATAGACTTTGCCGGTTGACAGAATCTTTGTCTTCTTCACATTAAGGTTCATGCCTATTTAAGTCTATGTTCGTTTATCTTGATAAGTAGATGATCTTCTTCCCTTTCAGCCAGTAACATGATATTGTCGGCATAGCAAAGGTTTTTCCTGAGCTTTGTACCAAACTTCATCTCTGAGAAGTCTTCATACAGTCCTGCTTCTCTGATTAGTTATTTTGCATATAAATTGAACAGGTATGGAGAAAGCATGCAGTCTTGTTTTACACCTTTGCCAGTTTTAAACTATTCTATTTCTCCTTGAGCCATTCAAACCTTTGCTTCTTGCAGAATGTAAAAGTTGTGCATGAGAACTATCAGGTATGCCCAGGTTCTTAACATGGTTCAGAGTTTTTCATGATCTGCATAATCAAAGGCCTTGCTGCAGTCAATGAAACCCAGATATCCTTTTGGTATTCCTTTTGTCTTTTTCTAGGATCCATCTCACATCTGTGATGATGTTCCGTGCCTTTCCTCAATCGTGCTTGAAGTTCAGGCAGTTCATGTTCCAGGTATGATTGTAGTCTCCACTGAATGATCTGGAGTAAGGGATCAGAATGATTGTGTGATAATTTCCACACTCAGTTGAATCACCTTTCTTTAGTATTGGTATGAACACAAATCTTTTCCAGTCAGTTGGCCATGATGTTGTCTTCCAAATGTCCTGGCAGAACCATATAAGTATTATAGCAGCTGTATCTGATTGATGTAATACTTCAATGGGAATACCTTCAATGCCCTGTGCTTTGCACTTTGATAATGCTTTTAATGTTGCTTTGACTTCTTTCATCACCAATGGTCCCTGACTGAAACTGTGGTTGATCCACCTGATCTTTAAGATATGACTCCTCAGTGTATTCTTTTCACCTCTTCTTGATCTTCTCAGCTTCACTCAATGTGGATCCTTGAGCATCTTTAGCATTCCAGTCCGAGGTTGGAATTTTCTCTTTAGCTCTTGTCGCTTTAGGAAAGCCGATGTTGTTCTTCCTCTAATAGTTTCTGATTCTATTTCCTTGCATGCATCATTGTAGTACTTTTCATTGTCTCATCCTGCTGCACATTGGAAATCTCTGTAAAGTTCCATGATTCTCCTCTGAGTTTGACTTCGTTGGTTTCCAAGCAATGTGAGCAATATAAGCTTCCATATAGAAATGCCAGCAGTTTTTGCTCCTTCTACATATAAAGTGACAAATAATTATACCTATTAGAGCCATATTCCAGGCAATTATACAAAAACATGCAGCTGATGATAGATGAAGCTCCAAAAAATAACATTTTACATTCTAAAATATTTGTAAAATACCGGAAGGCTAAGCATAACTGTCCCTTCAGTCATATATTTCAAGTCCTGGCTGTATCACACACTTTGTAGGAGCATATGTGTGCCTCAGAGGAGCTACAAAAGTCATGGGGAAATGTTTTAAAACATGCATGTGCTCCTTTTTTGAAATGGGGAAAAAACACATGTAATTTTTTGACACTACCAATCCACACCCAATCTAACCGCCCTTTGAATCTAGACGTACCAGGCATTGCGGAATTCAGACATAGCCATCTACACTTGTAAATGCTGCTATTTATGCACATAGATGGCATGCAAGGCTTCTAAAACAACCTCCCAAGAGCGTTAACTACCTCTGCATTAGCTGCAAGGTGCATTCCCTCCCCATGACATGTTCCCTTATGTGTTAGGAAGTCAATGATGAAATCAGCATGCTCTGACTGATAAGGGGCTGCATTAACTGTTAGCTTTGCGCGCACTTTAACACTAACAGCATGGCTTAGCATGTGCCTTTTCGGGAAACTGCTAGGTATGTATGACCTAGATTGGCCACTGTTGGAAACAGGATACTGTGCTTGATGGACCTTGGTCTGACCCAGTATGGCATATCTTATGTTCTTATGTACAGGCCCCCAGTCCTAAAACAGGGAGGGAGGAGTGGTCTAGTGGTTAGGACAAGGTACTTCAGGCCAGAGGGCCAGGGGTTCAAGTCCCACCTGGGGACAGCAATCTCAGGCCGGAGGGACTGAGATTTCTAGTCCTATAGGCACTCCTTGTGGTCTTGGGCAAGCCACTTAACCCTCCATTGCCCATGTTCCCTGTAAGTATTAACATATGTGTGTCATATCCCCTCGTGTTAAATGTATCCCCCAATTGACCACTTTGACCCAGTGAAAAGCAGAATATAAATACAGCTAAATAAATAAAACATTTCTCTCATTTTTCTGAATAGAATTTTGAACTTGGGACCTGCTGTGGCTTTCGTCCAGGAAAAACAATGGCTCAGTTTCATCTTTTGCAAACAAAAACATTATTGCTGTGGTTTCTTTCTGCCAAGGCTATTCTCATGTCTTAATCAACTCTTGAGGTTTGGCTCAATGACACGCTGAATTGAGTAAGTCCATTAATCCATGTGCTGTGTAACAGGAAAGCTGCTATGGGCAAGGGATAGAACAGAGAATTACAAAAAAAAACCCCGATATTGATTTGTTCCACGTTAATAGAAATTCGTGGAGTCAAAAGAACTTCCCTTTTCTTGCAGCATTTATAATTTGTTTCTTACGGCTATTACTGCTGTGAACTCTACAAACGTTTATACAGTTCTGGTTGTCCAGGGCATATACTTGTAGGTATCTTTTATTTTTCAATAGTCATGTTTTGAACATAACAAATAAATTGACTTCTAATGACGTGAATCACAAGAAAGGTGTTGGCATCCTAGCCAGCAAAAAAGGGCTCTGGATCACAGTGGAAATGTGGCCTGCCTGCCCTGGAAAATAATTTTAATAAAGAGAAGTTAGGGGCCAGGGCAATGTCTCAGTGTGGATCCCAAACCCTGTGCGCTGAATTGGCCTGAATCAGGAATTGTTGCAAGGCCAGACCCTAGGTGGAAGGAGTGTTAGTCATTGCTTAAGGGTATCTCCCACATTTAAAGAGCATATTAGCTGCATTTTGGAAGGTACCATGATTTTTGACTTCTGACCAAGGAACGTCATTGTGATGGCTGAGCTTAATTAGTTGAGCAATATGAAAATTGAGGAGATATCTAGAATAGTTGCAAATGAAGCCCAATGGTTGTGTCATAGGCCAATTTAATTGGATCCCTAAGGGGGCAGCATGAGGAACTTTTGAGTTACACTCCCTCCATCTGCTAAAAAATAATAAAAGGGAAGCCTGGGAGCTAGGAAAGTGAATCTGGCCATTTATGAGTAGAAATATTTAGAAAATTTAAATCAAACTGGAATAAAGTGAATTTCAGCCTAAGAGAGTTTGACAGAACATTTGGATTTTCCCAAGGTTCATTGGGAAAACAGGTTGAAATTTCTCCAACAAAGCTGAGAAAACCCCAGATTCAATGCCGATTCACCAGTTCGGTGAAATCTATATTCAACTTGCCAACTGCAGATCTTTATCTTTATTGTGTTACTTTATATACCGCACCTTTATAACATCAGTGTGGCTTACAACAAACTATAAGTAGAGAAAGTGAAAGAAACCACAAAAACTGATAGGAAAGGAGAAGGTCAGTCATATAGACAAACCAGGCAAATCTGTTTGAACTCCGTTGCAGATCTGATATTCAAACAATTCATCAATTCATTTTATAGAGTCTCCAAACTAATTTGCCAGATTCATCAAATTAATTTTTACTTTTCTTTCAAAACATCTATGGCCTAGTGGTTGGGGCAAGCTACCTCAGGTTGGAGGGCCAGGGGTTCAAATCCTGCTAGAGAACAGCAAACTTGGGCTGGAAGGACTGAGGTTTCTAGCCTTACAGGCACTTAAACCTCTGCTGACTCAGATACAAAAAATGTAGATTGTGAGCCCTTTGAGGACAAGGGGAATATATATATACACACACACAGTACCTGAATGTATACTGCTTTGACTTGTAGAAAAGTGGTATGAGCCTACATAAGTAAAATAAATGTTGACTACTCCATATGGACAAAGAATTCAGCAGCAGTAAGCCAAGCACTTTCTACCTACAAAATAGGAACCACTCAAATGGGACCTTCTACTTCTATCCCAATAAAATGCTGCACCAATAACAGCCTGAAAATCACTTGATTTTATCACGTCATCCCTGACCATCGACATCAATTCCACATTACCACCTGTTGCACATAAAATACTGTTAAACAAAGAAAATAAAAAACCCTTCCATTTGCCATGTCAAGAATGGTTATGGCCAAGGAGCAGAAGAGAGTAGCTTTCATAAGATGCAAAATTTAAAAGTGGACTTCGTTTTTGAGGACAAGAAACAGCTAATTGAAGAGTACTTCCCTGATTCAGAAAAGAATATTGAAACACAATTTATGTTGGAATATGGCAGAGTTTTAAATGATTAAATGGACTGTTATATGGTTAGATTACTTTTTTTGAGGCCTATGAACTATATATCATAAGTTTGCCCAAGACTTGAAATTATGCTATCTGGACAGACGACATTTGCTTTATGAAGGTTGCCTTGGCTCCTGCCGTTATACTCTTATTTTTGAGGTCACCAAAAATATATTTTATATTGGATTAGGACTGGGCTCTTATTTTTCTATAATTGTATAATCTTGGTTACCTGACCCTTTAGCAATTTATTGGTTGGATTTCATCAATAGTCATATGAAAAATCCAACTGCTTCTCTTTTGTGTAAAGGCACATTTTAGAAAGGCCGTTCATGTGGAAACATCTGCAATTCACCATCGATTTTCAAGAAGAGGGTGTACATGTGTAAGTCCATTCTAAATTGACATATCTCCGCTGCTTAAGCTAGCTAGACTTGCTTGTTACATCACACCAGGGAATGCAGGCACACACATGGGGAGGGCATCCACGTGCAGGGGGAGGAGCTAGTTTATAAACAGGCAAGAGTGAAAAGTCAATGAAGGAAACTTGGACGCTTGCTTGAATGCATGACGGCATTTCAGGATACACACGTATAAGTGTCGGAACAGGCACATGTATCATGGCCATCTTGCAAACCTAGGCGTCCCAGTATTCTTCACCATTTACATATAAATCAGTTTTTACTAAAGTAATATGTGGAAGAGTAAACAAACATCAGGGGATTAAGGGGGTGTTCTTCCCTCCCGTAAAGGGTTGGCTGAAAAGCAGGACTTTCTAAAAAAACGAAGGGCCCGATATTTGAAAGGCATTTACATGGTTTACAACCCAGTAAACTATGTAAATGTCTTAAATTGGGATATTCAACGGCACTTACATGGTTTCTAACCCCGCTACACACCCTGAGACTATGCGGTTAACATCAGGGTGTGTTGGGGCATTTCGGGAAAGAGCGGAGGTAGAGACTGTAGCTACCCAGATAGCAATTGGCAGGTAAAACTCGGTGTAACCAAATCCAGGCTACTTTTAATTGCAGAAGCTACCCAGGTAGCGGTGGAATATCACAGCTACCCAGTTAGCTTCAGTGGCTCCGGGACAAGTGCGGCAACCCCGGATATTCAATGCTGTCGCCATGGCTTTGAATATCCAGGGTTAAGGGTCGGCAGGCAGGGCTATGCACCATAGCAGTGCATAGCCTGCCCAATTCAATATCGGGCCCTAAATGTTTGCAGGAAAGTATGTAAGTATAAATGTGTATAATTTCTGTCACCCATGTGCAATCCCTTTGTGAAACTGGAGATACATGTCCAGTCCATCTGCAAAAAAAAACGATAAAGGGAAACCTAGGAGCCAGAAACCGTGTCCAAACCATGCCTTCAACATGCTCCCATGTGACAGATCAGGGCAGACGTGTACAATGGGAGCTTTCTAAAATGACCGTTTGGATGTAGATGTGATGTGCATGTTTGGCCGTTTTCACACATCAAAATGATCAACAGGGCTTCTAAAATAATCTCCTTAATGAAGTATCAGAAGGCATTAAACATATCAGTTCTCACCGTTATTAGGAAACTCACATTCTGTATTGAGAGTATAATTTAAATAAAGCCCACCTGAAACGTATGCCGATTGGGTCTAATTTATAAAGTTAAATACATGTGTACCTGTAGTGGGAAATACGAGCTGAACCTAGGAACTATCACTTATGCCAGCCCTATGGCGGGTGTCAGTGCCAGGAACGGAGAGTGCAGCGGAATGCAATAACCACGGCCTACCAGGGTAATTGGTTAAATTCTTTATTAATAACTGTACTTTATTAATAACTGTACTCAAGGGGCCCTTCACTATTAATAAAGAATTTAACCAATTACCCTGGTAGGCCGTGGTTATTGCATTCCGCTGCACTCTCCGTTCCTGATTATTTGCGGAAGGCTATCTTCTCCCCTTTTTCCCTGGGTGTCAGTGCCACACATATCTTACATGCATTTAGCCATATTTTACGAACTCTGCATGTAAGCGCACGCTCCACCCACACTTCATCTCATTGAAAGTTCGTGCCATTGGCTTTATGTACATACAGAAAAATGACCGGCTAAAGTATTTATTTATTTAGCCAGTTTTGTATACCACCTTTTCCTTCAATCAAGGTGGTTAGGGACAGGACAAAAAGGGTCTACATTGAACAGAGATGAACAGACAAACATTTAATTCTGGGGGGAGAGCCCAAATCTGGTTGTATATAGTATGTATATAAAGACCCATCAGTGCACATAAATCATTGAAAATAAATGATCTATGCACATAGATAGCATGCGACGTCCGTTTCAGATTCAGGCCCTATGTTCCTATCTTTTAGATTTTCCAGTGCATTGCTCTATACTTTCCTTTCTTACTAACCAATGTTTATAAATGCTCTCTCCAGTATGCCTCATTCTATGTGAAATCATGCTTTAGGAGAAGAGCCATTTAAGTCTCTGTCAAGATGCTGTAAGAGTAGAGGAGTAGCCTAGTGGATAGAGCACTGTCTTAATAACCTAAGCGACCAGAGTTCAATATTCACTAACACTCCTTGTGGCTTTGAGCAAGTCACTTAACCCTCCATTTTCTCAGAAGAAAGGCCTGGCAATCTACATGTTAATTAAATGCCCCACCACAAGTTACATTAATGAGATTATATGTTGGAAGGAATGAAAATAGAAAAATAATGCAATGAAAAACAAAGGTTAAGCAGTTCTAGCCATATTTATTAGGAAACCCTGTTTACTTTAAAGAAATTATGATTCATGAGTCACTGGGAAGGATGGCAGGGACCCAATTGACTCCTGAGCTGCCTATCACAAACTTTTGGGATGTGATTCATTAGTGGCTTAAATACTACTTTGATAATCCATTTTACTAAGGTTTTTGGTGTCTATGGGAAAGAACTGCAAGTCCAAAATGGAGCAGAATGAGTGGGTATTGCCTTTTTTGCTTTCTCCCTCTATGCTGAAGGTGTTATTATAGAAGCTCCATTCATGAGTTCCACATCTGAAAATGCCCATTCAGATGTACAAATCACATCGATTTCCCAGCAGCTATTTTAGAAAGCCCCAAATTTACATGTGTCCATATTGGGAGAGACGTGCCTGGGGCATTACTAAAAAGATACTGCTACTAATCAATTGAATAGCCTACAAGGCATATGTAGCACTATTCATATAGTTGCAAGATGGTAAGCTCTGTTGAGCAGGCACTATCTAATCAAGGCACAACACGAGGAACCCAATTCTATAACATGTACATCAGGGCCGCAGACATATTTAAATCACATACAGACCCCGTTTGAACCCAATTCTGCATCCACGGGTCTAGACATGCTCGTGGGTCCAGAATCAGGGAGGTATATGTGTTTGGTGCGGCATAGGTACAGTGCTATTCAGCCAGCGTGTGCACTCATCCGGCACATGGCCCACACACGGGTGCAGGCACAGGCCATGCGATATAATCAAGAAACACGTCCCCATCAGTATTATCAGACATGGATAAACATTTTGGATGTCTCCATGCCCACCATATTGTGAAATGTTACACATTTCAGATCTTGCCTGTTTTCACAATGTATCTGCGGATGCCACACCTCTCGGGGAAACCTGCATCTAAAGAGCTGTCCTTCACACTGACAGTAGTGTGCTGATGCAAACTAGACATAAATACTAATGGGAAAATAACTGCTGTTGCAACCTAGACCACATACCCCCTCATGCTCTGAAACATGCTAGGTAATCACAGTGCACCCTAATATCATATAAGAGAATGCAAATATGAACATATATGTCAGGGCAAACCTTGAATCAATTGGTACTTGGCAGTAGGAACCAGCCCCAGTGATTCCTGCCTTGGTCATCTCTACAAACATGCTTTAAACTGCTAAGGATGGACCAATACTAAGTGCACCAAACCCAAAACTAACAATGCAGCTCGCCAAAGGATGCATAATATTGATGAGCAACAAATATATGCCCTTTCCGTGCCTCAGGCCTATAAGTGCACTCATTCTGCTCTTCCGCACTACCTTTCCTCTTATCTCTCCCATTCAGATGGCTGAATGAGAGAGAGAAAATGGTGAAGCTCAAGAGCTGATGATAGGGTAGATGACAAGATTTTGGGAGAAGTGAGGATGATAAAGAGGGGAGCTTGAAGTTGTTGGTATGAGGGGAGATGATTAGGTAATGTCAACAATAGAAAGAGAAAGTGATGTGGAACCATAAGAAAGATGGAGAAGAGAACAGATGTCAGAAGAAATACATGAAGGAAAGGGAAGAGAAAGATCTCAGGGGATTGAGATGCACCTGTGAGTAATAATGGTAATGAGTACAGGACAGCTATACAAGACTATTAGCCAGAGGGTGGGTGGGCTGTGGGTTGGCTGGGAGGAATAATAAGGAAGAAGAGAAGCAAGAGACCGACAGCTGAAAACAGCACAGAGCTGAACAAGATAACAAAAAAGATACAAATAAGGTAGAAACCAGGACAGATGACAAATAGTGCGGTATATAAGAAATGTAAATAAATAAAATGTAAATAAATATAGATAGACAGACAGGACTCATAAGCAAGCAGTTAAATGTCTGACCCAAGCCAGGAGCTAGGAGCAAAAGCTTGTAATGGAGTTGTACTTTCTATAATACAAAGACAAAAGGTAGAAGCACACGTGGGCAAGGAAGAAGAAGAGGGTCAACAATGATTCAATGTGGGGGAGTGAGGATCCACTAGAATAGGAGAATCCATCAGAACATTCACTAAAAGTGCGCTTGGAGAGAAAATCAGAAAAACAGGACAGAACAGGGCCCGTAAGTCCAAGCGAGGGTAGGATATCGAGGAGAAGGTAGTGATCAACATTATCAAAGACAGCAGAAAGGTCAAGAGGGATGAGAATAGATTAAACACCCTTGGATATGGCAAGGAACAGGTCACTGGAGACTTTGGCAAGAGCCATTTCTGTGGATTAAAGAGGACAAAAGCCAGACGGCAGTGGATCCAGAAGGGCTTGAGAGTTACGAAAGTTAAGACAGCGGCAATGAACTGCACATTCAAGTAGTTACGCAGCAAAGGGGAGGAGAGAGATAGGCAAGGTGCTAGCAAGGGCTTTTTGAAGCAAGGTGTTACCAGAGCATGCTTGAAGGCCACAGGAGCAATTGCAGTGGAAAGTGATAGGTTAAGGATATGACAGATGGAAGGGGTGACAGCAGAAGACAGGGCTTAGTAGACGGTTGGGAATGGGATCAGAAGAGCAGGAGAGTTTCCTCCTCAGTAATTTCAGAAAAGAAGAAAGGGTGACAAAAGGTGAAGAAAGGATTTGGGATCGAAGAAGGGGAGGGGAGGTGGAGGTGAACCTGTGGAGATGTCAAGGCTAATTGTTTGGGCTGTCATGGAAATAGTCAGCCAAGATCTGGGCAGAGGTGAAGGAGAGATTGGGGAGAAGGGACCGGGGAGGAGAGAGTTAAGCATAGCAAAGAAACTGCAAGGGTCAGAGGCAAGAGAGTTAGTTAGATGGACATAGTACTCTTGCTTGGCGAATGCTATGGGTGACTGAAAAGAGGGATACACGCGTACACCCAATTTTAGAATGATCTCAGGTTGGAGCTCTCTACCATGCACAGCCATGTCTATACCTGCTCTTAGGCATTAAGAGGCATCAGAAAAACTCTGTTTCCACAATCTAGTACCCACTAAGAGGAGAAAGTCCTCTCATTCCCCCAGTACTTTTAGCTATGCCCAAAAAGCATGCAGGTAAATAAGGAGACCGTTTTTGCGGCTGCTGTGCATGTGTGGCATCAGATAAACATGCCTATTCTAAAATAACACTGCCATCCATATTTGACACATGCATGCACAGTCAGAAAGTTGCACATGCCTAGCCCAGTATTCTGCATATTCCCATTTGTTTTTCTTTTTTCCAAAACACTTTATATTTTAGGGAGATAGGCCGATTTTAGAATACATCAACATGTGCTCACCTTCTCTGCTGCCTCTTGCACAGAATTTCAGATACACCTTCATGGCCTCCAGATTCCATCTATACAGCCTTTTTAAAATACATCTTCAAATATGTCCAAAAAGACAATTATTCAACAAATGAATCATACCAGCCCCTTGCCCAAAACAATTCACTAATCCTGAATGCCAGCATCTGCTTTACAAACCATGATCCTTGAATCAGAAATCTCGGAAACCCAAATGTATTCAGGTCACTAAACAGAAGGCTAATGTATTATAAATATATGAAATGACGACTTGTGAATGATGCTATTGTTGCTAAAGAATAGGATGGATTCCTGATCAGTCTAAAATATTCCTAGTACAAGGATAATGCACTGTGATTTTAGACTGTACTATTCTTGACGATTTTTATGTACTTACCTGCCATGATTTCGCTCACTCTCTCTGGTTCTTGCCTTGTTTTCTGAATTTGGCGTAATGAGAGACTGCAAAATGTATACGATCCAGCATGTATTTATAGTACAACATCTCCTCCTGTTCAATTAAATCTGAATTTAAATGAGATGGGTGAGGCACACAGCACTTACCAAACAATGACTGAAAATTGTCCACCCACATTCATCTTTGAACTTTCAAGTTTAAAAAGGTTGAATAGCCCAGAAACGTAGGCTAGATTTGGTTATCTAGAAGAGGAAGCTGTGTTTCATCTGGATCAGGGCTTTATGACATCATAGGGGTGATCTGTTTTTATTGTCTTTCAGAATAGCGAGAACAAAAATCTGTAGGCACGGCATTAACATTTCTTACAATGGAATCAGTCATCATTCTTTATGTGCAAAGTGAAATATTTTGATAGGTTAGTTACTCAATATTGTAAAATTGTTCACCCCAGTACTGTGTATCATGCTAATTGGTGTGGTGCATAAATTGCAAAGATTACAGGATGTTACTATAAGGATTTTTATACATATTTCATATTTCTTCACTTCCTTCCATCTTGGATATTGATTTTTTTCTTTCTACCTTTCTTCCATTTATTTCTCTCTCTCCCTCTCTCTCTAGACACCCAGATTTTGCTACTCCATACTATCCAGTTCTCAATCTCCCTCTTTTTTACACCATCTACCTACCACTTTTCAAACTTCACCCCAGTCCTTCCATTCCCCAACTCTTCTTTCCCTCCGTGTGGTCCAACATTTGTCCTCCTGTCTCCTCTCTCCCCCCACCCCCCGACCAATGTTCCCTCTAATTTTCTGTAGGCTGTGTGCGCATAAAATATCAGCTGTGCAGCTTTTGAAGGAAGGTTAAATTTTTGTGCGCCACATAACGACACTCGCAGTTATATACTTTAAAATTTGACTACACGTCAGAATACAGTATATATACCACATTGATTGCCCTAGAAAATATTGTAGAACTTGTGAAAACTGTAAATACACAACAACTTTTAAATTTTAAGATGTCTGTTGTTTTCTATCAGAATCAGAACCGTAAGTTTTGTGCGCTCTGTTGTAAAATATGTGCGCTCACTCGGCGAGGTGTGTGCGCGCGCACACGCGCACAGCTTAGAGGGAACAGTGCCCCCGACATTAACCAAAATGTCTCCCTACTTCCCCCCAGCCAACATTTGCCTTCCTGCCCCCCCCCTGTTGTCCAGCACTTGTCCTCCTGTCTCCCCCCCACCACTGTTCAGCATTTGCCCTCCTGTTTCCCCCCTGTTGCCCAGCATTTGTTTCCCTGCTTCCCCTTCTCCAGCATTTGTCTTCCTGCCCCGTTTCCCTGTTGGCCAGCATTTGTCCCCCTGTCTCTCCCCTTGTCCTTCTGTCCCCCCTCCCTCCACCTACATCTCTTTTCCTGCAAGCGATCTGGCTGATCATCCGGTGGCGGCGGCGGTGGCACTCCAGCTGTTTTTATTTTATATGTTGCCTCCTCTGGCCAGCCTCTGTTTTCCCACCGCTTTTTTTCCTCAAGAATGCTTGCAGTGAGAAAAAAAAAAGCGTCGGGAAGGCAGAGGCAGCCAGAGGCAGCAAAATCTAAAATTAAAGCAGATCCGGAGTGCTGCTGATGTCTGAGTGCCACCTGAGGCCATCACCTCAGGTGGCCTCATGGTAGAACTGCCCCTGGTCGCTGCCCCAATGTGTGCTACCAGGTTAGTGCTGGGGTTTTGGTACAGGACCCTGCATTACATTTTAGTGCTATCTGCTAACTCCACACCACCTTTTAGTAAACATGCCCAATCTGTATAACTTAGCACACCAAGAAAGAACATCCTAAATGCTATGCAGATTGTCTATCTGGACCGAGGCTGAATATCACCACCATACAGATAGTGATAATGCTGACCGCTAATTAGGATACTCAGTGCTGACCGGTTTCTGGATACCAGCACTGTGATTCTGGATTTATTTTACCCTCAGCAAACAGCATTTAAAAAAAGGATGACTGCCATTGGTTCAGTATCAGTCCCTTGATGACTAGTGTCTTCCATCTCCAAAATGTGTGTCTTTGAAGGAAACTAGGCTAAACATACAGAACTTCCAGAGCAAAGTAACTAACTTTATTGTTCATGTGTCTCTCTTCTTTCAACTCTGCCCCCTCCCAATTTGTGCCACAGATAATAGAACACCCAAAAGACCCCTAGCTCATATAGTTCATTGGCCTTCATTACCTCCAACCTTAGAATGCGTTCAGTTCAGATCTCAGGGGATCAGCTGCACTGTGATGTCTTCAAGCATTTTTACAGCTACCTCGGCCTGCCACTGGTTTGACACATGGCAAACTTGCTAACCAGCTAAAATGTGCTCAGCTCGATATTCAGCAGCACTAACCAGTTAGTACCACTAAGTATCCCTATAGACCATAGAAAAAATGCCCAGTTAAAATTGGGGTGGTCTATGGGCAGATTGAGGGTGATAATGGCTGCCATCGGGTTAGCAGCAATATTCAGTAGCTAACTGGATAGCTAAACTGGTTAAAGTTAGGCCATCTGAATAGTTGTCCTACAGTCGGTTTTTGGTTAGTGATTGAATATTGCCACCATGTGGTGAGCCTAGATTCTCAGCGGCGGAAACCATGGGGGGAGGGGCATATTCAAAACAATTAACATGGTTAGCAGATTTGCTATCTGCATTACTCGTGGCAAAGTTTAATATTCTGCAGCACGGAACCATTTTGTGCAGGTTGTTGTTGTTCTTAAGCGACCCTCTGGAAAGTTGTCCTAAACTGTGTTCGGTCTTCAGTCAGGCAGCTCATTGTTGACAGACTGGCACCCGTAGCTGCTGTTATTTATCAATCCATCTCATTGCTGGCCTTCCTCTTTTGCATTGACCTTCTACTTTGCCAAGCACGATGTCTTTCTCTAATGATCTCTCTCTTTGTATGATGTGTCCAAAGTATGAAAGTTGAAGTTGTGTCATCTGAGCTTCTAAAGAAAACTTAGGTTTGAGCTCCTCTAATACTGACTGGTTTGTTCGTCAGACAGTCTATGGTATACACAGTATTTGTTGCCAGTACCATAATTCAAAAGCATCAATTTTCTTCCTGTCTATCTTTTTTACTGTCTAACTTTTGCATCCATATGACATTATTGAAAATGCCATGGCTTGAACAAGTCAAATCTTTGTATGGAGAGAGACATCTCTGCTCTTGAGAATCTTGTCTTGGTCCTTCATAGCCATTCTGCCAAGAGCAATGTGTCGGCGAATTTCTTGAATGCTTGTTGCTTCTTTGATAGTTGATCCAAGTAGATTGACATTTCCACTATTTCAATTTCTTCATCAACAATGGATTTATTGATTTTGCCAGTTGTCGTAATCTTTGTCTTCTTTATATTAAGGTGAAGGCCCATTTTAAGACTATATTCTTTGATCTTGAGCAGCAAATGCTTCAGATCATCTTCACTTTCAGCCAGTAATGTGATAGCAGCAGCATAGCAAAGGTTGTCGATGAGTCTTCCAATCTTCACTCTTCTGTCTTCATACAATCCCACTTCTGATGATTTGTTATGTATATAAATTAAACAGTTAGGGGGAAGGTATGCAACCTTGCTGTACACCTTTGCTTATTTTAAACCATTCTGTTTCTCCTTGTTCCGTTTGAACTGTTGCTTCTTGATCAGTGTAAAGGTTATGCAAGAGAATGATCAGGTGTTCTGGTATACTCATGCTTCTTAATGTGAACCAGAGTTTCTCATTGTTTACATAGTCAAAAGTCTTGCTGTAGTCCATAAAGCACAAATATATATCCTTTTGGTATTCTTTTCAAGGATCCATCTCACTTCTGTGATGATGTCTCTTGCTCCTCGCCCTTTCCAGATCCCTGCTTGCACTTCAGGTAGTTCTCATTCCAGGTATGGCTGTAGTATTGTTGAATAATCTTCAGTAGAATCTTGCTGCATGTGGGATCAGAGCGATCATGCACTAAATTTCCACAGTCAGTTGGATCACCTTTCTTTAGTATTGGTATAAACACAGATCTTTTCCAGTCAGTTGGCTATGATGTTGTCTTCCAAATTTCCTGGCAGAGCTTTGTTAAGTATAGTAACAGCTGCATCAGATTGCTGTAAAACTTCTATGGGAATGCCATCAATGCCTCATGCTTTGTTCTTTGCTAAGGCTTTCAGTGCTGCTTTGACTTCTTCTTTCATCACCAGTTGTTCCAGATCATAAGGTACAGGTTGGTCCACTTGATCTTTGTCATATAAAAACTCTGTATATTCTTTTCACCTTTTCTTGATCTTCTCAGCATCATTAAACATAGATCCTTGAACCTGTTCTAGCATTCCAATTTGAGGCTGACATTTTTTTCTTTAACTCTCGTAGCTTTAGGAAAGCCATTCTTGTTCTTCCTCTAATAGTTTCTGCTTCTATTTTCTTGCATGTGTCATTGTAGTACTTCTTGTCTTGTCTTGCTGCATGTTGGAAATCTCTGTTGATTTCTGTGATTGCCTCTTTCTCCTCTGGCTTTAGCTTCTCTGTGTTTCTGGGCAATTTTCAGAGTTTCTTCGGTCATCCATTTTGGCTGTTTTTGCTTTTTCACCTTTTGTAGAGACTTCTCGCTTTCTTGATGTCATCCCATAACTCTTCTGGAGCTCGGGCATTTGTATCTAAATCATCAAAATCGATTTTGCAGGCAGTCTTTAAATTCCAGTGGTATATTCTAAAGGTCATATTTTGCTATATTCATGAGTGGCTTGCTCTTTTTCAACTTTAGATTGAGTCTGCATACTAGTAGTTGGTGATCTGCACCACAGTCAGCTCCAGGTTTTGTCTTTGTTGATGTTATAGAGTTTTTCCTTTGTTGACTTCCACAAATATAGTCAATTTGATTTTTGTACAATCCACTGGATGAAGCTCATGTGTATAGTCACCGCTTGTGTTGCTGGAAGAAGGTGCATGAGATGAATAGATAGTTGGTCTTGTAGAATTCCATCACTTTTTCTACAGCTTCATATCTGGTGCCAAGTCAACATTTTCCAACCATTTTGCCTTCTTGTTGCCAACGTTTGCGTTCCAGTCACCCTTGATTATTAGGATATCTTGTTTACATGTTCTGTCAATTTCAGCTTCTTCTTGTTCATAGAACTCAATTTCATCCTCTTCTGCAGCTGTTGTTGGGGCATATACTTGAATTATAGTTGTGTTGACAGGCATTCAACGTAGACGAATAGAAATTAAGCGTTCACTGACTACATTGTATTTCATTACAGTTATTGCAAGTTTCTTCTTAATTATAAATGCAACACCATTTCTTCTTTGTTTTTCATTTTCAGTATAGTAGACCGTGTGATCATCTGATGAAAAGTGCCCAATGCCAGTCCATTTCAGTTAACTGACACTCAACAGATCAAGTTGTACACGTTCCATTTCATTCTTGACTACCTCCAACTTCCCTTAGTTCATGCTTCGTATGTTTTATGTCCTAATATTTAAGACATCTTTGCATTTTCTGACTCTCATTTCATGCACAGCTACATCAGCAGTCAGACAGACATCCTGAGGGCTTTGATCCAATCACACCATAAATGCTGGCTTTACTCTGAAAAGTCTTCAGCTCCTCCCCAATAGCAAATTGAGTGCCTTCCAACCTGGGGGGCTCATCTTCCAGCACTATAGTGCTATTTGTTTTGTTGTGACTATCTATCGCCCTGATGCTTAATGCTAGCATCAGGATGTTCCTCAGGATAACCAGTCAGGGGCAATATTCAGGTGCTGGCTGGTTAATGCAAACTGACTAACATTAGGCACATAAAAGGCTGTCCTAACTTTAGCCAGTTCAAATAACCAGGCACTGGCTGAATTTTGCCACTGCCCGGTTAGTTAAAATGCAACCTGAGCAGACTGGATATTCAGTGCTGGTGGTGGGATATGACCCTGGCATTGAATATCTGGGTCTAAATTAAACCGGCAAAGGCTAGCTACTTTACTTAGGCTGACCTCCGTGCTCAAGTATCGGCCCACATATATTTTCTGCTCCTAAATATTTGGTTTTAAGGAAAGCAGCGGCAGCTAGGCACGTTTAACTGCTGCATTAGCTAGTATTCCATAAAGACACATAGGTGCTTATGGTACCCTTCTACTAAAGGGCGTTAGATGTTATTGAGGATTCTAGCATGCACTAAAGCAATGCTGGGACATGCATTGAAAGCTAGTGCAGGTCTGTGACATTTAGTGCTGCTGGATTTTGCCACCACCTGTCCACGGTGCGTTAGGTGAGCATGTGGGTGGGGTGAGCACCTAGCAGTCAGTGTTCCAGCGCTAACGGCAAGGCAGCCATTTTGCACAGGTGCACGTACCACCACCTCATTAAGTAGAGGTAAGTGCACCTGTGCTATTTGTATGCTGCTTTAGGGCAGGGTGCACATGTTAACAGCTGGAAACACGCTGTCAACAGCCCAACAGTTGATGCGGGTAGGGTTGCACCTAAGGTGCTATGATTTTTGCCCTGTTGTGTTGCTGGAAGAAGGTGCTTGAGATGAACAGATAATTGTTAGGAGCCAGACCCTAGTGCCCTACAGTTAAATGGCTCCTATATATCTGTATAAAATTAGGCTACAAATAGTCATCTTCTTGCCATCTCAATTTAGAAAACCTTTTATAAAATTATCCTCAAAATGAAAAGTTGTTGACTATAACTGAGAAGAAGAATATGTTGATGTAGATATGATTCCCAGTTTCTAAAGCTTGTATATGGACTATCTATGATTGCTTCATTTTGGGGTCCTGTTTGGTGGTTTGTTGTTTTTTTATAATAGTTGCATCCTTACAGACTGCCTTGACTCATCCAGACAGTGCCAGGACAATCTGTGAGCGGATAGCAGAGATATTCAGCACTACTATTCAAATAGCTAATTACATAACTTAGAACACCAAAATGGCTGTCCTTAGCTATCAGGATAGCAACGTTGAATAATCACTACCATCCAGATAGCACCAGCATTGACCATCCTATCCAGATACTCAGCACCAGCCACTATCCAGATACCGGTGCTGAATATCTCGATTTTGTTTTTAGCCAACCATGGTGGCTCAATGTACTCCCACTGATCTCCATCCTCCTGAACTTCAACCAACACCTGACCCTTAACACGTTTCCCCATCAGTTGAAAAAAAGACAGCCTTTAATTTCTAAGTTAAGTACTCTTGTTCCAGTTATAGCTCCACTGGGAGGGAGTTCCTTACCTTTCCCACATACCTAAGCATAGATATCTGAGCCAAGCCACACTGACAGTCTTAAATTCCACTTTGATTGGTACACAATTTTCTCCTGTAAATATCTGGGCCTGACCCACCTCAAAAACAAGAAAAAACAAACAAAACATTATATTTTAAACACAGAGACCTCTGTTTAATAAGAAGCCATTACAAAACCCTTTACAAAGGTCTACATCATGTTCATTTAGATGCCCCTTGAACCACTCTAGCTGTGGCATTTGGAACCATCTGCAACCTAAGAGTGAGTCTTTTAGGCAATCCACCCATAGATTATTGCAGTAGTCCAATGTCTACGTGATGAGCCACAGGGCCTCATTGTCATATGTATCCATGCACCATAAGATAATACTAGTAGTTGTGAGTTCCGGATCATGCTGCACTGGCCATGCCAGAGCTGGAGAAGCCTTGAGGTCAACAATACTGACGCTCTTAGACCACAAGACAAAATGGAACTGAGCCATTCCCTTACACTTTGTTCTTTCCTTAATCTGACCTACTACACTTAGGACAAAGGCAGACTCTCACCAAGACTACAAATGGTTATTGTTGTTGTTGACCCTCTGGATAGTTGTACTGAACAGGGTTCAGTCTTCAGATGGGCAACTGTTGATAGATGGGCATTCATAGCTGCTCTTATTATATTGATCCATCTCATTGCTGGCCTTACTCTTTTGCATTGACCTTCAACTTTGCCAAGCATGATGTTTTTCTCTAATGATCTATCTCTTCACATGGTGTGTCCAAAGTAGGAAAGTCAAAGTCGTGTCATCTGATCCTCTAAAGACAGCTTAGGTTTGATCTCTTCCAGTACCGACTGGTTTGTTCTTCAGGCAGTCCATGGTATCCACAGTATTCTTTGCTAGCACCATAATTCAAAGACATTGTGTTTCTTCCTGCCTATCTTTTTCACTATCCAACTTTCACATCCATATGACATTATTGAAAATACAAAAATTTGACTTGTCTAAGCCATGGTATGGAAAGATACATCTCTGCTCTTGAGAATCTTGTCTAGGTCCTTAATAGCTATTCTGTTAACAGCAATGTGTCATTGGATTTCTTGATTGCTTGCTATTTGTTTATTGATTGATCCAAGCAGATTAAAGGTTGTCCACTATTTCTATTTCTTCTCCATCAACGTTGAATTTATTGATTTTGCCATTTGTCAGGATCTTTGTCTTCTTCATATGAAGGTGCAGACCCATTTTAAGACTATGTTCCTTGATCTTGCTAAACATGATTTAGATTGTCTTCACTTTCAGCCAGTAATGTGGTGTCACCAGCATAGCGAAGGTTGTTGATGGAGTCTTCCACCAAGCTTCAGACCTCTTTTGTCTTCATACAGTCCTGTTTCTCTGATTTGCTCTGCATATAAATTAAAGAGGTAGAGTGAAAGTGCGCAGCCTTGTCATAATCTTAAATGATTCTGTTTCTCCATGTTCTGTTCAAACTGTTGCTCCTTAATCAATGTAAAGGTTGTGTATGAGAACTATCACGTATCCTGGCATACCATTTCTTCTTAACATGGCCCAGAGTTTCTCATTATTTACACAGTCAAAGGCCTTGCTGTAGTTAATAACACACAGATATCCTTTTGTCATTATTTTAATAAAAATAGAAATATGTAGACAAATATTAAACTGAAACCCCCAAAAAGCCAGACTCAGTATACAGTGCAACACAAACATGCAAATTACAAAAGATGCTGGAACTGTTTCTTTTTACCTCTTATTTTGCCCAGTCCTTAAGCTTGGTTTTAACCCATTTTGGACAGCTCACATATTCTTTCTCTGTTCTCGATGATTTATTAGATTTGTTACACTCAAACAACTATGAAATACTGGCAATAATAAAAAATATTAAAACTTTGCAGAAAATAGAAGTTTCACATAGTGTATGTTTTTCATACACTGGTCCAATATAGTATATTGTCCATCTTCAGAAAAGATAGGATTCAGTTCCAATATTCATTGACATAAACATACTGTATGAAACTATTGAAACTGCAGTTTTCATTTAAAACACTTTATTATGATATAATAGTTTGTTAACAGTCCATTCTGATGGCGGAATATGATACACGTGAAAACACTTCTGATGCAGTGCATCGATATTGCACCATTGAAACACCTAGAACAAAATGCTTGACAGCAATTAGTTTTGACAACATATTAGCCCAGCGTATGAAAAACATACAAGGCCGATATACGCACCAATAACTCTGACACTAAGGGGCATGTTTACTAAAGTCCGCAAATCTGTACGCCGCAAAATAGCGCACGGCAACGCGGCATTTAAACGCGCAGAAACGCGTTTAAACGCCCCGCACACGTGCGTGTCACCCCCGCACAGGTACGCGGCACACTAACGGGCCCCGTACAAGTGCGGGCCCGCAAATGTCCGATAGAGGCGTGGAACGGCTAAAAGAGGGCGGAGGAAGGCTCCGGAGGGGCGGAGAGACGGGGTCAATGGGTGGAGAGTGGGAGGGGAGAGGCTCCCCGCACAGTATCGGGCCCGAATTTCCATGTAAAAATTAGCGCGCGTGAAACCCTCGCGGTAGAGGGCATTTAAAGGGAAGAGAAACCATTTCCGTCAGCAATGTACAGGAACACCGGGGAAACCTAAAAAACGTGAGCAGTGTGATATATGTGCACAGAACAAAATTGCAAATAGAACCTGAAAATGACCACAACAAAACTATTATAAATAGTAATCCAGCTGGGGAACAGTTATAGTGATGGGCAAATATACAAAACACACCCAGCAAAGCTCCAGAAAAAAGAGATGAATATTGGAAGGGTCTACGGAGCGGAGACTCTTCCGAAAACATTTCCGTTTTTGGAGCTTTCCTCGGAGTGTTTGCTATGGTTGCCCATTAATACCACTGTCGCCCAGCGTGGTGATATTTTGTCCCCCATTTTACCGTGGTCATTTCTGGTGTTTATGTGCACGTTTGTCACCAGACAGGGTGCATATGCCCACAGTAAAAATGAGTAGAGCAGGGTTTGTGACTCCATCCTGCCAGGCTTACTGCCTCCAGGGGCTGCACTGTCTCTGTGGCCAAAGTGTGGTACAGCGGACAGAGTCATTACCTCTAGGACCAGAGGGCAGAGGTTCAAAACCCAGCTGGGGCACCTGCCAGCCCAGTCCCTATATTTTACCCACCACTAAATAAAGATAGCGCAGACACCCCTGTAGTGCAGGGAACATAAGCATGGGGAAAACACCCATATTTTACCCAACACCGCACACACACCACAACAATGGGCATTACCTACAGCCAAGTCCCCCAAATGCAGTCCCGTACTGCCACATTGCAATCAGGTCAACTGCTTTTTCTGAGAGAAGTTCATGCCAGCATGTTGGCGGACAAGTACATGTGGTGCAGGGGGCAGTGGCTGCTAACCACAGAAGACAGAGGCCTAGCCATGTGCAGGCTGGCACAGTCCACTGCAACAGACAGGCCCTGCCGGATCCACAGTCATGGACAGTCCAGGGAATCCAACCAATCTGTGGCTACACAGTGGTGCAGTGCACACAGACAGTGCATGCAAGAACAGAAGGTCACAGATTCAAAGCCCAGCTGGGGCTACTGCCAATCCTGCCCACATATTTTTCCCACAACTAAACAGTGATAGTAAGGACACACCTTTCATGGCGGGGACATATGCAATGGTAAGACATCTATCTTTTACCCCACTGAGCACAGACACCATGAACAGGGGCAGTACCTAGAGCAGAATCACCCAAATGCAGTCCTGGTGGGCCACACACCAGTCAGGTTCCATGCTGACACTCATACAAATGCCTGTGCTGTATATCTATGCACCACCCCCATGGCATGTAGATGTAGCCCATGCATATTCATGAGGGATAGCAGGAAAACCCGAACAGTGTGATGCAAACCTGGACTGGAGTTGGGAATCTGTGCCGTAAAGCAGCAGCCATCAAGGGCAGACACACCCACACCCACAGGCCCCATTGGCCAATGTCTCCTGGAAAGGCAGAACATTGGACCGTGCATGCAGCACCCAAAACGAGCACTTGCATAACTTACCAATGTCACCCTACACCTGAGGTATACGGTACACCAGTGTTTCCCAACCCAGTCCTATGGGGCACACCGGCCAGTCAGGTTTTCGGGATATCCCAAATGACTATGCATGAGATATATATGCATTAGAGATATCCTGCCAACCTGACTGGTTTGTGGCCCTCCAGGGCTGGATTTGGAGACCCCTGCCTAACACCTCTGTCATCTAAGATTGTGAGTGGGCAAGGTGCAGATGTCCAAGACATCAAAAAGGTATATAGAATGTGTCACATTCCTTCTCACCACCACCAAAATATTGTCTATTAGACAACTTTTTGGTGGTGGTGAGAATCGAGGAGGAATGTGTCACATTCTATATACCCTTTTGATGTCTAGGACATGTGCACCTTGCCCACTCACAATCTTAAATGACAGAGGTGTAAGGCAGGGGTCTCCAAATCCAGCCCTGGAGGGCCACAAACCAGTCAGGTTGGCAGGATATCTCTAATGCATATATATCTCATGCATAGTCATTAGGGATATCCCAAAAACCTGACTGGCCGGTGTGCCCCATAGGACTGGGTTGGGAAACACTGCGGTACACAGCTCTGAGACGTTTGCTAGGAGCACAGGCAGGCAGATATCCATACGTTACGTACATACTGCTAGTTGACCCCATCCAAACAATCTGTTAGGTGTTTGCGGGGCATGCTCCAGGCCTGGCCTCTGACGGTGTTTACCACCCTGGGGAGTGACCACCAGCTGTAATGCGTACCATATCCATGCCTTGCCGTGCTCAGGACCGGTTTGGTGGGCAAGGCTACTTACCCCCTCAATCGTAGCACCATGATGGCAGAGGTGTGGAAGTGTGTGTCTGTCTATACCAGGGGTGGGCACCTCCGGTCCTGGAGGGCCACAGACCAGTCAGGTTTTCGGGATATCCCTAATGAACATGCATGAGGTATATATGCATTAGAGATATCCTGCCAACCTGACTGGTTTGTGGCCCTCCAGGGCTGGATTTGGAGACCCCTGCCTTACACCTCTGTCATTTAAGATCGTGAGTGGGCAAGGTACAGATGTCCTAGACATCGAAAGGGTATATAGAATGTGTCACATTCCTCCTCGATTCTAACCACCACCAAAAAGTTGTCTAATAGACAATTTTTTGGTGGTGGTGGTGAGAAGTGAGGAGGACTGTGACAAATTATATCTAACCTTTTTGATGTCTTGGACATCTGCACCTTGTCCACTCACAATCTTAAATGACAGAGGTGTAAGGCAGGGGTCTCCAGATCCAGCCCTGGAGGGCCACAAACCAGTCAGGTTGGCAGGATATCTCTAATGCATATATATCTCATGCATATTCATTAGAGATATCCCGAAAACCTGACTGGTCTGCGGCCCTCCAGGACCAAGTTTGCCCACCCCTGGTCTATACAGTGGGTGTTGGCTGCAAGCCCCTTCAACAGCCCACACTGCCAGCACTGTTGCCAGTATTGGCCAGCCAATGTGCATAATGAGGTGCAAGGTACCATGGGTATAGCCAGGGCAGGGTGGCGTGGCCAGGATGCATCTGCACTGGGCATAGGGCCCTGGCAGGGACATTGGCTGGGATATTGTAGTGTCCGGCTACCACCTACACAGACAGGGTGGCCAAAGCATGTCCTTCTGGGGGATCATGCTCACCCTGACTGTGCAGTGACCACAGCATGGCTAGGCCTCCCCCCATAGTGCTGTATAGTAGTTCTCTCATGTGATAGATATGGGTTTCTCTTTGGGGCCCAGTCACTGATCTATCTGCTTGCTGTGTATGCAGACAGCCCAGTTCTGGGTGCATGCATCTCCATTGGGAACATGCACTATGGACTAACCAGCAGACTGTTTGTAGCTGGTAAATGTCTTGTTATAATGGTGTGCAGTGGCTGTTGGCTTGCTGCAGGGGAATATCTGGTGGTGGAGTGTAGCTTACCATACCCTGGGCTTATGTCTGTCTGCTATTGTGTTATGGCTGTGTATGGAGCTGCCTGCCCTGGGGGGGGGGTGTGTGTGTGTTCCTCAGCAGGACTGGGGTTGATGTTGCCCTCTACTGCCACCTTTGCAGGGAGGTAGAGTGTGGATCCCTTGATAGGGACCATGTTTGCCACTGGGGGGGGGGGTGGTGTGCCGGTGCCTGATAGCAGCAGACAGGGATATCAATGGTGTTTGTGCAGAAACTAGCTATCTTACACATTAACACTGCTTTGGAACGCCCGCTTGGCCTCCATCAGCCATGGCAGGTGTTGTTGACCTGGTCCTGGCCACCTCATTGCACACTCAGGGTGAGCACAGTACCCACACGATGTAACGGTGTGTGGCTACTCTGTGCCAGTAAAACACCCGGTCAGTGCCCCCTACTAGGCCAAGGTGCTGTGTGGGTGCACCCGGTCACTTCCCCCAACAGGGCCGAGGTGCTGTGGGGGTGCATTCCCCATCTTGTGTCCATCTGCGGACAGCTAATTTGCATGTGCAGTGCATCATGGGTACGGGTGGCCTAACCCTATCCTGTTGACACCAGCAGACTGTCTGTGAGGTGACGTGTAGGCTATCTGCAGCCAGCCAGGGGCCTGCTTACAGCTATGGAGCTGTAGCGCAATGGTTACATCACTGCCTGTACAGCCAGAGGTCATGGGTTCAAACCCACAGTGGGGCCCTTTGGTAGGGCTGTCCACAGCTTTATTTTTACTTACTGTACATATGTCTATGCCGGCAAGACCACCCTCAGCTTACTATACCCATTAGGTGCCTCTGAGGGTGCTTCATAGGGCGCCCTGTAGGCCACCTTATGGTTGCCATCCCTATAGGGTGCACTATACATTATCCTGTGTCGCAACATACATGCTGCCCTATAGGGGACATTCAAGGGTGCCTTGGCGAACAGTGCACTGTAACATGTGCCTTATGGGCCGCCGTATGTTAACATGCTGGGAGAGTGCGTTTGATAGTAGTGATAACAAAATAAAATTATACAGCCTCCTACAGCACTCCACAACATAATACATACTGCCTCAGCAGGCATTTTGCACTGGGCATTGTGAGGAGTTGAACCCCTGATCCCTGTACCATTGGTCAGTGTTTTAACCATTGTGCTGTGGCTCTGTTCCTGTGCTTGTGCATCAGCGTGCCGCCTTGTGCCTATCAGCGCGCCGCCTTCTGCCGCCCAAGGGGACCAGTGCGCCGCCTTCTGCTGCCCAAAAATAACTGTGCGCCGCCTTATGCCGCCCAAAAAGCACTGTGCGCCGCCTTATGCCGCCCAAAAATAACTGTGCGCCGCCTTATGCCGTTCCAAATTAATTTGCCTCCTAAAACAATTTTAATCATTACAGTTACTGCCTCAGCTGACCTTTGTCATTGCGCACACTGGGGGATTGAACCCATGGCCCCTGCACCATTGGTCAGTGTCTTCACTGTTGTACTACGGCTCTGTTGTTTTGTATACTCAGCAGCGCGCCACTTTGCCTTTCCACGCGCTAATGTCGACCCCCGCACATTAGCGCGACGCGCACACGTCCGGTTGCTTACTACCGTTTTTTTTCTATTTTCTGCCTGAACCGCCCACTCCTTATATGGCACAGGCACACTAGCGCGGCCCCGCACGTTAGGAATGTTTAGTAAACATGCCCCTAAGTAACTTACAGTTATCTAAACCTATTTTCTAAAGTCTACAAATACTTTTATTTGCAAAATAGTAGCTATTACAGCATTATAAGCTACTTACTATTTTTTGTGATCTTTTTATGTTGAGCCGCCAGTACCGTCAAAATCAGCGAACTTCAAATATCTATTAAACTAACTAGATCTCAGATAAAAAAATCTGTATATAACGCCTTTTGACATAACGATAATAGCTAAACATAGTTCCATTGAATTTATAACCATTAATTAGTAAACAGTCGAGTAGTAAGTATGGAAACCTTATGTATGTAAAACATACGCTGGTCCAAAACGGGTTAAGGGTTTGGAAGGACATCCTATGCGATAGCATTACAATCAGTATTGACTTTGTCAGGGCTGGTGCAAGGTTATGAGGCATCCTAGATGGACCTCATTCCTGCCATGCCCTTGCTCCCGCCCCAACTGTCATTACCACTGCTGATGCTCTTCTCTGGGACCTGCAGCGGTGGCACCTCTGTTCTTACCAAAAGCAGATAAAACACTGTTACCTGTGGAAATGGGTTTTATGGTTATATTCCCTGCTACTAGCTAGTGCCATGAAGAGAAATTCCATAGTGAATCTACATGTTGTATGGATTTGCAAATAGAGGGCCTGATACTGAAACGCCATGGGGGTCATCCAGAACTGTGAAGAGCGGGAATGTACGCCTGGTTTGGACATACATCTCCTGTTATTCACTAGGGGCCTATTATGTCCCCAAAGCTCCCTGCTCATACAGTGCCAATGTGCGGGGAGCTCTGGACGTGGGTGGAGACAGGGCAGAGGGTGGGAGGAGAGCCCACGACCCCGGACGTACAGGTCACGGCCTGTAGTCTAGCGAGTGAAGGATGGCCAGGGAACTTATTCCACCTTGGAGGTGGAATAAGTCCAACAATGTTGGCGGCCAGCAATGAGGACCTCCCCCCCACAAACAGGCGAGCTGACACAGGAGGAGTCCTGCCGCCAAATCCGTCTGGGGGTCAGGCAGCAAGGAAAGAACTTTAGTGTGGGGAATCGGTGCTCCTGCATGGCATCTTGGTGCGATGGTGACAGGACACTGTGGCACCGGGGCTCCTGCAGGAGCATGGGGAGGGTTAGCCAAGGCAGGCAGAGCACATCTCAGCCCACAGAATCAGGGCCCATTTGACCCATCCAAGTGCCCTGATTCTGCTCCTGTGGAAATGTCTAGCTCCGTCAGGCGTAGAACTGGGTGCAAATCTGGCCCATCGAGATCTGTATGGACCAGACGTCCCCCAATCAGATCCTCTGTAATTAAGAGTATCTGCATGTCCAGATCTGTAATACTAATAAAGAAATAATAATATCTGGCTCACGCCTTTCCAGGAAAAGATCAAGGTGAGTTACATTCAGGTACAGTATGCAAATATAGCAAAGCTGCACATATAAGTGCTGACATTTATATGAGTGTGCATGTTGTGAAATGCTGGCCCTTACACAAGTATGTTGCCAACTTTCCTCCGTCGAAATTTCTCTTGTGCGCATTTATATAAAAATGGCCCCCACTGCAAGTTAATGGCCATCCTAGTGAGTTCCTGCACTTTCTTCTATGTTTTAAAAGCCACAAATATATTTGTTTCAGCAAATATTTGGCATAGATTAATGTGTGTTTTATTTTGTCAGATTGTCTATTATGCAACAGTGTAGGGGATGAAGTACTTCTGTGCACAAAAGAAGAGCGGGACTTGGGCATGATTGCTTCTGATGGTCTTAAATTGGCTAAACAGGTAGAAAAGGTGATGAAGAAAGCCAGAAGGGTGCTTGGATGCACAGGGACAGGAAAAAAGGAGGCGATAGTGTTTCTGTATAAGTCTGTGGTGAGACCTCATTTGGAGTATTGGAGACCGCACCTTCAAAAGGATACAAACAGGATCGAGTCAGTGCAGAGGGTGGCTACTAAAATGGTCAGTGGTCTTCATTATAAACCATATGGGGACAGACTTACAGATCTTAATATGTATACGTTAGAGACGTTTAAATACCTCCATGGCATAAATGCACTTGAAAGTAAGCTCTGCAACAAGGGATATAGGATGAAGGTGAAAAGGGTTAGATCAGGAGCAATATGCAGAATATTGCTTTATGGAAACAGTGAAAGATGCATGGAATAGTCTTCCAGTGGAGGTAATAGAGAAGGACAGTATCTGAATTCAAGAGAGCATGGGACAAACACAGAAGATCTCTAAAGGAAAAAAAGGGGACTATAATAGTTGATATGGAAGGGCAGACTAACAGGCCTTATGATCTTTCTGCTGTCATGTTTCTATGTTATGTTTTTTTTGAAGTATGCATTTTTATTATAACTTGCCTTGAACTAAATGAGAAGTTGAGTATCAAATTTTTAAATAACTCCATCCCTCAAAATAGACATTTATGTTTATTTTACATCGGCCTCACATGCGCACACCCTGTTCTACAATTGACAGATTTGCAGGTGGTTTCACTTGGACTTCTCTACAACCACATCAATGGTTTTTCTAAAATATGTCGTCACAGAGAGAATTTCATTTGCTGTATCCAAGAGTCTTCTCTGCAGCTGCCGGGCTGCCAACAGGTCACCACTTACTGTGCTCGTATTTAACTCTTTGTTAGGAAATACATTCTTATTTTGCTTAATGTGTACACCTAGGTGTGTCCCTGTATGTATTCAGTGACCCGCCATGGCAGGATCCTGTCTAGCATCTCCTTGTAATATACCCCGAAGAAAAATAGAAACATAGAAAAATGACAACAGAAAAAGACCACATGGCCTATCTAGTCTGTCCTTCCATATCAACAACTACAACAGTCCCCTTTTTACCTTTAGAGATCCTCTGTGTTTGTCCCATGCTTTTTTGAATTCAGTTACTGTCCTCATCTCTACCACCTCCACTGGGAAACTATTCCATGGATCCAGTACTCTTTCCATAAAGAAATATTTCCGCATATCACTCCTGAATCTATCCCCCTTCACCCTCATCCCATGTCCCCTCGTAACAGAACTTGCTTTCAATTGAAAGAGGCTCCCCCCCTGAACATTTATGCCATGGAGATATTTAAACATCTTAATCATATCACCTCTATCCCACCTTTCCTCTAAGGTGTACATAGTAAGATCTGGCTACCTCCATACCAGAGAAGCACAATTTTAAAAGTTATCTCCATAGTTAAAACAGTGTTTTACATGCAGAAATGTTTTTTTTTATAAAATATGTCCTCCTTTCCCACCCAATATGAGCCTGATTCCATAAGGGGCACATCCGGGCCATCTGGACACCCCCAAACAGGATGGGCCCATTAATACCAGATTCTGCCAGCTCCTGAGGGTGCAGGATCGGGCACCGAGATGGCCCAGTGTGCCCCTGCATCCCTCCAGGAGACATCTACCCTACCTCACATTGGACCCGCCACAGTGCCGACCCTCATTACCCACTGCCTGACCCTCAGCGAGGCTAGCCAGGGTCCGGATCAGATGGCGGGGACCTACCTGCAGCTGATCCCTGCCTTGGAGGAGGGGGGGATTTCCGGGCCCGATCGCTGCCTTCCCCACGGCTTATTCCACCTCTGAGGTGGAATAAGCAGCACGTCCTACCCCCCACCTGCAGGATGTACAGGGCTGTGACCTGAATCGGCCCTGTAGGTCCTGGCGCTTCGGTCCGCCCTCTCTCTGCCTCCTCCGGCTCTCCTACCCTGCTTCTCTGTGCATGCAGGTAGAGTGTGTGGCAGAATATGGTCCGGATGGATAGTGGGGTTGCACGCCCTACTGGGATGTGCAGCCCCGCTATTCGCCTCACAGAATCGGGCCCTATGTGGATAGAGGTATATGCATATTTTCACTCATTCCCATAAGAAGAGTTCCAGGGGGCAGGACCAGGGTTTTAATTTGCCCACACATACTTTGTGAAAAGCATGTAAATGTCTCAGAAAAGAAAATGTAGGGAGGATATTCAGCGGAGGCGGCTAGACCTAGAAAGGTGGCTAGCCATTGCCACTGAACTTAAGACCCAGATAGTCAATGCCAGGGCTATATCCGGCCACCAGCATTGAATACCCGGATGGGCTGGATAGCGTGGAAATTAACTGAGCAGCGGTGATGTTCAGCTGCTGCCCGGTTGGCTTCTGCGGCAAAAGTTAGCCCAGCCTTTAAGGTGCCTTTTGCCACTTAGGGATAACTGGGCAACGGCTGAATTTCGCCACTGCCCCGTTTTCCCTGGTTGCTGCCTTTGCCCCACCCCCAGAACGTCCAATGCTAGTCACTTAGGATCAGGGCTCCGAGTGGTGGCTCCTGGAGATATTCACTGGCACTAACTGCATTCGTGCGGCAGAAAATCCTGGTCCAGCTGCGGTTAAAGCGATTAGCAAATCTGCTATCCGCGTTAATCACTCAGAGTATCGGACCCATACGTTTTACCAGGTCATTCTGCTGGGGTAATTTTCAAAATGTGCTTATGTGCACAGGTTCATTTTGAAGACCGATAAGGAAGCACATTGCGGCCTGCGTATTTATGCACGCCGTTATAAAATCAACCCTGTACGCTCTCCATCCCTTTGCAACCATTTGTGTCAGGGGTGTGCATTCGTCGCTGTTGATTTGTTTCATTTGCGCACCTAAGTCATGAAAGTGCATGTGAAATCAATTATTGTGCTTATATCTACAAATTAACACATACAATTGATTTGTGCATATAAAATAGCTCTAGTGCACCTATAGTGAGCATGCAAAAATTTAATAGGAGCAAAAAACACTAAAAAGGCCTAAAAAAAGAGAGAAAATTGTGCTTGAAATGATCAAAACCTGATTTTTTGGGGCCTTGCACAGCCCTAGCATTTATGAATCAGGACATTATTCATTTCACCTAGGGCAGACGATCAGGAAAAATCACAACTGAGAACTGCAAAGAGCCATTTTCAACAATCCTTTCAGTACGTGATGTAGAAACTGTGGTTTTCAGTAAGCTACTGATGCCAGGAAAGAGCAACTGGAAATTGGGAGTCTCTCTTCTAAACTGGGATAGGCCACAAGTGTGCTATTGACTAAAAAAAAAAAAAGAAAAGTCTTCCCTTCAACAAGATTCCATGGTAGGACCAGTTGTACCTCATTCCTTTGGAGCTTAGTAACAAAACCTCAGTTTTCCAAGTCTAGTCACATTCACCAACATGATAAAAGCAGAGGTAGGAAACTAATTTAGAAATAATAATGATCTTTTACATAGCACAGTGGATGTATTTATTAACCTGGACTTAGTGCTTACCAATGGGAAAAGTGTTTCTGATGTTACAATAGGAGATCATCTTGTATCCAGTGATCACCAGATGGTGTGGTTCAGTATTATGACTGGGGCTGATAAAATCCATTCAAAAGCAAGGGTCTTTGACTTTAGGAAAACTAACTTTGCTAAGATGGGACAATACATCAGAGTTGTTAGCAGGATGTGAACAGCTGGGGGATGTAGAAAAACAGTGGGCAAAATGGAAAGGGGATATTTTAAGGGCAACAAACTTTCTGTTCGCAATAGGGGGCGAGAGGTTGATGTGCACGGAACAGGAGAAAGACCTTGGTGTTATTATTTCTGTAGATCTCAAGGTGGCAAAACAGTGCGACAAGGCAGTGGCAAAAGCCAGGAGGAAGTTGGGCTGCATTTGAAGAGGAATTACCAGCAGAAAGGAAGGGGTACTAGTGCCACTGGATAAGTCTCTGGTGAGGCCTCACTTGGAATACTGTGTTCAGTTTTGGAGACCGTATCTTGCAAAGGATGTAAAAAGAATAAAACCCGTTCAGAGGAAGGCGACCAAAATTATTTGGAGCCTGCGTCAGAAGCCTTATGAGGAGAGACTTGAAGACCTAAATATGTACACTTTGGAGGAGAGGAGGGATAGGGGAGATATGATTCAGACCTTTAAATACTTAAAGAGAAATAATGAACAAACAAACCTCTTCCAGAGACGGGGAAGCTGTAAAACTAGAGGGCATGACATGAAGCTGCAAGGTGGTAAATTGAAAGGCAATGTCAGGAAATACTTTTTTACTGAAAGGGTGGTGGATGCTTGGAATGCCCTCCCGATGGAGGTGGTGGGGGCAAACACGGTGATGGAATTCAAAGTGGCCTGGGACAGACACACTGGATCACTTTACAGCAACAAGATTAAATAAAAATAAACTGAACCATCTAATTTCTCAACAAATAGGGGTGTCCTACATGGAGCGATGGGGGGGGGGGGAGGAGCGGTGGGTTCACCCCTAAACAAACAAAGAAACAAAAATATGGGGAGGGGTGCACCTGCTCCTGGTGGGTGCACCACTAAGCAAAGACATGGGTAGGGGTGCACCTACTCCCTAAAAGACATGGGAAGGGGTGCACCTACTCCTGCCATATAGCTGGGCAGACTAGATGGACCACACTGGTCTTTATCTGCCATCATTTAATATGTTACTATGTTAGAAAGGTAAATACAGGTAAAAGAAAAAGGACACCGCTATGGTTCTCAAAAGAAGTAGCTGAAAAAGTGAAGAAAAAGAGGGAGGCCTTCAGAAAATACAAGAGATCACAGAGAGAGGAAGACAGGCATCTATATTTGGCAAAACTTCAGGAAGCTAGCAATGTAGTCAGGAAAGCAAAGGTACAAACAGAAGAACTACATAGCCAATGCAATAAGATGGGGGGATAAGACATTTTTCAGATATGTTAGTGGAGGAGGTAGGGCAATAGTGGTATTGTCAGACTCAAGGGTGCAGGGGAGCAATGTGCAGAAGCTGATAAGGATAAAGCAAAACTGCTTAACAAATATTTCTGTTCTGTGTTCACAGATGAAGGGCCAGGAGCAGGACTTCAGAAAACACCCACAAACAGGAACAGAAGTAACGGGGATCTTGAATGATTTTCATAAGAGTGTTCATGAGGAACTAGCTAAACTAAAAGTAGACAAAACAATGCGACTAAATGGTATTCATCGAAGAATACTAAGGGAACTTGGGGATGTTCTAGCGGCTCCACTGTCTAACCTTTACAATGCCTCTTTGGAGTCAGGACTGGTGCCAGAGGACTGAAGAAAGGCACATGTGGTTCCTTTACATTAAAGCGGAAATAAGGATGGCATTAAGAACTACAGGCCAGTTAGTCTAACCTCTATGGTTAATAGATTATTGGAAAGGCCACTAAAAAAGAGAATAGTGAGGTTTCTGGAGTCCAATGCATTGCAGGATCCGAGGCAGCATGGATTCACCACAGGCAGGTCTTGTCAGACAAATCTAATTGATTTCTTTGACTGGGTGACCAGGGAGTTGGATCGAGGGGGAGCCCTAGATGTGGTGTATTTAGATTTCAGTAAAGCCTTTGACACCATTCTGCACAGGTGACTTATAAACAAACTGAGCACTCTAGGAATGGAGCCTAAAGTTACCAATTGGGTTAGAAATTGGTTGAGTGGGAGGTGACGAAAGATTGGTTGACTGGAGCTCACTCTGAGAAGGAGGTTACCAGTGGTGTACCACAGGGGTCTGTCCTTGGTCCAATTCTTTTTAACATCTTTGTTAGTGATATTGCAGAAGGGCTGTCAGGTAAGGTTTGCTTGTTTGCAGATGGTACCAAAATTTGCAATAGAGTAGACACCCAGGAAGGAGTAGATAACATGAGAAGGGATCTAACTAAGCTTGAAGAATAGTCTAGGACAGGGGTGGCCAACTCCAGCCCTGGTGCACCACGATCCAGCCTGGTTTTCAGGATGTCCCTAATTTATATTCATGAGATATATTTGCATACAATGGGAGGCAGTGAGTGCAAATATACTTCATGAATATTCATTAGGGCCACCCTGAAAACCAGGCTGGACCATGGTGCGCTAGGACCGAAGTTGGCCACCGCTGGTCTAGAATTTGGCAGCTGAAACAATACTAAAAAATGCATGGTCATGCATTTGGGCTGCAAAATTCCAAAGGAGCAGTACAGTGTAGGGAGTGAGGTACTTCTGTCCACAAAAGAAGAGCGGGACCTGTGCATAATTGTGTCTGAGGATCCTAAAGTAGCTACACAGGTAGAAAAGGAGACTGTGAAAGCCAGAAGGATGCTTGAGTGTATAGGGAGAGGAATGGCCAGCAGAAAAAAAGGAGGTGATAATACCACTATATAAGTATGTGGTGTGACCTCATTTAGAGAATGGTATGCAATTCTGGAGTCCGCACCTTCAAAAGGATGGTATACATCCAAGGGTGTTGAAAGAACCGAAATATGAGGTTACAGACCTACTATTAGTAATCTGTGAACTATCATTAAAATCATCTGTAATACCTGAAGATTGGAGGATGGCCAATGTAATGCCAATTTTTAAAAAGAGGTCCAGGGGTGATCCAGGAAACTACAGACCGGTGAGCCTGACGTCAGTACTGAGAAAAATGGTAGAAACCATTATGAAGAACAAAATTACTGAACATGTAGATAGTCATGGCTTAATTGGAGATAGCCAACATGACTTTAGCCAAGGAAGGTCTTGTCTTACTAATCTGTTATTGTTAGTGTGGGTTATTCCTTTCCCAGCACTATATACCACTTACCCTCGGGACGTCCGTTAATCCTCTGGGCTGAGGAATCACCTTACCTTCTCTGTCTGGAATTCCAGGGGAACAAACACACACACACTCGCATATAAGTAGTATGTAAGTTTATTCCAAAGGTTAGAGGGGCTGTCTGTCTTTTATACATTAACAGAAACATATACATACGTCATCAACTCATCCCCTGAGGCCCACCACAGCTTATCAGTAACTTCACAGATGTTAGTCGTCTCCTTGTAGAACAATCAATTTGTCTTAGAACAGCACATTCCTTTCCATATGTAGATATATACAGGATTCCTATTTTCCCTTGCGGGCCTCTTAGTCCTGCTACACACTTTAAGCTTTATTTTTTTCCCTATCAATCCCCCCTTTGGGCCTCCATAGGCCCACTATAAGAACAGCCAAACAGTCTTCTGATGGACAGTTAAGCAGACATTATTAACTGGAGGTCGGTGGTGGCACGCTCGGATACATCAGCTACCGTGGAAACAGGTGCATAAGAGTACATAAAAGTTGTGGAGCTCTGCAGGGCCTGAATCCAAGTTGCATTGTTCTCTGTCCGATGTGCCTGTGTTCAAGGTCCTCATGGCTGGGGCGAGTCAAGCGTCTTCCAGGAATCCTCCGGTGCACTCTTGACGCGTGAGGCGTGTACCCAGGTCGGATGCTTATCAGTCAGCACAGCTGTGCGAGTAACTGCAATAATCTCCTCCGGATCTCCAAACGGCGGGTCCCACTGGCCCTTCTTATGAAACAGTTTTACCAGCACACAGTCTCTTGGGCAGAACGGGTGCATCGGTTCTGTAGAAGGAAAAGGGAAAGCATTGTACACTTGTTCAGACACCGTGCATAAATATTTAGCTAGCTGTGTAGCATATTCTTCCTGTATTAGCAACAAGTCATCCGCCATTATCACCGTTCCCTCGGGCCATTTCCAGGGTAAGGGTAAGGGTCGTCCAATCAGAATTTCAAAAGGAGAGAATCCAGATGCCCTGGGGGTTAGCCTAATCTCTGCCAATACAGCTGGCAGATACACTGGCCACCTTCCTGGGGCATGTTGTGTAGCCTTTTTAAATTTTTCTTTAATTGTTCGATTCATTCGTTCTACTATCCCTGATGACTGTGGGTGATATGGGACATGAAATTTCCAATCAATGGCAAACATCTGAGTAATCTGTTGTAACACCTTAGAGGTGAACGCTGATCCCTGATCAGAATCTATAGAAAGGGACACCCAAAGCGGGGAATAACTTCCTTACAGAGAATTTTTGCTACTGTTCTAGTATCTTCCTTGGTTGTGGGAAAAGCCTCTGGCCACTTTGAAAACCTATCTACAATGACCAACAAATACTTATAACCCCCTATCGACCGTGGCATACATGTGAAATCTACTTGTAGGGCCTGAAACGGGCCTTGGGGTGGGGATAAATGTTGCAATTGTCCTATTGCTTTTCCCTGCTGAACATTATTCCTAGCACATACTAAGCATTGACTCAATTGTGATTCCACTAAATGAGGCAAATCTCTGCAAACAAATATTTCTTGTAACTCCTTAAGAACCGTCTTTCTGTTTTTATGCCCTACCCCATGTACTTGACCAATTAAGAGAGGGGCTGCCGCTTTCGGTAGTCCTCTTCACCCCCTTTTTCCTGCCAAATCTGTGCTGAATTTAAACTCATATTATGCTGTTCCCAATACATAATATCCTCAGGATCTGCAGCAGCCTGCAAGTGGTGCAGAGGAAAAGAATGCTCGAGAGGGGAAACATAATATTCAGACAATGGAGGATCAGACAAATAGTAAGAAACTGCTGGCATGCCCTGAGAGATATTATTACTATGTAAGAATTCAATTTGGGCTTGTGCACACTGTTTGGCTGCAAGATCAGCTAAGGCATTACCTTGAGAGGCAATAGAAGTGTCATATCTGTGTGCAGTACATTTAATAACGGCGACTTCTTTGGGTTTACATAAGGCGGCCAGCAGTTCATTAACCAATTGTGCATGAGAAATTGGTTTACCGTCTGCCGTTTTCCATCCCCTACGCCCCCATAAGAGACCAGAATCATGCACCACCCCAAAGGCATACCTGGAAGCTGTATAAATGTTAACACGTTTATCAGCAAATAATTCACAGGCTCTAGTAAGCGCTACCAATTCTGCAGCTTGTGCTGAACCATAAGGTAATAACTGGGCTTCATGCAAAATATTTGGGAGTTCTACAATGACATAAGAAGCAATGTAGGCATTGTCTGCGGGAGGGACACAGCTCCCGTCCACAAATATATGTGGAGCATCTGGGAGCGGGGACGAGGGGAAATCAGGACGTACTGACGTCTCAAAGTTAATCAACTTTAAGCAATCATGTTCTTCTTGGTGCAACTCGGAATCATCTACTGGGTGCATTAAGGCCTGCAAGGCCAGCATCGGGGTAAAGGCAGCGGATTGCTGTTTAACCGACAACCTTTCAGTAGTTGTTAAAATTACCTCATACCCACTAAGGCGCTGGGCTGTTATGTGTTGCGTAGTAAGGTTCTTTAACACATTTAAAACAGAATGGGTAGAAAACAGAATAGTCTCATGAGACAGGGTAATCGGGATAGTCATCTATACGGCAATAACCGAAGCCGTCAGGGCTCGCAAACATGCAGGCATACCCTGTACCTGGAGGGGCAATTTTTTTGATAAATATGCAACTGGGCGCATTTCCCCCCCTCCCCCCCCCCCGTGGTCTTAAGCCAAAATAGCTGCCATAGTTCCTCCCTCTTCCCTTACATATAAGTAAAACATTTTCCCATAATTGGGTAGTCCAAGTGTAGGAGACGAGATAAGCAGCTTTTTCAAAGTAGAAATGCAGAAAGCATTTCTTCAGTCCATTCAATAGATGCAGAGCCTGGTAACTGCAAAGTAGCCCTTCGCAATATGGAATCCCAATAAGCACAGTCCGGGATCCAAGCGCGACAGAAGGATACTAATCCAAGGAAAGCCAGCATTTGTTTCACTGTTGTTGGAGGAGATAATTTTATAATTGCCTGTACTTGGGCGGGAGAGAGCGCCCGGTTTCCAGGGGACAGCACAAATCCCAAGTAGGTAACACACTTGCAGCACCACTGGAGCTTTTTTAGAGAAACCTTATGTCCATGGGAGGCTAGATGGCAGAGCAAGGATACAGAGTCGTTTTCACATTCTGTGATTGTTTTAGAACATAACAACAAATCATCCATATACTGGAGAAGTGTGGAGGAACAAGGCGGATGCCACATTTCAATTGATACCTTAAGAACAAGAGAATACGCCGCCGGGGAATCAATGTATCCCTGCGGCAGGCGAGTCCAGGTATATTGTTTGCCTGCATGTGTGAAAGCCATAAGAGGCTGCGTGATGGGATCTAGTGGTATACTAAAAAAGGCATTAGCTAAATCAATAACCATGAAGCATTTGGCTTCCGTAGGAATAAGAGTAAGTAGCCCAGCAATATCGGTCATCACCGGTGCCAGTGGGACAACAAGCTGATTTACGGCCTGTAAATCCTGGGTAAAACGGAACCCATCCCCCTTAGGGACAGGAATCACGGAAGTATTATAAGGAGAAACAGTAGGAACTACAATACCTGCTGCAACAAAATCCTGGATCATGGACTGCAAAGCAGTTTCCTTAGGGCCAGACAAAGGGTACTGTTGAATACTGTCGACAGCTTGAGGATCCTTCAAACGTGCCACGTACGGCGTACAGGGGACCAACCCGGCATCAGTTGGGGAGGTGGCCCAGAGTTTAGGAGGAACCTTAGACAACCCATGTGCCTCTGTAGAAATCATATTTAATAAAAAAGGAGAGTGCAAGGCAAAAAAGCCATCTGAATTACTAATAGTTACTGCTTCTATGCGACACAACAGGTCCCGCCCCAGGAGACTCACTGGACAGGAGGGAATAATCGTAAATGAATGTGTAAACAGAGCAGTATTGTTACCAAGTGCGGAGACAGACAACGGGAGTGTAATCCATGTGGGGGTAGAGGTTCCATTTATCCCAACTGAGGCAGGACCTGGCATTAAGGGTTCCCTACAAACAGAGGCATGCAACGTAGAGCAAGTCGCTCCTGTATCAATTACAAAGGAGACTTTCTGTCCATTAATGCACAACGTACAACAAGGGGGCTCCTTCCATCCACCCGTTAACTGAACCCAGATCGGAACCGTTGCCTCAGGGCAGCCCTATGGGCATTGCGGGGGCTGTTGCCATGTAATAGGGATAACAGGGGTTGCGGGGCTACTAGATGGGAGAGGGAGTGGTGCCGATGGCGTCGCTGGAGGGGGCAAGGCCCACCCCCCCCCCTTAGTTGGCACAGGGCCGCTACCTGCCATGTAAGGGCACTCATTTTTCCAATGTCCTTGTTGCTTACAATGAAAACAAATCTGATTCCTAGATATTCCCTGCCCTACTCCTCTTCCGCCACCCCGCCCGCCTCGAAACTGGCCCCGCTGTCCCCTCCACCCCCAAGATTGCGACCACTGAGGCCCCGGGGGTTGATATCCCCCGGGTTAGGATTGCTGGCAACCAATATCCTGCTGCCAAGCATGAGAAATTTTACCTTTCTTAACATCCATATCTGCAAAGCATCCCACCGCTTCCTTCATTAATATTACCTTCTCTAATTCTGCCGGAGTCATGCTAAACCAAGCATCTATCATTCGCTTACATGCTACAGTCACTTCGGGGCGCATAACCCCAAACAGCGTCTGAATATACATCGAAGCCATCAGGCCTTCCTGTGATAAACCTGCATCCTCCTTCCAACACTTACGAAACCTTCGCAGAAACTGTGAAACTCCTTCCCCTGGTTCCTGCACGCATGCAATAGATGCAGCAAGATTCTGTTTCACCCCAAATAAACGCTCAAACTCTTCTAACACTTCATACCACATCTTTTTTATCACCTCGGGATATCGGAGGGGGTAATTAGAATCATCCGGCGTCTCATAAGGATTTGCCAGTGACTTAACTTTCGAAAAATCAAATGGGGTTCCTTCATCATACCCCAGGACACCCTCAATAATGAGGCGGTAGTCCTGTACCGTGCACTACAAACCACGAGTCATACATTGCAAGTAGTGCACAGTGGCAGCTGGCCTTTTCATGGGGTTCGGGGCATGCTGTAAGATAGAAGAAAGGATGGTGGGATCAAGGGGCTTAACAACAAGCTGGTTACCAATAGTTAGAAAAGGGTACTGGGTGTATATATGGCCCTTAAAGGTAGGGTCTCCTGTCTATCACTATTAGAAGTTCTCACGTCATTTGAATCCAGTTTAGGAAAGGGGTTATGAGGGCTAAGCCCATCCTATGAGCCCTAGCCCTACTCTGCTCCTGTCCCCCCCCCCCCCATCTTCGGATGAAGGCATCGGAAGGGGGGAACTAGGGGGGGGGGGTAATAAGGGACTCCATCGGGGCAAAAGGGATGGAAGGGGAAGCGGCAGCGGACCCTCTGACCCCCGCTCACGTCCCCAAACTCCCGGTAGAGACCCCCGGAGATGTCTTACACAATTGGTGATACATGTTGTCCCTGGGCGTGTCCCACCCAGAAGGGGCGGCCCAGATTCGGTCAAGCATGGGCTTGAGTGAGAAGGTAGGGCAGGAGAAGGTAGCCGGGCAGCGGGAACCGGCAAGCTCCTCCACCTTGCCACGCACAGCCTCGTAAGTGGTACATATCTGCCGAAACATTTTATCTATAGGTAATTCCCGGTGGGTGGGGGCACGTCCCGCCATTACTACCGGGGGGGGGGTGCATGGTAGAATCAGCCGCCACCAGAACAATGTCCTCTAATGAATCAGAGTCTCTGGCTGACTTTACAACGGCGGTCGATCCAACCAGGGAGGGGTAAATGGGCTGATACGGCGGAGGGGCCGTGGGAACCCGGGAGGAGGACACCTTGGGTTGGGGCGATTTCGGAGGCAGTTCCCGGGGCGAGTCAAGCACCAGTAGGTACTGACCATTATAATAAGGAGCCAGTTGTATCCATACAGTACCACATTCATTCATATAAGATTTTGGCCATTTCGGGTCTCCGGAATAAAAGGGAAAAGCTTTCTTATCCCTCAGACACAATCCCCAAATCATATCTAAATGCCAGGTAGAGAAGCTACCCTCCCTGTCCACACCGCCATATTATCCACCCAGGGATCAGTATAATAACCCCCTGCCACTCTGTCTATGTATTCCTTCAGCGTCTCCCCATCTGCCAGGGTTGCGCCGGGAGGGACCGGGGTACGGCGAGAATAGGATGCCTTCTTAGCTGCAGTTTTAAACTTTATCACAACATTTGGCTGCATACGCACTCCTGTGCATTCTGGAGCGGTCCCCTTACCTTGGGACCCCCATCCTCTAATTAATATCCAACAATCGTAACCTTGGCCACTTGCTTTCTGCCAACAACCGTCACTAGCGCTATCCCTTCAGGCTGAGGCAGGGGCGGCTTGCCAAGCTCACACAATCACACAAGCCACAGAGAAGGAAAAGGGTATTACCACAGGCCCAGCAGGACGTCCCTGTTATACATAGCGCTACCAAAGCGCATGTTATGCATAGCGCTACCAAAGTGCATTCCCGAGACAAGCTACCAAAGCGACGTCAATTTAGAAAGTCTGGAAATCCCAGTGCAATGGGGAAATCCTCACTTCTGACACCAAATTGTTAGTGTGGGTTATTCCTTTCCCAGCACTATATACCACTTACCCTCACGACGTCCGTTAATCCTCTGGGCTGAGGAATCACCTTACCTTCTCTGTCTGGAATTCCATGGGAACAAACACCCACACACTCGCATATAAGCAGTATGTAAGTTTATTCCACAGGTTAGAGGGGCTGTCTGTCTTTTATACATTAACAGAAACATATACATACATCATCAACTCATCCCCTGAGGCCCACCACAGCTTATCAGTAACTTCACAGATGTTAGTTGTCTCCATGTAGAACAATCAATTTGTCTTAACACAGCACATTTCTTTCGATATATAGATATATCCCTATCAGTTATGTTTTTTGAAGGTGTGAATAAACAGGTAGACAAAGGTGAGTTGGTTGATTTAGTTATCTGGATTTTTAGAAAGCCTTTGACAAAGTACATCATGAGAGACTCATGGCGAAATTAAAAAGTCATGGGATAGGAGGCAGTGTACTTATTGTGGATCAGGAACTGGTTAAAAGATAGAAAGCAAAGGGTAGGGCTAAATGGCCAATTTTCCCAATGGAAAAAAGTAAATATTGGAATACCCCAGGGATCTGTGCTGGGTCCACACATTAACATATTGTAAATGACATGGAAATTGGAACAACGATGAGCTAATCAAATTTGAAATGGCACAAAATTATTCAAAGTTGTTAAAACCGATGAGGATGATGAAAAATTGCAAGAAAACCTTGATAAATTGGAAGATTGGATGTTCAAATGGCAGATTAAATTTAATGTGGACAAGTGCAAAGTCATGCACCTAGGAAAAAACAACCCAAACTATGGCACACATATATATTAGGAACCACAACCCAAGAAAAAAAAGATTTAGGTGTCATTTTAGATAACATGTTGAAACCCGCCGCCCAGTATGCAGTGGCAGCTAAGAAAGAAAATAGAAAGCTAGGAATCATAAGGAAAGAAATGGAGAATAAAACAAAGGATATTATGATGCCTCTGTATTGTTCCATGGTGCAACCACACCTTGAATATTGTGTGCAATTCTGGTTGCCGTATTAGAAAAGGTACAGAGAAGAACTACCAAAAATCGTAGGGGTTGGAAGGATACACCTAAGAAGAGGGTCTAAAAAGGTTAGGGCTCTTCAACTTGATAAAGAGACGGCTGAGGAGAGATATGATAGAGGTCTATAAATTAATGAATGGAGTGGAACGGATAAACGTAGATTAATAGTTTGCACCATCAATATATAGAAAGACTTAGGTTACACTGTAGCTTCACTGCAAGTCCCCATCTAAGACTAATAAGAGAATATATTTTTTCACTCAACGTGTAATCAAACTCTGGAATTTGTTACTGGAGGATGTAGTAAAAAAAAACTGCTAGTGTAACCAGGTTTAAAAAAGGTGTGGACAAGTTTCTGGAGGAAAGGTCCATAAACCATTATTAAAGGGGACCCAGGAAATCCTTTGCTTGCCCCAGTACAAGCATTATAGAACCTGTGTCTTTTGGGGAAACTGCTAGGTACTTGTGACCTAGATTGGCCACTGCTAGAAACAAAATACTGGGCTTGATGGACCTTGGTCTCACCCAGTATGTCATATTTTATGTTCTTATGGATATAAGCAGGTTGGAGTCGGTGCAGAGGGTGGCTTGTAAAATGGTTAGTGGTCTTCGTTATGTAGCATATGAGGACAGACTTTAAGATCTTTTTTTTAAATTGAAATTTCAATCCTTTATATACAGGAAATACAGAAGAAATAAAAGGCAATAATACATAATCCAAGCTAATTTACACAAATTATTTACTCCCAGCCCACAATATGGAGTGTGAAAAGAAAAGATTAAGCACTAAATCCAAAACTGAGAAGGAGACATTTAAACAAAAACCTCTTTATACTAAACAAAAAGCCGGCTATCAACCAACACTGTGTAAGAAAGTTTCTAATTGAGTTGATTCAAAAAAGATATAGGATTTACCCTGATGTGTGATAACACATTTACAAGGATATCTGAGTATAAAGGAGGCCCCTAAAGCTACAACACGAGGACGGAGCAAAAGAAAGGCCTTCCTCTTCAATTGCATAGCGCGACACACATCAGGGAAAACCCGTATCAACTGCCCAAAAAACATTTCCTGTCTGTGTTTAAAATTAGAATGCAAGATCAACTCCTTATCCCGCTCTAATGAAAACGCTACTAACAAAGTAGCCCGAGTAGAAATTTCCTCTACAGAGGACTCTAAATAGGCTGACAGATCCAGACTCTGAACAGATAAACAATTCATTTCCCCAATAATTGCACCACCTGCCTCCGAATCTGAAACCAGATTCTCTCTAATACCAGTAGGCAGATAATATATTTTAGACAAAACAACAGATTCTGGTTCAGAGATTTTTAAAACATCCTTTAAATATTTAGTAAATAATATATTCGGAGAGAGGTAGTGCGTACGAGGAAAATGTAACAGTCTAAGATTTTTAACCCTTAAAGCATTTTCAATTATTTCATCACGGGTATGTAATTGCAAAGAATCTTGAACAAAAGAAGCTATGGCCTCTTGAATAGAAACTATCTGATTATCGACTTTGACCTTATGAGACTCAAGAGAGCCCAATCTATCCTGATGGTTAGACAAAAAATTCACAGTCTCCTTTGTAAACGTAGAAATTCTAGCCAAAGAAGACTTCAAGGAAAGCTCAGTTCTGGACACAATCCGCCATATATCTTGTAACGAAACCTGTGTCGGGGGTGAAGGATCTTCCAGAGATGGCAAGGAGAAATCAATTGGGCAAGGTGCAGAAACAGTATCTACTTCAAGCTTCAAAAACGACTCAGGGAGCATTTTAGAAACAGAAAGATTACCATCTGCACAAGGGGAAAGTTAAGAACATAAGAACATAAGATATGCCATACTGGGTCAGACCAAGGTCCATCAAGCCCAGTATTCTGTTTCCAACAGTGGCCAATCTAGGTCATACGTACCTAGCAGTTTCCCCAAGGGACACAGGTTCCACAATGCTTGTATTGGTTCAAGCATTGATATCCTGGGTCCCTTCTTAATAATGGTTTATGGACCTTTCCTCCAGGAACTTGTCCAAACCTTTTTTAAACCCAGCTACACTAACAGCCTTTACTACATCCTCCGGTAACAAATTCCAGAGTTTGATTACACGTTGAGTGAAAAAATATTTTCTTTTATTAGTCTTAAATAGTTTACCCTGTAGCTTCATTGCATGTCCCCTAGTCTTTCTATATTCTGATAAGGTAAACAATCGATCTACGTTTACCCGTTCCACTCCGTTCATTAATTTATAGACTTCTATCATATCTCCCCTCAGCCGTCTCTTTTCCAGGTTAAAGAGCCCCAACCTTTTTAGCCTTTCTTCATAGGAGTAGCCTTCCATCCCCTTTACCATTTTGGTGGCTCTTCTCTGAACCTTTTCTAAAATTGCTATATCCTTTTTAAGATATGGCGACCAGAATTGCACACAATATTCAAGGTGCGGTCTCACCATGGAACGATATAGAGGCATTATAATATCTTTTGTTTTATTTTCCATTCCTTTCCTTATCATACCTAGCATTCTATTTGCTCTCTTGGCCGCCGCTGCACACTGGGCCGAGGGTTTTAACATGGTATCCACAATGACGCCTAAATCTTTTTCCTGGGTGGTGGTTCCTAATGTGGAACCTTGCATCGTGTAACCATAGTTTGGGTTGTTCTTCCCTAGGTGCATAACCTTGCACTTCTCCACATTAAATTTCATCTGCCATTTTGATGCCCAGTCTTCCAATTTATCAAGATCCTCTTGCAATTTTCCACAATCCTCCTGGGTTTTAACAACTTTAAATAGTTTTGTGTCATCAGCAAATTTGATAACCTCACTCGTTATTCCACTTTCCAGGTCATTTATGAATATGTCAAAAAGCAGCGGACCCAGCACAGATCCCTGGGGTACACCACTATTCACCTTTCTCCATTGGGAAAATTGGCCATTTAGCCCTACCCTCTGCTTTCTATCTTTTAACCAGTTCCTGATCCACAGTAGTACACTGCCTTAATGCTTTGGACAGCCCTATCAAATAACCCCACTGTGGGTTTGAACCCATGACCTCTAGCTCCACTGGCAGTGAAGTAACCAGTGGGCTACAGCTCTATAGTTCTCTATCCGATACCTGTGGCTGTTTGCTGGGTGGGGTTAAAACCCTACATGGCTCTGGAGACAGATTCAGAGGGACAGGACTTACAGATACCGAAGAATCAGTTGGAGACGACGAAGGAGGGGGTGGCACCATGGACCGAAGATGACTATCCATGGGCCCAACCACCTTAACAGATTTTCCAGACGATATTGAAGATGGAGGGGGCTTCTTCTTACGCTTCCCCATACAATTATTTATTTATTTAACACTCATTTATATACCGCATCTTCCAGAGATCAGTTGCGGTGTACAATTAACACAAATTAATTAATACACCAATTACACAATTACACAATTAATTAATTACACAATACACAATTAATACACCAATCTCACCCGATCCACTCCGATGTGCTCCAAAGGGGCTCCAAAGGGGCGTGACCTGCTCCTTAGGACATGCCCCTTCGGGGCACGCACCCGCGGTGTGCGTCCCGCGGTGGGGGCTTGGTCTTATAGCCCGATCATGTGGTCCCCAGTGCTCTCCGGGACAGAGCAGGAACTCCTCTCAGCTTCAGAAGAAACAAATGTAGCAAGTAAGGCACACACTCCAGACTTAAAGATCTTAATATGTATAAAGGAAAGACAGGATAAGGGCGATATGATGGAGACATTTAAATACCTCTGTGACATAAATGCATAGGAGAGCCTCTTTCAATTGCTACGAGGGGGGACATAGGATCAGAGTGAAAGGGGATAGACTCAGGAGTAATATGCGGAAATATTTCTTTATGGAAAGAGTGGTGGATCCGTGGAATAGTCTCCCAGTGGAGGTGCTAGACATGAGGACATTATCTGAATTCAAAAAAGCATGGGACAAATACAGAGGATCTCTAAAGGAAAAAAGGAGACTATTGTAGTTGATATGGAAGGGCAGATTGGATAGAAACATAGAAACATAACGGGTATGACGGGGATGTGGGAGAAGGGATCGTTTTGTTTTAGGCTTTTGATGTTTTCAAGTTTTAATTTTTTTAAACAGTCAAAAAGTAAAAACTAAAATAGCCAGGTGGAACCTAGCTGTACTCCCTCAGTCCTCTTCCCTATCTGCTCTCCCTTCCCTCTTATCTTACCTCAGTCATGGTCAAAAACAGGACATTCCCTCCTGCCCCACTGATGGAAAATGACACTGGCAGATGGGATGGCGAAGGACCAAAGAGGTCGGAGTGGAACTTCGGGCAACTCTTTTCACTTTATGGCTGGGAAGCAAAACAAAGGGCATTTTGTCCCCATTAAAACAAAGTGAGAAGAGAACGTCTTTATTTTCTTAGAGTGTTCTTCTTTTTCATTTTATTTGAAAAGCAAAAAAAAAAAAAGAACTGAAACATTTGGTTAAGATTTCCTTTTCTTAAAAAATGAAATCAGATCCTTAACAAGTAATTATGTTTGAGTTCCGAGCTATGACTGGGAGGAAAATCCGCTCATCTAGCAAATCGCTTTTTTTCTGTGCCCTTGTCTTCTACTGCCAATTCCAGATTCCATCCTTTCCACCTGGCTGCGCTATATGCCTGGAATAGATTTCCCGAGTCAGTACTTGTCAGGCTCCATCTCTAGTCCTGTTTAAATCCAAACTAAAAAAAAAGCCTCCTCTTTGAGGCTGCTTTTGGATCCTGACCTCTTTATTCTCCAGTTTTAATCACTTCCCTTAAAGAATTACCTTAGCCTTTTGCATGTTCAGTCTGCCTGCCTGGAATAGATCGTAAGCTCTATGGAGAAGGGACTCTCTTACACTTGTTACATATGCCTAGTAGTGCTATACAAACAGAGCCAGCCCCAGAATTGATTCAAGGTGTTGGCACCCTAAGCAAATCTTAAGCCTTATGCCCCCCAGCTGTCAGAATCTATCTGCCTGGTTTGACTGATGTTGGTCTGGCCCTGTATACAAATATTAATAATAATAATAATAAGTAGTAGTATCATCTTTAGCTTTTAGAAAGGGCAATAATAAAGCTTGGCTTCTATCCCATTCTTTGGAAATATTTTCTTCTTGAAAACCTTTTGATTGCTGCTGTAAGATAACACTAATTGGCAGCACGCATACAATTTCCACCTTGCATAAGCAGACCTGATGTGCAGCGTGTTCCTTAGTAAATAAAAATATCAGGGATATGCACAGCCAAAAAAAACAAGTTTATTTTCTTTGCCAAATTTTCCACACTTTTTTGTTTTCTTGTTCACATGTGTATCAGGACATAGTGGTCTGCACATATGATTTTTTTTAAGTGCCTTCAAGTCACTGCAGATTCCTGGCAACCCAGCAGCCCCTGGGTATTCTTGGCGAAGGTATGACGAAGTAGATTGCCAGGCCTTTTCTTCCAAGGCAAGGGAAGGTGAAGCGACTTGCCCAAGGTCACAAGGCGTGCTAGTGGGAACTGAACCCCAATCTCCTGGGTGTTAGGCTACTCCACCACGCCACATATGATTAATATGCAGGTCTACATGAATACAAGCAATTTGCAGACACTTCAAATGTTTGGGTGCTCGTTCGCTCATGAATGCATACCCCTAAAATTTACTCCCGTGTTTTCAATAATTAAACCCCAGGAACAGCAGAGGGTTTCCATAGCTACATCCCTATGTTACACTGCCATCATGTCAGCTATTATCTGTTATAGCAACTACTACCCTCTTAGAGAGCGTTAGTACATTCAGGGACATAATCTGTAGAAAAAGAGAAAGAAGCACAAGAATAAAATGTTAAGTTATGAAAAACATCTCTCTTTCTATATACAGATACTCATATACTAGTGGAAAGTCTTGTCAAAAAGGTCAGGGGCAAATTCGAACATACAGATATACAGTCACTCATCTTGGGGGGAAGCCCCTCTTCCTAAGGAAAAGTAGGATGGAATCTTGCCACTTTTGGGGATCCTGCCAGGTACTTGTGACCTGGATTGGCCACTGCTGGGCTTGATGGACCTTGATCGGATCTAATTTGGTAATTCTTATGTTTATGTGCTTAACCCCCTTTGCCCCCAGGAATGTCTTTTACCCACTGCAGATAGATGAATGTATTTTAGGAAACACATCACCTCATTGTCCCGCTCCCTCCTTTTTATCCTCTTATTCTCTTGTCCTTTAAAGTCTCCTTTTTTCTCTCCTTTATTCCCTTCTGCTTCTCCATTCTGCCATCTTCATCAACCCTCTCTGTCCAGTCCCTTCTTCTAACCTCCTTTCCTCTATTTCCTCTCCCCCCCCTTGTTCCATTTCCTCTCTTCCATTCCTCTAATCGTCTTGCAATTCTTTTTCGCCGCTTCCTGTGCCCTTCTCTCTTCCTCTCCTTTGCTCTCTCCTCCTCTGTCTTGCTTTTCGTTGGCAACCGTCAGCAAGAACAAGCCTTACCCAGAATCCTCCTTTCATAGTGACACCATATAGTAAATGGCGGCAGATAAAGACCAGCATGGTCCATCTAGTCTACCCAGTAAGCTGTCTGGAGTGCTGCCTGCTGTCCCATGCAGTTTACCCTCTTCAGTGCCTTTGTTTAGGGTTATATCTGCCATTCCATGCAGCCACCCCCCCCCCTTGATGTGCAGGATGCCCCCCTTTCCATATGCATTATTTGTAGTTAGCATACGCCAAATCCTTTTAGTAAAAGTTATTTGAAGTTAATGTGCACTCGCTCTTTTTAGAGCACATTATTTGCATTTGTGGCATGTTAATTCCAGTGCAAGGATTCCTTGGCTTCTTCCCTTTCATATGACACATCTTAAAGCAGGCTGAACTGGTTTGAACTAGCAAATGTCCTGCTTAATGGTTGAACAGAAGCTGCATTATCTTTGGTAGCCAAAAGATAGCAGGATCAACTATTAGAATTATAGACTGGTCAGACAGATGCATGTCATGATTTTTTTTTATGTATATTATTAGATGGATGGGTAGTTTAGTGTTTAGAGCTGCTGGGCTGGGAAACCAGGGTTCAAAATCTGCTTCTTCCAAAGCTTGTGACTGGGTAAACCCTTTAAGGGGCAAGTTAATAAGCTGCAATAACGTCTCAGGTTTTAAAGCAACTTAATTTACCACAGGAGTCCCTAACCTACAACTCCCATGGTAAAGGAATAGCACAGCTTGCGATTAACTCACAAGTTGCATTATTCCAGGGAAAACAGCAGCTAAAACTGGCATCACATTGCCTGATGCTAGCAGCCACCATTTTGAAAGGCCAGCGTGGTCTTCATCGGGATTTATTAGGGAAGGGGGTCCTTGGGATTTAAACACCCCCCCCCCTCCGCCCACAAAACCCGAATGACTGTTCTAAGAGAAATCATGTCTAACAGGGAAGCCTGTTCAAGGTCTCCATTACTCTTTAAAGTGAGGAAAGTATTTTATTGTATTCCTTCCCAGCTTACCTTTGGCTAGCTTCATGTGACCCCTTAACCTGAACTTTTCATTTTAAAGCTACCAACTGGTACTTTATAGAAGCCTGCTATATATTTGAATGTTTGTATCATATCTCCAGTCCCCTCTTTCTCCTAGGAATTCTAGGTTGATATTCCAAAGCAGCTGCCGAATGGTGGGGTTAAAAATGATTAAAGACAACAATGGCTCCGAGGTGCGGGGGGGGGGGGGGGGATAGCAGTGATGCTCATTCTGCTCTTCATAAAGCCATGTGGATAAATTTATAGAACAAAAGAACGGTCCAAAATTTGACAAAAAGCTATATAGATAGCAGACTGAATATTGTCATTATCTGTATAGCGGCGGCATTCACTACTCTATACATATCACTGCCTCTTCTGTGGAGAGCAGCACTAAATACATGCAAAATATTTGAGATCCATCATCAATTGCGATACTGACCTATATATCTTTAATATTTTCAGTCTTTATGCATGCCTTCTAGCATACTGTAGCCCAGTGGTTCTCAACCCTTGCTTTGGGGTACACCCAGCCAATCTGATTTTTAGGGTATCTATAATGAATGTGCATGAGATAGATTTGCATACACTGCCTTTAATCTGTGTAGATCTATCTCATGCATTTTGTCACAGGTAGAGGGTGCTGTTTACCTTTTTGCACCCTTTCGTGGATAGCAGACAGAGCTGAGGTGTAGCTTCCTCCAATATCAACAGGCCACTCTTAATCGCAGAGCAGCGTGAAAGGCTTCCATTTCCGACTATGCACTTGGATTTTACTTCCAAAACCATAAAAAATACCATTCAGGAAAACAAATTAAGGCTGACTTCTCTCAGCCATAACAGTCAGCATTAGCAAGGAAAACCAGTGTCTTTTTAAAAGTTTGCTTGAAGAATTAAAAGTTCCAGGTAGGCTTGAGTATTCCAGACCAGTGTTAGTCCATGCTCAGCCTCACCCCAGCAAATATGGTGAACCCAAATTAAATCCCAGCTCTTAATAGGAATTTGTTCCTCTAGGCTTATAATTGACAACCCCTTTTCAGAGTTCACAGTTTAAAACTGTTCTTAGCACAAGGACCATAGAGGCATGTACATTCACAGCAAAACCATACCTTGGAAGTGCTGCTCGCTTCCTCTAGTGCGGGCTATAACCATTGGTTCCAGTTCAGGTTTTCCATGTTTCCATTGTCAAAACACAACAAAGAAAACAGTTTTCCAATGCTCATCAAAATCAGCTTCTGAATAAACCACTAGCTTGGCTTCCAGGCAAGTTGTTCCTTTTCTGTTTTCTTAACCAAACAAGATTTCAACCCACTGCTTTTAACCAGATAGAACTAGAACCACCTTTACCTGTGACTTCACCACACCCTCCAGACTAAGTCCTGGAGCTGCCTGCCACTTTCCAGGTTTACCTTGTACCTGCTTTTATTCCTTTGGCTCTCCTTCTTACCTTAGAGTTCCAAGCCCCTTCCTCTTCTTTAAGATAGTTCTCAAGCATGTGACTTTAGGGCTTTCTGCCGCCACAGCTAGCAGGATTTTGAGAACACTTGTTTCTTCCCAGGATCTCCCAGAGTGTCCATCGCTAACAGGTTTTATGGGCCTGCCAGAGCTACACCCTCTTAGTTAGGCTTCACTTTCTAACTCTTTTAAAGTGGTTCAGAATAGATAGGGACTTAATGAGAGCCTGCTTCTCTTAACATTTTCCCTACAACTACTTGCAGCTATGGCTACCAGCAACCTATAGGAGCTCTCCCTAGTATTCAGAGGGTCAAAATGTTCTGATGTGCTTCTTTGCATACCACAGATCTCCCCACCTAAAAACTTGCTTGTCTGCTCAATACCAACTTTTTGTCTGTTCTATACTGGATCCAGGGTAACTTAGAGTATGTAGAAAACTGACCAATTCTTATTGCTACCATCTAATTCTCCTTGAGTTGACCACCCTGACATGGTCCTTCCTGTAGCTAAAAACAACACAAGTACAATGGGGAGGGGAACTACCCCTACCAATAAAGCCCCCCTCTCTTTTTTTTTCTTGTTTTGTTTCTTTTCGTTATGGACCTTTCTGTAGCTATCCTAGATTTCCAGACCCTATGACTTAGAAGGCTTCATAACACTGATCTCCTCTTTTCTTTAGAAGAGCCTCTAATACTTCTGTTGCTGCCTTTCATGAACACCTTTTCCCCTATTTTACACTTCAGGTTTGTGGCTTTCACACCACCCTCCTTGATCATACATCAATTAACTTCCTCCTTTCTAAGGGGTTTTCCTCTCTACTTGCTCTTCTAGACTCCTCCCAATTGAGCAACAAGCTAAGGACCCCTTCTGTATCTTTTTGACCCATGGTTGAACTTCCTTTCATGGCTCAAATCTGTTCTTGGATGAGACCTAGCATTCTGCTTCCCTCAGAAACTTCCTACTCCTTTTGGGTACTTCCCAGTTCCTTTGGGACCTCCCTTGATTATCACCCTTAAGTTTCCTTGGTAAGGGGATCTCCCTGGTTAGTATTTCTGAATGGACTTAGAATGCTGAGAGTCCTGTATAGATCAACCCACTACTGCCTAGGAACTGTTGTAACATTTCTGTAGTGACTGACAACTCTCTGATAATACTTTTATATGCTTTGTGAACTTCATCTTCAAGGGCATCAAATTCAAATCTCTTGGATCCAACAATCCTTTCAGTTCAGTACCTTGTTTTTGGATAGTTTTGTATTCTTGGCTGCCAGTCTCTGTTGGATAGCTGCATTAGGGTCCATCTCTGCTTGACTGCAGCATTGATCATGAGCTTGCAAATTGCTCCTTCATGGACTTCTCCAGATGACCGAATAGACTGGCCAGATCTTTGCAACTCTTGCCAGTCTTTAGCTTCACTTGAACATTATGAAAGCTGTCCTCTCCCTTCAAGCTGTCTGATGCTTGGCTTGGCTGACCCCATTTCCTTCGAGTCAGGACCAACTTCATCAGCTGGCTTTCTAGTATTCACTGTGCATGGCAAATAAGGGCCATATGTTTCTTCTTCTCACCTGAGATCTAGGCGCTCCATCTCTGAGATCACACTGTCCCTTTGGGCTCTGGCTGGTCTGGACCTACATTCTCATCATGCTTCTGCTTGGGGTGCAGTTTTGTCAGCTGCTCTTGCGGAGCTCACACCTGCTTCTCTAGGGCTCAAACACCTGGATACATTTTGTGTTCCTCTTGCCCTGCAGGTCCACCATTTGCTGCTAAAGTGCTTCATACATGGTCCTCAGCAGTGTATAATCCTTCTGGACTCTCTCTTTGCTCTCATAGGAACTCCATTTTTTCCACGTTGAGCATTAAGGACCTCCAGCAATTGGGACTTCACTTGGCCTTTGCTGTGGCTCTTCCTGAGTTCAACTAGCTGCTCCTGCAGCCCTGCCAACCCCTGGTTCAATGCAGCAGTTTTCTGCTCATGGCTTTCCAGCAAAATGTTTATGGCTTGGAGGTACTGTATATCCTCGAGAAGGGCCTCCTTTTCCAGCCAATTCCTTTCCTGCTCAGCCCTTATAGCCACCACCAATTGGGATTCCAGCTCCATAACAATTTCCTCCTTCAACTGTGCCAACTGAGCATAATGGTATCACCTCTGCCAATTCTAACCACAGTCTCGCACTTTCTGTTCGGGCCGCTTATGCTTCAACTTGACTGCTCTAAACTTGGTTTGTTAACAGGGCAATCTAGATCTCAAATGCTCAGACCTTTCCCTGTTCACCATTTTCTTGGGTCACTTTTGCCACAATTGGTTGAGACTCATGTTCTGCCATAATGGCATTATTACAGTCAACTCCTAGCGTAGTTACTCAGCCTTAGCATGGGCTGCCTCTGTTTCCATTTACTGGCCATGGATCTGGTTGATCAATTATCAATCTGGTCTTCCCAATGCTAGACCATTTCCTGTTGTTGTACCATTTCCCCTTCTGCAGTTGTCAATCAATAAACGTTACCCCTTACTTCCACTGCTAGGGTGCTTTTTATCTTTTCAAAGCATTTTGCTAAATATACTCCTGGAGCTTAAAGACCTTCTGCTTCTTTTCACCTTCACACATCCTTTTTGCTTCACCCAAGACCTGGTTCTCCTGCTTGAGCTTCATCTCTTCTTGGCGCAGTTCCTCCAGCAGCCTCTATTGCTGCTTACTTTGGTCATGCAACTGACCCAATTCCATTAGAACTTCACAATATTTGCTCTTCATCTTTGAAAGCCACTTTTCCAGCTCTGTGCACTACATGTGTCCTTCAAATCTGAGATCCTCTTATAATCTTTTCAGAGAAGCTATCTTTGCCGACTGGCTGACCTGCGTCTTTTGAATTTTATACTATATAATTTTGGACAGCTTAGTCCATTTGTCTGACTCTAGAACTTGATGCAATTCTCTGGTTCTCCTTGTGAAACCCACTGTGACCTTGAACATTACTTTAGTAAGGACTTAGATCTGTATACCAGGGTGTGTAAGCCTTCCTCTCAAGGGGTGAACGTGTTTCAAGTCGAGGCATAAGATGATTCAGGATCTCCAGACAGTATCAGAGTATAAATTCCTTCAATCCCCTTCTGAATGTGGTCCACTTAACCTCTATTTCAAGGTCAATGGGCTTTTCAAACTGCAGTTATTTTGAGACCCTGAGAGGAAAAAAATTCCTGCCTGTTCAGTACTGACTAGACTTTCCCATGTCCCTCTCTAGGGCAGGGCTAGTATCTTTAGCCCATGTCAATCCTGCACTCTCTCTCATTATCCAAGATCCCATTTAAACAGCAGTTATAGGTTCCATGTCTATATGTTAGATAACATCCCACTGCTGACACCATTTGTCACAGGAAGGGAGGTTCTGTGCACCTCTTCCTGCCGGCCCATACACTAGTAGAACTAGGCAGTTGCTAGGGTGGCAAACCCTGGTGGGTGGCTCAGCCCTAGACAGTCCTGATGTGCCACCCCACCACACCACATGGCATCACCGTGCTGCCTCCGACATCCATCCTCTTGCTGGGGGTTGTTGGGCAGCATGGCAATCACCTCTTTGAAGCAATGGCAGTCTTTAAAGCGTGCATGTATGTACACTTGTGTCCTGATACTCCAGCCCCCTCCGACAGGAAGTCAGAGGGGGCAGGACCATCAGGCCATGAGTGTGTGAATGCACTTTAAGGCCTGCCACTGCTTCAAAGAGGTGATTGCCATGCTGCCCATCAACCCCTGGTGAGAAGCTGAATGTCGGAGGTGGCATGGCAACGGCATGAGGTGTGGTGGGTGCAGTGGCATGGGGGGGGATATGGTGGTGTAGTGGTGTGGTGTTGGTGACAAGAACCCTCGGGCTGCCTCTTGTACAGCTGCCTCCAATACCAACAGGACACTTGTGTCTGTACAGTGCTGCATGCGTCTTGTAGTGCTATGCAAATGATCAGTAGTAGTAGGAGTACTCTTAATCAGAAACAGAGGCCTTTCACGTGGCTTTGTAATTGTATTTACAAAACCACCAAAGAAAGCATCCAGGAAAACAAATGAAGGCTGACTTCTCTCAGCATAGCAGTCAGCATTAGCTTAATATCAGTAGCAAGGAAAATCGTTTGCTTGAAGCACTAAAAGTTCCAGGTTTAGCTTGAGGGGTCCAAACCCTACGTCAGTCCTTGCACCATCTCACACAGCAAATTAAATCCTAGAACTTAGTGGGGCTTCTTTCCTCTAGGTTTCTAGTTGTCAACCCCTTCTCAGAGTTCACAGTTTAAAACCTCTCTTATCACGATGTCCATAGAGGCATATGCATTCACAGCAAATCTAGTCCTTGGAGATGTCTCTGGCTTCCTCTAGTGCTGGCTATAACCATCCGTTCCAGTTCAGGTTTTCCATTTATTTTATTTACTAGTATTTAGTTCACGCCTTTCCAATAGCAGTTCATTCAGGTACAGTTGGCATTTCCCTGTCCCCGGAGGACTTACATTCTTAGTTTGCACCTGAGGCAGTGGACAAACACATCACACCCCTCTTGATTCAGCTTCACTGGCTCCCTATAACAAGCCACCTGATATACAAGGCCCTCCTACTCACTTTCAAGGCCCTTCACGGCATGTCTGCAACCTCCCTCACAGAACTCACACAACGTACCCCGAGATAAGAACCAGGAGGTCATGCATGGTGAACTTGCTCGTCATCCCTTCAGTAATAAGGACATGTACCCAATCCACCAAGAATCGTGCCTTTTCCTTATACGCACCAACCCACTGGAACACCCTACCCCCAACAATCCAGCCATCCCTGATCTGATATCCTTTAGGAAGGCATTAAAGACATACCTGTTCCAACAAGCTTACAACCAGCCTCTACAAACAAGGCCTATGCCACTTCCACCCCAGCATTTACCATTCCTTTGTTCCAGTCCAATGTAAACTGTTCTGTCCTATATAAACTGTTTGTTGTTCAAGTTACTTTAAGTTCACTGTAAACTGTTCCATGTAAACTGTTATTTTGTTCTCGTTATATGTAAACCACACTGATTTCAAAGAGCGCGGTATATAAAAGTAAATAAATAAATTAAATTAAATTAAATGAAACATATTTCAATGCCTCACACATAATATTTTAATGAAACAGTTTTTAATCAGATTATTATATTGCAAAATATAGGATTGTATTTTAGAAGCCTTATTCACATAAAGGGTGATTTTAGAAGGGCTTACTTTCCACATGAAGGTCGGTAATGTATAGAAATTGCAAGGGGCCATGCTGGGAGCCTGGGCAGATACCCCATTTCATATAGGAAATGCATCTGTATGTCCAAAATGATCTATATCAGGATTTTCAGCTGCTCCCTGATATGTGTAGGGTTTTAAAACGAGCTTGTTTCAGTCGGTGCTTTACAGGAAGGATTGAAGGGGTTATTCTGCATAGTGCCATTCCTTATCGCCTTCTCCGCACTGAATTTAAATAAAGAAAGCAGCCTCTGTTATTATTTGGTGGCATTTTTATGTGTAGGTTTGCAAAATGTCCCACATACACGTGGACGTACTAGCACTCACATGTGGAAATTGCGAAATGCCGATTTATACAAGCGTCCGCCCATAAGCACGTAAGCTGCCAAGTTTCTTCTGTTGATTTGTCCTACATCAAGATTTGCAAAGTAGCTTCTCTGCCTTCACCTATCAGCGCATACATGTGCACCTCTGCACTATTTTAGAAGTGGCTCCATGTTGGGCAGAACCTTTTCTAAAACACTACTGGACCTGAGTACATTCTGACTTCAACGTCTCAACTGCAGTTTCCACATGCTATCTAAAATGTGCCTTCGCATGAAACATTCTGCATTCAGTTTTCTGTAAACACTATCGTCAACAATTAAACGTGATACATTATGACAATGAAAACAGTCTTAGATAATGGAAAATACATGCATTCAAAAAACAGCTACAATCTGACTAATTGCAATAAAAGTCAAAATAATCGGTACAAGGACTCCCTGGCTTCATCCTTTCCATATGACACAACATATGACCACGACTGAACCACGCTAAGCAAGATGGAACTGGGAATTGTATATCTTAGTGGTTAGCCTGATCAGTAGAAATGTTGCTACTGTTCATCACAGTTATTATTTACAATGGCAAATGACCACCGTTAGTCAAAATTGTTTACTAAGTATCAAGCCAAATACTAATAATGCATAATGAACTTTAAGAATTCTTACTATAAATGTTCTCAGGTTCTTTTTTGAAGGAAGATGCTGGTCATTCTATCATCCGATACGGTGTCTCATCACTATATTTCACTATATATATATCATATGGTACTTCTCAGGAATTTCCTGCAAACATTTCTGTATTCAAATATCACTCATCCGAAGATGGATTCTACCTGACCTTTAGAAACCACACCTGTTTCTTCTTCTAGTGTGATCAAGTACAACAAAAATCATATTGCAGCATTTTTTTTTTAATATTCTTATTTTGATCCAATAAAAGCTATCCCATAGGGATAGCACAGAGCAAATATTTTTGCTTCATCTGGGCTTTTTTCTCAGTTTTGGGGTGTTTTACACATTCATGCTAATAAAATTATTTTAACATGTATTACATCTTTTTAACACACGCTAGGCGACTTAACATATGTTAAATCACAGGTTAGCATGTGTTTAATCAATTTATCATGTGATTAATTTTTAAAACTTTCTAACACATTGAATGTCTGCCATTGCAGTGGTTCTCAACCTAGTCCTCTGGGCACACCCATCCGATTAGGTTTTCAGGATACCCACAATGAATATGCATTAGACAGATTTGCATACCAAGGAGGCAATGCATGAAAATCTATATCATGAATATTCATTGAGGATATCCTGAAAACCTGACTGGATGTGTGTGCTTCAAGGACTGGGTAGAGAACCATTGTGCTAATTAATGCATACGCCCTACTACCCCAAAGTGCCAAGAATTTAGTTTTGTTCAGAAATCTATTATATTAATTTCTTTGGGTCTAAAATTAATTCAGTATATACTAACAGATCTCTTAAATTAGTTGTCTGTTATGTATTGCTCTACATATTTACCTTATATTTTTTTTCTAATTAGTAGTAGCCAATTCTTGTTTAATATCAATTTCATTGGCCACCACTACAGCTAAACAACAAAAACTGGGCCAAAACCATCTTGTGTTGAGGAAGTTGGTTTTGGTTTGCATATGGGAATTTATACATGCATCTACTCAAAGAGGAAGATTATCAATTGCCCTCCTTTACAATATGCTATATGTCAGGTGGTGGAAGCTCAGCATCAGTGGGCAGGCTATGTCATAAGGGAGGACACCAGAATTCCTAATTTTGTGCTTTATGGACAGCTGAAAAATGAGTACAGATCAAAGGGAAGAGCACACCTCAGATTTAAGGTCATTCTCAAGGACAACCTTAAAACCTACGAGGTAGACCTCAACAGTTTGGTGGATAGTCTTTGGCGGGGTCAGATGGAGGCAGCTTTGTCGCCTGGCTGCCTAAAACATAGAAATTGATTGAACACTAGCACAAAAGAACGAAAGTGAAAAAAAGGAAACTGAACTCTGAAAGATTATCAGCTAAAAGTTGAATTGCTTCATCTGTGGGAAATCTTTTTAGGGTCAGGGATTGATCTTATATGATATTAAAATACATATTCATCAGCGTTTGCAGTAACCAATATCACCAAAAATGATTTTAAAAAATATGGAAAGAGAAAATGGAAGCCGCTGAGAAATTATAGAGTCGAAAAACAGAAGTCCAGAATTAGCAGAAAAAGCAGCAAGTAGAGACAAAAAGATGATAAACAACTAGAGAACTTATAATTCCGTGTAAGAACACAAGAGCATTCTAAGGGTGCCAATTTTAATAGCGTGCCTCGGTTCTCCTTACTGGGTTTTGCTTTTTCCTGAGGAAGCGTGACATAAGTACAACTTGGGAGCATTCACCATAGCCTAGGGATGGGTTCCGGGTGCACTTTAAACAGACTGATAACATTGTTTTCTGTTTCCTGACTGATTTGCATCTTTTGAGGTGCCTAGCCATGCCACTGTGAATTCTGCTACTCAAAGCTTCAGAGTTGGAATTCAGCATTTTTCTGCATGTTCCTTGGTGCCTACAAATGTATACCTTATGTAATTTAACCATCCATGTGTGCAAGATATGATCTTAATTTATGAAATAAACCATGCCAAATGCACTGTGCAGTAAATTAATTGTACTAATTGTACTTGCGTTTAATGTGTTGCAAAGTTCCCTTGTAGAAGGTGTTATATATATGCTTAAAAATAATGATTATAATTATTATTACTATAATAAAGGTACTGTTGGCAAAATTCCAGATAAGAATACTGTATTTCTTAAGCACATTTAGTAAGCAGAAGTCTCTATTTACTATGGGCCTCGTATTTAAAGGGATTAACAAGGTTAGCAGTGGTTAGTACCACTGAATATCTTCAGGTGCCATGTTGCAGCAGGGTATCAGGGGGTTCTGGGGCAATTCCAGGGGTGGCACCTGGCGATAACCGAGCAGTGGCGATAATGAACCACTGTCCGATTATCGCAATGCGGCAAAAGTGAGGCGCAATTAAGGCTGGCCTAACTTTTATTGCTGAAGCTAACCAGGCGGTATCGTGGCAACCCAGGCAACCCGGATATTCAATGTTGGGGCTCAGATATGGCCCCAACATTGAATATCTGTGTTTAGGTTTTAGCAGTGGTGGCTGGTCAGTTTAGCAGCGCTAGCCACCATCACCGAATATTGGGTCCAATATTTGCAGATAAATTACTATATAATAGAAACACATTTCAAGTTCAGGAATACATTACATTCACAACAGAAGCTGACCACACTGCCATTCCTCAGAAACTATGGTCACAATTTGACCTCTCATCACTCCTTAACCTGGAAGACACAATCCAGGCTCTCAACACAACAACCTCCACATTAGACCCATATCCGGTTTCATGGGTAAAAATCACCTGCCCCCAACTCAGCGCCTATCTAATGAAGATTAGCCATACTTCCTTGAACCTAGATCAAGTACCCACTGTGCTGAAACAATTATCAATCCATCCCCTCATAAAAAGCACCAAGCTTGACCCAACATGCCCAAAGTCTTACAGACCTACTGTATATCCAGCATCCCATTAATTGAAAAGATGGTCGAAAAAATAGTGCTCACACAACTCCAAGACCACCTTACCAAAAATGCCCCACTTCACCCGTTTCAGTATGGATTCAGACAATATCATGAGGCAGAGACCCTTATTACCTCTCTGCTAAACACTCTCATTACAGGATTACAAAACCAGAAAAACAGTTTCCTCATATTCCTAGACATTGCCTCTGCCTTCAACTCAATCCCTCATAATCTGCTACTTCAGAGGCTCTCAAAAATCACAATCCAAGGGATCACACTCGCCTGGTTCCAATCTTACCTCAAAAGCAGCAAGTCAGAATCAACAAAAAAACTCAACCCCATTCAATCAGGACTCAAGCCTCTCAGCCCTCCTCTTTAATATTTTCATACAGCCAGTTTGCCAGATCTTCAACAGCCATAAAATCCAATATCAAATTTATGCTGATGATATGGTGATCTTCACACCCATTAACCTCCTTTCCCCAGACCTCATCAGCCTCCATAACTGTTTGAAGGATAGAAACATAGAAACATAGAAATATGACGACAGAAAATGACCACATGGCCTATCTTGTGGTCTTTCCATATCAACAACTACAACAGTCCCCTTTTTACCTTTAGAGATCCTCTGTGTTTGTCCCATGCTTTTTTGAATTCATACTGTCCTCATCTCTACCACCTCCACTGGGAAACTATTCCACGGATCCACTATTCTTTCCGTAAAGAAATATTTCCGCATATCACTCCTGAATCTATCTCCCTTCACCCTCATCCCATGTCCCCTCGTAGAACTTGCTTTCAATTGAAAGAAGTTCTCTCCCTGAACATTCATGCCACGGAGGTATTTAAACATCTCAATCATATGTAAAGGAATGACTCACCAGACACAATCTACTCATAAACAACGTGAAGACAGAAGCCTTGTACATAACCATCGACCCAAACTTTCACTCACCACAAACACTGAGGTTTGATGATACAGAAATCAGAGTCAAACCCGAGATCAAATACCCAGCACATATAAAGAAACAACATCCGCTGTTTACCATAAACTAAAAACCCTGAAGAATCTCCGCCCCTCCTATTCTGTACCATCTGCCAGGTTCTAGTAACACCTCTCCTGGACTATTGCAACATCATTTATCAAGACCTCCCCAAGCACACCCTCCACAGATTGAAAATGGCCCAGAACATGGCTGCTTGAATAATCACCGGAGTTCCTTGTTGAGAGCACATCACCTCATTGCTTATACAGCTCCACTGGCTCTCCATGACTACCAGAATGAAATTCAAAGCCCTCACCATAACATTTAAGATCCTACACAGAGAATCTGCAAACTGCCTTCTGCCTCTCATTGCCGAATCCAAAACTGACCGGTCCCAAAGAACCTCCATTCTTAGCTCCTACAGATCCCTACTCAGATAGAACATCGATGGAAGAATTTGTAGAGCTCCTATAAAATAGGTGAAGAATTCCACCTACAGAGGGAGTAGCGATTTTAAAAAACTGCACATAGGGGTGAAAACTATATAACCCCCTCCCCACATATGCTTTGAAGCAGTTTTATTAAACTGCTGCTACTGCTGTGCATGAAGCACCACATCTCCCCCCGCCCATCACTCCTCCAACTTTTTTCCTCCCTGAACCCCCCCGGATCTTGATTCCTCCCCTGATGAACTCTAAATCATCCAATCCCCTCCCCATCATCCTCCAATAGGTGATGCCCCCACAAACATCTGATCCTTCTACCCCCAACAAACATATGATCCCACACACAAACAAACCCCCTTCAGCACAACCGCACCTGGTCCCCTGATATCTCTCCCTCCTCCCCTGAGATCCCACAGCAGAACTCCAGACCCCCCAATCCCTATCCCAGATTTACCAGGGGTCGCTACAGTCTAGTAGGCAGAGGACTAAACCCCAGTCACTCCTGCTCTTATGGTTCCAGGTTTCAAAATGGCAACAATGACCCCTAGCGGTAATCTTGTCATACTGTCCAAAGTCCAGAGCTAACTGGATGAACAGGACAGAGGTTTTCCCAAACAGACTACAAGCCCAATTTGGCATAGGAAATCTAGATCATAAGCAGAACGTCCAATCAGGACATTCCCAGTTTGCATCATATATTGCATAATATTCACTGAAAATTAAGACATTTATTAAATGTGCTTAAAGCTATGGGAAAAATACGCACATTTGATGCCATGTCCAGCAGGAAGGACTATTTTACAAAAAAAGAGCTGCAGTACTCAAGACTAGGGGCATGTTTCCTAAAGCCTGCACTGGTGACGCTCGTGTGGGCTGCAATATCAGCACAGGGGACCCACACTAACTTCAGGGAGCATGTGCATCCACACCCCTGCAGTTAGCATGGTGCAAAGATGCAACGCCCCACAAGTCAGCCCTCAGGTGCACTTAACACCACCGATAAAGGTGACATCATGTGCACCCATGCTAAGAGAAGCAAGCACGGTTAGCGCAAGCTACTCACTCACATGATCGCCATGACTTGTCGTCAATGTCGCTGTTCCACTCCAACACGCCTAGTCCCTGCCCCATTGTACACTTCCCCACTATCATGGGATTTTTAGTGCAGGGGCTGGTGCTATGATAGCACAGTGCTCATACTGCGTTCTAAATTCCACACGAACGGGTAGCACATTTTAATAGTGCCATAGGCATCTTTTGGAGCTTCTTTTATAAAGAGACATGCTCAAGTACTTTACTTTATAAATTAGAGACTTAAAATGTGCCGCAGTCTTGTCGCAGCAGTTACACCTGCTCTAGAATAGGCTAAGCGCCTGCACCTAGATTGTTCGGAAACACATGTACTGTTAAGTTATAATATTTATACTTGTGTGCTTAAATTTAGGATTTACCTAAGCTCCACGCCCTGGGTATACCCAAACTGAGTATGAAACGCGACTTACCCCTTGTTTGCAGATAGTGACCACCTAAAGTAGACATATAAGTGAGCATTCACTTGCTTACATCCTTTAAAATAGGGACTTATGTGCATTACTACGCACAACGTTTCATATTTCCCTTATAAAATCAACCTTGGTACTGTAAGTGATGACACACATGTAAGTGGTAAATGTTGCTAGAATTCGCCAAATAGCAGTTCAGTGAGAGTCAGTTAGGGAACTGAACTGCAAAACACAATAATTTTATCATGGGAGATGGTTTTGAACACCAGAGAGGTGAGCTCAATTTATTTAACAGGCTTTTGTACCCCTTTATCATTTAAGTCAAAGTAGTTTACATTGTAACTCAAACTTGGTAATGTACATTAAACCGGGACATTGATAACTTGGGTTTTTCTGAGGCAATGGAGGGTTAAGTGACTTGCCTAAGGCCACAAGGAGAGCTAGTGGTACCTGGTTGCCAAGCCAGTGCTCTAACCACTAGTACTCCTCTAGTCCTTGTCAGTCAGTCCTTCAAAAGCCTATGTGCTAGTGTATTTGTAAATCAGCTTTTATACAAGTGCAAAATGCATCTAGTCTTTCTAAATTCACCTCCTAAAACTGCTATTTTTAACTACACGGTGATGAATATCTATGCTGTTAGGCTAAACTATAACTGTGCAAACCACTGACTCCTCCCTGACATAACCATTTACTGGACAATGAGCTGTCCCGACATAGTTTAACAACAAGTTGTCTAGATAATATTTCAGAAGAAAAAATGAGCCTGGTTAACTCTCAGATTTGACTAGAAAATTCTTTTGGAACACCATTTCGGCTGGGGGGGGGGGGACTTTGTAAACAATCCAACTCCAATCCTGACTCTCAAGCTCCCCAGTTCCTTATCCTGTGTAAGGCAAAATGTTTTCAGGCCCTAGGCTAGGGATGTGCATTCGTGAGCATTCTTTCAGTTCATATGGGCGTCTAAACATTTAAATCACATGCAGATTGATTGTGTACGTTTATCTACAAATGAACATATTCTGCACATACAATGTGTACACAAACCAAGAACATGTGGAAAAACCCCAAAAAACACACAAAGACTAACTTGACATTTATTTGTACATACACATCCTCACCATGGCGCCAGTGACACCCCCCTCCCCCATTCCACTGTCTATGGAATACCGACCCCCATTAAACCATATGAGTAGGATTTAGCCAGAACAAAGCACTTTCTGAACTATTATTCTAGATCAGTGGTTCTCAACCCAGCCCTCGGGAACACCTAACCAACTAGATTTTCAGGTTAACCACAATGAATATGCATAAGAGAGTTTTGCACGCACTGCCTTCGTTGTATGCAAATCCCTCTCGTGTGCATTCATTGTGAGGATCCCAAAAACCTATCTGGCTAGATGTGCACCAAGAACTGGGTTGAGAACCTCTGTTCTAGAAGCAAAAAGAGCATAAATGTGCAGACATTGATTTTAGAAAAAAACAGTTTACAACAGAGAGATAAGTACAATCGCCCCTTCTATCAGTCCTCCAAACTCCTGGCCCAGACAAATACTAGCTGGCGCTTACATCTGTCACCGAGCAGGTCTAAAGGGAGACACCTAGAGGAGATATTCAAAGCATTTTAGCCAGTTAGCAGACCCACTAACCAGTTAAAAATGCATTGAGTCTGATATTTAGCGGCACTAAGTGGTTCATGCTGTTGAATAGCCCTACAGACCATGTATAAAATGCCTGGTTAGAACTGGGGCGGTCTACTATTACTACGACTACTACGGAACATTTTCTATAGTGCTACAAGTCATATGCTGTGCAGCACAGACACATTTAAAAGACAATCCCTGCTCATCAGAGCTTGCAATCTAGTCAAGATATTCAACACAGTAGCCGTAGACATAGAATGCATCTAGGGGAAATGGTAAGGAAACAGAAAGGCGATTAGATGAGTCAAGATCCAAAAGTAGCAGCGAAGACTTGAGTTTTCAGCCTGCATTTAAAAAGGGCCAGAGATGAAGCCTGATGCACAGACTCAGGTAGTTTGTTCCAGAACAAGGAGCAGCAAGGTGAAAGGAGCAAAGTCTAGAGTTAGCAATAGAAGGAAGAGCGCAGATAGAAGCGATTTGCCAGAAGAGCAGAGCTCCTGAGGAGAGATGAAGAGAGAGATAAGAGAGGAAGTAGTGAGGAGATGCAGAGAATACACTTACAGGTCAGAAGGAGAATTTTGAACCTGATGCGGAAACAGATAGGGAGCAATGAAGTGACTTGAGAAGAGGGGTAATAGGGGTAATATGAGCATGACAAGGCTGGTGAAAGATTACCAGCACAGCAGAGTGTTGAACAGATTGAAGGGGAGAGAGATGATTCAGAGGGAATAATAGTGAAGATGGGAGATGACTAAAGAGTGGATAAGTGTCTTGATAGTGTGTTCAGAAAGGAATGGGTGAATTTTGGTGATGTTGCAGAGAAAGAAATGGCAGGTTTTAGCTATCAGATGGATGTGTGGAAAAGGAGAAAGAGGAGTCAAAGACGACCCCGAGGTTGTGAGCTGAGGTGACGTGCAGGAGTAGAGAGCTATCCACAGAGACTGAGAAAGGAGGAAAGGGAAAGGAGGGTTTAGGGGGAAAATAAGAAGCTCGGTTTGGCCATGTTCAATTTCAAGCATGGTGAGACATCCAAGCAGCAATGTCAGATCTGGGAGCTAGATCTGGGAGTCATCAGCATAAAGATGGTACTGAAAGCCATGGGAAGAGATAAGTGCACCAAGGGACTGGGTATAGAGAGAGAAAAGGAGTGGACCCAAGACAGATCCTTGGGGTACACCAGCTGAGAGCGGGATAGCAGTAGAGGAGAATGCACCAGAACAAACACTGAAGGAGTGATGTGAGAGATGAGAAGAAAACCAGGATAGCACAGAGCTCTTAAAACCAATAAAGGACAAGGTATCAAGGAGAAGGTTGTGGTCAACAGTGTTAAAAGCAGCAGAAAGGCCAAGAAGGATGAGGATTGAGTAAAGGCCTTTGGATTTTGCCAGGAATAGGTCACTTTGGTAGAATGTAAAGGAAAAAAGCTAGATTGTAGAGGATCCAGAAGGGCTTGAGAGGAGAAAGTTGAGGCAACAACGGTAAACTGCACATTCAAATAGTTTAGAAATGAAGAAGAGGAGGAAGATGGGTTGATAGTTAAAAGGAAAGGTAGGGTTTAGTGAGGAGTGACCACAGCATGCTTGAAGGTTGCAGGGAAAGTTGCAATAGAGAGTGATAGGTTGAGAATATGAGAGATGGAAGGAACTACAGTGGAGGAGATGGAACTAAGGAGATGGGTGGGAATAGGATCAGAGAAGCAGGTAGTAAGTTTGTTTGTTTGTTTGTTTGTTTGTTTTTTTTGAAAAAGAAACATAATAAAAATCAAGAAAAACAATTTTAAACGAAAAAGATTCCCAAGTACAACAGACCACATCACGGGGAATATTCAAATAAGAAAACAAATTTACAAGAAAACAAATCAGACACTACCAAGTGCCTGATTAACATTAAACTAGCCTGAATTTCACTTCCGTAGTAATTAGGCATCAGACAGAGAAGAAGAAGAAGAGGAAACCCTCTGTACCTGCCTTTCCTTCTCCAAGAGCCATCTTTCTAGATCAGTAGATAACAAAAATACAAATTTATTTTGAGCCATGGTAATAATACATTTGCAAGGATAGCGGAGAAAAAAGGTGGCCCCAACAGCGACGATTCTATCTCTATAGGAAAGAAAGGACTTCCGACGAAACTGGGTCGCACGACACACGTCAGGAAACATTGAAACCTTCCCTCCACAATATAAGACATCTTTTTTCCTAAAGTGAGCCTTTAAGATAGAAACTTTCTCTTCCTCTGAGGACAAAGTAACAAGTAATGTAGCCCGCGTGGAGATATTATCCTGAGTGTCCTCTAAAAAAGCGGTCAAATTAAAGACCACAGGTTCTTCAGAGACAACTAAATCATCGCCGTTGGGTTTAACCACCTTAGAGGGAAGGTAATAACATTTTGAGAAAGATAAAGTATCTGCATTAGTAATTTGCAATATATCCTTAAGATATTTTCTAAAAAGAATTAAAGGTGATAGTAAAGATATACAGGGAAAGTTTAACACCCAAAGATTTTTAGATCTATGCATATTTTCCAGACTTTCAAGCTTCTGGGAATAAACCAAACTATCCCTGACGCTATCTGACTGCCAAGATAATAATGCTTTAACCTGAGTATCTAATTGTAGACAATTGGAGGATAAATTGGACCGGCACGTTGTATCAACGCCGTTGGCAGTTCCTCCAGGTACTGTTTCTTCTCTTCCCCCTTGGAGGGCACTAGCCTTAGTTCGGTGGAGCGTACTCCACCTTTGCCTCCGGGTTTTTTGGAACTCTCAGGACTGCCTTCTCCCTCCGTAGAATCATCGGAGATTGGTTCATTACCTAAAGTAGTCGTTTGGAAGGAGCCTGTTGCCCCTGTTAGTTCTCCTGCTGGGACTTCAATTTCCCTGATAGATATATGGCAAGTTGTTAAAAGAACTGAGTCTCTTCTTATGGAGACGATCCCTTCATTATGCCAATTTACCAGGGATACTTATTGTAAGTTCCAGGCAGTTGACCGGCGAGTGGCAGGTAGTAAGTTTGGTTGAGGAAAGGTGAGTAGTTTCCTCCTTAGAGGTCATAGGAAAGGAAGAAAGGGTAGCAGAGGTAGGGGAGGAAAGTTGGGAGTGAATAGCGGGAAGAGGGGAAGTAGCTGACCTCATAGCGAATTGGAGTGTGTTTTTGTGGATTTTGTCATGGAAGTAGTCAGCCAGGGTTTGGGAAGAAAGGGAGGGAAGGGTCAGAGGCAGAGGCACCTTGAGGAGAGAGTTGAGAGTTGCAAAGAGATGGCGAGGGTCAGAAGCAAGAGATTAGTCAGATGAATATTAATCTTGTTTGGCAAGTGCTATGGATGACTGGAAAGAGACAAGCATAAACTTGAAGCGTAGAAAGTCTGCAAGGGTACGGGATTTGAGCCAAGCGCAGTCAGCTGAGTGGGTGCAGGAATGTAGATAGTGGGTAGTGGAGGAAAGAGGTGATGAGACAGTGGAGGAGAGAGCCAATGGGTCAATAGCATGAAGATTTCTAAAGAGGTTGGAGGAGACAGGGTGAGGTTGAGGTAGCAGATAATGAAGAGTGAAGCTTAGCAGGTGATGGTCCGATAAGGGAAAAAGTGAGGTACAAAGTTTGAGGGTAAACAATTAGAGAAGAATACAAGGTCAAGGCAGTGGCCTTGCTGGTGAGTGGGGGCAGTAGAGCAAAGCTGGAAGTTGAATGATGAGGTAAGGGAGAAGAGCTTTAAAGCCTAAGGGGTATGTTTACTAAACCGTCTTAACGTCGCAGCAGTGGTATTATTGTGTGATAAGTGACGTTATCACACGATAATGTAACATTATCGAGCGATAATGTCACTTATCGAGCGATAATGTCACTTATTGCGTGATAATGCAGCGACAGCGTTAAGGCACACTAAAGCTGTGAAATCCGGGTCTGAAGGGTGGAGTAAGGCTTCCCAGAGGGCGGAGAGAAGGGGTCAATGGGCGGAGAGTGGGAGGGGAGAGGCTCCAGGCACACTAATGCTGTGAAATCCGGGTCTGAACACTAACGCCAGTGAAACCCTCACGTTAAGGCACATTTGCAGGAAAGAGAAACCATTTCAGTCAGCAATGCGCAGCAAAGGCAGGGAAACCCAGAAAGTGATAGTTGTGATACATGTGCAGGGACCAAAAAGGCAAATAAACATATAAAAGGATCAGAACCACATCTAAAATCCCAATAACCAAGCTGGCCAATAGTGATATTAATGATAAACATAAAGCAACACTACTGACAAAGCGTATAAATTAAGATATCATGTTTGGAAGGGTCTATGCTCTGTCTCCCTACAAAGTGAATGATCCCACATTGAAATAGCGCTGATCAGGGTTTCTGTCATTTAGATTGGGCAGGTTTGTTATGGCGTGCACATGTGCAGCAACAGCAGAGTGGGCACATAGGAAAGGGCAACTGTACTGATGCTGTAAATGGGATACAGGGGGCTGCAGGCGGCACATGCTTTTGTCCAGCTGGGGCACAGTGCGGGCTAGGCAGATGCCTAGGTGGCACATAGGAATGCCAAAAGTGTAAAGTAGCAAGACAGCAACTGATGAGGGTCCAACATGGGCATTAGTGTGTGTCCCACAGTGTCACAGGGGATATTACCCAGCAGGTACCCCCAAGGGCACAGAACATTGGCAGGCAGTGCGGGGGGGGGGGGGGGGGGAACGCCGGCATAATGGCATTGGAGCATGGTGGCGGAGGGGTGCTAAGGTATGCAAGTGCTAGTATTGGGAGATGCTGCTTCGCGCAGGGCCCAACAGCCTGACTCTCCATGAGGCTTTGGATAGTGGAGCCTGTGGGTGAGGGTGTTTATGCCCCTGTTGGCCTCTGCTCTAGGGCAGAGGTTCCCAACTCCGGTCCTGGTGGGCTAAACACTGTTCAGGTTTTCATGCTGTCCGTAATGAATATGCATGAGATACATTTGCATACAATGGGGGCAGGCATACAAATGCAGCACAGGCATATTTATTAGGGACAGCATGAAACCTGAATGGTGTTTGGCCCTCCAGGACTGCAGCTGGGAAACTCTGCTCTAGGGATTGTGAGCAGAGAAAGGATTCCTTTTTGATTGAGAAATGGGGATCATATTTGTAGGCCTGGTACCCCATGTGATTATGTTATATCATAGCTGTTATGTATAGGTTCAGGACACCATTCAGGGAGAATCATGTATTTGTGACAGAAAGTGAGGGTGCGTGCAAGTGTGTGTGTGTGTAGTTTGAAGAATGCATGGGGGGATCTGGTGGGTTCATCTGCAATTCAGGGGGGGCATGATGTATATAGACTGACATATGCCATGATGGGACAGATGTAGTTGCTAGTACCCAGATAGGTGGGCTACAGATGCCATAGGCCACAAGGCACTACCATTTTGACAACAGCTACTACTGATTAGTTGTATAGCGCCTTAGTTGAATAGCACCGCAAGGAATATGCTGTGCTGCACAGACACATGTAACAGATGTTCCCTGCTCAGCAGAGCTTACAATCTAGTAGGGACAGCCAACACAGCAGCTGTTGGCAGGATACATTCAGGAGGAATGGTTAGGAAATACAAGGGATCTTAGGCGGATCAGATCTATTAGCGGCACCAATGAGGTGAGCGCTCAGCCTGGATTTGAGAGGGGCCAGGGACAAAGCTTGATGTACAGACTCAGGTAGTTTGTTCCAAGCAAAAGGAGCGACGTCCGGATTTGGCAGTAGAAGAGAACGGTACAGATGGAAGCAATCTGACAGAAGAGCGGTGCTCACAGGGAGGGGTATAGGGAGAGATAAGAGGGGATGGTGGTGCAGAGCAGCAGATTGAGTACACTATAGGCCACAGGCACGAAACAGGCATACATTTGTTGCTCAGCATTATTAGGGATCCCTTGGGGACCTCCAATGTTAGTTCAGGCTGGACGTGCACATTATTGAATTGCGCTCAATGTGTTTTTCCACGTAACCTTGTTCTTGTTGACACCTCCACCAGGGAAGGTTTGGAGGGATCGTCCTTCAAAAGAATGATTGCCCCCCTGCCCTGGCTTGTGGTCCTTTCCTGGCACCTGTTGTGACCTTAGGCTACCTTATAGGGAACTGCTGCTCCTTATGTTTATTGTCCCAAGAGAGGGAAATTTAAATCTAACTGCCAGCTTAGAGCTCCTCCCTAGCCCAGACTGCTGTCACGTTACGTCGAGCTTAGCCCTAGTCAGGCATGCCTGCCCTTAACATCTCCATCCACCAAACTTCCTCCAAGTGTCCTTCCCATATACTGGCAGTCACTGAATCCGAGGATCCAAGTCATAACAAGGTATGTAAAGAAATTCCTTTCTCCTGCTACCACCTCCCAGTTTTACTCATTAAAGTGTATCAGGAGGCATGCCTCAAGTAGAAGCCATCATTACAAATGCTGGGTAATTAGCTTACACTCAGCTCATATGAATGTTAATGGGTTTGAAATTTATAAGCACAAGAGTCAGCCTCATGTTACAAATACTAGTCGGACCATACACACTTTACAGTTTTATTTTATGTCTGAACACCTAGAAAAGCAGAGCAGAGAGGTGCAGAGAGGAAGAAGTCATGTCCTGTGAGTATACAGATAACTGGAGTATACAACCAGGTGCTGTACTTATCACTGTCTAAGTAAGATGCTGTGAGGCCTCCAGGGCATTCTCCACTACGCACAGGGTTTGATTCATTTAAAGATGTTTTCCCCATAAGCATCAGTAAAGTTTGATAGTTCGGGACTAGTGTGTTTTAATGTAGATCTGCTTATTTTTTTCATGACATTAAAGTATTCAACATTAAATATCTGTCATAAGGTTTTTGAAGCTTACATCAGATTGCTTTTTTTGGCAAATGTTTTTTTTAATCACAGATAATACATTTTACTACTGTGTGCCTAGTATATTGTACTATATGCCAGGGCAATGATATTTTTATTATATTGACATAGCAGATATTTTCAATAGGGCACCTTTCATATTCTGCAGTATTACTCTGAGGTATTCTCTGAGCTTAAACATGTTTATTTTTCTTTTAATGTTTATTTCTCTTTTAACAAGCTGTACAGAAAGGGCTTTTCTAGAGGGATGGGACACACAGAATATTGTTTATAAGATGACAGAAAAAGAGAATGCTTTTTGATAAATCAACAACTCTATGCGAGGGCTGTTGAATGTAGAAAAGGAAGGGTATTTATTCATAGGTCGTGAGCACTATTTGTATGTCAAAGTGAGTACCTATTACAAGAGACATGATACGAGGCTGAAAAGGGGTGATACGATCTAATTTCTTCACTGGAAGGTTAGGAGGAATTTTATAATGAGCCATGAACATTAGCGTACCATCAACGCACGTAAGTCATCTATTTTAAATGACTTACGCTTGGGGATGGTTGCTATTCTGTAAGTACATGTGTTAGGGTAATGATGCCTAGTTCTGGAGCAGGCAAGCACAAGGAAGGATCTTGAGTGGAGTATACGTAAGTTAAAGAGTGCTATCATTGATGCATCTTTCCTACAAATCTAGCCATGGGCCTTTACTCCAGGTTGAAATAAGTGGTTGTGCCTAGATTTGGCACATGCTTCCCGCCACTTACCTCCCTATTCTATAATGTAACGTACATGCATATAGATTAGGTGCCAAATATGTGTGTGACAATTCGCACTGAACTAAGCAGCCCTTATAGAATTACTCTCTTAGTAGATATATAGAACAGTCTCCCAGTGGAGGTTGTAGTTGACAAAAAGCAGTTACAGAATTCAAGAAATTAGAAATGTGCGTTCATTAGCATATGGTTGGTTTGTTACAACACTTTACAAAAAAATTCGCACAAACTCAATTTGAAGCTTATTAGCCTACAAAAAAACAATATACAGTTGATGTTTGCACATTAAAATGTTTTAATGTGCATTAAGAATTTTTTTAAATACTAAAATGTGATACAAACTGAAAAGAAATTCAATGAAAATCAGGGAATAAAGAAAAATAGGAACCGATAAAATAACTGCTGCCATGCACATCCCTATAAGAAATGATAAATATAAGCTAAAGGGATCCCTCAGTGCAATGATGTGAGGTAGTCTATCCTCAAGTAGGCTCCATAGGATTTACAGGAACAGGAAAACCAGGGAGACTATGATAAAATGAGGAAAATAGTTAAGAAAAAACTAAAAGGAGCAGTTGCAAAGGTCAAAGACTTACTGTACATCAAGCTTGGGTGTTGTTTAGAAATACTATCTTGGAAGCCCAGACCAGCTGTATTCCATGCTTTAAGAAAAGTGGAAGGAAGTCCAAAAAACTGCCAGCATGGTTTAAAGGTGAGGTCAGAGAGGCTGTTGTTATTATTTATTTATTATTTATTTATTTATTACAGTTGCTTATATACCGCACTATTCGGTATCAGCGCGGTTTACAGTATAACAAAGTGACCAATACACACATTCTGTTTGGTTTTACATCGAACAGGAATATAAACTTGGATAACAGGGGCTGAACTATATACATGAACTATTTACATGAAATATGCTATATACATGAGGTAAAATTCCTATAACATTGTTGAATTGCACAATAAATGATGAATCCGTTTTGAATACTTGAGACCTTGTGAGTATGGGCTGCAAAAGGGCGGTGTTTCTTAGGTGGTGCTAACTAAATTCATCGCTGGTTGGGTAGTATTGGAGGAAGAGGTGATATTTGATTGCCTTCCTGAATTGGGTCAGGTCTGCTATAGCTCGAATGTCTGGTGGGAGTGCATTCCAACATTTGGGGACGTAAAGGCTGAAGGCCCTATTTGCTGTTGTATTATTGCATTTTGTCAAGGTCTTCGGGGTTGCTAATAAATTTAGGGCTGTTGACCTCCTAGCTCTGTTGGGGGGCACTGTATGGATGAGATCCGTAAGTGCTGTGGAGGAAAGGCGCTTGATTGCCTTGAATGAGAGGATTAATGTTTTGAAGATAATCCTTTGTTGCCAAAAAAGCATCTTTTAGGAATTGGAAAAAAGAGCCAAATGACGAAAACTGGAAACATCACAAGCACTGGCAAGTTAAATGCAAGGCATTGATAAGGTAGGCAAAGAAAGAATTTGAGAAGAAACTGCTGTGGAAGCAAAAACTCATAATAAAGACTTTTTCAAGTACATTTGTAACAAAAAAACCGGTGAGAGAGTCAGTTGGACCATTAGATGATAGAGGGGTAAAGGTGGTAAGAGGGGACAAAGCTATAGCAGAAAGACTGAATGAATTCTTTGCTTTGGTCTTTACTGAGGAAGATGTAGGGATGTTTCCCATGAATGAAGTGGTATTTAAAGGTGATACTGCAGAAGAATTGAAAGAAATATCGCTAAACTGGGAAGATGTATTACAACTATTTCATAAACTGAAGAGTAGCAAATCACCTGGACCAGATGGTATACATTCAAGGATGTTGAAAGAACTGAAATATGAGATTGCAGATCTGCTATTAGTAATCAGTGAACTATCATTAAAATCATCAATAATACCTGAAGATTAGAGGATTGCCAATGTAACGCCAATTTTTAAAAAGGGTTCCAGGGATGATCCGCGAAACTATAGACCGGTGAGCTTGACGTCAGTACCGGGAAAAATGGTAGAAACCATCATAAAGAACAAAATTACTCATCATGACTTAATGGGAGACAGCCAACATGGCTTTAGACAAGAAAGATCCTCTCTTACTAATCTGTTATGGTTTTTTGAAGGTGTGAATAAACAGGTAGACAAAGGTGAGTCGGTTGATATAGTGTATCTGGACTTTCAGAAAGCCTTTGACAAGGTCCCTCATCATAGACTTTTGGCAAAACTAAAAAGTCATGGGATAGGATGCAGTGTACTATTGTGGATCAGGAACTGGTTAAAAGATAGAAAGCAGAGAGTAGGGCTAAATGGCCAATTTTCCCATTGGAAAAAGGTGAATAGTGGAGTACCCCAGGGATCTGTGCTGGGTCCGCTGCTTTTTGACATATTCATAAATGACCTGGAAAAGGAAATAACAAGTGAGGTTATCACTCAAAGTAAAATAAATAAATCAAATTTGCAGAAGACACAAAACTATTTAAAGTTGTTAAAACCCAAGAGGATTGTGGAAAATTGCAAGAGGATCTTGATAAATTGGAAGACTGGGCATCCAAATGGCAGATGAAATTTAATGTGGACAAGTGCAAAGTTATGCACCCAGGAAAGAACAACCCAAACTATGGTTACACGATGCAAGGTTCCACATTGGGAACCACTACTCAGGAAAAAGATTTAGGCATCATCGTGGATAACATGTTAAAACCCTCTGCCCCAGTGTGCAGCGGCGGCAAAGAGAGCACATAGAATGCTAGGTATCATAAGGAAAGGAATGGAAAATAAAACAAAGGATATTATAATGCCTCTGTATCGTTCCATGGTGTGACCGCACCTTGAATATTGTGTGCAATTTTGGTCGCCATATCTTAAAAAGGATATAGCATTATTAGAAAAGGCACAGAGAAGAACCACCAAAATGGTAAAGGGGATGGAAGGATACTCCTATGAAGAGAGGCTAAAAAGGTTAGGGCTCTTCAACCTGAAAAAGAGATGGCTGAGGGGAGATATGACAGAGGTCTATAAATTAATGAATGGAGTGGAATGGGTAAACGTAGATCGATTGTTTACATCATCAGAATATAAAAAAACTAGGGTACATTATATGAAGCTACAGGGTAACCTATTTAAGACTAATAAGAGAAAATATTTTTCACTCAACGTTTAATCAAACTCTGGAATTTGTTACCGGAAGATGTAGAAAAAGCTGCTAGTGTAGCTGGGTTTAAAAAAGGTTTGGACATGTTCCTGGAGGAAAGGTCCGTAAACCATTATTAAAAGGGACCCAGGATATCACTGCTTGACCCAATACAAGCATTCAGGAACCTGTGTCTTTTGGGGAGACTGCTAGCTACTTATGACCTAGATTGGCCACTGTTGGAAAGAGGATACTGGGCTTGATGGACCTTGGTCTGACCCATTATGGCATATCTTATGTTCTTATGTTTTTAGAATGTTCCTGCAGCCCATATCTGCAATCATTTTCTATATCCGCATGCACCTACATGTAAATGAGGGAATTTCATATGCAAATTAGGTGTGAATTAATATCGGCATGCTGTCCTTAATTTGCTGTCTTCTGCATACCTACCAAACCCTAATATTTAATACCTGTTTGGACCGGATGTTACATTTTTTATCATACAAGCTGTGTGTCGAAATTCCTCTTGACAACTAGTCAAAAGATTGCTAAGCACAAGTGATTTCATCACCCACCAGCCTTCACATCAAGGTTTTCTTCCCCACCAATATGCAATATTGGTGAAGCCTCACTCAGTATCACAATTTTGTCACCTGTAGTGGTGCCAGCAGGAGGTTCTTTCACCTTTCCTGTGGATGAAGATTGGGTCCCCTTGGAATGATAAAGACTCATTCCAAAGGAGCTTGGAGGGAGGGGGTTGGGGGTCCACTCTATAAAGAGTGTCTGATCATGAAGCGATTGCTTTGAAGCGTCTAGGTTTGGGTAATTTTCTAACAGGCTTCATGACTTGTAAGACTGGTTCATGCACAAGTTATATCAGCTTTCAAAAGGAAAATGTTATGCTGAGACATAGCAGTCAGGCAAATGAGGGGCAGCATTTTGGGGTGCCCACAAGAGATGAGAGTGAGAAATTACAGCATCAAGGAAAAGAGGATAGCAAAGAAATGCATATGCTTTCCCCTTGCAAATTAATCCAAGAAAAGTACCCACGCACATTAACACTTGCTATTTATGGTGCCCAATTTTCCAGGTTTAAGATCTATTTACTAAAGCACCTTGGGTGCTTAATATAGTTTTTTACATGTGCTAAATACTTAATGCTAAGGATGTGCAGTCATTTGAAATGACATGGGAAATATCAATGGTTTTATATTTTTCTTAATCCAAACACAACATTAAAAAATTCAAAATTCCAATTCTGTTCCCCACCCCCACCCCCACCGGTATCCTCACAGGCAAGCTTGATTTTGAAGACGGGCACCTTGCAGGAAAAGCTGTTCCATCTCCATGGGGAAAGGCTCAGCCAATCTCCCTTTAACTTTGTCTTGTATTGCTGGGGATCTTCCTTCCAGTTTCCTGCATTGGCAAAAGTTTGGTCTAGAGCTTTGTACAAAACCTTTCCTGGAGTTTTTTGCCTTGTGATTCTATTGATTTCTTCTCTAGAGACTTACTCCATAGACTTTTCTTGTGGCATGTTCTTAGACAGAAATTCTGGGAAATCATGTATAAGTATACTATTGGAGACATTTACCAAGTCTGATTCTGTCTGTCCAATTAGTGATGATCACTTTTCAACCTTTCCAATTACTGCAGATGTTTTGTAAGCATAAAACATTAAAGTTGCTGATGAAATGCATTAGCTGCAAAACCTTGACACATTTTAGTAAATAGGTCTCCTTATGCATATATCTGTAGCTTTTAAAATATACATTGACATTAAAACCATGCTCCGACCCCCATCCTGGGAAAGCCTCCACTAAGGACAGCTAAACTTTATAAAAGCACATTTATGTGAGAAATCCAAAAAAGGCAAAATAGGCATCTATTTGCCTTTAGAAAGTAGGTTCCCAGAATCTGTGCACAAATGCCCATAAATAGCTTTACACATGCTCTGAAAAACATAAATGGTGCATATACTCTAAACATGTTCCCATGTATTTTGTAAAATACATGCATACAAAGCAACTTTGCTTTTGCTCTGCTCAGACCATGCCCCCAGGAAAGTCTACCTAAAGACTGCATAAATGCAGGCACACACTCTTTCCATGCACCTTTTTGTTACGTGCATATGAGTATAAAGCAGATGATTTTTTATAAAATTACCCCTATAGAGCACATGCAATTTTACGGAAAGTTATTTTGGTGCACAAAATACTTTATACTTTAGGAATTGGCTTTTGAAATTGCTCCCGTGGCTATTATTTCTATCTAATGATATCAAGCCTCTCTTGAAGTCCTTTAAGTATTGGGCCTGAAATTCGACGGCGGCGGTTAGCACGAGTAGAGCATCTAGCCATGGCCACTGAAGAGTTAACTCGGATATTCAATGCCGGGACCCTATCCGGCCACCGGCATTGAATATCCAGGTTTGCCGCAGAAGCTGGAAGCTATCCGGGTAGTGCGATATTCAGCCACTGCCCAGTTAACTTCAATGGCAAAACTTAGGACAGCTTTTGCTGCGCCTCACTTTCATTGCTGAGGGATAACCGGGCAGCAGCTGAATATCACCCCTAACTAGTTATCTCAGAGTACCGACCCTAGAATGTCCCAGTGCTAACCGTGTAGCATCACGGCATGTAACAGCAGGGTCTCCGGGGTCTTTAAACGGTGGAATATTAGGCCCTTTAACTTATTATCTCGGCCACTGTAAAACTTGCTTAGCATGGCTTCTAAATGGGGCATCGCAATAAAAGCATATTGCGTCCGCCTGTCCATATTAGTTCCATAGTGAAGCTGAATATACATTTTAAACAATCCAGCGATAAAAAGCACAGTCCCTCACAAAGCTAAACAAAGTCCCAAGAGCGAAATGAAGAAAAAAAAAACACTTTTGGGGTAAATATCAAATATAGACGTTTATTACGCACGTTCAGATTCACGCTATTGGGCACATTCAGATTTACTCTACACGGATGTGTTTCGGCTCTTGCCTTTATCAGGGGTGTATAGAACAGTGTTGAAATGACGTAAAACCATACATAACCAAGTGTGACCTGCACAAATATGTAGTATGCACAAACGTTCTCTAATCAAGTGCTGAGGGTAGAAAAATATGTGCAATCAGCAAAACACCATTAGAATGTCTATATTTGCTCTATTTTTTCTTCACTTTGCTCTTGGGACTATACATTTTAAACAAACACATTTGAAGCAATGTTCCCTAGTTTTCTTTTCTTCATTCATCCGTTTCCTTTCAGACATTTAAGCACACCGTTATAGGCAGGACCTCAAAACAAAGGGGTAATTTTAGGTTATTTCTGCCAGTGACTTTTTAAACTTGCTCAGGCTCTATGAAGGAACAGGAATGCACTAACAGCCTGTCACTTAGGACTGGCCCCAGAGTTGCTTCAAGGTGCTGGTGCAATAGGCAAATCTTAAGCCTTGCATCCCCCCCCCCCCCCCACCCAGCTGTCGGAATGTATTGTTTAGCTTTGAATGCTCTGCTTATTTCCTATGTAAAATAAGTATATCTTACACATATATCTGCTGCTCATGTTAGGCTGCCTATAATAATATTACTCTCAAAGAGGATATCACTTTAACAATGGAGGGGCTATGCAGGCTTGTGGGTATTTTGTACCTGAAGGATTACAAAAGAAATTTCTCAGGGAGAATACTGCTTGTCAGCAGCAAATTGCATAGGCCCTATCTCCAGCCCTCTCTTTTTACAGTGTTGTTGTTGCTGTTAAGTGCCGTCGAGTCGGAGTCGACTCATGATGACCCTCTGGATAGCTATCCTAAATTGTGTTCAGTCTTCAGTCAGGCGGCTCATTGTTGACAGACTGGTACCCGAAGCTGCTGTTATTGTATCGATCCATCTCATTGCTGGCCTTCCTCTTTTGCATTGACCTTCTATCTTGCCAAGCATGATGTCTTTCTCTAATGATCTCTCTCTTCGCATGATGTGTCCAAAGTATGAAAGCCGAAGTCTTGTCATCTGAGCTTCTAAAGAAAGCTTAGGTTTGATCTCCTCTAGTACCGACTGGTTTGTTCTTCGGGGCAGTCCATGGTATACACAGTAATCACTGCCAGCACCATAATTCAAAGGCATCAATTTTTTTCCTGTTTATCTTTTTCACTGTTCAGCTTTCACATCCATATGATGTTATTGAAAATACCATGGCTTGAACAAGTCGAATCTTTGTATGGAGAGAGACATCTCTGCTCTTGAGAATCTTATCTAGGTCTTTCATAGCCATTCTGCCAAGAGCAATGCGTCGTCTGATTTCTTGACTGCTTGTTGCTTCTTTATTGATAGTTGATCCAAGTAGGTTAAACATAGTAACGTAGTAACATAGTAAATGATGGCAGATAAAGACCAGCATGGTCCATCCAGTCTGCCCAGCAAATATACGGCAAGAGTAGGTGCACCCGTCGCTCCATGCAGGCCACCCCTCCCCATATCTTTGTTTAGGGGTGGGCCCGCCACTCCATGTAGGACACCCCTATTTGTTGAGAAGTTAGATGGTTCAGTTTATTTTGTTTTTATCCTGTTGTTATAAAGGGATCCGCAGTGCTTGTCCCATGCTGTTTTGAATTCCGTCACCGTGTTTGTTCACGATTTCAATTTCTTCTCCTTCAACGATGAACCTGTTTTTTATGCCAGTTGTCATGATCTTTGTCTTCTTTACATTAAGGTGCAGGCCCATTTTTAGACTATGTTCTTTGATTGTGAGAAGCAAATGTTTCAGATCATCTTCACTTTCAGCCAGTAATGTGGTATCATCAGCATAGCGAAGGTTGTTGATGAGTCTTCCACCAATCTTCACACCTCTGTTGTCTTCATACAATCCTGCTTCTCTGATGATTTGTTCTGCATATAAATTAAACAGGTAGGGGGAAAGTCTGCAGCCTTGTCTTACACCTTTGCTTATTTTAAACCATTCTGTTTCTCCTTGTTCCGTTCGAACTGTTGCTTCTTGATCAATGTACAGATTGTGCAAGAGTACAATCAGGTGTTCTGGTATACCCAAGCTTCTTAATGTGGCCCAGAGTTTCTCATGATTTACACAGTCAAAAGCATTGCTATAGTCGATAAAGCACAAATAGATATCCTTTTGGTATTCTTTAGTCTTTTCAAGGATCCATCTTACATCCGCAATGATGTCTCTCGTTCCTCGCCCTTTCCTGAACCTTGCTTGCACTTCAGGTAGTTCTTGTTCCAGGTATGGTTGTAGTCTCTTTTGAATAATCTTCAGTAGAATCTTGCTGGCATGTGGGATCAGAGCGATAGTGTGATCATTTCCACAGTCAGTTGGATCACCTTTCTTTAGTATTGGTATAAACACAGATCTTTTCCAGTCAGTTGGCCATGATGTTGTCTTCCATATTTCTTGGCAGAGCCTTGTAAGTATGCTAACAGCTGAGTCAGATTGCTGCAATACTTCTATGGGAATGCTATAAATGCCTGGTGCTTTGTTCTTTGATAAGGCTTTCAATGCTGCTTCAACTTCTTCTTTCATCACCAATGGTTCCCAATCATAAGGTACAGGTTGAAACGGCTGTTGGTCCACTTGATCTTTATCATATAAAAACTCTGTATATTCCTTCCACCTTTTCTTGATCTTCTCAGCATCATTCAACATAGAACCTTGAGCATCTTGTAACATTCCAATTCGAGGCTGGAACTTTTTCTTTAACTCTTGTAGCTTTAGGAAAGCCGATCTTGTTCTTCCTCTAATAGTTTCTGCTTCTATTTCCTTGCATGCATCGTTGTAGTACTTTTCCTTGTTCTGTCTTGCTGCATGTTGGAAATCTCTGTTGAATTCTGTGATTGTCTTTCTTTCTCCTCTACAAACGAACGTAACTGGTCTCTTCTCCAAATAAGTTTAATGTTACTGCCCACGTCCCCCTTCACTCATCTTCCATGTGCATAACTGCTACCAGATTACCCGGCGTCCTCGGGTAATCTGGTAGCAGTTATGCACATGGAAGATGAGTGAAGGGGGACGTGGGCAGTAACATTAAACTTATTTTATGAGCGGATCTCCTGAAGAAAATCTCGTATTGAAACGCCTTGTGGCGCCGAAATAGAGCGTCGGGATCCATTCATGCTCGCTGGTTATGCCTCGGAGGACAGCTTAAGTTAAGTTTGTTACTGCTTTCTTGAGAGTCTACACAGCATAGCAAGGATATTTGATTAGAATTTACACAGTTATAAGGTCGTTGATGCAAATTATAGCACTATTTGAACAGACGTAAGTCTGAAGTTGCAGTGCCATATAAGTCTGAGACCTTATTACCATTTGGTGTTGCAATTGGAGTAAATGAAATAGACTTTGTTACATTGGTTCGAATGAACGTGGGATTTTTTGTATTGATTTCTTTCTCCTCTGGCTTTAGCTTCTCTGCGTTTCTGGGCAATTTTCAGAGTTTCTTCCATCAGCCATTTTGGCCGTTTTTTCTTTTTCACCTTTTGTAGAGACTTCTCGCTTTCTTCCAACACAACCTTCTTGATGTCACCCCATAACTCTTCTGGAGCTCTGTCATTTGTATCTAAAGCAGCAAATCGACTTTGCAGGCAGTCTTTGAATTCCAGTGGTATATTCTCAAGGTCATATTTTGCTGCATTCATAAGTGGTTTGCTCTTTTTCAACTTTAGCTTGAGTTTGCATACCAGTAGTTGATGATCTGTACCACAGTCAACTCCAGGTTTTGTCAGTAAAGATGCATCTGCTGCTGCATAGCACAAGTGCTTTCAGAGGCATTCTTGATGGACATTTTTACATGGTGTTAGTCCATCAGAATGTGGAAAAAGCCTTAGTGCAGCAAGTCCTAATATTCAAGATCACAGATTCAGGACAAAACAGATTTTATAGCCAAGTTCACATGGTCAAGATTTGCCTGCCTAAGTATTAAACCTTCCTCAGACAATCTGAGAACCACACAAGCCTGTTGAAGGGATTTTGCACCACCGCGGGTCATTCTGCCAAGTGAAGGTTTATTGGCACTGACAGACTATGTGATGACAGGTAACCTTGTAGCTATTATAAAGGTCAGCATATTTGGGATTTATGATTAGCTAGACATGAGTAGCAAACCAGCTGTTTTATTTATGGGTTGTGAAACATGCAGCAATGGTGCAGACTAACTGACGTGCTTGTGAAATAATGTGCCATAAATCATGTTGATGGACGCAGTCATTGCTTCCTGGGAGAACTCTTCCCTGCTTGAAATAGGTTGATGCAATAGGCCATGTGATGTACTGCTGAACATTTCATGATGGCTTATCTTTCCTCTCCACGTGTAACAGTCTGGAAAATGTGAATATGTTTTCTATTATTAAATGGCTTGGAAACACTTGGCATAATGGAGTGATCTGACTGAAACACTAGTCTAGTTTTAGGGCCATGTGAATGAATGCATTAAATCAAAAGAGAAGCTCTTTACCAGCAAATTGACTGATTAAGGGCTGGATTTACTAACATGCATTGTTGCACTTAAATGCAAATTATTGCTTTATAATGAAGATATTTCATAAAGCCCTTTGACAATAACGTGGTCTGTTTTTAATCATGAAGGTTGGAGAAGAGTAACACAAATTAATGTGCAATAATAAACTAACGCTGAACTTAAGCTTGAATCTCAGAATGATATTGCTGAAAAAGATCTTGAGTCATCTAATCTATCTTCAGCTAAGAATTGTAGATTGCAATCAAGCTAGCTTAGTCTGAACAAGGAGCTGATGTTGTGTAAGCAGGGGTAAAACTTTAGGTGCAGCCTCCCCGTGATGACTAGGATTTAAAATTTAGACGGATGGTAGACGGGTCTGGTGCAAGGATATGAGGTACTGCAGGTGAACCGTCATTCCTGGCACCTCCTCTGCTCCTGCCTCACCCCCATTGCCCATGCTACCGCCCCTCTCTGGGACCTGCAGTAGCTGCATGGTCTTTAAATAGCACCGCAGTGCTTACCGAAACCTCCAGTGCTGCAGTGCTGTTTGTGCTTCTCCCCCTCCCCCCTCCAATGCAGACTTCCTGCTTGCCTGGGTACAGAAGCAGGAAGTCTGCATCATAGCGGTTGGAAGCACTGCAGCGCCATTAGTTTTGATAAGTGCTGCAGTGCTCTTTAAAGTCATTGCTACTGCTGCAGGCAATGGACTGCCCTCAGACCATTGGTGCTCTAGGTGACACCTAGTTCACCTAATGGTAGCACCAGCCCTGATGGTAGAAAACAATCAGGAAGGAGGAGTAGACTAGATATAAAAGATAGGTAGCAGCAGTAGAAGGGATCAGTCCAGTTGAAACTGGATGGGGAAGGACATAGAAACATTGATGGCAGATAAAGACCATGGGCCCACTATTCAACGGTGGCCACTAGTGTTAGTGGCGGTGGCTAGTCACCAGTGCTGAACCTTAGATCTGGATATTCAGTGCCGGGCCCTATCCAGTCAGCGACATTTTACTGTATAGCTGGGTCGGCTGCAGAACCCAGAAGCTAACTGGGCAGCAGCGAAATTCATCCACTGCCTGGTTAGCTTTGGCAGCTAAAGTTAGGACGGCCTTTTCTGTGCCTAACCATCATTGCTGAGGGATAACCTGGCAGCGGCTCAATATAACCAGTTAGCATCGGGGCGTACAGCTATGGGAGTCGGGAAAATCCCATTCACCGCAATTAACACAGTTAACAGCTTGGCCAATCGTGTTAATCACTTTCGAATATCAGTCCCCATATGTCCTAGCTAGTCTGTGCATCCATAAGAACTATTAAGTTCTACAATCTCTTCCTCTTCCTTAGAGATCCTCTGGGTTTGTCCCTGCTTTCTTGAATTCAGATACATTTCGCATCTCCATCGTCTCAAATGAGAAGCTGTTCTACATATCCACCACCCTTTCCATAAAGACATATTTCCTCAGATTACTCCTGAGTCTGCCCCTTTCACCTTCATCCTATGTCCTCTCATTTCAGAGCTTCCTTTCAACTGGAAGAGGACCATTTCCTGTGCGTTTATACCACTGAGGTATATATCATATCATATCTCCCCTTTCCCACTTTTCCTCCAAAGTAGACATGCTGAGATCCTAAGCCTATCTGAAGACCACTGTGTTATGTGGGATTTGCACACGTGCACCTGATCTTAGAATGGCGCCTGCATGTTTGAATTCAATGGCGGACACGTCGATGTCTGTACCCACCCCTGGGCATGAATAGATATTGGCAAAATGCTTACTTTGGCAACCGAAGACCTGAACAGAGAAGAGAAAGCTCTCTCACTCCCCTACTCCAGAAAAGCATATAGATGAACAAACAGGCCTTTTTCTTGACTGCCGCACCACTGAAGAGATACACATGCCTGTTCTTGAATACTATCGGGGACACGTCTATGTTGCCAGAATCACAGCCATCCATACTGGGCTTGCCCAGGTTTCTAAAATCGTCTTGAAACTTGCATGTTTGGAGTATAAATCTGCATGTTCCCATGTCTTTCAATTTGATGTAGTCCAACAAAAAGGGCAAGGAATCACGTTAAAACTAGAGACACAGTCCAAAAACGTGATAATAGTGGAAAAACAATTTTATTAAACAAAAGCCTCTTGTCAACTCGACACAGGCCGTGTTTCGCCAACCTTCATCAGGGTTTGATCAGGTCAAATCCTACAAACATAAAAAACATGAACATTTGATACAAAAACATGATTAAAATAATGTAAAAGAACAGGGCAATGAATATAATACATAGAACATACATATATGCTTAGAAATAAATATCATAAATAGCTAAGATAATAAATATAATAAATATAATATAAAACTAATAAAAGGAATGGAAAGTGTGGACACACAATTATAAATAATTAAATAAAACCATAACATATACTTATAGCTGATAAAACCAAGTATAGACTAATAAGAACAGATTCAAAGATAAAACAGAAATGTGACAAACAATGGAAACCTCAGTGTGAAGACCCAGCAACTTGTGGCCTTCAAAGGAAAGTGTGCTTGTCAAGCTAAAATAGATAACCCACAGGCAATTAAATAAATATAATTAAAACTTTCCTTAAAACATCTAAAATAAATATCATAGATATGAAAACAACTAAATGGAATGGGGGACAAAAGTAAAGAGGGCAGCAGGAGCAAAAAATAAATAAACAACAATTAGCAACATCTTATAACATACATAATAAATAACATAGATGTAAAACTAACTAAATACTGGGGACAGGCCAACTAAGGAGGAACAGAAAGCAGCAGGAGCAAAATTGTCGAGAAGGATAACTATCATTCACTGACTTTTGATCCACTAAATACCATCTGCAATATCTACCGAACCAATCCCTAAATTTGTAAGCTAAAACGAAAGGGTGGGACGCCGTATTTGCGATTGCAGGCTTCTTTTAAATAAACATCTATTAAATATTAAATAGATATTGAGAAATTGATGTTTAAAAAAATGATATAAAATAAGCTGTTCTGGACCGGCAAACGCATGTAAAACTGAGAATAAAAATCATATAAAAGTCGGATAGAGAAAGGAACACTTGGACATTATAAACAAAGAAAAACCAAAGGCTCTATTCTGGCTAAAAAAAGATAGAAAGCAGCGGGCGTATAAAAACATTGAAACTGGCGCTATAAGCAGTTTGCTTATGTTATGCATTCTTTCTTCCCACACACCTCAGTCACCCAACGTACTTATAAAGGGCTCAGAATATTCTTGGCTTACAAAACGATAGCCATGCTCATCACTCTGATCCACAATAATCTTAAAAACGCCGGCTCATGCGCATAGGTTTTGTAGACTGCCATGGGGCGGGAAGAAAGGGGGCGTACCGGGAGGCGTGGCCATTCCCAGACTACACTGCTAACTTCTTAAATAAAAACTCACAAGGGGAGATAAATCTAAAAAGATGTGTCTCTTCAATATAAAATGATATGAAAATCATATAAAAAGAGGAACTCTTAAACATTATCAACCACAGAGGAACCGAAGGCTCTATTCTGGCAAAAAAAGATTAAAAACAGCGGGCATGTAAAAACAACAACATTAAAACTGGCGCTATGAGCGTTCTACTTATGTTATGCATTTTCTTTTCCCACATACCTCAGTCTCACAGCATGCTTGTAAAGGGCTCAGAATATTCTTTGCTCACAAAACGATAGCCATGCTCATCACTCTGACAATACAGTAATCTTAAGAACGCCGGCTCATGCGCATAGGTTTTATAAAACCGCCGAGGGGCGGCAAGAAAGGGGGCGTACCAGGGGGCGTGGTCATCCCAAATAAACTAGAAAATATAGTACACCAACTACACTACATACTTGTAAATAAAAACTTTTAAAAGATGATAAATCTAAAAAAATTGTGTCTCCAATACAAAATAAACCCATCTGGATAACTAATTACCATGCACAATTATCGTGACAAAGACAAAACCCGGAAATGTACCATAGCTGCTGAACTTGCATAAAAAGCCAAACAGATGCGGATAAATCAATGAATAAAAACCATTATATTGTAGAAAACTATAAAGTAAGGCACTATATAAGAGGAGCACTATAGAAAAAGGGAACACTATATAGAAAAAAACATACAGGACCACCAAGGAACCAAATTATAAAACTATATTAGAGAAAAACAGAATTTGATGTAGACATTTATCTTTTGGGTGGAAACAGGCTGATTTTAGAAAACACCCATGCACACTGCTATCCCCTCCCCCCTCCCCACACCACTCAATTTCAGATGTTTTAACTTGGATATACAAGATTGCATCTAAATGACCTTTCTAAAATGTGCTTTCATTTCTTCAAGATGGGTTCCAGTTTAACATACATCATGCAATAATTACTAATCATTTGTTTCTTTTGTTTGTTGTTCCTTTGCTGTGTTTTATTATATTGTGTATGCTAAACTGGAATCTATCGTGAACAATTATGGAAGCAAAAGGCAGGTATACACCCCTCAAAACGACACAAGCTAGCATCCCTAAAACTCAAACCTCCCTCCCAAAGACTTCTAAAAACAGCAGTCTTCAAATGTTATCTACATTTCAGATAATTATTCTATAAACACAGGGGTATGTTTACTCATCTGCGTAAGTAACGTTAACGCACGTTAACGTAATGGTAACGCATGTTAACGTTACCTAACGCGCGTTAACGTTACCTAACGTGCGTTAACGTTTCCAGCCGTGGTAAGGACCGTTAAGGGGTGGAGAGAGGGCAGAGAGAAGGGGTCAATGGGCGGGGAGTGGGCGGGGAGAGGCCCCTGCTACACTAACGCATTGATCTTAAGACCAGAAAATTAACGCGAGTGAAAACCTCGCGTTAGAGGCACATTTGCTCGAGAGAGAAACCATTTCAGTCAGCAATGTACAGCATAGGCAGGGAGCCCAAGAAAGGTGATAGTTGTTCTACATGTGCAGCAACAGTATAGTGGCCAGGTATGAAAGGCCACTATGGTGATGCCACAAATGGGACATAGGGGGCGGCATGCAGGACAGGCAGTGGGTGCAGCTGGGGTGCAGAGGGGACAAGGCAGCCGCCTAGGTGGCACATAGGAACACAGAAACAAACCAGCAGCAAGACAGCATCTGACCATGGCCAAACATGCACAACAGACTGTGCTCTACAGTGTCACATCCAGGGGACACATGGCCAGTAGGTACCCCAAACATCACAGAGGAACCACAATGCCTGTAATAGGGCAAGCAATACACATCTGGGGATCATGCCAACAAGGATCTCTGCACCTTCCCCAGGGTGCGTCCAAAATAGACCAGACACCCAACTAAACAAACACCCCTTACTACAGCTCCTGGTAAGACAGTGTGACCACACGTCATCTGAAACAGATGTGCAATCAGTAGTCCAAACGGGGTATACCATACCCGCACTGCCTACCCTAGCCAGTCCATATTCTGTTGGCATAACACCGGCTAACTACCAGGTCCACCCTAGCCAATAGCTGCGGGATCACCAACCTGACACCCAAAGCCATCACCTGCCCATGTGGAAGGGACATAACAGTGGCAGGAGGAGATGGGTGGGATGTGTGGATGTCCATGGAGTCCCCCCACCCCAGAACCCATACCCTAGGCACCCACCTACCTGCACAGGGGATGGCCTGGGACAGTGAACCACCAGCACCAACAGCATATGGGCATGTCAGCATGGTGGGGGGAGGGTGCTGCTGGTGACTGGGGCAGTGACACTTGCCCTCAGTGGACCAAGCCCATGCCCTGTCCCAATGCATGGTGGACAGTGCAACAGACAAGGTCTGCCTGATGAAAGGCAAAGGTAGCCCCAGGAGCTGCCGTGCTTCTGTCGCAGCAGTGTGGTGCAGACAGTGTGTTGTGGAACAGAAGATTACAGGTTCATGTCCCAGCTGTGGCTCTTACAGAGCACATCCCTATGTTTTACCATTCAATGCAGATACAACATCAGAATGTGCAATCCCCCATCCAGCGGACAACAGGGGTACAAACACCCACTCACACAGGCTCCACTATCCAAAGCTTCATGGAGAGTCAGGCTGGTGGCCCCAGCACAGAGTTGCATTTATCAACAGAGCACTACTATCACCTCCTGCACAGTGTAGCAATGTCAGCACTGTGATCAGGACCAGTGTGGCGGGCAGGGTGGCCACCCACCCCCATCATTGCACAATGCTGCAATAGAAACATAGAAACATAGAAACATGATGACAGAAAAAGACCACATGGCCTATCTAGTCTGTCCTTCCATATCAACAACTACAACAGTCCACTTTTTACCTTTAGAGATCCTCTGTGTTGGTCCCAGGCTTTTTTGAATTCAGTTACTGTCCTCATCTCTACCGCCTCCACTGGGAGACTATTCCATGGATCCACTACTCTTTCCGTAAAGAAATATTTCCACATATCACTCCTGAATCTATCTCAGGAGTGGAGTGGAGTGGCCTAGTGGTTGGGGCAAGGTACTTCAGGCTGGAAGGTCAGGGGTTCAAATCCCACTAGAGGACAGCAACCTTGGGCCGGAAGGACTGGGGTTTCTAGTCTCACAGGTGCTCCTTGTGGTCTTGGGCAAGCCACTTAACCCTCCATAGCCCATGTTCCCTGTAAAATATTTATCTCCAAGTTATGATGCCCTGTTCAATGTAATTTCAGTTTGTTCAATGTAAACCGCACTGATGCAGAATAGCGCGGTATATAAGAGAATGTAAATAAATAAAAATAAATCTCCCTTCACCCTCATCCAATGTCCTCTCATAGCAGAACTTGCTTTCAATTGAAAGAGGCTCTCTCCCTGAACATTTATGCCACAGAGGTATTTAAACATCTCAATCATATCACCTCTATCCCGCCTTTCCTCTAAGGTGTACATATTAAGATCCTTAAGTCTGTCCTCATATGCTTTATAATGAAGCCCACTAATCATTTTAGTAGCCACCCTCTGCACCGACTCCATCCTGTTCACATCCTTTTGAAGGTGCGGTCTCCAGAATTGCACACCATACTCCAAATGAGGTCGCACCAAAGACTTATACAGAGGCATTATCACCTCCTTTTTTCTGCTAGCCATTCCTCTCCGTATGCACCCAAGCATCCTTCTAGCTTTTGCCGTCGCCTTTTTTTACCTGTTTAGCTACTTTAAGATCATCAGACACAACCACGCCTAGGTTCCGCTCTTCTTTAGTGGACAAAAGTACTTCACCTCCTATACTGTATTGCTCCCTTGGATTGCTGCAGCCCAAATGCATGACCTTACATTTTTTAACATTAAATCCCAGCTGCCAAATTCTAGACCATTCTTCAAGCTTAGCTAGATCCCTCCTCATGTTATTTACACCTTCCTGGGTGTCTACTCTATTGCAGATTTTGGTATCATCTGCAAAGAGGCAAACCTTACCCGAGAGCCCTTCCGCTATATCACTAACAAAGATGTTAAAAAGAATCGGACCAAGGACACATCCCTGGGGCACACCACTGATAACATCCTTCTCCTCAGAGTGAGCTCCATTTACTTGTACTCTTTGTCGCCTCCCACCCAAACAATTTCTAACCCAAGCAGTAACTTTAGGGTCCATCCCTAGGGTGCTCAGTTTGTTTATAAGTTGCCTGTGAGGAACAGTGTCAAAGGCTTTACTGAAATCTAAATACACCACATCTAGAGCTCTCCCTTGGTCCAACTCCCTGGTCACCCAGTCAAAGAAATCAATCAGATTTGTCTGACAAGACCTGCCTCTGGTGAATCCATGCTGACTCGGATCCTGTAATCCGCTGGACTCCAGAAACCTCACTATTTTCTCTTTCAGCAGCGTTTCCAATAATTTACTCACCACCGAAGTTAAACTAACCGGCCTGTAGTTTTCAACCACATCCTTACTTCCGCTTTTGTGTAAAGGCACCACATGAGCCTCTCTCCAGTCCTTTGGCAACACTCCCGACTCCAACGAGGCATTGAAAAGGTCAGTCAGTGGAGTTGCTAGAACGTCCCCAAGTTCCCTCAGTAATCTAGGGTGTATCCCATCCGGTCCCAGGGGCGGCCCAAGGGGGGTGCGGGGCCATGTGCGGAGACTCGGTGCGGGGCCTCATTTGCATAAGTGGCCTTATTTGCATAAATATTTGGATAATGCTAACATACACTAACTTTTAGTAAACATGTCTCTTAATGATAAAGACAGACTAAAAGATTTCTACATTACTATAATCCATGTCTCTTAATGATAAAGACAGACTAAAAGATTTCTACATTACTATAATCCAGTGCCAACCGCCAGGCACATTAGGAACTACTACAAACACTGCCCATTTAGAACCCATAGCAAACCCGCCGTATCCTAACAGCACTACCAGGACTCACAAAGCACCATACCCTACCTATCAAAAGGCAACACTGCAAATATTAAACCAATACATTTCAGAGAACAACAATACATGACCTACTGGGGAAAGAGAACAAGTGGCAATGTCAAATAGGAATTACATAAACAGAATACCTCAGCTCAGTTACACATGCAGAACATAGACCATCACCAAACAAGGAATCACAATTTAGAAACAGGAAGGCAATAATTAAACTGGGAACCCCAACAGCCAAACTTGGAATGTACAACAACACTGTAGAAATAAAACTATAAATTAATTTCCTCTTGTACCAAACAAAGCGCAGACGTTAATGATGCACATTTCCCAGAGCTTTCATATTCCAGTTAATAAATTCAAAATAAAACGATATCTTTCTACCTTTTGTGCATTTTTTTTCAGTTGCAATTGCTCCAGCCACTTTCTTCTGGTTTCTTCATGTTTTCTGCTAACTCTCCATCATCTGCTGTCCATTTGTCCTTTCTTCTCTCTTCTAGTTTTTTTTTCCATTCTCTCTCTCTACATCTGCTTTAACATACTAATCTTTCTCCTTTTGCTCTTTCCTCATTCCTATTTCATCTACTCAAATTTTACCCCTCCATCCTCAATCCCCACTTACTCTCCCAATACCCGGCTAAATGTAGATTTTTTTATCCCTCCCACACAAAATATTTTTCCCCTCTCCATTTTACTCTCCCAGCCCCATCCCATTCTAATCCTCCCCCAACATCAGCTCCTTTCTAGTTCCAGCCTCACCCAGCATCCATTCCCTTCTAGTCCCTGCATCAGCCCATTTCCAGTCCTAGCCCCACATCAGCCCATTTCCAGTCCTAGCAACCCCCAACCCAATACCAGTCCTAGCCCCCCCATCAACCCTCTTCCAGTCCTAACCCCATCAACCCATTTCCAGTCAGCCTCCCATAGCCCCCTGCCAGTCCTACCCCCCCATCAGCCCACAGCCCATTATCAGTCCTAACCCCATCAGCCCACCTCAAGTCCTAACCCCTCCCCATAAGCCCATTTCCGGTCCTAGCCCCCCCATAGTCCATTATCAGTCCTAACCCCCCATAGCCCATTACCAGACAGCCCCCATCAGCCAACAGCCCATTACCAGTCTTAACCCCCCCATAGCCCATTATCAGTTCTAACCCCCCAACAGCCCACAGCCCATTACCAGTCCTAACCCCATCAGTCCACCTCAAGTCCTAACCCCTCCCCATCAGCCCATTTCCTGTCCTAGCCCCCCCATAGCCCATTATCAGTCCTAACCCCCCCCATAGCCCATTACCAGTCCTAACCCCCCATCAGCCCACAGCCCATTACCAGTACTAACCCCATCAGCCCACCTCCAGTGTTAACCCCCCCATCAGCCTATTTCCAGTCCTAGCTGCCCCATAGCCCATTACCAGTCCTAACCCCCCCCCAACAGCCCACAGCCCATTACCAGTCCTAACCCCATCAGCCCACCTCCAGTCTTAATCCCCCCAGCCCATTTCCAGTCCTAATCCACATCATGCTTTTTTCAGTTTAAGCCCCCCCCCATACGCCATTACCAGTCCTAACCTCCCCATCAGCCCATTCCCAGTCCTAATCCCACCAGCCCATTTCCAGTCCTAATCCCCCATCACCCAATTTTTAGTTTAAGCCCCCCATTGCCCATTACCAGTCCTAAACCCCCATCAACCCACTTTCAGTCCTAATCCCATCAGCCCATATACAGACTTAGCTCCCCCATAGCCCTTCACCACTCCTAACCCCCCCCAGCCGCCCCATAGCCCATCACCACTCCTAACCCCCCATAGCCCATCTCCACTCCTAACCCCCCAGCCCCCCCATAGCCCATCACCACTCTTAACCCCCCCATAGCCCCCCATAGCCCATCACCACTCCTAACCCCCCCATAGCCCCCCCATAGCCCATCACCACTTCTAACCCCCCCCAGCCCCCCCATAGCCCATCACCACTCCTAACCCCCCCAGCCCATCACCACTCCTAACCCCCCAGCCCCCCCATAGCCCATCACCACTCCTACCCCCCCCATCGCCCCCCATAGCCCATCACCACTCCTAACCCCCCCATAGCCCCCCCATAGCCCATCACCACTCCTAACCCCCCCCAGCCCCCCATAGCCCATCACCACTACTAACCCCCCCAGCCCAGCACCACTCCTAACCCCCCCAGCCCCCCCCATAGCCCATCACCACTTCTAACCCCCCCAGCCCCCCCATAGCCCATCACCACTTCTAACCCACCCCAGCCCATCACCACTTCTACCCCCCCAGCCCCCCCATAGCACATCACCACTTCTAAACCCCCCCAGCCCATCACCACTTCTAACCCCCCCATAGCCCATCACCACTTCTAACCCCCCCAGCCCCCCCATAGCCCATCACCACTTCTAACCCCCCCAGCCCCCCCATAGCCCATCACCACTTCTAACCCCCTCCAGCCCATCACCACTCCTAACCCCCCTGCCCATCACCACTCCTAACCCCCCATAGCCCATCACCACTCCTAAAAAAAACCCAGCCCATCACCACTCCTAATCCCCCAGCCCCCCCCGCCCCGGGCAAATTTAAAAACAAAAACCCTGTCATATCCGGCGGCCCGGGCCGCCGCGGCAGAATCGAGTGTGCCGTGGGGCCCCCCCTGCCTAGCAGAGCCTCCCCTCCCCTGCCTAGCAGAGCCTCCCCTCCCCTCCCCTGTATCACCTCTCTCTCTCTCATTGTAGGTTCAGCCACACGCGCCGACTTTCAGAGCGCGAAAGGATTAGTTTCCCTTTCGCGACTCTGTTAAGCCCGCGGGGGCTGATGGGAACTTCCCATCAGCCCCCGCGGGCTTAACAGAGCCGCGAGGGAGAAACTCTCTCGCGCTCTGAAAGCCGGCGCGTGTGACAGAACCTACAACGAGAGAGAGAGGTGATACAGGGGAGGGGAGGCTCTGCTAGGCAGGGGAGGGGAGGGGAGGAGAGGGGAGGCTCTGCTAGGCAGGGGGGGCCCCGCGGTACACTCGATTCTGCCGCGGCGGCCCCGGCAGCCGGAGAAGACAGTGTTTTTTTTTCTTTTAATTTTACTTTAAGGTTAAGAATGTTTTTTGCGCGGGGCCCCCTGAAACACGGGGCCCTGTGCAAAAAACATTCTCGCTCAATGGACGGGCCGGCCCTGTCCGGTCCCATCGCTTTGTCTACTTTAAGTTGAGCTAGTATCTCACAAACACAGTCTTCTGAAAATTGTTCAAGATGTCCCTCGCTTCTGTTGCTATTTGTGGGTGTTTTCTGAGGTCCTGCTCCTGGTTCTTCATCTGTGAACACAGAACAAAAATATTTGTTAAGCAATTCCGCTTTATCCTTATCAGCTTCGACATATTCCCCCCCTGCACCCTTGAGTCTGACAATACCACTTTTGCCCTTCCTCTTCTCACTAATATATCTGAAAAACGTCTTATCCCCCCATTTTATTGCATTGGCTATTTCCTCCTCCTTTTGAATCTTTGCCTTCTTGACTACTTTGCTAGCTTCTCTAAGATTTTCCAAATACAGATGCCTGTCTTCCTCTCTCTGTGATCTCTTGTATTTCATGAAGGCCTCCCTCTTTTTCTTCACTTAGGAGTGTGTGTGTGTGAATATCCATCCATTGCTTTGTGGCTGCCTACACTGCTCTGGGCCAACAATGTCCCACTGTTAGCAGTGTTAGCCTGCAAATGTGCATAATAAGGAGCAGGGTATTGTAGGTATGAGCCAGACAGGGCAGCTTGGCCAGGTTGAATCTACACAGGATGCAGGGCACTGGCTGGGACACTGTAGTGCCTGACCACCACCTGCATGGACAGGATGACCACAGTATGTCATGCGGTGAGGTCACTCTCACTCTGACCGAGCAGTGACCATGGCATGTCTATGTTCCCACATAGTGCTCTGCACTATCTGTTCTCTGTGATACCTGTGTGTTCCTAGTTATGGGGCCCATTTGCTGAAATGCCAGTGTCTGTATCTGTTTGGAACACCTTGTAGGGTGCTGTCTGCTGGTGGATGACAGACTGTGGGGTGAGAAAGTTGGGGTTCCCACTCTACTCCCAGCTGTACTGCTGGTCTGCCACTGCCCCAGTCATAGGTATGGCCCTGGCCCACCAGTGCTGGAGGGCTGTATTTCACTAGCAGGACTGGGGTTGCTGGTCCTACAGCAATCCCATGGGCCCAAGCACCTGTCCCTCACCTACAGAATGGGTGATTGTGGACCCTTTGGGGTATATGGTACATACCACTGTGACCCATAGAGGCAGTGCTAGGTACACTTCAGGCGGGGCTAGACCGCTGTTCTGCATGTGCACTGCATCATGGGTGCTGGTGGGGTTACCTTATCCAGGCACACAGAGCAGACGGTTTGTGTGGTAACCTGGAGTCCTTCTGTACCCAGCCATAGAGGTGTAGCCTACTGGTTAGTACAATGGCATTCTCTGCAGTGGTCATGGGTTCAGTTCCTCATTGTTCCCTCCTTTCATGCCTGTCCAACTCAGATATTTTGCATGCCTGTAACAGTCATATCTTTGCAAAACCGTGCTGCCAGCCCATAATACTCTCCCCAGTTGCCAACAATCCTTCAGTCCCTCTATCTGCGTCCTGTCTTCCTGTGCAGGCTGCCACCCCATGTCCTGCGCTGGTACCCTTTCCTGCATTGCGCCTCTTCGTGCTTGCCTCGCCTGTGCCTGATCTGCATGAAACCACCACTCCTCTGTCCACCCATCATTGTGACTATCCTGCCACCTCCGCCTCCACTGGGAGACATGTATTCCCATTATCTGTCACCCATTGTCTTTCCAGTACTTTACATTGCCAACACCCTGTGCTGTGGTACAGTTGCCCCCAACATATTTGTCAACATTACTGGCAGCCACATGGGCACACTCACCTAGGGCACCATGATATTGTTAGGGCACCTTACCCTATGGTCCCATAACCCAGGGTGCCTTCTAAGGTGCCTTGTCCAGGGGTGCCTAATATGGCGCCTAGCCTAAGGGGCCCTATAAGGTGCCTTACAAGGCACTTTACAAGGCACCTAACAAGGCACCTTATAAGGCACTTAACAAGGCACCTTATAAGGCGCCTTACTTATAAGGCACCTAACAAGGCACCTTATAAGGCACTTTACAAGGTGCCTTGTAATGTGCCTTGTAAGGTGCCTTGTAACGCGCGTTAGTCTAAGGTGCCTTGTAATGTGCGTTAGCTGATACAGCTTGCTGTAACGATGCACCACCCACACCTTTATATGGGCATCTGTACCTTTACCACGGAACCTAATGCGGGTGACATTACTGCAGTTTAGTAAACATACCCCACAGAGAGCTAGGCAGGGCATTTCACAACAGTGGATTAACAGCAGAACTAGCAGAATAATTTGAGAACTTCTGTTTACTTCTGGCCAACCCAGAGGAGTAAGTTTATTAAAAAAACCTCATAACATCCCACAGAGTGACCTGACACATTTGATATAAAACCTGATAAATGTAATGAACGAATTTTAAAGTGAATTCACTGTGAGAGCCAATGCAGCTGCTGCAGATAAGGGGAACTATGTCAACAAAAAGGACATCCTGTCACCAATCATGTCACAATGAGCACGTAAAAAAGCAGGCTAATGGTTGCAAATGTACATTAAACAACATAGCTGGATAGAGACAAGCCCTGCAGCATGCCTGAGGCAGATTGAGTAAAAGTAGGCACACACTCTCCACGTTAAAAAAAAAGAGCTGAACTATCCTAGGCTCCATAAAACAGTTAAAGCATAGTTGTTTACTTTGGTATATGGAGAGAGAGCTAGGAGGGGTGAGAATAGATTGGACAGGAGTGAAGAGGCTAAATTTTTTCCAACGAATGGGAGAGAGAGAGATGGGGAGGAGAGGTGGCTAAGAAGAGCTATGATAGAGGTCTATAAATCAATGAATGGAGTGGAACAGGTAAACATAGATCAATTGTTTGTGCCAGGAGTCTCCAAATCCAGCCCTGGAGGGCCACAAACCAGTTGGGTTTTCAGGAGATCTCTAATGAATACGCATGAGATCAAGTCAAATACAAGGGAGGCAGTGCATGCAAATTTATCTCATGCATATTCATTAGGGAAAACTCAAATCCTGGCAGGATTGCGGCCCTCCAGGACAGGTTTGGAGACCCCTGGATTACACCATCAAAAAGTAGAAAGACTAGGGGACATGCAATGAAGTTACAATGTAGCCCGTTTAAGACTAATAAGAGAAAATATTTTTTCATTCAACACGTGATCAAACTCTGGAATGCATTACCAGAAGATGTAATTAAAGTTGTTAGTGTAGCTAGGTTTAAAAAAGGTTTGGACAAGTTCCTGGAGGAAAGGTCCATAAACTTTTAGGACCTGGGAAATACACTGCTTGCCCCAGGATGAGCATTGTGGAACCTGTGGGTCTTTTGGGGAACCTACTAGGTAGTTGTGACCTGGACTGGCCACTGTTGGAAAAGGATACTGGACTTAATGGACCTTTTCTGACCCAGTATGGCATATCTAATGTTCTTATGGAAGTAGGGGCTGGGAGGATGGAGTGGAGAGGGTTTTAGTGTAGGGTTTTGATTTATTTTATTGCTGTTTTATTGTGTGAATTATTTTTTATTGTGAACAGGGCTGGCCCAAGGGTTTCTGCTGCCCTAGGCAGAAACCATGGCCTCCCCCCCCCCCCCCCCCCACACTCAGTTGCCACCAATTCCCCTTTTTTCCTTTACAGATCCTCTGTGTTTGTCCCATGCTTCTTTGAATTCAGATACTGTCCTTATCTCTATCACCTCCACTGGAAGACTATTCCATGGATCCACCACTAAACATGATCCACAGGCAGGACCTGAACCCATGACCCTCTACTTCTCTATACACCAACTATGTGTAGAACTGTGCTCTGTATTCCAGTGGATCAAAGATGCTGGAGGAGAATGTTGTGGTTAACAGTGTCAAAAACTGAGGAGATATCCAGGAAGATTAGTAGGACTCCTTAATTGCTTTTTTTTTGTATTCCTTTTATTAGGGTATTGACTAGAGTGGACAGTAGAGTCTCTACTCCATGGAGAGGGCGAAATCCATGTTGCTGAGGCTCGAGTAGTTTTCTCCTGTCAATCTAGTCTTGTAGTTGATGTTGGATGTTCTTTTTCTATGAGTTTAGCAGGGTCGGAGGGATTCAGGTCAGGTTTTTTCAGAGTGGGACGTATGGAGGAGATTTTAATGCATTTCACCTTGTTGGAGTACTGAACTGATGATTCTAGTGAGTGTGAGGCTGAGTTCCTTCCTGGCCACCTTGATGCACCTTGGGCATGGATTGAGGGGCGAGGTAGTTGTGTTGAGTGACGAGATGATGTTTTCAATGTGCTCCTTGTTGATGTTGCTAAAAGAGGACCAAGGGTCTGGGTGGATGTTATTGTCAGGGGGTGGGGGGAGGTGCTGGCTGGGGGTGAAACTGTTTGTAGTGCATTGCTAACTATTGAGGGGTGATCGTAACTTCTTGGTTGTCATTTGATGGTGTCTTTGTCAGTTGTTTTATGATGTTAAAGCGTTCTCTTGGGAAGTTGATTGAGGAGTTGAGTAGTTTCGAGTGATATTCGCACTTTGCCTTGCATACCTCTATTTTATACTACCAGAAGCTAGCTCCAGATAATGTGCTGCCAGAGTCATATAGAGGGTAATATTCTAAGGGTTGCTTAGTTTTGCGTGCATTGGAATGCATGCAAAGCACACCTATTTTATAAAGAAAAAAGGGTATCTACGTTTCATTATAAAATAGGAGCATAATTTGTATGGCATGCATGCCAAACCTAGGCATGAACATTTACGACAGCTCTCGACTTGGTATAAATGCGTGCACCTAAATTTGTAAAAAATACAAGTAAATTATAGTATTTTATAACTTACATGCATAAATGTTGGCTCCGCCTATGCTCTGCCCAAGCTCCGCCTTTGATCAACCCCATTGGTCTGATGTGCATACTTATAGAATAGCGACTGTCTAAAGTACACAGGTCAGTGCCCAATCATGTGTGTATGTCATGGAAAATACATGATTTACATGCGTGGACGGCACCTACACAGCTTGTTATAAAATTACCGTCATAATGCCCATTCATTGCTAAGGGCAATGGTTTAATGCATTGAAGTAGTCATCCAATCTAACCTCCCACTGAAGAACACAACTGGAAGGTGGACACTTCACCAGTATTTCTTCCTGATTCTGACTCTCCCTGCCTTCAAGGTGGCATGACACTAGTTCACTGACCACACACATAATCTCATGTGACACTTGATGCATGTTGGTATGTCATGCAAGTCAACGATTGCTGGTGCATTCTTGTCATACTAGTTAAATGTTGCTCAGATGAATGGTATGTGGGAAATAGCCTTCTGCTGCCCACAATTATAACACAACTCAGCTATATGTTCATCCTGATTTTTCTGCGGCACAGTGATAAACCCTGTTGGATTTGCTAATAAATATGATATTTTTCTACCTGGGGCTTTCACTATAATTGTTAAACAAGTTATTCAAATCATGTTGCAGTAATAGTTGGGAATGTTGATACAGTGATGGCATGGTAGCAGGGGCATTTTCAAGTGCACTATGCAGTCAGTGTTAAAGTGAGCGGTGTTCAGTTTGTTTAAACTGTTTGAAATGCAGATGTTGGGGTAATTTTCTATGTCCTTTACTGCAAGTAAAGCAAGTTTACATATAGAGACAGGCTCCTATAAAATGGAGCCTCCAAATATGTACGTGTACGTGCACATGCCAACAAGATAGCACACACTTATACATGTGCCATACATAGGTGTTCCCAGGGCATAATATGGGCAGAGCTAGGGCACAGTTTATATGTATATGCATATTTTTAAAAAATGCACATGTACGCATGTGACGTGGCATTTTTGAAAGGATGCCTAAGTGCAATCTGAGACGCCCAGGGCAAAATGTCTGAAAAAATGCCAGGGATCGCCGTGCTGGAAGCCACATAGACGTCCCCGCTGCATAAACCTGGGGTGAGGATCTCTGTCTTATGTTGAATGCACATCCACTCAAGATATTTTGCATGCAAGGACATGCATCACTGTGCCGAACTGAGAACAAATGTCCTCATTTCCCTGCAGATTTCATTATCATCATGAAAAGTAAAGAGGATATCGGAGTATTTTCTTTCTGTGCCTTCCAAGTCTCTTGATGGCAGAATGAGAGCTTTCATGATGCCTATTTATGCCCTGGAGCAGGAATAGACATGAAAGGTCCTGCTAGTGGCTGGGGACATGCTTGCCTTATCTGAAATCGGAACATCCTGATAATCCCTCCATAAAACCCCTTCCCAACTTGGACCTCCTTGCACTGGGGACATCTATAGAATCGTCTTTTAAAATGTCTCCAAGGATGTCGCTGTGATTTGGTTATCTGTGTGTCCCTTTTAAGATGTCCATATTACGACTAGGTCTTCTAAAATATCCCCCATAGAATAAATGCCTAAATTTACATTTTCTTCAGAGCAAGTGTAAATTTGGGAGAGAGAATTTGTGTGCTACTGGAGTTCGTTGTATGAGTCAATTTTATAAAGTCTCATAAGTATCTGTGTCGCAGAATACATGAATGATATCTTATTGCTCTCTTTTTTAAAATGCATAAAGGAAAATGATGTATTTATTTATTTAAAACATGTATCTATTGCTCATATGAGCCAGCATTCAAAGTGATTTGCATAATCAATATAATAAATCTAAACTGGTAACACAAAAACAAACTACCGGACCAGTTGTACCAACCAACCGCCTCCCCACCAATCCTTGTCCCAGATCATCAAAAAATTAAAGACAAGACCCATGATTATAGTTAGAGTAAATGAGGCAATGGCTATTCTGAATGTCATCAAGCCCATTTTATGACGGCCAATTCAAACATAATAATTTGTTGAAATTTAAAAGTTTCCTGTGTGCCATTTAAAATGAGGATTGATTCAGTTTTGCGCTTTTTATATTTAATCCTTTGTTTTTTTAAGAGTTTGAGCCTTTAATAGGCAGCAAATAGGTCTCATTTTCACCTTTTTTGGGTGCCTTGTTATGAATGTACTCCCTTTGTCAAATGTTTGGCACAGGAATATACGGAAGTAAGCAATAATACCAGATTCCTGGACACCGTGGGAAACTCTTTCAAATGCTCTTGCTGGCTAAATGACCTTGGGTGGATTTTTGGTCATGCAAAACAGCATGTGTGCAGGCCAAGACTTAGGCATCAACAATAAAGACGAGTTTCTTGAGTGCCAAATTTTGATAGGCGGTGGAGTGTTGGTGCGGCTGGTGTTCATCCACCAGAGTGGCTGGAACACTGACCCTGCAGGGGCAGCTAATGCAAGTTGGAAGCAAAAACACAGCAAGAGGAACTGATGTCCCTTGAGCTCTTGTAGACCTTGCAGTGTCCTGTCTCTCACATGGGTTTCCATGATAATAATGAAGCCACACTGGAGAAGAGGTCTCTTCTAACTTGCTGCTGTCACAGGATCGGGACCACAGCCATGTGGAATACAAACAGTTCTGGGACTTGAAGGTGAGGCAGGCCACCAGAGAGGTAGAATGGGATTCTTTCCCTCTCCCTCCTCCATTGCCAGTGGGTGCCTAAAACTTTAATCAGGCCTGCTGTATTTAATTTTAGAATGTGCACACATTTGGCCAGAATTTAAAGGAAAGTACAGTATGAGTGTACGGCTTGATCTTGCATACCTTTAGAAAACTGAGAGCTCTGGAGCATTCCGATGCAGTCATTCATTAGCCGAATTACCTTATGTCTAGTGCTGACATTGGGGCTGGCACAGAGAAGGGAGACACAAGCAGGGTGTCACTGAAGCAGAGTGGAGGAGTAGCCTAGTAGTTAGGGCACTGGCTTGAAAAATCAACGGCGAGGGTTCCATTCCCACTAACACTCCTTGTGGCCTGCTCAAGTCACTTAACTCCATTGTCTCAGAAAAATCCAAGTTATCAACATCCCTGTTTAGTGTACGTTACCAAATTTAAGTTACAACATAAACTGTCTTGATTGAAATGATAAAATGGTATGAAAATAAAACAGCCTGGCAGTTTGAGTTCTGTTTTCCATTTCTGCCCTTCCCCATATGTGATAGAAGAAAGGGTTGCCTAGAGCTACATGATATCCTTGCACCAGCCCTGAATGGGACAAGGCTAGGTCAGGGGAACTATGGAGGCTTTGTCAGAGTGGATACTCGTATCACCACAGACTGGTTAGTGCAGGGGTCCCTGAAATGAACGAGGATATGTCATTGCAAACAGGCTAAGTCTCGACACTTAGCCAGTTTGCCCAATTTTCAGCATGGACTTAATTGGATTAACTAGGCCACCCAAAAAGCAGTCATAAATTGTAATTCTGTTAAGTCCTTGCTGAAAATCAGGCAAATCAGATAAGTGCCAAGAGTTAACCAGCTTACGCCGTTCAGCGGGGGATATTCAGCAGCAACTCCAATCCAGTTACTGCTGCTGGATATCTTACCGATACGTATTTAAGCACCGGGGCTGACTGCCATGAAATTGGATCATCTGCAAGTCTGAATATTGGGCCCTAATATTATAGCAAGTCATCTAAGTCAAGAAGCCAAGTTGGTGTCTATTTTGGGTCTATTTTATAAAGACATATAAAGGAACATTTGAGAAAGGCCATTTATGTAGTGGGAGGGACATGCAAGTGAAAACATCTGCAAATCTGAACCTTAGAAGAGAGGTTGGACTGCGGCCATTGTAAAATGTAATGCAGTAAGCATTGCAGCCTGCAGTTTGTGGTCTTTGAGGTTTTACAATTATAGCAATGGACATATACAGCTCAATTCTGTCCTGGACATATATGCCCTCTGTACTCCCAGTCTGAATCGGACATACAGAGGGCATTGCAATTCTGATCTCGCAGGGCACGTCTAGCCCCGCAGGATCAGAATCGTGCTCAGGCCTGTATGTGCAGGCTGGACTGCGATTCAGCCCGGCCTGCATGTGCCCTGTCCAACTAACTCAGTCAGGGCACTTCAATGTATCCGTGGTGCCATGGTGTCCGGTTGCCATGGCACCGTGGCTCCATTGAATGGCCACCCGCACCCGCATTGATTCCCCGCAGCCCGACTCCCGATCTGGCCTTCTAAGGCCAGGGTCGGTCTGCGGGGAATGTCCTCGCCCCCCCCCCCCCCGCCTCATCCGCACTTCAGGCTGCTGATCCCTGATGTCTAGGAAAGTTATTCCACCTCAGAGTTGGAATAACTTCCCCATACAGGTCGCCAACCCCGGAAGTACAGGGACTTAAATTAGAATTGGCCCAGTACGTCCAGGACCGGCAATCGCCCACCGTCTACCCTAACTCCGCCCCTGATCCTCTCCCTCCCTATCCCCATCTAACTTCCCCATACAACTGGCAGGGAAGTTTGACACCGGCGGGGAGAGCCACAAAATGCTGGGAAGATAATCGGGAGATAATTGGGAATCGTTAATGCCACTGAATATCCCTCTAAGTGGCATTTAGACGGTTTACGGGCCCTTAAAAGCTAAGTGCCTGATATTTACAAGTTACATTGTTTCCTCTTATTTACCCATTATAAATGGGAAGTTCTTTATGATAGCTTGGGTACCACAATGAGCAATGATGAAGTAATGGGAACAGCAGGCAGATACTTAGATCACGAGTAAGATCGCCCTTTGAGCTCGGTGGTGTGTGGGCTAGTGTTGGATTATTCAACCCCTATTTTGTTTTTGAATGAACTTTAATGTTTTTTTGGTCCAATTTTTGTTATATTTGCCATTGTAAAATTGACATATCTCTGCATCTCAGATGCACATGAATGTTAAGAGCGGGTCGTGGACAGGAGGAAGTGCAAGTAAGCACGGAGATATGTAGCCAGAGGAAACAATGCACAAAAGGGGAATACCGACGAAGGGAAGCCCAGAATGTACATGTTCACGTGTCAGAATTTCAGAACGCACACCTACAAATGTCAGTATTTACGCCTGTATCCGCGCCATTTTGCAAACAGAGACATGCAGCCGCTCTTAGTCTGCAGAGGCCTCTAGTTTTATTCCATTTCAATACAGAAGTGGAAATAAATATTAGGGGATGCCCTAAATAATATCTTTTCCAATAGCTACTCATATCAAGGAGCGGATGTAAATCTGGACATTGGCATCGCTGGACTTACACGTACATCCTCATATGAAATGGGGGTTATGCCCCTGACACACCCCTGTGCACTTTGGACATGGCATGATTGCCCACATATATATTCAACCCCTTCTAAAATTTCCATTTATATGTGGACATAATTTATGCATAGAGTATATATACTGTATATACGTTTAAATCACAATCAGGGCTTCTAAAATAAACCCCATACTAATGCAGTCTGCGCATGGTGTGAACCCAGCGCTAATTGCACTGAGCTCACTATGCCCACTCTCCATCACTAATTAGCCCATTCACGACCGTAACACAGGTTGCATAGTCAGCACATGAATCATCCCACAATAACTATCATGGTCCAGATGTGTGTCAGAATACGCACTACTAGCTAGCGCCAATTAGTAAAAGACCCCTTATGGGCCCAATTCTGACAGGTGAATAGCGGGGATGTACATCTGGCTGGATGTCCAGTCCCGCTACTCCCTGGGACCATATGCTGGCTCATGTACTCCCTGCACGCACAGAACCACTGTGCAGGGAGCACTGGATGGGAGCAGGAAGGGGTGGGCCAAAGGCAGAGAGGGGTCACGGCTCTGTACGTCTGGCGGGTGGATGCTGGATGTGCTACTTATTCCACCACGGTGGTGGAATAAGCAAGAGTGATGGTGGCGACCAGGCCTAGGAGCCCCGCACTAGCACAAGAGCCATGGTAGGTGAGGGCCCCTCTGCCCGATCCCGGCCTTGGCAGACCCCGCCGAGGGTCAGGCAGCGGGGATAGAACACATTTGCACTTCGGCAAGCTTCTGGCACTCCTACTGGGTGTCCCGGTGCCATGGCAATGGGACACCATGTCACCAGCACCCCAGCAGGAGAATAGGGTGAGCTGGACGGGGTGCTGGGTGTACGTCTTGCACCGAGGAATTGGAGCAATGCTAGGCCATCTAGGTGCCTGATTCTGCAGCTGCAGGCATGTCTGGCTCCTGCGGTTGCAGAATCGGGTGCAATTTGGAGCCGTTCATTTCTCGGCCGTCCAGACGGCCCGGACGTGTCCCTTGCTGAATCGAGCTCCACGTGTCTTTAGAAATTGTGACTATAATAAGCCCATCTACAAGTCTATTGTAAATGATTGAAATATTATACAAATAGTTAAAGATATTGGTCTCTGAGTGTTTCTGTATATTTTTGTATTTTTTAATGCAGCTTATGATAACCCCAATGCCCGCATCCCAAACCGGAAAGCCCACCATACCGATGCCTACAACAGCCCTGGAATGATAGTGAGAAGAGGGCAACCTTTTACAGTCTCACTACAATTCAACAGAGCCTTACAAGCAGAACAAAACATTGTGTTCACTGTTACAACAGGTATGAACTTTATGGACCTTTGCAATGTGTAGGATGAGAAGCTGTAGATTCTCCTACGGACTTTTCAGGCAGACAGTAAACAAATGTTTTCTCTGTTTCTTCTCTGACTTCTCTGGATTAATATAATGAGTTTATTTATTTATTTGATTAGATTTTTATACCGCTCCTTCCAGTGATCAGGAGCAGTTTACATTTTAACATTTAACTCTGCAAGGACAACAGTTACATATAACATTTTTAGAACTATGTACATAGCAAAAGTAGCAGAGTTTATTGATTTTTATTCAGCTATGTTTTGCTTTTAGTTTGTTTGCCCTTTCTGTTTCCAGTATTGACTAATGCTATAAAATGCAGATATTTTATTCTTTCCTTGATATGTTAATTTAATTTCAGAATTCATATTCCACCTTTTCATAAGAGGGCGAAAAGTATAATAGGGTAAGAGAGAAAAGTGTGCAGTAAAAAACATAATGCAAATAAAAACAAGCATAAACTAATTAATATACAATAGAATATGCCCAGAGGAACGGGACTATTGCATATAAAGACCCATTAGGTTTCAATAAATCTGATGTATTTTTATACATTTTTTCTATTGTCCATTATGGATTGTTGGGCTATTTTATATATTAAGGATGTGCACAGAGCAACGTTTCGAGTGTGTTTTAAAGAAGGGAGTTTGGCCATTTTTTTAAATTTTTTGGATTTTGTTTTAATAAAATCTTTTCAGCTCTTTTAATAGTTTTTAACATGAAGAAATTGACCTGGGGGCCCCTTTTACTAAAGTGCAGTAGGTGGTGCAAAGCAGGTGCGATAACTAAAATTGACCGCACGCAACATCCCCAATTTTTCATGTATGCTTATGTTTCACTTTGTAGATTCTTTTGGGTCTCTTTTTTAAGAATAGATGATTAACACATTTGAGAAATAAATGCGTAAAGAGTGTCATTTTTAAAGGCTTTCTTGGGTGTAAATGTATTTTTACATGTATAAAGGGTTTTTAGAAATTTTCTCCAGGGTGTACACCTGTGCGAGTCTGGGTCAGGGCGAGAACACACGTATGATGTCAGTGTTGGCGTATCAGGCGATGGAGCTTGGTGGAACGTAGGTAGAGTGATGGTTTACGCACGTATATGTGCATGTATGGTCACCTGCTCTTCAGGTTCATTTTACTCACGATATCCACAGGATTTGTGCTAGTATTTTATAGAGTCATAGATATCGATGTGTCTTTATAAACTAGGCTATGGGTACCGAGTACCAGAATCTTTTTCATTGCCTGACAAAACTGACCATTGTCAAGCAGTAATGAGATACCCTAGGCTGCGCATATCGCAAACCCACGCGCACAGAGTGCATCCCATGAGAGAAGCAGTATCTTCAGCCAGTCCCCATGGCCCCCATGGGAGAAAGTAGAGGGGCCCGCACATAATTGCTCAGCCCATGCAAAAGGTGAGAGATGTGAACTGCAGAGGCTGAGTGGTTCAGACTGTGAAGTTAGAAAAGAATCTCGTTTTGCGTTGTGATTTGCATAGGTCAGCTTTGGTAGCTTCGATGTACCGCATCTCTGATATCTTTGAACATTTCATAGTACAAGAGAATGCATTTCTGTTTCCACTTCTGCAGTGCTGTAGTGTAGACCGAGTCCCACTTCCTGGGCTTCCAGTTCGGTTTTTGTCTATACCATTCCATTTCTGGTGTATGCACATTTATACAGCATTTGATAAGACTCAATCTCTATTTTGCATATGTGACCGTGGTGTGATTCAGTATCTGTGAAAGGATTTCTAACAGTTTGACTTGTTCTCTTTTCCCAACAAGTGGTGTGTTCTAAGGATTTGTGTAATATTTGCAATACTGCCGTCTCATGGACTTTGTAGTTGATAGCAGAAGGTGTGGCAGCTGAGAGGTCGGCTCCTCACTGGTCATCTACCCCTTAAGAATGGTCTTGAATTAGGCTATAAATAGAGACCTTTTTGCCTTTTCACACATAGGCAACTTTTTCTAAAATTACCCTTAAAGCAGTTCATTTTTCCTAGCAAAAAGGCTGACATATGGTGAGTTCTTTCATTAATATATGAGGACTATGGGTCAGTTTTAACAGGCAATGAAAAAGATGCCGATACTCAGTACCATTGAGTACCCCCTCCAAAAAAGCCCTGCTTTAAAGTTATTAGCTAGCAGAGAGTGGACATGCCAATCCTTTTAATTCAGGCAGAAAATTCCTAAATGAGGACCATCTTCCTGCTGGAGTTAAGCCTCCTGGTTTCCTTATTCACTGAGCGGCGCTCGAAAGGAAAGGAGGGTAGTATCACTGGCCAAAGCTATAGATTTCTTTCCATGACCTATAACGTTTTTTCTTTGGCTTTGCATATCCCTAATCCTCAATATATATTATCTTTGACTCGCCTCTTTCCTATAACAAGGAAAGAGGCGAGTCAAAGATAATATATATTGAGGATTAGGGATATGCAAAGCCAAAGAAAAAACGTTCAGCTAGTCTTTGTTTAACCAATTGTTGTGTTTTTGCACGTATTTGTCTTACTTGCCCATCTTCTACGTGTGCTACAGCTTCCCTCTGCATGCAAATCACACATTAATTTGTAGGCAAATATGCATACAAGTGATTTGCACTCACTTTTAATTTTAGGCATCCCAACAAATGCCCAAGGGAGCCCGAAATGTACATCCCCACTGGGGATATCATGAAAGTAACCTGCCCTGCTACCAGCAGAGAAAGAGAGGACGATCCCAGTTACACGAGAGGAAGGGATAGAGAGAGTCTAACGAACCCAGGGATAAACAGCAGGCGAGACATGGAGAAAGAAAGGAAGGAAATGCAAAAGAGGGGGATGAAGGAAAAGAGGCTGGAAGAGCCAGAAAAATAAGGAACTCGGAGGCGCTAATGGTTAGTGCAGGGTTTTCCATGCGCTAAGCACGCTGTGGTAACCGTTACCATGTGCTAAAAGTGTGGTTTCTGTAAACATCCCACGCTAACCGTGTACCATAGGTTTGGTCAGGGGCAGAGTGTGAGTGTTTGTTGCAAAGCATGACTAGCGTGGGTGCCTGCAGCACATGCTAATCACACATTTTGCAGTTAGCATGGGTGCCAAACCCACGCTAACTGCATGGGGACTTGCTGGGCACACGCCCATTCGTTAGCATGAGTTTGGCATCACCCCTGTGCTAAGGTCTGCGGGTTAACGTGGTAAACTACAGCATTTTAGTAGACATGCTCTTAGGTAAAGAAAGGAATCAAGGAAGTCAACAGAAAGTGAGGGAGCAGCAAGATCAAGGCACACCCAAATGATTCAGCTCAAAGAAAAGTTCAAACTATAAAACAAAGCATATTTAACAATCTAATTAAGAGATAATATTTCCTAGGTGGAGGATGTGGGAGCGGGAGGTGGAATGGACACAAACCAATGAAAAGAATCTAGTAAATCTCTGTGCTTTGGATTATGGCAAATGGATGGATTATGACAAGTTGGAATCAATGAAAATGACGATATACAAGAAAATACCCATGAAACAACATAGGCTGGATTCTAGGAGATGCATGTATACCTTCTTACACATTTTTCCCTTGTTTTTAAGGACCGGCTCCTTCTATCGCCAATAACAGAAAAGCCAGCTTCTCGTTGTCTGATTCTGGGAATGGCAAGGGTACCTGGCATGCTGTTCAATTATCCAACTCTGCTAATACCCTGAGGATCGTTATCTATAGCCCTGCCAATGCCGTCATTGGACGTTATGAACTGAGCATCGAGATTTCTAATGGAGAACACGTCTCTTCCCACAAGCTTGGGAATTTCATATTACTCTTTAACCCGTGGTCCCCAGGTATAAACTACTCCATGTTCTGGAATGCTTTTTAAAATGTTTTTATCTTACTAGGAATTGGGGGGTTATTTTTATGAATGGCTTGCAAATGTAAAAAAAACATTTTATAGGGTCAAGTAGGCACTTAAAAAATTGTTCTAGTGGATCCACGCATAAAAGTAGGCACTCAGAAAACAGCATCTACTTTCGTGCAATTTATATGGAGGCTTTCCTCCTAGTAGACAATGGGTGGAAACTATGCAGTGACTCCTACTGACTCACACACGCACACACAAAAGCACACTGGCCTCAGAGCAGGTGTAGCTTTGTGCAGGAGGGCTATTTTGCAAAGGCACAAAGACTCAACTGTTGCCTTTAGGAAGAGCAGTAAATGAAGTATATGCCCCTATGTGCCTTCCCTGCCTATGTACCCCATTGAGAAATTACCCTCCCTATTGCTAGTCAGGAAATCTGAATAATTCTGGAACATAGAAGAAAAGAGATGAACTAGGGTGGATGTCAATGACTGAATGAGACCTAATGATTATAAAGAAATTAACCATAATTAAACAAGTGGTATTTGGGTGTGATAATCTGATGCTTCTGTTACAGTAACTAACATTCCAGTAAGTGTGAATTTATTCATTGATTTGAAATATTTATATACCACAAAACTGATCAAAGACTATCTTATGTGACAAAAAAAACCCACCCATAATAATTAAAACATACAACATTATACTGTAATACACCCAATGGATAGACCTAAACCTACATTATTAACATAGTAGAAGTAACTGGGGGTAAACGCTAGTAAGCACAATGGTGTGACCAAACCACCTCTCTCTAAAAGTCATGGTATGACACCTATTGCAGATGCCTGGACAGTAGAGGCAATTATCATTCTTTGTGAGGCCTGTTTTTTTGCAAACTTCATGATGCATCGTTGAAATGACTGGTTATAGTAGAAATGATTATCATGATGCATTGTGGTAATATGTAGATTTCGGAATGTTGATTATCATCTCGGCACTGCACAAACCGCACTACTGAGACAGGTCCTTTAGCTGCCTTGCTTAGAGAGCTGACCTGCTTTTATGCAGTAGATATTGTGTGTCTGCTTGGCCATAAGTACTATAAATGCTGCATGCATAAGGTTACCAGATGTCCCCAATTTTCAGGGTTTGTCCCCAGTTTCTGTCCTGTGTCACTGGCTCTCACATATTCATTGACCTCCTATCCTCATGGGGACGGAGGTGCTGTGTCAGGGAGGTGGTAAACGATGCAGTGCTGGAGAGGCAGAACAGGGCAATTAAAAGCCCTCAGTGTAGCAGATGGCTTGTGGTTTTTGAGCGTATGTTTGCACTCAAGGACTGCTGTGTCCTGCCCCCTCTGACAGGAAGTTTGCTTTGGAAGGGGACAGGATGTGGAAGGCCTTGAGCGTGCGCATGTGCAAAGACTCCCTGGCACATTCACTGTTTTTTAGGTATAGAGCGCAGTCAGAAAGAGGGTGGAGGCACTGGCAGCAGATAAGGGGAGGGGGCAGGCCTAGCAAGAGGAAAGGAATATTGTGTGATTTATTTATAGTATAATTTTGTATGATAAGTTTTTTGTGATTTCATTTTTCTTTCCTAATTTGAAACTTAATTTCTTGTAAACCACTGCGATAAACTTGGTTTGAACAGTAGTCTAGAAAAGTTACTAAATAAATAGATGTTGAACACCACCAGGGAGGGTGTGGATAAGGAACTTAAAGGAAGAGGAAATGCGAGACACTTGGTGGGGGGGGGGGAGGGAAGTGAAGAGGAGATGTTAGACACAGGGAGAGGAGGGTAAGAAGGGAAGGAGGAATGCTGGCCATCTGGAAATGTACATAGGGAATGAAAGAGCAGATACCAGATATTGGGGAAAGGCTGTACATCTGAGGGTGAAGGAAAGGAAGATGCTGGACACATTGTGGGGAAGAGAAGCGGATGATGCTGTACATGGGGAATAGGGAAGGAAAGATACTGAACTGGTGGGGGAGGGGGTAGAAAAGGGAAGATGCTGGACTACAGGAGAGTGAAGAAGGGAACAGAAGAGGAAATGCTAGATATGGAGCTAGACCCTCCAAGAAATCAGGCGAGGCCCAGGTCATTTCACATTGTGAGGCCCCCACATTGTTTAAGAAGAGGGGTAAAAAATATCTATTAATGTGGGGTGGTTTTTTTTACAGCTGTGGACTTTATTCAATGATCACAATATATGGTAAAAAGTTCTAAATTTGACTCAAGTTGAGAAACGCAGCCAAAGGGTTAAAGTGGCAAACTACATAGCCATGGCTGAGGTAGGCCTCCCTGTGAAGTGAGTTCAGGCCAAATGGCCCTTCTTCTCCTCTCCCCCCCCCCCCCCAATGGCATTCATGGATCAGGGGAAAAGGAAGAGACGTGAATATGCTGGACTACAGCAGAGATGGGGAAGATAAAGGGAACAGGGAGACAGGAAAAGAGGGGATAATGGATATGGGACATGAGAGGAGATAGAGAGGAGGAGGAGGCGTTAGTGTGAGACTGGAGAAAAAGATTTAGAGATGGAAAATGGGAAGAATGGTGTGGAAGATGGAAATCTGTAGGTAGATGTAATAAAGAAAATATGGAGACTGAGAACCGAATGATGAGAAGGAATGCATAGAGAAGCAGAGAAATAAATGGAAGAAAACTGAAAGTAAAAGATTAATGACAGAGATGGATGTAGGAGAGGAAGTGAAGATAGGATAGAAAAAGGAAATAGCAAACGGAAAGCAGACCATGTGAATATACCACTGTTTCTAGTTCTCTGGTGGATTGTCTCCTTAAAGCAGGGGTTATCAAGCCAATTCTCAGGATATTTTATTTATTTATTTTTTAATTTAAATTGTATTAAATTTCCAATATTAATCCAAAATCTCTAAATAAGAAGACACAATACAAAAGGAAAAAAATTCAAAGCATAGGAAATCTTACAAAATTTTTTAGACCACAATAAGTAAAAACCCCAATAAGGTCCCAAACAGGAAATAGAAAAAGGAAAAAAGAGATGGGAGCCCCCCCCCCCTCGAATAAGGAGAACCCCTCTACCATCTTAGGAGCACAGAATATCAATTGTGGCAGCCGGTAGAGGAATCAAGCCTTCCCCTCACCCTCCTTCCCCTGAAGAAATTGAACCAATTGCAGGGGGTCAAAAAAAAGAAATTGCGTAGATTGATACAGAACCAAACATTTACATGGATACTTTAATCTAAATTGAGCACCCAGGGCAGTAGATCTTTGGCGTAAAGCCAAAAACTCTTTCCGCCTTTTCTGGGTATCCCTAGACAGATCAGGAACTATCATAATTTTTGACCCCATGAATTGGGAAACAGACGTTTTATGGAAATACAATCTAAGTACAGAGTTGCGATTGGATTCAAAAGCAAAACAGACCAACAATGTAGCTCGGCTAGTGACCACCTCCAGGGAACTCTCTAAAAATTCCAATAGTTCCAACTGGGCAGGCCCGAGTGCACCTTCAGAGCCCATTTCTGCACCGGCCTCAGAGGAAATTGCAACATACTGGACTCTAGCTCTAGGAGGTAAATTTTCTGCAGGTAGCAGGAGGACCTCAGTAAAGTACTTACGAACCAAAGCCAATGGTTCCATCAGAGGAGATCTTGGAAAGTTCAAAAACCTCAAGTTATTCTTCCGAAGCTGATTATCAAGCGTCTTAATGATACCAAACACTCCCTGGACTGGGTCACACCCAAAGTTTGTAGATCTTCCACTTTGGCCTCTAGCCTAGCCATTTTATCAGCCTGATCCACCACCTTTGTCTCCATCGCTGAACACCAAACTTTTACACCATTTAATTTCTGGGAAATATCACCCACCACAGGTATCAGGGCTCTCTGAAGTGTTGAGATGGCTTCCCATAAGCTATCCAAAGTTACTTTTGCCGGTTTTTTCTTCCGCAAACCACTCGGACCTCCGAGGCCACTGGGAAGCAGTTCTTCACCTGCTCCACTCCAGGGCTAGCTCCAAGAGAGGTAGTGACATTCCTGCCCTCCATTGAAGCTGCTGAATCGCTCGGGCCAAGGTTAGAGGAGGCGCCCCCTGCTGCTGCTCTGTCCTCCTGGCCCGGAGGAGCTCCTGAACTCAGCTCCTCCTCCTCACTTCTTCCAGACTGCGGCAGCAACATCTGAATGGGGCTCAGATCCACCCCGTTACTGCTCAGATCCACCGATACCATCGACCGACCTGCTGAAGCCATATCCACCGTATTAGGTGAGCAGAAGGGCACAATGGACGCCTGAGTCAAACCACTAGTTGGGGTAGAGGAATTGGGGGGCTTCGATGTCTGCTGCTTCCTCTTTTTCCCCATTGGCTCGAGTCTATAATTGTGTCCTCTCCAGAGACCTAACCTCGGCATCTTACTCCACCACCATCTTGGGACCGTCCTTTATTTATTTATTTAACAATTGTTCTATACCCCCTTATCATATAATCAAGGCAGTTTACTTTGAAACTTTAACTGTTACAGAACTTGCATGTAAAAACAATAAAACTTGAACAATAGCAACAATTTTCTTTGGGATGTTGAAGTTCTTCCAATGGTTAGTAGTGATAGGACTTGCATTGCTGGATGGGGTGTCCATGATACAGGTGTCTTTATATGGTGTTGTTTGAGGGGGATTGTTCTTGGATATGAGGAAGTCAACAAAGATTTGAGGGTGTATATTGTCTTTATCCTTCAAGATTGGGTCTTTCATGAGAGTGCGAATGATGTTGAAGAGCTCCTTGGGTTTGTTGCAGGCTTTTAGAATGAGATTTGAGTGATATTGTTGTTTGTGTTTGTTGATTAGAGTATTGTATTCTTGTTGCATTGTTTGGTATTGCTTTAATGTTGTTTTTAGATTTGTCATGTCTCCAACGATGTTCATGTTGATGTAGTTTCCTTTTGGATTCTCTTATTGTAGTGGAGTACCATGGTGCTGATCTTGGCCTGTTTTTGTTGTGATGTGCACTTTCTCGAATTGGGATTTTTGATGTGAAACTGATGATGGTGTTCCAGAGGTTGACACCATCATCTAGATCAGTATAGTCCTGGGGTAAGAATTGTAGAGTGTCTCTGAGGAATTGTTCTTTGTTGAATATTTTGAAGCGTCTGATGAGAGTATCTGTTCTCTGTGATTTCTGTTGATTGTTAAGATGGAGTTTGAAGAGTATGGCATGGTGATCTGACCAGGGTATGGGTGTGATTTTGGTTAATGTTATCTGGCCAAGGTCTAGTATGCTTGCTGGGGTGAATATGAGATCTGGGGTGGAGTCAGAGCAATAGGAAGGACTTGTGAGAATTTGTTTAAGATGAATGGACTCCATTGCTTTGTGAAAAGCTGTTTCCTCATTGGTGGATGCAGATGTGAGGTTCAGGTCTCCTAGTACTATAAGAGATTTGTGAGGGGAGTTAGCTGAGTATATCGAATCCAGAATGTTGGATGGGTCCTTTGTAAGGGTGTTGGGGGCTCTTTAGATCAGGCAGATGGATAGGTATTTATTTTTGGTGCTGATGATGTCACAGCATTAAGGGCTTATGGATCTGTATGTCTTAAGCTTCAAATCCGTTCGGGCGAGGGTAAGTGCTCCACCACCTCATTTGTGATTATGGGGGCAATTGTATGCCATGAATGTGGGGGGTGTTACTTGATTCAGGAAGACTTGGTCGGAACTCTTTAGCCATGATTGTGTAATGCATAGGATGTCAATGTTGTCTTGTATGTGATTGATGATGGTGTTTGTTTTGTTACGTATGGATCTTGCATTTAATAGGCCTATAGTTATGTGGGAGGTATGTGTGGGTTTTGAGTTAGGTGTGGATGTAAGTGAGGAGGGCTGTATTTGAATATATCTGGTAGGTCTTCTGTTGGGGTGTTTGTAGGGAGCATGCTTGTAGTTGATCAGATATGGTGGGGAATGAAGTGTTATATAGGTAGGTGCAGCTTGGAGGACTGTAATGAAGGTAGTGTAGTAGCATGTAGCACTTGTTAGTTGAGAGCAAAGGACAAGAACTAAGATAATAACATATATCTGGTGGAGGTACATATGCTTATAGTTTCAAGGCTTGTTCAGGGATTTGTGAGTCCTGTGTATGAGGAAAGTATGTTGAGGTAGAGGTTCTGTGATGGTGTATGCCAAGTGAGGTAAGGTACTCACCGTTTGTGAGCCTCTTAAATGGTCAGTCACTTGTGAATTAGAGGTGAAGTGGCGGAGATGGAGCTGTGAATAGCGACGTGATGAGGTTGTTAGAGCCCTTTCGTACTCTGGATCGGTGGGAGGATTGGTTTGTCACCCCTTATAGAATATTGTCCATACGATGTAGTCCTTTTGTTGAGCGTTACAATCACCGCCTTAGGTCCCCACCTAAGGTCCCCGCCAAAGTGCCCTCTGGTGAGGCCCTCAGGTGCGAGACCACCAGGCGTGGGCATGCCTGATGGCGCTCAGTTTTTGTGCAGTCCAGGAAAGCCCCTGATTGGGCTGGAGGCAGTGAGGTGGGCGGAGTAGATGTTCCTGCTGCTGTACTCTAACCCGATCAGGGGAGCAGCAAGGTGGTAAAGCAGCTTGTTTCTCGGCTGATGGTGCTTGGTTTTTGTGCAGTCCAGGAGAGCCCCTGATTGGGCTGGAGGCAGTGAGCTGGGCAGAGTAGATGTTTCCGCTGCTGTGCTCTAACCCGATCAGGGGAGCAGCAAGGTGGTGAAACCTACCTCAGCCAAGGGTTCTGGAATTTACTGCTAACCCCTTGGATCCTGTGAGGCACATTTCACAATGGGATGTCCAAGGGCAATCTGGGACGTCCACACGTGCAAGTTCAGGCATGATTTCAGAATAGTAGCTTATGCAATATGGACGTCTATCAGGACAGCATTTCAGAACCAAGAGGTCTAATAGCATAATGGATAAAATAGTGGCTTAGGTGCAGGGTGGCCAGCATTCATATTCCAGTGTGGGCCTTTGCGATCTAAGGCTAGTCACTTAATTTTCCATCTTCTCTACACTCTCTGGAGGTTTTAAGGTGAAAACAAACACTTTCCTCATGCCTATTCTTGACTGGAGCAGGTATAAACATGGATGTGCCAGTAGATGTCTCCAACATTTCTGAGATTGAATGGGGATGTGTAAGTCCATTGGTCCTCCCCAGACATGTCCCTGCCACACCCCCTCACCTTCTTGTATGTCCCTGCACTGGAGACATCTGTGAACATCACTTGTGGAATGGTTACGGAGATATTTCTGTGATTTCAACATCCACATGCACGTCTTCAGACATCCAAACCATGACTAAACCTTTTAAAATGACCCTCTGTGCGAGATACTTCATCTATAACATTAAGGTTGTTCCCTGCCATTTATGTGTTTGAAAATAAAGGTAAAATTTATCCACTCAATGGCTGAACTTTACTGCTGAATTTGAATACCACTCTTGGCACCCCCAAGCCATGCCTCATTTTTAATACTGATAATAGTAATTTAAGGGTCTCTTTTACTAAGTGCCCCTAACTGGTATTAGTAAAATTCCATCTGGAGTTTCTCAGTGTTCTCTGTTACATGGATTGTGTTCTGTTACTTGGAATAGTAGATTGAATTTTGACAGTACGTCTGCTTTTTGGCTTTCAGCTGATGATGTCTATATGGGAAATGAAGATGAAAGGTATGAGTATGTTTTGAATGACAACGGAATCTTGTATATGGGAACTGTGAAGAACATGCAGCAGTTTGGATGGAACTATGGCCAGGTAACTGGGGAGAAAAGATATTCTTATAATCCTGGACTAGAGTTGTTGAGAGAATTCCTGGACCATTCAAAAAATGATAAGCAATACATTTTATTTTTTTAAACCTGCTTTGATTGCTACCATAGCTCTCTTTAGATGGTTCTTAGAGACAAAACCCTGGTATTAACCCAGGCACCCGGTCTTACCATCCCACTCCAGACTAACATAAGGAAGCCCATAGTACCTAACACCCGAGGATGTCTGCAGACATGACACCAGGTGAGGATGTGCACAGAAAATCTAGATTCATTTTCAGATTGTTGCCTTTTTTCTTGATTTTGCTTTTTTTAAAATATATTTATTGAATTTTCGTTTTGAACATCCAAGTATATCATTTGTCAAGAAAGAAACGTAAACTGGAATCATAATATAAACAGACAAATTCAAGCAGAAAAAACTCCCACACTGTTCAGTTCCATAAGCCCACAAAATCAAGAAGGGGGAGTAATCAGAAATAAAACAAAATAAAAAAAAAACATCCCAAATAGGAAAAAGCAGAAAGTAAATGGCCCCTGAGATCTGTTACAGATACCAAATTAGAGTGTCTAAATTTCAAAACTTGGGCAGAGGAAACATGCCTAGCATTTATGGAAGCAGACAATTCAGACAGTTAGAAGAAAACATAACTAACAGAATTAGACTTCATTAGGCATTTACATGGGAACTTTAAAAAGAAAAGCGCAACCAACTGCTGCACCAACCCTCCCCCCCCTTCAGATTCTCTCCGATGCATCTGAGTGTCAAGGGCCAAATCCAAGAAAACCCTCAAATGGCCCCCAAGGAAAGCTTGGCATTTCTGAAAGAAAGCTTGAGTAGTCTCTCTTGATCTGGTCAAAGGTCAGTAATCCGTGTAAATGCTTTTAGAATACTGGGCCCTAAGAGAATTTCAGTAACATATCTCCTAAACATCTGACAAGCTGACAGTTGGAGACTTTGGAAATTTAATGAACCTTAAATTAGAGGCCCTGGAAGCATTTCCCAAAGCCTCCAGTTTAAACTCAGGCAAATCCTTTACAACAACAATAGAAGAGTCCCAAAGCAAATTAGTTTTTGTAGTATGCTCAGAGACAGAAGCCTTAAATCCCTCTATCGCTGTTTTCTGCAAGGAAATATCCACAGCTCGCTCTGGAATGTTCTTCTGTAGATGTCGAGTTTGACTAGACACCACAGCAGTAACATTAACAATGGCGTCCTAAATAGTTTCTAAGATGAATTTCTCTGGTCTTACCAGAGTCGCCAACACCAGAGATACTTGCAAAAGGGAAATAGGCACTGCAGAGGGAGCAGCTGAAGATTCACCTTCCAATGAGCTTGCTTCACCCCCACTCCAACAAATTCCTAGACCGAGCACTGGAGAATCCAGTGACTGAAGATCTCCAGCAGAACCAGCAGCCGCACTCCCTCAAAGAGAGGAATCTCCCAATCCGGCTTCTGGTAGGCGACTTCCCGAGCATATCTGCTGCTGTACCGCTGAGCCAGGAAGAGGAGGGGGGAAGTGCTCCTCCGGAGACAGAGTGTAATCTGCCTCGGAGGAGAATGCTGGGTCACCTGACCTCAGTGTTGACACAGACAGAGCAGCTCCAGAGCTTGTTGCAACAGGTTGCCCTTGAAGATAGCGATCCATTGGACCTTTAGGAAGCTGCAGTGGGGCATTTGAGGGCTACTTCCCCACTTTAGCTTTTTGCTTTCCCATGCAGACAACAAGCAGCAGCTCGCTCAGGCAACCATCTTGCCATGCCCCCCCCCCCCCCAACCCCTTTTTCTTGATTTTGGACCATTGACTGCGGTTCACTTCATATATGTATGCTAATTACAGTTTTTAGTATGTGTTAGAACTTTTAGAAGATAATTTTATAGAAGGCTGCCTAAGCAGGAAGGACAAGTAGACACCTATTTTGGGGCTGTTTTATAAAAACAACATAGACACCCTATGGGGCCCTTTTACTGAAGGGTGCTATAGTTTTGCACCTAATCTACTGACAGAGCTCAAAACTAAAGAGTATTAGGTGCAACGCCACTGCATTAAGTGCTGGGGCTGTGGATATCATTCTCCCAGCAGTTAATGTGGTGCATCCTATTCTAACACGGCCTAAAATTAGCACAGGTCCCCCTGAGCAGGTGGCAGTAAGTGCACTCACACTAATGCACACCCTGCAGTTAGCGTGGTATATACTGATAGCAAGGCATTCACCATGCCCACTCTCTACCTCTACCCCAATGCTCAAAGCACAATTAACACATAAAACTGAACCATGCTAACTGTGCTGATTCCGTGCTAACAGTTACTGCGAGTCACAGCAAGCGATTAGCGCATGCTGTAACCCATACTAACTGCTTAGCATCCCTTATTAAAAGGCGTCCTCTATGTCTTTATAAAATAGCCTCACAAATCCTATTAACTTTGTGGGGATCTCCTGCGGGCAGACAGGAAAGGTCTTTGCCACGATCGTAGCTTCTCTTCTTCTTCTGACTGCAGGGGATGGGATCCCCGCAAGCAGCCTGCTGGCTGCCACTTGGATTTTTGGTGGGGCCAGGGACCATTTGACCCTTCCCTTTCAGACTCCTACGCATGACATACTAATGAGCAATCAGTTCATTGTATTCCACATTAAGGTTCAAACACATGAATTTAGCAGATAAGGTTTGTATGAGTAAGTTTAGCTGTGGAATCAGTTTACTGAGCTATAGCCATAGTTCCTATGGCTTCACTGCCCTGAGTGAGCCTGATTGCAGTAGCTAAGCAGGGTTGGGCCTGGCTAGTACTTGAATGGGAGACCACCTTGAAACATCAGGTGCTCTAGACTTACTGTGCAGAAGAAAGGCATGGCAATCTGTTTCTGGTTACACCTTGCCAAGAAAGCCCAGGGGAGGCTGGGTTGCCAGGAATGAGCATTGATGGTGGTTTCTTGTTCTCTTTCTTTGTAAGGTTAGTCAGATGGGTGCGCCATTGGGAATGTGGCATATTTGGTATGGCAAAATGAAGCTGCAGCCAAAATTCTGAAGAGGTAGTTCTCCAAAAACTGGCAAGGTGCCTCTGACTTAACCCTCTATAATGAATATGTTAGATGCAAAGGAAAGGTTGGTACTTTCCCTGAAAGCTAATGTGTGGGTTTATTTCCAGGAAGGTCTGGAATCCCCAGTGCCCTTACATACCTGTTCCATGTGATCCGAGGCTATAATAGCATGGAACCGCATGTGGATGCATTCTAAAGTGCATTCCGGTACCGTGGACTTAGTGATTGGAGTTTCATCAAAGATAGAATTGCCTATTTTTCATAAGCCAAGCACAACATGCCTGTCATGTGGCTGATTCTATATAGTCACGCAGAGAGTTACACATGTGAAATGCAAGTAAGTCCTTATACTAATGGACTATACACGTGAATGGGAACTCACACACACGTGCTTTAGGCAGTTGCTATCCAGTCCCATCGTGTGCACTTTCAGGTGGGGTGTGCATGAGGGCAGAACAAACGTGGACCCATAATCTATGCGCAGAAGTTGTAGAATACTATGACTTATGCATGCCACTGTTGCAGAGCAGACATAACCAGAATGCCTAACCTAAGGCACATCTAGTCTATAGAATAGGTCCCAAATGCGCGCGCACCAATGGGCTTTGCCTGCATGTGACATTATAGAATTACCCTACACCCACATAACTTTTTTGAAGGGGCTTGTTTACCAAACATTATTGAAGTTAACGTGCATTAAATGCTACTGTGCTCATGGAAATAAAAGAACTGTGGGCATTTGATGTGCGTTAATTTTATTGTGTGTAAAAAACTTTAGTAAACATGCTTTTAAGAGTGTGGTGAAATGAAGCACGTTTTTAAGCTACTAAAAATCCATATTGATCAGTTAATTTTGTAACTGCACATGCACCTACTATTCTCTATGCCCAAAATTTAGAAAGTGAAAATACGCATATAGTTTCACTTACGTTTATCCCTACTATTTCGCACGCGCAATCTTTCTGGGTTTAAATACACTGATGCTCTCAAAATTTTGAAAATCTGCACATAGGTGCAAACATTCCACCCAGCTCCACCCTCAGGAAGATCTCATTGAACCACGGGGACGCTTACCCATATATAAAGGATAAATATGAAGGGAGCTCAATACACTCCTGGTGGGATCACTGAAGGATGTATTTATTAGATCTTTGGAGACAGGAGAAGTTGCATGGGATTGGAAGAGGGCAGCTGTGGTAGCAGAGAAGATGTGGGAAGCTACAGGCTGGTTTGCCTTATCTTGGTACTGGGAAAAGTGCCGTTCAATCACTTTAGAGCCCATATGAAGGTTGTTCTGTTCATTTACGTCTATGGAGCACCAAGTCCAAGGCCTTATCGAAATCTAAGTATGTCACATTTAGTGCTATCCCCCATCTCAAACAGAAGAACTTTATCAGACTGCATCCAACAAGACCTACCTCTTGTAAAGCCATGCGGCCTTGGATCCTGCAATCCAATGGATTCCAAAAGCTGCACTATCCTCTGTTTCAGCAGTGATTCCCTTAATGTACTCTTACCACTGAGGTCAGAATAACTGAACTGTATTTCCCAGACACCTTCCCATCTCTAATCCACTGGGACCACTCCAGACCCTAAGGAAACATTGAAAAGGTCAGGTAGTGAGGCTGCCCGAACTCCCCTTGGATGTATCCCATTCAGCCTCATTGCTTTGCCTCCTTTTAGTTTGGTTACCTCCTCACTGATACAATCTTCGGGAAATTGTTTGAGGGATAAGCTATTCCCATTCCTGTTCCTTTCCTTTTTCTATGGTGCTACACCTGGCCTTTTTCAGTGAACTTCAAAGAGAACTATTTGTTAAGCATTTCTGCTTTTTCTCGATCAGTCCCTACAGTTGTAGAAAACATTACTGGCACTCTTGCAGTACAACCCCTTAATGTCCAATATCGCCTAAAAAGAAGTGGCCAGTGAAATGGCTTCGGAACAGATAAGCACACATATTTGACATATAAAAAAATCTAATAAAACAAGGCCAATTAAAAAAGGAAATAGTGTAAAAACTGGGACATTGCCAGGACATAATTACTCTAGCAGGAAAATCCCCCAAAAACCAAGAAGACCCAAGTAATATTACAAGAAAGCAAAAGCCCTCCAGTAACAAGGCAGCCAAAAGAATTTTACTGCAGCGCTTTCTGTTGTTTCCATCTTCACGGGAAGTTTCTAAGAATCCTGAAGCAGAGCTCCGGATGATCGGACTCGAAATGTGCCACGTCGTAGCATATGGGGCTTCCTCTTTTTCATCAGAGCTGCGCTCTTTGAGATAAGTACATTGGTTAATGTTATGAATTCATTATTGAAAAATGAAAAAAAAAGATTTTTTTTTCCGACTTCAATAAAAACAATTAAAAGGTAGCTTTAGAGTTAATGAGTGGATGTTGTTCCCCTCTTTAACAGCTCCAACGTTCTTACATTTTTGCATATTCTTTTGACTGCCTTGTTACTGCAGGGCTTTTGCTTTCTTAGGACATAATTATTGGCATCCTTATAAGCAATTCAAATTAGTTGGAACAGAAGAACCACATTCCTACTGCAGTAAAATTAGATGTACCTGTGATTGAATTTACCAATGAATGATGGCTGTAATGTTTAAAATGGCCTCATTCACTCCCTGTTCCATTTTGATAATGGTGAAGACAAGAGAGCTGCCTAAGACCATCAGAAAAGCCAATATCACAAAACATCAAACTTCAAAGGGGTACATGGTTATCTCCAAAGACATTGGGATTCCTGAATCTACAGTTTGCAATGTTATTAAGATGTTTTCTACTCATGGAACTGTCAAGAATCTCCCAGGATGTGGTGGGAAGAGGAAAATTAATCCAAGACATCTTCAAAGGTTAGTGTGAACTGTTGGAAAAACACCACGTACAACATCCAAAGAACTTAAGGCTGACCTGGAGAAATCTAGAGTGGTGATTTCAACCCGCACCATACGACACACACTAAACAAAAAATGACTTAATGGATGAAGGCCAAGGAGGATCCCGCTGCTCAAAGACAGACATAAGATGGCACGCCTGATCTTTGCCCAAAACCATCTGGAGAAACCACAATCTTTCGGGGAAAATTTTCTGTGGACAAATGAAACCAAACAAGCTCTTTGGCAATGCAGACTAGTGATATATTTACAGGCCAAGAAATTAAGCTTATAAGGAAAAAACACCCTTCCTATAGTTAAATATGGTGGAGGTTTCATAATGTTGTGGGACTGTATTAAAGGAATCATGAAGTCTGAGGACTACCAAGATATTTTGGAGCGAAATGTGATATCTAGTGTCAGAAAGCTATGACTGGATTGAAGGTCATGGGTTCTCCAGTAGCGCAATGACCTAAAACATACATCCAAAAGTACAAAACAATGGACATACTGTAAAGGAAGAATTGGACTGTTTTAAACTGGCCAGCAAAGAGTCCAGATCTCAATCCAATCGAGGACCTTTGGAAAGAGCTGAAATCTGCCATTGATAAAAGGAATCCTGGAAACATTCATGAGCTGAAACAAATTGCAGTAGAAGAGTGGGAGGAACTACCAGCAGACAAATATGAAACTTATAGAAGGCTACGAGAAACATTTGGAGGCTGTCATCACTGCCAAAGGTTGTGGAATCACATATTAGTGAAGGGTGCCATTAATCTTGTCCAGGCCACATATTGTTTTCTCAGAAATTACTACATCTAAGTTGCACAGACATCTTTTTTTTGTTGTACACCTTTGAAGATACTATTAAAAGATTATAATGGCATACAGTTAGAATATTTCCAATCATTTCTCAAGATATTGTACACAACATACGTAAAATGCAAGGGTGCCAATAACGTTGACCACAACTGTATATATACGTCCCCTTCATCTTTGAATCTCAAAATGGCATATTGGCATATCCTGCTGTTAATAACATTTCTTCTCCTCTGAGCTCAGAAAGCTCCTTAGTAATGAGCCACTTCCGTTCTATTCAGGGGACATTAAAATGCTGAGGATAAAAATGGAGAAATTTCCAAATTATCTATATTGGGACAAAGTCTGTAGTTCCTATTTACCTGTGGACTTTGCACCAAATTTCAAGAAAGTGGGTGTGTGTACTTCCACTTTGAAACTTGGCACAGATGTAAAATACTCGGACATTTGCCCCCATTTTCTGAATGAGTGCTTTTTCATAAAAAAATTATGGGCCACGTTTACTAAAGCGTGGAACGTTTTTGTGCTTGCCACGTGCTAAGAGCAGAAATTAGAGAGCAGTAACTGCAAAAACTGTGTGTTAACTGCTGGAGGGGGTTCCAGGAATGTCCCCCTGCGGTTACTGCATTGAAAGGTACCTCACCAGACTATAACTTCATTGGCAATTAACACAAGTGCATTTAATGCCACTCATTGAGGTGAGATTAAGTGCACCCATGCTAAGTGCAATACTGACAATTAGCATGCAGTAATTACCCCCCAAACTAATTGCAATCTGGAGTCAATGCCCACTCTCTGCCCTTAACTTGCCCTTCCCCCACTGTCATGCGCTAAGCAGATAGTGTAGGATTTTTATCTCGCTGACTGTGTTCGTGCAAAAGCTGTTATCGCAGTCCCACACTAAATGCACGCTAACCATCCGCGCATTTCAGTCACTATACCTCAATGAGTGTAGTGTAGAAAATGAAATCTGCATGCATTGCTTTCTTACCGGAGTGAAATGTGATTCTGGGAACATCTTTTAGCATGCATGGAGATGGTTGGCCACATTAAAAATGGTCAAGTAAACCATCTTGAAGTTTGTCCGACGCACGTTGGCCCAGAAGATTTTCTGAAAAATCTAAAATCTAAATGTTGAACTCAGAATTAATTGAGGATTGTTGCAATAGTCCATGAATTAGGATAAAGTGAGGCTCAATCCAGCCCTGAATCTGCGAAACATGGACAAGACACTCCGACTTGTAACTTGGGACCCTCAAAGCATGATCATTTAGAGAGCAATTCTAAAAGGCATTTCGGCAAGTAAAGTGGTATTTTATGTAGAGAAATCACCTCATATAAAAGTGTCTTCACTATAGGGGTAATTTGATAAACTCATTTTCATACATATGTAGCTAGCAACGCACCTATATGGCCTCATGAAATACTGAATGGCATTAACAGTGTGTACATTGGAATGAAAGGGCGTACTTTGCCAGCTGGTGGCATGGTAGGAGCGGAACACATGCAGAATTTGCAAGTATGCAGGTTGATTATAAAATACCTTAATTTACATGTAGACTTGTATATTTTTTATGTGCGTCACTTCCATATGCTTTAGAGCTCTAAATATCTGCTTCTACTTTTAAGATATGATCCCTGACACTTCCTCTAGTATTTTCTAAAGACAAATAGGCAACTAGGTGCCCTTATAAAATAGGCCCTTGCTGGCCCTCTTATTCCGGGCTCCCTGCTATAAAAGTACTTCTATATATGCATAAATGTTTTATATGTGCTTACGTTTATGTGATCTGATTAGAGGCATTCCCAGAGACAGGATAGAGAAGGGATCGGTGTTTACATGCATGATTTTTTTTTAATGAAATATTTATAAACAAAAACGACAAGAGCCAACTTCTTGCACAGAAACAAAAGCAAAGTTACAACATAAAGCAGATCAAATAAAGAAGACCGGCCTCGTCCCCAACCAACCGCCCTTATAAAACCCATATCAAGAACTGGAGGGGATCCCAATGGGAAATAGGAGGAAGTCAGTTCAATAAGGCAAACCCAGATTAGAAAAGGGGAGGGCAACCAATCTAAATTATCCAGAAGCGGTCCCTGCTTCACCTGTCACATCCGGGTAGAAGGCTGTGAAGCAAATGTTTTCCAGGAAACCATCTTATGGATATTCTTTAAGATAAGCACATCTGCAGGCAAAATAAACCAGGGGCCTGATACTGAGTTGTGACGGCTGTGCACCTCTAAGGCGCATAGCCATCATCGCTGAACTTTAACCCCAGATATTCAATCCAGGGCCATATCCGGCCATCGGAATTGAATATCTGGGTCTGCCGCAACATGCCGCATGGTTCAGAAGCTAACCGGGCAGCGACAATATTGAGCCGCTACCTGGTTAACTACCATGGGTAAAGATAGTCAAGGTTTTCACATGCCTGTCTTTACCCGCAGGAGTCGCTAGCCAGGCAGTGGTTCAATATCGCCGCTGCCTGGTCAGCAAAGGGTTCCACCTGCACTGCACCCTGGAACGCCCACGGTACGCCCTGATTCTAAACGGATAGCATCAGGGGGTGTAGCATCAGAATCAGTGGATATTCACGGGCACTAACCATATCAGTGCCAATCAATATTCCTCTATAGTGGCATTTACATAGTTTCAGGTTTTTAATGAATATCGGGCCCCAGGAAGTTTCTACGCAGTATATAGCAGGTGTAAATGTTTCCAGAGGTTGATGTCAAAGCAAATGTATGTGCCCGCTTTCTCTTACAAAATTAGTGTCATTTCTGGTCATTCCTGCAGCACGGGTTAGGTGGCCTGTAATAACATGATTCTCTTATTTATCATATAGAAATGACAAGATCCAAAATCATTCCACTGAAGAAATTATGCTGAGTCAGAATTGCTAAAATATCGAAGCGCTGTGTAATTATGAGTTCTATAATAATAGCTTAGTACTTGAATGCCAAGAATTTGACTGCTGACAAGCTAATTTACCCTCTTTTTGTGCCTGTTGCCATCTGCCCAATATGAGAGTAATTTTATTAGAGGGCTCCTAGGCTGCCAAGGTGCATAAGCTTATATGTACAACCTATTTTATAAAGACAGGGCTGGTCCCAGAGTCGGTTCAAGGTGTTGGCACCCTAGACAAACCTTTAGCCTTATGCCCCCTCCCCCTCCCCGGCTGTCAGATCTATTGTTAAGCTTTGAATGCCTTGCTCTTTGCCTCCCCCCCCCCCAGTAGCTGCCACCACAGGTGATCCCCTAATTTGCCTAATGCTTGGGCCAGCCCTGTTTAAAGGTAACATACACACCTGTATACCTCTATAAAATCGACTCCTCAAAGCTGCCACACAAAGTCACACCTGCTCTGAAGCAAGATTAACTTTGAGCCTGTGCTGACTAGAATTTGTGCTTATGTGTGGATTTTATAACACATGGCGTAAATGCCCGCACCTAGGTTTTTCAAGAACATGCATATAGTATTTTAGAATCTGCGCTTGCAAATGTGCACACTGTTCATGCTCCTCGCATGTCCAGGCCCACAGTGAAAGTTCACGCGATCGGCCCAACGCAAATGCTTACAGAATAGCCGCTGGATAAAGTATGCACTTAAAGGCCCAGCCAAACATGTAAATCCCTGGAAATAGATGATTTACATGCGTTGATGGCTCCTTATACAACGACCTCCTATATGCACATATACTTCATCTTATGCATAAGACAAAGGAGAAAACAGGAATATGGTCCAGTTCACCAAGGTTTTTCTTCTCTATTTCTCTGGGAATTAAAATTTAGGGCATCTTACCCATGAAACTCTTGCCTGTGGGATAACTGGATATCAGAACTAATTGCTTTATCTGGTTTTATTTACAGTTTGAACCAGATGTTTTGGACATCTGCCTTGATATTCTGGATCACAGTCTGGAATACACCCAGGACCCGGTAGCTGACTGTTCCAAGAGGGGCGATCCTGCGTACTTGGGCAGGGTGATTAGTGCGATGGTGAGGAATTCTAGATCACTATTAGAACCCCAGCTAAAATCAACATATTATCCCCTTTATAGTAGTCTTAAATAATTGACAACATGTTAAAAATATCAAATTAGTTAGATCGTCTAGCTCCACGCCCTTTTCCCAGCACTGGCATGGAAGAGATCCTTAGAGGATGTTCATTGAAAGGAACACAGCGCCCCCAGATTCTACTACAGATGTATAATGCTAAACAGCCCGTGACCCATCTAATGCCCACATGCTTGTGCAGTCCCATTTTGAATCCACTTATACCTCTATAGCATGCAATGAGATCTTCGAAAGTTACCAGATTGTTTCATTAGATGCCTTTTCATTTCTGTTGTGAGAGATGATGTCTTTTCTACACCTTAGATGATTTCATATTAGCTCCACAATGAGCTATACTAATTTAAAATCCCCAAAGGTAAGCATGAAATTTAAACCAGAGGGTTGCATATTCCCAATTGTATCTGTTGTTTGGTGAGGGAAAGTCGTCTTTCTCTCTCCTGACAAGCCTTCCCCAATCCCTCACAGTCCCGCCTGTCCCGGCCCATGTGGGGGTACGAACAGTGAATACTTTTAGCCACATGAAAAAAATGAGAATTTTCAGAAGACTAATGATGTGGGCAAGTCACTATTTTTTTATATGCAAGAATAGGTTTGAGAATTGCTCTCACTCAGAAAGGACCTTACAGTGAAGGGCCAGATGGTGAAGGAAGAGTAGATGGATGCAAAAACTTGAAATTCACATGTCATATATAAGTCAGTACTTTTTTAACATTCTTCTGCTCTTCTATTACCATTGGAGGCACTTATTAGGGATGTGCATTCATTTGCAAAGACATGGGAAATATCAAAGACATTTCTCATGTTGTTTCATATCATTTTAATCTAAAAATGACTTAAAAATAAAACAAACTTCTGCTTTTTCCCAGTGTTGTTATTGGAATGAACAATCTATGGGTTGAAAGGCAGTTGCTGTCCAGGAAAAGCTATTATGTCTGTAGGTGTCCTAAGGAGGGGGCTGCTAGCTCTAGCCAGCTTGCTCTTATATTTCTGGTAATATTAGTTCCTATTTCCTGATTGGCCCAAAATTTGTCTGGTCTTGAGCTCTATGAAAAAGCCTTCCTAGATTTTTTGCCTTGTGAATCTATTAACTCCTGCTCTAGAGATTTAAAGGTATGTCTGCTAAATGGCGGTAGTAGCTTCCGTGTGATATTTCAATGGGGCCGTGGCTCCAATATCACACGGAAGCCGCTACCACCATTTAGTAAACATACCCCTTAGTCCAAAGGCTTTTCTTGTACCATGTTAGATACAGTTTCACAGAATTCAGAATGGGATCACTGGATATATCAGGTTACCCAGTTCTACACATTCCAAAACAATGTGGTATGTAGTCTCCATTTCTACCCATTAAAATCAATGCTGTGGGTCCCATAATGCTGGGGCTGGCAGAAATCCAGGACTGGTGTAAAATCTCCCTTTTGGAACTGGCTAACTTGGCAGCTCTGGATCACTAATTGGACAACCAGAATCTGGAATAAGCTTAGTAAATGTCTCTGATACATATTCATAGACATAATTTCACAGAATGTCTGGCATGAGAACAAGGTACAAGAAAAGTCATTGGAGTAAGCTTTTAGTGCAGGAATCAATAGAGTCATAAGGTAAAAAATCCAGGAAGGGTTTCCCACGGAGCTAAAGAACAAAACATTTGGGCCAATCAGAAAACAGAAACTAATACTACCAGAAATACAAGATAACTAACATAAGAACATAAGATATGCCATACTGGGTCAGACCAAGGTCCAACAAGCCCAGTATCCTGTTTCCAACAGTGGCCAATCTAGGTCATACATACCTAGCAGTTTCCCCAAAAGACACAGGTTCCACAAAGCTTGTATTGGGTCAAGCATTGATATCCTGGGTCCCTTCTTAATAATGGTTTATGAACCTTTCCTCCAGGAACTTGTCCAAACCTTTTTTAAACCCAGCTACACTAACAGCCTTTACTTCATCCCCCGGTAACAAATTCCAGAGTTTGATTACACGTTGAATGAAAAAATATTTTCTTTTATTAGTCTTAAATAGTTTACCATGTAGCTTCATTGCATGTCCCCTAGTCTTTCTATATTCTGATAACATAAACAATTGATCTACGTTTACCCATTCCACTCCAATCATTAATTTATAGACTTCTATCATATCTCCCCTCGGCCGTCTCTTTTCCAGGTTAAAAAGCCCTTACCTTTTTAGCCTTTCTTCATAGGGGTATCCTTCCATCCCCTTTACCATTTTGGTGGCTCTTCTCTGAACCTTTTCTAATAACGCTATATCCTTTTTAAGATACGGCAACCAGAATTGCACACAATATTCAAGGTGCGGTCTCACCATGGAACGATATAGAGCCATTATAATATCCTTTGTTTTATTTTCCATTCCTTTCCTTATGATATCTAGCATTCTATTTGCTCTCTTGGCTGCCGCTGCACACTGAGCCGAGGGTTTTAACATGTTATCCACAATGACGCCTAAATCTTTTTCCTGGGTGGTGGTTCCTAATGTGGAACCTTGCATCGTGTAACCATAGTTTGTGTTGTTCTTCCCTAGGTGCATAACTTTGCACTTGTCCACATTAAATTTCATCTGCCATTTTGATGCCCAATCTTCCAATTTATCAAGATCCTCTTGCAATTTTCCACAATCCTCTTGGGTTTTAACAACTTTAAATAGTTTTGTGCCGTCTGCAAATTTGATAACCTCACTCGTTATTCCCTTTTCCAGGTCATTTATGAATATGTCAAAAAGCAGCGGACCCAGCACAGAGCCCTGGGGTACACCACTATTCACCTTTCTCCATTGGGAAAATTGGCCATTTAGCCCTACCCTCTGCTTTCTATCTTTTAACCAGTTCCTGATCCACAATAGTACACTGCCTCCTATCCCATGACTCTTTAGTTTTGCCAAAAGTCTCTGATAAGGGACCTTGTCGAAGGCTTTCTGCCAGATACACTATATCAACCAACTCACCTTTGTTTACCTGTTTATTCACGCCTTCAAAAAAACATAACATATTAGTAAGAGAAGATCTTCCTTGTCTAAAGCCATGTTGGCTGTCTCCCATTAAGCTATGACTATCTACATGTTCAGCAATTTTGTTCTTTATGATGGTTTCTACCATTTTTCCCGGTACTGACATCAGGCTCACCAGTCTGTAGTTTCCCGAATCACCCCTGGAACCCTTTCTAAAAATTGGCATTACGTTCGCCATCCTCCAATCTTCAGGTATTAGAGATTATTTTAATGGTAGTTCACAGATTACTAATAGCAGGTCTGCAATCTCACATTTCAGTTCTTTCATCACCCTTGGATGTATATCATCCGGCCCAAGTGATTTGCTACTCTTCAGTTTATCTAATAGTTGTAATACATCTTCCCGATGTATCGATATTTCGTTCAATTCTTCTGCACCTTTAAATACCACTTCAGTCATGGGTAACATCCCTACATCTTCCTCAGTAAAGACCGAAGCAAAGAATTCATTCAGTCTCTCCGCTATCGCCTTGTCGCCTCTTAGTGCCCCTTTAACCCCTCTATCATCTAATGGACCAACTGACTCTCTCACAGGTTTTTTTGCTACAAATGTACTTGAAAAAGTCTTTATTATGCGTTTTTGTTTCCCCAGCAAGCTTCTTCTCAAATTCTCCCTTTGCCTGCCTTATCAATGTCTTTCATTTAACTTGCCAGTGCTTGTGCTGTTTCCAGGTTTCGTCGTTTGGCTCTTTTTTCATGACTAGAGCCAGTCCCCTATAGCTCCTCCTAGAAGACCAGCACTTTCCAACCCAAGGTCACTGATTTTAGGCAAGCCCATAGCAACTGTTAAGAAAAGTGGAAGAAAAACAAAATGTGGATATTTTCCTGGCTTCCTCTAGTAACCCTTTTTTTTTTTGTTTAGGCAGCAGCCTCAACCACTACTTATTAACAAAATTGCCCTGAAATTAAAATGTATGAAAAAAAACCAAACAAGACAAAAATGTATTAAAAAAATGAAACAAAGTTTAAAAAACTACAAATGACACAGGAAACTAAACATATAGCGCCTTCTACAGGCTTGGTGGAGAATACTGAATGTCAGGAGGATTATGTTGCTCAGTAGACATCTATTTGGGGGATCTATGTTTATTTCTATGACAGTATTTAGAATAGCCAACTGACTGGAATTTATCCTGGCTATCTTGTTTTTATTAAGGGAGGTCAATGATCAGCAAGGAATTTAAACTGGCAGTAAGTGCCCAATCTATGCAGAACATCTTCCTCCTCAAACAGCTATCAGGCATGCCGCTTGAGACCTATAATAACATGTGCAGTCACAATCAATGCCTTGGGCCCTCATTCTCCACCAGAGTAGCTTTCCATTCCTAAAGGAATCAGAGTTGGAAGAACAGGAGAGCCTATAGCAGGACTATTTGTATAGCGCTACAAGACATACGCAGAGCTGCAGAGACATGTGAGAGACAGTCCCTGCTCATCAGAGCTTACAATCTAGTCAAAACAGACAACACAGTAAGTGTAGACAGAGATACATCTAGGGGGAATGGTAAGGAAACAGAAAGGAGATCAGGTGAATCAAGATCCGAAAGCGGCAGAGAAGAGGTGAGTTTTCAGCCCAGATTTGAAAAGGGTCAGAGAAGTTGCCTGATGTATACGTTTCTGATTCTAGCAAGCATTTCTAATCTCCCACAAATGCAACATTGCATGAATATCAACCAAATGGTAGTTTTTAAAAAAACTATAAAATCACCGTTATTTTGCTTAGTTCATCTAATAAACCCGAAGCTTTCATCACATTTGCTTTTCACATACATGTTCCAGATCCATACGATCCATATTTATATTGTGTTTTGAAAGATGAAAATTCTGGTGTTTTTCTATAGATTAACAGCAATGATGAAAATGGAGTGTTGGAAGGAAAGTGGGAGGAAGACTTCTCCGATGGAGTTGACCCAACCACCTGGAACGGGAGTGCTGAGATCCTTTTAAGCTGGCGCAAAGGAGGCTATCAGCCTGTCAAATATGGCCAATGCTGGGTTTTTGCAGGGGTAATGTGCACAGGTAGGCCACATTTTAGGAACCACTGAACAGCTGATTGTGACTGTGAATCCTTCTGCCAGTATGCTACTTTTGTGATGCTTCAGTGTCCAGAGAGCAGTCTTTGCCGCTGTTGAAGAGTAGTTTGAGCAGTGGCTTGAGAATCAGGGAAGCCAGTGTTCAAATCCTATTTCTACCACTAATGCTGCTTGTGACCTCCATGGCCTCAGATACAACTTTGACTATGAACTCTCTTGGGCAAGGAAATAGCTCCAGTACCTGAACTGTAATTCACTTTAAGTTGGATTCGGAAAGGTGGATATTATTTAAATCCAAATCCAAATTACTAAGGTTTTTAGATGTTCTACTTGTGGCAGAGATCTATGGCAACCCCCTCCCTCTCCCCCTCTTCCCGAACAGTTAAGGCAAATCTGTCTGAGCCCAGAGGTTTTACCCTAGCTATGCTAAACACTCATCCTTTCAGAAGGACAAAATACAGGACGGTGGTGCTGGCTCATCCCATATCCTATCTCCCCAGCTACCTGTGCGACCGTGGAACGCACTGAATGAATTCCTGATGGCCAGGCTTGCATGCTGGTTTAGATGATGCTGATCTGGTTCCGGTTTCTCTATGGCTTTGTAAAATGGATCAGCTCCAGAGTACACCGAAATCAGTTTTCTGGTCCGACTCACCTTGGCTTGAGATTCTTGTTATTTTGTAGGTGCACGGATTCAGGTGTTTATGTAAGCTCAGGCAGAACAATCTTGAAAACCATTTCCACTGGTGAGCCAGTGTTTTACCTGCAGGAATGGGCTACTTCAAAATTACATGCCCTGTATGCAGGTGAAAACAGGAGATTAATGACTTTGGAAACATGTGTAGATATGTGTCCAGCTAAGCTACTAAAATGTCTTATCGGCTTTTGGTACTAATTAGGAGGTAGACTATCTTGACAGAGAGCAGGGTCTTCATTTCTGTGTTCCTATGTAAAGGGATCTATCTGTCTAATGTGCTTGGGATCCAGAAATGGCATCTTTAAAGTGCACATGAGTGGAGTTGTGAGAGGAGGTGTGTTGCGGCTCAGGAGGTGAGCAGGAAGAAGTGGAGATAGAGTACCGAGGAGGGAGAGAAGGAGAGAGAAAGAATGTGTGCCAAGGAGGCAGAGGTGAGGGAGAGGGAGTATCTGCTGGGAATGGGTTGAGGGGGGTGGTGAACGCTGAGCACTGCAAATGTTTTTCAGGTATCTTCTTATGCTTTTATGTTCCCGTTTCAGTATCCTGTAAACCGCCTTCACAGTGCAATAAGGCGATCTATAAAAGTCGCTAAATAAATGCAGTAAATGAAATAAATAAATAAATATCTTCTAGCTGAAACATACAGCTCTCTAGTAAAAATACATTATGTGACGTAGATGTAGTTGTTATGTTGCTAGCAACCAATGGCATTGCCTACTTCTGCCTCTCATACCGGCACACGACGAAATTTCTAACCGGAAATGCAGAGCGCGGTCTTTAAAATAAACAAAGACTGGAATATTTAATTGCCTTGCCTCTTTTTGTATTAGTCTTGAGATGTCTGGGGATTCCTACTCGTCTGATCACAAACTACAACTCAGCCCACAACACAGATGGAGTCCTAAGCATCGATATATATTATGACAAGGATGGAAAGATTCTGGACATAGGTGATGACAGCATTTGGTAAATATCCTCCACTAACTCTACTAGAATTCAGCATTCCTGTAAAGTTGCGCAGGAGTCCTCGGCCCACACTGCTGCTGAAAGAGGTGCTACAACGATACCGCAGTAGCTCCCCCTACTGGCAGCAGCGCAGGCAAAGGACTTCCATACAGCATCTCAGGAACCTTGCTAGAAATCTGCTACAGTTGTCCTCTAGTGTCATTTTATATTGTATGGGCCTATGAAAATGCATTAAACACCTCTATGCCACACCATGCCACATTTGAAATTTACAGCGGAACTGGGTCCAGACCAAAACATGGCCTTGTCACTGGCCCATTGAGTCAGGAAGCAAGTTCTTTGATTTTATTTTCTAGTCAAGAGGTTGAGTGAAATACAGCACACCACAAATGTACGATACCCTCAATCATTCAATGTTTTTTTTAAGAATTTCCTCTTTCATGAGCTTTATGAAAAAAAAGTGTTTTTCCACATCAGTCCACCTTTTATCTCTGTGTCATAATTGTATGTGGACATGTTCAGCCCTTATGTGAGATTTTTTTCAATGGATGTTGGTAGTTTTAATTCTGTTTGCTTTTTTAGCTCTACAGTATTTCTTCTCAATCATTTTTTCTGCAAAACTCAATGTGCCTGGTTCCATGTGCAAATTAGAGATCTACAGTCACTTTAAACAGTATAAAACATCAGCAATATTTTTTATATTCTTTTGTGTGCTTTTTCCCATCTAAAATGACACAAAAGCTGAATACAATATTTTTTCTTTGACGCTTGTATCATTTCTGCATGCACAGTTTGCAAGATTATCCAAAGCATGCTTGCTGTCAAATAAGTGCACACATCAAGGATAATTTTATAACAGGGCACTTAGGTTGAGAAAGCAAGAAGGTGCCTGTTTCTAGCCTATCTTACAAAGTCAAATAGGAGTCAATGGAGCATGCATTCAGTCCACAGGGGCAGGGTCAGACCCATGCTATCTGATGGGGGCATGCCCTGCAGGGCCCCATGCAGTCAGCCCCATGCTAAGCCATTTGCCTTGATTAAGGTGGGCGCACTTACCGTTACCCATTAATGTGGCATTAAGTGCCCCTATGCTAACGGCAAGTGCGCACTCTCCCCATAAACTGCCTCGTCTTCATTGCAACCCACTCTAAGTGGTTAGAGTGCTGATTAGGGAGCCATCAAATTTGAGGTAGTTTTCAATACCAGCGGAGTAAGCACAATGACTCTCTCAAGCACTCCTCCAACCCCAAGTTAAAACAAAGTGTTAACCCAGTTTGCTTGGCTCAATGCAAGAGTAAGGAGAACGTTTACTAAGCCCTGTGCCAGTGCCAAGCATGTGGGCCACATTACCAGTGTGGGGCTTCTGGCAAACTGCAGGGTGGTGGGTACATGCATCCTACTGCAGTTACCCTTCTTCAATGCAGCAAGTCGGCCTTAGGTGCTGTTAACAGCACCCATTAAAGCCTGTGGTGCACCAGGAACACCCTCATTCAGCCCAATTCCCACCTCAACGTGCACTACCAAGCTAACATGGGGTTCTTCGCATGGGGACCAACACTACTTTTTTGCACCATACTGAAACCATGTGCTAACCATGTGCTACCCTTTAGTTAACATGCCCTAAAATACAGATTGTATGTATATTTTGAAGAGCCACCTAAATCACACATTTCACTTTAAATCTGTGCTGGCTACTGAACATAGCTCATACCTTTTCTCTAAGGCTGAAGGTGAGTTACATTCAGGTACAGACATTTTCCTGTCCACAGAGGGTTTACAATCTAGCTTTAGACCTGAGACAATCGACGTTTAAGTGACTTTATCCAAAATCACAAAGAGAGGCCAGGGGATTTGAACCTGGTTCTCAGTCTGCTGCTCTAAGTAGAGACTTTTCTAGAATTGTAGCCCACTGTATAGCTTGACACATACAAATGGAACAGAGGCCTTTTAAAATTGCCTCCCAGATCTGCCAAGTTAGCCAGATCTGATAGGATATGGTTCAGAACCACCAATTTACTGTAAGGCATGTTAACTAAAGCCACACCAGTAGTATGCGATTGTGGAGTGATTATGTTTACAGGGGGTGTGTCTTCATTCCCCACAGCGATGGAGCATTGCAATCATGCAGCATTATACTAACCGGCACTCAGGCGTAGTTAATGCCACCCAAGTATACCCATGCTAACAGCAATGGTAGTGGTTAACAAGCACTCATAAGGCTCCTACTAATTTTGACATGCCATCAACTCCCACATTATGGCCCTAACCCTCTCTGTCCTCACCCATTCACACACTATCCGATTAACATTGGATTTTTAGCGCTTTAGTAAACATGTTCCTGTATGTATTATTTGGTGAACAGTCTTGTATCTGTCAGCTTAAATTGAAAAACTGGGGTTTTTTTCTATTTTTTCCAAATATGGTACAGGAATTTCCATGTTTGGAATGAATCCTGGTTTATTCGAAGAGATTTAGGTTCATATTATGATGGATGGCAGGTCCTTGATTCCACTCCACAGGAGCCTAGTAAAGGTAAGACAGAGAAAATGGAAAAATATTAGTGATAGGGCTTTTTTTGAGGGGGTATGTGGTGGTACGGAGTATCGGCACCTTTTTCATTGTCTGCTAAAACTGACCCATGGTCCTCATGTATTAACGAAAGAACCCTGCATAGGAGTACTAGCACCTTTTATTCTAGGAAAAACGCACTAGTAATACTTTCTGCTAATATGAGTTCAACTCTTTTTGATGCAGATGTAGACCCAAAGGAATATCCCATGGATGAATGCCCCGGTAAAAGACATTCAACCAACCAATTACTTTCTGTTCATTATTCATAAGCTCTTAGGAGGTCTGCATCAGCCATTTTGTAAAATAAGTTCCCATCAGTAAATCAGCGTTGGCACAATCAGCTCTCTACTAGAGTTGACTGAGAGCTGATTGTGCCAGTGATGATTTACCTTCAAGTTTGGCATCGATGAAAAGATGATAGATTTCTAACAGAGCTTATCAATATGAAATACAGTTGTGGTCAACATTATTGGCACCCTTGCAGTTCAACCCCTTAATGTCCAAATTCTCCTTAAAAAAAAGTGGCCAGTGAAATGGCTTTGGACTGTATATGCACACATATTTGACACATAAAAGAATCAAATAAAACAAGACCAATTAAAAAACAAAATAGTATAAACCTGAGACACTATCAGGACATGATCATTGGCACCCTTATTCAATTCAAATAAGTTTGGACAGAAGAACCACATTCCCATTGCAGTAAAATTAGACGCACCTGTGATCAATTGTTTGTACTCACGTGACTTGAATCAACCAATGTATGATGGCTGTAATGTTTAAAATGGCCACATTCACTCCCTGTTCTATTTTCACAATGGCAAATATAAGAGAGCTGCCTGAGACCATCAGAAAAGCCATTATCACCAAACATCAAACTTCAAAGGGGTACAAGACCAACTCCAAAGACTTTGGGATTCCTGTGTCTACAGTTCACAATGTTGTTAGGGCATTTTCTGCTCATGGAACTATCAAGAACCTCCTAGGATGTGGTGAGAAGAGGAAAATTAATCCAATAAGTCTTTAAAGTTTAGTGCAAACTGTTGGAAAAACACCACATACAATATCCAGAGAACTTAAGGCTGACCTGGAGCAATCTGGAGTGGTGGTTTCAACCTGTACCATATGCTGCAAACTAAACAAAGAAGGATTTCATGGGCAAAGGCCAAGGAGGACCCCACTGCACAAAGACAGATGTGAAAAGGCATTTCTGATCTTCGCCCAAATAAACCTTGAGAAACCACAGTCCTTCTTGGAAAATGTTCTGTGGACATATGAAACCAAACTTGTGCTCTTTGGCAATGCAGACCAGCGATACATTTACAGGTGAAGAAATGAAGCGTATAAGAAAAAAAAACACTCTTCCTACAGTTAAATATGGTGGAGTTTCCATAATATTACGGGGCTGGAATGCATTAAAGGAATCATGAAGTTAGAGGATTACCAAAGTATTTTGGAATAAAATGTGCTATCTAGGGTCAGAAAGTTAGCTCTGGATCGAAGGTCATGGGTCCTCCAACAGGACAATGACCCAAAACATACATGCAAAAGTACAAAAGAATGGTTAACTAGGTAAAGATGGACTGTTTTAAACTGACTAACAATGAGTCCTGATCTCAGTCTAATCAAGAACCTTTGGAAAGAGCTCAAATCTGCCATTGATAAAAGGAATCCTGGAAACATTCATGAGTTGGAACAAATCGCAGTTGAACAGTGAGAGACGCCAACTGTAGACATATGCATGAAACTTATAGATGGCTACAAGAAATATTTGGAGGCTGTCATCACTGCCAAGGGTTGTGCAACCAAATATTAGTGAAGAGTGCCATAAATCCTGTCCAGGTCATATTTTGTTTTCTTTTCAGAAATTACTGCATCTAAGTTGCACAGACATCTTTTTTTGTTATATACCTTTGAAATACTATTACAATATTATAATGACATACAGTTGGAATATTTCCAATTATTTCTCAAGATATTGTACCCAATATACCTAAAATGCAAGGATGCCAATAATATTGACCACAACTGTACTTTGTGGAGAATCCTTGATGCGGATAAGTCATTCAAAACACGATATTGTGTTGGATACGTTTGTGTGTACGAGTACGAATTCTCAAAGACCTTTGCCTTAAATTAACAAGGTACCTGAATGGATATTATTTTGAACTGTTTTGGATTTTATATGCAAAAATGAAAAGCAAAAACGTTAACTTCAGCTCTATGTGTTGTGAGCGATTTATGGACCAGTGATGACTTAAGAGCATTCCTGGCTTGGTGGCCTTAAGTTACTTTGACTATAGGATCATTTGCTGGAAGATTTATAGCTCTATACACTTGGGGACTGATTCTGTCCCACACGTACATCTCCTTTGTACGTCCAGGCTGACCTGGACATACAAAGGAGATCACGATTCTGATCCCAAGGGACATGTCTAGCCCCTCTGGATCAGAATCGCAAACAGGCCTGCACCTAGAGCCACAGCCCAGCTAACTCAGCCAGGTCTTTTGAATGGAGCCACAGTGCCATGGCGTCATGTTGCCATGGTACCGTGACTCCATTTAAAAGTCACGATGCCGGCCGCCTGCCAATGGAGTTAATTCCCCGCAGCCTGACCCCCAATCCTAAGGCCAGGATCGGGCTGTGGGGAATTAACTCGGCCCCCAGCCCCTTTCACACCCCAGGCCACTTAAAAAAACACGATCAGATGAGTTATTCCACCTCGGAGTTATTCCCCTCAGATCAGGAGAGTTATTCCATTTCCACGGTCATTTCACCAGCCCTTAACGTACAGGGTCAGCATTAGACTTGGTCCTGTATGTCCAGGGCCGATGACCGCCCACTGCCTGCCCACTCTCTGTCCCCGGGTCACCTCTTTCCCATCCCGATTAACTTCCCCACACAATCGGCGGGGAATTTAGTTGGGGGCTGCTGCCGGCACGAATAGCGGGGATGGACATCCCAACGGGACATCCATCCCACTATTTGTGTCTCAGAATAACCCCCTTGATGCCCATTTTTACATAAAAAAATTTTCAAGAGATTGTTTTATTCAGAGATTATGCTGTCTTTGTGGTATGATTACATTTTCCCATGTTTTCAAGAGACGGGTTTTTTTGGATATTTAAATTTGATAGCAGCATCAACCATTTAAAATAACAAATCAGCATACAAATAAAATCATAAATCACACTGTGGATGTGGCAAAACATGATATCATAATCAGAACATAATAAATCAAACTGAGACCATTCAGGACAAAAGAATCCAAACCTGTCCTGGTAACCTTCTCCCCTTCTTCCCCCCCCCCCCCAAAAAAAAAAAAGTTAGTTGAGTTATCAGGCTATCCACATTGAATTTCCATGAGAGAAATTTGCATACTTTGGAGACCCTGGAATATATATATAAATTTATCCCATGCAATTTCATTAGGGATCTCCTGAAAATCTGACAGAATGCGGGGTCACTAGGACAGGTTTGGGAAGCATTCATAGCAGGAATTTTTTAAATAAAAAAATATTTTTAAAGGAACACGATAATAAGAACTTTATCTGTTTCTAATAGCATGCTGTTAAGAAACATCTTTGGCACCAAGCCAAATAGGCATGATGCATTCACCCACTAGTACACACTATTTTTTTTTTTTTAATTTTTCCAGGGATTTATTGCTGTGGACCTACTTCTGTCATAGCAGTCAAGGAAGGAGATGTGGACCTTGATTTTGATTGCATGTTTGTGTATGCTGAGGTAAATTCAGACCGCGTTTCCTGGATTCACCATAGTGATAAAGCACGGGAAAAGGCTTACACTGACACTGTTGCAATTGGGCAGCGCATCAGCACAAAGGCACTGGGCAGTAACGAGCCTGTAGACATCACGAATAATTACAAATATCGAGAAGGTAAGGAAAACTGAATGCACGAGTAAGCCAGCATTTTGCATTGGAGACGTGAGCATAAATTCCATGTTCTTTTTCTTGCTTAACCAGGCTCCAGAAAGGAAAGAGAAACATACAGTAAGGTTAATAACAAGCTTGCAGAGCGTGGATCCACAGGTGAAAATTCTCTAGTAAGCCGAAACCATAGCACTGAATCAGTAGAGAAGCCGGAGCCACCAGTGGATTCAAAAGAACCTGGAATTAATGGAAAGTTCAAGCTGATTGATCCTCCCATAGTTGGTCAAGATATCAATATAATGCTAACTCTCAGAAACTTAACATCTGAATTCAAGAATGTAAAAGTGAACATCAGCGCTTCTTCCATCCTGTACACTGGGAGACCAATGCGCGAATTGTTGAAGGAATTTAGATCTGTGTTTCTGGGTCCTTACCAAGGTAAATTACTAAACTGAACAATAAATACATCCGCTTTCATGAACACTGTAATAGCAACTGTATAATAATTTATGTTCGTTCTTTCCATGGACTCCTTTTCCTTTCTGTCCTTTGGGAGCCAGTGAAGACTCCAGGCATTTTTCCCATTGACACAAAATGAGAGAAGACCTTCAATAAACAGAGCCCAATATTAACTTCCACAGCTCCAATAGAAAAATAAGATAATATAGGGGTATGTTACCTTGCTGACTGAAATTTGTCCACTCCCTCTTTGGATAAGAGTATCTGTGCCATTTCACAGCGTGGGCACTTTCTTCCCATGATGCTAAAGGTTGAAACCAGAAAGCAATGCACAGAGACTGTATTTGAGATCCCTTCATGTGGTTTAACTCAATAGCAAGGTATCTATAGATCTGCAAGCAACATGCGGATTTAAAAATTGCTTCCTTCACATTTCAAATCATATTTCCTGGAAATTTACATTAAAAACATGTTTCTGGTTATGTTTCCATTCCAGAAGAGAACATTCCCGTGCAGATTTACTATGCTGAGTATGAGAAGTACTTGTCTATGCCTAACATGATCCAAGTGTCTGCCCTGTGTGATGTGAAGAACAGAGGAAAGCTGGTGGTACGAAAGGACATATCCTTAGAAAGCCCTTCCGTCAAAATCAAGGTAAAATAAGAGTCTTATTCCTTGTGTTCCAAGTAAAGCGAGTGAGGGCTGATGGAAGGAATATGAACAAGTTTATCTGAACTAGATTCAACTTGAAATTTTTAGTCACAGCAACCTATGACCTAGGGCAACATGACCTGAATTTGAGACTGTATAACCTGAGTTGACAAAATTTGGAGCAGTCATGGAACATCCCAGGTCGAAGCACTGTTTTTGGCATGACAGATCAAGCCCAGAAGGGAACGTTCTGATTTGAGTAATGAGTTGGCAAGTTCTGTGAGATTGTGGTTGAATTGGAAAGCTAGCTTCCTTTTCACCCTCTCCCTGGTATCCTGGGCAAATCTGAACTAATTAAAATCAAAAATTGGAGCTACGTTGCATTAGAATACAAATTGATTTATTTAAATATGCGGAACAAAAGTCTTTCAAGCCTACGTCTGAATCAACTATAAAAGTTTGGGTCTCAATTTTAGTTTCATTGCAGTCAGCTAATGGGTTTAGACACCTTACCTTAGGCCAACCTTTAATTCACATTGCAAATAGGAAAGTCTCTCTTTCCAGCTATAAGTTGAGAGGACAATTCTTTTTTCTAAATATCGATTACAGCCCTAGGCTTCTTTGCCTATCGTATTTATTTATTTATTTATTTTATTATTTATTTAACTGTATTTATATCCCGCTTTTCACCAGGTCAAAGCGGTTTAACATCAAAAGGGAGAGGGGCAGTAATCAATTCTTAGTGTGGAGGGGCCATCACTGGGGAGGCCAACATTAATGATCTGAACAGACATTAAGGAATTAGACAATGGACATCAGTCTCTTAGTAGATAGATCTGTGGGTATGTTAGAAGGTCTGGAGGGGTAGTCAATGATGTATGTTTGTTTCTGGTCCGAGGTATTCCTGGAACAGGATGGTTTTTAGTTGTTTCCTGAATGTTGAAGGATCTCCGTTGTTTCTGATTTGACTTGGTAGGGAGTTCCAGAGGGATGGTGGGTATAGTTCGAAGGCTCTGTTGCAGGTCCGTTGATTGTATTTAGTTTGTTCGCGGGGGATGGTGAGGGTGTTGCTGGTGGTTTGTCTGGTTGTTCTGTTGTGGGTGGTTTGGGGCAGTAGAGTGTGGAGCTGGGAAGTCTGTGTTTGATAGAGGGCTTTGTGGATAAGTAGGGCAGATTTGTATTTGATTCTTGCTTCGAGAGGGAGTATGTGCAGTTCTCTCAGGATTGGGGTGATGTGATCTTGTTTTTTTGCTTTCTGCATTTAATGTGAATGGGTAGCATGTACCCTATTATCTGAAGTGTGGGAAGGGTTTTGCAGTTACCATGAATTAATTGCCAACATTAAAGTGTGCTAGCAGCAAAAATCTCTGAGTTCACTGTTGGTGACATCCTCAGCAGTTTCCCATTCAGTTAAGGCAAAGGAAATATCTTTGTAGCGCACTAAGGCACATGTTTAATAAAGTGTGCTGCTGGGGTAGCGTGGAGTTAATATGCGGTTTTGATGCCATGATAAAAAGTAGCTCTCTGATAGTATGCAGCAGGGCAGCGTCTGGGTGGGATATGGGCATTCTCCGTGTGTCACAGCTAGCGTATGCGTTAGTGGCTCCTGCTAACTGCTCTCAACGCAGGTAGCCTGGGTGCAACTATCGCCACTTCAGTGGGTAGCATTGGTTGCATCCATGGCCCAGCCTCTTATGCGCTGACTGCAGAGGGACAGATATATAAGCCCCTTGAAGTTGGCCAGAAGCCCCATGCTGGTAATGCGATCCGCGTGCCATTGTCTGCCATGTTATTTTATTTATTTATTTTATTTATTTATTTATTTTATTTAACAGCTCTTCTATACCGCACTCTTTATTATCAGTGCGGTTTACAGTTAACAATTTGACTCTAGGACAGGAACATATCTGACCTGAGTTTACATGCAATAAGGGAGTTAACAAGGAGTTGAACTGGGGTAACTAGGTACATTTAAACAGCTTGGTATTATTTACAATAATGTACAACAGAGGCAGTACAACTGCCGGATTACAAAACTGTCTGGTATGTATTACATGTTCTGTGAATTAATCTTTTTTGCAATTCATATTAAGTGATTGGGTTGTGAGGAGGGAGTAGGTGAGTCGTTTGGTTGTGAGAAGTGCTCCAGGAATAGATGGTGCTTGAGGGCTTTCCTGAATTGCCTGAGGTCACTGATCAATCTGATGCTGGGGGGTAGGTTGTTCCAGCATCTGGGGGCATAGAACACGAATGCTCTGTTATTATTTATTTATTATTATTTATTACAGTTTCTTATATACCGCGCTATTCGGCATCAGCGCGGTTTACATCATAACATAACTACCATAACGACAAGTTGGCAGGTTTTACATCGAACAGGGATACAAACTTGGATAACAGGGTAAACTATATACATAACTATATACATAACTATATACATATTAGTTGATTGTGTGCATTTTATGGTTTCTCTTGGGATAATTAGGGTGTTGGCGGCTAATGTTCTCCTGGATCTATTGTTAGGGGTGAGAGTGAGTAAGTCTGCGATTGAGGGGGGAGATATTTTATTAATGGATTTGAAAGTAATGAGGAGGGCTTTGTATGAGATCCTGCTGCTTATCGGCAGCCAGTGTAGTTCCCTAAGGATTATGTGGTCCATCCTTGAGGCTCCACATAGGACGCAAGCAGCAGCATTCATAGCTAATTGTAGCGGGTTTAGGGTATTCTTGGGAAGGCCGTGGAGTATGATGTTTGTGTAGTCGAAGTGGGGTGTAACTAACGCTTGGAATATTGTGCAGAAATTCTCTGGATCCAACATGGGTCTCAGGTGCCGTAGGGTCTTGATCTTGTAGTAAATGGTCTTTACAGTGCGGCTTATGTGCATTGTGAAGATTAGTTGCCGATCTAATGTCACACCAAGGTAACGTATGGTTGGCTTGATTGGAAGTTCTGCGTCTCTTACTTTTAGGGTCGGAGGGGGAGAAAAGTTTACAGTTAACACATGCTAACTACCTCCACATTAACAGTAAGGCGCAGTCCCTGCCTATTTTCTGCTCATTTTATATCCCATTCTGCATTAACTGTTAACAGCTGCAGTTAACATATATGAACAGTTAAAGGGCTGTTTCATAAACTCCCCTAGAATTAATGCATGTTGCCATGCATGTATTTGGGGCATTTAAAGTGAAGTACGCACGTACCTTACATTATAAATTAGGGATGCAAGTGGCGTAAAAATGCATGTCCAACTAGCCGCAGCAGTTATGTCTGCTTTATAGCAGGTCTTAATGCCCACACCCAGATTTTTCAACAACTCGCATAAGTTATAGCATTTTATAACTGACATGCATAAATTTGCACTCCGCCCCTGTGCATGCCTACACTGAAAGTACACAGGATAGGACTTAAGCACTTGCTTACAGAAAAGCGACTGCCTAAAATACAGGTACAAGTGTCCATTCCTGTACATGAGTCTTTGAAACTAATGACTTATGCACATAATGGCGTGTATATTTATGCAGCTGCCTTGTAAAATTAGTGACATAATGTGGTGGGACTGTTAACTACTGCATTAGCGGTGAACACAACTTAATATATAGGCCTCTGGGCAAGGCATGTAAAAGAAATCTCCCTCAACTGCTCCATACATGGACTACTGTAATGCTGTTCATTGTCATCTTCCTGCATACGAACTGAAAAGGTAGTAAACCATCCAAAATGCACCTAGATTTACTCATTTCATGCCCCTTCTATCTCATTTCCATTGACTTCCAATATGCTTTTGCATCCAATTCATAGTTCTTACTATGGTTCATAAAGTTTTACACACTTACCTTTCATTGCTAATCATTCTTCATACTTCATATTTGGCTCTCTGAACCCTCCATGCAAATCGTCTCTATCTTCCCCCCTCCCTCCCATGCACATTACAAATCTACCAGATGCTCAGCATTCTTCCTCTATGCTCTCAACCTCTGGAATAACCTTCCTCCTGATCTTTGACAAGAACCTTTCTGTATTAAATTCAAGACCAACTTCAAAACATATTTTTTTCCAAAAAGCCTGCTCTGATAACACCTGCACCCTAAGAGCCATTTAAGTTAACCTGCCTGTCTCTCTCATTCCTTTTAATTTGGTTTGATTTTATGTAAACCGCTCTGTTGACCCCGTAGAAAGGCATAGAAAATGTTGATAAACCATAAATCATAACTCAAAGAGATAAATTTCTCATGAGTTACTCTCACCATTCATTCAGTCTTAAATGGTTCAGGCTTTCTATACTGGTGTGCTACCAGTTACCATGAAAGAACGGGACACACATTTTTGAGTCAGAAAGGATTTCAATTCTTCGTTCTACAATATTGCCCTTTGGCAATACAAACTCCTTGATTTATTCTCTTACAGCCCTTTCCTTTTTTGTCTTTCAATCTCCAAGTTATTCAAAGCATCTGATTGCTATCTGTTGACCAGTTAAATGCTCAGAGGAGCTGCGTCACCACAAGCGAATAACGCGGAATAAAGAGGAATTAAAAAACTAGGAGAAAAACTATGAATTTTCAAGAACCAATTTTTTAAATTTTTAAATGAGGCTGTCCCTTTGAAATGTTTAGCTAGATGCCCCAAAAAATAGAAATAATTCTGTTCTAAATTTCTGAAACTCCATTATGGATTTCTACATAATTTGTAGAATAAACCCAATAAGTATATAGTCTCGTTTTAAAATCATTTGGGGGCCTGTTTACTAAAGGTTAACATGTGTTAAGTAAAGTTAGTACACTTTAAGTGCTTCCACTGCCCATTCATTTCCATGGGCCATCGCAGCACGTAGTGCACATTAACTTTACCTAATGCGCATTAACCTTTCATAAACATGCCATTTTGTGTCATTTCCCATCCAAAACAAGACCTAAAATGAAATGAGCAAAGCAGTATATACAGAAACACAAAACATCCTAAGTCTGAGATAAAGCAACGTAATACAGCAAAGTTCATTTCAAACCAGGCTAAAATACAGATGACACAAAATCATTCAAAGTTATTAAAATACAAGAGAATTGTGAAAAATTGTAAGAGGACCTTGAAAAACTGGAAGACTGGAAGTTCAAATGGCTGATAAAATTTAATGTGGACAAGTGCAAATTTATGCACCTAGAAAAGAACAACCCAAACTATGGTTACACAATGCAAGGTACCATCTTAAAAACCACTACCCAGGAAAACGATTTAGGCGTCATCATGGATAATATATTGAAACCCTTTGCCCAGTGTGCAGAGTGGCCAAGAAAGCAAATAGAATGCTAGGAATCATAAGGAAAGGAATGGAGAATAAAACCAAGGATATTAGAATGCCTCTGTATCGTTCCTTGGTGCAACCACACCTTAAATATTGTGTGCAATTCTGGTCGCCGTATCTTAAAAAGGATATAGCAGTACAAAGAAGAGCAACAAAAATGGTAAAGGGAATGGAAGGATACCCCTATGAGGAGGGCTTAAACAGTTGGGGAAAAGAGATGGATGAGTGGGGTTATGATGGAAGTCTATAAATTAATGGAGTGGAACGGGCAAACATAGATCAGTTGTTTATGCCATCAAAAAGTAGCAAAATTAGAGAACACTCAATGAAGACTAGTAAGAGAAAATATAATTTTTTTTACTCAACACATAATCAAACTCTGGAATTTGGACTAAACTCTATCCTACCATTTCTGCATTTAAAGATAGACTGGACTGTAGAGCAGTCAGTTGTACAGAGAGATGCTGTCAGAAGCATTACTCGGAAACGTTTCCCCCTCTTTCCTGTGCAGGTCCTCGGACAGGTTGTGGTGAATAAGTTGGCGCGTGCTGAGGTTTCATTTATAAATCCTCTTCCCAAACCAGTGGATGATTGCATCGTGCTGATAGAAGGAAGTGGTCTGATAACCGGACAACTCACGGGAAAGTAAGTAATAGATTATACTTACTCACAATAGCACATAATGGCCAGAGAAGTTGAATAGACGGAGTGTTAAGTCTGAAGGTGCCTTTCACATATTTTTTTAAATTTTACTTTTGTGGACAATTTGGTGAAAAAAGTAACTTTACCTTATATATGTGAAGTCTATAGACTTCTGTGTTGCGGCGCATAATTTAGCTTTCAAATTCAGTTTGAGACTTTCGATGGTGAAACAAAATAAAAGCGTTTTGTGCTGAAAATCATTCATTCTTCCCTTCATTCCCTTTCAGACTGCCTCATCTGAGGCCTAAGCAGAATACGAAGTTCGGGATTGAATTCACCCCTTACCGGACTGGCAACCGGCAGCTACTGGTGGAAATAAAATCCGCAGGTTTTACTTTGAAAGGTTTCCAGAATATGATAGTGAACAAATTTAGCACCTTTAGTGCACAGCCTTGGCAACCTCCTCTGCACATATGACGTACACAGTTGTAAGCTTTGCCATTACCCGTTCCCCAGCTTACAATACACTTTCCCACTCCTGAACCCATCTCTACAATGTTCATCAAGCACAACTGCCCAACCTAAATCAAGAAACCTGCAGGCTTCAAGCAGCTCCCTGACAGAAACCAGCAAAGTCCAGAGCTGAGAAAACAGCACCGAGCCAAGCCAAAAAGAGGAACATTAAAGGCACCGCAGAAGAAACTGAAATGGACAAGGCTATTCACTTTAAACTTGTTACCTCAAGTGCTGAAGAGTCAGGCACATTTTTTAAAGCTTAATTAGGATCAAAGCACATGAAGAAGGTGTTAGATAGGTAGAGCAGCTGGATCGCTTCAAAGTACGTGCGTGATTTGCCATTGTGTGTACATTGGCTATATCACGAAGTGACTAGGGGGAAGGGAAGGGTGTTTAAAGGCAGGGTTGGAAGCTACATGTGCATGGAGAATATTGTTTCCCTAGATGTGTTCTGTAACAATATCCTTGAATCACCTCTGAAGTAAAGTCTACGGGACCATTATTCAGAGGCACTTACCAAATAGCAGCATGTGCTATCCAGATAAGTGCCACTGACCGGGATTTTCTGGCCTCGTCCCATAGGTGGAGCTGGGATGAGGCCAGATGTTATTCATAAAGTACCGATATTCAGTGCTGCTACATGGGTGACTATCTAGATAACATAGGACCACAAAGTAATTGTCCTACATTATCTAGATAGTACATTCCCCACTAATCGTTGTTAGCCGATTCTGCTCCCTAAGCTCCCCGCACGTACAAGGCCAGGGAGGAGGGGTTGGTGACAGGGTGGACAGTGGACAGTGCGGAGGCAGGCCCCCAACCCTGGACGTGCAGGGCCCATCCAGTTAACAGCCCTGTACGTCTGGCTTGGGGGAGATGGCTGGGGAACTTATTCCACCCTGGAGGTAGAATAAGTCCACCCAACATTGGTAACCAGCGCTGGAGGACCCCCCTCTCCCCGCCCCCCCGAAGGGGTTAGCTGAGGCAGGAGAATCCCTGACACCCGATCCGAATTGTGGCATGCCCCTCTGGGGATTGAGCAGCAGGAAAAGCGATTTTAGTGGGGAGGATTAGCTGGGATAAGCACAGCACCTTTGAGACATCTGAAATGCAGCCCATCTGGCCTGTCCAAGTGCATCAATTCTGCTCCCATGGGAACATCTAGCTCCCGTGGATGCAGAATCGGGGTCAAATCTGGGCCATCCAGATTTTGAATGTCCGGACAGCCCGAACGTGCCCTGATCAGAATGGAGTGAAGGAGTAGCCTAGTGGTTAGTGCGGTAACCTCAGATCAGAAAAAAGAGTATTCAAATCTCACTGACACGCCTTGTGGCCTTGAACAAGTCACTTAATCCTCCATTACCCCAGGAACAACCTCTAGGGATGGGGAAATACCTTCAGTACCTGATTGTAACTCGCCTCAATCTACTACTGGACAGGTGTGAGCTAAATACCACTAATAAATTGTGGTGCTGAATGCCGCTCCTGTATGGAGAACAGTAGATCTGGCCATTGTGCTAGACACAGATGTTAAAGCCAGGTTTGCTGTGATGGCCGGTGTTTAAAAAAGTGCTGATTGCCTTAGAACAAAACAAAAAAGGAAAGAATTATAGAGCAATTGATACGAGTGTGGGGGGGTTTAAGTTTAGAGTTTTATATGAAACTGTTATTTTGGTTTTTAGTCTTTTTATAGATATATCTTTCCTGAATATTTGCAACCCTATATTTCAAAGGGCTTTTCTGATTGACAGCAGCTGCTAATCAGATAAGTCCCCGGCAACCAGCATTAAAAAAATAAACTGCTGGCTGCTTTGGTTAATTATCGGACGGTCAGTTGCTGTAGGTAGAATGGTTCAGGATATTATGTGTACACAAAGTAAATACAGTATTTTTTTTAGAAAATAACACTAAAATGCACTATTATAAAAAACAAACAAACAAACAAAAATATATATATATATGAAAAATGTTGGAAAACTTTGGGGCTGATATTCAAACCCTTTTCCAGACAGTCTGGGGGAGGCTCTCCACACAAGGGTGCTGAGAGAGTGATTCAGGGGCAATATCCAGATCTTGCTGCTAAATATCTTCACAGACCACCCTGGCACAATCTGATTAGTATGGAGCAGTCCATTGGCAGAGCAAGGGTGGCACTGGCGCTATCCGGATAAGTGCCAGCTGAAAATCACTACTATCCCAGTAAGGTCGACACTTATCCAGATAATGGCCTCCTTCTGAATATTCATTGCTGATTACTGCCACTGAATACCCTGCCAATATTTAAGTACCTCGGCTGACCACGGCCCATTGGTTCTCAAAGTACAGTGACCAGGTTGTATCTAAGTTGCAAAAGACTTGCTATTTTAAACACATACGCACAGGGAAACAGGCATATCCAAACTACCATGCATGCATGCAAAGAGCATCATTAAGTCACAGCATTTATTAAACAGCTAAACTATATACGCATTTTGCCATAATTCTCTCTTTGCTTTGAATAAGCCTACAGTATTTCTGAGACAATGTTGTTTGCAGTTTGGCAGGAAGGACTGAATATTATAGAGCTAATTTATTTATACCGTGTATTCATTATAAAATGTTACTATTTTGTCTGGATTTAATTTATAAACCAATCGAAACTTATCATTCCAGTAAAAAAATTATTATACTTCTGATTCTTTTTGACATCTGTGGTATCTTATAGGGAATGTAAATATGTCTAGGAACATATCGGTGGCCTGTGGCGATGAGGACGATCAGGTTAACAGAGGAGATGCTCCAGAAGCCTGTATTGGAGTCTAGTACTACTATGTAGCATTTTTATCGTGCTACAAGAAGGGAGGTGGGAGAAGACTCAGGGCCTAGTGAGGGAAGAGCAGAAGTTCGTCATGGCTGAAATAGCAGCAGGAGAGCATTTTTTTAAATAGCTCCTAGTGCTGTAGTGAGACTCCGGGTGCCATGATAGTGTGGAAAGAAGAAACCATCTGATCAGGGCAAACTTAATGGCTACATGAGAACCAGCAAATACTATAGTGTTAGGTGATGATGTCACTGTCAGCTGCGGGCCCAGGAAAGGGCTGCTGCTTTGACAAATCAGGCTTCAGGGGATACAGGGAAACATGCAGATGGTTCGTGTCACGCCCGTCCTAAGACAATTGCATTGGCTCCCAATAGCGAGCCGCCTAAATTACAAAGCTCTGTTGGTGACATTTAAAGTACTACATAACCTCTCTGCAGTCTCTCTTGCAAAAATCATACAATGGATGCCGGACAACAGAATGAGAAGGACAGACATGACAAACACACTCATCACCCCTTCAGCAATAAGAAAGAGTTCCCAAGCCGCTAATAACTGAGCTTTCTCATTATACGTACCAACTCTTTGGAACACCCTCCCTGCCCCGATCCAATCCATCTCTGACCTGTCAACCTTCAGGAAAGCAATAAAGATTCATTTGCTCCAACTATACCATGACCATATACCATAGCTACGAAAAAACTTTGCCTGCTGCCAGTCCTAGCTCCGACCACCCTTAACTTAACGTAACTTAGTTCTCCCTGTTACTACCCAAGTTTATGTTCCTGTTCAATGTAATATGCTTAGGGGGTCATTCTGAGCTGTGACTAGTGGGGATGGACACCCATTGAGATGTCCATCCCCACTATTCGTGGCCTTTCCTGGCCCCATCCTCTTCCCCGCGTGTTGTACAGGGAAGTTAGATGGGGGCAGGAAAGGGGAGGATCGGGGGTGGCATTAGGCTGGGCAGTGGGTGGTCGCCGACCCTGGACATACAGGGCCAATTCTAATGTTGTCCCTGTAGTCTGGGGTTGGCAACTTGAACCGGGAAGTTATTCCACCTCCGAGGTAGAATAACTTCCCCGATTCGGCTGGATCGGTGGGCCCGGGGCTGGGAAGGGGCAGCAGGGGGAAGAGGGCATTCCCCACAGCCTGACTCTGGCCCTGGGAGGCCAGATCAGGGGTCGGGTTGCGGGGAAAACAATTTGGTGGCCGGTGGCCGGGGATCACGACTTTTAAATGGAGCCACGGTGCCATTGCAACCAGACGATCCATTTAAAAGCCCTGACCAGACATGCCCCATGGGATCAGAATCGCGACACCCTCAGTGCGTCCGGTTCCAATGGAGTGCACGGAGGGCCTGCATGTCCCGGATGGAATCAGGCTGTTATTGTTTATTGTGCAATGTTAGATGTTTATTGTATTGTTTGTGATGCCTATTCAATGTAAAACGTTTATTCTATTCTGCTGAGGGTAAGACTCTAATTGTCCTTCCTCTCTACCCTTTGCCCACTGTGCCCTATTTTTTTCTTAGATTAATCGGAGACCCAATAACAAAAGTTTAGAAAGAGCTCATTCTTGGTTAAGTCATCAAGCTGGTCAACTAATGGCTTATAGTTTTACTCAATAAAAGCTGCCTCTCCCTCAATTAATTCAGCCTATACCCACTCAGTTTAGTGTCTTCCTGTTCTATTACAATTAGAGTAATCAAAAAGCCCTTTTGAAATCTAAATCTGGCCAACTGTAGGTATTTCTTGCTCATGATCTCCGGGACAAGCCTTTAGAATTCCAAGGGGTTTATGCAGTTAGCACTTTGTGTTGAAACCTTTGGGCCAGCCAATGCTGTGATGTCATGTAGTTAGAAAATCTCACTCCCTTCCCTTCCCACGAAGAAGAAAGCCACAGGATTAAAATGGGCCTGATTCAGATAAGATGCGATAGTGGCATAATGGCAGCCTAACCATTACCAAATGACATCATTAATTTTAACCCACAAGAGACTGCCAGAGAGCCTTCTGCAGAGAACAATTGCCCCGACTTGTCTTATTAAAGGCTGTGAATTTGAAAGTTTATAAAATTGCACGTCCAGGATATGTTCATGCAGCCGGTACACGCGTGAGTTTACCTGAACTGCAGGATGCATTCCCAGGCACAAGGTTAGGAAGGAGTTTTCATCTATGCCCATGCTTTCAAAACATGTGCATTTACAGTGCATCCTCGTATTCGCGGGAGATAGGTTTCTAGAAAACCCCGCGAATATGGAATCATTACTACCTACCATTGAACCCCAACACGAAGCTGCATGCTAAGAATAAAGGGCCCAATATTCAACTGGGCAGGGCTAAGCGTCACAGCCGCTTTGCCCTGCCCGCCCACCCGCAAACCCCAGATATTCACTTCTGTGGCAACGTAAGTGAATATCTGGGTCTGGCCACACTGCCCGGAAGCCGCTGAGGCTAACCTTGAAGTATCGATATTGGATGATACACGGTTAGTATCGGTGCTTATAAGATAGACAAGAGTTTTCCTCACCTATCTTATAGGCACCAAGCGCTAACCAGGCAGCTTCTAATATTGGTGCTACATGGTTAGCGCCGGTCCCCACCTTTGCTCCACCCCGGAATATCCCTGGCATGCCCCAATGCCAGTCGGCTAGCATCGGGGCGCTTAGGGGACTTAGACGGAGATATTCGACTGCACTACCGGTGTATGTGCCCTTGAATATCCAGTTAGCAGGCATTTACATGGTTAACTGGCTGTAAACTGTGTAAATGCCTTTTGAATATCAGGCCCAAAAACGTTTTGCCTACTGTGTAACGCCATGAATAGCCGTGAGGTGACAACGAAAAGTGAAAAATGAGTTACTCTTTATTTTGTGCAAATAAGCGAATCCGCAAACATGGAAAGCGCAGATACCAGGCACTGACTGTACTAAGCCCACTTGAATTCTGTAAACAAAAATCAAAGCTTCTATGTCAAAAGGTCTGAATTATGTAAATTTCTGCCTGCTTTCTAGGTCAGAATAACAAAGTATATCGTTTTTGAGTGATATTTTGTCTGCATTGCATTTTCAATTAAGCATCAGAAAAATGTGCCAAATTTGGAATTATTGTATGCAGAATTCCAGCAGGAGTAATATACGTATGAAATAACCCCCAACAATTTGTGCCCACCAAAGAGCAGGTGTTATTGCAAATGCAACAATTCCCTGAGGTCATTTTCAAAAAGGAAGTGAGTGAGTAATTTTATTTTGAAAATTTGCCAGTACCCACACAAGAGAAAGCTTGCAAGTACATCCTGCACTGATACTCTTATAAAACTGCCCCAAATGTGTCTCTGTAAAGTACTGAATGCATCTGGCATGCATATAAAAATAACATTATAATATTTGCAGTCCTCTTCCCATTGGCTAACAGCCAAGGGCAGATTGCCCTATTCCCCATTTTGTTGATATCAATTAAGGCAGGGGTCATGCAGTAATGGCAGCAAGAGATTGGAGCAGTTGAGGCTGCAGCATGGAAGATGGGTGGGGAGGATGAGGAGGGATTTATTTATTTTTTTATTTTTTTATTAGCAAGGCTTGATATACCGCCCAAACCGGGGTATCAGAGCGGTGTACAGAGAAACAAAAGCAGGCTGCTGGAAAATAAAGGAAGAAAAGAACGCCATTCAATTGACAGGAAAGCAACAGAGGGACACAGATAGAAAGACAGAGAGAGATAGAAGGCATAGACTCATAAACAGAACACTAAGGGGGAGGGCGGGGGAAGGGGGGGAAGGGATTATATGATGTCAGGACCATTGCAACTGTCATGGTCATGGTCATGGGGGCGCCGGGAGATCAAAAGCCTGGGAGAAGAGATGAGTTTTGAGAAGAGCTTTGAACTGTGGAAATGAAGACTCGATATGGAGTGGGTGAGGAAGGGAATTCCACAGGGCAGGGCCTAGAAAAAAGAAAGTGGAGTGACGGGTGAGTTCCAGATGGGCCTGAGACGGGGAGGGAAGAAAGAGGCGATTGCTGTGGGAAGAACGAAGGAGACGGGGGACAGGCTGGAGGTAGATGAGATCAGATAGATACTGTGGGATACCTGTATGAAGAACCTTGTGAATAGTGATGAGGTATTTGTAAACAAACCGGAATTTAACGGGAAGCCAGTGAAGAGAGAGAAGACAGGGGGTGATATGATCAAAAGGAGAAGAAAAGGTGACCAAGCGGGCAGTAGTATTTTGAATGAGTTGAAGATGACGGAGTTGATAAGAGGGGAGGCCAGCGAAGATCGAATTGCAGTAATCTAAACGGGAAATCACCAGGGAGAGGACTAGGGTGGTGAGGGAATCTGCAGAGAGGAAAGGCCGGAGAGATCTAATGCGGTGGAGATGAAAGAAACAGCTACAGACAAGGGAAGAAATATGGGGATGGAAGGAGAGGGAAGAGTCAAGGACGACACCAAGTTAGCGAAGTGAAGGGACAACGGGGATGGGAAGGGAGGACATCATAGGGGCTAGGGTAGGGGAGGGGTGGTGAAGGAAAACCAGATAGCCGAGGACTTAGAAGGATTGACACAGAGGAAATTATCGGAGAACCAGGAGGCGACAAGATCAAGGCAGGCATTGAGAGCCGAGAGATCCGGAGAAACAGAGCTGGTGTGATGAATAAGAAGACTATCGTCAGCGTAAAAATAGGAAGAGATACCAGACTGTAGGAGGAGGAGAGCAAGAGGGGCGAGGAAAATGTTAAAGAGTAGGGGGGCAAGGATAGAGCCTTGCGGAACACCACAGTGTAGAGGGAAAGAGGCAGAGACGGCAGGACCTGAGTGGACAGCAAAGGAATGAAGTGAAAGGAAGGACCGAAACCAGCGCAACACAGTGCCCCGAACACCAAAGTCAGACAGGTGGGTGAGGAGAGCACGGTGGTCGATAACGTCAAAGGCTGCAGAGAGGTCCAGAGAGACGGCGATAGAAAGGTCACCCCGGTCGTGAGAGCGGTGGAGTTCACTGAGAAGGGCAAGAAGTATAGTTTCCGTGCTGTGACCAGACCTAAAGCCAGATTGATGGGGGTGAAGAGAAAGGGTGGTGTTGAGATGTGCTGAGAGCTGAATGAAAACCAACTTTTCAAGAACTTTGGAAAGAAAGGGTAGGTTCAAGACAGGCCGCCAGTTAGTGGGAAGACTAGGGTCAAGGGTAGGTTTCTTCAAAAGAGGGCGGACCATGGCATGTTTCCAACAGGTGGGAAAGCTGCCAGAGGTAAGGCTAGTGTTGATTATGGCCAGGATAAATGGGAGGAGTTGGAGAGAGGGATTGAGGAGCCAGGTGGAGGGAAGGGGATCGAGGAGTCAGGTTGTTTTATGAGAGGAGGAAATTGCTTAGGGATAGAGAAAGAGAGAGACTGAGGGGAGAGGAGGGGGCCCAAGGCAAGATCGTCATGCCCATGCCTGGTTTTGTTCACAATCCACCCCTGCTACCACCCATTTGCCCTAGTCCTACCATGCTCAATGATTATGCTCTGACCTCTGTAGGTCATGATATGTCCTTCAAAATACTGAAGGGCTAGCCTGCAAATCGTGACTTGCCTGCTTACTTTCAACAACTTGGAATGGAACACTATAAAGAGAAGTTATTCAGGAATACTCAAGCAAGCAAAATAAACTGTTGTAAATAAATACTCTGCTCCTGACCTTTAGTTTGCCTATTCTTTGGCAAATATGGGGGTAACTTTAATGATTAGCTTGCTTGAGGCGTATTTATTTTATTTAAACTGCCTATTCTTTTATGGGTTAAATCAGCTTTCGACCGAACATTCTGGAATGGGAGGTCCTGAAAAACATTAATAATTTTGTGCAGGATGGACAAACTCAGAAAGCCAGAAACACAGGGCAAATTTTATTTTAATACTGATTAAACAAATGCACTTTCTATTCATGCAACTTTTTTTTGAGGAAATGGGACACTTCAGAAAGAAAGGGTGTGTGCATGCCCACACAGCATGCTGTAACAGAGATGGTGATATGTGTCACAAGTTTCAAACCCTTGCTAAAAACAGGAGCAATGGTTAAGGGTTTGGAAACAAAACTAGAGATTTGGAGATAAACATCTGAGTTGACCTGAAGTTAGCCAATCAATGCAAAAAGCAACTAGGAAATAAAATTCAGAAAACAAACGGAAAGAGAAGATATGATGGAAACATTAAATTATTCAATACACTTCAACAAATGTCAAGAAGATAAAATTTCCATGGTAATAACATCGAAGAGCAATTAAAAAATCCTTGCAAACATTAAGGTGAAGTCAGAAGGCGAGTAGTATAATGACAGGCAATTCAAATACTTTATACACATTTAGGTTATCTTGGATGCTTAGAAATGCAATGAGAAAATTAAACAAGTGTTAGCATTTAATACGCAGTAATTAAAGAAAACACAAGTAAAGCACATTTTTACTTAAATGCAGTAAGACTTTGCACTTATAACACCTTAAGTGCAAAACATAAGGTATGTTTAAGTTCAAAGCCTGTGTAGAAAATGTAGAGGGCTTGCCCAGCATGTAATGTGGGCCCCAGTGATAACTATTAATAAAAGCACATCCACAATCAACCCACCCTACCCCTGATCAGCATCCATAGCCTCTGGCCCTCAATCTCAACCCCAATCACCATTCTTATTTTGCAGATTGACTCCTAGCAGTCATATCAGAAGATTACCGCTAGCGCTAGGGGATCAGATCTGCCATTTTAAATCTGGATAAATGCTGAGATTAATAGGTGAAGGCCTTAAACTGGTGGAATCAGGGGAGTTGCTTGCAATCAGAGGGGAGGAATGTGTTGGGGGGCATTTGGTTTAGATGGAAGTTGACATGGAGAGGGGGACTCGGGAGAGATGGGAGGCTAGATGCTTCTCGTGGTTGGGATCGGAAGGTGGCAGGGGGGGTGGCTTGGGGCAGGAGTCATGCTGCCTGATAGCCAGTAGCACAGATGTCCTTTTTCAACAGCTGTCATGGTAGCTTGCACGCAGTAATGTCCCGCGTACTGGTCTTCTGTGGCAGCCACGCCACATCTCTGCTCAAAACCCTCCCTGTTCCCACCCCAACCCACAATAATTTATTTATTTATTTAACAATTCTTATATACCGCCTTTCATGATATCAAGGCAGTTTACATTGAACAAACTGAAATTACAATGAACAGGGCATTATAACTTGGAGATAACTATTTTACAGGGAACATGGGCTATGGAGGGTTAAGTGGCTTGCCCAAGACCACAAGGAGCACCTGTGGACAGGGACGGATTTACCTAGACGCCAGGTACGCCCTGGCGTAGGGCCCACAGCTGGCAAGGGCCCACAAAGAAGAGTCCCCAGGACTGAGAAAACCCGCACCCGGGGCCGGCCCACACACCGGAGGGCTTCAGAGGGAGCAGGGTAAGCTCGCGCGAGGCCCCAGCTCCCTCTGTACAGCCGCCAGCGTGAAGAGCCTTTTCCTTCACGCTGGCGGCTGTATCTGTAAAGCCGCGATTGCTGGGAAAGGTTAAAGGCAATGCCCTTTAACCTTTCCCAGCAATCGCGGCTTTACAGATACAGCCACCAGCGTGAAGGAAAAGGCTCTTCACGCTGGCAGCTGTACAGAGGGAGCCGGGGCCTCGTGCGGACTTCTCCGGCTCCCTCTGAAGCCCCTCAGACAGCCGCGGTGCTGGTCGGGGGGGCAAGGCCTGCCTGGGCTGTGATTGGGGGGGGGGAGACCTGGACCGGAAAAGGGCTATGGGGGGGGGGCTTGGACTGGAAAGAAATGTGCTGTGATGGGGGGGGACCTGAACTGTAAAAGGGCTATGGGGGGGACATGGACTGGAAAATGGTTGTGATGGGGAGGGGGACCTGGACTGGAAAATGGCTATGGGGGGGGGACTTGGACTGGAAAGAAATGGGCTGTGATGGGGGGGGGGACCTGGACCAGAAAAGGGCTATGGGGGGGGACATGGACTGGAAATGGGTTGTGATGGGGAGGGGGACCTGGACTGGAAAAGGGCTATGGGGGGGGACATGGACTGGAAATGGGCTGTGATGGTGGGGGGGTAACTAGAACTGCAAATGGGCTGTGATGGTGCAGGGGGACTCGGACTGCAAATGGGATGTGATGGTGGGGGCTAGGACTGGAAATAGGCTGTGATTGGGGGGGCTAGGACTGGAAATAGGCTGTGATGGGGGACTTGGACTGGAAATGGGCTGTGATGGGGGGGGTCTAGGACTGGAAATGGCCTGTGATGTGAGGGCTAGCACTGGAAATGGGCTGATGAAGAGCTAGAATAGGACTGGAAATGGGCTGATGTGGGGCATGGGAGAATGGGACTAGAAGGGAGTGGATGCTGGGTGGGTCTAGAACTATAAGGGAACTGATTTTGGGGGAGTACTAGAATGGATGGGGAATGAGAATGGAGAGGGGAAAAATATTTTGTGTGGAAGAAAAGTCTATGATGGGCTGGGTATTGGGAGCGTAAGAGGGGCTTGAGAATGGAAGGGTGAAATTTAAATGGATGATAAAGGAATAAGGAAAGAATTGGGGGAAAGAGCAAAAGGGAAACAATCAGTATGTTAAAGCAGAAATAGAGAGAGAATGGAAAACATCTAAAAGAGAAGAAAGGACAAATGGATAGCTCGCAGAAGACACAAAGAAACCAGAAGAAAGTGACTGGAGCAATTGCAACTGAAAAAATGCCCAAACAGAAGGTAGAAAAATACTTTTTATTTTGAATTTATTAACTGGAATATGTCTGGTCTGGGAAGTGTGTATTGCTAACATCTTTGCGTTTTTGTTTAGTGCAAGATGAAATTACTTTATAGTTTTATTTCTCCAGTGTTGTACATTTCATGTTTGGATTTTGGGGTTCCCAGTTTAATTATTATCTGACCAAGGAAGTTAGCCTACAAGTATCCTCGGTAATTTTTGTGGGTGGGGCTGGGGGCGGGGCAGGGGTGGAACTAGGGGCAGAGAATGGGTGGAGCATGGCAAGCCACAGGTGTCGGGTTTTTCGCGGTGAAAAATTTGGCAACCCTATTTGTGGGTGTGTTGGGTATAGTCAGAGGCGGGGTTGTGCGAGCCTGGATCCCTCGCTCTCTAGAGAGAGTTGAAATTGCTGCGGCCTAGCTGAACGGGGCCGTCCGCAAGCTTCTCCAGGCCCTGGCATGACGGGGAAAAGGAGAGTGGGGGAGGTGGGAGTCCGGAGAAGAGCACTAGCGCTCAGGAGTTAAAGGAGCAGGGAAACAAACTCTTCGTCACCCGCAAGTACCAGGAGGTGGTGGCCTGTTACACCAAAGCCATAGTGAGTACCGGGGAGCAGCGACGGCCAGGTCCGTTTCCTGTAGCTGCTGTAGTACCGCCGGATCATTCAGTGATCCTCTTCCCCGATGGATAAGACATTTTTTAATGTATTTCTTGAATTCCGATGCTGATTTTGTCCCTATTGCCTCTTTATGTCAGGCAATTCTATACATCTATTGCCATTTCTGTTTTGGTAAGTTGATCTCGTTTTTATTTTTTCTGGGGGCCCACAATTTTTGTTGGCATAGGGCCTCACTCAAGGTAAATCCGGCCCTGCCTGTGGGACTAGAAACCCTAGTCCTTCTGGCCCAAGGTTGCTGTTCTCAAGTGGGATTTTAACCCCCGACCTTCTGGCCTGAGGTACAATAAGCAGTTAGAAGGTAATTTTATAAACTCCCACCCAGTTAAGAGCATTGTCACATGCATATATGGGGCCTGTTCTATAATATAAACTATGTGTGTACTTTGCTTATAGAATAAGGGAATACTATGGGGTATGTTTACTAAACCATCTTAATGTTCCCGGCACTAGTTGCAGCGATAATGTGAAGGATGCCATATAATTTTTTATTTATTTATTTACATTCTCTTATATACCGCACTATTCTGCATCAGTGCGGTTTACATTGAACAAACTGAAATTACATTGAACAGGGCATTATAACTTGGAGATAACTATTTTACAGGGAACATGGGCTATGGAGGGTTAAGTGGCTTGCCCAAGACCACAAGGAGCACCTGTGGGACTAGAAACCCCAGTCCTTCCGGCCCAAGGTTGCTGTCCTCTAGTGGGATTTGAACCTCCGACCTTCCGGCCTGAAGTACCTTGCCCCAACCACTAGGCCACTCCTCCACATATAAGGAGTGGGCATTCCGGTCTTAAAGTAGCAATCGCGTTTTATGCGCAATAAAGTGTGCCGTGTCCATTATCGCATGATAGAGGGAGCAGTGTTAACCTTAGCCCCCGCTACCACCAGCAGCTCTCACCTTCCCGGGGATCGAGCCACCAGCGGCAGGAGGGGCCAGCAAACCACCGCAGCCCAATCGGGGCTCAGCAGCCATTAATTAAACTTCGCGCCAGCAGGCGCCGACCTCCGGGAGCCCCCGCTACCACCAGCAGCTCTCCCCTTCCCGGGGATCGAGCCACCAGCGGCAGGAGGGGCCAGCAAACCACCTCAGCCCAATCGGGGCTCAGCAGCCATTATTTAAACTTCGCGCCAGCAGGCGCCGACCTCCGGGAGCCCCCGCTACCACCAGCAGCTCTCCCCTTCCCGGGGATCGAGCCACCAGCGGCAGGAGGGGCCAGCAAACCACCGCAGACCAATCGGGGCTCAGCAGCCATTATTTAAACTTCGCGCCAGCAGGCGCCGACCTCCGGGAGCCCCCGCTACCACCAGCAGCTCTCCCCTTCCCGGGGATCGAGCCACCAGTGGCAGGAGGGGCCAGCAAACCACCACAGCCCAATCGGGGCTCAGCAGCCATTATTTAAACTTCGCGCCAGCAGGCGCCGACCTCCGGGAGCCCCCGCTACCACCAGCAGCTCTCACCTTCCCGGGGATCGAGCCACCAGCGGCAGGAGGGGCCAGCAAACCACCGCAGCCCAATCGGGGCTCAGCAGCCATTATTTAAGCTTCGCGCCAGCAGGCGCCGACCTCCGGGAGCCCCCGCTACCACCAGCAGCTCTCCCTTTCCCGGGGATCGAGCCACCAGCGGCAGGATGGGCCAGCAAACCACCGCAGCCCAATTGGGGCTCAGCAACCATTATTTAAACTTCGCGCCAGCAGGCGCCAACCTCCGGGAGCCCCCGCTACCACCAGCAGCTCTCCCCTTCCAGGGGATCGAGCCACCAGCGGCAGGAGGGGCCAGCAAACCACCGCAGCCCAATCGGGGCTCAGCAGCCATTATTTAAACTTCGCGCCAGCAGGCGCGCCCGCGCCTGAGGGCCTCGCCAGAGGGCCCTTTGGCGTGGCCCTTAGGTGGAGCACGAGAGGCGGCACAACAGATTCCTCACCAGTGACCTAACTGCCTGACGCCTGACCAAGAAACCAGCGTTCTACCAACATCTGAACTGTAAGAATGTGTTTTTGCTGAATATCTTCATCTATTATAGGCCACATTAACTTACAAAGTAACCCGATAGCATCATAATGTATTAGTTACTATCTTAGCATTGCAATTTTGCCAATTGGAAAGTCAATGTAAACTGCCAGCATTGCACTTTTTACGGTGTTCACCACAATACTGCACTCTCTCTGTAAAGTTTGTCAATATCTTGCATGTAAACTGTACCTGCTCTATTGTGCGCTCTCATATAATTGCTCCTCTGTACATAAGATTCTCATCACTGTACTGTACCTCATACTGCGGGGTACTACCCTACTATTGCACTGCCCCACCTCCTAGTTACAGTGTCTCACACACAATCCAAACCCTCAGAATGGCCCTCCAGGTCGCTGTCATTCTTAGCCTCTACCTCCTCACCCACTGGCTTGGAACCTCCCAAGCCCTTTACACACCACATGGCAGGATTCCAATCCTGAATAGCCATGGAAAAAGATGGAATAGTCCCCCTTACTCCAACCCAGGAAGTGACGCTTACCCGCGCCACTCCCACCTGATACATGTAGCACTCCAGCTATCCAATACACCCAACCAGGAAAAACCTTTGAGATGCCGACCCCTAAAATGTGCCATCATCAACGCACATTCCATCCGCAAAAAATGGCCTGTTGTCCTTGACACAATCTCCTTCTACGACCTTGAGATCCTCATGATCACAGAAACATGGCTATCACCAGAAGACAACGTCCTCCTCAATCAACTACTTCCCCCCAATTTCTCCATACACACGAGACATAGGGAAAACAAAAAAGGAGGAGGGGTGCTCATAATCTCCAAATCAGACCTCAACTTCCACATTGTGGACTCTTCTAGCACAAACAGCCTGGACACCCTCTCTGTTGCTAACCAACAATGCTCCCTTACCCTGTTATATAGAACACCATCTACTTCTCCAGTTGACCTTCCAACCATTATTGACCTTGCAGCTAACACCCGCACTCCCAACAAACCAAATTGGATAATGGGTGATTTCAATCTCCCATCGTTACCCCAAAACCACGCAAATGCGTTCCTTGATGCAATGGAAGACCTGGGACTCAAACAAATCATAAATGAACCCACACATACGAAAGGGAACATTCTGGACATGGTTTTTGTGCCACATCCAGTCATGGTCAAAAACCACAATATGCCAACATCAGTCGTGGATGTACCCTGGTCCGACTACAAATTGATCATTATCCAGATTCCCAGCAACAATGACCAGCTGAACAGAAGCCAACCCACGAACATCACCTCTCGAACTGCCACTAGAAGCTTCCGCCCCTTCGATAGGGAACTCATCCTTTCGGAGACCCCATCACTCATTAACAAAACAACACCTGACCTTGATGAACTAATCTCTTGCTGGAATTCCAGCCTGCTTGCCATCTCACAACACCCGAACCCTAAAAATACAGCAAGATCAAAAAGAAGATCCTCCCCATGGTTCTCTCCTGAGCTGCGTGCTTCTCTCACGCAACTACGTAGACTCGAACGCCGATGGCGCCGATCGCGCTCACCGGAAGACCAGACCGCATACCTAACCCACCTTGCAATACATCGAGTAACAATCACTACCAGAATGAGACAATATCACACTGACACCCTAAAGAGGTCTTTGAATAAACCACGTGACCTCTTCAATCTGGTCAAATCCCTCTCAAAGGAACCATCGCCCGATCAACACAGCGAGATTCACCCACAAGAATTTGCTGATTATCTGCAATCCAAGATTGTGCAAACTAACAATGTCGCAGCAGTCCAATATCAAGAACCAATGGACCTCTCTCCACTTAACTTTTTTTCCACACCATCCAATAAATGTATTGAGAACACCATAGCATCACTCAACACCTCCACTGCACAGACTGACCCATGTCCAGCTTTTTGGATCAAGGAGCTACGTGATGTGTTCAGCCCTGTCAGCGCAAATATAATGAAACTCTCCTTTACAACAGGTTATTTTCCCACTTCACTCAAGCAGACTTCCATTAGGCCACTACTGAAAAACCCCAAACTGGACGCCCAAAGGGTTGACTCCTATCGACCAATAGCTAGCATCCCCCTCTTAGCAAAAATAATTGAGAAAGAAGCACAACGGCAAATTCAAGATCACATAGACTCTGTTGCTCCCTTAGACAGCTGCCAACATGGGTTCAGAGAACATCATGGGGTTGAGACACTACTTACTGGTCTATTCAACAATATCATCACAGGAATTGACAACATCCGTCAAGGTTTTGTGCTCATTTTCCTAGACATCGCCGCGGCGTTTGACTCCGTGAGTCACAAAATCCTCCTCGGAAGACTAAAAGAAAAGGGTGTCTGCAACAATGCACTAAAATGGTGTAAGTCTTATCTGGACGATAGATGGCAATATGTGAAGTCTGGATCAGAAGAGTCAAGCCACTTCAATCAAAAGCAAGGGGTACCTCAAGGATCCTCATTATCCTCCTTACTCTTCAATATCTACATGCAGCCCATCTGCAATATCATAAGATCATTCAACGTAAACTGCATGATATATGCAGATGACATTCTTTTATACATGCCTTTCTCCACAACCCACATGGACCTGACCCCACTCACAGATTGTTTCAATGCAGTTTCAACATGGCTCCAGACACAGAACCTACGTATCCAGCATAAAAAAACAGAGGTCCTTTTCATCACCAGAGACTCCAACTTTACGCCCCCGTCCCACGTCAGTGTCAAGGAAGCTGATTTGCAAACTAAAGATGCAATAAAATATCTGGGAGTTACCCTGGACCAACATCTACACATGAAACGCCACATAAGCAACATAGTCAAAGCCATCTACTTCAAAATCCGCTCTCTCAAACACCTACGCTCCCTGCTGGACCCAGACGATTTCCGAACCATATATCAAGCGCTGATCCTGCCGCATTTTGACTTTGCAAATGCCATCTTACAAGGTCTCCCCCAATCCACACTAACCCCCTTACAGTTGGCCATGAATGCCGCAGCTAGGGTCCTCTACGGTGCATCCAGAAACGACCACGTGACTCCTATTCTCAAACAGCTGCACTGGCTACTGATCCACGGGAGAATCACCTTCAAATCCCTTTTATTAGCATTCAAGGCAATCAAAGGTACTTCATCCCTCTCACTCACGCATCTAATCCACATGGTCCCCCCCAACAGATCAAGAAGAACATCAGCTGTAAACTTGCTAGCTATACCAAAGGCTTCGACAAAGTCCAACACGAACACCACAAACAGGGCATTCAGTTTTTATGTCCCCAAATGCTGGAACACTCTACCCCCCGACATTAGGGCCATTACCAATCTATATCAGTTCAGGAAGGCTCTCAAAACCTACCTTTTCCGCCAATACTTCCCAGACAGCAACTGAACTAGATATCCCTTCCAAGAAATGACCCAGTCTAGAAATGCCCTTACAACTTATATCTGCAGTGTAGATAGCTTATGTATATAGTTAACCCGGTTATCCAAGTTTGTACTCCTGTTCAATGTAAAACCTGACAGTCTGTCGTTATGGTTGTTTTGTTATGATGTAAACCGCGCTGATTCTAAATAGTGCGGTATATAAGAAACTGTAATAAATAAATAATAATAAATAATCACGTGCTGACCTGCAATCACAGTAATAGAGGTGCAGCACACTGGTTAATACAGTGACTGCTGAAACAGGGGTCATGAGTTCAATCCCCCAGTGGGCTTAATGAGTAAGGCTGTCTAAGGCATTACCTTTTACTTTAAATCAGTGCTGTCTGAGGCATTTTCTTTTTTGATTTAAATTAGTTCTACCAGCAAACATACCCTCATAGTGCCGTAACCTAAGGTGCCACATAAGGCGCCCTATAAGGCACTCCAGAGGGCACATTATAAAGTGCACTGTCCGCCAAGACACCTTATAATGTTAGAACATAAGAACATAAGATATGCCATACTGGGTCAGACCAAGGTCCATCAAGCCCAGTATCCTGTTTCCAACAGTGGCCAATCTAGGTCATACGTACTTAGCAGTTTCCCCAAAAGACACAGGTTTCACAATGCTTGTACTGGGTCAAGCATTGATATCCTGGGTCCTTTCTTAATAATGGTTTATGGACCTTAATAATGGTTTATGTTCCCTATAGGGTGCCTTATAAGGCGCTTTATAGGGCGCCTTATGAGGCACCTTAAGGTTACAGCACTGTGAGGGTGTTTTTGATAGCAGCACTGATTTAAATTAAAAAAAGGAAATGCCTCAGACAGCCCAATCAAATAACACCACTGTGGGATCAAACCCATGACCTCTGCCTTCACAGTCAGTGAAGTGACCAGTGAGCTACAGCTGCTAACAAACCCCTGGCTGGCTACAGAAGGACTGCAGGTCACCACACAAACTGTCTTCTGTGGTTACCAGGATAGGGCTAACCCACCCGTACCCATGATGCACTTCACATGCAGATCAGCAGTCTACAGATGAGCACAAGATGAGGTATGCACCCCCACAGCACCTCGGGCTGGTAGGGGGAACTGACCGTGTGTGTTACTGGCACAGAGTAGCTACAGACCATCACATTGTGTGGGTACTGTGCTCACCCTGGGGGCGAGGTGGGGAGCGGAGCACCAGGTCTGCAGCACCTGGCTTAGCTGAGATAGGCTATGTTGTAGGTTACCATTACTGCCAGTGTGTGATAGGTAGTCCATGCAGACACACCTGTGTCCATCTGTATTTCCCAGTCACGTCTAGCCCTTGTGCACTATGATGCACCCAGAATAGTGCATATCCTGTGTGGGTGCCATGGTCACATGATTTAAGTGAAGGGGGGTGTTTGGACCCATAAGCAGATTATGTAGCACCACCCAACCCACCCTCTGGGACTCAGGGTGGGGGACAGGATCTCCCACCAACAGATCCACATTCTACATCCCTGCAATGGTGGCAGTAGAGGGGACCATCAACCCCAGTCCTGCTGGGGAACAGGCAACCTACAGGGTAGTCAATGCAGATCTGTATGCCTCCATAAGGCAATGGCAGACAGACAGAAGGCCTGGAAATGATCAGCTGCTTCCCACCATTATCTGACATTCTTCAGCAGCAAGGATAGTGAGTCTCCAGCCGCTGCACCCTGCAAGGTGTTCTAGCCATACACATACTAATTGCAGACAGTCTGCTAGCTTGTACATAGTGCAGGTTCCTGGAGGGGATGTGAGCACACACACCAAGCAGATAAGTCAGTGATTGGGCCCCAGACAAGAGAACCCAAAAATATTACTTGAGAGCAATACTATATAGCACTATGGGGGAAATTAGCCATGCCGTGGTAACTGCTCAGTCAGGGTGAGAGTGACCTCCCAGCAGGACATGCTGTAGCCACCCTGTCCGTGCAGGTGGTGGCCAGGCACTACAATGTCCCAGCCATTGCCCTATGCCCTGTGCAGATGCATACTGCCCAGGCCATCCTGTCCAGGCCATACCCACAGTACCTTGCTCCTCATTATGCACATTGGCAGGCTAACACTGGAAACAGTGCAAGCAGTGTGGGCTGAGTAAGGTGTAAGCAGCCACAACACACTGGATAGACAGACACACACTCCCACACCTATGCCAGCATTGTGCAAATATAGAGGCTTTTGGCAGCCCTGGCCACCACACTAGTCCTAGCACAGTGCAGGTATGGCTATGGTACGCAATACTGTTAGGGTCACTCCCCAAGGGTGGTAAACACTGTCAGAAATCAAAACTGAAACACACTCCACAGATATCAGAAAGGTTGCTATGATGCAGCTCTATCAGCAAATTGTGCTTAACTTAGGAATTGTTATCTGCCATTAATCATAGCAACCTTTTGATATATGTGTAACGTATTCCCAAGTTTAGGGCGGCATTGCTAAGGTATGCAAGTGCTAGTATTGGGAGATGCTGCTGCATGCAGGGTCCAACAGCCTGACTCTCCATGAGGCTTTGGATAGTAGAGCCTGTGGGCGTGGATGTTTATGCCCCTGTTGGCCTCTGCTCTAGGGCAGAGGTTCCCAACTCCAGTCCTGGTGGGCCAAACACTTTTCAGGTTTTCATGTTCTCCCTAATGAATATGTATGAGATACATTTGCATACAATGGGGGCCGCGCATACTAATGAAGCACAGGCATATTTATTAGGGACAGCATGAAACCTGAATGGTGTTTGGCCCTCCAGGACTGCAGTTGGGAAACTCTGCTCTAGGGACTGCACATGTTTATGGTGTCTGTGCTCTGTAGGGTAAAATATAGGCGTTTCAGGCATGTTTATTTTATCTGCAATAAAGATTCCGTCTTTATTACCACGGTTTTGTACTGGGTAAAATATGGGGAGGGGGTTGGCAGGAGCCACAGCTGGGAATTGAACTTGTGACCTTCTGCTCCTGAACACACTGGCTGTGTGGACTGCACCACACTGCTGCCACAGGGACAGTTTATTCCCTGGGGATACCATGACTGTTCGTCAGACAGACCCTGTCTGTTGCATTGCATGGCACCCACCTAAACGGGGCTAGGCCATGGTGTGCTGTGGGCAGATGCCACTGCCCCCTCTGCCACCAGCACCCCTCTGCCACCATGCTGCCATGCCATTATGCTGGTGGTGCTGGTGGTACACAGTCCCAGGCCATCCAGTATGCCAGTAGGCAGCTGCCTATGGTGTGGGTTCTCGGGTAGGGGTGCCTACATGGGCATGCGTGCTTCTCCCCCCCCCCCACACCGCCTCCCAATGTTATGTGCCCTTGGGGGTACCTGCTGGGTAATCTCCCTGTGACACTGTGGGACAAACACTCGTGCCCATGTTAACTCTTAACTTAACTCTTACTGATATACATAACAGACCCGCCCTCAGGCATAGTTTACAAGCTTCATGCATCATGATTCCATAAACAATATACAATTTAATCTGTAAATAGTTTTTACAACCTCCTCGGTTGTGGATTTGTATATAGTTACCCTTGTTACAATTCCATGTTGTAATCCCTGTTATGATGTAAGCAAAAGATCTTTTGTTCTGATGCGAAACTTGTGTTATTTGTAAACCGCACTGATACTAAAGAGCGCGGTATATAACAACTGTAAATAAATACATAAATAAATAAATAAATGTTGGACCCTCGTCAGTTGCTGTCTTGTTGCTTTACAGTTTCGGCATTCCTGTGTGCCACCTAGGCATCTGCCTAGCACCCACTGTGCCCCAGCTGGACCACAGCATGTGCCGCCTGCAGCCCCCTGTATCCCATTTACAGCATCAGTACAGTTGTTCTTTCCCTTATATGCCCACTCTGCTGTTGCTGCATATGTGCACGCCATAACAAACCTGCCCAATCTAAACGACAGAAACCCTGATCAGCGCTATTTCAATGTGGGATCATTCACTTTGTAGGGGGACAGAGCATAGACCCTTCCAAACATGATATCTTAATTTATACGCTTTGTCAGTAGTGCTGCTTTATGTTTATCATTAATATCGCTATTGGCCAGCTTGGTTATTGGAATTTTAGATGTGGTTCTGGTCCTTTTATATGTTTAATAGCCTTTTTGGTCCCTGCACATGTATCACAACTATCACTTTTCTGGGTTTTCTTGCTTTACTGCACATTGCTGACTGAAATTGTTTCTCTTTCCTGCAAATGTGCCTTAACGCGAGGGTTTCACTGGCGTTAGTGTTCAGACCTGGATTTCACAGCGTTAGTGTGTCTGGAGCCTGGAGCCTCTCCCCTCCCACTCTCCGCCCATTGACCCCTTCTCTCCGCCCTCTGGGAAGCCTTACTCCACCCTTCAGACCCGGATTTCACAGCGTTAGTGTGCCTTAAAGCCGCTGCTGCGTTATCACGCGATAAGTGACGTTATTGCGCGATAATTATCACGTGATAATGTCACTTATCATGTAATAATACCACCGCTGCGACGTTAAGACGGTTTAGTAAACATACCCCTAATATGTCTGATCTGCATCAGGTATAAATGCTTGTACCGAGATTTGGAGAAAACCCATGTACGTTATAATATTCTACAACTTACACGCATACATTCAGAATCTGTCTGTGTTCTGCCCAAAAAACACACACCTTGGGGCTTACCTGCACACTTGCAGAATAGAAACCACCTAGGGGCATGTTTACGAAAAACCGGAAATGTGCGCGCCGCAAAATAGCGCATGGAAACGCGGCACTGAAACGCGCATAGACGCGTTTAAACGCCCCGCACACATGCGTGTCACCCCCGCACAGGTACACGGCACACTAACGGGCCCCGTACAAGTGCGGGCCCGCAAATGTCCGATAGAGGCGTGGAACGGCTAAAGGAGGGCGGAGGAAGGCTCCGGAGGGGCGGAGGGACGGGGTCAATGGGTGGAGAGTGGAAGGGGAGAGGGTCCCCGCACAGTATCGGGCCCGAATTTGCATGTAAAAACTACTCGCGGTAGAAAGCATTTAAAGGGAAGAGAAACCATTTCCGTCAGCAATGTACAGGAAAACCGGGGAAACCAGCAAAACGTGAGCAGTGTGATACATGTGCACAGCACAAAAGTGCACATAAAAATAGGAAATGACCACAACAGAACTATTAAAAATAGTAATTCAGCTGGGGAACAGTTATAGTGATGGGCAAATACAGAAAACACATCCAACAAAGCTCCAGAAAAAAGAAATGAATTTTGGAAGGGTTTACGGAGCCGGGACTCTTCCAAACAACATTTCCTGTTGTGGAGCTGTCCTGGGAGTGTTTGCTATGGTTGCCCATTAATATCACTGTTGCCCAGCGTGGTGATATTGTTTCCCCCAGTTCCCGTGGTCATTTCCGTGGTTTATGTGCACGTTTGTCACCAAACAGGGTGCATATGCCCACAGTAAAATTGCGTAGAGCAGGGTTTGTGACTCCATCCTGCCAGGCTTACTACCTCCAGGGGCTGCACTGTCTCTGTGGTGATAGTGTGGTGCAGCAGACAGCATCAGTACCTCTAGGACCAGAGGGTCAGAGGTTCAAAGCCCAGCTGGGACACTTGCCAGCCCAGTCCCTATATTTTACCCACCACTAAACACAGATAGCGCAGACACCCCTGTATTGCAGGGTACATAAGCATGGGGGAAACACCCATATTTTACCCAACAACGCACACACACCACAACAATGGGCATTACCCACAGCCAAGTACCCCAAATGCAGTCCCGTACTGTCACATTCCAATCAGGTCACCTGCTTTTTATGGGAGGAGCTCATGCCAGCATGTTGGCGGACGAGTACATGTGGTGCAGGGGGCAGTGGCTGCTAGCGACAGAAGACAGAGGCCTAGCCATGTGCAGGCTGCCACCGTCCACTGCAACAGACTGCAACAGACAGGCCCTGCCGGATCCACAGTCATGGACATGCCAGGGAATCCACCCAATCTGTGGCTACACAGTGTTGCAGTGCACACAGACACTACATACAAGAGCAGAAGGTCACAGGTTCAAAGCCCAACTGGGGCAACTGCCAATCTTGCCCACATATTTTTCCCCCAAGTAAACAGTGATAGTAAGGGCACACCTTTCCTGGCGAGGACATATGCAATGGCAATACGTCTATCTTTTACCCCACTGAGCAAAGACACCATGAACAGGGCCAGTACCCAGAGCAGAATCACCCAAATGCAGTCCTGGTGGGGCACACACCAGTCAGGTTCCATGATGCCACTCATACAAATGCCTGTGCTGTATATCTATGCACCACACCCATGGTATGTAGATGTAGCTCATGCATATTCATGAGGGACAGCAGGAAAACCAGAACAGTGTGATGCAAACCTGGACTGGAGTTGGGAATCTGTGCCGTAAAGCAGCAGCCATCAAGGGCAGACACACCCACTCCCACAGGCCTCATTGGCCAATGTCTCCTGGAGAGGCAGACCATTGGACCCTGCATGCATCTCCCAAAACTAGCACTTGCATAACTTACCAATGTCACCCTACACCTGAGGTATACGGTACACAGCTCTGAGACGTTTGCTAGGAGCACAGGCAGCTAGATATCCATACGTTACGCACATACTGCTAGTTGACCCCATCCGAACAATCTGTTAGGTGTTTGCGGTGCGTGCTCCAGGCCTGGCCTCTGACGGTGTTTACCACCCTGGGGAGTGACCCCCAGCTGTACTGCGTACCATATCCATGCCTTGCCATGCTCAGGACCGGTTTGGTGGGCAAGGCTAATTACTTCCTCAATAGTAGCACCATGATGGCATAGGTGTGGAAGTGTGTGTCTGGCTATACAGTGGGTGTTGGCTGCAAGCCCCTTCCACAGCCCACACTGCCAGCACTGTTGCCAGTATTGGCCTGCCAATGTGCATAATGAGGTGCAAGGTACCATGGGTATAGCCAGGACAGGGTAGCCTGGCCAGGATGCATCTGCACCGGGCATAGGGCACTGGCAGGGACATTGTAGTGTCCGGCCACCACCTACACAGACAGGGTGGCCAAAGCATGTCCTTCTGGGAGATCACGCTCACCCTGACTGTGCAGTGACCACAGCATGGCTAGGCACCCCCATAGTGCTATGCAGTATTTCTCTCATGTGATAGATATGGGTTTCTATTTGGGGCCCAGTCACTGATTTATCTGCTTGCTGTGTATGCTGGCAGACCAGTTCTGGGTGCATGTGTCTCCATTGGGAACATGCAATATGGACTAACCAGCAGACTGTTTGTAGCTGGTATGTGTCTTGCTGAAATGGCTTGCAAGGTGCAGTGGCTGTTGGCTTGCTGCGGGGGAATATCTGGTGGTGGGGTGCAGCTTACCTTATCCTATGTCTGTCTGGTGTTGTGGCTGTGTGTGGGGTGGGGTTGATGTTGCCCTCTACTGCCACCTTTGCAGGGAGGTACAGTGTGGATCTCTTGATGGGAGATCATGTTTGCTGTGGGGGAGCTGAGCCTGACTGGGATGTCCATGGTGTTTGTGCAGAAACTAGCTATCTTACACATTAACACTGCTTTGAAACTCCCGCTTGGCCTCCATCAGCCATGGAAGGTGTTGTGGACCTGGTCCTGGGTGCCTCATTGCACACTCAGGGTGAGCACAGAACCCGCACGATGTAACGGTGTGTAGCTACTCTGTGCCAGTAAAACACCCCGTCAGTGCCCCCTACCAGGCCGAGGTGCTGTGTGGGTGCACCCGGTCACTCCCCCCAACAGGGCCGAGGTGCTGTGGGGGTGCATTCCCCATCTTGTGTCCATCTGTGGACAGCTAATTTGCATGTGCAGTGCATCATGGGTACGTGTGGCCTAACCCTATCCTGTTTACACCGGCAGACTGTCTGTGAGGTGACGTGCAGGCTATCTGCAGCCAGCCAGGGGCTTGCTTACAGCTATGGAGTTGTAGCCCAATGGTTACATCACTCCCTATGCAGCCAGTGGTCATGGGTTCAAACCCACAGTGGGGTTCTGTGATAGGGGTGTCCACAGCATCTTTTTAATTTACTGTACATATGTTGCTGCCAGCAATAACACCCTGAGCGTACTGTACCCATAAGGTGCCTCTGAGGGCGCTTTATGGGGCGCCGTATACGGCACTTTATGGTTGCCATCCATATAGGGTGCACTATACATTATCCTGTGTCGCAACATACATGCTGCCCTATAGGGGACATTCTAGGGTGCCTTGGCGGACGGTGCACTGTCACATGTGCCTTATGGGCTGCCTTATGTTAACATGCTGTGAGCGTGCGTTTTCTAGTTGTTATCACAAAATAAAATTAGTGGGCCTCCTACAGCACTCCACAACATAAAACATACTGCCTCTGCTAGTCTTTTTCAATGGGCATTGTGAGGGATTGAACCCCTGGTCCCTGCACCATTGGTCAGTGTCACAACCATTGTGCTGTGGCTCTGTCCCTGTGCTTGAGCAGCAGCGCGCAGCCTTGTAGCCATCGGCGCGCCGTCTTGTGGTGCACAAAATTAGCAGTGCGCCGCCTTCTGCTGCGTAACATTAACAGCGCGCCGCCTTATGCCGCCCAACATGGGCATGCCCCTTAAAATAATGCCTCAGCCAGCTGTCTTCAATGGGCACTGTGGGGAATTGAACCCATGATACCTGCACGAGTGGTCAGTGTCTTAACCATTGTGCTATGGCTCCATTCCTGCTATTTGCACATCAGCGTGCCACTTATCCCTCCCACTATTGGGCTGCCCCCTCACACATCAGCGCGACGCCTTCTGTTGCCCCATTTTATCAGCGCGCCGCCATCTGCCGCCCACAATGAACAGTGCGCCGCCTCATGCCATATAAAAAAAGAGTGCACCGCCTTCTGCCGCCCATAATCAATATACCTCCTACACCACTTTTGCCCATAAAAGTTGATGCCTCAGCTGGTCTTTTTCATTTAGCGCAATGGGGGCTTGAACCCCTGGCCCCTGCACCATAGGTCAGTGTCTTCACCGTTGTACTATGGCTCTGTTGTTTGGTTATGCAGCAGCGCCCCACTTAGCCTTCCCACGCGCTAATGTGGGCCCCGCACATTAGCGCGACGCACACACGTACGGTCCGGTTTTTTTCTTTTTTCTGCCTGGCCCGCCCACTCCTTATATGGCACCAGCACACTAACGGGAAACCGCACAGCAACGGTGTTTAGTAAACATGCCCCCTAAAGTGCAATCCACGCACCCATTCATTCGCATAAGGCCCTTAGAATAGGGACTTATAAGACTTTCCATATGTTCTTTATGGAATTGTCCCTTTAGAGTGGTATTTTTAACCTGCAGCAACCATTAGGGTGGGCCCTTCCTAATAGTTAGCTCATGTTAAAACCCTTGCTAACTGCTTGCCAGACTTTAGTAGACATGCCCCTAAAACTTGTAAGTAACATAAACTCTGTGGTCCTGGAAATGAGCCTATTAAATTAATCATACATGTTGTCAGTTTATAGCTAAACTGCTGGATAGACCCAGTTGGTTTCTGGGGTGTTATAGTTGACACAGATCAGGCTCCCCAAACCACTGGTGCTGACATCAATGTGTACTAAACAAGCGTTATGGGGGATCGTCAAGTCACCATCATATCCACAGGATGCACACGGCATCATTCAGATAGTAGAAGGTGAATTAAATAACTTGAAAACCCTGAGAAGACTGGGATGTGCCCATCGATACTACAAAGCAACTCTTATCTGTAGTAGACATATTGAATAAGGCAAAGGCTAACAGTAAATACTTTCCAATAAGCTCTGCCTATGCTGGGTCATTCCGTTTGCTGAACACGTTTATGTAAGTAAACATTTTGGTCTACTCAATCTTCCATTTGTAATTTCAAATTAAACCAAAATATTTGTGGGGGAGGGAGTGGCAATGTTTTCCCAAATGTTCTAATAAAATGGCAACCATAAAAAACAAATACTGAGGGGGGCGGAGCCTGATGTCCAGCGGGTAGGACGCTTTGCGTTGAAGCTCCGGAGAGGCCTACTTAGAATCCTGACTTAATACCTATACAAACTTACTATTTTGCTCCGAGCTGACCGGGGTACCTCGGGGGGGATGGCGGACCATAAACCAGCGCGCTTAGACTTCGGGTCTCCTTCCTTTTCTCACGGAAAACGCTCCAAAACAGAGGTGTCCTCTCCACACAAGATGGTCCCATTTCGTGAAAACTCCGCAATGCACCTGGAGATTTTGGAGGAAATACGTGGTGTGAAAGAATTGGTGCAGTCTAATGGAGAAGCGCTTCGAGCCATGCGAGAAGACTTTGGAGTGCTCCAGGACCGACTTGAAAGTCTTTCATTACGGCAGGACAACATGGCGGGGGTCCTCGACTCGCACGAGGCGCGCTTGGGCAAACTGGATAAGGCTGAGCGCCAGATACAGAATCTTCAAAAGGAGTTAGAAGATAGTAATAATCGAGCCCGTCGCAACAATGTGAGGCTCCTCGGAATACCGGAGGGGGTGGAAGCAGGAGATATAAGAGAATTCTTGCTCAAAACTCTTCCCTCCTTGCTGAAGATTACTTTTCACAGAGAACTGGAAATCGATCGAGCACACCGTGTTCCTGCCCATATGGCGCCCAACCGTACGACCCCCCGGCCTATTATCTTTAGCTTGCTACGCTATCAACAAGTGGAACAAATTTTACAAGTTGCCCGAGCGAATCATCATTTGGAATTTGAAGGTCGTAAGATCTCCTTCTTTCCTGATTTGGCAAAGCCTACCGTTGACCGTCGGAAGAAACTCCTTGCTTTTCGCCCTCGACTTCAACAGCTACAGGCTCGCTTTGGCCTGTTGTATCCGGCGAAGCTCCGAGTGACTCTCCACAACCAAACTAGGACGTTCGAAGATCCTGATCTACTATCAACGTTTTTAGACTCCAAAGAAGCAGAGCAGATGCGCTAATCCCGAGTCCTGGACTCTTATCTGCCGGCTCTGTCCGCCATTTTGAAGGGCCCGATGTGGCGATCATAGCCAAGCACAGAAATAGCCTGGACTTTCTTTCCTTCTCCATATGACTTTTGTTCTTTTGGTCTCCTATCCCTTCATGATATGTGCCTCGGTCGGATTCGGGGCCCGCACAGTTCTACAGGTTATGTGTTTTTTCAATTTCGGCCTTCTCTGGGGTTTCTCCCCGCAGACACATGGTCGCCAGTAATTTTGGGGTTTTGCTTCTCCTCTACCGCACTGCGGTTTTCTTTGTTAATGTGGGGCGCTTCATTGTATTATATTAGCTTATTTTCTGTGTCATGTGTACAACTAGATACAGTCAGTTTGAGGGACATAGTGAAATTATGTGTGCTTTTATGCTCAGAATTTTTTGATTTTCTGTATGGCCTTATGTAAAATCTTATCATTCACCGCCAACGGCGTTAATGGTCCACTCACAGGGAAGAAAATCCTTAGCTGTTTTAGCCAGGAGTCTGTTGATTTAGTGTTTCTTCAGGAAACGCATTTAAACTCTGTTGAAATACTGCAACTCAATGCTAAGCCTCATATGGTAGCTGTCTATTCTCCCACCGTTTACAAATGGTACGGGATAACCCTTCTGGTTAAGAAGTATTTGCACGCTACAGTACCGGATATTAGCGCTGACAAGGAGGGTAGATGGGCCTGAGTATACTTAGAGGGTGGAGATAGTGACTTCACGGGTATTTGCATTATGCCCCGAATGTGGACAACCCTGCTTACTATGCAAGTATTGCGCAGTTGGCCTTGGCCTCTCCTAGTGCTCCATTAATACTTGGTGGCGATTTTACTCAGTGTTCCCTCAATCTGTTCTTCTCAAACACGGTGCTTGTTGGTTGGAAGCTCCAGTACCGAGTTGACCTGTGTGGCTAGATATAGAAGCGGGCCTTTGCAACCGCTTCCTCTTCCCTTTCTCCCTGGTATGACTCTCCCATAAGCCTTCCACTATCCACCAATGCTTTTAGACACTTTAGGTGCCTTTCATACTCTTATGTAATTTTAGACTCCCGACTCTGGTCAGTGCAACTTCAGCATTGCCTTCGGAGCACTAGAATACTCCCGCCATCGGCATTCCCTACCTAAGGTTGATTGGAGACTTTCCGATCTCTCGATGGTTCACCGGGTGTAGCATCCAATTTTATTAAACCTTATGTACTGCTATACCTAGAGATACCCCTATAGCGCAGAAAGTGTGGGAGAGAGAATCACATGTGACTTTGACCTCGGAGCAATGGAGCCTTATCCGGAGTAGAGGGACACGGGTTTCCGATCCGCCTCACTCACTCAGAACCTTTTCTTTCTAGCCCACCCCTCACAGATTAGATAACTGGAACACTATTCAGGGCATGGGTCGCTGGACACGTCCTGCGGCCATTGGTTCATTGCTTCATGTTATGCATGAATATTCCGCACTACAGTATCACTGGCGTCGGGTCTGGGGTCGTATTTAGTCTCTCCTGCACTCTAAGGAGCCCCTTTCTTGGAGGATAGTGGGACTTCGCCTAGTTGCGGGGATCCCCTCTCTCCCACAAATGGCTTATCTCCTTTCGAACTTTATGCTTGGCATTGTTCTTTCCCTAATTGAGTAGTACTGAAAACTAGCTCCCACTTGAGTTCCAATGAATGGTGGAATCATGTCTGTTCTTACAGTAAATATGAACAAATACCTCGACTGCTTCGCTTCCTCCATTCAGACTCCTTTCCATTGGTCTTAATGGATGATGCTTAATGACTATGTACATTTTGCTAAATGCTCTCATCTGACTGTCTAACTTTGTATATATTTCTGTTCCATGATCATGCTGTATTGTAGATACTCTTTGATCGTTTGATGTATAATCACTGTTAATTGGAAGCGCTCACATCCTGATGTAATCGGGTAGAGAAGAAGCATTGGGGTGGGGGGTACTGGGTTTACTTTTCCTTATTGTATACTTGTTTTGTCTCTATTGGTGTGTTGTTTCTTTTGTTTGTTGCAAAATGAAAATAAATGTTTAAAAAAAAAAAAAACAAATACTGAAGTAATTTGAGTCGGTCTCTAGAATCTGGTGTGAGCTGCCAGAGGAGGGTCAGACCAGTTGGTCTCTCCAGGCATGTTGGCATGCATTTGTGAACACACATTCACCGTTTGTTAGGTCCTGAAAAATGTAAAGTGCATGCAGATCATCAGAATGAGCTTATACCTATGAATTGCTTTAAAAAGTTCTAGCACATATACAATGAACATGCAAAAAATGAAGAGGTGAAAAAAATGCATAAAATAAGGGGTGGCGGAGCCAACCGCGCACCGAGATGGCTGCCTGAGCCTTCTGCTCCAGCAGTCCAATACGTCAAATAACATTTCCCAACCTCTCTCCCACCAAAGGATACCACCTTACCTCCTCAGAGCTTCCCTAAAATGTCCACAATCAAGCCCGCTCGCTTGGATTACACTGCTGCGATGGATCAGGGCATCAAAAAAGCAAAGCAAGATCCTCCGTCTCCAGCCAAGATGGCAGCAGCAAAGGACTCCGAGGAAGGATTGAAAGAACTACTGCAGAAAATTTGCACTTTCAAGACCATCATGGCATCCAATGGTGTAGTACTGAGCTCTCCAGAGGCTGAATTCACTGAAGTTAAATCTCAATTTGCCTCTCTAACAACACAGATCAATAACATAGACGCCACATTGCAGTATCATGAGGTACAAATACAGCAGGTTCATTCCCATACTAAGTAGCTCCCCCAGCTAGATCGTCCAGTAGAAGACTTGAATAATTGATCTCGTAGAAATAATATCTGGATCATTGGTGTTCTTGAGGGAGAAGAAGGCTCAAACATGATTTCTTACCTAGAATGACTGTTGCCACAGCTCCTGCAATTGGACTTGATAAACTACTTGAGCATGAGTACGCTCACAAGGCCCCGTCACACCTTGTCCTAACACAAAAGAACCCACGACCCATTGTCGTGAAATTGCTGTTACCTGAAGGCGCTGCAGGTCCTGCAAGCAGTAAGGATTCGGGTCCTGATTCAACTGGATGGGCAAAAGATTTTGTTCTTCCCTGATCTCAACAAGGCCACAGTGGACCAAATAAAACAACTATTGACCTTCCTCCTACAGCTCAAATATCTGCAGGCCCGATATAGACTATTGACTATTTTATCTGGCCCGACTATGGATCACCTTGCACAACCAAAGACACAATTTCAAGGACCCAGAGGCATTAAAAACCTTCCTAGCAGAATTTGACCAGGTGAATGTTACTCTTTGGCTCATGGTCCTTCAACTTGACCATATTAAAGTACATTGAAATTCTGCCACCTGCGATATTACCATGACACTAGCAGTGTATCCCCTTGTAGGGGACATCAATGACAAATTACTACTAGGGGCCTTGGACTCAGTTGTTGAGGATGCATGGACTGTTGGCTGTATGCATCGGGATATGTTTGGTGGGAATGGTATGCCTCATTTATGCTAGCATCTATCTGTCTTGAATGTTGCTGATTATGAGAGGAATGGGGTGTGATTGTGTGTTTGGGGGGTGCCAGGGAAAGAGGGTACCATGGGTTGGGGGAAGAGAGAGGGGATAATTTTTATTTCCATTCATTTTATCCTACAATCGTTATGATTATATGCTACTCAGGTTGACCCATCTGTTCACCATTTAATTTTTGGGTTTATATGTTTCCATTTATATGGCATGTTTTTGTACTTCAGTGCTTCTTCTCACGGGATGAAGTGCACTCTGCTTGGATTGGGCAAATCCTTTTGCTTTGGCAGGATCTCAATTATTTTCGGTTACACACTCCTGGCCCCTTGGGGCATACCAGATCTTTAAATGCCTCACCGTCTGAGCTGCTTTTGTTTAGTGTAAGACGGACGTAGTGACTCGCATTCAGTTACACTTTGTATCACTTGCAATTCTGAGATATTTCCTTAGTATTCCTGCTTAAGACACCTTTCAAATAATAACAGTTTCATTTCATATTATGTATTGCAAGACTATGACGTTTGCATAACGTCATGGCTTCTGCCATTTAAGAACTCCGTACCGCACCATCACTCCCTTTCTAAGCTTGGATTCACGTAATCAGGAGTGTCACACGTTTTTTGGTGCCCTTTAATTGGCCTTTCTTCCATTCTTTGTCTTTTCATGCTGTGGAACTCTTTTGATTATATTTAACCATCAAGTTCTAACCGGCTCCAGCCGCTGGATATACACACATCATATTAAATGATACTTTTTACGTTGATAAGCACCCTTTTAGATTTATTCACTGGGAGTATTTCATTGCCTAATTGGGCACGAGCTAATGATTGTTTTGAATTGTAGCTGCACTGTGGGCAGATTTTTTATCAATTTTATATTTATTACGATTTATACATAACATTTGGGCATAATACATGAATGAAGGAAACATCATGGCATAGGCATAATAACAAAATCCACAAATTTAACAAAGAAAAACAAAGCCATTCAGTTAGCCCACAAAATCAAGAAACTAGTTGGGGCACCAAGAAGTACCTCAGAGTAAGGGAAAATTCCTCATTAAGCATTGTATGACTGTTAATGGCTGACTGGAGACTTCTACATCAACCGTATAAGACCCTGCCGCTACTGTGACATCCTCCCTAGCAATTATACATTCCAGAAGCTGCCTTGGCTAAAAAAAAACAGATAATTATTCCCTTGATAGGTAACATGACATCTAGAAGGACATTTTAGTAAAAAAGACCAGCCTAGGGAAAGAATCCTGGGAACTCTCTCCTCCTAGCTTTGGGTATCATGAGCTAAATCTGAGAAAATACATACAAAAAAGCCAAAAAACCGCTTCCCAAAATTTCTGAAATAAGAATACAAAATTATAGATTTTTTCATATTCCAAAGGCAATGTAATAAGAAGAGCAGAGCAGCCAGTAATCACGTCCAATGAACTTTCTAGAAACCCCGTAAGGTTCCCGGCAACATTGGAGGGGCTTGATTCAGCTACCGGGGCATTAGAGCCCAGGGACATATACTGGACCCTTGTCGAGGGGGCAGATCACCCAGGGGGATTTGTAGCACCTCCTGAAAATATCTGGCACCATCTCCAAAGGTGGCTGAACCGGAGAACGAGAGAAATTCAGCAGTCTCAGATTATTTTCTGAACTTGATTCTCCAAATATTCAATCTTTTTGAAGCTCACAGTCCTGTCTTTAATCTTGGCCTCCTCCAACCCACAGAGCCATTGAAGCTCATCTTACAACTTTGCCTGCTTCACCCCTTGTTCCTCCTGAACTCAGGAAACTTTAAGTAATTGATTTTCAAATCCCAAAATGTTGGTACTCACAGTTCCTTCTATTACCCTCAAGGAGGTATTCATAACCGCAATAGCATCCCACTGCTTATCCAAAGTTATCTGTGCGGGTCTTACCAACACCTCAACGCCTGGAGTCCTCTCTTTCCCCAGAACTGTTATCGGCACTTCCACCATCAATATTAAATCCACTAACCCTCCAGCCTCCTGAGATGGAGAATGCATTGCTAGAGAGTCCTCTTCACTCCTCCTTGCCGGCGTGCTCACCGCCTCGCTGAAAGGAAGCACTCCACCAGACAGCGCTTCACTTCCGGGCTGCAGTGGGGGGACCGCAACTTGGGAGACAGCCACACTCCCAAAATGCTCAGATTATCCAGTTTCACACCTGGCAGACCTGCTGAAGATGTCACTCAAGCTCAAACCTGCATGCTTCCAGGGTCCAGTGGGCCACACCGCTCTCACCAACATTACACGAGGGTAGCTATGCCTGTTTGCTCTTCCTCCGATCTATCTCAGCCAGTCAGGAAATGCTGCACAGCCACAACAGAAGACTTCAGGAGTGGAGCTTGCATGCCATGAGTCTTTCAGCCACCATCTTGCCCCAGTCAGAATGCATTCCAATGGCAGGTTTAATTGCGCCGTGCTTCCCACACATATGTACTCTTTCTGGTTTTGATCGTTTCTACTATGCTCCGACGGTACAAATATGCCTTATGGAAATGTCTAACTGGTCCAGTTTATTTTTCGCATCTGCACAAAACAATGCTTTTTTCACCGTGTTGAGAAAAGCCGTGAGTGTATATTCCTGTGAAGTTATTAAGATTCTAGTCTGATTACTTGATTGTAAAATGGGCTTTTTTGTATCGTTTTTTTGGAAGGGGTCATTTGGTAGTCTGAGTACGCATCTTTGTTATACTGTCAAAGTCAAAACCTGCATCATTTGGACCACCCATTATGCATCATTTGGACCACCCATTATGCACAATTGTTTTGAATGTTACAATCACCATGCTAAATATACGTACTTTGCTGATTTACTATGGATATCCATTATTGTATAGTGTCTGGTGTGTTGTTTTTTTTAATCTAAAGACTGGGGCAATGGGCTGTACACCAGTCAGTGTTTGCGTTGCAGACTTCTGCCTTCAGGCTTATGTTGGCTTTATATTAACATTTTAGTTTCATTATCCCTCTACAGTATAATTTAGTCACTTGTCACCATTTTTTCTCTCTCCACATCCTTAACCTTTCTATTGTGATTGAGGATATGAGATCTTCCATCCCCATGTTTCATTTTGGAGTTTGAAACTTCCCTCCCTGTCCTTACACACTACATGCTGATTGCAAGAGTTATTTGGGTTCCTTTGAACTGTTGTCACTTATTTCCATTAGCATTTTTAGCCTTACTAGTATACAAGATTTGAGAGCACACCAGTGTGTTAATCTTAAAGGGTGAGTTTTCTCATGTTTATCATAGATCCATTCATTTTTTCTGATGTTTACGCACTCTTTAGCACTTTATGATTTTTGGAATGTATGTCTCATTTTAGCACATGTCGTCACCAATTCATATGTTCTTATTATTATTTATTATTTTATGGTCATTACTCTTTTATCAATTTTATGCTCATTTGAGTTTTAGCATCACCTTTTTTATTATTGTTCATTCATCTATATTTTTATGTTATTAATTTTATTCATGATTTGGCTCATTGCACATATGTATTTTTTATTTTAATATATTTATTTATTGTTTAATTATGACTTTGTTATATTTTAATTATGGTTTCTTTTTTTTTTTATTTTTTAAATTCTTTATTTTCGTTTTATAACAACAGAGGAAAAGGAAGACATACAGCTAAAAGACAGATACATAAAGTGTAATACACACACCAAAGTAAACCCCTGCCACCCCCCTCCCCCCTGCTTCTTCTCTAGAAACTAATCATTCCCGAAGCGGGCGTGTACTTACATTATTGTGTTACAAAACCTAACGGTGATCTGAAACATGATGAGTGCACATTATACAGGCATGTTGGAGCAATGAGCAGATTGTACATAATCATTAAGCATCTGCCATTTAGACATGCGAGAGTGAGTTTGGGCATGGGGAATAGCTCTCCGAGGTATCTGCTCATATTTACTATATAAGCAGACAAGGTTCCACCATTCATTGACAGTAAGTCGAGAGCTATCCTTCCAATTCCTCGTGATTAAGCATATGGCTATACCCAGCATGAAATCAAGGAGAAATCGGCCCTTCTTAGGAAGAGAGGGGACCTCCGCCACAGAGCGGAGTCCCACGATCTTCCAAGAGAGAGGTTCGTGAAGGTGTAAGATAAATTGAATACAACCCCAGACCCGTCCCCAATAAACCTGTAGTTGAGGACATTCATAAATAACATGAGCGAAGGTTCCCACAGCAGTATGGCAAGACCAACACTGGTCCCTAGCAGTTGTGTTCCATTTGGCTATTTTTTCTGGGGTATAAAAGCATCTGTGTGCAAAAAAGAAGAGAGTTTGGGTAACAGAGGCAGACCGGGAAACCCGCACTACTTTGCTCCAGAAAACGCTCCATTGCACAGGGGTTAAAGTAGTTTGCAGTTCGCGCTCCCAGGCTTGTTGGGCTCTAAAAGTGGCCGTGTCTGTACCCTGACATAATATTTTATAAAAGTTAGAGGCTACCCCATGTGCACTACTAATAGAGTGAACTATCTCTAATAGCCCGTCCTCAGTAGGGGCAGGGGGCGGCATGATTCGAGCACTTTTGAGGCAGTGTTGAAGCTGCATCAATTGAAAGTAGTGTTTCGCTGGTAACGCAAATTCCTTTTGTAACTCATAAAAGGTTTTCCAACGAGCTGCAGAGAAAAGCTGTTGGGGTGTCCAGATCCCCCTTGCGTACCAGGGTTTCCATGCTATCGTTCTATTTAGGACTTGAATTCTGGGGTTATTCCATAGCGGGAGTCCGTCCTGAGGACATACGTTCGGGCCCAGTGATAGAATGAGAGTGTTAAAGGCCGCAAGAGTATCGACAATCATTGGTGGATGGCGGGTGTCTACTTGATAGGACATACCGGGGAGATGGGTCAACGGAATTGGGCTACTAAGCTCCTCTTCTATGTCAAGCCAAACTGGTCTGCTGTCTGTTGAGGCATCTAGCCATCGGGCACCTTGCTTAAGTAGGAAGGCTTGATGATATCTAAGGAAATCAGGAAATCTGGTACCCCCTCTTTCCTTTGCAGACTGTAGTTTTTGTTTAGCTATCCTTGGTGGCTTGCCCTGCCAGAGATAACGGACGAGAAGGCCCTCAATATCTTTATAAGTATGTAGCGGGAGTAAGCATGGCAGCATTTCTAAAATGTAGTTCACTTTGGGGACTATCATCATTTTCACAGTTTCTAAGCGGCCCCACCATGTAAGAGATAAGGGAGACCAACGATTCGTGAGCTCACGGACTTTGGAGACTACCTCTTTGGCATTAAAACTAATAGTGTCTTCTAAAGGAGAACAGTAATGGACCCCGAGATACTTCACCATGCGGGATTGCCAAAGGAAGGGAAAGGCCTGCATGTCAGCCTCATGTACCCAGCGGTTCAGTGGGAATGCTACAGATTTGGTCCAGTTAATTTTATAGCCCGATAATTGTGAGTATCCGTCAATCAGATCCAAGACAGCTGGAACCGAATCGAGGGATACGAAAAGCATAAGGTCATCTGCATATGCAGAGAGTTTAATCTCCCTATGACTGAAGGGGACACCCCGAATACGTGCGGACTGTCTAATAAGGAGGGCTAGGGGTTCAAGAGCTAGATCAAAGAGCATTGGTGATAGGGGGCAACCTTGACGCGTGCCTCTTTGGAGATTAAATGGCTGAGACTTGATAGCATTTACACAAATACTGGCGACGGGTTGAGTATACATGACTTGGAGATATCGGAGGAAGCCCTCCCCAAAGCCATACCATCGGAGAACTGCAAATAAGAAGGGCCATTCTAGGCGGTCAAAGGCTTTTTCGGCATCCAGGGAAAGACCCACCCATGGATGATCTAGATTGGCAGCACTGGATAGCACATGGCACAAGGTCCGAGCATTGTCAGCAGTTGATCTGCCGGGTATAAAACCGCATTGGTCAGGGTGAATTAGGGTGGCCATCCTGTCAGATAGCCGGGTGGCCAAGATCGTTGCGAAGATCTTATAATCGGCATTAAGTAGGGAGATTGGACGGTAGTTGGCGGTTAGTAGCGGGTCTCTGCCTTCTTTCTCAAATACTACCACATTAGCAGCAGAAAAGGATCCCAAAGAGGATGTATCTACCGCAAGGGCAGTAAAATAGAGTTTTAAATAGGGAACTAAATCTGCACTGAACGTTCTGTAGAATTCGGTCGGGAGACCATCGGGCCCTGCGGCACGGCCCGAGGCTGTGCGTTTTAGGGCAGATTGGATCTCTGAAGTAGAGAAGGGTTCATCCATCGCATCCCTATCATCTTCAGAGAGGGTCGGCCGCTGAATGCCAGAAAGCAATCGCTCGAATGTCTCTGACGAGAACTCACATTCAGATTGATATAGGCGGGTATAGAAATCCCGAAAGAGCTCTACAATGTCGGAGTCTATGGTCACTATGCCCCCTCCCTGTGGAGCTCGAAGGGCCGCTACGCGTTTGGCTTCTCTTTGACCTTTCAAGGCGTTGGCTAAGAGTCGACCGGCTCGGTTATTTTCTCGATAATATGTCCCTCGCTGAAGCTCAATACTCTTAGAAGCTGCAGTTGAGAGGATTGAATTATATTGAAAACGGAGACGCTGTAATCGAATTAATACACATGGATCAGTACGTGAAGTTAGAACTCGTTCGCCTGCTTTTATTTGTTGGTCTAGTATGAGTAGCTGCTGTTTGCGTTGTTTTCGCAGGCGGATTTGATAGCTAGTGATCGTTGCTCGAATGGCCGCTTTGAAGCCCTCCCACCAAGCCCAATTCGCAGTATCCTGGGGAAGATTAAAATGGAAGTAATCCTGAATGGCTGCTCGAATTTCTAACTGGAACTCTGGCTGAGTTAACAGGGCTCTATCAAAGAACCAGGCCCCCGAATTCCCTTGGGGTGCAGTAGTATGTAATTGAAAGGAAATGGCAGCATGATCTGAAATATGTTGGGAGTGGATCTTTGCAGTGTCCACCTGAGGAACTAACAATTTTGATATTAAAAAGAAGTCTATGCGAGACTGGGATTTATGAGGGGAAGAGAAGAAGGTGAAGTCAAGCTCATTGGGGTGTAGTAACCTCCATAGATCAACTAAAGCGAGATCTTTGATCAGGGAGGTAAGCGTGGTGTGACTCTTGGGGGGACCACTTGTCCTAGGCGGCTGTTTGTCAATCAGAGGATCAAGGACTAGATTGAAATCCCCCCCAATTATCAATGAAGTATTAGCAGAGGCCTGCGCAACCTGAGCAATGGTAGCAAAAAAGGCAGGGTCATCCACATTAGGAGCGTAAAGGCAAATACATGTAAGTTCAAGGCTACCTATCTTGAGGTGGACTCTGGACCATCTACCTTCTGTATCTGAGCTAGTCGCAATAATAGTAGCATGCAAGGATTTCCTAACCAGTATGGCAACCCCACATTTCTTAGAAACGGCTGGGGAATAGGCGGCCACCATGTAAGGTTTAATATTGAGTTTAAGAGTTTCCTTCGAATTTAAATGCGTTTCTTGGAGAAAAATCAGATCCGCAGCTTCCTGACTTAGGTAGCTTAGGATTTTCTTCCGTTTTATCGGATTATTGATGCCTTTTACGTTCAATGAGAAAATCTTACATGGTGCCATCAGTCAGTAATAGACATTTTAGGTAAGGGCGCTTGAAAACATACAACATAATCAGAATCTGTGCAACAATGACATAATCACCGAGTATTCTGGCTAATACACCCCATATGAAAAAGTATGTACCAAAGTATCTTAGAGAAGAAGCAAAACCCCTAAAGAATATGGCGACCATATGTCTGCGGGAGGAGGCCCTAGAGAGGAAGGAAAGACATGAAAAGAGAAGAAACACCAGAGTCCATAATTAACACTGTCTCTGATACTCATCGAGGCTACTGTGGGTAGATGGAATCGTGTCACAGATATCATCAAAAGTAAGGCAACAAACTGCCCTCGCCAGACTCTTTGCCGGGCTGCGGCAGATCCAATATGGCAGGTACAGCGGATATGAGAATACTGCAGGGATATTCTGGAAGTCAGCGCATCAAGTCGGCTTCTTTGGAATCCAAAAACTCCGCTAGTAGATCAGGGTCCTCAAATGTTCTTGTCTGATTGTGAAGCGTGACTCGGAGCTTGGCCGGGTACATCAGGCCATAGCGTGCTTGTAGTTGCTGAAGCCTCGGCCGGAATTCCAGAAAGCGCTTTCGGCGGTCGACCGTGGGTTTAGCCAAGTCGGGATAGAAGGAGATCTTGTGGCTCTCAAACTCCAGATGGCCCTGTGCCCGAGAGGCATTTAGAATTTGCTCAACGTGTTGATATCTCAAAAGTCGAAAAATGATAGGCCGCGGGGTCTTCCTGTTGAGCGTTATGCTTGTGGGTACACGATGAGCGCGATCGATCTCCAAATCTTTGGTAAAGGTGATTTGAAGCAGGGAAGGGAGGATTTTGCGTAAAAACTCTTTCATGTCTCCCGATTCCGCTCCCTCCGGTATGCCCACAAGTCGTATGTTGTTGCGGCGCGCTCTATTATTGCCATCTTCCACTTCTTTCTGCAAGGCCCGCACCTGACGTTCAACTTTGTCGAGTTTGGACAACCGGGCCGCATGGGAGTCCAATATGCTCTCCATTTTGTCCTGACGCGAAGAAAGCCCTTCTAGCTTGCTTTGCAGCACACCAAAATCTTCCCGCAGCGCTCGGAATGCTTCACCGTTTGACTGCACGAGGTCTTTGACCCCTCTAATCTCTGCGAGGATTTCCTGCTGCATTTCGGGGCCCTCGCGCAAGGCCAGCCCCTTCTGCGGGGACGGAGGTTCAGTTTTGGAACGTTTACCGTGAGAAGCCGCTGGAGATCCAAATTCCAGGCGCGTGGGTTTGGTCCCCGCCATCTCACCAATGTGCCCCGGCAGGATCAGAATAGAAGTTCCAAGTATGTACGGTGTTAATTCAGGATTCTGAGTAGGCCTCTCGGGAGCCTCAGCGTTATGCGACCATCCCGCTGGACATCAGGCTCCGCCCCCCTTTAATTATGGTTTCTGTTATAATGCTTATGTATGTGTTTCTTGGAGGTCATAGTCCCCTGAAGAAGGCCATCAGCCGAAACATGTGCTGGACAGATCTTGACACAGTAATAAAGCCCTAAGTCCTTCCAGTGGGGAGTTGTCCTCCTGTTTCTTTTGTACCGAGTATATATGCAGAGCCAGGGGAGGTGGGGGACTGAAGGACATTTGTTGTTTTATGATATTTTTCAATTGTTATTGTTCATTGAAAACTTACTAAATACTGTAAAAAAATTCCTAAAATAGTAAAAAAAATAAAAGTGAGCACAAAATGAAGTTTCTTCTATTTGTGCACACCCCTTGTGTCTAGTTAAAATAATAAGGAAATACTGTATGCATCATACTATCCTGCTCCCTTAAGGAGAAAGGAGAGCCCACCCCCCCTTTGCTTTCAAACAAAAGTCAAAAATAGGAGCTACAGGGATGCCAGACATTTCTATTTAGCCAAATTATATAATCTAGGTATTTATTTTGGGGAACACTGATCAGATTCCCTGATGAGTTTCTTTTTATCAACTGCAGGGCCAGGAATGATGCTGAAAATCGGAGCTGGCCCTGCAGCAGAACAGGTCAGTTTCTCTTCTGCATCAGAATGTGTTAGTTTAATTGAGCTTCACTGTTCCTGCCCCATCATTTGCACAAACATTGTTATAATATGCAGTGCAGAATAATAACCTTAATACTCTCCGTGAGTAGCAGACTCAAGAGAATCAGTGGCAATAAGCAGCATTTAGCTGCTTAAAAATGTGTTTAGATTCTCGTACCCTAGCACCATCCCCAAAAGAAAGTAGAAGCAGGGCTTGCTTAGTAATAGTGTCAGAGCCCAGATGAAGCAAACATCTACCCCTCTCCCCGTGCCCTTCATCCTCATCCTTGTAGAATATATGCCTATGCGAAGATATACAGTACAAATATGCAAATATATCCTTTGCCTCAAGTTAACTACTGTTCTGTATTGTTCTTGCACTCTGTTCTTATACATCATGTTTAATGTGCTTTCCTTATAAGGTCTCTGTAAACCGCCTAGACTTTACGAGTGGGAGGTATAAAACAGCACTTAAATAAATAAAGAAATAATAAATGAACTATGAGCCGAAAGCCCTGAGTATTTAACCTCAGACCAACATATGATGACTTCCAAGTACATTTTAGATATCACGGTCTGTTTTTACTGATACAACAAACCATCACAACCGTTAGATGCAAAGTATTTCCCTCGGACGATTTTATCACTGAACCGGAGAAACAAAACTGAAAGTCAAAAGCAGGAAATCTAACGAGAAGCTTGCAGCTACTTCATCTCTGGGTGAATATTATTTCAGCAGTCACAGATACAAGAGCAGCAGCGGAGAGCTAATGCAGAGAACTAATTAAGGCAAGTATAACCGATGGAAATAGTAATATGGGTACGGCGAAGCCTGAGTCTAGAGTCTGAAGTGATACCTATTACCAAGTACCCTAAAGTACATTTTTCAGTTGAGATGTTGCAACAGTCACTTGAAGTATGAGCGTTAGGGACGAGGATGGAGATAGCGGAATGAAATACTTCAAATGTCACATTGGAGAGTGCAACTTACTTCTTAGGAAGGGGTATTGGTAAGCGTGGATTCCAATTGTTTGGGCATCTAAAATTTAAAGCATGCATGAATCACTTTTATGCACATATACCTATGAACTAACATGTGCAATCTATTTGTACACTCAAAAAAAGTTTTAGTGTGCATACATTGCCCACGTAAAGCACAAATAAGTGAAATGAATATAAAAAATTGCTCAGAATCAAGAAAAGTTTGTTTAAAATGGGCACAAACTGAACTTTGTTTTAGCTGCGCACACCCCTATCTAACTTAAGGCATGTTACAAATCAGAAACACTTGCCCAAGTGGTCAGTGGGTAAGGCTGAATATCTGTGATGTTTCTTTATTTAAAGGATGACTGATGCCTACAGCGTCTCCCATTGGAGGTGATGTAGGCAAAAAAATTATGAAAATTCAAGTAAACCTAAGGTAAACATAGAGGAACCTAGGTACAGAGATATGAGGACAGAGCCAGAGGCCACCTGGGGTCAATGGCATTGTACCAGGAAGTGTATTGAGCAGATCAGATGAGACTACAGATCAAACCAGAATTAATATAAAATGTAGTGAGATTTTTTTAATCTCTACTATCAAAAGACATCTCCTGAGATCAAATCTGCAGAGAAAACAGGGATTTTCAGCAAACTGTAAGCAATAAGTCAGGGGAGTTTATGTGCAAACCTAGATGAGCTGTATGCAATAAAACCTTTGTGAGTCTCCCAAATAAAGTGTGGTGTTTCAATGTATGATAATAAGAAAATAATAATCCAGGTCGCATTACAGTCCAAATCCATCTTTTGTTAATATTGGCTAATATGTTTTAATCGTATCTTACAAAATGATCTGAGTCATGAAGTTTATAAAATCCTGTAACTAACAACAGTCCTATTGCACCATCCATCGAGAACATGTGAGGAAAGAGTGGACAGCAGCAATGATTAAATAGTTACAGCCTGATTTACTGGCCTTTGTCCTCCTTTGTAAATCAGGCACTTAAAAGTGTTGGCAGAGGCCTTGAGACTCAGGAAGGACCATGTGACCCGGCATCACAGAGGAAGAGAAACTGGGTCTCTACAGAATAAAATGTAAATGTTCAGTTTCAGACCGATCCAGTTCTAAAGTCTAAAGGGACACGAGACAGGCAACATTTGGTATAGACACTGAATAGAAGCTGGGCCGACATTCCAAAAATTCATGGTTTAAAATCCTACATGTTGACATGAGCATTTTGAAGGGCAAGGCAGATAGCAATAACCGACTGATATAGAACGGAAGACACTGCGACACAGTGGGTGTAATTTTTTTCTCTCATAAAAGGCTTGTTATAAAATGATCTCAATAGGGCAAGGAAGCTCTGTGGAGTATGTTTACAAAAGTTTGCACTTAAAGTACTTTGGACTAAAAACTAACAAAACGGTTGTGTACCAATTTATTTATTTGGCTGCACTTTTATATTGCTTTTCACCAGGTCAAAGTGGTGTACACAGAACAAAGTTTAACAGCATTTCCATGGAACGGCAACTATTTACATTAATAATTTAACTAGGACATTTCGGGCCTGATTTTCGAAGGCCTTTACATGAGTAACTCCCCTAGTTACCTGTGTAAAGGCCTTATCTGGGTTTTTTGAAGGGCACCTACTTGGATATTGCCCTTTGAAAATCCCAGATATGTCCCTAACGCAACCAGATGCTATGCAGTTGCTATCCAGGGTTAAAGACAGGCATGGGAAAACCTTGCCTATCTTTAAGTGCTTGGGCTAACAGTGTAACATCAAAAATTGCTGCTACACAGGTAGCTCCTGTGGGTACCTGGCTGTGCAGCGACACCCAGATTTTTGATACCGGGGGCACATGTGACACTGGCATGGAAAATCCGGGTTAGGCAGGAGGTGGGTGGGTTATGTGCCGACACGTTCTCTGTTCACAGATAAGTGATCACTGATCTCTATTCACAGATAAATGGTCACTCCAGAGAACCCCAAACTCCTCTCTCTCCGTCCAGGTCTCTTGCTTCCTTGGATAAAGCCTGGAACCAGGCCACACCCTTCCCAGCATTCTTCAGCCTTTCTTCTTAAAGGGACATGGGTTTACAGAGCCATACCTCACTTGTGCTAGGCTTGGCTGGGGAGTTTCTCTGAGGTGGATTTGGAGTTTTGTATACACTCCATCACATGAGCCTGTTCATAAGTGTGGTTAAGAGAGTTTCTACTCCATGATGTAGTTGATTTGGGTGAAGAAGGATTCTTTGTCAAATTGTTTGAAACATCTTATATGGTGGTTGGGGGGGGGGGCTTTTTTGTTGGTTTGTTGAGTGGTAGATGAAAACTTATTAGGCTGTGGTTTGACCAGGATACTGGGAGGATCTGTATCTGGGGAGAAGGTTGATATGGATTGGGGTTTTGTTTATGAAGATGAGGTCCAGGATGTTGCCTTTGTTGTGAGTTGTTTTTTTTTATGATTTGTGTGAAGCCCATCACACCCATGGTGTCCATGAAGAATGTTGCTTGTTTTGCTGGGGTGGAATGGAGGTTGAGGTCTCCCAATAAGATAAGGTTTTTGTTGTTCTTATTGTTTTCCAGGATGAGTTGAAATATGTTGGAGAGGTCATTGGTTGGGGTGGATGGCAAGCGATATGCTAGGCAAAGTGTTAGGTGCTTATTGGATATGAAGGGTGTGTTCAGGTTTTCTGTATTTTCAGCAGCAAGTTTGCAAAGATTCAGGGTAGATGTAGTGAGAATAAGAATGCCTCCTCCTTTGTGGTGAGCGCATGGACAGTGGAATAGGCTGTAGTTGGGGGGGGGGGGTTGAAGTATTGTCTGATTCTCTGAGTCAGGATTCATTGATATATAAGACATTGGCATTGATAGAAGTAATTTGTTAGCGGAGCACAAATTTCGAGAGGGAACGTAGGGAGAGATAAGAGATGAGAGGTATTGAGGGACCTGCGCTAACTGCAACATTGACAATTGGGGTGCATCAATAACCCTTGTGTTAACTGCAGTATGCAGTCAATGCTCACTCTCCCCCTCTAACCCACCCATTTCCCTCTCCACTACGTGCTATGCAGTTAGCATGAAATTTGGAACATGCTGTCTGTTTTAGCAAGCGAGAGCTGTTCCTGCAGCCTACATTACCAGATCCGTGTTCCCTAAAGTACACATTAACTGTTAGTGCAACGCGCGTACCAGAATCGGGCCACAGGCTCCTGTGTCTTTATAAATTAGCCCCAAAATAGATGCCTACTTAGCCTTCCCACCTGAACAACCTGCTACATAATTACCCTCAGTGGGGTAATTTTATAAGACGGTACATACTTGATGTTATTTTAGTCATTAACACAGGAATGTGACCACATAGGCATGTTAAAGACCTCATAGAAAATACTACTACTACTATTAAGCACTTCTATAGCACTACGCACACAGCGCTGTACAGGCATGCATACAAGAGACAGTCATACAAACAGGGCCGGCCCGCCCATTGAGCGAGAATGTTTTTTGCACAGGGCCCCGCGTTTCAGGGGGCCCCACGCAAAGAACATTCTGCTTTAAAAATAAATTAAATTTTAAAAAAAGTTGGCTGCTGACACTGCCGCCGCAGCAGCAGCAGAATCGAGTGCCCCGCAGAGTCCCCCTGCAAGGCTGAGCCCTCCCTGCCCAGCTGAGCCTTCCCTGCCCGGCTGAACCCTCCCTGCCCAGCTGAACCTCTCCACGACGGTTTTCAGATCTGCGAAGGGAGAGTGTCTCCCTCGCGGATCTGTTAAGCCCACAGGGGCTGATGGGAAATTCGGCTCTGTTAAGCCTGCATGGGCAGATGGGAAATTTCTCATCAGCCCCTGCAGGCTTAACAGAGCCGCGAGGGAGACAAATGCTCTCCCTTCACGGATCTGAAAGCCATCGCAGAGATGCTCAGCTGGGCAGGGGAGGGCTCAGCCGGGCAGGGGGGCCCCTGCAGGACACTTGATTCTGCCACGACGGCAGCAGCCAGCTTCTTTTTTTTTTAATTTTCCCTGGGCCGAGGGGGGGTTAGGACTGGTAATGGGCTATGGAGGGGGTTAGGACATGAGGTGGGCTGATGGGGTTAGGACTGGTAATGGGCTGTGGGCTGATGGGGTGGGTTAGGACTGGTAATGGGCTATGGGGGGTCTAGTCCTGGAAATGGGCTGATGGGGGGGTTAAGACTGGAGGTGGGCTGATGGGGTTAGGACTGGTAATGGGCTGTGGGCTGATGGGGGGGTTAGGACTGGTAATGGGCTATGGGGGGGTTAGGACTGGAAATGGGCTGATGGGGGGTTAGGACTGGAGGTGGGCTGATGGGGGGTTAGGACTGGTAATGGGCTGTGTGCTGATGGGGGGGGGTTAGGACTGGTAATGGGCTATGGGGAACTAGGACTGGAAATGGGCTGATGGGGAGGGGTTAGGACTTGAGGTGGGCTGATGGGGTTAGGACTGGTAATGGGCTGTGGGCTGTGGGCTGATGGGGGGTTAGGACTGATAATGGGCTATGGGGGGGCTTAAACTGAAAATGGGGTGATGGGGGGGTTAGGACTAGAAGTGGGTTGATGGGGGGCTAGGACTGGTAATGGGTTGGGGGGTTGCTAGGACTGGAAATGGGCTGAGTGGAAGGGGAGGCTTGAACTGCAAATAGCTGATGGGGACGAGGACTTGGAATGGAAATGGGCTGAGTGGAAGGGGGGCTTGAAACTGAAAATAGATGATGGGGATGGGGGGCTTGGAATGGAAATGGGCTGTGAGGGGAGGGAGCTAGGACTGGAAATGGGCTGAGTGGGGGGGGGGGGTGGAAGCTAGGACAGGAAAAGGGCTGATGGACCAGCTAGGATAGGACTGGAAATGGGCTGTTGGGGGGAGCTAAGATTGGAAATGGGCTGTGGTGGGGGCTTGGATTGAAATGGCCTCATGGAGGGGCTAAAACTGGAAGTAGGCTTATGGGGGGCTTGGATTGGAATTGGACTGAGTGGAGGGGAGCTAGGATTTGACCCGGGCTGATGGTGGGGCTAGGAAATGAAATGAGCTGATGGGGGGCTGGGATTGGAAATGAGCTGATGGAGGGACTCGGATAGGACTGGAAATGGATGGGGGAGCTAGGACTGGAAATGGGCTGATGGGGGGCTAGGACTGGTAATGAGCTGATGCAGGGACTAGAAGGGAGCGGATGCTGGTTGAGGCTGGAACTAGAAGGGAGCTAATGTTGGGGGGGGATTAGAATGGGATGGGGCTGGGAGAGTGAAATGGAGAGGGGAAAAATATTTTGTGTGGGAGGGATGAAAAATCTACAATTGGCCGAGTATTGGGAGAGTAAGTGGGGATTGAGGATGGAGGGGTAAAATTTGAGTGGATGAAATAGGAATGAGGAAAGAGTAAAAGGAGAAAGATTAGTATGTTAAAGCAGATGTAGAGAGAGAGAATGGAAAAAAACTAGAAGAGAGAAGAAAGGACAAATGGACAGCAGATGATGGAGAGTTAGCAGAGGACACAAAGGGGTATGTTTACTAAACTGCGGTAATGTCATTCGCGTTAGGTTCCGCGGTAAAGGTACAGATGCCCATATAAAAGCTTGGGCGTTGCATCGTTACAGCAAGCTGTAGCAGCTAACGCGCGTTTCAAGGTGCCTTAGACTAACGAGCATTACAAGGCACCTTGCAATGCACCCTGTAAGGCACCTTTGTAAGGTGCCTTATATGGCACCATGTAAGGTGCCTTGTTAGGTGCCCAGTAAGGTGCCATGTAAGGTGCCCTGTAAGGTGCCTCATAAGGCGCCCTATAGGGCCTCCTAGGCTAAGCTCCATATTAGGCACCCTTGGAAAAGGCACCGCAGAAGGCACCCTGGGCTATGGAACCATAGGTTATGGTGGCCTAACAAGGTTATGGTGTCCTAGGTTAGTGTGCCCTAGGGACTGCAAGGTGCCTCAGGATGACATGCATGACCTGTGCGGAATAGAGACAGATGTAGCCCTAACACTAGATAGAGCACTCAGGAAAGGCAATGAACAGATGAGTGAAGGAGGGAGTAGTGGGAGCCGCTGGATCTGCCATATCTGCGGGCATCCCATGTGCCTGCCAGTACTGATGACAAACATGGTGGGGCAGCTGTACCACAGCACAGGGTGCTGGCAATGTAAAGTACCGGAAAAACAGTTGGTGGCAGACGATGGGAATATGTGTCCCCCAGTGGAGGCGGAGGTGGCAGAATAGTTACAATGATGGGTGGACAGAGGAATGGTGGTGCCATGCAGATCAGGCACAGGCGAGGCAAGCATGAAGAGGCGCAATACAGGAAAGGGTAGCAGTGCATGAAATGGGGTGGCAGCCTGCACTGGCAGACAGGACTCTACACAGCTGACAGATGCAGATAGACGGACCAAGGGAATGTTGGCAATTGTGGTGAGGGTATTATGGGCTGGAAGCACAGATCTGCAAAAATATGACCTCTGCAGGCATGCACACTATTTGAGTAGGACAGGCATGAGAGGAGGGAACAATGAGGAACTGAATCCATGAACACTGCCAAGAATGGCATTCTATTAACCAGTAGGCTATACCTCCATGGTGTATGTCACAGCAATGTCTGGGTACAGAAGGACTGCAGGTCACTGCACAAATTGTCTGCTCTGAGTGCCAGGATCAGGGAAGCCCACCAGTACCCATGATGCAATGCACATGCTGAATAGCAGTCTACAGCTGATCACCAAATGGGGTCTGCACCTCTCCAGTACCTCAGCTTGGAAAGACGAACTGACAGTGCATGATACTGGCACAGAGTAGCTACAGACCATGCCATTGTGCAGGTTCTGTTTTCACCCTGAGGGATAGGGTGGGTGCCCAGCACTAGGTCCACAGTACATGTGGTGCTAGAGATAGGTCCTGCTGTACATCCCCATCACTACCAGTGTGTGACAGGTGTTCCTTGCAGTGTGGCTGAAGGTAATTTGGTGTACATCTGTATCCTGCAGTCACATGTGGCCCTGTGGGACCAGACACCAGTCAGATTGGTATGTACCATGTGTTAGGGTCTGGCTGACATGGGCAGCTGTTATCAGGGCAGAGGGGTTCCTAGAATTGCATGAGAGGTGTGTAGCAGCACCTCTATTGGTCACAGTGGTATGCACTACGTACCCCAAAGGGCCCACATCACCCTTTTTGTAGTTAAAGAACAGGTGCCCCTGCCCCAGGGCAACAACCTCCATCCTGTTTGTATGAGACAGCCCTCCAGGGTTGGTGGGCCAGAGCCATACCTATGACTTGGGCACTGGCAGACCAGTAGCAATGCTGGGGTTAGGTCTGGGAAACCCCACATGCCTCCCACCACCGTCTGCCAGTCACCAGCAGACAGCACAGTCAGACTGTACCTTAAAGGTGTTCTGACCATGCACAGTCAACCAGCCTGCTCACAGAGAAACTATGTGCAGCAAGCGGGCAACTCAGTGATTGGGACCCCAGGACTGGGGAACACAAATATATTACTGGAGGCAGATAGTGTAGAGCGCTATGTGGGAACCTAGACCTGCCATGGTCACTGCTCAGTCAGAGTGAGTGCCCTCCCAGCATGCCATGCTTTGGCCACCCTGTCCATGCAGGTGGTGGTCTGGCACTACAGTGTCCCAGCCATTGCCCCACACCCTGTGAAGATGCATCCTGGCCAATCTGCCCTGTCTGGGCCATACCCAAAATACCTCATTATGCACCTATTCAGGCTAACACTGGTAACAGTGGGACATTTTGGGCCCAGTGAAGGGTGGGCAGCCACAGAACAATGGATAGACATACACACACACTCACTCCTATTGCAGCATTGTACAAAGATAGGGGTGGTTGGCAACCCTGCCCGCCACACTGGTCCTGATCACAGTGCTGACATTGCTAAACTGTGCAAGGGGTAGTAGTAGTGCTCTGGTGATAACTTCAGCTCAATGCTGGGGCCCACAGCCTGACTCTCCATGCATCTTTGGATTGTGGAGCCTGTGTATGTGGGTGTTTGTACCCCTGTTTGCCGCTGCTTTGGGCTTTGCACATGTTGCTGTTGTATCTGCATTGTAGGGTAAAACATAGGGACATGCTCTGCAGGAACCACAGCTGGGGCTTGAACCTTTGACCCTCTGTGTCTGGACACACTGGCTGGGTGTACTGCACCACACTGTTGCCACAGATGCACTGTAGTCCCTAGGGCTACCTGTACTTTTCCTCAGCCAGACTTTGTATGTTGCACTGCACACCATGTACTGATGCAGGGCATGGCCTAGATCCACTGCAGGGAGGTGGCACTGCCCCCTCCAGCACGGGCACCCCCCTGCCAAGCTGACATGGCCATTTGCTGTCAGTGCTGGTAGTGCGCAGTCCCAGGTCATCCACTGTGTTGGTAGGTGCCCGCCTAGGGAGCGGATCCCAGGGTGAGGGGGCATACATGGACATCCTCACATCCCCCCCCCCCATCACTGCCTACCAATATTATGTCCCTTCCACATGGGGGTGGGATGGCTGGGGGGATGTCAGGTGAGTGCCCTAGCAACTATTGGCTAGGGTGAACCAGGTAGATATAGTTGGATTGTGTTTGGCCTTGGTCAGCTGCTGTCTTGCTGATTTCCAGTTTCTGTGTTCCTATGTGCCACCTAGGCGCCCGCCTGGTCCACCCTGTGCCCCAGCTGCCCATGCTACATGTCCCGCCTGCGGCCCCCTATGCCCCATTTGCACTATCGCCATAGTGGCCATTCATACTTTGGCATTTGCTGAAAATGGAGCACTACTATCACATTTCTTGGGCTCCCTGCCTAGGCTGTACATTGCTGACACTTAAATGGTTTCTCTCTCCTGCAAATGTGCATCTAACGGCAGGTTTTCATTTGCGGTAGGAGTCAGCCCTTCAGTTCAGCGCGTTAGTGTGAAAGGGGCCTCTCCCTGCCCACTCTCCGCCCACTGACCCCTTCTCTCCACCCTCTCTCCACCTTCTGTGGTGTTTACCGCGGCCGGGGACATTAACGATCGTTAAGTAACGTTAACACGCGTTAACGTTACATACCGCGCGTTATGTAACATTAACGATCATTAACGTTACATAACGATGTAACATTAACGATCGTTAACGTTACATAACGCGCGATATGTATCGTTACCGCAGTTTAGTAAACATACCCCAAAGAAACCAGAAGAAAGTGGCTGGAGCAATTGCAACTGAAAAAAAATGCACAAAAGGTAGAAAGATATCTCTTTATTTTGAATTTATTAACTGGAATATGAAAGCTCTGGGAAATGTGCATCATTAACGTCTGTGCTTTGTTTAGTACAAGAGGAAATTAATTTATAGTTTTATTTCTACAGTGTTGTACATTCCAAGTTTGGCTTTTGGGGTTTCCAGTTTAATTATTGCCTTCCTGTTTCTAAATTGTGATTTCTTGTTTGGTGATGGTCTATGTTCTGCATGTGTAACTGAGCTGAGGCATTGTGTTTATATAATTCCTATTTGACATTGCCACTTGTTCTCTTTCCCCAGTAGGTCATGTATTGTTATTCTCTGAAATGTATTGGTTTAATATTTGCAGTGTTGCCTTTTGATAGGTAGGGTTTGGTGCTTTATGAGTCCTGGTAGTGCTGTTATGATACGGTGGATTTGCTATGGGTTCTAAATGCCCCAAAAACATTGATTTCCGGGGGTGTATAATGCTGGATAGTTTCTAAATGGGCAGCATTTGTAGTAGTTCCTAATGTGCCTGGCAGTTGGCACTGGATTATAGTAATGTAGAAATCTTTTAGTCTTTCTTTATCCATACATTCATTCAGAGACATGCTTACTAAAAGTTAGTGTATGGCAACATTATGCAAATAGTTATGCAAATGAGACCACTTATGCAAATGAGGCCCCGCACTGAGTCTCCGCACATGGCCCTGCACCCCCCTTGGGCCGTCCCTGCATACAAACAAGAGACAGTCCCTGCTTGTCAGAGTCATCATCATGTGAATGTTCAGTTGTTAAAATAAGATCATACAGGGTAAAAGTTTGAAAAGCACTGCTGTAGAGTCATCCTTCCCCCTTCCCCAGACCCAAGTTCTCCTTTCAAGGGCTCTAACAGGACAGACCTCTTCTCAGATCATTAGCAGATGTCCAGTGGTCTGATCCAGTCCATGAACTCTCCAACAGACAGTCCTGGGTGGAGTTTGTGTGGAGCGTGGGTGGGAGCACGCAAGTACATGCGTCAACTATAAAATACCATCATTTATGCACATTCTTGAAAAATATAAGCATGGGCATTTATACGAGCTCTATGACTGGTGTAAATATCCACACCTTAAGGTGCGATCTCTCCCACTTACACTTAAATTTTATAGACAAATAAGCACCTAAAATTCAACTTTACATAGGCAACTCACAAAGTTCTTTAGTGTTCCTTATAAAATTCCCTTTTGTATGTGCACATGAAAGTAGCTTAGTCTTTGGAAAAACAATGTAAGAAAAATGTAAACTGCTGGGATCACAACACTAGTATAGGATGACCCAATGATTAATAAAGCATTGGACTGAGGTCTGTCAATGAAGAAGAGTTTTATGTGTTAGAGCAAAATAATTCACACTGGTTATAATGCTCCTCTTCCAAAGTACACCAGAATATAAGCACCAGGCGGTAAGGGGTTTGCTGAAGAGTAATAAGTGTTGGGTTCAAAACTCGGTCCAGATCTCCAGCCCCACAAGGGGGAACTCTGACTATTACGCTCTACTGCCAACCCTCTGCATGCATGTCAAATCCTTCAGAGACCCGTAATCAACAAAAGATCTCTTCTGCAGAGTTTTGGTGGCCTCAGATTCTTAATTGTTTTCATCACCAGCTACCAAACATGTGATTACAGTTCACGTTCACATATATCAGGGCATTACAATAGAGGATTTCTAGCAAAACCACTTTCTACTAAATAAGAAGTTTCCTGTCTAATGCACCCTACTTCTGCATTCCATTTCCGTCCATGATATTTTTAAAAATTGTATTTTTATTCTACTTTATCCCTGAAGTTGAATATGTAGACCTGATAACTATCCACAAAACCCAGCATTACCCTCAGCAAGAGAGAGACTACATGTTGTGGTATTTTGGCCTAGAGCAAGATGTAGTTCATTGCAATTTCAGTGGGATTTTACCAATGCTCTTCTTGGATCTTGGCAGAATCAATTGCCTCTTATACTGTCACTGCACCATCCTTGAAAAATGTCCAGCAAGATCAACACCTTGAGAGAGAGCTTGGATGGTAAGTACAATGTGGAAATTTATTTTCATATCATAGCAAAGGGTACAGTTTGCATAACAGGGGTTGTCTCCTGAAGAAAATGTTTTTGGGGAGAAGTCTAATGTCATGGTGTTATGATTCTAGTCTTTTAATTTTTACTACAACACGCCTCATGACTACCGCAGGCTTTTGATTGTCAGCTTTTTAGAGTATATACGGTAAGAAGAGGGAAAATACTAGCCAGTGAAAAGAAAACTGGAATGCTTGGTTAATAGGGATGTGCAGTGGTTTGAAAAACATGGGAAATGCCAACTGCATTTCCTACATCATTTCATGTCTTGTTTGAATGAAAACGGAACCCTCCTAAAATTTCACAAATGACATGGGAAACTAAATGAAACAATGTTTGGCCTGCAAACCCCTAGTGGTTAATATGAAAAACAATGGAAACGCCTATGGTAACATCAGTAGAGGAATCATTTTCAACCTGTATGCATGGGTAAAAAGTAAACATGTTGAGGCACATTCCAATGTGGCTGTCCAGACCCCTAAGCGTCCGATTGGAATGGGGATCCCCAGAAGTAGACCTGATTCTAATCCTGTAGGGACTAGACGTGCCCGTGGGATCAGAGTTGGATCTAAGGCCTGAATGTGCAGGCTGGGCCCCAATTCCGATCGGCCTGCATGCACAGCAGATCCCTGGCTACCTCAGTCAGGCTGCTGAATGGAGCCGCAGTGCCATGTTATCCCATCGCCATGGCACCGTGGCTCCATTAAGGAGACGTGAATGCCAGCTGCCGCCGCCGATTCCCTTCATGCCCCGCAGCCGGGCCCTCGATCCAGCCTCCCATGACCAGGGTCTGGCTGCAGGGAGCTTCCTGCACCCCCTAACTGTTGTACCAGGTCCGGCAGCTTGATCCCCGACATACAGGGGGACTTATTCCACCTCTGTGGTGGAATAAATCCTCCGTCTAAGTTCACGTCCTCGGACATACAAGGCCAACCTCAGAATCGGCCCTGTGTATCGGGGGTTGCAGACCGCCTATCCCCCCCCCCCCCTTGCTCTACCTCTGGAATGCCCCTTCCAGCCCACATTTAAGCCTCCCCATACAAAGGCATTGGTCGTATGGGGAGGCTTTTGCCGGGGTCGGCAGGGGCCGAAAAGCGGGGCAGAATGACCCCCATGCTCTTTTTGCTGTAAACTTTGCGTGTTTTCATGGTGAAAGTATGCATGTCCTTCCACTTGAAAATGTCTTCAGGAGAACTGTTAATGTATATTTATACCTACTATTTGGCACACACTGGCTGCATTAGTCCTTTTTCAAAAGAAAAGTCCTGGAAGTTGAATGCATAATTTTGAATATATAAATCATGGAGGGAGTGTGCATTTTAGGAGCCAAGAACGTGCCTAAAAGGGGCTATTTCAGGCATTTACATGAATATGTGGCTACATGTGCACGTGAATGACCTCTTATAGCACCCATTGATTTGATAGCTACTTTTCTTTATAAACTAGCATCTAAGTAGACACTAGACATGTGTAGGGCCAAAAACCTTTTTTATTTTAACCCGAAAACAGACCATTTTTTTATTATTTTGTAATTGCTACAGGGACGTGTGTGCACAAATTCATTGTACACATGCTAATTCAAAAGTTACTATGTAAAAAGTTAAACCATTGTTCTATGTAAAATGTTCTGTTATCTGTAAACCACCCCTGATCTTTGGAAGGGGCGGAATAGAAAAATCAAATAAATAAAATTAATTAATTATACTTATTATACCTGAATGTAACTGGCCTTGAACTACTCCTGAAAAAAGGCACAAACTAAATCCAAAATCCCAAAACTGCAAATAAGAAAATTACTGTAGAGAATTCATGGGCAACATTTGGTACCAAGAAAGGTTACAGCTACCTGTTTAAACTGCTTGTTTTTTTTATGATGTACCCCAAAATGCAGTTGTAGAATTCAACCTTCAGCTTTCTACGAACAAGACCGAACACCACACGGATTATTACAGAAGTTCTGAGCTAATAGTGCGGCGAGGACAAAACTTCAAGTGTACCATCACACTCAACAGAGCTGCACAGCCTGAGGAGAGCATAGCGCTTATTGCTGAGACGGGTAATCACAACATAATTAATTTACAAGATAGAAAATCTCTTTCACATTGCCTCATGCACAGTAACTTTCAGCACTACCTCAAGGATAAAGTAACAGAATCCCCATCACTCTTACCTCACAGACAGGTGATCTCTATATACTAAAGGTCATAAGCATCAACGCCTGTAAGAAATATGTAGTAACATGATCATTAGCTAAGACCCATGTGTCTAGGGTGTGCGTGGCCAAAGCCATTTGGTTTTGTATTTGTTTTCAATGCATTTTTTTGCATTTGTTTCACCTATTTGTGTTTTGTATGTACATAATGTGCACACTAGAACTTTTTTAGATGTACAAATTGATTGTCCATGTGTTAATTCATAGCAAATTTCAGGCACTTTCAATTTTTAGTCACCCAACAAACCAAATTCACGCTCATGAAAGGACACCCCTATACTACCAGGCATTCACACTGTGCTATACATGCACACAATTTACTACTATGCTTCTGCATTTTTGTTACTGCTGTTCCCCCACAGGGACAGACTTCTCAATAGACAGAATAGGCAACTGCCTGGGCCAGCCATCTTGCTAACTGAAAACCACCACCTCATCAAAGGCAGTTCCAATGACCACAACTGTGCCACCCTACAATATCAGTCAGTGCGCCATTAAGGAGGGACTTAATCCTTTCCCCCTCCTGCTGCAACATGTAACTTCCAAATTTGTTACAAATTTGAGGGTGGAAGGTACAGATAATGTGGGTGAAATTCGAACAGGCCACAGTGACTCAGAAAATCTGAGCCATCATAGTTCTAATTGGATAAGACTGAAGGTTTATTGGAGGGTTTCCCAAGTCATTCATTTGACTTCAGAGCCAATCTGAATATCTGTAATGGCTCTTCAACATATGCAAATTTATCATGCATATTCATTCGGGATACCCTGAAAATCTTACTGGCTGCTGGGATCATCAAGACGGGTATGAGAAGCACTACTTTATTCCGTATGTCTTCATTATATAGGTCTGCAAGTTTAGTCTCTCTTTCCCTCTCTGTTCAGCCACATCTTTGAAGATCCAAAACATGCTGAAGTTTAAATTACCCTATTTACAACTTACTTACTTTTTCAGAACTGTTCCTATGCACACATGAACGCCTAGTTTAGCAAGGTCGTTTAGATGAAATCGGACGCGTCTCTGTCAAAACCTCTGAAATTCTGTAGGAGGGGCAGCATTGAAGGTGTACACGTGTAAGTGCTTTGTGAAATAGACGCGTTTCTCCCCCCAAAACATAAATGTGTCTGTTGCAATATAAAGAGAAGGGAGATGTGCAAAATAAGGTCACAGATGTGCCAAAACTGACTGATTTAGGAAACGTGGACCTATGAGATCTGGACGTGCGTGGTACTGGCCGCATAGACATGCCAGCACCGGTATTTTGGAAAGTGCAGGCATATATGCTACCACATACACGTCCTGGCCTGCCATTTTGGAAATGGAGACGTGGCAGTTGATAATAAGGCCTCAATATTTACCTGCCAGGTTTTTTGAGTTGGTGAAGAATATTAAGGGAATGAGTGGACATTCTCCCCTTCTCCGTACTGTTGTTGGCTGGCCAAAGCAAGCACATTTCAAACGTCTAGTCGTGCTCGAGGGCAGGTAGAGACATGGATATGTCACCAATGGATTTTAATGTACAGTGGTGACCTAAAATCAAACGCATACGTGAATTTTTTTTGGGAAAGCCGCAGATACACCACGAGCAGTTGGAGCATTCTAAAATGGCTCTTGGATGTGATTAGGACATCTAAATGGCCATTGTCAGAAATTCATATCATAAGTAGGGCTTCTAAAATGACCCCACAGTTTTGGTGAATACATATGTATGTAGGTTTACAAGTTTAGACAGCGCTGCCTTTTAAAATTGTCCATGTATGTATGTATCTCTACAGAAGTATGCACATTAAGTACTAGAGTACAGATGTCTCTTTATTCCTGTCTAATGCTTATACAGTATGGAATAGTTTTGATCTGTTCTGTTTTCCAGGACCTTCTCCTTCAGAGTCTGATAATACAAAGGCTGTCTTCCCTCTCTCTAAGCCTGGAAGCAACAGCAGAACGTGGCATGCTACTTATGAGTCTGATGATTCCAATGAATTGGGCATCGCCATCTTCAGCCCAGCTAATGCTGTCATTGGATGTTACAAACTCAGAGCCCAGATCTCCTCCATGGGACAGACATCCTCAAGGGATCTCAAACAGTTCATATTGCTCTTTAATCCTTGGGCTTCAGGTAAAACCTTGCTTTTACCGGATGTCATTTCATCCTTTTGCTATCATTATTACATAACTCAGTCATAAAGACTTTTAAAAAAGAAAATATTCTAAACTATGAAATCACGTGCAAATAATATAAAAATCTCTGTAAGGCTTTTCTAGTGGTAAAGTTTAGCATTTACGGGAGAGTGAAGCTGATTCCCTAGCCGGTGAAGGAGAACACCTGTGGGCGCTAGTGCTGCGAGCTGACATCAAGCGTCTGCCCTATTTGAGCTGGGCTGTGCCTCGGAACATCGGAGAGTGAAGCTGATTCCCTAGCCGGTGGAGGAGAACATCTGTGGGCGCTAGTGCTGCGAGCTGACATCAAGCGTCTGCCCTATTTCAGCTGGGCTGTGCCGCGGTACGCGGCCGCGTCCTTGGGTGCGTGCCCGAAGGGGCGTGACCAAAGGGTCAGGCCATGCCCCTTTTGAGCCCCTTCGGAGTGCTTCGGAGGCTCTGGAGGCTTGTAGGAGAGTGGTGTATTGCAATGGGGAAGAGACGGAAGAAGATATTTCTAACTACATCTACTATGAAGGCTTCCAAGAATGAGGGCCCCATGGACAAACATCTGGTAAGACGTGTTTTGGAGGACGCTAGTTTAGATGTATCTGGATCTTTAAGTGCCTCCTCATTGTCTGCCTCGTCTCCAATTGGGGGTGTAATCCTACCCCATTCGTTGCAAGATCTGGGAGTGCCGGTAGCAGGAGGAGTGGTCGGTGTTTTTCTCCCCTGTTGCTTTGGCATCAGACATTGGACTGTCTTCAGAGCGGGAAAGCCCAGGTGTTAAGCAGTTACCTCTACCTAAAGTGGTGCAGGTTTCGTCATTATTGAGAGGTGAGGTCTCTACTTCTACCTCTCCTCAGGATATGAGGGAGGAGTGGCCTAGTGGTTGAGGCAAGTGACCCCAGGCCAGAAGGTCAGGGGTTCAAATCCCACTAGAGGACAGCAACCTTGAGCCAGAAGGACTGGGGTTTCTAGTCCCACAGGTGCTCCTTGTGGTCTTGGGCAAGCCACTTAACCCTCCATTGGCCATGTTCCCTGTAAGTATTGGTGTATGGGTCTCATATCCCCTCATGTTAAATGTATCCCCTAATTGTGTTGTGACCACTTTGATTGAAGGATTTAGTGGAAACATGGACTATCTTCCTAGCAGAATTGGTGAAAGCAAATGCCGTGTCATAAAGAATGCCTGGGATACGCATAGGCACGCTCTAGTTTTGAAGATTTAAAGGTAAAGAAAGATCTCAGGCAAGATCTATTACAACATCAGGAATAGAAAATGGACAGACTAAGTGACTTTTACTATGGCTACCCCATCCCGAGTAAGCCTTATCTTGTCTGATCTCAGAAGGTAAGCAGGGTTGGGCCTTGATAGTAACTGGATGGGATACTACCTTAGAATACCAAATGCTGTAGATTTACTGTGTAGAAGAAAGATCTGCACATCTCCTTCTGGTTTCCCCTGGGGGATAGGGGCAACTATCCACAGCATTGCCAGGAGTCAGGATTGACTTGACAACACACAACAACTGGACCTTGCTGTCTTTATCCCCATCTTACGAGTCTATGTTTTTGTATCTTATTGTTTACCGTGTAATTGTGTTTCTATATTTTCAGAGGATGCAGTTTATATGCCGAAGGAGGATGAGAGACAGGAATATGTTCTGACGGACTATGGGATCATTTATGTCGGCCATAAAAAATATATTGAAGAGCGAGGGTGGAATTATGGACAGGTACAATGGAATATGAATACATTGTCGTTCCATTCTAGAAGTTTGTAAGGAATTATGAGCAGCGCTGGAATGCTCTTTCCCATGTGAAACAATAGAACGGCTTAGGGAACAGTCACAGTGGCCCAAAAACACTTTCAAGCCCTATCAGTCCAAGACATATTTCTATATGAAATTTCTCCTGGCTGAAGGTATCACCATGAGGGGTGGCCTAGATGTAATGGATAGAGGATTTAAGAGGAGGAACTACCTAGATGAGAATGAAGGGTCAAGGTGCCATAGTTCAGTAAAAGTCAGAAGTCCAATGAAGCAAGAGGAAGCCGGGAACTGCAACCTCCATCTACTTTACTAGTAGTTTGTAAGGAGGTTAATTATAGTTTTAAATACATCAGGGCAGTTTCCTTTCTTATCACGATATAATTTACACTTAATCCTTGCTTAGAGGAGAATGTCTGCACAGTTTTATTTCATAGAGGATAATTTTATAAAGCGCACCTACATTTCCATGTATGTTTGCGCTAGGGTTACCAACTGGCTCCAGATGCGCCCGACAGGCTTGATCCAGTCCTGGGTTTACCCCATTGCATGCAGGGACATGTAGTTCTGATTTCTCCATTGCACTCCATAAGAAAAACAAGACTACATGTCCCTGCATGCAATGGGGTAGACCCAGGACTGGATCAAGCTTGTCGGGCGCATCTGGAGCCAGTTGGCAACCCTAGTTTGCGCATGTAAATCATGGTAGTTTCATGGCTTATGCAGGTAAATGACCACTTATGCGCTTAATCATTATTCAGTCATTATTCTGAAAGTACACACATTGGATTGGTGGCATGTGCTTTCACTAGAGGTGTGCACAGAGGCAGCGTTTGAGCAGAGTACAAAGTTATGCAAGTTAATTATAAAATACTACACGCATGCTCTTGCAAATTTTAGGCACGGGTATTTACACCAGCAATAGGGCTGGCTTAAGTGCTTGTGCCTTTCATTTTTGTGCATTTTTGATCATTATACTGCTGTTTTATGAGCTAAACTACACATCTACCTTAATTTATAAAATAGGCACAAAAATATGCACATGAAAATCTAGCCAACCTTTATAAAATTATCCTTGTGGTGTATAACAAGCTCTTGGAACATTGCAAATCCTACAACGAAGGCAATGTGAGTTGTGAAGAGCATCTCAGCCCCATGGCAATATCTTTTTGAAGGTTTGACCGTCTTCTTTGTGGTTCCTTCCAGTTTGAAAAGGACATTTTGGATATCAGTCTCGCTTTACTGGATCAGAACCTGAATCATTATCAAGACCCAGCCCTAGACTGTTCCCACAGGTGTGATCCTGTCTACATAAGCAGGGTGGTCAGTGCTATGGTAAGATTAATTATCTTCTACTGAGAACTCTGCACAGACATTTCAGAACATAAGAATTGATATATTAGGTCATGCTGATGGTCCATCAAATCCAGTATCCTGTTCCCAACAGTTGCATATCCAGGTCACAAGTTCCTGGCAAGGTCCCAAAAAGTATCACAGTTTTGTATTGTCTATTCCCAAGATAAACAGTGACTTTCTTAAGCCCACCTTAATACAGGTTTTTGGATTTTTCTTCCAGAAACTTATCCAAACCTTGTTTTAAACCCAGCTACGCTAACTGGATTTATCATATCCTCTGGCAAATTAATTTCTCCTATTTTTTTCAGATGTATTACTTTGTAATTTCATGGCATGATCCTTAGTCTTTGTACTTTTTGAAAGACTAAACTATTGATTTGCATTTAATCATTCCAAGCCATTTAGTATTTTGTAGACTTCTATCATGTCTCCCCTCAGCCATTTCTTCTGCAAGCTGAAGAACCCCAATCTTTCTAGTCTTTCATCACAGCCAAATGTGAGGTGGCCACATTAGTAAGTTAGCGCTAGTTCCTTGAAAGTATTAAATAGCATTCCTTCAGCCAACCTTCCCTAATTAATGTGGAAAGGAAGCATATTGTCCTGTGTTGCCTAAGCAAGACTATTTTAGTATCCTTGCACTAATATATTTTAAGACCACTTTAACATGCATGTATCCTGCATAGCATGTTATTTTTAGCATGCACAAGAGATCCTTACTATCCATGTTAAAGCTTATTGCATAGATCTCTATATGTTTTATATTAGCTGTCAAGTAAAATAGGATGATGGGCAATACTGAGACATTGGATTGTATGTAATACAGTAATAAATTAGGGTGGGATTTAAATAAATGTAATTGAAAATTCAGTGTGCCTGTTCAGACGGTTGACATACAAAAGAGGGAAGATGAGAACATTCAGAGACACTCCCTTCAAAGGAGACCTTAGTCAAGTCCTGGATTTCTGACACCACCATTTTGAAACCTTCGAGGACCCTCAGTGCTGAAGCAGGGGTGGCCCAAGGGGGGTGCGGGGCCATGTGCGGAGACTCGGTGCGGGCCTCATTTGCATAAGGGGCCTCATTTGCATAAATATTTGCATAATGTTACCATACACTAACTTTTAGTAAACATGCCTCTTAATGAGTGTATGAATAAAGAAAGACTAAAAGACTTCTACATTACTATAATCCAGTGCCAACCGCCAGACACATTAGGAACTACTACAAACACTGCCCATTTAGAACCCATAGCAAACCCGCCGTATCCTAACAGCACGACCAGGACTCACAAAGAACCATACTCTACCTATCAAAAGGCAACACTGCAAATATTAAACCAATACATTTCAGAGAATAACAATACATGACCTACTGGGGAAAGAGAACAAGTGGCAAAGTCAAATAGGAATTACATAAACAGAATACCACAGCTCAGTTACACATGCAGAACATAGACCATCACCAAACAAGGAATCACAATTTAGAAACAGGAAGACAATAATTAAACTGGGAATCCCAAAAGCCAAACTTGGAATGTACAACACTGTAGACATAAAACTATACATTAATTTGCTCTTGTACTAAACAAAGCACAGATGTTAATGATGCACATTTCCCAGAGCTGACATATTCCAACTAATAAATTCAAAATAAAGAGATATTTTTTTACCTTTTGTGCATTTTTTTTCAGCTGCAATTGCTCCAGTCACTTTCTTCTGGTTTCTTTGTGTCTTCCGCTAACTCTCCATCGTCTGCTGTCCATTTGTCTTTTCTTCTTTCTTCTAGTTTTTTTTTTCCATTCTCTCTCTACATCTGCTTTAACATACTAATCTTTCTCCTTTTGCTCTTTCCTCATTCCTATTTCATCTACTCAAATTTTACCCCTCCATTCTCAATCCCCACTTACTCTCCCAATATCCGGCCAATTGTAGATTTGTCTTCCCTCCCACACAAAATATTTTTTCCCTCTCCATTTCACTCTCCCAGCTCCATCCCAGTCTAATCCTCCCCCAACATCAGCTCCATTCTAGTTCCAGTCCCACCCAGCATACGCTCCCTTTTAGTCCCCGCATCAGCCCATTTCCAGTCCTAGCCCCCTATAAGCCCATTTCCAGTCCTATCCTAGATCCACCATCAGCCTATTTCCAGTCCTAGCTCCCCCATCTATTTCCAGTCCCATCCGAGTCCCTCCATCAGCTCATTTCCAATCCCAGCCCCCCATGAGCCCATCAGCCCATGTCAAATCCTAGCTCCCCTCCACTCAGCCCATTTCCAATCCAAGCCCCCCATGAGCCTACTTCCAGTTCTAGCCCCTTCACGAGTCCATTTCAATCCAAACCCCCACCACAGCCCATTTCCAATCTTAGCACCCCCCCAACAGCCAATTTCCAGTGCTATTCTAGCCCCTCCATCAGCCCATTTCAAGTCCTAGCCCCCCGCCAATTCACCCCTTTCCAGTCCTAGCTTCCTACCCCTCACAACCCATTTCCATTCCAAGCCCCCGTCCCCATCAGCTATTTGCAGTTCAAGCCCTCCTTCCACTCAGCCCATTTCCAGTCCTAGCAACCCCCCCAGCCCATTAACAGTCTTAGCCCCCCCCAGCCCATTACCAGTCCTAACCCCCCATCAGCCCATTTCCAGTCCGAGCCCCCCCATAGCCCATTACTAGTCCTAACCCCCCCATCAGCTCATTACGTCCTAATCCCCCATCACCCTATTTCCAGGCCTAGCCCCCCCCATCAGCCTATCTCCAGTCTTAGCCCCCCATAGCCCATTACCAGTCCTAATCCCCCATCAGCCCATTACCAGTCCTAACCCCTCCCATAGCCCATTAACAGTCCTAACCCCCATCAGCCCATTTCCAGTCTTAGCTCCCCCCATAGCCCATTACCAGTCCTAAACCTCCCCATCAGCCCACTTCCAGTCTTAGCATCCCCCCACAGCCCATTACTAGTCCTAACCCTCCCCCATCAGACCTCTTTCAGTATTTGCCCCCACATCCCATTACCAGTCCTAAACCTCCCCATCAGCCCATTTCCAGTATTAGCCCCTCCCCATAGCCAATTACCTGTCCTAACCCCCCCATCGGCCAATTTCCAGTAAGCCCCCCCCATAACCCATTACCAGTCCTAAACCTCCCCATCAGCCCATTTCCAGTCTTAGCCCCCCCCCCATCGCCATTTACCTGTCCTAACACCCCCATCAGCCCATTTCCAGTCCCCCCCCCCATAGCCCATTACCAGTCCTACCCCCCCCCATCAGCCCACTTCCAGTATTAGCACCCCCCCCCGGCCCATTACTAGTCCTAACCCTCCCCTATCAGCCCACTTCCAGTCTTAGCCCCCCCATCAGCCCACTTCCAGTCTTAGCCCCCACCCATCAACCCATTTCCAGTCTTAGCCCCCCCCATAGCCAATTACCAGTCTTAGCCCCCCCATAGCCAATTACCAGTCCTAACACCCCCATCAGCCCATTTCCAGTCAGCCCCCCCCTAGCCCATTACCAGTCCTACCCCCCCCCCCACATCAGCCCACTTCCAGTATTTGCACCCCCCCCCCGGCCCATTAATAGTCCTACCCTCCCCTATCAGCCCCATTACAGTATTAGCCCCCCCCCCCCCCCCATAGCCACTGGTACCAGTCCTAAACCCCCTTCCCCCCTATCATCCCTAGTTTAAAAAAACAAAAAAAAACCCAGCTGCTTCTGCCGCGGCAGCATCAAGAGTGCCGCTGCGGGGCCCCCCCTCTTGCCCGGCAGAGCCGCCCAGTCCCTGCATCGTAGGCTAGCGTCATCCCCGAACGTGGGCTTCTTTTCAGAGCCGGGAGAGTTTCCTTTCTTGCGGCTCTGTTAATCCCGCCGTTAATCCCGCCGTTCGGGGATGACGCTAGCCTACGATGCAGGGACTGGGCGGCTCTGCCGGACAGGGGGGAGGCTCTGCTGGGCAGGAGGGGGGGCCCCGCGGCGGCACTCTTGATGCTGCCGCGGCAGAAGCAGCTGTTTTTTTTTTTTTTTTTTTTTTAATTTGGGATGAAGAATGTTTTTTGCGCGGGGCTCCCTGAAACTCGGGGCCCTGTGCAAAAAACATTCTTGTTCAATGGACGGGCCGGCCCTGTGCTGAAGCAGGAACTGCAAGTATGATAATGCATTGGAATGTAAGTTCAAACTCCAGGGTTAGTGGGCTGCTACAATGGAATGTACGAAGCATGAACCAAGGGAAATTGGAGGTGGTCAAGAATGAAATATAATGTGTACAACTTGATCTGCTGGGTGTCAGCAAACTGAAATGGACTGGTATCAGGAACTTTGCATCTGATGATCACATGGTCTACTATGCTGAAAATGGAAGACAAAGAAGAAACAATGTTGCATTTATAATTAAGAAGAAACTTGCAAGAACTGTAATGAACTACAATGCAATCGGTGAACACTTAATTTCTATTCATCTACGAGGAATACCTGTCAACACAACTATAATTCAAGTATTTATACCAATACTAAAGAAAGGTGATCCAAATGACTCTGGATATTATCGCACAATCGCTCTGATCCCACATGCCAGCAAGATTCTACTGAAGATTATTCAGCAGAGACTACAACCATACCTGGAATGAGAATTGCCTGAAGTGCAAGCAGGGTTCAGAAAAGGGCGAGGAAGAGATGGATCCTTGAAAAGACTAAAGAACTCCAAAAGGATATTTATATGTGTTTTATTGACTACAGCAAGGCTTTTGACTGCGTAAAACCATGAGAAACTCTGGGCCACATTAAGAAGCATGGGTATACCAGAACATCTGATCATTCTCTTGCACCACCTTTACATTGTTCAAGAAGCAACAGTTTGACTGGAACAAGGAGAAACAGAATGATTTAAAATCAGTAAACGTGTACGACAAGGCTGCATATTTTCCCCCTACCTATTTAATTTATATGCAAACAAATCATCAGAGAAGCAGGACTGTATGAAGACAACAGAAGTGTGAAGATTGGTGGGAGACTCATCCATAACCTTCGCTTCGCTGGTGATTCCACATTACTGGCTGAAAGTGAAGATGATCTGAAACATTTGCTTCTCAGGATAAAGGAACATAGTCTTCAAATGGGCCTGCGCCTTAATGTAAAGAAGACAAAGATCCTGACAATTGGCAAAATCAATAAATTCATTGTTGATGGAGAAGAAATTGAAATAGTGGACAACGATAACCTACTTGGATCAACTATCAATAAAGAAACAACAAGCAGTGATGAAATCAGATGATGCATTGCTCTTGACAGAAAGGCTACGAAGGACCTAGACAAGATTCTCAAGAGCTGAGATGTCTCTCTCCATACAAAGATTTGGCTTGTTCAAGCCATGGTATTTTCAATAACATCATATGGATGCGAAAACTGGACAGTGAAGAAGATAGACAGGAAGAACATTGATGCCTTTGAATACTGGTGCTGGTGACTTGATTGCACTTAACAACAACACAATGGGTCAGTGGCAGTACTGCACATTACCATATGTTAGGACATAAGTTTGATTCCAGCTCAGGTCTTTCATTCTGCAGGTCAGCTAAGACTGGGTGTATTGCAGAAATACACATAAAACCTTTGCAGGCAAAAATCATAACCGTTATGCAAAGATGGCATCTAGTGAATAGATCAGAGGTTCCCAACTCCAGTCCAGGAGGTCCAAACACCATTCAGGTTTTCAGGCGGCCCCTAATGAATATGCATGAGATATATTTGCATACGATGGGGGCAGTGCATGCAAATGCATCTCATGCATATTTATTAGGGACAGCCTGAAAACCTGAAAGGTGTTTGGTCCTCCAGGACTGGAGTTGGGAACCTTTGAAATAGATGTAGGGCACGTGATTTCAGGGTATCTGGAAGGATCCTTGAGGCATAGCTCTTGGCTGGCACTCCAATAACAGAACTAAAATACATTAGAAAGGGATAATAAATGGGGGAAAAGATCCACAGATATTGGTGAATGAAGACTCATGGTGCCAGATCTCAGCCCTGGCTCAGACTGAGTTGGAAGCCCAAAGGAGTAAGAGGAAGCTGCTGTCAAATAAAAAAGAACAAAACAGGATTGGTCAAAAATCAACAAAAAAGTCTGGAGTCACCCTTTCCACAGATGTTACTTTTCAGTGGAATGCTGGAATATATCTGTATAAGGTAGAAACCTGGAACCTCTCCAAATGTAGTGCTGCCTAATCTTTAACATTCAAGACAGAGTCAAGTAGATTCTCATCGTTGTACGATGCACAAAGGATGAATTTGAGCAGAACAATGCAAGGTTACAAATCAAGCTAAAGAAGAAAACCATGACCCAATAGGATGCTGTCATTTGAATACTCTAACCCAGTCCATGAAGATCTAGAAGTGTTCTGATTGTGGTAAAAAGCAAATCAAGTTATGAAAGTCTCTTTACGCATACAAAGGTAATCTCTCATGATTTCAAAACTCTAAGGCAATTGAGTTTGCAGTCTACAAGATGCTGGTTCAAAGTAGCATTAGAAGAAGAATTTTACCGGGACGCAAAATTACTTTTTCGCAAATTCATATTCATATTTAGGATCATGCAAGCTCCCAGATATTAAGAAATTTGTCCAGAAATAAACATGGAATTTGGAGGTGTAGAGAGATATTACACAGTAATAATGAGACCATGGACTTCGGAAGGATACAGGAATTATGATTCAATAAGTTACTCACAAAACAATGGCTTGTTATTGATGCTGTCATTGCTAAATGCCCCCCCCCCCCCACCACATTCAAAAATAAAAAAGATAAAAAGTTCTGCAACTAGGGAGTGCTTTCAGAATTTTGCTTGGTTCATTACATTATCTGGCAGAGGAACCAACTCTTCCGCAGCTCCAGCCATTGCATTGGTGATGTCAGCAGCTCTCTGAAGGGCCTATCAAAGTTCCTATCAAACTGAGGAACACAGCTGTGGGTCTGAGCCCAAAAGGGTGTGCCCTAAGGAACAGATTATGCCCCTTGGGAGCCCGGAAGAGCACAAAGTAATAAGGTGTGGTCCTTGTTTGCTCTCTTATGGGGAAGAGGAAGAAGAAAGGTCCCCAGTTTTTGGATCTTGACTCACCTGATCTCCTTTTTCTTTCCCCTTGCTTTATCCCTGCCTACACCTTCTGTGTTTGTCTTGACTAGATTGTAAGCTCTGATGAGCAGGGACTGTCTCTTACATGCATACGACTTGTAGCGCTATTTAAATGCTGAGTAGTAGTAGTAGCAGTTTGGTTCTGAGAATTCTGTCAAGCTTGTTGGCCCAATGGATTCACACAGGCAGAGACTTCCAAAGGATGACGCTCTATCAACCTCTGTGAGTATACCTTCTCTGAGTGACTCCTCATGGACTTTGGGTTTAGAGTCCCCACTCTTTCAATCTGTTGCTCAAGAGAAGGAATCCTCTGGGACTCTCCCATTGGAATGGGATATCACTCAAGTTTTCCATAGTAGTCCCCATGAGGGGCATGCTTTACCTGGTTCAAGTGAAAAGAGTGTGCTAGATGATGCATTCATGCCTAAGGTGATGGTTTAGCCGCCACCATCAATGGAGCAATTAACATCTACAGCTTTGTCACAGAATCAAGATGTCACTTTAAAATATATTTGGAAGAAGGTAACCAGAACTGAGGCTGCCATTCTCGGATCGCTGCAACAATTATCTCTTTTTTTCTCAAGAAACAATTGTAAAGCTTGTTTCACACGATGCAAAGTTTACTAAATTGGAATCAAAGTACAGAAAGGGAGTCATTCCGATCAGCGTTCAGCCGGGATGTATGTCTGGTTTGGACGTACATTTCCGCCAAATGCTTGGGCCCAATTCCGTGCCCAAAGCTCCCCACACATACACAGGAGATTTGCAGGGAGCTCCAGATGGAAGTGGGAGGGGGAGGGCCGGAGGAGAAGCGTGGGCGGGGCAGAGACAGGACCCTGACCCCAGAAGTACAGGGACGATTCTGGTCGTGACCCTGTATGTCTGGGTTGTCATGCCTGGCTGGGTAACTTATTCCACCATGGAGGTGGAATAAGTCACCCCATGGGAGTCAATTGGCAGCAGCGGACCCCGCCAGAAATGGTAAGGATGGCCAGGTGGTTCCCCGCGGCCTGATCCCAGCCTTCGCAGGCCCTATCAGAGGTCAAGCGGTGGGGAAAAGCATGTCAAGGTGATTACGGGATTTCAGACTTCTTGCATGGCGTCCCGGTGCCATGGTGATGAGGTGCCCCTGGTGGGTTAGACAGGGTGGGTGGCGTACATCCAGTGACAGTGAATCAGAACAGATCCTGCCCATCATGACCTTTGCACCCGATTCTGATCCTACTGGAACGCTCCTGTGGGTGCTGAATTGGGTGCAAATCTGGCCTTTCCAGATTTTGGACATCTGGATGGGCCAGACGTGACCTGATGGGAATTGGGCCCAAAGTGTCTTCTCAGGTTAACACATCGCAGGCTGCTATGTCTACTACTCTTAAAGATAAGTTTATAATTCATCAGTAATTAGAAATTATGGAGAATGCTTCTTGGTCAAGGAATTTAAGATTTCTGAGTTTTCCATTATATTGCTTAAAAATATTTGAAAAAAGTATTCTTTTTTCTTGAGGTAGATGACCATAAAATGGCCAATGTCTATTATTTACCCAGGAGGGCCAGGGTAGGGGATGCTGAAGGAGAGGGTCTTGATCATATTCCTTTGCAGGATAGCTTAGATGTTTCGGCATATATAGAATCCTCTTTAGATGAGATCCCAATGCATGCTACTTTATTGGCTACCTTTTACTCTGTTATGGAGAAGAATGCTATACCAAAATTGTTTCTTTAGCATAAAGATGAATTGTTTTGTGGCCAGAAGTTAAATATTGCCCTGATGTAGCAAGAGGTACTCAGTTGTGCCAGAGAGCTTTTTTGGAGTTAAAGCCTCAGGTTGAGACTTTGTGAGCCTCATTTTTTCTTAACATTTCCATGTAAGTGCTTGGGGCTGCAAAAGGGTAAGTGATACATTTTTCTTGACCCTTCAAAACTTAAATGTTTTTGCAAGGAAAATGATATAGTACCTCTGTGTCTTCTGGGTTTTGATATATGTTTTCAGATTGAGAATAGTTAAAAAGGTTCTAAGCTGAATCGTCTCCTCTACGCTGGATAATTCCAACATGTTTTATTTGATCTCTATCGCCTTGTGATGTGGATTTGATTTTATGTTTTTCTTTGTAATTTTTGCTTTGATTAATAATTGTCCTGTAAATTTCAATGGTTTGTAAATTGAAATATTTAATAAATTTGAAAAAAGTTCCACAACTGTCGGCCTGTAAAAGCATCAGTTTAAGAGAGATTAGGAAATATAAAAACTTCCAATCACCAAACTTTTAAACCTTTTTGTTCCAGTGTCTTCAAACATACTTTGTACCTGCAGGTGTATTTCCGTGTCGTTTATTCGCTCTATATCATATGATTGTCTTTCAGTCTAGATGCTCAAAATGGCTTCTGAACTATCAAATACGAATACACCTTGACTCTAATAAAAAATATCTAGAAATACCAAGCCCGTGCTGAACAAACCTGAAAATTTTAACAGACAAGAAACCCAAACCCAACTAAACCCAAAACCGAAACAAAAATAAAATCCAGAGAGACACACAGGTCGGCACCTACATACCTGCCCTGAACATACATGCACCAGTCTCGGCCCTGACACTGTCTTCTTTAGCGCATAACTAAAAGTCCATGCACTGCCATCCAGCACACATACTTTTAATGGTGTTCACGTCCAGAAGGCCAATTTTCACACAGTGTTTTCTTGCAAACAAGCACATTTTTATCAGCATCTTAAGTTTTTTTTAAAAAAGGCACTCTAAAAACTTGGAGTTTTCTTGCATGCATTCTGAATCTGTCTATAGCTATGATTTCTATTCAGTCATGAGGATTCTCTTGCTCCAGGCCCTTGCAGCATTCCTGGCCCATTCAGATCAAATGAGCAGACTCCAGATCTGGCGATCAAATCCATCCTCCTGCATGGCAGTCAACATCTGACCCTATAAGAGATCTTCTAAATGTGTGGCATAATTTATGTTAATGGTATAAAATTCATGTGATAGAAATTCCTGATTACCTTTGTCTGTCTTCTATCTCTCCCTGGTTTCTAGATCAACAGCAATGACGACAAAGGGGTTTTGGTGGGAAACTGGAGTGGTGAATATTCCGGGGGAATCAGCCCCCTCAGATGGTATGGAAGTACTGATGTTCTTCTGAAGTGGTACAAAAGGAAGTTTAAGAGTGTTAAATATGGCCAGTGCTGGGTCTTTGCTGGTGTAATGTGCACAGGTATGCTTTTATTAACGAAAAGGTTAGAGTCACATTTTCGCATTGAAAAGAAGAAGATATTACTCTTTCATGAAAGCAGGAATATATTTGTATAAGGTAGAAACCTGGAACCTCACTAAATGTAGAGGATGAATAGCAGCAGAAAAGCAATGCAAGATTAGAAATCAATGCAAAGGACAGAACCATTACCCAATAGGGTGCTATACATATTTAGAAGGCCTGTGAATTGCTTGAAAGTCAGAGAGACATCCAAGGGTAATATTTTGTTGCATGGATAATGCTGATCTAGTCATGACCTATTACATCATGGTTCATCTAGTCTGTCCAGCAAGGGGACAAAATCAATGGGATAAAATCAAAATAAACTTAACTATCTCTTATGTCTTAACAAATAGGTGACCTGCACAGAGCGGTGGGTACACCCCTAAACAAAGGATTGGGGAGGGGTGACCTGCACTGAGCAGCAGGTGCACCTACTCTTGCCACCTTGCTGGGCAGACTAGATGGACCATACTGGTATTTATCTGCCGTCATATACTACGGGAGATCATTCTGTCCCACGAATAGCGGGGATACATATTCCGTTTGGACATCCCTCTTCACTATTCGTCCCCCTGCTGGATCTGTATGAACAGCAGGCAATATCCTCTCCATACAAACAGTGGGTTTGTACAAAGAGGCCTAGATGGGTAGGAGGGGGTATTCTGGAGGCAGAGCAAGGGCGGGACATGGGTGAGCCGTGACCTAGGACATACAGGGCCGATTCAGAGGTTGGCCCTATATGTCCAGGGTCTCGAATACAGACGGGGGATTTATTCCACCTCGAAGGTGGAATAAGTCCCCTTGGATGGAGGGGGATCATGACCTGGGGCCCGGGGATGCAGGTGATGAGGCGCAGAGGGTTCCCCAAAGCCCGACCCAGGAATTGGAAGGCCAGATCAGGGGTTGGGCTGCGGGGAAAATAGAGCTTGGTCAGTGGCTGGTGGTATGTGGCTGGGCTTGCAGGCCAATCAGAATTGGAGCCCAGCCTTCACATCCAGGCCGTAGACCTGATTCTGATTCCAGGGGCACGTCTAGCCCCCACGGGATCAGAATCGGATCTATCTCTGTATGCCTCGCTTCTGATCAGCTACACAGGGGCTTCACGTCCTGTATGAAATTGGCCTCCATGTTTCTATGTTTCTATGTTTTTATGTTTTATTCTCCTCCCCTTTGTCCTATTGATTACAAATTTGAAGCAGAATCCAAGTACTGTATACTCCAAATTGCTATGTCCCTTAAACTAAAAGTATCACAGCTGACACTGATATTCCTAGAGCACTCAGATATGGCCATTATAGAAGCTTCTATACATGCAAATAGTGGCATTTACTCATGTACACTGGCTACATGTATACAAAGGGATCACGGAAAGCCACTATCTATATATGTAGGTGGCCTGGATAGTGAGATCTGAAGGAGGCATCTCATAGATGTGGTCTGGGCAGATTGAAATACTACACATTTTACAATGGGAATGTATGTCAGGACCAATTAACTGTCCCATTGACTTCTGCATCTGCTCCAAAGTGAGTGCAATTCTTCTAAAACGTGCTCATTTTGGCAAGGGATTAGTATGAGGGACTGAAGAGGTTAATGTCCTTAATCCCCTATGTATTACTGCTAACTTTACATTTAAAGAAACGCTTTGATGATTTCTCTTGTTAACCAGCAGCACTTAGACGTATATGTTTGTAAAACTGGCCCACATGAAGAGTAATTTTATAAAAGGTCGAGGCTGCTGTTATAAAATCATAAAGACACACTGGCGGAAATTGAGGCTGGATTGCAGCTGCAGACCTGCGAATGTTAACCCTTAACATACACGCATACATGGGCATTTTATAAAATACACAGTCCCCCAATCCGCACCCAGCACATGCCTACACTTGGGCCACGTGAAAACATGCACCTTCTTGCTGCCATGCATAGTTTTACGTGCATAACACTTGAGGTAATTTGATCAAAGCCTTTTTACATATGTAAAAATGGCTTTATGTGCAAATAATCCTTTATAAAAATGACTCTGTAAGTAGGCATGCTGTGACTTCTGTGTGAAAGCCACTGTGGGATGCCGCTCCTTTTGTTCATGTCTACTTACCGATGCTTCCACCATATGTGCCTACAAACAAGAGTGTATCTGCTTGCATCCTTCTAAGTAGTTTACAAAAGCCTCTGCATTCTGCAAACTCCTTTGCAAACGCCAGGTGAATTGTGAACCTCTCAACCTGAAAGCTCCAATTCCTCCCATGACATGCTATGCAAAAAGGGACTTATAATGTAGACCTTTAATCATGGTGAGAAAACCCATGGGATAGAATTTTGGTTTCTGCTTCTTGTTCCCTTGTAGTGCTCAGATGTTTGGGGATTCCTGCTCGTGTGATCACAAACTTTTCTTCTGCTCATGACACAAATGCAAACCTGAGCATCGATAACTACTATGATTATTTTGGACAACCTACAAAATTAAGCAAAGACAGTGTATGGTAAATATTATTTTCATTGTATTATAGAAGTGGCCTTCACGCCAAGCCTTTTGTCTATAGCTATAGTGTGCCCGCTCTCTTCTTCACTTCTGAAAGTCTCAGTTTTCCTTTGAACTTATTGTTCTTTTCCAAAATGTATCACCACACTATTAAAAGCCATGGAATGAGGGTCCCGGGCCCTCCCCAAATTAATCTCCCTCCAACAAAGCCTTAAGACACCCCCACCCAACAAACTTCTCCTTGGTATCTCCATATCCTACTCAAATGAGAACTTCCCCAAAAGAAGACCCCTCCCCCACAAAGTCCTCCTGTCCAATCCCTAGCCCTCTCCCCACCTCCCAACCCACCTGTAGGGCTTAATCCATGGATTCCCTGGATGTAGCAGCCCCCCTCTGCTCATAGCCTGGAGCTACTGGTTTCCAAAATAACAGCTTTGAACCCTAGCAGTGGTCTCAGTGTAATACCACTAGGAGTCAATCTTCCAAATATGGAAAATTGTCTCCTAGTGGCAGTACCATTAAACTACTGCTATGGATCAAATCTATCATTATGGAACTATGATAGGCATACAGTACTACCTAGGAATCAGTCTTCCAAATATGGAAGAATGAACCCTAGAGATAGCACTATGAGACTACCATTAGGAGTCAAAGCCACCATTTTGGAACTTGGTGCTTCTGGGGTAGGAACAAAGGAGGATTGCTTCTGCCCCAGCCACTAGACACCAAGGACTCCTCAGAGTGAATTGTACGCATGTTGGGAGGGTGAAGGAGTGTTGAGATTGCACAGGAGACTTTGTGGGGATGGTCCTTTTTGGGAAAGAGTTTAAGTTCATGTGTGGTGGGGTCTGGAGCCGCTAAGGGGAGCTTTGTTGGGGAATCTGGAGCCACTAACGAGAATCTTTTTATGGGGAGATCTGGCACTATTAAGGAGGGCTTTGTTGGGAGGGGGGGGGGTCGTTTGGGAATGGAGAATTTGTAATGCTTTGCAGTGCTGCCCAGGGGATGGGGGTGCTGATCTGGGGATGGGGGGGGGAGCAATCAAGGCAGGCAGCAGGTCAGGGCTATGCCAGTGGCTCTGTGCTGGAGTTGGGGGGGGGAGGGGTTACAGCTACCACATAACTCTGTGGGTCTGGAAGCTGCTGTGCTATGAGCTGCTGGTAGCACGTCTGCCTTTAGGCTGTACTCGAGGTAGTGTTAAGTGCAACCATGCTATCGGCTGTTGTGACAGCTAGCAAGCTGCAACACCCCATGCACCAGCTGTCACTGCCCACTTTCCACTCGGATCCCATCCCATCAAGCATAGGATATTTTACCACCCTGCCTGTTTTAGCGGCACTGGCTTATGTATATTAACAGTGTTGTGAATATGTGCTAACCACTTGCAGTCAATAACATGGGCGTTTATTGCATATTATTGATTATTGGCCAAAAAATAACTTTCCAATCAGTTCGAAAAACAATTGCTTGAAAGACAGAATGTTATCTAGATGCAGACATTTAAGCTTGTAGCTTTGCACTAGGGGTGAGGACCTATTTTTCAGCATAGAATATGAAAAGCTACTAAAGACATTTCCAATTTATAAACAGTGTACTTCACTAGAGCACACACATTCAAGAGCATCCTCAAATCTCAGCACTGAAACATGATTTTCAATAACAGCTCTGCCTGCAATCTATTTCTCCATTCTTGGGTTCATATCTACACAGAGATCTTCAACTGTTACGAAGAAAGTCTCTGTATTTTTGTACCCCTCCCCCTCATTTATTTAACTGGGTTGCTAAGATTTCTGTGTTTAATAAAAATGTTTGTCTTTTTCCTTTCCTGAAAACTTCCTTGCTTATAAGACTTTAATCCAGTTGACTAATACATTATAGTCAAGGATTATCCAATCACTTTTGCAGCAGGATGGTAAGATATAATTACACAACAGGAAATGCTTTGCATACTTCTTGTAATGCACATTTGGTGTATTGCGAAATATAAGGTCAAAGACCAGATGATTCACATACCCAGGTATTATAATATTTAGGGGAACATGACCTGAAGTGGCGTTATACCATAAAATAAACACTGGGGTCAATTTTCAGATGGAGTTATGGGTTCATCAACAGTGGATGAACCTATCCCTCTGCTCTTTACCTGGATGTTCAGCCACTGTTCAGATAGTGGCGGACTGAAAATATTTCTGACCCTTACGCCACTATCCACATGGTAAAGGGGCAAAGAGAGAGGCCAGAGAGGGTGCAGCAACGAGACAGTATAGCAGTGATATTCCACCACTAAACAGGTAACTTATGTGTTTCATTTAGGTCTACTCGGTAGCAGATCGAAACGAAAAGGAAAGTGTCAATGGTGGCATTTAAATGTTTATGGTCACTGCCACTGAAAATGCCGGCCCTTTATTTTTATTGATATTTTTCAAACTGGATTATAAAAGGTTACAAGGTCGCATCGGTACTTTTATGTCAAAATTGTTTTTTTATTTTCCACACAGAAACTGAGCAACATACAACTTATTTGGCACACAGTGCTGATCAAAACACTAATACAGAGCAGAGTCTAAAACAAAATACTCCAGAGTCGTTCATACAGGTGCAACCCCCACTCTAGGGTCTGAAAATGAGCCCCAAGGTTAGAGCAGTTAGAAACAGCAGAACAACCGTTACATAACACATATAACTACTATCAGCAGTGAAAGAAAAGAAAAGAAAAGAAAAGGAAAAGCAACATTCCCTTTCGTTGGTTACACCCACTGAATCCGTTGGTAAAACAATCTGAACATTAAAGCTTTGCATAAAGAATTACACAATTCCCCCCTTTTCCCCCCAACCCCCCTCCCATCCCTTCCCACCCCCCTACGAGCCGTCCAGGTATCCGGGAATATTTTCGGCTAGCCCTCAGAGGACCAGGAGAGACAGTTCTCCTCCCCCACAGTAAGCATAGCTCCTGCTGTGTCTGCGCCAGGTCCGCAGCAGGGAGAGAGGCCTCTATACATTCAGTACTGCACTTCGCTCCTGCGTGGCTAGCGTATTTATGAACGGCAGCCAAATGTCAAGGAATCGTTCCCAGTGCCTCCCCCTACCTGCTTCGCCGTGAGCTTTTCCATATACATTAAATTTATCATCGATTGTGTCCACGCCCCAAGTGGAGGCGGGGTGCTCTCAATCCAACTCCCCAGAATAATTTTCTTTACAAGGAGGAAACCCCTATCAATCAAAACTCTGTGGTGTGACGTTAGACCAGTCCCAACCCCCTCCCAGCAATGGAACAAGCACACTGACCACTGTTTAGAAACCTCCAGTCCCAGCCACTCCCCCAACTTATCCACCACTTGTTGCCACAGATATTGAACTGGGGGGCACAGCCAGAACTTGTGAAAAAGCGTCCCCACTTCCCGCTGACACCAACTGCACACGGGGGTATCCCGTATGCCCACTCTATGCGCCCAGTGATCACTAGCATACGCTCTCCACAGAAACTTATATTGTAGTTCTTGCAAATACATCCACAGTGCACCTCCCGGGATCCCCGCAAAGGCCGATCTTAAGGTTTCCACGGTCAGTTCTGGCAAACCATCAGCGGTCCAACGCTGAACAAGTACTCGAAGATATGCAGAGTCAACTAAGGGGCACAACAACTGCTGCCTTTCTGTCCTATCAAGCATGTCTTTATCCACCCATCCCCCGAACAGTTGCCGTGGGCCTTTCGCCATCAATAAGGTTGGGGCCCTCGTTCGCAACCGATCAACATAATGCCGAATCTGCAGATAGCCATAAAAATCTTTGGCTCCCAGCTGGTAGGTGCGACTCAGGGCCTGATAGCTCCCCAAAGCACCCCCCTCCGTTCTATCCAAGTCCCCCAAACACACAATCCCCTTCCGCTGCCAGACATGGAAGAGTGTAGAAGTCGCGTACCCCGGCTGAAAGTCCGGGTTCCCCACCAAGGGCAGCAGAAGTGAACACGTCGGGTCCCAACCCACTCTCCTACAGACCTCCCGCCAAGCCGTCCGCATAGTTCTCAAATACATATTTTCCTTCCTTCTCCCCAGGCTGTTCAGGCGCGCGACATGGAGTAGGTACAAAATATGGTAGGGAGATGCTATTTCTCTCAATTGCTGAACAGGAGCACACCCTCCTTCCACCCCCAGCATACCCCAAATGTGCCGCACCAGGTATCTAAGATTATAATGTCTCAGTGAGGGCAGTGCCAATCCCCCCTCTTCCCTCCTCCGCCACAAAGCTCTGAGCGGGATACGAGGACGTCGACCCCCCCAGAGGAAACCAGTCAAGTATCTATCAAACAACCTCCAATCCCTCGCAAGGATCCAGATGGGCAAAAGACGCAGCATATACAGCCATCTAGGGAATTCCACCATTGTAAATAGCGCAATTCTCCCACGCAAGGATAACGGAAAGGCCCGCCATCTCTGAAACGTCAGCCGTGTCTGCTCAAGCATGCATTCCACATTCGCTCGGTACAGCTGACCGGGGTCTGCGTGCAATTGTATACCCAGATATTTGATGGAGCCAGCCGCCCACGCAAGGGGGAATGTCCCACGCCACCTGGACTTCACCCTGTCTCCAATATCCAAAGCCATCGACTTGGACATATTAATCTTCAGTCCTGAAAAGCTACCATATTCTTGGATGAGGAATAATACCCTCTGCAAGGACTCTTGCGGATGAGTCAGGCACAGAAGCATGTCATCCGCAAAGGCACTAACTTTCATCTCATCCTCCCCCATCTTGACTCCCACCACCTGAGCCTCCTGCTGAATCATCTGGAGCAGTGGTTCCAGCGCAAGAACAAATAGCAGTGGAGACAGTGGGCAACCCTGTCGCGTGCCTCTTTCCAACGTAAAGGGTTCAGAATAGATCCCATTCACCCCCACCCTCGCCGCTGGGAGCTTGTAGAGAACCCGGATCCACTGGGCAAACTCCCCTCGAATCCCGAAACTACCCAGGACCTCCCACAAGTACGTCCAGGCGACCCTGTCAAACGCTTTTTCAGCATCTAGACTGACTAATAGCAATGGAGTATTTTGGCCGATACAATATTCCATACCCAGAAGAAGTTTGGCAATGTTCTTGGTGGCCTCCCTCCCCATCACAAATCCTACTTGTCTATCTCCTATCAGGGACGGCAAGAGGGGGTTCAGCCGCTTAGCTAAAATCGCGGCCAATATCTTGATATCAGTGTTGATAAGCGAGATAGGCCGGTAGGACGCTGATTCGAGCGGGTTCTTACCCGGCTTCGGGATAACAGTAATGTTTGCACAACGCATATCTCTAGGAAAGCAACCTGCGTGCAACGCTTCTGTATACATGGCCAACATAGTAGGGACCAACCGGGGCGATAGCATTTTATAGTACTCTCCACCAAAACCATCCGGGCCGGGGGCCTTGTGTGGCTTTCCACGTTTGATGGCATCTTGAATTTCCTTCCCCGTCAGGGGGGCGTTGAGCTCCTGGAGGTCCCCTTCCGCTAGCTGTGGCAGGACCACCTTATCAAGAAACGTCCGACCCGTGGCGTCAGCACATGGCTCCGCCGTGTACAGGCGGGCGTAAAAACTACGGAAGATGTCGGCAATACGCTGCGGCTGGTGTTGTAAGTGCCCCTCCCCATCTTTCAAAATCGGTACAAAGCGAGTTCCCCCCGGATCCCGAACCAACCGCGCTAAGAATTTTCCCGTCCGATTGCCATAGCGATATAGCTTATGCTGATAATATTGTAAGGACATCTTAGCTCTTCTCTGCAGAAGCTCATTGAGGGCCACTTGCGCTCTAGTATAAGCCTGCTGGCATTCCCGGGCTCCCTGCCCATGCAGATGACATAATTTAGACTGTAAAGTCTGAAGATTACGTTCCTGCACCACAATGCTACGGTCCAGATGTCTACGCCTCCTGGCCGTGTAATCCATGATTACCCCGCGCATGACCGCTTTACTAGCTTCCCAGAACAGAAGAGGTGAACATTCGGGGGTGTCGTTAAAGAGGGTGTATTCATCCCAGTGCTTCTCCAAGTAACCACGAAAATCTTTATCCTCCCATAAATATGTCGGGAAGCGCCAATTCCCCCCACGCACCCCCTGACATTCCCAGGTCAACCAGACCATGCCATGATCTGAGATGGTAATAGGATCTATATCCGTCCGGTCCACCCTGGGAAGTACCTGTTCACTCACCAGGATATAATCTATTTGGGACCATGTGTGGTGGGCTCTTGACTGATGGGTGTACGCACGCTCACCCGGGTGCAAAGTACGCCACACATCCAGGAGCCCTCCCAGCCTACAAAGATAGCCCACCCCTCTTTTGGACCAGGCCCCCCCAGTGCTCCTCCCCGACCTATCTAGGCGTGGGTCATGTGGGCAGTTGAAATCCCCGGCTAACAGTAATTTTCCATCCCCCACCCGCTTTACAAAATCTAAGAGCAATTTAAAGAAAGCGTGATCATAAACATTTGGGGCATATACATTGCCTATCCAGATCACCTCATTATACAATTTAACTTTGAGAAAAATGTAACGCCCCTGCGGGTCTGCATCAGTCGTTAACACTTCAAATGGAATACCTCTTTTCACCAGCACCACCACTCCCGCTGTTTTCCCTCCGGAGGAGGCCCCATACATGCCCGCCACCCAGTCCCTCACCAGTTTTTTATGTTCCTGATCAGTCAAATGGGTCTCCTGCAACAAGGCTATTTGAGCTCCTTTCCTTTTTAAAGCCTGTAGGATTTTCGTGCGCTTGACCGGGGAGTTGATGCCCCCTACATTCCACGAGATTAATTTAATATTCTGATTAAGTTATCCTTGCACTAGGGCCACTTACTGGAAACGCACACTCATTAACCCCTGGAGCCGCCCAGCCTCGGCCCCAGAAAGAGGTTCTCCCCCGCCTGCTTACCAACCAGAAATCCCAAAAGTACCCGGACACTCTAGTCTGACCAAGTTGTACAACTCCCCCCCTCCCCCAACCCCTCCCCCGGAGCTCCCGAATACCCCATCCCCACCTCCACCCCCCCTTCCCTCCCCTCCCCTCCCCCCTTCTCTGCCCCAAATTCCCCCCATTCTCCAACCCCCGCCTCACCCGCCCTCCCGCCTTAAAATCACACATCCCACCTCAACCAAAGGTTGAGCCGGAGTCACCTTGTGCACCACAGGGCCACCGCGGCTCTTCGTCCCGCACCGGTGTTACCACCCACGGCAAGGGTCTCCCCCCACCACAATACTCCGTTGGTAGTGGCCGTCCCCCAAGGGGTAATCATTTCCACATCAGCATATATAGTATTTCCCCGCTCCTCAAAGAAAGATTAAGTGGTCGGCCCAGGCCCCCATTGGCACTTAAACGATGAAGTTAAAGTTAAAGTTAGGGGAGAACGAGAGACATGCATCCCCAAGTTTTTACCATTTCTACTTCTATTATTCACAATAAAGCACATCCTTTAGATATTTAGAATGAATGTGGTGACTCATTATATCGTAGCAAATTACCACAAGCAAATGGAGGCACCTAACTATCCCGGCACAGCTAGACACACACAGGTATCCCGCTGTACCGGTCGCGGCCCTCATTGTCCAAGTGCACCACCTGGCCTGTCCATCTGTAAGATGTATCCGGATACTTATCCATCCAAGGCGGCCCTTCCCGGGCTGCGCAGCCTTCACGACACCGAGGACCCGGCCTCTTCCTCACCACTGCGCTTAGGCGGCTCAACAGGCAATTTCTCTAAATAGGCCTTGGCCGGTCCCGCAGATTCGAAAGTTAAATTTTTCCCCAGATGGTGAATGCGGAGAGTGGCTGGGAACGCTAGAGTAAAGCGAATCTTCTTTTGAAACAGTACCGTGCAAATAGGCGAGAATTCTTTGCGCTTCGCCGACACCACCGCAGAGTAATCCTGAAACAGTAATATTTTGGCGTTTTGTAGCACTAATCCCTCATGCTGCCGGTAGGCTCGCAGAAGACGTTCTTTGTGGGCAAAGTTTAAGATCCTGGCAATCACCACTCGAGGCCTTACTCGATTCTCCATCTTGGGGCCAATTCGGTGCACCCGCTCCACCCGGAGGTCTCCAACCAAAGTGGGTAGCCCCAGTTCTTCCGGGAGCCACTTTTCGATCAGCGGCATGAGTTGTGTGTCAGTCATTGTCTCCGGGACCCCCACCAGACGGATGTTATTCCGACGGGATCTATTTTCTAAATCGTCCAATTTGTTTTGCAAAACCTCCAGCCGCGCACGTGTATCGGTATGCGCTCTTTCCTGCCGCCCCTCATCATCTTCAATGGCAGACACGCGGTTCTCCAACTCGTCAATTCGCTGTCCTTGCGCCGCCAGCGTCTCTCCCATCATCTCCAATTTGGAAAGAATTTGATCCAGTTTAGGATTTAAATGGCGGGCTACCTCCTTTGCTAAGTCCTCTGAGGCCGAATCCCCACTCTCTGTACTCGGGGACTCAGGCTGCATCGCCGCCGGTGTTGAGGCCCGCAGCTTTGGCGCCTTCTCTCTCTCCTTCTTCTCCGTCCGAACCGGGGGCGGCATCAGGAAGCGGGGCAGCCACACAACGGTATTTACAGCAAGCTGTATTCAGGCAGGGTCCCCACCACCAGCACCGGTCACTGGGAGACTAAATCGCCGATTTTATACCAAATTCGCCGAAGCGGCCCTGGAGCAAGTGAAAACACGTCCTCACTTGTTCATGTGTCACGTGACTCCCGCATCGGTACTTTTAGATGACCAATAGAATTGTATGAACATTGAAAAGAAATGTCCTTAGTCAATCAACGTGAAGGTGATATCCAACATCATGCAAGAAGCATATAGGATCATTCTATGAACAACTTTGAATGTAATCTCCCATTCTGTCACTCTTCCTTTATGCATCAACGAGGAAGAGAATTCTAAAAGAAATTGCTAAATTCGCATGCCATTTATGCAAGTCCATTGCAGTCTTTTAATGGATTTACAAGCATGAGCGCTTACACACGGTTCTGCAAGTATGCATGCGGAGCCCATCATGCATAGTTTCTACGTGAGTGTGCACAGGGGTGGAGCTTGCAAAGAGCATGCATTTACGTGCATAATTATTAGAATCCGGGTGCATGCACGTAAGATTCAGACCCTCATTTATACCAGCTCTAGAGCTGGTCTTACGTGACCATGGCTTAAATTTACATTCATTAGCGGCCACTTACGCTAATATTCTATACATTCAAAGCTGCACACATTTGACTTTATAAAATAAGCACCATTAACACGAGTAAAAATGCACGCTAATTACATGGCTCCTGAAAGAATTCCCCTCAAGATATTGCTAGAGGCAATCCTGATAAACCAGGAAGAGCACTAGGGTCTATGGCGGCCTTGTGAAAGGGGACAGAATGAGTCAGTGATACTTTTTATCGTCACTGCATTCATAAAGATTTAGCTTGTGCATCCCTGAATCAAGTAGAACTACATCTCCACGCATGCCTTGGGGCAAACCCAGCACTGACTGAACTGTTCATTTTTTATTTGGAGTTTAAGGATCAGCCTACAGGCCTGTCTGCAATATAACTGTATTTGCTCATAGGCCACCTGTAAGATGAATGTACCTCTGTTTTATTCTCATTTTCAGGAACTTTCATGTCTGGAATGAAGGCTGGTTTGCCAGAAAAGACCTGGGATCATCCTTTGATGGATGGCAGGTTCTGGATGCAACTCCCCAAGAATTAAGTAAAGGTGATCCAAGGTTTCTGGACATAACGTACCAAATAAAGGACTATACACAGACACGCTAGAGAATCTGCATTCATTGGGAAATGTTAACAAAATTTCCAGTTTCCTTTGATTCATTTTTAAAATGAAACAAAAGAAAAATAAGAAATATTTAGTTTTTTTGTTCATTTCCTTATCAAAACTATAAGGAGGCCACCAGCACCACAACAAAGAAAAAAAAAAAACAACCAGGTCTTCCTTTGATTTCTCCAAAACCCCACCCGCACCCTCTTCTCTTTCTTCATGGCAAAGAATGAATCTCTGGTTGCTCTCACCACACCACTGAAGCTATTGTAAATGGAAACACTAGACCAGGTTGGCTTCATTGTTAATTTCTTCCATACTAAGCTCAGAGAGGTTAGGGAGAGATGCAATTTTTTGTTTTTGGAGACAGGGGCCCAATATGTTTTAAATGTTGGTTTCTTTGTCTCTTTTTTAATATATTTATTTATTTTATTGTATTTATTTAACATGCTTTTATATACCGCCCTTTCCTAAGATCAGGGGCCATTTACATAGAACACCATAGCAGACTCTACATTGAACTTAGCATCTATGAGTGGAGGAGTGGCCTAGTGGTTGGGGCAAGGTACTTCAGGCCGGAAGGTCGGTGGTTCAAATCCCACTAGAGGACAGCAACCTTGGGCCAGACAGACTGGGGTTTCTAGTCCCACAGGTGCTCCTTGTGGTCTTGGGCAAGCCACTTAACCCTCCATAGCCCATGTTCCCTGTAAAATAGTTATTTCCAAGTTATAATGCCCTGTTCAATGTAATTTCAGTTTGTTCAATGTAAACCGCACTGATGCAGAATAGCGCGGTATATAAGAAAATATAAATAAATTTCATTTTGTTTTGTTTTTTAATTATAAATTAAGAAAAAGAAACAAAAAAAGACAAAAACCCAACAACATAAGAATATCAGCCATAAAGCCATGTAGGGTCAGACCTAAGACCATGGATCCCAACATTCTGACAATGTCGAGTCTGCTCATAAATATCTGGCAAAGACCAAAAAGTAGATCTATTTCTCATAGTTCATTTCCAGAAATAAGCAATGGCTATCCCAAATGTACCTGGCTAATCCCTTTCTATGAATCTTTCCACCAGATACATAGGTCTCCTTGACCTTATCCTCTGACAGCAGATTCCACAGCTTAATTATGCACTGAGTAAAAAAAAAAAAAAAACTTTCTACAATTTGTTTTCAGTCTGCTGGTCATTAGTTTCATGGAAGGTCATCTTGTTTTTGTATTATTAGACATTTTAAACAACTGTTCCCTATTTAACTATTCCACCCCTCACAAGATTTCAGAAACTTCTATCTTATCCTTTTCCAAGCTGAAGAGTCCCAACCTGTTTAGCTCCTCTTCACATGGAGATGTTCTGTTCTCTTTATCATTTTCATGGTCCTTCTCTAAACCTTTTCTTATTGTGCTATTGTATATCATTTTTGAGATGGGGCAACCAGAACTGCTCACGGTATTCAAGGTGTGGTCCAACCAGGGACCTGTACAGACGCCTTTGCTGAACCTATGCTAACTCATTCCCTATGGGCCTGATTCTGTCCCGCGGGGACAGAATCGCGATATGGCCTGTAAGTGCAGGCCGGGACTGCGATTCGGTGCTGGCCTGCACGTACAGGCGCTACTCAGATAGCTCAGTCAGGCATTTAAATGGAGCCGCGGAACCATGGCGTCCTGTTGCCATGGCACCGCAGCTCCATTTAAATGCCGTGATGCCGGCCGCCAGACGCTAAAATTTATTCCCCACAGCCTGACCCCCAATCTGGCCTCCTATGGCCAGTGTCGGGCTGCGGGGAATAAACTCTGGCCCCCCAGCCCCTTCCATGCCCCGGGCCGCAAAAAAAACCACGGCCAGGGAAATTATTCCACCTCAGAGGTGGAATAACTTCCCCGGCCATTTCGCTGGCCCTGGATGTACAGGCCTGGCATTAGAATCGGCCCTGTACATCCAGGGCCGGCAGCCGCCCACTGCCCACCCACTCTCCACCCCGGGCCTCCTCTTCCCCCCCCCCCCCCGCGACTAACTTCCCCGTACAACGTTGGGACATCCATCTCCACTATTCGTGTCTGAGAATAACCTCCTATCTATTTATATGATCACTAATTTGTTTTTTTAATATAGCTTTATTTTGCCCTGCACCAGTGTCAGGCTCACTGGTCTATAGTTTCCTCGGAGATCTTTTAAAGGATTGTCTGGGGGGGATAAAAGGGTGGAGGGGGGACGATTGAAAGGGGGTGGAGGGATAAAATAAATGATATAGGCTAGAGAATGGTCTGTATATGTTTTTGATGAATGGTTTACCATGTACATTTTGATATAATATGATAATGTTATTTGGATTTGGAGTCTGCCTAATAAAAGAAAACTGACATAAAGGATTGTCTGCAGACCCTCAAATGTCCATGGTAGTTCTGCCTTTACAGTTCTTTTTTTTGTGTCCGTGCTGTAGGAATATATTGTTGTGGCCCTACCTCGGTCATAGCTATCAAAGAAGGGCGTGTGGACTTGGATTACGATACACCATTTGTATATTCGGAGGTAAATGCTGACTGTATAATATGGATTTACTACAGCGACAGAAAACCCGAGAGAGTTTACTCCGATACTCGCACAGTTGGACAGCGCATCAGCACCAAAGCAGTGGGCAGCTGTGACCGTGTAGATGTTACCAATAGTTACAAACATCTAGAAGGTACGGTGGAATTTATTCTGCTAAGTAGCAATCTATTTAAGTGTGGCGCTATATAACATCATGGGATCATAAAAGAACAGGGCTGAAAAGGACCTCAGAAGATCAATAAGCTCTACACCCCCACCTCCAGGCACAATCTATTCTACAGCTTGCATCATTCTAGAAAAACAATCAGCTAACCAGCTCTTAAAAGCAGCTAACAATGTCTTTTTGTACTGCCTTGTTTGCTGCCATACTAGAAATAATCATTCTTCACAAAAGTCAATAAGTCCACCATTTTTATTTTGTTCAGAGATGCCAAAGGGCATCCGTCCCAAAGCATGAGATTTATCACCCGAAGAATGAAATTGAAGGCCAAAGGGTGAGATTTCAGATGATTTGCCTGAGGTATAAATCTGGAAAGATGTAAGGATTGTATTGCTTCACAAATGAAAGAAGCAACACAAAGTGCTATTTAAATGTCTCTGGTGCCTCTGACAGGATGCAGTGCAGGCCATTTGAGGAGAGATTTCATGGCAATTTACTCAGATAACTAAACAACTAATTCTCTGGGCTGAAATTTTCTCTCTATATAGTGGCTAAAAATACGCACTTGGATATTCTTGAACCTTTAAACTTTGTTGGCCCTTATTTTCAAAGGGAAACTATTTACTGCATATTGCAATGTCACCACCATAGACAGATCCAGAACCAGAGGGGGAAATATACACACGCATGCATACACACACACACACATACAGAGGGAAAACACAAAATACTCATGAAGATAAAGGAGGAAAGACAGAAGATGGTAAAAGACACAGAAGAGGAGAGACACACTGAGGGAGACAGAGGTAGATGCCGAAGGGGAGACAGAAGGAATCGGACAGAAATACCGACGCACATGCACACAGCTGGAAGGAGAGAGAGACACACATAAACTGTCTTCTCTCTCACTCAGACACATGCACAATCTCTCGCAGGCACACTTACACTCTTTCGTTCTTTTATTGCTAACAATGTGTTCACTCAGTCAGTGAACCCCACCAGCGCTGCTATATCATTATGTAAAGTTCTTGCACTTGATGGCAGCTCTTTTCTTCAGCTTACAGCAGCCTTCTTACAGCCTCCCCCATCCCTTTCCTCAGTCCTCCTCCTTCACTCCTTAAGTCTGTGCTCTGCAGTCCACCCACTGCCCCTCCCAGACCCAACCAACTCATACAGAAGCTTCTCTAGCACCCGGCTACAGAAAGATCCCCTTCCGCCCCTAGTAGTTTACCATTAGCTGTATCCTGCTGACCCCTGGCTCCTTCCTGCATGGGACTGGTCAGGGAAAGGGGAACATTATCAGGAAGGTGAAAGGGAAAGGTCACTAAACTATGAAGACGGAAGTGTGAGAAGATGCACAGCCTCCAGTCCGATGTGACAGACGTCTAATGAACGAGAAATGGCGAGTGTTTTTTAAAATTTGTATTTCTATCTGCTCGCTGTATAGCATTAAACTGCTAATGGAATGTGGTATATATTACCACACATGGCTCAGTTCAAAATTTCTATATTTCACTATTTGAATCTCTTTAACCTCTCATTTGCATATGAATTGGCCCTAATCAACCGTTATATCTGAAGTACTAAAGGAATCATTGCTTTTTAAATATATTCAATCTTTGAATATTATCATTACTCCAAACTAATTTGAGTAAATCTCATTTAAATAAATAAAATAAATTAAGTGAGATTCAAACTGGGTTGAAGCTGATACTGATTAATAGGGCAAAACGTAGATGTTTGCAGGTGCAAAGCAAGTTTTGTAGCAAGTCAGAGGACATCTACCTGAAATGGACTGGCTGAGGGGCAGCGCTTGGTTCATTCTCCGAGTCTTTCACTCCCCGGGTCAGCTGCGACTGGAACCGGAATTAGGAATGTGTGGTGGTTGGTTTTATAAGCTTTGAAGGGAAGGCAAGGGGGAAAGTGGATTGTGATCGTGCTGAAACGTGACACCCAGTGACAGGATTTAGGGCTCCTGATTGCAGGGTTCCTAAAGGAATACTGGTACAACTTCAGGGATTTTGGTTTCAGAGATTTTGTATTTCGCTCTTACATTTTTCTGGAGTAGCTCAAGGTGAGTTACATTCAGGTACAGTAGGTGTTTTCCTGTCCCTGGAGGGCTTCCAGTCTTATACTTCGGGACTCTTGCTGCAATGGCCAGACTAGGTGTATTGAAGGGGGAATATATAATAGGGGAAAAAATACCCAGGCCTGATTCTGGTTGAGCTGGAGGCCGTAAGGAGCAAGGGAACACGTCTAGGTCATCAAGCGTCTTCCTTATTAAAAAATCTCAGCACTAAGGCTAAAAATGGGATGGGGATGCAATCTAGTTTATTATCTATCTTCCCATCCCTCCAGAAAATTATTGAAGTACCGTGGTCATATCAGACACCTCCTGCTTGCCTTAGCCAAAGTGGTTATTGTCAACCCCTGACTTTTACTTTAGTTAGCAATACTTCCAAGAGCATTAGGAAATGTCCTAAAACTTCCAGCTAGATAAAGAAGCCAGCCAGAGGAGTTTGTGTCATCACATGTGCCACAAATAGGGGCATTGCTAATACATTAGCCAATTTGTGTTAAAGTAGCCCAGTTTAGCCGCTGTAGATTTCCAGTTAGAAAGCAGTGAGGATAAGTCAGAGGTGGAGTTAGGGTTGTCAACTGGCTCCAGATGTGCCCGACAAACCTGATCCAGTCCTTGGTTTACCCCATTGCATGCAGGGATATGTAGTTCTAATATCTCAATTGCACTCCATAAGAAAAACAAGACTACAAGTCCCTGCATGCAATGGGATAAACCCAGGACTGGATCGTCTGCCAGACACATCGGGAGCCAGTTGGCAACCTTCGGTGGCGTCGTGGAATTCACTGCAATGTAGTTATAGATTTCACTGTCAAGTGTCTTTCTTTACAAGGGTCGGATGAGGAAAGAAAGGTGCACGAACAGGCTTGTGCAAAGCTGTTAGAAATTAAAACCAAACAAGACAAGTGGAAAAAAGAGAAAAGGAGGCTCGCCGGAGGTCACAGTGGCACTGAGCCAGCATCACCTCATGTATCTGGGAAGTTCAAACTTACCAAGCCCCCGGTCTTCAGTCAGGAAATCCACTTAATGTTGATTCTCACCAATCTGACTGCTGCAAGGAAGACTGTAACGGTGAACATGGGCGCTCATTCAGTCCTCTATACGGGGCGTCCTCTGCATGACATTATGAAGAAGACTATATCTACTACTGTTGATCCCAAAGAAGGTAATAATTTTCTGTATTATATATCACTTTTCCTAATAAAAGTAAAAATGGCAAAATTTGGGCTTTTTTTCCATGGTGTAAAAAGGCAAAAAAAGGAGAAGGAAAACGGATAGCGAGCATAACCTCAAAACAACATAGTTCTTCAACTGTAATTTATAGGTAGCCCTGACTCAGCCCAGTTTCAGCAAACACCTGGGTCAGGGGTCAGTGGATCATATATACATGCTCACAATATAGAATAGGGTTAGGAAGCAAATTGGTCAACTCATCAGCTTCCTTAAGCTATCAAAAAACAGCCAGTTTGAAGAATACCACAGTGTTGTTTTGAGATTGTGGTCAATCTCTTAACTTCTCCTTGCTTTTTTTGCCTTGGCTGATTGTGGAGGTTTCCTTCTCCATTCTTAGCTGATGGTGCAAAAAAAAACTCATAAAATTTGCACTTTTTCAGTCTCTCATAGAATTTTACATTTTGAAAGAAGCTCAAAAAAATCTCCAAAAATGTGTCTTTTCATGCTTCCATCTCTTCTTTTTTACTTCCTTTGTTATCTATTTTTAATGAGACCAAAAGATAGTTTTGTGTTTTTGCACAAAACTTTGTATAACAATTCTGGCTGATTGAAAGCAGAAGTTCATTTAAGTCATCTAGGTTTGGAATAGGGACTGTAACAATTTACAGTGTATTTTATAAAAGCCCACTGAAATCCGAGCCTTTCATACAATATATATAAGGTCATGGGAAAAATGTCAGCATATACTGAGGCAACAATGATTTCACAAAGAAATAAATATATAAAAGGGCTTTGTACATGGATGTGCTGAGACCTATATGCAACCCAAGCAGTCTAAGATCCATCAGAAACCCAACTGAATTCCGAAAGAAATTAAAAACACTTCTTTTTCATGAATACTTCAGAACTGACACCCAAAACTCTTGCCCTCTAAACCTCCCAACTCCCCTATCCCCCACTCCACAACCACCCCACCCCACCCCATCCCACCCATCCACAGCTCAAACCCACCCCACCGACCTACCCTCAGAGAACCTGCATATAAGTTGGCTGTTTAAAGTTCTAACGTTATAATATTCCCAACATATCCCTCCCCTCAATGTTCTCTGTATCAAATTGCTGTTCTCTGTAAACTGCTTTGATAGCTTGAAAAGTGGTATATTAAAAAAAATGTTGAAATAGAATAAATAAATAAATAACTGCACAGGCATGAGGATTCTGAACACCAGAGAGGGAAACACAATTTCCCCCTCAATCTCTCATGGGATGGGAAGGGTTTTGCAGACTACATTTATATCTATTGCAAAAATAGGAAATATATGTTCCGCCTGTAGACTGCTCCTGTACTAACTGAGCAGTGACGGGGTGGTCTGTGGAGATATTCAGTGCCGTTGAATATTGCGGTCAGTGCCCTTAGCCAGTCGGCCTCCCTTTGATCAGCCGGTTCAGGGCTTCAACCTGTTAAGTCCCATCCAACCACACCCAGAACATGCCTCCTTCAAATTTTTGCATGCTGGATGCATATATATATATATATAAGTAACACCTCTTGTACAATTGCAACATATGCATGTCTGCTGAGTTACACATGTGAATGGTGTTTTGTACACATGTAAACCTTCCCTAAAATCATTTCCTTATAGTATGAGATATTGAACAAGGAATAGGTTGGGCTCCCTCTGCTGGCCAGACAGTCTAGGGCGATGCATAGAAAAGATGATATAGATCAGAAAGGCATAGTTAAAGTTATTTTCAAAAGTATTTCTTTATGTAAGTCAGTGCTTTGCACACCGAAGTGCGTTTTCATAAAATTGCATGTCCAATATACTGTATAAATAAATATACACATACAGGGGGTCAATCTGTTATGCTAATAGTCCAGTCCCGCTATTCACCCCCCTTGAACATCCTATCAGAAGCCTCCCCATACGAACAAGCAGTTTGTATATGGAGGCTTAGACAGGGGTAGGAGGGAGCATTGTGGAGGTGGAGTTAGGGCAGGCAGTGGGCAGACCGTGACCCCGGACATGCAGGGCCGATTCTGATATCAGCCCTGTATGTTTGAGGTCAGCAGACTGGACGGAGGACTTATTCCACCTCGGAGGTGGAATAAGTCCCCTTGACGTCAGGGGACAGCAGGCCTAGGCAACAAAATAAATGTGAGGGGTAAAGGGGATTCCCTGCAGCCTGACCCTGGCTATGGAAGGCCAGATTGGGGGTCGGGCTGCAGGGAAGGAAAAGAGTGGTCGGAGGACAGGGAGTTAGCCGGACATGGCTCTGTACATGCAGGCTGATTGGAATCAGATCCTGACCTGCACATACAGACCCTGGACCCAATTCTGATCTCGCAGGGCACATCTAGCCCCCGCAGGATCAGAATTGTGTCTACCTCTGTGAAATTTTTATGCAGACTTAAAATTTAGGTACACAGACCAATGACCAAATGGGCCTGACATGTTCATGCCTAAGGATTAGCATTTACACGTATACTTTTGAAACTGCATATGCGAGCATAAATTAACGCTGAAAATTTGTGCATGCTAAAGAGCAGATGTACATGTGTGTACATAGTTTCCCCAGACAATCTTCCAAGCAGAAGTGCATTTGTCATTTTGCTTTCAAAATTCACCTATATGCACAAAAAGAAAAAATATGCAGAAGCTTTTTATGACTGTGCAGTTATAAATTGCCCTCTTACTAGGAACTAAGCTGTCTTGATTTGCCATGCAGCTCTTTAAAAACAGTTTAAGAAAACCCCAATACGATTCTTGCCATTTTCCTTGTTATGCATATGTTTGAATTTTCCAGAGGAATGCATTCCTTTTGACATCCCTTACTCTAAATATAAAAAGTACTTGAGCAATGCTGAGATGATGGAGGTGGCAGCTGTGTGTGAAACAGAGGAGGGCGTGAAGACACTGGTGCGGAAAGACGTATTACTGGAGAGTCCCCCCATTGACATCAAGGTAAAAGATTTTTCAAAACGGCCGGGAGATGAATAAGAAAAGGAGCTTATTCAGGTCACAAAATAGCTGAGTTCATTCATTAAATGTCCGAAGGACTAACGGACGTGCCTTCTTTTCACAAGTTAAATTATACGGTGAAAGAATGATCAGCTAACACAGCTCAGTTTTCCCTCTTTCAATGATGTCCTTGTTCTCCACAGACAAATTAAGGATATAGAGGACAATTTCAAACAGCCCATGTCGTTGTTTTTAAGACACAGGCCTTATGAAAATTTTCAAATAGAAACTACCCGTAAAGTTTCTCTTTCAAAATTACTAAGGGGCCTGTTTACTAAAGCGTGGTTACGTTTTTGCACTTATCACCCATTAAGTGCAAAAAATAATACACGGTAAGTGTGAAAGTTGTTTGCTGTCAGGGGTGTTCTCTGACAACACATTAAGCCAGTAGGAGGGAAGAAGGAGTCTTCCTGCTAATTCCACTTTGGGAATGGCTGGACAGATTCTAGGCAAGGGGAAGGAGTCTTCTGGTAACTTTCTTGATTTTTTGACATTGCTTAGGTAAGAGATGGATCACTATCTTGAGGTGGGGGGGGGGGATCTAAAAAGGAGAGCATTTAGCTAGGTAGCACTGATTTTTATTTGTATCTAAATTTAGGAATCTCTTCTTTAGTAGAAAATAAAGAATTTAGGTCAAGATGAAAATTTGCCTTCATCTAGATGTCAGAATTGATTTCTCGTAATTAGCTTTCAAGTCGTCTTCATCAGCTCAATGTGATTTATTATATGCTTTGCATGTTCAGGAGAGATCATCTTTTGCTCATTTTATGCTTCCCTGATGAATAAATTGTTCTGAGTCAAGTTCTCTCCAGGGCAGAAGCAAGGTAATTTGGTGCCCTAGACAGCTCCCATTTCTGCCACCCCCACCCCCGCACTCACCCTTTCCTTTACCGCCTGCACTCCTGCTTCATCTTTTCAGGACCAACTGCAGTGACATTGGCAATAAGGACTAAAGCGCAGTGCAAAAGGAAGTTTGTGAATCCCTGTTCGCTGTGAGTGCAGCAAGTCCCGCCCTAATGTAAACAGGAAGTCTGCATCAGAGGGGGCGGGACTGGCTGCACTTCCTGAGCGCAGGGCGCAGGGGTTCAGCAGCTTTCCTCCATGCTACACTTCTTTTCTTATTGTCACTGCTTCTACTGCTAGTCTCAGAGAGATGTACCTGTGGCAACAGTGGTGGGGGAGGGAGGAGGGGATCAGAGGCCATCTCAGGGCACTTTCTGCCGCAGCCACCCTCCAACTTTGGCACTCTAGGTGACTACCTATTTCGCCTACTGGTAGCACCAGCCCTAAGTATAGCTATTAAATATCTCATAGATTATTTTTCTATCAATAATGTTTGTCTGTAAAGAGAGGGAGTTCAGAGCATTCTCTCTTTCTGTCTAGTTTAGGGGAAAGGCTATTGTGAATAGGCCGACTGATGTGGAGGTCACATTTACTAATCCCATCTCTGTGGCTGTGAAAGACTGTGTCCTAGTAATAGAAGGCAGTGGTCTGATTGAAGGACGACTCAAGAGGAGGTAAGTTCTATAAAAACAAGTGAGAACTTAAAATACCTACAAATAAATATGGATAATGTGAAATCATATCAACCTTTACTTTGAGGAAACACATTTTTTTCTAATGCAGAAACCCTGCCTGGATTTTGAGACTTCCCTTGACAATTGGGTTGTTTCAAACAAGAAATAATTAATCTATATATTCACCATCAAATCAATAAATATTAAATCCTGAGAGGTAGTGATCATTTTTATATGAAATCCTTTAAGGTGAAACTTTGCATGTTGTCAATCATTTAAAAGATCTGTTTAAAATATTTTTATCGATCGAGGCAATTGGTTTAAACATCCATGTTAATGTTATCCATCCCAGAGGATATGCAACCCAGTCTTAACCAAAGTCTATGGCTAAAGCCTGGGTGTTATCATTAATGCCCACATTAAATGCAGATTAGCATCCTCGTCTAGACGTAAGGGAAGAGGGGTTTTAAGGGCCTAGAGGCTCATGTCTAATTCAGGAGGGGATGGGGGCAGAAACCCCAGAGACTCTTCTCTAGATCAGGAGCTGATCAGGAGTTTGGAGGGTGTTGGGTCCACAGGCCCCTGTTTGATTCAGGGACAAGGGGTATGTAGTATGGTTGATGGGTCTAGTGGACCGATATTGTCTTTGGAGGCATAAGAAGGTTGCGAGATGGAGGCCTGTGTTTGAGCTTGGTCGTTGGAAGAGTTCTCGGTACTAATTAGTGCCAGGAAGCCTAAGCCGAAAATGAGACAGCATTGGCATGGTTGGTTTACCTTTAACAAAGCCATGATGCTGCCGCTGCCACTGTCATTTTCTACATCTTTTTAGTTTTGTGTATCGGGCAGTAAAGTCCAGTGTACTGCTAATGATACACTAGGAGGAGTTAGGGAGGAGTGGCCTAGTGGTTGGGGCAAGTTACCTCAGAAGGTCAGGGGTTCAAATTCCAGTAAAGGACAGCGACCTTGGGCCGGAAGAACTGGGGTTTCTAGTCCCACAGGTGCTCCTTGTGGTCTTGGGCAAGCCACTTAACCCTCCATTGCCCATGTTCCCTGTAAGTATTAGTGTATGTGTCTCATATCCCCTCATGTTAAATGTATCCCCCAATTGTGTTGTGACCACTTTGATTGAAGGATAGGGTGGTATACAAAACTGTCTAAATAAAATAATGATAAAACTGAAAGGTAACTCACACTACACTGCTGGCTTTAATACACTGGTTAATACATGGACTCCTAAATTTGAAATAAAAGGATAAAAAACTGAAACAAACTGGGATACTGCAAAGTGTGAGTTACTTGGAAGAAGTATTTTGGTACAAGACTTCAATGGGGGCATTATTCAGAAAGGATTTTTATTCATTCTAAGCCCATGGAAGAAAAATCTTCTTTGAATAAAGTCCACTAAATTGGATCATAGAAACATAGAAACATGATGACAGAAAAAGACCACAAGGCCCATCTAGTCTGTCCTTCCATAACAACAACTACAACAGTCCACTTTTTACCTTTAGAGATCCTTTGTGTTGGTCCCATGCTTTTTTGAATTCAGTTACTGTCCTCATCTCTACCACCTCCACTGGGAGACTATTCCACGGATCCACTACTCTTTCCGTAAAGAAATATTTCCGCATATCACTCCTGAACCTATCTCCCTTCACCCTCATCCCATTTCCCCTCGTCGCAGAACTTGCTTTCAATTGAAAGAGGCTCTCTCCCTGAACATTTATGCCATGGAGGTATTTAAACATCTCAATCATATCACCTCTATCCCGCCTTTCCTCTAAGGTATACATATTAAGATCCTTTAGTCTGTCCTCATATGCTTTATAATGAAGCCCATTAATCATTTTAGTAGCAACCCTCTGCACCGACTCCATCCTGTTCACATCCTTTTGAAGGTGCGGTCTCCAGAATTGCACACTATACTCCAAATGAGGTCGCACCAAAGACTTATACAGAGGCATTATCACCTCCTTTTTTCTGCTAGCCATTCCTCTCCGTATGCACCTGTCGCCTTTTCTACCTGTTTAGCTACTTTAAGATCATCAGACACAACCACGCCTAGGTCCCGCTCTTCTTTAGTGGACAAAAGTACTTCACCTCCTATACTGTATTGCTCCCTTGGATTGCTGCAGCCCAAATGCATGACCTTACATTTTTTAACATTAAATCCCAGCTGCCAAATTCTAGACCATTCTTCAAGCTTAGCTAGATCCCTCCTCATGTTATCTACACCTTCCTGGGTGTCTACTCTATTGCAGATTTTGGTATCATCCACAAAGAGGCAAACCTTACCCGACAGCCCTTCCACTATATCACTAACAAAGATGTTAAAAAGAATCGGACCAAGGACAGATCCCTGGGGCACACCACTGGTAACATCCTTCTCCTCAGAGTGAGCTCCATTTACTTGTACTCTTTGTCGCCTCCCACCCAACCAATTTCTAACCCAAGCAGTAACTTTAGGGTCCATCCTTAGGGTGCTCAGTTTGTTTATAAGTCGCCTGTGAGGAACAGTGTCAAAGGCTTTACTGAAATCTAAATACACCACATCTAGAGCTCTCCCTCGGTCCAATTCCCTGGTCACCCAGTCAAAGAAATCAATCAGATTTGTCTGACAAGACCTGCCTCTGGTGAATCCATGCTGCCTCGGATCCTGTAATCCGCTGGACTCCAGAAACCTCACTATTTTCTCTTTCAGCAGCGTTTCCAATAATTTACTCACCACTGAAGTTAAACTAACCGGCCTGTAGTTTTCAACCACATCCTTACTTCTGCTTTTGTGTAAAGGCACCACATGAGCCTCTCTCCAGTCCTTTGGCACCACTCCCGACTCCAACGAGGCATTGAAAAGGTCAGTCAGTGAAGTTGCCAGAACGTCCCCAAGTTCCCTCAGTATTCTAGGGTGTATCCCATCCGGTCCCATCGCTTTGTCTACTTTAAGTTGAGCTAGTTTCTCACGAACACAGTCTTCTGAAAATTGTTCAAGATGTCCCTCGCTTCTGTTCTTATTTGTGGGTGTTTTCTGAGGTCCTGCTCCTGGTTCTTCATCTGTGAACACAGAACAAAAATATTTGTTAAGCAATTCCGCTTTATCCTTATCAGCTTCTACATATTCCCCCCCCCCCCCCCCTGCACCCTTGAGTCTGACAATACCACTTTTGCCCTTCCTCTTCTCACTAATATATCTGGAAAATGTCTTATCCCACCATTTTATTGCATTGGCTATTTCCTCCTCCTTTTGAATCTTTGCCTTCTTGACTACTTTGCTAGCTTCTCTAAGTTTTTCCAAATACAGATGCCTGTCTTCCTCTCTCTGTGATCTCTTGTATTTCATGAAGGCCTCCCTCTTTTTCTTCACTTTTTCAGCTACTTCCTTCGAAAACCATAGCGGTCTCCTGTTCCTTTTGCCTTTATTTACCATTTTAACAAAAAGGTTGGTTGCCTTTAAAATACCCCCTTTCAGTTTTGCCCACTGTTTTTCTACATCCCCCAGCTGTTCCCATCCCACTAACGACTCCCTGAGGTATTGGCCCATCTTCGCAAAGTTAGTCTTCCTAAAGTCTAAGATCTTCACCTTGGAATGGATTCTAACAGCCCTAGTCCTAATACTGAACCACACCATCTGGTGATCACTGGATGCAAAATGATCTCCCACTACAACATCAGAAACACTTTCACCATTGGTAAGCACCAAGTCCAGTATGGCCCCTTCACGTGTGGGGTCTGTTACCAATTGCCTGAATAGTTCTCCCTGTAGAGAATCCAGGATCTCCCTTCTTCTAGATGATACTGCAGCAGGAATGTGCCAATCCACATCTGGCATATTGAAATCTCCCTGCAGTAGCACTTCCCCGTTCCTAGCAATGCTGCGTATGTCTTCAATTAACTCTCTGTCCACCTCTTCCTCTTGTGAGGGAGGTCTGTATATCACACCAATGCATATAGATTTCTCTTTCCCTCTTTCTAGTTTAACTCACAATTCCTCCTCTCTCCCTTTTAAGCTCTGTAATTCCAAAGCTTTAATAGTAGTTTTTACATATAGTGCCACTCCTCCTCCCCTTCTTCCATCCCTGTCCTTTCTGAATAAAGTATAGCCAGGTATAGTTACATCCCAGTCATGGTTTTCTGTGAACCATGTTTCTGTAACTGCCACTAAATCCAAGTCAGCCACTCCCACCAAAGCTTCAACTTCAGGGATCTTATTTCCCATGCTATGGGCATTAATACACACTGCTTTCCATATGTTACCCCTGTTACCCATTTCCATAAAGGTATTTAATGTATCACTTACCTGGGGGCTTTCACTTACCTGGGGGCTTTCTTCACCCATCCCCACCGAATCTAGTTTAAAGCCCTCTTCAAACTAGATTCGTTGGGGATGAAGAGGGCTTTAAACTAGATTCGTGATTGGATCATGATTGATCGTGATTGGATCATGATTGGATCCATGAGGTCAACATGAAAAAAAATGTTTTCATTAATGATTCATAAGTAAGAAAACTAGAAATTGTTCTTCTCACAGACTGTATGTCAAAATACGTGTTGGATTTAGCTTTATATTTTAAATGCGATGTGGGCATCCATTTTTTTCCCTGGATTTTAATTTATGTGCAGTGTTTCATTCCAATGTCTTTGTTACAAAAAAAAAATCAGTAAAGCACCTTAAAGAATTAACAAAAATAATAACATGGTCAGTGTTCAAAAGCGCTTATGTGGTCAGCATTGGGTTCCGGAGTTTAAGTGCTTTGCTTATAAAATTTCCCATCAGCGAAAGGATCCATTTTGTCTGTATATGTCAATTTACAAGCAAAATTTACTATTAAGTTGAGAAGGGTACAACGGCGATCTGGAGGCAGACTCAAAAGATATGCAGATAGTGACAATATTCAATCACTACCCAAAACACTTCGGCCCTGTAAACAGACCACAGTCCCAGTTTTAAATTGACAACTAATTAGGTTTGGAACTGCACATTCAGCAGTCCAGTTTATATGAATGGGTTGGCTGAAAATCCACATACACATATCTGCATAACCCAGTGGATATCATTATGTGGCAGCCACCCAGATGAATATTGTTCCTATCAGTAATAAGGTAAATGATTGCTATTATATTGTTTGCTATTAACGTTAATGCATAGAGGATTCATCAAGTGTTGACCTCTATCCAGAGAACTGATAAATTATTCGAAAACATAATTACTCACAATCTCTACAGATGCTTAGTACAGAGGTTAATACCCACGGTACCCAAATGCAGACTGAGAAAAATTAGTGGCATTACAGATAATTACAAGGAAAAACAGGAATTTCAGGCTGATGTCCATGACACAGGGTAAGGAGCAATTGAAAGTAGATATGGAAATGTCAAAAGAATGGAAATCTTTGCAGATGGAGATTGTGTCATATGAGTCTGAACGCAGAAACATCAGGCCTAAACTTATATAGATAAGTTATCCATAACAGAGGCAATTTTATTAAGGATTTTTTTGCATGTTTAAACCAGTATAAGTACATAAAAGGCCTTTAAAAAAATGCATCACATATAAAAGTATCACACGATGCAATACGTGTGTGCGTGTGCATGACTTTAGAGTGAGTATATTTGGGGGAGGACTTTGAGCAGAGCTTGGGCGGAGTCATGATTTACACTTGCAATCTGTAAAATACATGTGTACACCGATAGTTAATGTACTAACATTTATCCCTACTTCCGAGCAAGTGTCGCTGTCCACGGCTTTGATTTAGCAGTGATTTATTTCAAGAAAGCAAACCTGAAATGGCACGTAATATAGAAAAAAAAAACATATGAGAGCAGAAAACGAGCTCAAGACTCATCTAGACAATACCTGTTATATTGAAATACATGGAACCCGTTTTGGACCACCGTATGTTTTACATACATAAGGTTTCCATACTTACTACTCAACTGTTTACGAATTAATGGTTATAAATTCAATGGAACTATGTTTGGCTATTATCATTATGTCAAAAAGCGTTATATACAGATTTTTTATCTGAGATCTAGTTAGTTTAATAGGTATTCGAAATTTGCTGATTTTGATGGTACTGGCGGCTCAAAATAAAAAGATCACAAAAAATAGCAAGTAGCTTATAATGCTGTACTAGCTACTATTTTGCAAATAAAAGTATTTGTAGATTTTAGAAAATAGGTTTAGATAACTAAGTTACTTAGGGGGATATTTACTAAACTGCGGTAACGCATCATAACGCGCGTTATGTAACGTTAACGATTGTTAACGCATCATAACGCGTGTTATGATGCGTTAATGATCGTTAACGTTACATAACGTGCATTATAATGCGTTAACGATCGTAAAGTTCCGTGGCACGGTAAAACACCGCAGAAGGTGGTGAGAGGGCGGAGAGAAGGGGTCAGTGGGCGGAGAGTGAGCGGGGAGAGGCTCCCTTCACACTAACGCGCTGATCTGAAGAGCTGAATCCTAACGCGATTGAAAACCTGCCGTTAAATGCACATTACAGGGGAGAGAAACCATTTTAGTGTGAGCAATGTACAGCCCAGGCAGGGAAACCTAAAAAAAGTGATACGTGTGATACATGTGCACAGAACAAAAGGGCACATAAACACTGAAAATGACCTCAACAAACTGGAAAAAAACCATAACCAAGCTGGCCAATAGTGGTATTAATGAGAAACATCAACCCCCCCCCCCCCCGAGTAAGCTCCATAGAAAAGATATAAATCGTGGAAGGGTCTATACTCCGTCCCCATACAAGGTGAATGAGCCCACAGTGAAATAGCGCTGCTCAGGGTTTTCCCCTCCATCGGACAGGGTTCCTATGGCGTGCACATGTCCCACAACATCAGGGCGGGCATGTCGGAACGGCAACTGGACAGATGCCGGAAAAGGGGATACAGAGGGCCGCAGGCGTCACATGCTGTGGTGGAGCTGGGCCACAGTGCGGACTAGGGTGATGCCTAGGTGGCCCATACGAATGCTGAAACAGCAGAGCAGCCAGACAGCAACTGATGAAGGCCCAACATGGGCATGAGTGTGTTTCCCACAGTGTCACAGGGGATAGTACCCAACAGCTACCCCCAAGGGCACGGAACATTGGCAGACGGGGCTGGGGGGGAGCATGGACGTCTATGCAGGCACCCCTACCCCAGAACCCGCATCATAGGCAGCCGCCTACCTGCACAGTGGATGGCCTGAGACTCCGCACCACCAGCAGAAGGGAATGTCAGCATGGTGGCTGAGGGATACTGGTGGTGGAGGGGGCAGTGGCAGCTGCCCAGAGCAGACCGTGGCCTAGCCCTGTGTAGGTGGGTGCCGTGTACTGCAACAGGCGGGCCCTGTCTGACGAACAGTCATGGTATTTTTTTTATTTATTTATACATACATTTATATACCGCATCTTCCAAAGTTCAGTTGCGGTTCACAGTGAACAACAATTAACAAAACAAGTTTGTTTTACAGGGAACATTGTATTATAACAGAACATATTTACAAGGAACATCATATCACCAAGGAATGTACTGACTCTGTGACAACAAGGTGGTGCAGTGCACAAAACCAGTGTATTCAGAAGCAGAAGGTCACAGGTTCAAGTCCCAGCTGTGGTTCCTGCCAACCCAGTCCTCATATTTTACCCACTACTACAACGTGCTAATACAGACAGCACCTTTATTGCAGATGATGTAAACATGCCCAAGACACCTACATTTTAACCTACAGAGCACAGACACCATAAACATGCACATTACCTAGAGCAGAGTCTCCCAAATGCAGTCCTGGAGGGCCAAACACCATTCCGGTTCCATGCTACCTCTAATAAAGGTGCCTGTGCTGCATTTCTATGTGCCACCCCCATGGTATGCAGATGTATCTTATGCATATTCATGAGGGACAGCATGAAAACCCGAACAGTGTTTGGCACCGCAGGACTGGAGTTGGGAACCTCTGCCGTAAAGCAGCAGCCAACAGGGGCAGACACACCCGCAACCACAGGCCCCATTATCCAAAGCCTCCTGGAGAGGCAGGACTTTGGGCTCTGCGTGCATCTCCCAATACTAGCACTTGCATACCTTAGTAATGCCACCCTAAACCTGGGAATATGGTACACATCTATCAAAAGGTTGCTATGATTACTGGCAGATAGCAATTCCTAAGTTAAGTACAATTTTCTGAGCTGCATCATAGCAACCTTTCTGATGTCTGTGGAGTGTGCTTCAGGTCTGGTGTCTGACAGTGTTTACCAACCTGGGGAGTGACTCCTACAGTATTGCGTACCATAGCCATGCCTGCACTGTGCCCAGGACTGGTGTGGTGGCCTGGGCTGCCCAACACCTCTATAGTTGCACAATGCTGGCATAGGTGTGGGGAGTGTGTGTCTGTCTATCCAGTGTGTAGTGGCTGCCAACACCCTCCACAGCCCACACTGCTAGCACTGTTGCCAGTATTGGCCTGCCAATGTGCATAATGAGGAGCAAGGTACTGTGGGAATAGCCTGGATAGGGTGGCCTGGCCTGGATGCATCTGCACACGGCATAGGGCAATGGCTCGGACATTGTAGTGCCTGGCCACCACCTACACGGACAGGGTGGCCATAGCATGTCATGCTGGGAGGTCACTCTCACCCTGACTGAGCAGTGACCATGGCATGGCTAGGTTCCCCCATAGTGCTGTATAGCATTTTTCTCATGTGATATTTATGGGTTTTCTTTTGTGGCCCAATCACTGATTTATCTGCTTGGTGTGTATGCTGACATCCCTGTTCTGGGTACATGCATCTCCTCCAGGACCATGCACTATGGACTAGCTGGCACACTGTCTGCAGCTAGTATGTGTCTTGCTGGAACACCTTGCAGGGTGCAGTGGCTGGAGGCTTTCTGCTGGAGAATGTCAGATAATGGTGGGGGGCAGCTGAGCATTTCCAGGCTTGCTGTCTGTCTGCTTATTGCGTTATGGATGTGTACTGCTCTGTCTGTTCCCCAGCAGGACTGGGGTTGATGGTCCCATCTACTGCTACCATTGCAGGGAGGTAGAATGTGGATCTAGTGGTGGGTGATCCTGTTTCCCACCCTGAGCCCCAGAGGGTGGGTTGTGTGGTGGTACATAATCTGCCTATGGGTCCATACACCCCCCCCCCCTTTCACCTACAGCATGTAACCATGGCACCAACCCAGGATATGCACTATTCTGGGTGCATCATCGCCCATAAGGACTAGACATGACCGAGAAATACAGCAGGACACAGATGTATCCTAGGTGTATCTAATGGAACTACCTATCACACACTGATGGGGGCATGCAGCAAGGCATATTTCAGCCATGAAAGGTGCTGTGGACCTGGTGCTGGGCGCCCCACCTCAACCTCAGGGTGGGCACAGTACCCGCACAATGTGACTGTCTGTGGCTGTACCACACACAGTCTGTTCCCCCTACCAGGCCGAGGTGCTGTGGGGGTGCATACCCAATCTTGTGCCCATCTCTCGACTGCTGATTTGCATGTGCAGTGCATCATGGGTACGGGTGGGTTAACCCTATCCTGGTAACCACAGCAGACAGTTTGTGTGGTGACGTGCAGTCCTTCTGTAGCCAGCCAGGGCTTTGTTCACAGCCTTATAAGGTGTCCTATAGGGGACATTATAGGGTGTCTTGGCGGACAGTACACTTTATAATGTGCCCTATGGAGTGCCTTATGCAGCACCTTAGGTTATGCCACCGTAAGGGTGTGTTTGCTGGCAGCACTAATTAAAATACAAGTCAAATGCCACAACAATCACTACTTAAATGTAAAGGGCGATGCCTCAGCCTGCCTTATACATTAGGCCCACTGGGGAATCAAACCCATGACCCCTGTACTATCAGTCAGTGTTGTAACCATTGTGCTACAGCTCTGTTGCTGTGCTTGTATGCCTGCGAGCCTTCTTAGGATTAACACACGGTAACGTGCCATGTAGCGCTCATTCATTTATGGCGCCTGGTAACGCGCGTTATCGGTAACGATGTACCGCCCATGTCCTTATTTGGTATTTCTGTCTCTACCGCAGCTCCTAACGCGAATCACACTAACGCAGTTTAGTAAACATACCCCTTAGTGTCAGAGTTATTGGTGCGTATATCAGCCTTGTATATTTTTCATACACTGGGCTAATATGTTGTCGAAACTAATTGCTGTCAAGCATTCTGTTCTAAGTGTTTCAATGGTGCAATATCGACGCACTGCATCAGAAATGTTTTCATGTGTATCATATTCCGCCATCAGAATGGACTGTTCACAAACTATATTATATCATAATAAAGTGTTTTAAATGAAAACTGCAGTTTCAATAGTATCATACAGTATGTTTATGTCAATGAATATTGGAACTGAATCCTATCTTTTCTGAAGACGGACAATATACTATATTGGACCAGTGTATGAAAAACATACACTATGTGAAACTTCTATTTTCTGGAAAGTTTTAATATTTTTTATTATTGCTGGTATTTCATAGTTGTTTGAGTGTAACAAATCTAATAAATCATCCAGAACAGAGAAAGAATATGCGAGCTGTCCAAAACGGACAAGAGAAGTCTGATTTTACATATCCAGTGGTTTCTGACAGCAATAATTTCTTCAACCAGTAGGTGGCATACATTAACAATAAGGAAATTCTGTTAAGACTAACCATCTGATCCGTGGTCTTAGTCTGATACAGTATATTGTACAGTGACGTTTTGCAAGATAAGAGGAAAACCTCAAAAATTCAGTTCTTGATTATGGAACTCAAAGGTCCTGACCTCTTTATAACCTCAGTTTGGTTTCCATGTCTATTGTAATATTAGTTCATAGAACTTGGAAAGGACAAAAGCATCCAGCTGTGTTTTCTACACAAGTCATCCTTCCTTTCATCTTTTTTTGCTTCCATTTTTAGGGTGCCGTGGCTGGAGCCCAACGAAGTTTCCAGAATCCAGTTTGAGATCACCCCTTCCCAAAGTGGCACCAAGCAGTTGATAGCTGGTCTTATTTCTGGAATGTTTTCTGATGTGAAAGGATTCCAAGGTGTTGAAGTAGCTAATGCCTGATCTGGGCAAACCAAGGTTACAGTGTATACATTTTGCATAGGGGTTGTCCTGGAAGAAGAAAAAGTAAAATTGAACTTATTCCTAAATAGTTTCCATGGCTGAATAAAACAAAAATCAGTCCTAGAGACCACATTTCTAAAATTTTCTTATTAAAATGCTGCAAGCAACTCTTTCCTATGAATCAGTATTTAGCATATAGGTTACATACAAAATTAATTTGGAAGTTGAATGAGATGTACAATAGCCATAAATTAAAGCCTGTATTCTATTTTTAGACTACTTGAATGTACTGTTCTGTTTTAGAGATTCAAGTAAAGGAAGCAAAATGTTTTCTCGTATTGCCTATTCTTTGTATTCAGTGTTGCTTATTTGCTCAGTTACCAGTTACTAGAATCTCATTCAGAAGAGATGCACCTCACATCCTGTCGCAAGTTTTAACAAGATAAAATGCCCTATACACTAAACAATGTCCTGTTTCATGCTCCTCCTGTGTCTTGTTCTTGAGTACATAGGAATAAGCAATGCCTGCAACCCAGACACTGGCCAACAACCCAGGAAACAGCTCAGAATAACCTTGTGCATTAGAGAGTCCAAGAAGATGCATAAACTGCTAGGAGATCCTCAGACAATGCCTACTGACCGTGAATAAAATGAAAATGCAGATAATTGCCATCAGCTCTGAGCTCAGAGTTTCAGAAGGTCATTTTACAAACTCCGGCACCATTAACATGCATTGCCATGTACAAAAGGTTGGGGCCTATTTTATAAAGTGAAATATTCATGTACTTTATTAAACAGGGACATAAAGACACACCTCAATCTAGGCATGGCAATTATATCTATTCTAAAGCAGGCATAAATGCTTGCACATAGATTGTTTCGAAATGGATGTAAATTATAATATTTTATAATGTACACACATAAATTTAGGCTCCACCTATGTTCTGCCCAAACTGCACCCCTGTACACACCTAAACTGAAAGTACACATGATAGATCTTAGATGTGTGCTTACAGAATGGACACCACCTAAGGCGCAAGTAAATGACAGCAGATAAAGACCAGCATGGTCCATCCAGTCTGCCCAGCAATACTGCAAGAGTAGGTGCACCTGTCGCTCTGTGCAGGCCAAAAAACTCAAATTAAAATGAGCTCATTCATGTATGCAAGTCCTAGTAGAAATGTTTCTACCTAAAGATAATTAATGAGAGGTTAAGGTTATCATCACAGACAAGTAAGCACTGGACCCAGAGGAGTGGAACAGAAAGAATAGATAACTCAGGCAACCATCAGTCCATCCATGAAAGATGATCACTTAACCCATACAAGGAACGAGACTATAGCAAAGAGCATGCGGAACGCATTGCAAAGACCCAATCTGAATAGAAAGCTGTATCAAATGAGATAGTGCAAAGGGAAAACGATGCAGGACTAGATAAATGTTTTTCTAGAAGTGATGGCACAACGATGTGGGTTGGTGATGATGTAAAATATAATTATATAGCAGCTTTCCTTAGCCTGCTAGAATCAGGGGAGCTAAGCAAGGCTGATATCATGATGTCAGAGAATCACCACATAAACAAAGGAAAAGCAACAGCTGCAGGAGAATTATTCCAGGGAAAAGAGGCATACATTATACAGTATTTAATGCAAAAAGAAAAATAAAGCCCACTAAAAACTAGGCTGTATACTTCTTTATTTTTATTTTAATTTTAGGTTTTTTTTGGGGGGGGGAGGGTTGTTTCATTTGTTGCTTGTTTTGTTTCATTTATTTGGAATTTTAAAAAAGCAAATGCAATTTTAAAAAAGGAAAAACAGCTAAAAGAAAAAAATGTTGGCTCCAACCACAGTGAAAGCAACAGCAACGACAACAACAAACCTCCCAGATCCTTGTTCCATGGTGCCCAACTTCCACAGACTTTACATCACCTGTTGCCAAGAGAAGATTCGACAGAAGGCAGGAGTGATCCATACTTGTTACTATCCCATCAATGCAGTAGCAGAAAATGATGCTTGTGTTGTTTACCTTTTTTCAGGGGTGGCCCAAGGGGGTGCGGGGCCATGTGCGGAGACTTGGTGCAGGGCCTCATTTGCATAAGGGGCCTCATTTGCATAAATATTTGCATAATGTTACCATATACTAACTTTTAGTAAACGTGCCTCTTAATGAGTGTATGGATAAAGAAAGACTAAAAGATTTCTACATTACTATAATCCAGTGCCAACTGCCAGACACATTAGGAACTACTACAAACACTGCCCATTTAGAACCCATAGCAAACCCGCCGTATCCTAACAGCACTACCAGGACTCAAAAAAGCACCATACTCTACCAATCAAAAGGCAACACTGCAAATATTAAACCAATACATTTCAGAGAACAAGAATACATGACCTACTGGGGAAAGAGAACAAGTGGCAATGTCAAATAGGAATTATATAAACAGAACACCTCAGCTGAGTTACACATGCAGAACATAGACCATCACCAAACAAGTAATCACAATTTAGAAACAGGAAGACAATAATTAAACTGGGAATCCCAAAAGCCAAACTTGGAATGTACAATACTGTAGAAATAAAACTATACATTAATTTGCTCTTGTACTAAACAAAGCGCAGACGTTAATGATGCACATTTCCTAGAGCTGACATATTCCAATTAATAAATTCAAAATAAAGAGATATTTTTCTACCTTTTGTGCATTTTTTTTCAGCTGCAATTGCTCCAGCCACTTTCTTCTGGTTTCTTCGTGTCTTCTGCTAACTCTCCATCGTCTGCTGTCCATTTGTCCTTTCTTCTCTCTTCTAGTTTTTTTCCATTCTCTCTCTACATCTGCTTTAACATACTAATCTTTCTCCTTTTGCTCTTTCCTCATTCCTATTTCATCCACTCAAATTTTACCCCTCCATCCTCAATCCCCACTTACTCTCCCAATACCCAGCCAATTGTAGATTTTTTATCCCTCCCACACAAAATATTTTTCCCTTCTCCATTTTACTCTTCCAGCCCCATCCTATTCTAATCCTCCCCCAACATCAGCTCCCTTCTAGTTCCAGCCTCACCCAGCATCCATTCCCTTCTAGTCCCTGCATCAGCCCATTTCCAGTCCTAGCCACCCATCAGCCCATTTCCAGTCCTAGCAACCCCCCAACCCAATACCAGTCCTAGCCCCCCCATCAACCCACTTCCAGTCCTAACCCCCTATCACCCCATTTTCAGTTTATGCCCCCCCATATAACCAATTACCAGTCCTAACCCCCCATCTGCCCACTTCCAGTCCTAACCCCATCAACCCATTTCCAGTCAGCCCCCCATAGCCCATTGCTAGTCCTACCTCCCCCATCAGCCCACAGCCTATTACCAGTCCTAACCCCATCAGCCCACCTCAAGTCCTAACCCCTCCCCATCATCCCATTTCCTGTCCTAGCCCCCCCCATAGCCCATTTTCAGTCTTAACCCCCCCCCATAGCCCATTACCAGACAGCCCCCATCAGCCCACAGCCCATTACCAGTCTTGGGCCGCCCCTGGTCACAAGGTAAGTAAATGAGACATACTCTCCACTTTAGATAGATTTTTTTAAGATAACTAAATCATGACCGTATATGACAACTGGGTAAATAGGGAGTAACCAGGATTGAATCCTTGACATTTGGAGCTAGAGCTTGCAATTTCAAGTCTATGCTAATTCAACCCTTTTTTCGATTACCATGTGATCAATATATGCACTAGGGATATGCACGCATGAGTGTACATTCAATTTATTATGGTGCCTTAAAAAACTATAGGGGCTTATTTACTAATATGCGCTAAAAAGTTAGTGGGCAAGCATGGTAATTGTGATTGTGCAAGCATGGCAGCTTGCGCTAATTCATGTACCAACCGCATGCCGTGTTACAGGGCAGGAACTGGGCAGGTTATAGGTGGAGAATGAGCATGCACTACACATTGAGTTAGGGCATGGCAGTTTGCCAGAAGGCATTAAGTATACCCTTGCTATCAGAAGGCAGTTACCACAGCGTTGCATGGAAAGAAAAAAAACATGTAATCCGATAAGCCTCCAGACCTTCTCCCACGCCATAGTTAACCACCCGATCCCACTCCCACTCATGCTTGATCACTCTCTGGATCCCCTTTTGCAAATGTTATACAACAGCTAAAGGGTTGTGCATGCAAGCATTTGAAAGACATTTGAAAGCATTCAAGATATATTAGTTTCTTTAGATATTTAGTTATAAAGCAGATCCCTCTGTTGCCTCTATTGAAATAACTGTCAGTGGCTCACTATGTTCAAATCGATTTAACTTCACCATGGTTTATTTTCTAGCTATAATTCGCCTCTAGAACTCATGCCTAAATGAAAAATGAACAGAGGGAGACACTCTCCCTTCGCGGCCAGCTTTGAGAGTCGCGAAGGGAGAGTGTCTCCCTCGCGTCTCTGTTAAGCCCGCAGGTGCTGATGGGAAATTTCCCATCTGCCCCTGCAGGCTTAACAGAGATGCGAGGGAGACACTCTCCCTTCGCGACTCTCAAAGCCGGCACGGAGGGGCTTAGCCGTCGTGGAGGGAGGGAGGGAGGGATTCAGCCGGGCAGAGGGGGCCCCGCGGGACAGTCCATTCTGCTGCTGCCGCAGCGGCAGCAGCAGCGGTAGCAGCCAGCGTTTTTTTTTAATCTAATTTTGAAAAAAGCAGAATGTTCTTTGCGCGGGGCCCCCTGAAACGCGGGACCCTTTGCAAAAAACATTCTTGCTCAATGGACGGGCCGGCCCTGCCTTTTTTATTTCTAGTTTTTGGACTAGAGTTGTGTCTGATGATCTTAAAGTAGCTAAACAGGTAGAAAAGGTGACAGCAAAAGCTAGAAGGATGCTTGGGTGCATAGGGAGAGGAATGGCCAGCAGAAGAAAGGAGGTGATAATGCCTCTGTATAAGTCTTTGGTGCAACCTCATTTGGAGCACAGAGTGAGCTGGGGAGGCCCAAAGCCCCGGCTCACCTTTGAACAGTCACAGGAGTAAAGAGTGGTATTTGCCTTCTGTCCCGTGGCTGTGATAAAAAGGAACCCACCGGCATGCTGAGTGCTGGGAGGTTAAACGGTGGCGCATCTCTAGTTTTGTTGTACATTCCAAGTTTGGCTTTTGGGGCTCCAAGTTTAATTATTGTCTTCATATTTCTAAATTGTGATCCCTTGTTCTATGTTTGATGACGGACTATGTTTTGCATATGTAATCGAACTGCAGTATTCTGTTCATGCAATTTCTATGGGACAGTCCCATTCGCTCTCTTTCCCCAGTAGGAGATGTATTGGTACTCTCTGAGATGTATTGATTTAATATTTGCAGTGTTGTCTTTTGATAGGTAGGGTTTGGAGCTTTGTGAGTCCTGGTAGTGTTGTTATGATACGGCGGATTTGCTGTGGATTCTAAATGAGCAGGGTGTACAGTACTTCCTAACGTGCTTGGTAGTTGACACTAGAGTATAGTAATGTAGAAATCTCTTAGTCTCTTTATCCTCACTGCACGTGCAAATGGTATTGAGACACTCATTAAGAGGAATTGTCTACTGAAAGTTCATGCACATTCACTAAGTGCAGCAACACCCATTTTTTTCTATTGGCGCAGTTGCACTTAGCGCACGTTAATATTTGGTAAACATGTCTCTAAGTCATTGCCAGGACAAAAAAGAGGCTTGTGAAGGGATCCTTTGAAAGCTGCCTAACATTTTAGATGGACAGAAGATATGCCAGACCTTGCTCTGACCCAGTATGGCATATCTTATGTTCTTTCTCTTCTTCTTTAAAATAAAATTAATTTAATTTATGCAAATGAGGTCAGTGGCTATGCAAATGAGGCCCCGCAATGAGTCTCTGCACATGACCCCATACCACCCCTGGGCTGCCCCTGCATGGAGTGCACTCCAAAAGCTTGCTTTGGAAGCTGGGAAGTATTTCCACAGGGGCTCCGTCGGTGACATCACCCATATGTGAGGACTGATTCTTGCTGTTCCCAGAGAACACCTGGTACAGGTGAGTAACTACCCTTTCCCAGCAGTTACCACACAGCAGCAGTATTCACAATTACCACAGGTGCATTTAAAGCCACTCATAGAGATACCCTTAGGTGTGCCCATGCTAACTGCAATATTGACACAAGGCCAGTGCTACCATTAGGTGAACTAGGCAGTTGCTTAGAGTGCTGGCCTTCTGAGGGCATTGATAGCCGCTGCTGTCACCCATCCCCCAGGCTAGCCGTGGCAACAATGGCTCCCAAAATGCGACACAGCACTTGCCGATACACTCCAGCACAACATCGTGACTACAGCACGGATAACAGAGTTGCCTCAGGAAGAATGTATTAATCGTATTTTGCCTTATTTGTTCCATTCCTCAAAGACAGCTGCGGCTGTAAAAATAAAAGGAGGCCCATATCAAACGCTCATCCATGGTTTGCTGAGCGTACCGTGCAGATAGCCTACCAGAGAGGACAGAACCTGTGAAATGTTCTATATCCAGCAGTGCAACAGGTAGTGTTTACTGGGACCACTGGGCATGTCCGATATGGGAATTGTCAGTGCTGTGCTATGATGGTGGAAGGCCCCAGCCTGATATCGGTACGACTGTTATTCATCTAAGATTTGCTGCCTCCTTCATTTCCAGCTATGTGGTGTATGCACTAAGGTGCCCATGTGTTATAATTTACATAGGTAAAACAAAGTGCCCCTTGAAAGTGCAGTTAACAGAGCAAAAATATTATTTGTCAAAAGGGAAACTAGAAGCGCTGATGGTGAATCATTGTCAAGAATATAAGCATGAATTTTGTGATCTACGAGCATATACCTTACTGTATACGAGGTAGACATCGGGGGTCGATCCTATTAAAGCATAGAGCAGTGATGGATCTTTAATTTAAATACATTTGAGCCCTTTGGTCTGAATAACTCTCTCTAATGGGGTATGTTTCTGTAGAGGGACTATCCCCTGCTGACATCAGTATTGACGTCTTTTAAGGTATGGGCATCTCTGTCTGTTCTGATTGGTTCAAGTGTGGATTTAAACTTCCTGGCAGGTTCCATTCTTTAGAGCCAGGAAAGTCCTCATTTATTAATGAAGCATGGTCTGCAAAACAAAGGGTTCGGTTGAATGTGATTCTCCAGAGGATATCTCAAAGCTAAGTGGCTGCTGAATGCACTTTGTTGGTTTTTGAGGGCTATTTTTAGCCTATTTTTTATTCAATTGCAGATTGTTGGAGTAAAACTGACATGTTTAATCAGTAGCTGGAGTTGTGGTACCCTTGAAGAAATATTTAAATGCTGCTATCTGTGCATTTTATTTCAATAAAATTAGTGATATGTTATTTGATTTAATTATAAAAGAGAGGAGTTTTTTAGACCTGTGATGGTGGTGTAAGCAGTTCCCCTTGAGGCTGTGAGTGACTGCTGTGTAGAGGGACAGCGTGAGTTACTGAGGTCTTTTCTTCTTCACATATTGGTGTTGAATATAGAGGTGCTTTGGGTTGCCTGTGGAGTGATCACCTAAGGTAGAAGTAGTAAGGAAGGAATAATTGGATGATTTAAAGTTGCTGAGGTTTTTGTTTGTATTTGTTGAGTTACCGCGGTATGGCAGTGTTGTATGACAGATTAGCAAGGTAACAATTACCATGGACTTGGCGCTAATGGTTACCACACTTTAGTAAAAGAGCCCGTAGGTCATCTCAAATAAGTAGGGATTTTACTTCCTACCTTGCAATTCCCCCATTTACTGACTTTGGGGCATGTTTACTAAACACCGTTGCTGTGCGGGTTCCCGTTAGTGTGCGGGTGCCATATAAGGAGTGGGCGGGCCAGCCAGAAAAAAGGAAAAAACGGACCGTACCTGTGCGCATCGCGCTAATGTGCGGGTCCCACATTAGCCCGTGGGAAGGCTAAGCGGGGCGCTGCCAGGCACATAGAAGAATACAGCCGTAGCACAATGTTGAAGACAAAAATCAATGGTGCAGGGGCCATGGGTTCAATCCCCCAGTGTGCGCAACCAAAGAAGGCAGGGTGAGGCATGAATATTAATGGTAAAATATCATTTTAGGAGGTATACCACATTAGGGCGGCTGTCGGTGTTGCGCTGTTACGTTTTTGCGGCAGTAATTAATATGTTGCGTTATGAATTTCGCTGTAAAATCTGTGGTGCATTAGGCGGCGCGCTGTACGTCGCTTGCGTTACGTGCGTCGTTAGGCTGTGCGCGGGACATCTTTTGCGTATTGTGAGGCAGTAGGTGGTGCTGTGTGAGTTGTTGACGGCATGAAGCGGTGGGAAAATATCCAAACACAGGACCCGAGACGTAGCACAATGGGGAAGACACCAACCAATGGTGCAGGGCCCACGGGTTCAATACCCCATTGTGTGCAATACAGAAAGGCTGGCCAAGGCATAACTAGTACTGCTGGACAAGAAAGTTGCTGGAGGCACACTAATTTTGGCCGTCACCAGGCGTCGCGCGGGTAAGTTTTTGCGGCAGTAACTAATATTGATCCACATTATGCGTCTCGCTGGCAGATGTGGGGGTCGTGAGTTGATGCGCTGGAAATGTGGGCGGCATCGGGCGTCACGCTGTTACGCTTGTGCGGGTCTGGCAGCAGTAGGCGTCGCGCTGTTAGTTGTGAACGGCATAAGGCTGTGCGCAAATGTCCATACACAGGAACTGAGCCGTAGCACAATGGCGAAGACATTAACCAATGGTGCAGGGGCTATGGGTGCAATCACCCAGTGTGTGCAAGCCAACAATTCTGGCTGAACCATGCCTAGTAATGTTTTAAAAAATATATTTAGGAGGCATACCACATTAGGGCGGCTGTCGGTGTTACGTTGTTGCGCCAGTAATTAATATGTTGCGTTATGAATTTCGCTGTAAAATCTGTGGTGCATTAGGCGGCGCGCTGTACGTCGCTTGCGTGTCGTGCGTCGTTAGGCTGTGCGCGGGACATCTTTTGCGTATTGTGAGGCAGTAGGTGGTGCTGTGTGAGTTGTTGACGGCATGAAGCGTTGGGAAAATATCTAAACACAGGACTCGAGACGTAGCACAATGGGGAAGACACCAACCAATGGTGCAGGGCCCACGGGTTCAATACCCCATTTTGTGCAATACAGAAAGGCTGGCCGAGGCATAACTAGTACTGCTGGACAAGAAAGTTGATGGAGGCACACTAATTTTGGGCGTCGCGCGGGTAAGTTTTTGCGGCAGTAACTAATATTGATCCGCATTATGCGTCTCGCTGGCAGATGTGGGGGTCGTGAGTTGATGCGGTGGAAATGTGGGCGGCATCAGGCGTCGCGCTGTTACTCTTGTGCGGGTCTGGCAGCAGTAGGCGTCGCGCTGTTAATTGTGAACGGCATAAGGCTGTGCGCACATGTCCATACACAGGAACTGAGCCATAGCACAATGGCGAAGACATTAACCAATAGTGTAGGGAGCATGTCCCCAATCACCCACAGTGTTAGTCCACAACGAGGCATATGTTTAGGGGTGAGAGAACCAATGTTCAGCATAAGGCGTTGCGTTGATAGGCATGAGGCGGTGAAAAATATCCTTTTGGAGGCACTGTAATAGTAGCCTGCAGAAGTGGCGCATTGATGGGTATGCACAGGAACAGACCCACAGCACAATGATGATGACACTGACCAATGGTGCATTGATCAGGGGTTGTATACACGGCTGTGCAGAAATAGAAAAAGGCTGGGTGATGCATCACCTGTCCTAGGTAATATTGCCACATGAGGGGCATGAAGTTATTGCCCACATAATGTGTAAGAGGCAAAAGGCGCTGTGCTTATATCAGAGCTAAATGAACAGAGCCACAGCAGAAGGGTTAGCACACTGCCCAATGGTGCTGGCATCATGGGTCCGATCCCCTGCTGTGTTCAATGAATAAGGCTGGTTGAGCCATCACCTGTCATGAACTAGGAGCCATGTAACCCTCAATTGTATGTACTACTGATAGCAAATGAACTATGGAAGTACTGTAATAGCAGGTAATGCATAAGGTGCCCATCAAGGTACCTCAGAGGTCAAATTGTAGCGTACACTCTCCACAAACGAAACACACAATGATGTGTATAGGGTGCGTTTTGTGTGCCGTAGGAGGCAGGGCATTGACCAAACACAGTCAGTGCTAGTACCATTGTGTATTGTAATGTATGGAAATCCAAAGTAGGTGAGCAGACATGCAAGATGGAACAGCAGTGTAGCAGAATGGTCATGGCACTGACTGAACGTGAAGGGGTCATGTGTCAAATTGAGCAGTGACTAAGCCTGGGTTACCTACATCTGCGTACAGCATGCAATTGGACAGCGATCTGTGTTGCCAGCTAAACACAAGCCCACCCCAGTGCACAGGAGTATGTCACCCTTTAGGGTGTCACTGAATGCACATCATAAACCACCATTTCAGTGATGGCGAGTTCACATATAACCCAAACACTGCACAGAGCTGAAAGGAAATGTCAAGCAGAACGACAAGAACCACAGACAGCACATGTGCTGCAGTACAATAATGACATCCAGGACATGTGGCATCTACATAAATACACACACAAATTGGGTCTAGCTGGAGCTATGTACAGAGTGATGCAAATGTAACATCCAATCATGATCGTGTGCGACAGACAACGTGAAGATGTGTCCAGCAGATGCGCCTGAAATAGCACAACAGGTGAAATCTCATGATGATAGTGGACCAGCGGTTATAGGCAGAGCACACACACACGAGCCAACCATGGAGAGATGAAATGCAGGAAGGTGTAGGAGTGCAGGATGGCTTGTAGCAGCATGCACATCAGGGCAGGATGACACAAGAGCTGGGAGTCAGAAGATGGACAGAACCATGGGTCAAAACTCAGATGAGGGTACAATGTGCTTACATCACAAACCTGCCAACATCTGGCCGCCAAAAAAATGGAAACGACATCTGCACGACAAGCAGACACAGCCAACAGAACAGAGATTAATCACACCGAGGACCACTCCCAAAAAACAAAAAGCAACCAAAGGTAGCACAGAACAACAACTTCCACGTCATAGCAAAGGCTGCATTCACAAGCAGTCAAGCCACCCACACAGCACGCGTGCTGGTTGTAAGGACAGGCAAACCCACAGGAGAAAGCGGGAATAAATGCACCTGGTGATCTGCTGTGATCAGATCACATCACATATTGTATATGGTACCAGCGACACATGCACACACACACAAGGATATGTTATGCAGTGGATACAGCATGCAAAAGGAACAGAACACATCACCCCAATTGTAAAGGACCCACACATACCCCTACTTGAAACACTGACTAAATGCAAAGCCAACCCACCCACCCACCAATCAAACACAGAAACACCAAATCACAACCCAACAGTAATGAAACGCACATGGAAGAACTACCAGACCAGACGCTTCCAAAGGCTTCAATGTACCTCTGAAATTTAACTAATGTCTGTAATGGACGTGACATCTAGCGTCCTAACTGTATGCCTCCTCTTTACGCAAAACCCTACCAAGCAGCCCCGGAAATAAGACAGGCCAAATAACTTCTAGAATATAGCTTGAAAAAAAGCATTACCAGGAATCCCCCAAACCCCCACACATAATCAACCCTAGACGAATCAGACACTGTTCACAATCTGTCAATGTCCATAGCATGTCCTATGTGCCCTGTGGTCACCCTTAATGTAGCCTCCCTGGGGATGGCCCTGCCCTACCTGTAAACCCCACCCCTTGTAATGTAATGCAGATATGACCCGCAGAAATGTTGCATCAACATACACCTACATAAATGAATAAAACAAAAAAAACCCAGAGGAAAGTAAATAACCAACAAGGGCAGTGCTTGCTGTGTGGTTGAGCTGCCCAGCAATTGCGGACAGGATAGGAGCCAATTCAACATGAGAAAAGGTGCAGCACACACCTGCTCAACCTCAATATTACCACACCCCCAGGTGTAGTGCTGTGCAAACAACATTAAGAAAGAGACCCATGCAACAGCTAATATGTGCTGCCTTGTCAACACAGAGTGAACACCTTGCTGTACACTGACGACAGACAAGGGTGTGTGTAGAGGTGATGAAGCAGCTGTAAAATAATGTTTCCGTTTCCAGATATTCCATAAAAAAAATACGATGTTGTGAGGCAAACTGCTAAGCACTGTGTGAACAAACATGCCCCCAACCATACACACAAACAACACACTGAGGGCAAGCCAAACATTACATTCCAAAGGGAGGGCCTGTATGGGGATGTGCCGCACTCAGTGATGTGCCAAATTGCAGACACATACACAGCTGTCATCAAACACCAATGTGAGCACAGGGGTCCATGGAAATTACCATCAAATCCGTAGACAAACGTGTAAATGTGGTCCATGAGTGGAGGAGCAGTCTAGTGTTCACATAAATGTCTTGCACACAAGGCAAACACGCACCATATCACAACAGCACACCATGCGCCCTGGGGCAAATCAGTGGAGGTACATGTGCAAGAAAAGCCAGGATTCCCATGGTCCCAAGGAGTCATGTGTGATGGAATGTTAAACATTGTAATGCATGTATGTCACAGAGATAAAGTACAGAAAGAGACACATGTCTGAACAATGAACATATTTATTTTTTCTAACACGTCTCATACATACCATACACAGTGTAAACAGAATTGCAAGGTGTATCCCACCCTGGCAAATGATGGGAACACAGTCAGCAATGTCAAAATGCACATGCCATGCAAAGGTCAACTCAAGAGCAAAACATAATGGCACGAGAATAAATGTTCATCAGGTGCATGATATGCACTGTGTAGCAGGGCCACACAACACAGCAGATGCTGCATGCCCACAATGTGTCACACACATATGCGTGCATATAGACAACAGGTGTGGCAGAATGAGAAACCAAAACACATAACATGTCCCCCCAAACATAGCCCTCATGCAACAGAGGAGGTCACCAAATTAAAAATACATATGCTGCCAATATGTTGTAATGTGACAAACACATCTGCAAGCGAATGTCATAACTCCCACATAATGGCAGATCACCACATCAGCAATGTGTCAATGTACACCCCAAATATTATCTCAAACTGACTGACTATATGCTAACAGGTAGCAGGGACACATGAACACAGAGTGAATACAAACCACAAAACAGGCAGAAATGTGTACACATAACACCATACAGGAGGCCCCCTTGCATTGTCTGTTGGTTACACAGTCGCTGGCCACATATAGCAGGTTACATGGAATGCAGATGTGTAGCACGAAAATGGTCACCCACAATAACACACCCCAAATACAATGTCCTAATGAGAGTGTGGTAAATGCAGGGGGTAACACAGGACTGTGCAGACGTGCAATGCAGAGTGTCATGTCTGAACATCAAACAAACACAATAATTAGCATGTGAATATGCAAAGAATGGCACATAATCTCACACTGCAACACACCGAGGTCATAGCTCCACATGTTGTGGCTCACAAACAGAGTCACTCTGATGCACAGCCACCAGCCGGACACTAACATGGTACTGTGATGCCACACATGAATGTAAACCACATTGCCGCCTACACACATCAATCAAGGATGTTGGTGGGCATGACCGTGTGTTATTGGAAAACATGTAGCATGTCCAGGTGTGTGGCAGGTGGACATAGACAATTGCAATGCTGAAACTGTTCCCCCCTGCAACAATCACGGCTGTATGCTACAGTTGAAATAAACAGATCAGGGTATCCTGAGTGCCATGTCACACACATGGGCCAAAGCTCTGCAGTAAACAACTTGTGAGGAATGTCCAAACGACACAGATGATGTCAGTCCCTGATGCGCAAACTGTACCAAAAGCAAAGGCTTCCTGACATCCAAAATATCACTTACAAAATTCCCAGGCAAACATGGGCGTGCATAGTAAAGTGTCACATGCCAATATGGCACAGTCCGAGGAGGTTCATCTGTGTCCCTGCAATCAGCAGGACTGTCAGCTACAGCATGGCACAAACTGTGTGCTGTACATGTCTGTCATGGTCAAACAAGCAGTCCAAGAGCAATAACGTCCAGCACAGGCCTGTGTTCCACTCACAGACGTCAAACATCAAATAGGATATTTCCCATTAAACAATAACATGGTGCACTGTCCCACAACAGCTGTTGGATGAGGAGACGAGATGCACTGGAGGAAATGTGTCCATAATGTCCACTGCCCTGTGCAAAGAAAGGATAGGTGTGGCCAATGTTAGTAACCCTGCAACAACACCACAAATTGCCACAATGCACACTGCACTAATGAAAGATTGAAGTGATGGAAATGCAAACATGACAGGATATGCACATCAAATAAAACACAGATGTGAAAGGAACAGTACATGTTGCTGCAGACACGGGTGTCACATGGAGATGGGTATGTTAAATACCATGTCACACAGGCATCTCACAGCTACACACTATATGCATCCCTTTTTGTGTACAGAGATGCAACATTACATGTCCATGAGATCAAATGATACCCCACAAAAGGTACAGCCAGATGTAATAACAATTAAACAAAGGTGGAATCTAACCTATGTGTCCATGATGTGTCCCTCATCAATCCCATCAACTGCTGCATATGTACACCAGGTCACAGCGAACGGAGACGATATCAGGTCAACCAGTAGAACCAACATGTAAAGTCACACATCAGGGATCTTCACATCATGCCTATGTCAGACAGAAAACAAATGTTGCTCAACACCAGTCCCACATAACACAGGACACAACTCTGCTCACCAGAAATGTGGGTGATGATGAATAGGTGAACAGCACTACTGTAGAGGTAACAAACCCCACAATGCCCCCCAGGTGGCCGCACCCATCAAAGCATATGACAATGTATCATGCATGTACAATGCAGCACCACATAAGCAAACCAATAAACAGCCACCAGCACAATATGCGTAGTACAATGTGACAGCTGAAATACGTGGCCTGTCGGTGCCCAAGTGCTAATTTGTGCACATAACGGTCGAGTGACATGCAAGGACACCCTGATGATGGCCTATTTAACTAAAATGGTGGAGGCAGCAGGTGTTGCTTCCGCAAAGCTAGCCCATCAAGGCCCACATGTGGATCTGTGGAAAATGTACCAGAAAACCCATTACAGGAAAAATACTGGTCACAACCGCACGTGGAGATGTGTGACAACAGGCAAATATGGGTAAGACCGGCACACAGAATATGCGTGAACAACACCAGCTGCCAAATATGATACATAACAGGCTAGATGTTGTGCACCTGACATCACACACATACAATGTATCGGTAGTTCTACATACCCTGGACCCCAGCATTTCTGCTGATGTTCTGCCATGTGCTAATGACACACACCGACAGCACTGTCATCACGTATGTCCTGTGTAGTGGAAAGAAGAAACAACCTTGTCAGGTTCCAGCGCTGAACGCCACACTGCAACGTACTGTCCCCAGCTGTAATACACCAAAACATGAACCAACAACGGACTGTGCACCCTCACACTGCACAGATCTTGTACATGGGAGAGGCATCATGTACATGTGTGATGCAAATACCAAGGCCCCCCACATCCATCATATGCCTCCCCACCCTCCTGCTGTGCCACACACGTGCCAAAACAGGTGGATGGACACACCATGTTGGTGACGCATCCCAAGGTTCACACTATATGTCTGTGCCTCCCATGTTCAGACCAACACCCCCTCTCTGTGTGCAGTACCCTCCAATTTTGTTTTGAAGCACAGTGTAAGTACCTGTGTCACCTGGAAATATGCCTCAATACCACCTGTATACACTGTGTAGATGCATATTATGCATTGTACATCTCCCCCAGCAAAGAATAATGACAGTTGTGTGTTTATCATGTGATGAAATACATGGCAAGGGCAGCACCATGGCTCTCCACAATAACCACCATGTCTGCATGTCACCTTACCGTGATTGTTGCATGTTAACCCATTGTGTAACTGTGAGAAAGTTCAACCAAGGATAGGTTTGATGTCTCAATGCCCCAAATAACCCCCACATAGGTCTGTGTGTGTATGTGCATATAACATCCCTTGATAGTGTCCTCAAGGTATCTGTGTGTCTGTACCGTGCTATCCTGCCATACACACAGCACGTCCCACACGCATGAGGCAGATGTAGAGGTACTATCAAATACATATGCCACCACTAAAATGGAAGACCCCATAAAATCGGAAGGGCAAACACATCTAGCGTCACATGTGCCTAATGAAATACACCCATTCAGCATCTAACCCACTGCACATCTGTATGTGTGTACATGTAATATACTGCTATGCATTACTCCACTACAAATGGACTGTAGCAATCATATGGCCCCCTGGCTGCCCACTGCACATGTCCACATAATTCACCATATCCATGCCTGTGACACCTGATGAGGCATACCTTACCACACACTGCGCTGCTGCTGCAGCAATACACGTGACACCTTGTCAGAAACACCATAGGAACGTTATCAGGTGCATGTGTACTGTGATATGTCTGACATATTGCATTGAAAATATCCAACATACAAACATAGCAAGCTGACAGGAGCAGAACACACACACACACAAACACCCACAGATTGCAGTACACAAACAAAGGTCCCGCATGAAAGCTCACCACAAACATGGACACCTCTATCACACCAAACCCCTAACCATCTGCCTGACCCAGGGCTCCTCACACACAATAACACCAAATAACTGTGTCTGGGCAGCAGTTGCTAGCACAAAAAACCACTAAATGGTACTGTGACCCCCAAAAGCTCTGAAAGGTGTAGCAACACCCTCTGACCCACAACACCAACAGCTGCTACTGTGCTCTGTCCACATTGTCCATCACACACCTCTGACGACATGTTATGATGAATGTTTAAGAAAAGGACAATGCAGTGTTGCATCTGAATGGTAAATGGTCCAAACATCACCCTTTGTAAACCTCACACGCATACAACAGCACATATATGTGGGTAGATGTGCAATACATACCAGTGAATCTGTCTGCAATCAATTGACGCCTGACCGATGTGCCTGCCTGTGTGTCACCACAGGCACGTACAGGGGGGCACGGTGGATCCTCCTCCACATCCTCATTAATCTCTGCAGGGATACCATGCCTGAGAGCAATGTTGTGCAGTATGCAACAAGCTACGATAATCTCTGCAACAGTCATTGGCGAATATTGTAAGGCCCCACCTGATCTATCCAGACACCTGAAGCGACTTTTCAAAACGCCAAAGGTGCGTTCTATGACTGAGCGGCTGGATGCGTGGGCCTCATTGTACCTCCGCTCTGCACGTGTCCGTGGTTGACGCACAGGTGTCAGGAGCCAGGGCCGACACCCATACCCTGCATCACCTGCAGAGAAGAATGTTGCATGTGAATGACTGAACGCATGACACCATAAATTCACAGATGTATAGACGAGAGACATAACCCACAACACATCAGGACAGACATATTTTACATCACAATTATCCACCAGACCTAACAACTATTCTGATAGAAACACAACAAATGCCCTGTCAGGTCTGTAGAGACATGTCCAAGAACAACACAATCCCACCTTGTCCCCCCAAAAGAGTCCTATGTTGAGCACACGTCCCATGTTATGTGGCTCATGTTCTCATCACCGACACCATCACCACCAATGGTAGAGTACGCAATAAAAACACACATGACACATACAAACAATAAATGTTTGCAAAGTAAAGAACACAATAATGTTTGCTGGGCCAATGTAGGGGCACACACACACAACATGTTTGACTGTGATGTCAGCCAGGATGAACACAATATCACCATGACACCCCATGTCGTCAAAGGTCTCCATATCTACATATAGCAGTATAACTTAAAATGCTGTTGACCGCTGTCAACAAACCATCTCAGTAGACACCATGTCTACTGTACCCTCACCGTTCCATCCTTGTTAAGTTGTGCTCCACAGAATATGACACTGTAGGCCACATGATTTGTAAAACATCACAGCTACTGAGTATGACAACGTTCCTGTGTATGTCCCACCAATACCCCTACGTCTGGCCAAAACATAGGCCCACGTCTTTGCAGTCAAATCTCCCAAATGATGAGTCACATCAGGAGAATCACGGACAATGACGCCTCAGCACTGCACATGTGCAGTGCGCAAAGGTAATGCTAACCCCAGCCCGGCCCCACCCCTGTAATGGCAGAGGACAAAAGCATTTGCACAGCTATGCAAAAATGTACACCCAATAGCAAAGGCAAGCAACATGCATCATATGTTGGCAACCCCCCCCTGTCCAGCAAACAACAGCTGACAGACCCATGAATGATTGAGTGTGTGGCCCTCACACGCACATGACACGCATTAGGAGCATGGATTGTAAATAACACACGTCTGACATGACCTAACACAGATACAATCTAAACCCATGCATACACAGGTGGGTGGAAATGCCCCCCCCCATCCCTGTGTGCAGAAGGTATACAGACACAGGTGCCAATACACACCCGACACACACATCTGAACAGTTGCATATGTTCCGTAACAACACCAGCATCTCCACATCACATATGGCTGTGAAACGGATGTGACATGGCTAATCATGTCCCCTGTTAAACAACGTCTACAGTCCTGTAATTATGTAAAGTCACAACAGTTGTCGGTTTGCTGAATGGGAGTTCATGTAGCTATAGCACAGTGGCCAATATCTGCAACACATGGGTAATGTTACGTAAACACATACATATATGACTAATCATCGAAGATATATATGGAGATACTCACCCAGCAATATACAGTCACCGTAATGTCCATCCTCAAATCCCCTAAATAGTGCTGAGCGATGCAGGATATAGGAGTCATGGGTGGACCCTGGAAACCTTGGGACCACATTCAGAATATGCAGATTAGCATCACATACAACCTGAACATTCAGGGAATGGTAGTGTTTGCGGTTGCGGAACACCACCTCCCTGTCTCTGGGCGGGACCAGGGCAACATGTGTGCAATCAATAGCTCCCATCACGTGTGGTATCCCGGCTAACGCCTCAAAGGCCTGGTCCAGGGTCTCCCAATGTTGCCTACTGTGGGGAAGGTCTATGTACGTCCCCACCCGGCTGACCATAGCACGCAGTACTTGGTGGAGACAGCGTGAGAAGGTGGGGCGGCTCATGCCACCCACTGCGGCCACAGATGACTGGAAACAGCCAGAGGCAAAGAAATGTAAGGCAGCAAGGAGCTTGACTACACCTGGTATGGCATGGGACCGGCTAGTCAGGGGCTCAAGGTCAGGTCTCAGATCCTCATACAGCCCCCTAATAGCCCTTGTGCTCAGTCGGTACAGGGAGATGACCTGGTCCTCACGCATGCCCTGGAGCTGGGCCCTGGGCCTATAGAGCCGCAGCTGCCGAGCCTGCACCTCAGTACGCCGTCTGTGCCGTCGCCGCACACAGCACCCTCTCTGGCCAGCCGCCGCAGCAGCAGCAGGTCTGAGTTGCTGCGGGTCTACACCCATGCCCTGTGCCACAGCCCCATGGACATCATCTCCCCTGTCCAGCAACCGTAGCATCTGCCCACGTCTTTGGGCACATGCAACAACTATTATGTCCTCCATGTAAAGCCCTCTGTGACTACACAAGCACAAACACACAGACAAACACAGACACACAGACACACAGACACACACACTTGCCCAAACACTGCACAAATGGCAAACCACCACAAACATCAAAGACAACAGACAACTCCCACACAATATGGCTCACTACAGTTGATCCCAGATTCTCCAACCAAACACACGCCCCGCCTACCAAAACACCCTCAATGTTGCTGACTGAGCACCCTCTTTTTATACAGTGTACAGTTATTTTCCGTTTTGTCGGTACCGCGCCCCGTGTGCGCAGTGCGCATGCGCAGGAGGTCACGCATCGCTGCCTGTCTGTGCGTGCCGCGCATGTGCAAGCGTTGTCACGTGTGCGTGTGTATGACTGTGACGCGCATGTGCCAATTGGGGCGCATGTGCATTTGGGTGTGCGCGGAGCCCATGTGAACCCCGTTACGCATGGGCGTATGCGTTTCACCAAAGTCATGATGCTAACACAAACGGTCATGCGCTAAGAGTGGCGCTTGCATGTCGCGCAAGCACCTTAAAAGGCCAGCGCATGAGCATGCGCAATTCAACACAGGCGCGTCGCACAAACAGCGCCGTCGCCGATGTCCTGCTGCAAACAAACGCCCACGCGTTAAGAGTTGCGCCTGCGCATAACGCACACAACCATAGAGCGAGACGCATGAGCATGCACAATGAAACACAGTGGCGTCGCACAAGCAGTGACGTCACACAGTGGCGCATGCGCAACGTATGCACCGTCCACAAAACTACAAATGCACCCAAACGGAAGCAAAATGTTGAGGGTTGGTTGAGGAGTCAGAGCGAGTGTATACAGAGTTGATGTACGTGAGAGGTGGTGTAGTGAGAGGTGGGTCAGTGTCATTTGGGTAGCCACATTTTCCCGTGTTGTTTGATAAGTACCCATATCTGTAGTCTGTCATTGTGTGTGTTACCCTGTCTGTGTATTGTGTTAGTGACTGTTCTGTTCCTGTGCTGTGTGCCTTGTGGTGGGGTCGTGGTTGCGGTGTCTGTCCCGTGCCTGTTGTGGGAGGGGTGGAGGGGGTGAGGTGCAGTGGGGAGGCGAGTGGTGAGGTGAGTGGGGAGCAGAGAGGAGGGAGGAGGCCGATGGAGAGACAGACCCGAAGCCAGCGGGGGAGGGGGAGTGACAGGGAGACACACAGGGGTACAGAGAGAGATAGGGAGCCAGGGACAGAGACAGAGAGGGATAGAGAGAGGGATAGGGATAGGCAGGGAGGGACACAGACAGAGAGGGACAGAGAGAGGGGCAGAGGGAGGCTGAGGGTGGGGGAGGCTGAGCCTGGTGTATTTGCGGGTGAGGTGGTGCCGCCAGTACCACTAGAGGCAGGGCCTGCGGGGACTGAGGGACCTGTGGAGGTGGGGGCAGTGCCAGGGCCATCAGTACCTGCACAGCCTGCTCCCAGCAGGCACACAGGGAAGAGGAAGCGTGTCCCTGTGTCTGAGGCTCTCAGGAGGAGGGCATTAAAATTCACAGACGCTGAGAACCACAACCTCCTCTCCATGGTCCTTGAAAATTACGAGGTTCTGTTTGGCCGACAGAGCACAAGGACAGGCACAGCAGGGCGTAACGCGGTGTGGGAGGCGGTCCAGCGAGGGGTCGCAGAGGCAGGGGCCCCCCCACGGGACATAGATAGCCTGAAGAAAAGATATTCCGACATCAAAAGAGGTGTACGGCAGCACCTCTGTGCCGAAACAAAACATGCTAGGGGTACAGGAGGAGGGGGCCCCCTGCCAGCCATGCTGACGCCCCTGGAGCAAACAGCTGGCCGAACGCCTCGGTCCGGTCTACACCTATGGTCTGCCTGCGCTGCTGGATACTGCAGATCCACATGCAGGTAAGTATGTCATGCATATCCATCACATCGCATAACCCCCTGAGATGATCAATGTGTATACAGCTGACATTTGCAGATGCACACACATACCTATCTCCCCATCCCAAGGATGTCGTTTAGCCTTGTGTCTGAGGCTGTGTGCACACCCCATCATACCCTATGGTGGCCAACACATAGACACAGTGCGAACACTATGTCGGTAGACGTGAGGGTCAGAGATGTTTTGCGCAATGTGTCTGGGGTTGTTTCCCTGAGGGTGGAATGGTAAAGCGGCCCGTGTAATCATATGTAGATGGTGATTACTGTCTGCCACCACATGGTGGCATGGAACAGTTGTAATGGAATGTATATTTGCCAGGGTAGGGGCGAAGGGGAATGGTCACCACAAATGCAGTATACGGAAATATACATCCACACTGTATTTAACAATCCGTCATGTGTTCATGTTTTACAGAGTATTGTAAACATGGGAAACACACTATAATGTACCTGTACTGTAACCCAGTTACCCAGCCGCGTCATGTGACCCTTGTCAGGATCACTGACGGCTGGTACACACACAGCAGATGTATGAGGATAGTGGAGGAACATCCAGGCCTTGCCGTAACAATCCCTGTCAGTCTGACACGTTCTGCAAACCCTTTGTCATGCAACACAATCATTGACCATTGGGAAGCCAAGGGTATATCAACCACGAGGGTTCCCCATGATTGCACAAACCTCTGGCCATGTCTGTCATCCGCATCTATGGGATCTCAGAGCTCATTACAGGGTAACTATGGCGTCAGTACAGCTGGACTGTTTGCAGGGCTCACCCCACTTTGACAAGGGTATTGCTGGCAGATGTCAGATGTGGATGACACATGATGTTATCTGTGTCTACACATCTCTGTCATGCATTGTTGGTACCCCTCTCACACCTGTGTGTGTATGCAAGTAGTGGATGACACTAGTTAATATTATGTGGCGTGTCCGTGAACCGTGTCTCACACGTACGACACTCAGATTCCCCCTGGATCATATCCCCTCCAGAGAGATATGTTGTTTAACGTACACAAGAGTACATGGTACATCTCACAGATGTGTGTGGATATATTCTGGGTATGTCCCAACCCACGTCAGCCTGCATGCACCCGCCCTCTCAATGTCTGCCTGTAATTAGGTGAAAGACAGTGGTCAGCCAACCGTGCTGCTACTAGAAACTGTCACTGCGATGAGGGACACCATGTACCATGTCGTGGGGAGTCCACGCATATTTGTGCCCACTCTGTCCACCCCCCATGGGTCAGCTGTTCCCCCCAGAGGGCCGGACACCATTCCTGTGTCTCTCACTGCACACACACCTCACGTTTTCCGGAATGGTCTTGCCAGTCACAGGATCACCCTGCAAAACTGCTGGTGTGTTTGCAAAGACCGTGCCATATGAATTCTGCTAGCCATTGCTTGCCCTAATCAGCCAAATGTTACAGCGAAATGTGCATGTCCCTGGCCTTCACATTGTTTCACATCCCCATCTTCAGCTCCCCTGGCTCCCTGCCACCCACCCTCTGTCACTCTGTCTCTCTGTGTTTAGCAAGCTGCCCCTGCATCGGGCAGTCAGCCCCCTGATGTGCTGTGGTCCATCAGTGTCCCAGTCATCCCCCTCTCACAAGGTGATGCGTGTTAGCTGATTGGACATGTGTTCCGTGTTGTAACTATATAAAAGGGTGCATGCACCTGCATGAACAGAACCTTACACCTGGACGACATCTGTCCACATGGACGTTGTGTGTGCAATCATGTCACAATTCCCCCCCCCATGTCACACCACAAAAACACCACAAGATGCAATACACAGAGGGACAAATATGTAGCTGTGTGATACACAGCTGTCATGTACCCTACATAGGCTATGATTTGCTGCCAGCCCCATGGCCAATGACTATCCTGACTATCCTGACGGGGCCCCCCCCCCCAACGTATCAGGGATAGTACATCCTTAACACACATCCCATACAACTTCTGAGCGGGTAGGTTTAACAGGACTAGGGATCGTGGGGATCATGTATCTGTGGCATGTGTAGAGGTAATGCACATACCCATTCACTTGCAATCTGGCTCAGTGCTATCACCCTCCCCTACGTCACACTCACACATGTACATGGCCAGTCAAATGTGGTGACATGTGACTGTTGGGGGAGACGGGGACAGCACAGAGTATGGGTGGTGGTGCACCATGGGTAGCCTAGTATCCACACCTGCCAGTACAGCAGGCAGACAGTACAGCAGTGCGGGCATAGATATTCCCTGACACATGTTATGGGAAATGTCCTGGCCAGGTGTGTCAATACACGTACTAACATGACCGAAGGGCAGATGTGTCACCCTTCCCCTGACCCTGTGGCTGCAGTAACACATGACCTGTGCTCTGATGATGACATATGTCCACCATGAGACATGTTGTGTACCCTCTCAGTTGCAGCTAGCCCTGTATTGGCGTGTTTATCCATGGCCCCCACCTAGGGTACAGGGAGACATCCAACATGTGGTACACATCCCAGCAGTGTGTGACACTGTTCCAGACATGTCATGGAGTAGAAGCCCCTAAACAACTGCACCATCACTGCCCTATGTCATCTCATCTGTCACTGTGCATTTGTGTGTGACTGTTTCCTGTTTATCTGACATACTCTACGCACACTGCTACATGTGCCTGTCAATTGTCTCAGGATCCTCTGCAGTGGTATCGTCCTACATTGTAGGTTCGTGGAAGGTACATGTAGCACTGGGGAGACAGTATGTCCCATGTGAATATGCCGTGAGCAATGGCATGCACACCCAAACCTAGACTGTCAAGGATGGAGTACCTGTTGGTGCTGTGTAGCCCTGTCAGCACATACATTACACACATGGGGTGTGGGATCGACTGCTGAATAGATGGCCATATGAGGATATAGTCAAACCTGGAGGCCACACAGGGCATGCACGGCTGACTCCCAGACCAGTTTTAATGACACAGGTACATGGTTTTGGGCGATAGGTATGTGGGTATGTGGGGGCTCTGTATGTACCACACATTCAGGGTACTCTGAATATCACATATGGGTGGTCTGGATCACACACGTAGATGTTGCTGTACAGCTTACACATATGTATTTATCTGTGTGTGCACACAATACAGGTGACTATAGTACATTGCCGACACATGTGGAGCAGGAGGAGGAAGAGGAGGAGGAGGAGCTGGAGCAGGAGGAGGGGGAAGAGGAGGTGTGGCACGCACCTGGAACAGAGAGCCCTGATACGGTGGTTGATGTGGGGAGTAGTCGCCAGGGGGAGAGGCCTGGTCCCCGGGAGGGTCACATGGGACCTCCACGGAGCCCCACACCACCAATGTTGTCTGCAGCAGGATATGCTGCAACAGCACCAAGGCGCAACGAAACTGGCGAGGATGTGCTACTACATGAGCTGCGTGCCCGTGGTGCTGCATCGCAACGCGACAATGAAGGTGGGTAATTAACATTCCTTCCATTAACCATCACTATGCTGTGTGTACATAGGCTCACAGATGTGCACCCTGGGGCGGGCCTGTCAAGGTTTAAGATGCCACACAAAGACACTTGTTGTTACAGAAGCTATCTTTGTGACACACATCAGCGTGCACTATGTGCAACACAGTGCTGGCATGGGAATCAAAGTGTGAGCCACACATGCACAGCATCCTATATATTATGACACACAATTGCTGTGCCGGACCAGTACCAGCAAGCAAGCACTGTGCCACAGGGTATACATCCCCTATGTATACTGTGCAGTGTGTTTGCCCACACACCTGTGCACAGCTAAGAGGGAGATGTGGAGGGGGCGTGGCCACCACACACAAAACACACACACCTCTAATCCATCTCAGGGGTGTGTATGTGGTGTATGTGACAGCATACCCTCTACAGCTGTGATATGCGTGTCCACATTACACATTACACATTTGAGTTACCTAATCTTTGTGCCTTTGTTGCCCAATGACACTGTTACGCACAGCCTGACAGCCAAGAGCGTGTGTACAGCTACAGATGCAGATGTAACAGTACTGATGCGTCAGGTGCCTCTGTTTGTGAGGGTACACAAAATGGTGAACATATAACAGGAAGGTCTAGGCCCCCTGACTGTAGCACACCCATGTGCCATTGCTACATTGTGACAACTGTACCATGCAGCAGCGCAAATCAGGGTTCACATACACAGGCGTGACATATGTGTGATATGCAACGTGATAATGGCCCCATCCCACATAGGCTTTATCAACAGGTGTCCACACAGCATCATAGACGACATTATCGTGTACAGTGCCTCATACACACAGAGAGCACTATATCCACACTGGACAGGATCAGATGTTCCTTTCCCCTGTTTTTGGGGGGCAACACGCCCCTGCGGTCACCTGAATGCCCACAACTAGGGTTGGCTGTGTGACATACAGCCAGAGTGGCGACGCTGTCCCGCACATGTATATTCCTAATGTACAGTCATCTGAGGCGGATGGCCATTAGGGTCTATACGCCAAATTACGTGTCCTTGCATCAGCATTGTGGATGAGGCCATCAGGTGATGTGGCTGGGGGGGACATAAAGTGAAGTCCAAACTGTATGGCATCACACAGGTAACCTGTGATGAGGCCAAGTTGCGTTTTGGGGTCAGCAGCTACACAGGCAGACCCGGTATAGGTTCCCCTGACCCCAAACAGACACAATATCCCAAATCCCAAACCTACATCCCCAAAAGGAAACGTTAAGCTGCGACAGCAACAGACTATTCAGCACCCTCCTGACATTGCAGATCCAGACAGTTCACGTGAAAAAAACAGTTCGCACTCACGGTAACATGCCCATTCAAACATGTATGTACAGTTGCGCTCATCCGCTGGGGAATACCTTGTGATGCCATGTGGCATGGTAGTCAGGTCGATGAACAGCAGTCTCATACAGGTCCAGCATGTGAGCAATGGCTGTATGGACAGGTCAGGTTGTGCTCACCTTCCCCTGGCGTCCACAATAGCCTATAGACGGCAGACACACATTCCATATTTTGACCCACCACACCCACTACAGATGCTATACATTGGCCCTGGCAAAGGCACATTCCATGACATGACCAGGGGATACGTACGTTCGTGTGCCAAATGCAACTGCTAGCTCACCCTCTGTGCTGTGCGACGCAGGGGCTGGTATACACCCAGGGACATCTGGCCTGTGGCTTGGCGTGAGCAGACTGCTCATTCGCCCACTAGGGATTCCGTCCTCCCTCTTGACATATCTCACAGACACATGCCCTCTTTCCCTGAGGGATCATACATAGGTGACGTGTGTTGTAACGTGAGTCCTCACATCATTCCATTCCTAGGCCGTGGAAAATGTTTTGCCCCATGCCCGTGCTTTGGACGGTTGGTCTCCAAGTGACAGCTGTAGTACCGGGGATCCTCACACATTACATTCCCCCCTCTGACCCTGGTACTTGCATTGTAGGTTTGGGTTATCCACCTCGGGATACCAAGATGTCTGAGCCCTGCATTGCTGTATCCACTACTGGACTACGCAGCATCCCTGTGTCATAGTGCTCACCAGGCTCTTGCCTCCACAGCACATTGTCTCGTGGTTGGTGTATGCCCTGGGCTACCCTCACCTGTTGACTGCCACAGTTGAGATGCCTGCCATGTTGCCGCCCTCACAGTGTACACCTTCTGTCACCCTCCCGTGTTTGTGGCGACTGGGTGTGCCTGTAGGCTAGCATTGGATGTGTTTGTTTGTGAGCTATGTTTCCCTTGGGATGTATGCTTAGGTGAGCCATCCCCCAAGTACGGGTACACCGTTTGTCCTCTTTCCTACCCAGGGCTGTGTGTCAGCAGGAGCAATGCAATATGCAACACTGCTGTCTGCATTTGGATGGATGCTAATATTGCACCGTGGAACAACACATGTCAATAGGGCCCGTGATGTGATGTGACCCGCTTCACACCTCACCCCTGCCTTGCCTGCTGCCAGGCACAATCAGGGATGGCCCACTCTCCTATATCCAGGGCTGAACACACTTATCTGAGGCCTGTCACTAGCATTTGCATGCCTAGCATACCCCTGTACATGTACGTCTGGAGTCTGGGACCCTGTGCAGCAGCAGGACTACATCACCGTGGCCCTTGAGGGCACACAACATGGGCCCCAAGGTGTATATGCACTGTTTTCTGCCCACTGGGGTCACCCCCGGGAGGGGTTGGTGTTGTGAGAGAACCTTAGCTGTCACCCACATGTGGGAGTGTTGGGTCAGCCCTGGGTATGTTCTGGGAACCGCTGTTCACACCCCATCGCACATTGTCATGAGCACTGCACTGGTCACATGGCCGGTGTGTGTGTGTGTCCATCTGCTCGACCCCAACGTTCCCTGCCTGTATGCATCCCATATCTCCTACTCATTGTGTATCCCCTGGTGTTGTTGCAGTCAGTCGCACACCCTCCAGCCACCCACACAATGTACACTTATCTGCTGTCTGTCTCTAATAGTACTGGTACATCTGATGGACGTTGTCTAGTTCTTGCACACACAGTGTATCCGTGTGCCTGTGTCTCACAGCACGTTCTCAGACGGCTGCCTAGTGTGTGAACCTACCCAATCATGATGATGCATATATTCATATGATACATGAAAGGTATTGTGGGTAATGTAGTTCATTTACCACAAACACAGCCGGAGACAATACCTTTGTTGTGAAACCAGTGGTAAAGCCAATAACCAACGTCTTATATTGATGGGGTTTAATTCACCCAGCACAAGTATGCTTGGTAGCATATAAATGAGGTTACTTGCATGCAGTATTTAAATTGATAACATAAAGTCACAAATCAACTCATGAAAACAACCTTCACCCTGTCAGGCAATTAGCTAATGTTTTCCTAGCAAAGAATACCAAATGAAAGGTCACAAATAATGAATACACCTTGCTGCTTAGGTTAACCTCTGCTTATGTCCCACACAGATCCTGCAGTGATTCTCTCCTTGCTCACACACACAATTAGGTGCAGCTTTCATTAATATCAATTCCCCAGCTGAAAACCTTGAGCTGGCTGGCTGATACTGTGTGAGGCCATATCCTGCTTTAGGAACTGTTCGTAGTGCAATAAAGAACAAGGTTAGGTTTCTTTGTGATGGCTGATGTGTTTCCTCACAGAGAGCTAGCAATCGCACTTTGATAGAGAACACTCCATGTAAACAATAGTTTCATCTGCTGTGATTTCCCCCTCATCAATAAGCATAGGGTGACTATCATAAAATAGCACAGATGAGTCTTTCAGTAGGGAACTATCAAGAGAATGCTCATTGCCCTGCTGCCATTCACTATTAGAGATAGGGTCGGGATCAGTGTTCATACCTGAACCGCCCTTGCTGCCATGGTTCCTCTCTGTATAGCCTGGCCAGTATGTACCCCAGTTCTTATGTCCAGCCTTCCAATCTTTATCCCTGGACACTGGATCTCCTCTCACATACCTTCTGGCATAGGTCCTATGGTCCCTTCCACGTGCAGTCTTCTCTCTCACCAGTAGCCACAGGTGATTCCTATCTCTGCCACTCCATTCCTCTGGGTGACCCCAGTCCAATGGTCTCTGCTGGCACTTGGAATACCTCCCAGTATAGGTACTGCCTTGGACTCTCCTAGATCTCTCAATGGCCTTTCTGCTCTTCCTTCCAGAGGGTTTCCTTCCTTCTCTATCCGTTTGGCTTGGCTTCTGCTTCTACAGGTGATGTTGGAACCTGTAGCCCTTGCTGTAGCTGGGCTGGAGCTTGTAGCTGGGCTGGAGCTTGTAGCTGGACTGGAGCTTGTAGGTCTTGCTGTAGCTGCTATCTGTAGAATAAGCTCTATTGTTATGCTGTCTTGATGTGTGCTCCTCCCCATCACAGCGCAGCTGTGCTGAATCAGGCCCTGCCCTTTGAGATGAGTGCCTAGGGATTACCTCATAGCTCTCTTGATTGAACACATGTATTCTCACTTCAGCCCCCCTCATGGATGCTGGACACCTGGTGCATTCTGGGACTGGTAGTCTTTTATGTGTGAGCTATGTGTTATTACCTCTACCAGGACTGACAGGAGTCTTGTTCAGAGTCACATCACCCTTTCTATAACTCCTACCTGAGCCATGATAGGCTTCCTTAGCAAAACGTACATGGTGTATGTCCTGTGTGTGGCCATGGACGACACCTTTGTGTAATGTTTCTATACATCAAAATATGTATCTCAGTAGTACAGTTTGTACCATGCAAAGGGTATTTGTGTGATATGTTTTGCCTAGTTCTGCTTGACAATTGTACCCGCCACAGGTAACTCAATGACCACCATCTCTTCCCCACACAGGCATTCGTCAGGAACTTGCAGCTATACGGCACAATGGAGAAAGCCTCATACAGGAGGTGGTGCTTCTGCGCCAACACATCCAAGATATGCCTTTTGGGAGGATGTGTGTGGCCATGGAGTGCATCCAAGCTGCCCTGGAAAGGATGGCACCACCGCCCCCTGCCGCCCACACCGCCACCACCACCACCACCCACACCCCCGCCACAGGCACAAGATGACCGTGTGTGGCCAGCTGCAGGGGAACGTATTTTGCAGCGTGCCAGACGTGAGAGGCAGCGCCGTCGCCAATAGTGCAATACCTATTACTGTAACATTGCATACATATAAAGTCTCCGTCCAATGTTTCTCTCCTTTTTATAGCATAGTTTGTGTGCACATGCATGCCCTGACCATTACCTGAGGGGTTCAGATCTGGCCCGGTATTGCCGGGGTGTCCATACTGTCTTGTATTACTGCACACATGGCATTGCCTGCCATTTCATAACTGCATACGATCTGTGCATTGGCCCTTGGCTGCAATACACCAATGTTCACATAGGCCCAATGCCACATTTTGGGCAGCTGCAGGGTTACAACAACACTATCGTGGCCATTCCACGGTCACACCCCCTGATACTGTGCACATTGGGTGAGGCTCTGTGGCCAATGGCCCTGTCATTGGCAGGGGTGACATGCGTGTCCCGCCCCTCCATGGCACACATGTATCAGAGGGACACATGGGTGTCATGCGTGTGTGCGATGCTGCTCTGCACCAGCAATTGTTGTGGGGACAGACACATCCCTGTGACATGACTGTTTAGGCGGGAGATATTAACAGCAACATGACCTGTGGTTACCCATGTCCCATTCCTATGCACACATGTTCATCACACAGCTACGCATGTGGTGCAGGTAACATTATGATGGCCATGGCCACGCTACATGTCCAACCAGGTGTATGGACCTTCCCATGCTTGCCTACATGTTGTGTGGTGAAGGTACACACGTGACCAGTGAGGCAGGTTCAAAACATGTTTATTATGAAAAACTAACACACAATGGCCAACATGCCCAACATAAACACACGCATGAGGTGGGGGCGGGGGAAACACAGCGCAGCAGAGGGCACATAGGGGCATCACAGGTGCCAGCCGTGGTACCTGTAATGCTGTTCGGCAGGTGGCCATCGGGATGCCAGATGCACCACATCACTGGCCACCTGCCGAACAGCCCCAGTCAAACACTGCAGGGCGTGGAACACGACACGGATGTCGTGTCGTACGTCATCCAGGGCCATGCACACATCGTCGATACACCTGCCAGCACACAGACACACATTGTCTGTGGTCTGTGTGCTGGCATGAGCATGAGGTGTACCAGTGGCCCTGGGTGACGCACGATCGTGCTCACGTCCGTGCCGTGCAGACGCCTGCAATGCCGGACTGGTGCCCCGGTGGCCCTCTGCTGGGCTGTGTTCCCCCCCAACCAACTCCAACCCCTCCCCGCTCCTTCCATACCCACCCCCCACCCTCCCTGCCCACACAATCACCCCAACTCCCCCCTCCCTGCCTGCACCCCTGCCCCCGTTGCCCCTCTGTCCTGCACCCCCCTCTGTCCCATCCCCATGCTGCCCCTGGTTAGGGGTGTGCCTGCTGCCATCTGCCTCGTCCTCTCCCACATCACTGGAGGAAACCACCACCACATCTGCCCTCTCTGGTCCTGGATGTGGCTGCTCCATCCCACCAGGCTGGTCGTCCTCCTCCTCCACCTCCTCCTCCTCCTCCTCCGTTGTGTGCTGGGTGGTGGGCCTCCGGAGACTGTGGGCAGAGGTGTGTGGCGAGGCGTCGCTGGCATCACTGTCTGTGAAGGATGACATACATCAGGTGATGTCCATGTGTGTCACATACCAAATATGCAGATGCAGGTGGGAGACAGGCTGGTGGCCCTATGGCACACCTGAACCTGTGAGTTGCCCATTCCAATACTCACCATCGTGGTGGTGCTGGCGCTCCCTGCAGGCACGTGTAAGGAACTCCGGGTGGAATTTGCGAAGTTCGCGCCCCTTCTTCCTCAGGTCCTCCACCTGTGGATATGCAAAAGTTGTCAGGTGTCAACACATACCACCTGTCACTGGGCTATGGGTGAACATACGTTGACTTGTCTGGCCCACACCATGCTTCTCCCCCACCCCTGCTGTTTGGGGCATATAGAGCATAGTAACCGACCTCCAGCAGTCAGTCCCTCCCACATGTGCAAATAGGTTAGCACATAGGTGTCACTGCCGTATGACATGAGCATGGCTTACATCCACCTGCACTGTCATGTAGGGCATCACACATCAGCATCACAAAGTGACTGCATGCTGCTCCTCACCCATATCCCCACAACAACCTGTCAGAACGGTGGACTGGTGGGGGTGACTGTGAGAGACAGGGGTGTAGACGAGTGGCCATAGGTGGGACGTCACAGAGACAGAGGGGATGAGGGAGGGAGGATCACCTAGGGCACATGGTGTGCATTGTAGGTCACATCCCTGCTGTGCAATGACAGCAGCTGTCAAAGGTGTGTGTTTGATGTATCCCGGAAGGGGCAGGACATGGTGAACGCTGGAGGTGACCAACTCTGAGCGTTTGCCACTGTATGATTCCCATAGTGTGTATCCCCTGTGGGGCAGCTCACCTACACAGTTGGCATCTGTGTCCCCCTCTATGGGTGTTGCCTCATGGACAGCCATGTGTGTACCTGGTCTGTCACAGCAGCACCATAACACATCGCATCCCTATGTGTCTGTGCCCTCATGTAGTGTTGCTTAGGCGCATATTGGGGATGTGTCATACACAACCCGCCTGCTGCGATGCCCCTACTTGTACCCCTTGTAAGCTAGTGTGGCCAGCTCCCACACGGCATGCAGGGGTAATAGTATGAGATTTGTCCTCACATTGTGTTGTGAAGGGTGGGTGTGTTTGGGTGTTTTGCATGGGCCACCTCCCATGGTTGACACTGTCCAGTCCCCCTATGGTGTGTAGCAACACACATGCATGGGGGTACATGGTGATCATGAGCTGTCCCATATCTCTGTCAATGGTTTGCAGGGCGGTGGGGATGTACCTGACCAGGTGGTGGGATGTCCTCTATTTGGTATTGCGACTGTACAAGTTACGCCTGGTTGTTTCCCAGATATGTTGGCGTGTGGAACATGTACATTTCTGTCATGTAGAGCTGGGTGTGGTCCATGATGGCCATATGACCGATGGGCTACATTAGACATGCACAGTGTGTAGGCATTGTTGTCCTTGCATTTGCTGTGTAGTACTGTTTGACCACCCTGCACAGGCCAGACGTGTCAGCATCCACCTCATAGATCCTTGCTGTCACATTGTCCATGACAGTTAGACACACATACAGTGGGTGTATCAGACATTATCGTGTGACAGACATGTCACTTTTGGAGGCATATGCCACAATGTCACGGGCAGGGACTCACCCCATGTGTCCACACCAGCCCAATGATAACCTTTTGCCATCATTTGCCCTCGCTACAACCATGACTGTCAGGCACGAACCATACCTTCCCCATGTCATATGGGAGGGCCACATCTAGGTGCTCTACATGTTCATGAGACGCCATTCCAATACATCCCCTGCAACCTTGTTTGGGACAGTATCCTGTGTGAGGGCAAGGATCCATGGCACACACAGCAGCCACACAAGCTGTGTTCATACACCAGTAACAGAGTGTCTGACAACATGTCATCTGTGACATTGTGTTGTGAACATAACCGACTACACCACAATGGGGTGCACAGGGGGCTTTCCATTTTGCACCACTGCTAACGTCTAACGCTGCCTAGTTATTATCACAAAATGTGCCATGTGGGTAGGGTTGGGAGGGGGATATCCCCTCCTGTTCAGGGTGTTATCCTGTATGTCTTGATGTCCAGCCAGGGTGGGACCCTCCCCTGGCGTATGTGGCTATGGATGGATATCAGCCTCATGTCCCCTGTGTTGCATCTCATTTTCGACTGCAACTGAGTGGAACATGTCCACAGGCCAAGCCAGCCCCCAGTGGGTCTGAACGTAGGGTGTGACTACTTTCCGTTTTGGACATGCTGGCACCCCCTTGCAATTCACATTACTGGACTCTGAGCCGTCCCATTCTCTAGGCACCTAGGGGGATTGCACATATGTTGTCCCTGTGGTTTTTGGGAGCATGCAGTGTTGGAACACAGGCGCGTAGTGTCTGCGTTTACATGGTACCAATGTGTCCCACACAATAGACATCTGCATTGAGGGTCCATATGCCCATGCTGTGCGCCAAAACATTGTGTGTGCCAATGACACAATATGTGTGTCCTGGGGGGTTGTCTGGTACCCTGGTGTACTAGGGATGGCTGCAGGCCCGTGTCTTTGCCACATCAATCTGTGTGCTAGTGACACCTGCTATGCCTTTGCAGTTGTCATGGACACATCCCATGCCCCAATGCTAAACACGTGGTGTTATGACGCATGTGCCGACTCCCCACTGGTATAGTGGTTATTGACTCCCTTTGTTGGGCCTGGTGGTAACACCAGAGCTGTTGTCACCAACTGCATTTGTCAGTGCCACTGCCAGGGCATCCCTATGTTGTGGGGTTTATGTCCCTCTGGGAACATGCCACAATATGTTGGTCTAGATGTGATCCACACGACACATGGTGAAACACTGGGGAAATGGCTACCAACACAGCCACATTGTGGGGGGTGGGGGGTGTTTGCGCATGGCTGGACGTCTCGGCCAAACCACACCCCTGGATGCCATCCCACTGGTCAATCATGGTGACAGGTCACATGTGGGGCCTTGGCAGTCAGCACACTAGGCATGGCTGACAGTGACCACTGAGTGTTTGGCACTCCTGGAGCATGTCCTCCCGCACATGGTGTGTTCTCCATGCTAATGGCATGGTTTGGGCCTATGCATACATAGAAGAGCAACGTACTTGGGTAATTCTCAGTGTTCCCCTGGTGTTGTCTATGAATCATGTCAACACAGCTACTAGTGCTGGGATATCAGATACACCAGTGTCACAGTTAGTGGGGCCCTCAACAGAGACACACACAGGGGTTGCTTTCCCATACAGGTGTATTGCACTTAGACGGACACAGAGATGACATTTTTCCGTGACATTATGCACTGGGGAGCAGCAATTGGGCTTTTCAACAGGGCAGACCACATGAGCTGTGGGGTACTCCCATAGGCTTTTATGGTGGATGGGGGGGAGCAGTCGCATGCTGTCTTGCACACTGCATCACAGACAGATATGGGTCAGTGCCCTCATGCCTATTCCAGGTGAATATCTGTCCCCAGTGCCACATACATGCCTCAATGTGGGTGTGGACATGTGTGCAGCGACACCTATGAGCAATGTCCATGTCTCCCTAAATGCATGGGGACGTCTCCCTTTGGCACCCTTGACAGACATGGCATTGGCATGGCACATTTGTTTGGCCAATGTGGATGTCCATGGGGAGGCCTTTAGCCCAGTAGGTATTACATTAGATACATGTGGGGTCACATTAACTGTACATGTCATGCAATCCAAACGCAATGGCACCCAGATGTAACGGTAAACATGTTTGTGTTCACATACATGTGACATTGAGTGGTTTGCCCTAAGCACCGTGGCAGGGGGCAGGTCCATGACACATGGATATCTAGATGGCCATGGATGTAATTACCTGACCCAACACATGAGTTGTGTGTCCTGTATGTCATAGGGCTACTGATAGCTACATCAGACGTACCTTGACGACTGTGAGACACAGCATACTGGCGATGGTGGACATGCATCTGTCACCTTCCAGCATCTCGGGTGGTTTTATGTTCCTCTGACCTGTGTCCCTGAGGGTTCTATGAGATGTGCGTGCACACACTACGGACAATGACACATTACACGGATATGTGCTGTTTCGGCCCCTGTACATTTGTGGATGATAGGCTGTAGTGTGCAACCTGGATGTGTGTCTGGAACGCCCCAGAGGCAGCTGTGAGGTACATGTAGACAAAGGGTCATTGTGCCTGTAGGGTTTTGTGTAGGTAAACCTCAATTCTGCATACATAGCTGTGCACATGTCCCTCTCGCAAGGGTTTGGGCTTCCATCTCGAGGCTACTGTGTGATAGCTTTTGTGAACGCACAACCATATCAGCATCTACCATAACATGTCCATACATCTACAGTGCGTGTGTTGGACTATGTGCCACATAGGGCAGGTGTGAGTTGCAACCAGACCACTATACCCTAGGTGACATATGGGACTGAGATAACCTCCGTTACAATAAGCTATTAGCCACCACGGTATTGGGTGTCCTACGGCATATCATCAGCAAGATACAGCATTGCAACATGGTGACACCCTGGACGCCAGATGCATGTATCAGGCCTGCATGAGGTACAGATAATTGACTGAACACCAACCTCACACTGCACCATATCACCAGGGTGACTGTGGCATACTGTGATGGGCTGGACAGACAACTGGGGATTGGTGGATGTGTTAGCCTACACTGTCACATGCATACCTATCTCCATGGTGGCAGACAACCCACTTGGATGGCCTCTCTGCACTCCTGGAGTTAGGGAGGAGGGTTCAAACTACATTAGGACACAGATCCATAGCTCCAGGGTGATAGAGAGCCCACTTGGATGGCCTCTCTGCACTCCTGGAGTTAGGGAGGAGGGTTCAAACTACATTAGGACACAGATCCATAGCTCCAGGGTGATAGAGAGCCCACTTGGATGGCCTCTCTGCACTCCTGGAGTTAGGGAGGAGGGTTCAAACTACATTAGGACACACAACCATAGGCCCAGGGTGATAGGGGACCCACTTGGATGGCCTCTCTGCACTCCTGGAGTTAGGGAGGAGGGTTCAAACTACATTAGGACACAGATCCATAGCTCCAAGGTGATAGAGAGGCCACTTGGATGGCCTCTCTGCACTCCTGGAGTTAGGGAGGAGGGTTCAAACTACATTAGGACACAGATCCATAGCTCCAAGGTGATAGAGAGCCCACTTGGATGGCCTCTCTGCACTCCTGGAGTTAGGGAGGAGGGTTCAAACTACATTAGGTCACAGATCCATAGCTCCATGGTGATAGAGAGCCCACTTGGATGGCCTCTCTGCACTCCTGGAGTTAGGGAGGAGGGTTCAAACTACATTAGGACACAGATCCATAGCTCCAGGGTGATAGAGAGCCCACTTGGATGGCCTCTCTGCACTCCTGGAGTTAGGGAGGAGGGTTCAAACTACATTAGGACACACAACCATAGGCCCAGGGTGATAGGGGACCCACTTGGATGGCCTCTCTGCACTCCTGGAGTTAGGGAGGAGGGTTCAAACTATATTAGGACACAGATCCATAGCTCCAGGGTGATAGAGAGCTCACTTGGATGGCCTCTCTGCACTCCTGGAGTTAGGGAGGAGGGTTCAAACTACATTAGGACACACAACCATAGGCCCAGGGTGATAGGGGACCCACTTGGATGGCCTCTCTGCACTCCTGGAGTTAGGGAGGAGGGTTCAAACTACATTAGGACACAGATCCATAGCTCCAGGGTGATAGAGAGCCCACTTGGATGGCCTCTCTGCACTCCTGGAGTTAGGGAGGAGGGTTCAAACTACATTAGGACACACAACCATAGGCCCAGGGTGATAGGGGACCCACTTGGATGGCCTCTCTGCACTCCTGGAGTTAGGGAGGAGGGTTCAAACTACATTAGGACACACAACCATAGGCCCAGGGTGATAGGGGACCCACTTGGATGGCCTCTCTGCACTCCTGGAGTTGGGGAGGAGGGTTCAAACTACATTAGGACACAGATCCATAGCTCCAGGGTGATAGAGAGCCCACTTGGATGGCCTCTCTGCACTCCTGGAGTTAGGGCGGAGGGTTCAAACTACATTAGGACACAGATCCATAGCTCCAGGGTGATAGAGAGCCCACTTGGATGGCCTCTCTGCACTCCTGGAGTTAGGGAGGGGGGTTCAAACTACATTAGGACACAGATCCATAGCTCCAGGGTGATAGGGGACCCACTTGGATGGCCTCTCTGCACTCCTGGAGTTAGGGAGGAAAGTTCAAACTACATTAGGACACACAACCATAGGCCCAGGGTGATAGGGGACCCACTTGGATGGCCTCTCTGCACTCCTGGAGTTAGGGAGGAGGGTTCAAACTACATTAGGACACAGATCCATAGCTCCAGGGTGATAGAGAGCCCACTTGGATGGCCTCTCTGCACTCCTGGAGTTAGGGAGGAGGGTTCAAACTACATTAGGACACAGATCCATAGCTCCAGGGTGATAGAGAGCCCACTTGGATGGCCTCTCTGCACTCCTGGAGTTAGGGAGGAGGGTTCAAACTACATTAGGACACAGATCCATAGCTCCAGGGTGATAGAGAGCCCACTTGGATGGCCTCTCTGCACTCCTGGAGTTAGGGAGGAGGGTTCAAACTACATTAGGTCACACTACATTAGGCCACGGGTGATAGGAGACCCACTTGGATGGCCTCTCTGCACTCCTGGAGTTGGGGAGGAGGGTTCAAACTACATTAGGACACAGATCCATAGCTCCAGGGTGATAGAGAGCCCACTTGGATGGCCTCTCTGCACTCCTGGAGTTAGGGAGGAGGGTTCAAACTACATTAGGACACAGATCCATAGCTCCAGGGTGATAGAGAGCCCACTTGGATGGCCTCTCTGCACTCCTGGAGTTAGGGAGGGGGGTTCAAACTACATTAGGACACAGATCCATAGCTCCAGGGTGATAGAGGGCCCACTTGGATGGCCTCTCTGCACTCCTGGAGTTAGGGAGGAGGGTTCAAGCTACATTAGGACACAGATCCATAGCTCCAGGGTGATAGAGAGCCCACTTGGATGGCCTCTCTGCACTCCTGGAGTTAGGGAGGAGGGTTCAAACTACATTAGGACACAGATCCATAGCTCCAGGGTGATAGAGAGCCCACTTGGATGGCCTCTCTGCACTCCTGGAGTTAGGGAGGAGGGTTCAAACTACATTAGGACACACAACCATAGGCCCAGGGTGATAGGGGACCCACTTGGATGGCCTCTCTGCACTCCTGGAGTTAGGGAGGAGGGTTCAAACTACATTAGGACACAGATCCATAGCTCCAGGGTGATAGAGAGCCCACTTGGATGGCCTCTCTGCACTCCTGGAGTTAGGGAGGAGGGTTCAAACTACATTAGGACACAGATCCATAGCTCCAGGGTGATAGAGAGCCCACTTGGATGGCCTCTCTGCACTCCTGGAGTTAGGGAGGAGGGTTCAAACTACATTAGGACACACAACCATAGGCCCAGGGTGATAGGGGACCCACTTGGATGGCCTCTCTGCACTCCTGGAGTTAGGGAGGAGGGTTCAAACTACATTAGGACACAGATCCATAGCTCCAAGGTGATAGAGAGGCCACTTGGATGGCCTCTCTGCACTCCTGGAGTTAGGGAGGAGGGTTCAAACTACATTAGGACACAGATCCATAGCTCCAGGGTGATAGAGAGCCCACTTGGATGGCCTCTCTGCACTCCTGGAGTTAGGGAGGAGGGTTCAAACTACATTAGGACACACAGCCATAGGCCCAGGGGTTAATCGTACCCACTTGGATGGCCTCTCTGCACTCCTGGAGTTGGGGAGGAGGGTTCAAACTACATTAGGACACAGATCCATAGCTCCAGGGTGATAGAGAGCCCACTGGGATGGCCTCTCTGCCCTCCTGGAGTTAGGGAGGAGGGTTCCTTCTCCCTCAGGACCCACTTCCCATGGCCCAGGGTGATAGGGGACCCACTTGGATGGCCTCTCTGCACTCCTGGAGTTAGGGAGGAGGGTTCAAACTACATTAGGACACAGATCCATAGCTCCAGGTGACTAGTGAGCCCACTTGGATGGCCTCTCTGCACTCCTGGAGTTAGGGAGGAGGGTTCAAACTACATTAGGACACAGATCCATAGCTCCAGGGTGATAGAGAGCCCACTTGGATGGCCTCTCTGCACTCCTGGAGTTAGGGAGGAGGGTTCAAACTACATTAGGACACACAACCATAGGCCCAGGGTGATAGGGGACCCACTTGGATGGCCTCTCTGACCTCCTGGAGATATGGGTTATGTTTCATAGTACATGAGGACGCAGATCTATATCTCCAGGTTGCCAGGGCACACTTTGAGTGGCTCTCTGTAGCCCTGAGGGGAGGGGAATATATTATACCACATTTGTTAACAACCCCTGGCCACCTGTGTGCGTCAGGGCCTTTGTGCTGAAGGTTCCACAACCCCTGATGGTTGCCCCTATGTGTTACCCTCCAGATGCAGATCCCTCCATCAGCACATGGTGATTCTAGACACTCCTTAGGCTGATGGTTGGCCTAGCTGTGTTACAGTGGTCTGTAGTACATCAATGCCAGCAGCTGTCATGAGGCCATGGGGTCATCATGCCCTCTGTGGGCACATGGATCTGAACATGGCTACATGGGCAAACACTCAGATGTGGTACACAATGCATCTGGCATGTGGTTTCCCTACTACACGTAATTTATCTAGCCTACTTACACACAACAGCATGGACAAGCTGACATTAACCCTGTCTGTGTATATGGTTTTGTGACCTGTGGCCATTCACTTACCTCATGTGGGTGGTCTGCCTCACGGTTAAAGCGCCTGGTCACCCTCTCCCAGGCCCTCAGCACCTTCCCCATGTTTATCCTCCTGGAGGGCCCTGGGAAAAGGATTGTTTGTTTCGGGCCAATAAGGGAGGCCAGGAGGCACAGCTCCCTGTAGCTGAAGGCGGGCTTCCTGCTCCTTGACGCCATTTGTTTGTGGGCGTGTAGACGCGTGAACGCTAACGACGCGACTTCCGCATTTGCGCGTATCGGAGCAAGCACGTGCGCGCCGCATGGCTGCGGCCCTCATAACTGCTTGCCCAAGCGTTCCGCATTGCTGCGCTCCTGAAAAGTGCAAATATTAGCGGCACGCATCATTCATACACATGTTTTACATTTATTAATACAAATAGGTTTCATGTTGTTTGCATGCTCACATAGCTACAAGGTATCTCTCATCTCCCTATAACATAATTTAATGATTCTGAATATTACTTGTTCACACAATGTGGTCTTGAACCTCTGGACACATATGCACTGATTCCAAGGCCATTGTCAGATGAGGTGTGCTATGTGTGTCACATAGCAGATAGTGCTCTGCCACTGATAGCAATGGGTGCAAACAAACCATCAGCGTCAGGGGTCAAGCAACCTGGTGATATGGCATGATGTGTGTTAGTTGGCTCTGTTCTGTGTTGACTCACCATGTACAGACATCAATGATTTGGTGGTTGCCATAGGTGTTTTGCGGGGGTTCATATGTGTGCATTACACAGGAAAAATAGGTTGCGTGTTAGACATTAGGGGGCAATGTGGACAGCATGTCACCACAATCCACATTACAATTTGGTAGATCTGCTGGCATACAGTCCTGGGGGCTGAGATATAGCGCAATGGTGGATACATTGGCTGCTTAACGAGGCATCATGGCTTACATCTTCCTTTTGCGCTCTGGAGTGCCTGTCTCAGGCAGCTCACATTATCATACGTTGTAACACCATTGGCCATGGTGCTTTCCATCTACATCTATGCTGTGCACAGCATATATTTTCATACTTTGCAACATTATTACTTGCCCCAGAGCCCTTTCTACATTACAGAGGTGCTGCTGGTGGCAAGACACTCACACTGCTGCAGACATCATATGTCATACACCATTCTCACTGATGGAGCACCACAACCCTGGTAACAACAACACACTGTCTGCATGATTGCCTCTTTGGCCAGCCAGGCATCTGTTCTTATCAATCTAGCTGTGGCCCACACCTAACCTTGCTGCATGGGGAGCCAGAGGTTGCATACGTCCATATACAGTGAGGTTATTGGTGGGTGCAGACAATGACATGTCCATGACTGTGGAGTACTGGTGGTTGTTGTGAGATCCTCACAGTGCTGTCAGCAGCAGGTACCCCACAGACCACCTTATAGGGTCTACCTGGGTTAATGCACTGTGATGGTGTTTAAGTTGCCAGTACTTAAGGACATTACCCACGTTCCACACCTGAGAGCCCCCATGGACCTTGTAAAAACAAATTTCACTAATGTGACACTGCCTTGTTCAATGTATGTTTATTTTCAGAACGTTTCCCCACACTACTGCTGACTGGTGGAGTCTATGGGCCAAAGTCAGGATATATAAAATACTTTCCTTGTAGAACCACATTTAGAATTTGAACTAACAACCTTTTGCTCCTGAGGCATTGCAGTCACCACTGGACTACAGCTCTGGGGTTGTGATGAGATTATCTGGCTGTCTGCAATATGACCTAGGCAGACTTTGTGCTGCAGTTAACAGGGTAACGTCAGTCCACTCACCCCCATGATGCACTGCACATGCAAAGCAGCAGTCTACTAATGGTCCACGATAGGGTGTGCAACCACACAGCACCTGGACATAGTTTTGTGGACAGACCTTCTGTGTTGCAGGTACAGAGTGGGTACAGAACCTCACAGTGTGTGTGGCTTTTAATCACCCTGAGTGTGAGGTGAGACACACAGCACCTGTCCTGGCTGAGAGGGCCAAGAACATCAGATCAGCTTGTCAGACGATGTCTGATAGGTTGATGCATACAGTCCTCCTTCAGGCATCTGTATCTCCCTGACCCATCTGGGCCTTGTGGGCTACAATGCTCACCCAAGGGTGCATCTCCTTTGTGAGAGCCCTGCCCTTCATAATATATGTGAAGGGGTAAGGGAGATTTCTGGCCACATTGGCTATATGTGTCTGATCACCTGCACTTTCCTGTCAAACACACTTTGCACAATATGCACATTCTGTAGCCCAACTACGGTGCTAGCAGTTGCCAGCAACCTCATTCCGCCTGTCGTACCCAGTACCTACAGGTGTCACTCTCTCTGCAATTTTGTAACATATCCATAGGTCTAGATCAGGCAGACAAACAGCTGGAGCAGAGCCACCCAGCCTCAACCAACACCTGATCTGACATTTTGCAGCAGAGGGCCACACGTGTGGGCCAGCTACTGACCCTGCAAGGTGTTCCAGCCAAACACATGGTAACTGCTTTCAGGCCGCTTGACGGTCCATACTGCATGCTACCAGTGACACTCTTTGCACCCATTACTGGGGATGTTTGCACATACCCCCCATGCAGGTTGACTCAAGCAGCTTGGGCCCCCTATATATGACACACGACCTATAAAATCACAGAGGAAAACTACTGTATGGCAATATGTT